>CAMTDV010001634.1:33456512-34720914 GCA_947069175.1 Scalesia atractyloides
AATAAATAATCATAAAGATATCGAAATAAAGTAACGCCATTTGAGTATGTTATATAATTCTAGGAATTTAATGGATGTTTTACTGATGTTGACCGAATAAGATACAACAATATTTAATAACTAAGAAATAGACCGCGAAAGTTCCCTGGATTGAAAAGGGGAAAATGACAATCTCAAGAAAGCTACAAGATTACAGTGGTAGAATTTTGAAAGTTTGGATATGTAGTTTAACTTAGAAATGTCAAAAACGGTGTAAAGTCAAAAAGAAAAAAAATGTTGGAATATTCAATAGTGGGGTACTGGGTCCAAATCGATTTGCATGCAGGTACAGTAAAGAAAACGTGTTATTTCTGGTATGTTTTTGATGACCAGCCAGCCACCTTTTTAACCTACTATAAATATTATGTGCAACCCATCCATTCAAGAACACATTAATTAAAATTAAAATACAACTGAACAACATTGAGGCATAGTACCAGAAGATAGATATATCTTATTAAGTTTCATCGGTCATATATATGAAGACAGACATGAACACACATGTTCTTGTTTTAGGGCTCTTTGTGCTTCTTGGTTTGCTGCAATCACAAGCAGCTGTGGTTCGATATAAGTTCGTGGTACGTATTATATATGGTTTCTCATATTAACAAGTAATTATGGATGGTTGAAAAAATGTATGTTTATCTTTTTTTTAATTTAATTTGCTGCAGGTTTTCAAGAAAGTAAGTACACAAGGCTATGCAGCAGCAAGAACATCTTGACAGTTAATGGACAATACCCTGGTCCAACTATTTCTGCTCACAGAGGAGAACACCGTTATTGTCGATGTTATCAACCACGCAACCCAAAATATCACATTCATTGGTAACTAAATCTCTCATTTCATTTACTCATAACGTTAGATGGTTAATTTGATCTATGTATTGAAATGAAATTTGTGTATATCTGCTGCAGGCATGGAGTTAAACTACCAAGATATCCATGGTCCGACGGGCCTGAGTTTATCACTCAATGCCCGATTCAACCTGGAACTCGTTTTAGCCAGAAGGTTATCCTCTCCGATGAGGAAGGCACATTATGGTGGCATGCACACAGCGACTGGTCTCGAGCCACCGTGCATGGTTTACTAGTCGTCTCGCCCAAGATTGGGACTACTTTCCCATTTCCTAAGCCCCATGCAGAGGTTCCAGTCATCTTAGGTGCTTAATTAATTAATTAATGTTGCCCTTGCTAGCTACATCATGAATAACTTGTGTGTTCTAAGTTTCCATTTATGTTTTTAGGTGACTGGTGGAAAAATGATATACAGACAGTGATGGAAGACTTCATGCGTACAGGAGGTGATCCAGTTCCCTCTGATGCTCTAACAATCAATGGTCAACCAGGCGATTGCTACAATTGCTCTCGTCCATACACAACCAAAGTAAATGTAGATAAGGGAAAGACTTACATGCTCCGAATGGTGAATGCCGCCATGAACAACATCATGTTCTTTGCAATTGCAGACCATGAGCTCTCGTCGTAGGAACTGATGGTGCCTACACAAAGCCACTGAAAACCAACTATCTGGCAATATCTCCTGGCCAAACCATAGACGTCTTGTTAGTAGCAAACCAACGTCCTCGCAATCGCTACTATATGGCCGCAAAGCTATATAATAGCAATCCTCTCAGCCTATTCCATAACTCCACCACCACGGCCATTATCGAATACATGGAAAATACACCCCATCTCCTAACTCACCTATTCTCCCTCCTCTTCCTGCTTTCAATGACCGAAACGCATCTGCTAACTTCACAAGCAGCTTACGAAGTTTGGCAAGCAATGATCATCCTATTGACGTGCCCATGACCATTACAAGGAAGTTGTTATACACCCTCTCTATTAACTCGATACCTTGCGCTAGTAACACTTCATGTCTGGGACCAAGAGGTACCAGCAGGTTCGCTGCAAGCATAAACAATATCACCTTTGATGCTCCAAGGACTTCCATTCTAGGAGCTTACTACCGTGGAGTGAACGGTGTTTATGGTGACGACTTTCCTGACAATCCCCCATTCGTCTTCAACTACACAGCAGCGAACTTGAGTACTTCACTACAGACTCCGATGAATGGAACTGAGGTAAAAATCCTAAAGTATAACGACGCGGTGGAGCTTGTTTTCCAAGGAACAAACGTGGTCTCAGGGATAGATCACCCCATGCATTTGCATGGATACAGTTTCTACGTTGTTGGGTCTGGATTTGGAAACTTCGATCGCCAGCGAGATCCTTTGAACTATAATCTTGTCGACCCACCGCTTCAACAAACCATTGCGGTTCCTCAAAACGGCTGGACAGCCATCAGATTCAGAGCAAATAATCCTGGTAAGCAGCCCGTTTCCATGCCATGCATGAAATCTCGATTCTTATTGATAAAATTACATACATTTTAATCTGGTATGCTCATTTTAATTTTTTCAGGAGTATGGTTCATGCATTGTCATTTCGAGCGTCATGCAAGTTGGGGGATGGAGATGGTATTCATTGTAAGAAATGGGAAAGGTGCTAACGAGAAAATCTTGCCTCCACCAAAAGATATGCCAAAGTGTTAGAAGTACTGTTGTTCAATTAATTTAATTTGTTCGTCAAAAATAATGTATGCCTCATACTTGTTTTCTTTTTTCTTCTAATTCCTTGTACATATTGTTTCTTAGGCTTACACATCATATCATTGGTTTTATTATTTTTTTTTAATTAATTTTCAAATGTAAAATGCATTATGTAATTGTACCAAATATGAATAAAGAAAGCTGGGTTAAATTGGTTGTGTAATTAAAAATATATATTTAGTAAAATTCATATATGGTATACGTCGCAATGCTTTTACATCAAATATTTCGGACTCAAAGTTGTACAAGTACTTGAAGAGGATGCATTTGATGGTGTTAGTATCCATCTTTATTTACCTTTACTATGCAAGTAATGTAAGAATAATATGATAAAAAACATACTTTGTTTTTCATTAAATCTTCATTTTCGTTTTTTAGAACATAACCATATAACTTACTAGATGAATTAGAGAGTTGCCCATAAAAAAGTAACTTATAGCTAATAAGTGTGTATATACTAGCCGGATTACCTGTGCTCTGCCACAGGCTTTCGGCCTGTATCGGATTCGTACGGTATGGTACCGACACTCGATATTGCAAATAAAAAAATTGTGTCTAAGAGGATATCTACACGTGTTTTACATCGATCAAAAATCATAAAATGAATATCAATACCGATGCTGATGTTGTTCGGTTGGTTTCGGTCTGGTTCGTTACGGTACCGGCACTCGCTATAGCTTACGATATCAAGAAATACTCTATTGCGAATAGCATACCGCTACGTCAAGAAAACCATAAAAAACAAATACGTTAATGATAGCAATGTTATTTAGATGGTAGTTGTTTGGTTCCTTACGATAAAAAAAAATCAACTATGTTTGAGCCTTTCGAATAAAACTTCTATCGAATCATAGATAAAATAAGCACGTCCTAATGGTAGTTGGTATATTTGGGAAAAAAGGTGAACGACGTCCCTTTACAAAAAAAATTAATAAATAAAAAATAAAGCGCAATTCACAACACGGTTTCTAGTAAAATTATGTTAGAACGTAGATAAAAATAAGCCCGTCATAAAGTCGTTAGAAATTTATCATATCTTAAAAGTTATAACCGAAAAACAAAATAAACTTCAGTAGTAATATGACAACTCTATTAAAGTTCAGGGTTAGAAACATATATTGGCTAAAAAAATAATTACTAAACTTCAGGGACTTTATGATAACTCAATGCAATTGTAATAAAGTCACTACGACAAAGAAAACACAATTTGCCCCTTTTAAGGTTTATAAGGTATAATAAAAGTATGGTGGCAAATCGAGTCGGTGTACCAATATTTACAATAGTTTCATTATACAAAATTGTATTATGTAACTAAAAAATAAACTAATGTTTTACATTGATCGAAAACCATAAAAAATATATACTGGTACTGGTTCCTATAACATCGATTCCGATACCATGTTGTTGGTCAGTGCCGACTCGGTTCGTCACTGTACCATTATTTCGAATACAAAACCATTCAAATAAAGATATCGGAATGGCGAGGAAACAATTTAATGCAATCGTGTATTTAGTTTTTATATAAGAATGGGTAAATTACCTTTTCGTCCTCTATGTTTGTATCAGATTGTAACGGATAACCTTTAACTTTAATAATTACAGTCACAATCATTTATTTGTTAAAACTACTACACCCTAGGTCCTTTGACACTAAATTGGTTAAAATTTTCAGTTAAGTCATACCTCACAGGGTAGTTTAGTCTTTTTATCAATTCAGTTAAAAATAGTTCAACAAAAAACAAATAATATATATATATATATATATATATATATTCAAACCCAGATCTCTCTCTCAGCTTTTCTCCACCATTACAGTGCCGCCGGTGCAAGTCACTCCATCTCCGGAAACTACCACCCCATGTCAACCTCTGGTAACAACCATCATCTCCGGCATAACATATAATCAAACAAAGATGAAAAGTTTGTTGTGTAGCAGTTTCATATCATAGAAAACCACATTTGACTCTAAGCTTATAATTTATAACCACCTAAATACACTCCAAAAGACACATGGGAAACTTCCAACGCAACAATGAGTTAATTTTAGAGACATAGGTTTAATTGGTTTTATTATTTTGTTTGAATTAATTTTCAAATGTAAAATGCATTACGTAATTGTACCAAACATAAATAATGAAAGCTGTTAATTGGTTGTGTAATTAAAAATATATACTTAGTAAAATTCATATACGGTATACGTCGCAATGCTTCTCCATCAAATATTTCGGACTCAAAATTGTACAAGTACTTGAAGAGGATGCATTTGGTGTTAGTATATATCTTTATTTACCTTTACTATGCAAGTAATGTAATGTGATTTTAATGGTATGAGAAAAACATACTTTGTTTTCCATTAAATCTTCATTTTCTCATTTTTAGAACATAACCAATAACTTACTAGATGATTTACAGAGTCGCACATAAAAAAGGTAACTTACTGTTAATAAGTGTGTATATACTAGCTGGATTATCCGCGCTCCGCCGCAGGGTTTTGGTCTCTATTAGATTCGTACGGTATGGTACCAACATTCGATATAGCAAATAAAAAATTATGCCTAAGAGGATATCGACACGTGTTTTACATCGATCGAAAATCATAAAAATGAATATCGATATCGATACTGATGTTGTTCGGTCGGTATCGGTCTAGTTCATTACAGTACCGGCACTCGCTATAGCTTACGGTATCAAGAAATACTCTATTGCGAATATCATACCGCCACGTCAAGAAAACCATAAAAACAAATACGTTACAGGACAAAGAATACACATTCGCCCTTCTAAGATGTATATGGTATGATAACAGTATGGTGGCAAATCGAGTCGGTGTAGTAATATTTACAATAGTTTTATTATACAAAAGTTGTATTATGTAACTTAAAAAATAAAGTCATATTTTACATTGATCGAAAACAATAAAAATTGCATACTGGTACGGTTCCTATAACATCGATTCCGGTACCGTGTTGTTGGTCGTTGCCGACTCGGTTCGTCACTATACCATTATTTCGAATACAAAACCGTTCCAAATAAAAGCTATATCGGAATGCCAAGGAAACAATTTAATGCAATTGTGTATTCAGGTTTTATATAAAAAAACTAATGAACAAAAGATATAAGAAAAAAAAAACGATTAGGTTAAAAACGTATAATATATATAGTATAGTATAATATATATAGTATAAGGTGCGTACTGAAATATATATAAAAAAGAAAGTCTAAAATAACTTTTAAATTACGCTTAAATAAGTTAAAAATAACTTTTAAGTTAAACAAAAAAAGTGTATTCACAAAACTTGCTAATTATATATAATTAATTAAAATTAATAATTAATTAATGACCTATCATATCACTAGTTATCAAGAAAAAAACATCAAAAATAATAACACTTTTGTTCTAGTATTATTACAGGTATAGTTGTTCAAGGCCATCCACTATGGAGTCACCTCCTTGCCAGGTGGAATGAAGCCCGGCGTGAAGGGAGGGTGAAGACGTGGTGTCGTGGGGTGGTTCATTGCGTGAAGAGGGTGACGTTGTGGGATCCACAATTGTTTGTTTATTTGTTTTCCCGAATTGCACCTTTAATTTTATTTATGTTGTGGGATATGGTTCATCTTCGTATTCGTAATTTGAATAGTCGTGTTGTGTGTACAAGTCTCCACAGGGATATTCAAGTTTAGTTGCATCGTATTGTCACGGTCACGATAACGAATGCCAGAGACAATCTCATCATCCCTCATGTTGGATGGGACCGGTTTCTCGTAGAGTCAGAAATAGCGGTCCCCTCGTAAGAATCTAGAACAACGGACTCATCAGAATATTCACCGAAAAGGTAGTTGCTAAACCAGGGCATCGGTAATCACTGAAAAATGCTCGAATTTGAAAATCTTGCAAAACCCGTATGCATGTCGGTCATAATAAAAGGGAGACAACCTCGTACTTGAAGCGCACAAAGTGCAGCTATAGGGTTCCCCACGACACTGTGCCTTTGTCAGCTTGTCACCTTTTGTCAACAGTCATCTCCAGATTTTTTTGGGAGAAACCCTATACCTTGCACTTTGGCCAACGCTTCAAGGGATGTGGAAATAAAGAAGACGTGTGTGAATATGATGATCCTTAAAAAACATTTTTATGAAATAAATAACTAAAAATACGTTAAAAATGTATTAGATTAGAAAGACATTCAAACAAAAAGGTCTAAAAAAAGTTTGGTGGTGCTCACAACATTGAACTCCTATCTCATGCATGTATTTTATTAACATTAATTCCTGGATTTTTAAACTAAATACATCACAATCTTTAATATGTACAATTTGAACTCTTATTTGTGAAGCATACCAATTTGAACTCTTAATCTTGTTGACCCACCGCTTCAACAGACCATTGTGGTTCCTCAAAACGGCCATTCAGAGCAAGTAATCCTAGTAAGCAGCCCGTTTCCATACCATGTATGAAATCCCGATTCTTATTGACAAAATCATACATTTTAATCTGGTATGCTCATTTTATTTTTCCAGGAGTTTGGTTCATGCATTGTCATTTCAAGCATCATGTAAATTGGGGGATGGAGATGGTATTCATTGTAAGAAACGGGAAAGGTGCTAACGAGAAAATCTTGCCTCCACCAAAAGATATGCCAAAATGTTAGAAGATTTGTTTAATTAAATTTAATTATTTGTCAAAAGTTAATTTATTTGCCAAAAGTAACTTATGTCCTCATACTTGTTTTTATTTTCTTCTAATTCCTTGTATTGCTTCCGCTTACACATCATTGGTTTTATTATTTTGATTGATTTTCAAATGTAATAAGTTGGTTTTAAATGCATTATGTAAGTGTGACGAACATCAATAAAGAAAGTTGTTAATTGGTTTTGCTATGACATGAATAAAGAAAGTTTTTGAAACACAATGTTGTTGCCAGTCTACGCTCACAAAACCATCTTGTGTTCAGCGTTGTGAAGGCATTGTGTTTGGGGCTTGAGGTTTCCACTGGCGTGGGGGCAAATGTGTGGGTGAGGTGGAGGCTCTTGATTGGTGGGTGTAGTTAAGGTTTGTTTTGATTGGTTGATGTTTATTTTATTTTTTTTAAATTATTCTCTTTCATGGCACTTTCCTGCCCCGTGCTTTTTTTCTCCACGCCACCGTGCTGACGTGATTGCCACGTGTCGCTCTACTGCCGTTTCTTTAAGCCTCTCCACACCCCGTGTAGTCTAAAAAACACATGAAAGAATGTTGCCTCCACCAAAAGACATGCCAAAGGTTAGAAGACTTATTTGTTTAATTAATTTGTTATTTGTTCATAAAAATAATTTGTGACTCATGCTTGGTTTTATTTTCTTCTAATTTCTTGTATTGTTTCTTAGTTCACACGATACTGTGTTGTATTTCAATAAACTGACACTGTATTATTATTTTATCGTACCGTACAACATCAGTACCGATATCGATACATGTATTCATTTTTATGGTTTTCGTTTTGAAAATTATTCATTTATACAACTCCTTATGTGATGATAAATGAATATCGGTACATATAGCTTGACAATCTGTACCAATCGATATCGTTCGAACAACATCGTTGCCGTTACTGGTGTTTGTTTTTATTGTTTTCAACCGATGTAAGACACATGTTGATTTCATACTGTAATGGACTGTATTAGTACCGATCCAAAGCCTGCGGAATGTTAAAAAACACAAGTTGTTAAGAAAAGCAAGTTGTTATTGTACCGCTATTGTAACAAACCGTATTGATACCGATCCAATGTCAGCATAATGTTAAAAAAATAAACATGAACCCAGATTTAGATTTTTTTAAAAATATTAACAAACGCAAGTTATTACTAAAATATCGCATTAAGTAATAAATAAAATCTTATTAATAAATAATAAAAAACAAATACTTAAAATTATGAATTACTGTTTAATAATATATAAAATATATTAAAAATTAAAAAACAAATACCTATACTATTTTATAATCACTTTATATTCATATGTAATGTATGTATAATAATAATATATAATAGTAGATTTAAACTGAAACTTAAAATAATATTTGAAAACCTATTACTATTTTTTGCTATTCATGATCTCTTTGAAATAATAATAATAATAATAATAATAATAATAATAATAATAATAATTGTTTGGTTTATGTAACTGTATCAAACATGAATAAAGAACTATTTAGTAATCGTTACTAAATATTCCCTTGTGAACATATATATGGTATTTGCCGCATATATATGAACCTAAAGTTATATTTTACTATTTATAATCACTTTATATTTATATGTAATGTATGTATAATAATAATAATAATAATATAATAGTAGATTTAAACTGAAACTTAAAATAATATTTGAAAACCTATTACTATTTTTTACTATTCATGATCTCTTTGAAATAATATGTATAATGTATGTATAATAATAATAATAATATATAATAGTAGATTTAAACTGAAACTTAAAATAATATTTGAAAACCTATTACTATTTTTTACTATTCATGATCTCTTTGAAATAATATGTATAATATGTATAATAATAATAATAATAAATTGTTTGGTTTATGTAACTGTATCAAACATGAATAAAGAACTATTTAGTAATCGTTACTAAAATGTTCCCTTGTGAACATATATATGGTATTTGCCGCATCGCTTCTTCGTCAATGACCGTAACTAACATATAACCACCGGTTATATTTAGTCATCATTACCTTAACTAGCACATAAATGATCGTAATTGATCATCACATACAACATACAATGTGAAAATAAATTTTTATTTACAACTATTTTTAAAATTATTGTAATCGATTTAAGTTTTCAATTTTAGGTTTATTTTCGTTTTTTCCTTTCAATTTGTGACCGATTTGCAATAGCTAACTTCCCAATTATGGATTGTATATTTGGTATCTCCTATGTATATTGTAATTGCATAACTTTTTACTATAGATCAAGATGTGCGATTACTCCTTTCCCTCTTGTGTTTATATGTAATCCTTATATCTTAATAAATTAATTAAATATTCATATCATAAACTTACAATGGTATCAAAGCTCGTAATCTGATCACGATATTCATCTTTTGCAATATCCTTTTCCCTTTAACCTATTATTCTTTGTTACGACGGCAGACACCAATGCACAGACCGATATCAATGAGCAGCCTTTAATTGTGAATACATTTCTCCAGAGTATGGTTCATGCATTATTGTTGGTATATCTCAAAGGTTTGTTCTCATTGAATAGAAACATACAGGACAAGGAAAAAACATACCATAAGACCCCTAAAGAATAAGAGAAATACAACAGGAATTAAATGAAATCTAAACTAAACATTATCTAACATTCCCCTGCAAGCTGAACGGTGGTGGACCAACGCAAAGCATATGTCGAAGAGAGTTGAACTGAGAACTAGGAAGACTCTTAGTGAAAATGTCAGCCATCTGAAGCTTGGTTGGAACAAACTTAGTAATTAGCTTTCTAGCATTGACTAATTCCTGCAAAAATGATAATCAAGATCTATGTGTCTGGCCCGTTTATGTGCCATAGGATTTTGAGTGAGAAAGATGGCTCTTTGATTATCACAAAGAATAGTTGGTCTGTCGGGGGGAAGAGCATGAAGTTCCTGAAGAAGATGAGTAATCCAAACAAATTCTGCAGCATTACATAGCTCGATACTCGGATTCACAACTAAATCTCGCAACAGTCGGTTACTTCTTAGCACTCCAAAGGGAAATTAAATTCCTACCAAGAAATATAGAATAACCATAGGTAGAATGACAAGTCTCCAAGCAACGTTCCCAATCAGCATACGAGTAACCAAGCAGCGAAGTGGAAGTAGGACGACTGTAGTGTAACCCAAATGAAATAGTTCCTACCTAAAACGCGTTAAAAACACAATATTTAAACATTTTAGCACCTGGGTTTCAACTTCTCCATCAAGGGCACGAAGATTATCCGATAAGTTTTGAATTCTCTCAACCGAAGCATTGTAGAAAGCTGCTTCAAGGGCTGTCCAGATCTCTCTAGAGCCGAAGTAAGGCCAACAGTGACCGAAAACTCCTCCTCAGTTAATAAGGCATTGAGGAGGATAATGGCCTTTTGTTCATCACGAACCCAAGTGGCATAATCTGAATTCTGCACATCTTTTTCATTTTTTAACAGTTGGGGATGGCGGATAAAGAGTGCCATCAACATGAGGTAGCAGGTGTTGATACTTGAGAATAGGCAACATTTGAGTTCTCCAATAGATATAGTTCATTGGATGAGTTTGATTGCGATCATGGGTGCAAGGCCGGTCATTAGGGGATTTGAGGAACGAGAAGCCATAAAAAGATGCACAGAGGAGACGAAGGAGAAATGAAGAGGGCAGAGAGGCAGAAGGTTGGAAAAGAGAATGAAGAGGTAGAGAGAAAAAAGAACGGCATAGGGAATTGAGGAGACTTGGAAACTCAACTAATGTAGGGTAAAGACTGATACCATATTTGTATCTCAAAGATTTATTCTCATAGAATAGAAACATAATACAGGACAACATATAAAAGGAAAACTTACAATAAGACCCCTAAAGAATAAGAGAAATACAACAGGAATTAAATGAAATCTGACTAAACATTATCTAACAATTATCATTTCAAGTGTTTTAACACCCCGACCGCGTAAAAACAACAAACCGCGGCGGAAACGTCGGGGAGTCACGTTAACAGATTATTACGACAACACGTGGTAATAAAGTTACGTTTTATTAGATATTGAAATTAGATAGTGATATTGTCTTGGAATTTTAAACAAACTAAATAAACTATAGTCTTTCATATTTTAAGGCAGTAAGTCCGCGTTCGATCCTATGTGAGCATGCATCAACATCAAACTTGGTTTCCTGAAACATATGTGAAAACGAGTCAGCAAAAATATGCCGGCGAGTACATAGATTTTGTGAGTGTGTCAAATTCATGGCCTTGAATATGTATTGCAATACCTCGTCAGACTACTAGAGTCGTTAATTGAAAACATTGTTAGTTATAGTTTATAAAAGACTTGTAGCCATGGATCTTGACCGAAACATTTATTTTGTAAATCCAAGTGATGAATCGTCTTGAAAGAAACCTTGCATGGTTTATATCTTAAATTGAATTCGTTGCGTGTCATTGTTTGAAAACCTTTGTTCCAAGTGGTTTGAATAACGCCACGTATGTAACATGATAAAAACACTTATATATAGGAAGTACCAGTGGCGTATCCACCATGCTTTTATCACATTACACACGTCCCGTTATCTAAATCACTTACCAAAAACCACTCGTTCATTGTTCGTGTCATAATCCAATTGTCCATTGTTCGTGTCATAAACCAATTGTTCATCGTCGTGTAAACAAATCATCCTTGTTTTAATTGTGAAAAATTTTGGTCGTTTTGGTGAATACATTCAAACCTGTGTTGACTCGTCTATACCACCAAAGGGTATCTTTAAATTGCAATAACAAACCACCAAAGGGTTTGTTAAAGTAAACAGTTTCGGTCGTTCCCCAAACTTCCCCACAAACACCGGGAACCTTGGTAACGGGATTGTCAGTCCTATGGTACCATAACTTACTACTGGTCGGCTTGGCCAAAGCTAATGAATGTCATTCGTGTCATGTATACAACGCACCAACAAGGTCGTTCACATTATTAAAATCGATCGTGTTTATATAAACCATAGCATTTGTAATTTGAAAACTTGAAAACAATTTGCACATATGAGTCATCCCGAAATATTTGCAAAACATAAAAGAGGGGAGCTATGTACTCACTTGGGGTTGCAAAAATAACCTTGAATCAAAGATTAAACAAGCTCAAATGTCCGAGAAATCAACGTGTCCTAAAATCGGATAACTATGTAAATATCGGGACTTTAATCGGCGGATCGGATAGAATAAGGTCTTGTAAACCAAATGAGTGTTGGAACTCATATGAAATGGTTTAACAAAGTTAACATTCTGATTTGGAAAGATTCCTTAGTGCTTTTGACCCGTTTTGACTCGTTAAGGTAGTTTAGGCCACTTTAACGTGCTATTTGCGTAATTACGTGTTCGGATGGTTAGATATGTGTTATGATAAGTCTTATATGCCAAAACATGTTTAGTAATGTTATAACATCAGTGTATATGGCAAAACATTAGTTACGTAGGCTTAAAATCGCTTTATGTGCAAAAAGGGTGCTTTGGTCATTTATAAAGGCATAACTAGCGACTTAACATAATACTAATCAAACAACGTGACCATAAGGTATAACCTCATAGGGTTATTCCCTATACAACTATGGTCACAAATATGTGTTTGGTCGGATCCTAAGATCGACCAAATGGGTCGGATTCGAAAGTCAAAGCGGTGGTCAAGACCGCTCGACTTACGACCCTAAATAAGCACTAAACTAAAAGTGACGAGTTAAACATGTTTTAACTAAGTTAGAAAACTGATTTGATATCAAAACAAAGTGTTTTGATACCTAAAAATGTTTCAGTCGTAAAATGCACATGATGTGCACTTTTGACCGAAACTTTGACTCGTCACTTTGACTAGTAACGTGGTAAATCAGTAGGCATGATCCTAAGGATCATAACCATCGTGATTACGATCACGTTGCAAAGTTCAATTGGACTTTGCTTTGACCAATTCATGGTCTAAACCGAAAGTCAAACAGAAAGTCAAACTGTTTGACTTTTGGCTTAAAATAGCCAAAAACAATGAAAAAGACTAAGGATGAGATCTTACTTGTGTTTAGAAACACCCAAGATCTCAGAGAACTCAGTAGGAGGCTTCCTTTTGATCAGGAAACAAACTCCAAGAGTGTGGGAGGTGAAAAGAGAGAAATGAGTAAGTGTGAAGGTTGAATGATGGACCTATTTATAGTTGAGGATGATCAAGGAGATCATTACAGGTGTTAGGGCTTGTTCTAGGATCATTCCAGGTGTTTAGAGAGGTGTCAAGACCAGGAGAAGTGTGGCAATTTCGAAATATTAGTGTCCAAGGAAATAAACAAGAAGTTGTCAAGTTTCTGCTGAGCTGGGGGGTCCTTACGGACCGTAAGGGCTATGGGATTATGGTCTGTAAGCCCCTTAGCTGACAGCAACTTTTAAAAAATGGCAGAACGGGCCCCTACACTCGTTTCGTCGCTTTTTGGCACTTCTAACACCCGTTAACCACATTTTTAAGCTTTATAAGGACGATAAAGCATAGGGGACTTGAAATATCTTTAAAAATGTCTCAAGTGTCGGTTCATTCGGTAGTACGGTTGCGGTTTTTGGTTAATTACGACGGAAATCGTAACGAACACGCAAACGACCGTAAATGCGTAACGAATGATTTTTGTTCATCATTAATACTAGATTATGATTAAAAAATTTTGGATGTGCGTACATGTTTCGGATAACGATATACGCAAATCGCATAGTTTCGCAGAATTTGCAAAATAGCCCCTGAACTTGAATAAACTTGTTTTTGCCCTACTGAAGCCCTCAAAACTTATTTCTAAGTTATGTAAAGGGTATTTAGGGTATGTTTAGCTTATTTCATTGTTTCAGAGTGTACGTCACGTTAAACTGATTACGTTTGCGTAACAGTTTGAGGTTTCACTTCCAGAAGTTGTTTAAGAGTTCGGAATCGTGCAAGAATTGAATACGTGCAATTGACATGATAAAAATACAAATCTCGTAAATAAAACACAAAAAATTCATGATTGATAATTCGTTCGGAATCGTTACACGATCGGATCACCACAAATGTCACAAGTGTCATGTAAGTTTGGGGATGGAGATGGTATTCGTTGTTGCAACAAACAGGAAAGGTGTACACGAAAGAAAAATGTGTTAGAATATTTGTTCATTTAATTTAATCTCTTCATCAAAAATAGTTTGCCTTAGGTTAAGGGGTGTGGATCCCCTTTCCCTACCTCCACATCACTTCCACCTTACAAGGGCGGATATACGATAGCTCAAGGGGTAGCCTCCGATGCCCCTTGACACTCCGACAGTAGTGTATAAAAAATTTAACTTTTTTTCAATTTCGCTACAGGTCTTTAGAAAAGTTATGTTTCCCCTTTCAAAGCCCAACTAATTTATTAAATGTCCAATACTTTCAAAGCCCAATGCAATTAGTTATTAGCCCAACCCAATCCAACCCAATACTATTATATATATTATTTGAATTAAAAAAAAGAGTAGAAGAGCACAACGGCCAGCAACGATATTCACATCCATCCATCCTCATCGCACAGCAGCCCCACCTCCTCCACCTACAGTCTCCGCCCATTGCCGCCACGATGTCGCTGCTGCTGGGTTGTGACCGTCGTACGCCGCCCCACCTCCTCCTCATTCTTCCTTGACTCTACTCTCATCTAATGTGGGTTTTTCCTATTGTTTACGGCTTATGCAAAATTGAACATTTTGTTGTTGTTTAATTGCATCGATTATTGTTTTCATCTAGTTATAGTTATGTGTGATTGGTTATAGACTTTTAGGATTTATGTGCAATTGATTTAGGGCTTATGTTAAATTTTATGTGTCTTGTAAAATTAAGGAATTTAGAAGATGAAAGTCTTATTAGTAATCTTTTTAAACAAACTTCCAAGAAAATGATGATTTGGGTCGAGATCCAAGTTCAAATATTGTTGATGATATGCAAGAAATTGAAGATATCAGTCCAAGTTCAAATAATGATATTGATATGCAAAAAAAAATGAAGATATCGGTCTAACTCCAAATCCAAATATTACTTCGGCTTCAAGTCCTTCAACACGAAATAAAATCGATTTGAATGATCTTCCTTCGGATCCGCCGATAGACCACCTATTGCTAGTTATCATCCTAATTAAATAGACGTTATAAGAAGAGCGTATCTTGTTAAAAACGCTTTTCAACCACGAGATCATGACTTCAAATGGATAAACTATGCTAGTGGTCGGAAGTGTTTTGATGTAAAATGGTTTGATAAATATCATTGGTTGGAGTATAGCACTAAACAAGAAAAAGCATATTGTTTATGTTGTTATTTGTTTAATGAAAGTGTTGGTAATAAAGGTGGAAGAGAGGCTTTTGTAAGTGGAGGCTTTTGTAACTGAAGTAAATCGGGTGTCTTAAAAGAACATGTTGGGTTGGTTATCAGTTTACATAATAAGGCGGCACAAAAATGTGAATATCTCTTGAACCAAAAGCAATCCTATGATGCAAATGAAAGTAAGCGTAACAAGGATAGAATGATTGCAAATCGATATCGATTAATGAGTTATGTTCGTAGTGCTGGACTTTTGTTAGAAAATAGTTTACCATTTCATGGTGAGGACGAATCAGAAAAATCTCTTCATAAAGGTCTATTTCTTTTAGTTTTAAAGTTGATTAGTGTTAACAACCGGATATAGGTAAGTACACTTTAGGAAATGCCAAAATGAATAATAAGTTAATGGCTCCATTAATACAGAAATAGATTATCGATTGCTTTGCGAAAGAAGTAACCAAAATGCTTTGTGAAGAAATTAAAGAGAGTTTAATTGGATTTGCTCATGTGAAGAATACATATTCTTTAACCTCTAGTGAAACCATTGTTTCATTATTAGCAGATTACTAGTTAAGCATAGATCAAGTAAGTTATATGTTTCATTACATAAACTTTAATAAAGATTATATGATGTATTATTGTATCTTATTGTTTGTTTTTGTTTAAATAGGTCGGGGGTAAAGGTCTTGATGGTGCAAGCAACATGCGAAGAGAGTTTAATGGATTAAAAGCTTTAATTTTGAAAGACAATCCATCAGCACATTACATACATTGCTTTGCTCATCAACTTCAATTAGTGATTGTGGTTGTTGCAAAAAAGCATTACGGTGTTAAAGAATTTTATGAAACTCTTGGCATGATTGTTAATACGATTGAAATTAAGACGGGATAAGGATTAAACAAAGAGGTTTCCCTTGCACGACCCAGAGACACACGTTGGGGTTCTCATCATAGAACAATCATCAGTTTGTTGAAATTATTTCCAGAAGTTGTTGAGGTACTTACTTTTATTAAACAAGATGGAGAGACCTTTCAACAACGATCTAACGCGACATGTATTTTATCGTATTTTGAGACTCTTGAAATTGTGTTTTACATACACTTGTTGAACAATATCTTAGGCCTCACAAATGGTCTATCAGAACATATTCAAAAAAAGAGTCAAGACTTGTTAAAAGCGTCTTTTTTGATAAACGAGCAAAAACGAGCTTTGAATCGTCTAAATGGGTTTGAAAAGATGTTGGCAAAAGTGACATCTTTTTGTGAAAAAAAACAACATAAAGGTGTTAGATATAGTGGAAAGTTATGGTAATCAAAGAAACCGAAGATATGTCATTATTAATCGACGTCATTTTGAAGTTGAGGTTTTAATACCGCTTTGCAAATTCAAGAACTTGGAAACCGATTTACTGATTAGTGAAGTCTCAACTATTTTGATAGAAAATATATCGGGTTTAAATCCTTGTAATTCGTTTTCTAAGTTTGACATATCTAAGATAGTGACATTTTCTAAGATGCATCTGAATGACTTTAATAAAGAAGAAAATGAGTGTCTTACAGGTGATCTTTCAACCTTTTATCACACTATAAAAAGAAGATGATAAATTTAAAAAATTGAGTGGATTGAGTGACCTTGCTCGTGTAATGGTGGAAACTAGAAAAAATGAAACTTTTCCTTTGATTTATCGAACATTGAAGCTAGCATTGGTTTTACTGGTTGCAACTGCAATCGTTGAAAGATGTTTTTTTTTCTAAAATGAAGCTTAGCAAGACGGTTTACGCAATCAAATGGGTGTGGAGAATTTGAACAATGTTCTAATTTGTGTTGTCGAAAAAGAAACTTTTTATAAAGTAAAAAAGAGAATGTCATGGATCAATTCCAAGCTTTCAAAAACAAATTAGGAGAATTCAATTAAGTATATGTTTAAATTTATTTATTATCATGCTACTATTTTTGTTTCGTTTACATTGTATAAACTACGTCACATTCTATGAAGTACGTTAGAAAAAATTAGAATATTACCCCTATAATTATTTTCTAGGTTCGCCACTGCCACATCACCACCTTCCTCTCTATCCCCATCAAGGGGTGGTGTTCCCCTTCCCCTCTAATCAACACCTTACAATAATCACCTCCAACACAAAAACAACCCCTCGGGGAGATTTGGATAAAACCACCTAAGGCCCCGAAAATGGGTGGGGGTTGTTGGGGAACGAAGCCACGTAGGCTCCCGGAGCCTCCCCCTTCCCCGCACCCCTTAGCTTTATACTTGTTTTTATTCTCTTCTAATTCCATATATTGTTACTTTGACTCACGCATCTTTGGTATTATTATTTTGTGTAAATGCATTATGTAGTTGTACCAAACCTGAATAAATTAAAGAAACCTATTATTGAATTATGATTTAATTTAAACTATATTTTTCAATTTAAAATGCAATTTGTGTCCCTATAGTATATATCAAAAATAACTTGCATCCCTATTTTCAAAAACTGGATAGTTGCATCCCTGTGGTTTGATAAGCGTCACACTCTGAATCCATGACATACGTCATTAGTCTTGGACACTAAAATGACTATATTACCCTTATTTCCTTTCGAGTCTTGTCCCTACAGTTTATAACATGTTTTCCTATGTTTAACAATTTTTTTAAAGAAATTCCATTTCTTGTCTTTGTGAAACACAACCCCATAACTCGAACCTATTTAAAAAAAAACCGTAGTCGTTACCCTACTTGTTCCATTCTTTGTAATCACACAAACACCATGCCTTCTTCACTCTCTCTGACCTATTAATGTCTTCTAGCTTAACTCTCTTATTGTATGACACAACACAAGTTTCTAACCCAAAAACTAATTTAAACAACCAATCGCCAGTGTTTTTCAACAACAACTCCACCTGAACACTATCACTTTCTGTAGCTTCCTTCATCTCCCTTTTTCTCGGTTATGTTTGAAGGTGGTTTGAGCGGTGGTTGAGGGTGGTGACGGGGTGCACGACAGAGGTGGTTAGCACACGGGGTCGGTGGTGGTTAGGTGAGTTGTGGGGTTAGTAGGCGGTGGAACGGGAAGGGTATATGGTGGTGACCTATTGTAGTGGATTTGAACAGGTTGACGGTGGTTGTTAAGTGGTTGTCGGAAGCAGTTTATGAGTGGTGGTGGTCGGTTATGGATGAAGAGTGGTGCTAGGGGTGGAGTGTCAGTGGTTAAACGGTGGACAAAGGTGGTGGTTAGTTTGGAAGCTGGGATGGTGGTGTTTGGAAGTAGTTTGTCAAATTTGTAGTGGCACGGAAAACTCACCAGAATCCTAAACCGGTGACGAGGGTTGGTGAAAATTGGGGAAACATATAAGAGCATTCACATCCAGCTCCCTAAAAATATACATACATTCCACTAAAAAACAACTCCTATATCAATATATTTCCACTAAAAACAAATACTTTTTCTCTCATTTTCAATTAAATAATATTTTTATACCTTTATCATTACATTTTCTCTCTGCTTCACTCACAACCAATTTCAATATATATTAAAAAAGTATAGGGTGAACAGTGTCCCCCCAAATATACAGATGAATAGTAACATTTTCTCTCTCCTCCACTCACAACCACTTTTTATACTTTTTATATTTTAAAAACCCCACACATAGATTTTGATTCACAGGGTGTGAATGCTCTAAGGATGTAGAGTGTTAAAAATGAGTGCCTCTTACGTGAATTTATTTGTTTAATTAAATTAATTTCTTTGTGAAAAATAATTTATGCCTGTTACACGTTTTAATTTTCTTTGTATTGTTTCTTCGGCTAACACATCATATCATTAGTTATTTTAATAATTTCAAATGTAATAAGTTGGTTGTTTAAATGCATTATGTAATTATACCAGACGTGAATTAAGAAAGTTGTTAATTGGTTGTGTAACTAAAAATATATACTTAGTAAAATTCGAATATGGTATACGTCGCAATGCTTTTACATCAAATATTTCTGACTGGAAATTGTACAAGTACTTGAAGAGGATGCATTCGGTGTTAGTATCTTTCCGTATTTACCTTTACTATGAAGAGAATGCATTTGGTGTTAATATCTATCTTTATTTTATTTTATTTTTTTATTTTTGAACGGAAAAGGTTACATAACGCCTACTTTTTAATTACACCAAATTTACCATATGCCAGGAATTGAATCCTGGTCTCTCCCCGAAAAGCACAAAGCCTCTACCACTCCACCAAAGTTGTGATGCATCTATTTATTTACCTTTGCTATGTAAGTAACTAGAGTTTAAGCCCGCGCTTCGTGGCGGGGTTGTAGAAGGGTGCTGGCGAGGATGTATTTGGTACAATCGATGATATATTATAGACCATGCAAACTTTAATCTACACGATGGTAAAACTAAGCAATCAACACGATTAAGTAAACATGTCAAGAATTAAAAGATAGCTTTAACTATAATAAGGTAAATATAAAATAAATACTGTTATCTTGTACATTAAAGGGTTAGTATACATCATGTAGGCTTTAACTTAAATAATGATAACAACTAGTCTTAAGACCCCGCGTTGCGAAGCGGGGTCGCAAAATCGTGTTACCAGCGTTGCGGGGCAGGAGAGCAAAACTGTGCTAAATAGCAACTAAACGACGACCAAAACCGGAAAACGACGTAAACAAAAGCACATTGTTTTACACCAAGTGACTCATCTGACATAAAACATAGACAAAGTGAAATTTATATCAACACGTATTAGAAAGACGAGAGGATAAAAAAACTTGTGGGACCAAATGTGATTATCAAAAACCATGCTAAAACGACCAAATCCGAAAAAAACATAAAACAAATTTGATAAAAAAATGTAAAACAAAATATATATATATATATATATACAAAGAGAAAAAATCACAAAAGACAAAAAAGGTACCACTCCTTGAGATGTTATAAATTAATACATATATATATATATATATATATATATGAATAAGCAAGCAACACAATGAAGTAAATATGTATAGAGTTAAATGCTAACATTCATTATAATAAATTGAATAAATAATGATGCATATAAAAAGGTATTAAACTTATAAAAAAGATAAAAGAATAAATATTTGTAAAGTTATAAGAAAAAATAACTTTATTAAACTTTAAGAGTCGTATGATAACTTTGTTAAAGTTTGGAGGTCGAAACATGAATCGCTTATTAGAAAAAGCATTATTATTAAACTTTAATATATAAATATATTAAAGTTCAGGGGTCTAAACGTAAAGCGTTTATATAAGAAAAAAACAGAATTATTAGTGTTTAGGGGTCGTATGATAACTATATTAAACTTAAGAGTTAGAAACGTAAGTTAACTAAATATTTGATAATATTATAATCCTATAAGTTAAAGTAAAATTAAAAAAAAAAAGAAGAAGAAAATTACCAATGTGAATAAGAACTATTCACAATTGGTTTTGTTAGTTTATACGATGTAATATAAAAATAAATGAATAGTATGAGAAAAACTTACTTTGTTTTTCATTAAATCTTCATTTTCTCTTTTTTTAGAACATAACCGTATAACCTACTAGATAATTTACAGAGTCGCAAAAAAAAAAGGCAACTTATAGTTAATAAGTGGATATATACGACTTGGATTACCAGCACTCCACCGCGGGCTTTCGTCTCTTTTTTAGAACGTAACCATATAAATTACTTGATAATTTACAGAGTCGCACATAAAAAGGCAACTTATAGTTAATAAGTGTATATATACTAGCTGGATTACCGCGCTCCGCCGCAGGCTTTCGGTCTGTGTCGGATTCGTACAGTGCAGGGTACTGACACTCGATATAGCAAATAAAAATTTTTATATCTGAGAGGATATCAACACATGTTTTACATCGATCAAAAACCATAAAAATGAATATCGATACCGATACCAATGTTGTTCGGTCGGTATCAGTTGGGTTCGTTACGGTACCAGCACTCGTTGTACCTTACAGTATCAAGAAATACTCTATTGTGAATATCATACCGTCACGTAAAGAAAACCATAAAAACAAATACGTAGGTACCGAGTTTTTAGATGGTAGTTGTTTGGTTTCTTACGGTAAAAAAATCAACTATATTTGAGCCTTTCGAATAAGCACGCCCTAATGGTAATTGGTATTTTGGGGAAAAATGGTGAGTGACGTCACTTTAAAAAAAAAGCATGTTGTCTGGACAATCCACAACACGGTTTCCAGGAAAATTTATGTCTGGACGTAGATAAAAAAGCATGTTGTAAAGTTATCAGAATTTTATCATATCTTAAAAGTTATAACCGAAAAACAAAATAAACTTTAGCGTTGGTATGAAAACTCTATTAAAGTTCAGGGTTAGAAACATTATTGGCTAAAAAGGAATTATTCAACTTTAGGGACTTTATGATAACTCTATTGACATGAGATTGAAGTCTTACTAAAATATAAATCAAATACACTAATTAGATAGTGGTAAATGGGTATCGAACACATAGAATTTGTGGAAAATGTGTTTACTTAGTAGCTTGCAATTTACTAACAAAACTAAAGTTGCAGAAAAGTAATCTCAAAGTTTTGGTTGTTTGGTTTATAAAACTAAAGTTAACTAAAAATCACTAACAAGCTTTTGAGTCAGATATCAGAGGATATGTTCTCCCCCGGTTTCAGGTTTCTACGAATGATATGTTAAAGTTTAATTGGGATGAACTACATAGATATAGTTCGTGAATTTGTGTTTGATTGTGATAAAAGGGGACGGAGTACGAGTACTTGGATTACAAGAACGCAAGGTGGTCACCTGATAATCAGTTTGATATAGCCAACCCCGAATCCTTCTCAATAAATGTTGATTGCCTATGGCATCAAGAACTAATGGTTTAGAATACGATGTTCAACAATATAAAAAATTACAAATCAAACTCATAATCACCATAATAACATAATCAAAATGATCAAATTACTATCCCACAAATAGCATAAACATTAACACTCATTCAAATAAAAACCTTACAATCCGGTGAAAAACATACAAGAAATTAGCCGCACATTGTTTGGTTGATATCATAACCTTAAATTCGTTGTTCATCAAGTTCAAAGATGGAAAATTAATGATTAACACCCCCAAAATAATGTTTTGTCACCCTAAAATCACTCTCAAACCAGTTCTGAACGAAGATAATGATAAGATGTCCAAGAGTCACAACCCACCAAACAATAAAAAGGAGTTACACATTTTGCGTCTGCCTCCACTGTAGCTTACGGTGGTCTTCAAATGGCCTACGGTGGGAACATATTGTCTTATGGTGCCAATTTGGTCAGGGTCTACCGTAGCTTATGGTAGCTACCGTAGCTTACGGTAGGCTGCAGCTAAGCAATTTTGTTTTCTTCATAACTTTCTCGTTTCAACTTCGTTTTCTTCGCCGTTCTCGCCCACGTTATCGTAATTTCATCCTCTTTCATGTTATCTTCTTAATTCTTCAATTCTAACAAATTATTTTCTTCATTTATGCTCCATTTTACTTCCATTTTAAGCACTCGTTTGTTCCATACTTCTTCTTTGCACCTCCTTAGCTCCTTTAACTTGCAATCATTAAGTTCACCTTCGTCAACTAGATTCACCAATTTAAACATCAAACATATTAATTTCTTTATTATTTAAAGATCCTCCTACGGTTCACCCATGTCATAAAGTTATCAGAAATTTATTATATCTTAAAAGTTATAACCGAAAAACAAAATAAACTTCAGCGTTGGTATGACAACTCTATTAAAGTTCAGGGTTAGAAACATATATTGGCTAAAAAAGAATTATTAAACTTCAATGGCTTTATGATAACTCTATGCAAGTGCATTAACGTCATTACAGGACAAAGAAAACATAATTCGCCCCTTCTAAGATGTATATGGGTATAATAACGATATGATGAAAAATCGAGTCGGTGTAGTAATATTTACAATGGTTTTATTATACAAAAGTTGTATTATGTAACTCAAAAAATAAAGTCATGTTTTACATCGTTTGGAAAAATGTATATCGGTTCTGATAACATCGATTCTGTAACACCCCAAAAACGGGTTTGGTAATCAAACCATGTTAATATTAAAGAGCGCGTAAAATACCGTTAGTGGTAAAAGTGAACCTGTAAACAAAATAACTATGAACAAATTAACCTAGTTAGTAACTTGTATATAGTCAATAAAACAATGAGTAGTAGCCCTATCTAATCAAAAACTACACTTGGGAGACCAAAGTTGTTAAAATGGAAAGTAGTGATTTATAAACAAAAATTAAAACACAACACACACATAGTATGTGTGTGTGTGTGTAGAACGATCATCAGAATAAGAAGAGGGAAACCCTAGTTCATCCAAATCATCAAATTGAAGGACAAATTTGGATCTTCAAATAGTGCATGAACTCAATTATCAATCACCTAGACTAGAGGGTCATAAGGTATGACAAAAATCTTAATTTGGGGATATTATGATTGTAAGAAGAATTCATAGACTTCAATCCATGAATGAATATGAGAAATTGAAGTAAGATAAGAGATGGATACTTGCTGAGGAACAAACCCTAAGTGAAAATTTGAACATATTGTTATGATTTGGGTGTTTGGATGAATTACCACACTTAGTTAAGTTGGTTTTGATAATATGATGAAGTTGATGATATATTTATGTTTAGAATCATCATGCATGATAGTAATGAGAAGATACTTGCATGAATCATGGGTATGAATACATGTTCATACCCACCATTAAATGGGTTTTGTATGATATGAAGAATTGATGTAAAATTCATGTTAATAGATGCATGAAATCGTGTATACGAATGTTAAAATCTATGGCTAAATTTGATGTTAACAATTATATGAACTTGAGGGGGGAAATATAGCTATAACAGTGGCCTAAAAATAACGCCTACCAGGTAAATTACGAAATGCCTAAATGAGTTCGTTGAACTTAATTGTGGAATTTCGTATGTTAATAAGCAGTTGACTTTTAAAAGTCAAACTGACCTGCCATGAAAGTGATTTCGATATAGCTTATAAAAGTCTATGAGATGTGATGGTCATGATGTAGAACGACTAATCTAAACGTCTTATGGATGTTATATGATAGCTTTACTCTTCGCAAGCTAGGTGGAGCTTGGAGAGGAATGGGTCAAGCGGATCAAAGGCGCGAGAAAGCATAAACGGACACGGGGTAAGTAAAGCTTACATCTTTAAAATAGTTCATTTACTTATGTATTTGCCTAAGAATAAGCAATTTGTTATTCAGAATGAGATTATCAAAAATGATGTTCCGACACGACTCGATACGGGTCGGAACAAGTGAAAATGGTAATAAACCATAGTTAATGATAAAATGGTCATTAGGCCAAACGGGTCAAATGGTGATGTCATCACCATCTGACAATAATAACTAGTGGTCGCTTGTCGAGTTTTTGTGCTCACAGGGAAATAGCGTATGGATTGCATTGCTATTAATTAGTAATTAATAGTGAAAGGTATTTAAATGGGTCAATGCTACGACCCGAGTCAGGTATGTGTAATGGATCAAACTCTCACTAAGGACCTAAGGTCCGATGAGAGTTAAACGAGTCATGAGTGAACATTGGATTGCCTAAAGTAAGGTAAATCTAATAATTTAAATAGTAGACATTATGTTCTTAAGAACATAATGATTTTAAATAGATTTTGGATAAAAGTGCACACTTGGTCAAAATGGGCTTTTAATAAGTCCTTTGTGGTTAAAAAGAATGAAAATTGACTCAAAACGCCCTCGATTGATAAATCGAGTAAACGACCCTTAAGGGCAGTTTTAAATATAGGTTTTACAATTTGGTCAATCCTTACGGTAGTATAAAATAGAAGGTTTAAACAATTTTGGCTTGAAGCTACATAATGGGTCATTTTCGTAAAAATGTCTAACTTGAGGGTAGAATGGGAATATAATGATTTTTCCCATTCACGATCCATCACACTTGAAGTTGTGATGATATATAAATGAAAACCCATAAGTGGGAATGTGAATTATAAATAAATGGACTCGGTTAAAGAGTCATGATTGAAAGGTTTGGAATTCCTAAAAAGTAAACGGGTTAATTAAAGCTCGGCCTTTGAAAGGTCGAACGGGTCAATTGGCATAATTGTGAACCAGGATAATGGTCGCATAAAACACAAGAATAATACCCTGGGTTAAGAGTATAGTAGCAAAAATAATGTTCTTGCATAATGCTGTAACTTCTGTGAGATTGTTTGCTTAAACATGCAAACAGATCAATTATTTGAAATATATATCGGAAACATTAGCGTAAAACAAATTTTTGTGAGTGCGGAACATGGATTCACAAGTTAGAAATGTGGGCAAATGTTTTACGAACACGTAGGAAGAATTTTCGTGCGAACGTATAAGTAAACGAAAAGATATGGAAAATTTAGTTTAAGGAAAAAGCTGGAATAAAACTGCAGATCAGCTCAACCATAACCTACGGTTGGTTGACACGTTCTGCCCAAAATTTTACAAGTGTGTCGTAAGCTACGGTACACCAACCATAGCCTACGGCCGTCTCCCAAAAGTGCTATTGCTTGTTTGTTTGATATATTTAGGTTATTATATCATGACTAAGAACCATATAAGTAACATCTGAGTTGTTTATTGGTGTGTAGGGGTTAGCTAGGAACTTACGGATGATGATCAAGCATAATGGATAATGATCTAATTTACGAAGTTTTTAATAAACTCAAAAATATGTATAGAGGTATATTCACATTTACACATTTAAATGCGAAATTTTTATAGAATTTCAATAAATTAAATTAAGATAGGGTCTTACAGATTCCGGTACCATGTTGTTGGTTGGTATCGACTCGGTTCGTCATTGTACCATTATTTCGAATACAAAACCATTCCAAATAAAAGTTATATTGGAATTCCGAGGAAACAATTTAATGCAATCGTGTATTTAGTTTTTATATGATAAAAAACTAATGAACAAAAGTTATAAGGAAAAAAATTATTGGGTTAAAAACGTATAATATATATATATAGTATAAGGTGCATAACTGAAATATATAAAAAAGAAAGTCAAAAATAACTTTTAAATTAAGCTAAAAAGTAACTTTAAGATAAAAAAAAAGTCAAAAAGAAAGTTATTGTTCACAAACTTGCTAATTGAAATATAGTTAGTGACTCATCATACCACTAGTAATCAAGAAAAAACATCAAAATTCATACAGTCTTGTTCTAGTATTATTACAAGTATAGTTGTTCAAGACCATCCACTATGGAGTCACGCCCCTTCCAGGTGAATGAAGGTCGGCGTGAAGGGAGGGTGAAGACAGGGTATGTGGGGCGGTTTACTGCGTGAAGATGGGAGATGTTGTGGGATCCACAACGGTTTGTTTATTTGTTTTTTTGTTAATTGCAGCTTTAATTTTATTTATTTATTTAGTTTTTAACATAGATGAATTGCAGGTTTAACAATGGTGGTTGATGTGGGATTTAGGTTTGTAGATGCAGAAGATAAAGAAGATGACATTGGTATATTTTAAAAATAAACCCTAGGTTATTCAACAATTTATAAACTTAAACTTGTGGTTTAAATTGAATTTTAATAAACCCTAAAAGTTATAAACTAAAGAGTAAAATGCAAAGATCGTCTCTGGGATTTGGTCATATTTGTTTCCTTCATCCAAAATGATTTTTTGTACATTTGAGTCCTTTAGGTTTGTATTTTATTGTCATTTTCATCCAATTCACTGACGTCGTTTATTTATTTTGTTAACTCAAGAGCAATTTAGACATTTTACCATTTTTCTGATTTTTTATATTTCTTTTTAACCTTTAAATAAAAACAAAAAGAATAATAATTATATAACTTACCCACCCCAACATGCATCCATATCACCTATGTAAGATTGTAAATGAACATGTACGAGAGTCGTAACTTTGTTATTATTCGTTATAGTAGCCAGCTGGCAAGTAGCCCTCACACGAGCAATCCCTTCTTCATCATGAATTTGAAATTCACTTGAAATATCTAGTAACAATTTTGTGCTTACATAAGGAGGCTTCCATAGGTGATCGGGCACAGAAGACACAGCGATACCTTTAAACTCCTTAAGGTTATTCTACGTTTAGTTGGGTTTGAAGCTATTTACTCACATTCCCTATATGTTCAAAAATTATTAATCAAGAATTCACATTTGACATGAACTAGCCATATGCCCAAAGTGAACTTTAGTCCAAACACTACAATCCTATATACCTTCTTATTCTATAACCTCCTCCAATCCTGATAATCTCTTTGCAAAACAAAAGATTGTTTTCTACCAATAAAATTGTTACCTACACTGAAGAGATATGGTCTTGGCCCTCTGCGGTCCCAAATTAAACCCTCACGGGCCTAACACCATACTCATATCAAATCCAAAAAACAGTCAGCTGGTCATAACAAGCCACCTGTGGGCGTGATACTATGCCAGAACGGAGGAGATATATAGTACAAGGTGAAAGTAACTTGAAAGCTAATCACCACTCACCAGGCACCGTACCAAAAGACTCCACGATGCACCATCATGCAGAAGACAAAAGGTGCAACAAAGAGCAACGTATGGCCAATCACAAGATGGCAATCCACCTATTCTTAATTTCCACTAACGACCGATGACAGACGAGACAAGAAGTACATCCAGAAAGCGACGTGTGGCCAATCAGGTCGCAGACCTACTCCCACCTCTGCAGACACTAACTGTCACGACAAGGGGGGGGGGGCAAATGGATATTCCTTGACAACAAACCTCGTCCAATCATTTTCCAGTCTTTTCCAACCTCTCGGTTATAAATATCCCACTTCTCCAAAGGTTTAAACATCTCACACCCTTTGCTCTCATTACTCTCACACTAGACTCTCTTTCTCTCTAAAAAGAACAATACTTATTCTCACGCCGGAGGATGGTTACAAGAAGAACCTCCCACCTCTCCTTCTCGTAGCGAGCTCACAATGTTGCTAGTTTTGCAGGATTAAACAAGGATTGTTGCTTGTGAAGATCAGGAGATCTTACCCTCGATTGAGCATTTGGATGATCCCCTGCGAATTAGATATGTGTTTCCTCATTGTGGTGGTGATGGTGTCGTGGTGGTGGTGAGGTTGTTGTGCGTGGTGATAGGGTTGTTCATGAGCCGAGCCTAGCCAGGGCAAGCTCAGGATTAGCTCAATTATAAACTGAGCTGGCTAGGCTTGGATTTGAAATCCAATGAAAAATCTAAGCTCTCGCTCGGCTTGGTTTTAAACCGAACTGGCTCAGCTAAAATCCAGTAGTCTAAAAATTATTCAATAGTTCAAAAAACATACTCAAAATAAGTTCAACTTAAAAATCAAGTTCACAACACAAAATAAGTTCTAAATTTCAAAGAAATACAATATTAGTTCATTAACATGGTAATCAACATTTAAATATGTCCTAGATATCAAATTACACTCCTAAATACATGTAAAAAATAATCAAATTTTGGTAATATATTATAATGTTTATAATATAAAATATATTACGTGAAATAATTTGAGCTAAGCCGACCTGAGCTACCAAGCCAGCCAAACCGAGCCAATTAGGCTCGTTACGAGCCGAGTCGGCTCGGCTCAGTTTAAAACCGAGCCATATCGAGCGAGCTTTTCCCGAGCTAAATCCGAGGTGGTGATGGGGTGTGGTGGTGGTGGGGTAGTGATGTAGTGGTGGTGGTGGTCATGTGGTGATGGGGTGGTGGTGTGGTGATTATGTGCGTGAATTAATAGCTTGTACCAAGCTTTAATATGTTGTACCTTAGTTAAATAGACAAAAATGCCCCTAACCTAAACATAAAACATAAAGCACGTTAGTGATTTGGATGGAAATGACAATAAAACGCAAACCTAATAGACTCAAATGCGCAAAAAATCATTTGAATGGAACAAGCAATATGAACAAACCTTAGGAATAATTGGTGTGGAGTGAAAATTAGTGAAATCATAGAATAACTTTCTCAATAGATGTTTGTACGATGGTATCTAATTTTTTAAATTTCTTTAGACAACGATTTTCATATATGGCCAGGTGTGCATTTGCTAGAATCGTATGCTTGTTTCGGGTTTGTATATTTCACATCTAAAATCCTATATTATGAAATGCTAGCTCGTGGGGGTTCTTCTCGTAACCATCCTCCGGCATGAAATCCATATATTATGAATGTGAAAGGTGTTTAGAGGACCTTGACCTCTCTAGTAGGTCCTAAACACCTCCGACATTCAACATGTAAAGCTATGTGTAGTGTTTGCCTTGTAATCAATAAGCATTACTTTGGTTCTAGTATTGCGGTTGGCTGCAACGTCGCTTAAGAATCACTGCTAACATCGATGAAAAAAAACTAAGAATTTTAAGTATAACACGAGAGTCAATGAATAAGCTCAATGCAACATCATCACCCCCGTAATGATTCAAGGCAGCACAGGTAAACAGACTCCGTTGAAGCATCCTTCGAGTTAGACGTTTACCATCTAGCAGCAGAAAAACTCAAGATCATTGTTTCGTAAGTTATTTTCATACTCATATTCATGCATTACTGTTTATTAAACTTTAAAAATGACCCAAAATTGTTGGTGTTTGGGTCAACTTAAAGCCCCACAATCATGACCCGCTAATTAATTAGATGAGTTGATCTGGGTAAAAAAAATATACATTTGGTTTCATATGGGTCGACTTAAATTAAACGGGTCAAAATGGGCCAACTCAAACTAAACGAGAGACCCTTGGCCCCAAAAACAAACAAACATAACTAAAGTACAAAAACAGAAGCTACCTATAACAAAACAAGTGATGAGAAGTAACATATAGAAAACGAAACAACGGTTCAAAATAGGTCGCTCTTAAAACATTTGATATCTTAAAACGTGGGTACAAATGGGTGACCCAACATCATGACCATTGTTTGTCTCTTTACTGTTGAACCCGAACCCAGTGTGACCCGAACCTGTTCTGACCCGACCCAACTCGAGATATAACCTGTTAACAACAGCCCATCATAAGTTATTCGATTTCCAGTTTTTGCTTGTCTGCAAATTCACACAACTTCTCAGTAAACACAACCAGAGGATCTTTATGAATCAAGACCCCATCTTCCCCATAAGCATCCTTCAGAAACACAACCCAATTCATCTCCGTCCCCGCCAAATAAAAACTCCTCTGCTGCTTCAACAACATCGCATAAGTATGTTTCGTGAGACTCAACTCCTCTTTGAACTCCACTATATGGTGAATCGAAGCTCGTTTCTCCAACGTCAAGCTCAAGAACTCATGAATCACACCCACCCTATACTTCTCGGCCTCCAACGTCCAAAGATCCAAACGCGATCCATCCGAATAAGGCGAAACAAGCGGAAGCGTGTTCAACAAATTCAACTTCCTTTCGTCTTGTACACCCAAATCCAAAAACTTTCCGTGTTTTACCTTAAACTGGAACGCTTTCTTTGCTCTATCCTCATCAACCATAAACTCCCGCTCCAACGCACTCACCGCAAGCTTCTGATCCCATTTCACGAGCTCAAGAACTCTCTTCCCATCCTCCTCCACAACCGTGTTGAAATACTCTGGATAATTCCTCACACGGTCTCTAAAATCTTCAGGAATCCCAAACAATGACCTGCAATCAATAAAATCGAATTCAATTTTTTTTAAAAACCGAAAATTCGAGTCTGATTCGAATACTGAACACCCCGTACCTGCAATGATAAATCTTACTCAATGGAATCCGTTTATTCGCAGACATCATCAACAACTTCCGAACAACATCTATCCTCTCTTTCTCCATCTCATCCATAATCCTCTCCTCCTCTTCCAAAAACCTCTCCATAAAATCCGTAAACCCGAACCATATCTTATCGTTCGAGTGCCGGTAAGTCTGAAACACGAGCGGGTGCCGCTGTATGTATTTCAAAACTTTTCGTCCGCGAGGAAACCCGAGCTCACGGTACAGTTTTCCTGCGTCATCGAGACGGAGGACCTGTTGCGGTTGTTTGGAGAGGAAGTCCTTGGTTTTGAGGAAGAATCGGAAGCGGTTGTCGCGGTGGAGGATGTTCTCGAAGTGTTGGATTCGTTCCGATTCGTGTTGTACTTGTTTTGTTCGTGCGGATTCTTTCTTTTTTCGCTTTTTTGTTTGTGATTTGGGGGTTTTGGTGATGAGGAATGACGTGGAGAATGTACGGATGAAACATATGGTGGAGTTAGGGTTAGGGTTAGGGTTGTTTTTGTTGGTAGTGGTGGAGAACAGACGCCAAAACGCCATTGATAAATTGAAAAGATTCAGAACGGATGTTCATATGAATGATATCCTCATGGCTGGGGTATAGGCTGTTACCTGAAAATTTAAAAAACAATGAACTGGTGACCATTCGTGAGCAAATGGTACCACCGAAACCGAATCGGTACAATTGCTTATATTTGGCATGAATATTCATTCAACAATACAGAAACCAGGTGGTTAAAAAAAACACTTCAATTAATTGTTCCACTTTATCTAATAGACCATACAAACCAATCTATTTGTTTAAATTAACATGGACATTTAATATAGTTAAGAAATTAGTATTAGTATTCTAAACATTCATCATATCTTGATTTTTTTTAGCTCATTAGCAGAGGGATGCAATAAAGGTTTTGTACGTTAAACATCAAAATTCTGAAAATAATAATCATGATGCCCTATTTTAGGTCAAATAAAATGAAGGAATAACACGATATATTAATGTAATTGACAATCATAAACCCTAACATCATCCCCAATAACATAAGAAGAACAACAACAGAAAGAAGTGGTTGGGTTGGGACCTGCCTGACGGCGAAGAAAGTTTATTCGGTTGTCCCGGCGCTTGCCGTTTGTTTTCAGATCCTCCCCGCTTCTGGTCCAGGGTATAAAGGTGTTGTGGAGAAACTCCAGAGAGGCGAGAGATCAGGGCAAGGCTTCTTCAGCAGGTTTTTACAACTTTAAAAAAACTATTATTATTATTATTATACATATCAAAATAAAGTGATGATTAATAGTGAAAAAAAAATATATTAAAGTATTTAGTTAAACGTATTTGATTATTAATATAAATTATTAATAGTAATTTATAGTTTGATCGTTTTTAAGATTATTAATAGTAAATTTATAGTTTGATTTTTTCATAATTTTAAATTTGTATTTATTTTTATTTATTTTTTTACCATTTTAAGTTATTATGTTTATCTAACTTTTTATTATTCCAAGTTATTTCTCATTCAATGTGGCAATACGTTATCGCGGGCATTGGATTAATATTGATTTGGTTCGTTACAATACCGGTACAATATATTCATTCGTTATTGATCGTTGAGTAATTTTAAATCTGCACCTATTTTTATTTTTACCATTTTAAGTTGTTTGCTCACGCATTGTGACGGTACGTTACCGTGGATATATTTTATCATTATTAATTAATTTGAACTTATAGTAATTTTAAAATAAATACTAAATCAGCAACTATGTTTATATGTCTTTTTACCATTCCAAGTTATTTGCTCACACGTTGTGACATTACATTACCGCGGGCATTGGATTGATATTGATCCGGTTCGTTACAATATCGGTACGATATATGCATTCGGGATAGAAATTACCATGTGTCTTACATCGAGCAAAAATTATAAAAATGAACATTGTACCAGCACCAATGTTGTTTGAACGCCGGTTCAGATTGCCACGCTAATGTTACCGATATTCATTTATCATCGAATATATAGTTGTATAAATGAAAATTTTCAAAACCAGAAACCATAAAAATGAATCTAGGTACCTGTTTTGGTCAAAAATTACCGAAGCAATTAAGTGATCAAATTAGTTTTGTGAGATAGTGTGTTAGCAATGCTTGTTAATTATTATTTCTATAATATTCTATATCTATATCTATAATCTATAATACCTTATTAATTAAACTGGATTTTTTACCCTTTTGGTAATTTTACCATATGTACAAGTGTTGAAGCTACAAGTATAAATAAAGCAAGCCATTTTAGAGGGGTAAACTTGAACATTGTCCAAAGTTTTAAGACACTTTAAGAGCAATTTAGACATTTGACACTCATCCCTCTTTAAAGCAAAACCCTATCGCCCTTCTCTTACAGGAGACCAAAGGTCTCACGTCCAAATCCCTGATCACCATAACATCTGTTAGACCACCCGTAGTCAAGCGTGATTTGGGCTTTTTTTCCCCAATCGCGCCCAAAGACGCCCGCACCCCCATTACACGTCGGCGCTATTAGGCGCGATTTTCCAAAAATTTCGAATTAGCGTGATTCAAATCACGCGTTGAACGACAAAAAGACAAAAAAAAATCGACCGTTGGCTCCAAACGGTAACTTTATTTTATTTTTATTTTTTTAATTTTAACCTATATATAAATACTCACCATTCCCCTTAACTTTTATAAAAAAACTCATTATCCCTCAACCTTTCTCTCAACTTTTACCACATTTTCCTCCAATTTTTTTAAAAAAGTCACTAATGAATCCTTTCCGACCCCCGTTTGGTGTTCCGTTACGACCCGGGAACCCAAATTTCACCCAACCGCAACAAAATATTAACTTTCAAGAGATGGACCCGAACATGTTTTCTTACGCGGCTTACTTGAGCGGCGCGAACCCCTTCCTTCCAAACCCTATCGGCTTTGCTCCACCCGGCGGATCGCAAGCCACACAAGAACAAGGCGAGCCTGAGGTCGAGACGGTGCCGGAGACGCAACCGGAAGGGCTGCAAATGAAGAGCTGCAAATGAAACGTCTCGCTTTAAGGTTACGCTTGCTTTCATTCCGTTTTCCATATCTAACTTAAATTCTCATTTCATATTTCATAGTCTTAATCCTGTCAATTGCAGTTTAGCATCGAAGATCAAACTAATCGTGACCAATGGCGTGTTAGGCGATGCACAGCAGGATGCCTTCTTCACTACAACAACAAAACCAATCAATCACTGAATTTTCTAATTAAGGCTTGCGATTGGAGCCATTCGTGGTGAATTTACGATCTAGGGCTTCTGATTTGAAGTGGTTCATTGCATGCAATTAGAGAAATTTGGACTCTTTCCCTTCGATTTCCTTATATCATGTTGGAGAAGTATTCGCCCCGCTTGTGGTATGCACATATAATGTATATATGTGTGGGCGCTCAGGGGGGGAAAGTGAAAGTGCACTAATTTTAACATTATTTTACACCTTTCGTGAAAATAACGTTAAAAGAAGGGGATGGTTAATCATGCATCATGTGGTGGCGTTGATAGCCGAAAGACAAAGGGGTACATGCACTAATCGGCATTTGTCTCATTTGCTGAGTGTTATGTGCCTTATGTCCAAGGCTTAATGCAAAACTACCATCGAGCCGGGGGTCTCATTAGAAGCAGCCTCTCTATTTCTTCGGTGTAGAGGTAAGGTTGTCTACATCTTACCCTTCCCAGACCCTACCTTAGCTTTGCTATGGATATGATTTACTGAGTATGATGATGATGATGTTGGAGAAGTATGAATTCCCTGGTTTCATTTCTTTTAATTCCATTACTCTATTATGAAATGTGTTTTTTGGTTATTTTAAAATGTTCAGAATTGTTGTTGCATTAAGATATATAGTTATTTTTGGTCTTATAACAAGACCAATAGCAAAAATGTTTAGAAATATGTTTTGTCACTACAATTGAATGTTGTTCTTAAACCTGTTCCTTTCAAACTCGTTACAAAGGTATTGGTTTTTATTGGGGTTTCGGTAAATAATAAATTTGTTGATTGTTGATTATGAGTTTGTTTGATTAACAGAAAAAGAAGGAAGAAGAGAAAGCCAGAGATTATATAAAGATAATAATCTCTCTCAGCCGGGTTTCAATGGTGGATTGAATTTTTTGTTCATTCACCCTCTTTGTTTCAAACAAAAACAATAGGATTATAATTTTGATTTCAAATTTATGTCTGTTCTGTCTCAAAATCAGTATAGATTGTAGAAACAGTTTGGAAACCATATTATTTGTTTTTATTTATTTGTTCCTAATTAAGGACATTTTCTTAGGGGGGCAATATATATGCTTGGCTTAGTGCTATGGATCTATAAAGAATAATGAGTTGGTGAAGCGTGGGCAAAATGGTCAAGAACGGGAAAAAGATGCAGACCATAAAATTCAGGTTTCATTAATATCTTAAAGAGTTTCTTTAAGAAGTTATTGAATTTTAATTGTCTAAGTTTGATTTTTGTTTATAAATTGATTTAGGTGAGGACTAACCATTATACAAAAGGGCTTTATAAAGAGGACTAACCATTATAGAAAAGGGCTTTATAAAGAGGACTAACCATTATACAAAAGGGCTTTATAATGAGAACAAGGTGAACACATAGTCCAAAGAAAAAGAGAATACAATCCACCAGTTGTGGCACTTGAAAGGCATGTCGCATGTGCCCTGACGACACCATACCAATAAGGAGAACAAAAGATGATATATTGAGAGCAAGATCTCTTAAAAGATAAGGGAAAAAGGATAAAAGCATTTTTATCCCCAAAAGTATCCCTAATTCTGCTGTAAGAAAACATGAGAGGTTTAAGGCCGTGCAGAAATGTCTCCTCCTTATGCCATTAAGTTTGCCATCGTCACCAGTTACTATTGTGGTTAACGATTTATCTTTCGTCTTATAGGATCTACTTGTTTTAAAAACTATATCAATAAGTTCCACTGCCTATGTCAAACCCTTTTAACTAAAATCACTACACTTAGTTTTATCGTAACTTATCAACTGCTTTCAACATCTTCACTTATTGCATTTATGTGACTGTCATTTTAGTTACCACGCTTTCAAACTTCAAACAAATTTACAAATCACAAGACCTTCACTTTCGATGGTTGGTCAAAGTAGGGATGATCACGATGTTTGGTACCGAAAAACAGAGAAAAGTGATACCGTACCGAATACACCGGTCCAGTAAGTACCGGTACCGGCGCCGAAAAAGGGGGAAAATGGGAACCAGTACCCGGTACCAAATGCTCATCCCTAGGTCAAAACAACCCTCCAAGTTTCTTTTATTGCATACTTATTTATAAAAAAAATGGATATTACTTATTTAATTTGCATGTCTCATATGACTTAGGTGCAACTATAGAAATGGATTAGCGATTACTTTTAGAGGTTTGACATAATGACTTTAGTTATATGGAATATCAAGCATGAAATCAGAAAAAAAGGATGATAAGATGCAAATCCTTTAGTCTTATAACATACATTTTCCGTGATCACTGAATATTGACACTTCAAATGCTTGGAACCTTTTTCTATTGTCTGTTATTTTTCTTTCTATTATATGTGTCTTACATCTCCTAATGTTTATTTTAGTATGTCAGTACTAGCATTATTTATACATATGTAAGTATGGTTATTGTAAGTGCTTTAATGATTTCTTTTACAAGTTTTTTTGAATATTTAATGTTTGTATCAAGTAATTTAATAAAACATGTAGTTGGAAAACAGAAAAGGTGCTGAGTGTATTTGGCGAAAGCGTTGAGCTTCTCCCAAGATGCTCGTGGATAATTGCTTACCAACTCGAGCTCGTAGGGAGACATCAGTTAGAAACTCATGCACTTACCTTAATTCTAGGCTAGAGATTCTTCCCAACAAGTTGAACAAGAAATTGGGAAACCACTCTAATTGACCAGGTTCACCCCTGACCTGCTAAAAAAACATAAACTACACGCAGCAACGCGCGCGCATTCCCACTATACCTTATTAAGTAAACTGAGTTTTTTACTCTTTTGGTAATTTTACCAAGTTTACAAGTTTTGAAGCCACATGTGTATAAATAAAGCAAGCATTTTTAGAGGGAGTAAACTTGGACATTGTCCAAAGTTTTTAGACATTTTGAGGGCAATCTAAACATTTGATCTATGGAATCCATGCCCTCTTATCTCTTTATGAATTGAATTAAATTAAAGAAATTAAATAAAAGTTTTAAAAATGACACTAATTATCTTCATAAATTTATGAGGAGAAACTCTTAAGTTCTTGTAAATAATGCATTCAATTGAATTTGTTAATTAATTTAAAGGAATTAATTGATTAGATTAAATGTAAGAAATGCAACCTTTGGAATTTTAATGATTTAATAGTATGTATAAATATTATAAATAGATTTATATGGACTATAATATCTATACTATATTATAATAAATTATACTATAATACATTTCACAAGGATGACTGTAAAATTACTAATTTTTATGCTTACAATACAAATACTAAATGAGGTTAGTTGAGGGCAACGTGGTCTTTCTATATAATAACTAATTAGAAGAAGAAAAATTAATTATATTTTCTATCCTTATATAATTTGTAAAATGACATATCAAAGGAAGAACAAATTCACATCATATCCACATACTTTTACCATTTTCTTCCATTTTTACCCCTCCTCTCTATTCAAGCATAAAAAGAATTCAAAGAGTTGTCGATTGCTCTTAAAGTATCATTTAGGGTGTATATAAAGCATTTGCCAAAACATTTGAAACCCCTCATATCATTCGCTACATCCCTGTGTCTTCTCTGTAACCACCATAACAAATTATCAAAGTGATGCATCGCCATTGTGCTTTTATAGAAGGTAACAAATTGAAACCTTAAACTGTTTAATTCTAAATTGAAGATCCGTAGCATTAAATATATGATTTAATCGTCAAAAATTAGACATGTTTAATTTGCGTTGTGTTTATTTATTTATTTATTATTTTATTTTTTATTTTTGGATTATGCAGGATGTATCCCTTATTCTGGTCAATCTTCTTATAGTGAAAATTTAAGAGTTTTATGTGAGCTTTACTTTTCAGTTGTTTATGTTCATGATGTTTTTGAATCGATTTGGGAACTGGGAGGAGGAAGGGTCAAGGATTAGGTATAAATAAAAAAAGAATTTTGTTTCTAGGGCATCAATTGAAAATACGATTTTAGAACTAAAAATAATCATGGGCGTCTCTTATTAGAAGATTGTTTCAGACAACTAAAGAATAAATATGTTATCGAAAGAGAAAATACTCATCTTTTTGAATGAGCTTGTAATAACTTCAATTTTCGTTGTTATCTTTTTCTTTTATTTTTGTTGTATTTATCAAATTGTACTTCGAGATTCGGTTATAAAAAAGTTTGTGTAAATTAAATTATGTTTGTTACAGTTATATCGCATCTAAACGCTTATTAAACGCATCGCTAATCTAATCGCAATCACAAGTAGCATAACTACTATACGAGCCAAGTGTGTTATTGAATAATAAACACTTGTGCCATCACATCGCTTATCTCATCGTATCGCAAAATCGCAGTTGTTTATGTGGAATTATGTTTTATGTGTGTGATGTTTGTTTATGTTATGGTTATAATCGCTATCGCAACGCTCTCGCACACTAAAATCGTTAAATCACACTATTATATTAATTATAACGCTTAATATAACTATCTAATACGAACCGAATCGCCAAACGAACTTTTACGCGAAATAATCGAACAAAACTTGGCCCCTATGTCAAACTTGTATATCACAAGTTCGCCCGAACTTGCCTCAGCCATAATAACTTAATAATTCAACAAGTCCGCCCGGACTTTTCTCAAAACACCAGAAAACAGCAAGTCCGCTCGAACTTGTACCAAGTTCGCCCGAACTTGATACAAGTTCGGCCGAACTTGATGTCTGCCCTCACAAAACTCACCTCACCTATAAATACTCAGCTCCATTATCTCATTTGAGCTTGCTGCAAGTTCACCCGGAGCTCCCCAAACCCGAAACCCTTTGTTTTCTAAGTAAGATTCAACCCGCTTTCAACTACAATGATGTTCAACAGCGTTTTGCAACGGTTTACAACTATTTTGCAAAAGGCTTTGCCTTCGTTTTCATCAAAACTCTTCTGATATGAAAATCTTCATCTTTTTCCATAAAAACTTCTGTTTTCACTCAGATCTATACTAGATCTGAGCAAAACCTTTTAAAACATCGATTTTTACACAATATTCGGACTAATGACGTATGTTTCGTTCATTTTGAGTGGAACGAGGCGTTGTCAAGCAAGATCTCATATCCGGAAGCACAAGGACGAAATCGTCACTTTACACAAGCTGGACTAACCTGTAAGAACCTTCAAGTTCGCCCGGATTACCCCGAGTTTCTGTAAAATGGCTAATCTCGCTCCAAAAGACCTCTCCAACCTAAGTTTACTCAGTGGCTTAAGGTTGGAGGGATGAACACTCGATTTCCTCAGCAAACGGCGCAAAAACGCAAGATTTGGATGCCAAAACGATCAAGTTCGCCCAGAATACACCAAGTTCGCTCGAACTTGTCACCGGATTGGTGACTATGTCGCCCGAACTTGGTCTCTCATGTCAAATCTGCAAAAATGGCATAAGTACTCCCGAACTCTGTCCAATTTTCAAGAAAATTAGACAAGTTCGCCCGAACTTGTCTCTCTCAGTTAGCAAACCCACAAGTTCGCTCGAACTTGTCTCACATCTCAATAAGTCTTCACAAGTTCGGGCAAACTTGTACCCTCAGTAAGTTCAGGAGCACAAGTTCGCCCGAACTTGTACTTTCCAGTACAAGTTCGCCCGAACTTGTTTACTGTCCTCTTAGCCGTTAACCGTTTCAGCAAATCGGAAGACTGATGCACTTATGTTCGCTTACAGGCTGACCGGGAACACTCCGCAACTCCTCTCAGATCCCGAATCTCTCCTAAAACGCACCCACAGTGAGTATATTTGAACCATTTTACGCTTAAACACACTTTTGGGTGTCACATATGTTCGTATATCAAATCACATCACACAACTCTCAAACGCTCATTCGCAACTCGCTTAATTACATGACTATACGTGAAATCTCCTGAATTGTATGTATTGCTTGATTGCTTGTACGCCACCCTTAACATGATAGTATACTAGAGGTTGACCCGCCACCCGGAGGCTCGGGGTTGTTAAGGCTCGCATTTTTATTTCGTATTTATTTTCTCTTTAGGATGTGGACACTTGTTCGCATGCCTTGATCAATCGCGGTTTGTTGGTTTACTTGAATCTAAGTAGTTACATTATTCACATCTATTGCGTATGTCATGCATTGTATGCTAAACGCTTTTATATCTATTAAGTACGCAAACCTATATGCTCACCCTTACTTAATTGTACTGACGTTTTATTTTAACATATGTGGCAGGTTGAGGATTTTGCTTTGGATGCGTAGTTTAGGTTTATGCTTTAGAAACGTTTGTAATAAATCTAGAGATTATTAAACTGGAATTTGTGTTATGAGAATCTTGATATTCTGTAATGTTATTTGAGGATTGTATGTTGAAAGTATGGGATTTTGACGTTTAAATATAGTCGTTGAAATAATGTTATGGAAATTTCTCGTGATACAATCTGGTTCATTTAGTGCCGCGCCCCGATGATTCCGCCATCGGTTGGGGTGTGACAGAGCTATCTACGATAAGCCTTGGGGAACACATACAAAAGTAATGATAAATGTAACCAACTCTCACTCTAAAGGTGATAAGAAGTTGACACTAACAACTCTAAAAAGGCATCGTAAGTCCTAATAGTCTTCGTAAAGTTAAATAGTTATCCCAATAATAATCAAATGGTTAGTAATTCTACTTCAATTTTTAGTAATCCTTCTTTATTTTTTATTAGTATTCTATTATGCATATTGCATTCACATGTATTCTGTTTGGTTATGTATTAAAAACTTATTACACTCCGCATGTCATATGTGGTCTACAAGAACAGGTTGAGCTTATTTAAAGAGTCTTCTCGATAATATATTCTTATAGGAAGTTTAGTAATTCTGACTTTAGTTTTTAAGATGGATTGAGTGTAATTTTGTTATTTGCAATTATAGTGTTTGAATTTTGTCACGAAGTTTTGTTTTTAGTTTGTTTCAGATTTTGACGTGGACCCTTTACTTTTTTAATCAGATATACAAACAGAGGATGTACGGCAAGATGAACGCGATGAAGAAGGAGAAGCGCGATCACATGCACATATTTGTCAACCACTAGAAGTACCTTCATGTTAGTTAGAAACATGTTGTCACACCCCGACCCACAGCGGAAACAAGAGTCGGGGCATAATTGGGTTATCACCAAAGCTCATGATGTTTACTAATATGTTTCATATTTATTAAATCCAAATTACATTTCAAAGTTTCAAGTCAAATTCATACAATACAAGGAAAGGAAAGATTAACTAAACAAATCCATAATCTAAACTGGTTTATTCTTCTAGGCCGCCCTATATGTTTCTTGCTTCAACTTGATCACCTGTATCATGTGTAAAAATGGGAAATTTTGGGTCAACAAAAGTTGGCGAGTGAACCTTGTTTAAAACATTTGTTATTGGTTAATTATTGTAATTTAATTTAGGAAAAATTGTGCAATAATCATATATAAACAAATGTATGTAAACATAACAATCACAAACCACCTTGCTTAAGCATGAAATAAAAGTAACAATATATGTGTTGGCAACGTCCCGTTCACGCTCATAGGTAATGGGGAACGGACGGCCTATATTAATGTATGTGAGATCAAGGCTCAATCAAACGGAGCCGATCTTATGTTGGCAACGCCTGGTTCACGCTCATAGGTAATGGGGAACAGCTCACGCTCATAGGTAATGGGGAGCGGCGGCCTATGAAATGTATGTACTGAAATGATAAAATTAATCTAAACTTCAACCACACAGTCAATGGATACACCTTGAATACACATTGATCATAAACATGATGGATGCACAATGATTAATTATAATAAATAAGTACGACACATGATACACCCCAAAATGTGATTAAAACGGGGAATTTGTAGAGATTCACTCACATTGGATGCGTTTGTTTGAAGATGTTGGATGCGCACGAGTTTAGGGGATTGATCGACGAGAGATAACTAACCAAATAAGAAATGAAAAGGCACGGTAAGTATGTGGATTTTATTAACTATTTTAATAAGATTTTTGGGTATAAATTGGTGAGTTTAAGACTACTTTCTAATCTTGAAAACGTTATTTTTAAGTATTTTTAATTGATTTTTAATTTAAATAATTGATTTAATAAATAAAATAAATAATAAAAAAAAGTTGACTTTGACCGTTGACCGAGACCGTTGACCTTTGACCGTTACTGTTGACCGGTTTAATTGTGCGAAATTGTGCGCTGAGTGAGGCTCGAACCCGAGACCTCGCACGCAGCTCTACCAACTGAGCTACGTGTCTAACCCGAAATAATTCTGTTTTTAATTATACTTATATACTATTTACTTTAAACCGAAAATTATTTATTTTTAAAAAGCTTTTAAACTTAACGGACCGGTGGTGACCACAGGTCTCGAACCCGGGACCTGTGGGTTAGCGTACACACAGTCCACTGCTGGACTGTGTGTGTCACTTGGTTACTAACTCGGTTTTTATTATACTTAACATATACTGTGCGTCAACCCGGTTCAATTAAAAAGGCGGAATTTTATTTCAAGTGGGTAAAGCAGGGACAGGATTCGAACTCGCGTCTCGTGTATGTTTGTTGCACACAGTCCACCGCTGGACTGTGTGTCTAACCCGTTTATTAAACCGATTTTAATTATTCTTATATTATACCACACTTCATCTTCTTCGTTCAAAACATAAACATTGATCAAGAGACTGTTATTTGCTAAGTTGGCTCAATGAAGGTTATGAGTCATCGAAAATAAAATGAATGGAAAGAGATTGGAGGGTTGATTGTACCAACTGTTCGCTTTTCTTCAGACGTCCGGCAAGGTCGTCGGCTCCGTCTTGGTGAGCTGCGGCTGATAGAATCTATCAAAAATTAGAGGGATTAGATGTGAAGTGGGACTACTGGGTAATGACAATCAGTGAAACAGAAGAATCATACCGACAATCAGTAGTTCCCCTGAAAGTTCAGAAGTTTCTCCGGCGAATCAGATAATCCGGCAACGTCGACTGCAAAGGATTCTGGGTGAGGGATTTATATTAGAATTTGTCTAATAAAGGAAAGAGCCAGAAAAATCGAAGTAATTACCGTGCAGGTGGAAGTCTCGGTTTTCCGGCGACTTGCAGATGTTTTCCGGCGAGTAAATTTCCGTCGAGAAAAAGTGCGATTTGGGAGCGAAAAGGTTTCTGGCGAATTGTGGGTGAATTTATAGGGTAGTATCGAGGTGAATGGGGTCTGAATTTGGTCTTAATTCGAAGTCAGCCGTTCTCCGGCGGTTACGGCTGTTGTCGCGGGTTCAGATGTCCGTTATAACCGTCGCTAAAGTTAATTCAATGGTTAATTCGAGCGGTAACGTAATTTATCGGCGAAGTCGTCGGGATTTCCGACGACTGCTGTTTGGGCGCAAGTTGACCGAGTTTGAATTCCGCATGTCATTATTTGAGTTAATAATTCCATTAACTTAACAGAAAATCAAAGTGGCGGAGTGGTTTAAGGCGTGTGAGTTAAGGCTTTGAGGAAATAACCGGCTGACCCGGGTTCGACTCCCGGCAGCCGGTTTTCCTTTTTAATTAATTCATTTGATATTTTTACAATTTTAATTTATATCTTTTAATTTGTTGATCAATTATGAATCGTTTAAAATTAAAATAAGCCGTAAATGAACAACAAAATTTTAAAACTGATTGTTCGGTTATTAAACGAAGCGGGTTTCGAAAACCCGTTTTTCGACAAATGTTACACATGTGAGCCGCATTTGACACGACAAAACATACAATTATATAAACCATGTATAGTGTGGGTTATTGTATGAATATCATGCCAGCAGAAGCATGATATACATTACTTATAGTGTGTTTTATTGTATGGAATAAGGTGATACATGAGGAATATGGCGTATTACCCTTTTGGTAATTTATCATGTGTACAAGTTTTGAAGCCACATATATAAATAAAGCAAGCCATTTTAGAATGGGTAAACTTTGACATTGTCCAAAGTTTTAAGACACTTTGAGGGCAATCTAGACATTTAATCCATGGAATCCATACCCTCTTATGTCTTCCATTAATTGAATTAAATTAAAGTAGTTAAATAAAAGTTTTAAGAATGACACTAATTATCTTCACAAATTAAATAGAAGGAACTCTTAAGTTCTTGTAAATAATGCATTCAATTGAATTCATTAATTGAATTAAATTAAAGGAACTAATTGATTAAACTAAAGGTTAGACATGCATCTTTTGAGATTTTCATGATTTAATAGTATGTATAAATATAATAAATAGATTTATATGGAATATAATATATACTATATTATATAATACGTTTCACTATAATACATTTCACAAGGATGACTACAAATTTTATATTTAGATTACAAATACTAAATGAGGTTAATTGAGGGTAAAGTGGTCTTTCTATATAATAATTAAGTTGAAGAAGAAAAATTAATTATATAGATTGTGAAATTAACGACGGTATTTGAAAGGTTTGTCCTTCCACTCATCTTTATACATCCGGAAAATTGTTTGATCATGCTACAGCCAAAGTTGGAACACATGAGATTTTGCAACTTAATATCAAGAGGATAGTAGGAAACCTAAGAGTTTTTGCAACCGGTTATGCTATCAATTGGGAAAGAAACAGTCTCAAAGTTTACACCCAAGATTATGAGGTTTGTCATTCTCTTTGATCTATAATTAAATTGAGTTAATTGTTTGTTTTTTGGTTGCTCTTGTGATACCATTACTCTTTAAGTCATTGAAAAGTAAAATAGCTAGACTAAATACAGATAAAGATTATGAATTTCTTGAGGAATGAAGTACAAATAAAAATGAGTTTTGGATAAAAACTATGAAGAATAATTGAAGGGTTTTTGCGAGCAAATGTCATGCAATGCAACTCTGAAACGTCATTGGTAGGCCTAAGTGTTTTAGAAATTTGTTTCGTGTAGTAACTTATCTTGTTGCTTTTGTAGATATGTGGAATCTGGCTTTGCAATTTTTCATTTCATAATATGGATTGTGCATTCCAAATACTTTGAACACTGAATGTTGGGAACCTTTTTTAATGGGTTGCAGCAGAAGGAGATGGTTTTGAGTCCTCTTAACGAATCTCATCTTTATCGAATGGTATAATCAAATCAATGGTAAATCACATCTATAAAAAAATAATAAAAGTTTGGCTTTTTTTTTTTTTTTTCGTGTTTTGGGTTATTCGGGGCAGGTTGTTTGGGGTTTTGGCCAGGAAAAGTGACCCAAAACCGACTCATGTAAGGTTCAGATTGGTTGGGTTTGGTGGCTTTGGATTCGGGTTAGGTTGCGTTTAGGTAAAAATGGACAGTTCTAATTCTTTAGTTTACACGAACTAAATTAGAATTTGCTCAAAAAGCAAACAACAAACTAAAAATGACTTTGGGGTTTAACTTTTGAAACTTTCAAACTTTAAAATCAATTTGTCGTTTCTTGTCTTGAAAAAGAAAATTGGCCAAATCCTAAAAGGTAAGGATCCGAATTGCACACCCTTTTAAGGCCGTTTGTTTTGTTTGAAAGGGGTAAAACCCAGGAAGATATTGAATTGTGAGTTTTATGACGAAAAGAAACATGATAGTTAGAAGAATATAGTCGAAGAGCTCACTAAGCATATGTCTTTGGCACAGATGATGCATTAACTGAGATCATGTTGTCACGCATGTCACAACAACAAATTTGTTAGAATAGATTAATCTTTTTGAAAGATTTCATGGCTTTTTTACTTCTTATTAGTTTTATGTAAGTCCCACACTGGTAGTAGCAGAATTGTCTATTATTTCAACTAAAAAAATGAGCAAATTGTCGCTCCCGCAGTAACGAGCGCGTTCCCCACTAGTTATTAACAGAGTTAATTGCCCAACTTTTTAAAATTACACGTATGCTCTCTGTGGTTTGATCTCTTGTTACTCAGATAGTTCCCTAAACAGATGTCTGTTAGTTTATTCAGTTAAGTTGATGTGAAATGATAATACTAACCCGTAGTATTTAAAGAATATAATTAATATTTAAGAAATATAAGTGGGGTCCACTCTTTAATTTTAATTTAATGGATAAAATACCCCCACCTCACACAAACCTTATCACTCTCCTCCACCTTCATCTATTCCTTCTCTGTGAACAAACCATTGCCACCACCATGTGAGCCAGCAATCAAGTAGCCATGGAACCACAACACCGCCAAATAGCCATGGAAGTTGTGGTTCTGCACCCAAGTCACCCTCGACCACCGCCGCTACAGGCTCAAATCCACCATCACTGTCGCTGCCATTAGAGCTGGAATCGCTTTGGAGCACTGAAAAGAACACCATTGCCGCTAAGGGTTTCATCGGAACCCTAGTTATCGTTAGGTTTCATCACCGATTGAGGTCGTTAGAAGTCGTCGGAGAAAAGAAAGGGATTAAGGTGAGAAGCATTGATGACAGTGTTGGTTACTATCATTTGTTCTTAGGTTTTAGTCATATGTGGGAATTGTGTAATTGGAAAACAAGAGATTATGTTTATGTTAACAGCATGTAGATTCCATCTGTTTGTTTTTTTATTTTTCAGGTATTATCAACAAAAGTGGAACTATAAGTTCACTTAATATGTGGCTTCTCTATTTGAATGTTGAATGCATCTTTGGTAATGTGAGTTGTAACTTGTTTGAATTTAACAAACTACGAAACATTGCAATGGACCGATCAGCTGGTACCTCGCCGGAATGGGATGCGGTAGGGTGGGGTGTAAGTATTATTTTTATTTTAAAAAGGTGGGGCCTACTTGAATAATTTTCAAGTGTAAGTATTAAACTTGATGAACAAATTTGTTTAAAATGTGAATGTTTGTGTGTTATCAGTGGTGTCGTGGAGGTGGGGTTTCAAGTTTGGGGGGTTTGGGTGGTGCTTGATGGAGAAAATGGTGATGGTAGAGGGTTGGGTGATAGAGGTTGAAGATGAAGTTGGGGTGAGTGGTGAGTAGGTCCCACTTGATGTTTTTTAATGTTTTAATTTAATTAGTACTTTAAATGATAAGGGTAGGTCCCACTTCATGTTTTTGCCAATGAGCTTGGGAAATGAAAAATCGGCATAAAGGCACTTGTTTCAAGTTCGAATCTGATACCAACCAGGTTTTATCACAGTGAATCTTCAAGGGATGGGTTTTTCACAGAACTGGAGATGGTGGGCTTGAACTACCCAGGTAGCCGGGGTTTTATTCATTGCCTGTTAAACAAAAAAAAAACATTCATGGACCAGGTGTATATTATACATGAAATACAATGAATATAACGAAGGAAATTAATCAACTTATAACTCTTTTAACCCAAACGATAGGCGTGTAGTAATCTTCATTAACTATGCGGGTCTCTAAGATAAAGCCACAACCATTTTTATATAGACTCCAAGCCATACTAACCAGCCCACAAATAGCAAATCTAATCAACCATAAAAGAAAGTCAGACATCTGTTCAACAAAAACGTCATATGGACAGCAACATCAGACAATGCATAAAAAACGGTCCTCGGATGAGACTATTTTCATCGTCATCAAAGCTATGAATCCCAAGAAGCATAAAAGGGAAGCATGTAAAATATGTTAAACAATCTTGCAATAACAAAAACATAGACAACCATGAAAATCTGGTATCTAATCATATGTATTCTCACCAACATCACAGAATCGTCACCGAACCAATCAAACCTAGAAAAGCATGTCGTAGAAGTATAACAAAGTAAATCCGACGAAGTATAAACTGAAATTAAACCATTAAGCCAATAGCGACAAAGGTATTAAATGTAGCAGCTAAACCCACAAAAGCATATCAACAAAAACAAATCCGACCACGTTTACCGCATTACCAACGGAGAAACCTAAAGGGTTATCTGGCACCTGAAAACCCCAAATGTTAACCGGAAAAAAACAAACCCATAACATATAGCACCATGAAAATATGGTATCTAAACATCGTCATTCTCACCAACGTGATAAAATCATGACAACCCAAAAAAAACATTGAACAAAATCATGACAACCTAAAAAAATGACATGTAAAACGATTATCAGATGAGACTATCTCACCGTCATCGATCCAACCAAACCCACAAAAGCATATAAACGAAAATAATGCATTCCCACCGGAAAACCCTAAATGGTTAACCAAAAGCTAAAAACCCTAAAGGGTTACAAAAGCATATAGCTGGAAAGTACACAAAAACAAAAAGAAATCAAACCTGAAAACCCTAAAAGGTTAACCAACACTGAAAGCATGCCGGTAACGTCAACGTCACAATCAACAATCGGAACCGAAAGCATAGAGATGCGTAGCTGATCATCGGCAGTGGTAATGGTGTACTACAAGAGTCAGGTAAGGTAATGGTAATGACGGATTAGGCGTTTAAACATAACTGATTGTCAAAATCAACGACCGAAACAAAAAAGTAGGGAGCGACGGAGCGGGTGACCGGTGGCATGGGTAAGCGACGACGGTCGACAAAGTTGATGAACCGGTGGGACAGATGGAAGGTGGTGCATGAATGAGGGTTTGACCTTATACACCCAACAAATGTACAACTAAACAATAAGCAAGTACAACACCAAATGTATAACACATAAAACAAGTACACCAATTAAACCATTACAAAAAAGTAAATAACAATGCTAAAACCATATTACATAATATATATATATATATATAATATATATGACTTTAGAACACCTTACACTATATGATAAATTATACATCTAATTTAAGACTTTATCATGTTTAAAGAACTACATTAGTTGCTTTATCTTTTGGAACTCTTTCCAACTTTAGCATCATGGAATACCCTAATCAGTTGTTTCCTATGGAACACCATCAAAGTTTAGTAAATTTTACAAACAATTAAGTTGTAAACTAAATTTGATTTGAAGTGATCATCTTGGAAGCTCCCACACGTGTAACATATTGCACATATATCCTCCAAAACATTATCCAAACATTTAAGAGTATTCTAGCATTTGGTTGTAAAACAAAATTTATTTTGTTGTGATCTTGGAAGTTCCCACATGTGTAACATAATGTGAGCGCGCACACACCCACCCACCCACACACACATCCATATATATTCCAAAACACTTGTATACTTCAATGTTTAAGTAACCAAATTGTAACACTTAATTGAAGTCATGGTTTATCAAGGTTAAGGTTGCTTAAAGCATGCAAACGTTTTTTTTGTCTTTATCTCTCTTATTCATCTCTTTCTTTATCTTGCTTATTCGTTCTCCTAAGTTAGCCTCACAAATATAGTTTGTAGTTGAAAATCTCAACGAACTTTTTTTTTACAAACTAGCCATATATCATATATCTGATACATACAGGTATGCCCAACATCCGACAAGTAATTACCCAAATGGCATCAATAAAAACGAACCGAACAAAGTCTTGTTCATGTTCGTTCATTTAGCATTGAACTTGTTTATGAACACATAACGAAGCAATGAACTTGTTTGTGTTCATTCAGTATTTAAACGAAAACAAACGAACACAAAAAGACGTGAACAGACATATAGTATCTAAGTTTTTAACGAGATATAAGCTTTGATCGACTAGGCTTGTTAGTTAAGTGTTTAGGTACTAAACCTTAAAATAAAAAATAAAAATAACCTTTAGTTAATGAATATAAACAAACGACCACGACGATTAACGAACATATTACCAAAAGTTGAATACAAAAGGTTGTTTTATTTAAATAAGAGAAAAGTGCCCGGATAGTCCCTGTGGTATACCCTGTTTTCACCCTTAGTCCCTATATTTTCAAAATTACAGCTATAGTCCCCAATTTGACAAATTCGTTCTCGGATGGTCCCTGGCGTAGATGAGGGTTAGTTTTCTCAGTTAAGTGGATGTGAAATGACAAAAATACCCTTACTGTTAAAAAATAACAAACAAAACAAAAAGAGTTGATGCAAATTAATTCAGGTGGGACCTTTTTTTTATTGAAAACCTACAATAGTTCACACTCATCTTCTCCATAACTCCACTACCATCCGTCGACCACCACCACCCCTTAACCGCAACCTCCACCCCTCAACCACCGCTTCCACCCAAAACAACATCACTGACAACTAATCCATCTGATTCACCACCGCCCTCAACCCATCGCTACCGCCATTAGATAATTCCTCACCTCCATCTTTATCAAACCCGGGTCCTCAAGCACTTCACGAACCGACCCGGATATCAAACCCTTCACGACCCGATCATCAAACCGGTAAACCGTGAAACCCATAAACGGAAATACATATCTAATAATTCGGGTCAAGTCTTCGGGTTTAGGCGATTTCGATTCGGATGCGATGAAATGGAAGTATATATCTTCAGGAAATGAAGTGTGTTTCAAAATTGAGTAAACTGCAGCTACGGGAACTGACACCCGTTTCGGTACTCTGGTGCTTCGATGTAATCGGTGATCGTGATCGGTGATTCGGGAACTGTACGGATTGCATTTTAAACTAAAACTGAATCTGGATGGATGAACTAGTGAATCGTCGACCGCAAGACCCACGGTGGAGCAACTGTTTTTTTCGGTAACATGCTTCAAAACAGAGGTTTAACGAATGGTTTGATGAGAGAAATTGTAGGGAAAAGTTGTTTAGATTGTGGCATTTTCCGGCAGTGTCAAAGAGATTGGGCACTACCAGGGGTTAAAATTCGTCAACGGCGGCCCTCACTACTGATCGTATACCGGAGACAACTTCGTGGGAGTGGTGTGGATCTGGTGGTTGTGGTTGTTGTCTTATGGAATGGAGATTTGTGGTGGTGGTGATTTGTGAGTGGCATCAAGTTTGTGGGTGAGGGTGGTTTATGGGTGGTGAAGATGGTGATTTGTTGCAGCGGTGGTGATGACAGTGGTTTGTGGGTTAGGGTTTTATAGGACAGGGATGTTGACTTTGACCAGAAATATCATTATTTTAAATAAAAAAGGTGGGCCCACCTTAATTTATTTCGTTTTATATTAAGAGCATTTAGGTCATTTTATATCCACTTAACTGAGAAAACTAACCTCCATCCAAGCCAAGGACCATCTAAGAACGAATTTGCCGAAGTTGAGGACTATAGCTGTAATTTTGAAAATGTAGGGACTAAAGGTGAAAACAGAGTATACCACAGGGACTATCCGGACACTTTTATCTTTAAATAACTAAACAAAATTTCTTATTCATTTATCAATCAAACGAGCATAAACGAAATTCCTAGCTAACAAGTTCGATTTGTTTACGATCCTGATATTAAAGCCATAGATAAAACCATCATATACTAAAAGAGTAAACTGCCATTTTGGTCCCTGAGGTTTTGTCAGTTTTGCCACTTTAGTCCAAATTTCAAATTTTTTGCATCTAGGGCCCTGTGGTTTCGTTTTTATTGCTATTTTAGTCCAAAACTAAATTTTGCCAGATTTCTAAAAGAAAAACCTGGTTTTTTTTCCTTTTCCTCAATGGCATTTTGGTCATTTTGAGCATTAATATATATATATATATATATATATATATATATATATATAAATAAAATAAAAAACTCAAACCATCTCTCTCTATAACTATCTACACACTCTCTCTCTAAACAATCTATCTCTCCTCTTCTCTCTCTCTAAACTCTATCACCACACACAGAGAACAAATCTTAAACAACTTGAATGTAAATTTTTTTTGATCTAAAGTGAAATAAAGGAAACCTTAGGAAACCCATTACAAATTGGGGGTTTTGATGGCCGAATTTTGCATCCTTGTTAAAGGACCAAGGCTGATTGAAAAAGGGTTTGCAGTGGCGACAATGGTGTAGAGATTGCAGCGGAGGCGGTGGTGGTGCAGCGACGGCTGTGGTAGTGCAGCGTCAGGGGTGGTGTAAGGATTGCAGTGGAGGCGGTGTGGAGCAGCGGCATGGGTGGTGTAGGGATTGCAGTGGAGGCGGTGGTGGTGCAGCGGCGGCGGTGGTGCTGCAGCGGCAGGGGTGGTGCAAGGATTGCAGTGGAGGAGGTGGTGGTGCAGCGCGAGGTGGTGGTGCAACCGCAGGGGTGGTGCAGGGATTGCAGCGACGACGGTGTAACTTTAGGTGTGGATGTCAGTACGGATATGGTGGTGAGGGTGACGATGGTGGCGGGGTGATGGAGGAGGAGGTGAGGGTGACGGTGGTGGAGGTGGGGATGGAGGAGGAGGCGACTGAAGATAGGGTTAGAGAGAGAGCGCAGAGAGTTTTGAGGGGTTATTTATTTTTAATATGACCAAAATACCCCTGAGGATAAAGACAAAATATTAGGATTTAAGTTGAGAATCTAATCAAATTTGAAATTTAGACTAAAATACAACAAAATGCAAACCACAGATATCCAGATTTAAAAATTTTAAATTTTAGACTAAAATGATAAAAGTGACCAATTTTGGCATTTAACTCTATACTAAAACCATAGGCCCCCTAAAAATTTTCCAACATGGCTTCTTCCACCGTCGCCACGGCGGCGTCCGACGACACCAACCACCCACCGTCGCGTCCCGATCCCGTCCACGTCATCGATCTCAGCCTCCTCTCCCAATCAGAACTCTACTCTCTCTCCTTATCTTCAGACTCATACGATCTCAACCGCCAAAACGATGTCGTTATCCCCAAAATCAACCGCTCTGTTTTCAACGAGTCCGCCGGAAGCCGCAAACAAACCTACTCTCGCCTCCGTCTCGCCACCGCCGACGCCACCAAGACCACCACTCTCCACCGCCGCACACCGCACCTACGCGCGTCGCACACATACGCTCCGAACGCCATTAACGACCCCGAGCAAGCGGAAAACTCGTTAATTATTCGTATGTTGAAGCAGCTGTGTAAATCAGATCCGGATTTTCAGGATATTGATGTAATTGATGAGGACAATGTTCGAGATAATAGTTCTGTTGCGGAGGTTATGAATTTAGAAACCCTAGGTGTGAAGCGGAAGCGAGGGAGGCCGAGGAAGCATGAGAATGTGGTGTTTATTCGTCCGCCGAGCGGTAAGAGGCTTCCGTGTGGTGCGATTAAGAAGGAGGTTGTGTATGATGTTGACAAGGACATGGGGATTGTGAATGAGAGAGGTGTGGTGGTGGATTTGGATGTGGTTGGTGGATTGGAGGATCCGTATGGGCTGGAGATTAGGAGGAGGACGCTCGGGATGACCACGGAGGATGAGTTGTTAGGGTTTTTGAGAGGTTTGAATGGGCATTGGGGGAGTAGGAGGAGGAAGAGGAGGGTTGTGGATGCTTGTGAGTTTGGGGATGTTTTACCCAAAGGATGGAAGTTGAGTCTTTGTATTAAGAAGAAGGAAGGGCGCGTTTGGTTGTTTTGTCGTCGGTATTTGAGGTTTGCGTTTGGACCTTGCTTTTGTTTCGCTTTAAAATTTAATTTGGCTCTAGAGTGTGATGATATTGCGTGTATTGATGCATTGATGCTAACTATAATGTCAACTGAATCATCAGGTAAAATGTTGATATGCGTGTTTTGGTTTGGGTTAGTAAACAATTTTTTTCGTTAGGTTAATGACCCGATTATAGGAGATTTAATCACTTAGTAGAACTTTGGGAGGGGGGATGTCTTATTTGCGTATGATAGTGTGACATTCCATGAGAATAGAGAATTCCAACAACAGTAGGTTTGTTACTGGAATACCGGTAGACTGTAAGAGAATGAGATATCATCTTGATGTTTCGCTTCTTTTAATGATTTGTTTAGTCCGGATATAGATTGAATGAACCATAATAGAATGATAGATTGATAGTAGGATTAAAGTAAAGCTTGTGGTGTTCAAAATAGAGATGTGCAAACTTTATGGCGTATTTGTTTTTTTAGAGATCTGATAGTAGACTACCCTTTGACATAATATTGCAAATTTGGCATTTCTTTCCACAAGACAGTTTGACTGATTGTAATCATATCCATACATTTCTTGGCTGCTTTAAAGAATTAATTCAGTTCATTTCTGTACTTTCTTGTCGACCATGTTAACAATTTAAATCCTTACATTTTGTTTAAGCATGTAAATGTGAACACAGTTACACTACACCCCTTCCAAACCCACCATTTATACATGTTCAATGAATGCAAAACTCTGAAACTTTGCATGCAATCAACCATAAGTAAAGTAATCTTAAGAAACAAAATCAATGTTCTTGGTACCCCCAGAGTTTGTATTTACAATTGGGTTCAGGATTCAGAAAGTTGCTATTCAAAAAGAGGATGATATTTTTTATGGGTAAAAAACATGGTGTAAGAAAAAACAATGAGAAAAGGCGAGTTGGTGAACTGAATTTAGCAAACAAGAAGATGCAATCAGTAAATGATAACAACAGAAAGTTACGGGGATGGTAATAGAAGATACGGTTGGAAGTTTGGTTTAATTTATTTGTTAACCCTCCAATTTTATATCTCCATTTGGCCTGCAAACATTCATTTTACTAATTATCTCATACGCATACTGAAGTTCCATTGTTTTTCTCCAAATTATTCCATTAGTGCATGTCATTTTTAAATGTTTTGTATATCGACCTACAACATACTTCTTTATAGGTAATTTGTTTTCACCATTTATTATTTGACCTCAAAGTTAAATCCACCTACAAATTTTGATATCAACTTTGAGAATATAATGTCTTCATGATTCTTACAATATGTACACTACCTTGATTTTAACCAGTCCTAGTGGTCGGCAGTTCGAGTCGTGCAAGGAAATATCTACATACTTAATCTCTGTTATTGGAGAACAAAAGTTGGATAAACAAAATGTTGTGAAGATTAACGGTTCTGATGACTTGGCTTTAAAAGAATCTTCTGTCAATGTAAGTTTGTATTTACAGTGTGTAGCACTCATTCATTTTCTTTCTAATTCAATTACAAGTATTTGTTTTGTTGATTTTTCCAGGCTGCAGAAGTAGTTCTACAAGAAGACATCACAAGAGACGTCCCTGTTGCCAATCCATCACCATCACCATCACCGCCAGGACTGCCACCTGTACCTTTAAAGCCTGAGGAGCAAGTCAGTTTGGACGTAATGGAGGTACAAGTAGAAAACAATGTGAAAACTGATCAAATTGGGCCCCACGTGGAAAATGAAACAGAGAAAATCAAGCTATCATCTGCAGAACTGGATAACTCTGATTTAGTTTTGGATGGAGACAAAGTAATTACGTGTAAAGAATCAAATACTGATGAGCTTGTTGTTCATGACCTTAACGTTGTGTCTCATAGTAAACAAGATGAACACTCTGATATAGATAAAAGTAGTACTATTGAAATATCCGGTGACAAATTGGGCAAAAATGGTGTTACTGATGATGAAGCTTCTAGAACGGAAGTTACAGAACAACCTCCTGGTGATACCGTCTCTCAGTGTGAACTTTTCGGTGATGAATCCATGAATGACAAAAGCGACAGAGAGCCTGAAACATCTGGTGAAATTCGTGTTAGTTCTGTTGAATATAAGCTGGACTCTAATCTTGATCAGGTGATCGATCAAGATAATGTTGTTATGGCCGCTAGTGTTGGCGATGGTGGTGAAGATATTGATGTCACAACCACTAGTGTCGGAATGGTAGATCCGGCAGTTCCTGATATCATTGTTGAAAAGGCAAGCATTCGTGAGGAAAAAGGTTCTGATCCAAACATGGATATGGATATCAATAATACATCTAATGAGTTGATATCTGAAAACGAGAAAGTTGTTGCTGACACATCATCGGGGATTTTTCTCTGTCGCTTTGGGCTGGATAAAGATGGTGCGACTGTGGTCAATGACATTGATTCAACCAATAATGTAGATAAACTCTCATCTGGCTTAACCAGTTCCAGACTTGATGAATTATTCGATGTTGGGACGGATGCATTCGGCAGCTACGAAGAAAACGAGTTAAACAAAAATCTCGAAAACGATGTTTCATTTTCTACTATGGAGGATCCCGCGATGCAAATAAGTTCGAACAAATCAGAAGAAGTCAAACTAGACAACTTCCATATCTTCAGGAACAACGAACCAAAACGTAACGAGTCAGAGGATGTTATGGATTTCAGTACAAAAAGCAATCTTGAATTTTGTTCACTTGTACCATCTGAAAACGAGCAAGCATTCGGGTTCCAAGATTGTCTGTACGACAACACAATGGAAGAATGCAAGGAAGAAAGCTCTGAACGGGGGCTGCTCAATCATTTTTCCGATATTTTCGAGAATAAGATGTATTCTACACCGTTAGATGGACTCAAATTTGATGAAGACAGAGATCTTAACAGCAACGAGCTAAGTCTTGCTTTTGGGAACTCTAATGTTGACGTTCATACTAATTTGAGTATGGTTAATAGTAGTATGGTTGAGGAGCTAAAGTCCGGAAGTAGTTCAATGGGTGGATTATTTAATCTTTCCAGGAATGTTAAAACTAGTAGTTTTCAGAATGCTTGGGATGGGATTAAATCAGATGAATTTAAGTTTAAAGGTTCCGGAAGTAAGTTTACGCCGGGTTTTGGAAGCAATCTTGGGCAAACTCGTGAAGAAGTTGTGCCAAGTGGGATGTGGAGAACCGGTGATCGAAATCAGTTGCAAAGTGGTATGCCCATGTCTTCACATGCACACATACCGTCTCCCAGCTCGTTTCACTCCTTCAATATAATGCCGGGAAAGGTATTACATACTCAATGCATGCGGCAATTTTGAACCATTAACTATGGGTTAGGTATATTTATCAACTAGGGTTAGGGTGTTCAAAAAAAAAATATATTTGTAAACCAAAATAATATATATATTTTTTTGGTGACAAAAGATAGCGAAAATGTAAAGAAAAAAATATATTTTTTTTGTATGTTTTTTAGATGTTTTTAGGTATTTTTGGTTGTGTTCACATTGGTTCTCGCGGTTGTCGCAATAAAGGGTGGTTCCTAACGGATCCTTCTCCTATATATATAGGGTTAGGGTAAAATGAAAACTTATACAAGTTGTGAGAAATTAGAGAACTTGGCCTTACGAAAGGTTTTTTCAATTTTTTTTAATCAAAAATCCTAAAAAAATCAACTTATCCAAAAAAAAAAACCCAATTCATTTATGTCATCAGCTTTTTACAACTGCTGTAAGGAGCTCAAAAACCACTTTGAAATATTCTTTTTTATTTTTTTTACGACAGTCTTTGTAAACATTTTAATCTAGGGGCGTGAAAAAAATGGGGGCAAAACTCGCACGGGAAGGCCGGGTTCTCTAAGTTCTCACAACTCGGAGTGGTTTTCCCTTGATCTTGATCCTATATATATATATAGAGAGAGAGAGAGAGGGGTTGGGTGGGGGGGGGGGGTCTAGAGTGAACACTGTGGGGTTTTAGAGTGAACACTAATGTATTTGTGAACTAAGTGAACAAATCCTGGCCATTGATTTACATCATTAAATCGTAAAATACACTAATGTATTTTCATCATCAAATCGTGGCCATTGATTTACACTTGTGTATTGATAATCAATGGCTAGGATTAGTTCACTAGTGTTCACAATCAAGATGGGTTGTTCACAAATGAACCTAACCCTATATATATATGTATACATACACACATATATGGGCGAGTTTAGGTTTTTTGTAGTGTTTCACACGTGTAATACTATTTTTTTTCAAAAAAAGTTTTTTATGTATCTTAAAATGCTAGATTTACAACCAAAATATATTAAAAATAAATACATTTTGGTGTCTTTTTTAAGTATTTTTGGGAGTTTTCGAGTTCTCGCAATAAAACGAGTTTTTGCTTAAACCCTCCCCTATATGTATAGGGGAATGTTTAAAATGAGAACGCTAAATATTGTGAGAACCGTGAGAACGAATAAAAAAATCCCGAGAACTTGGTAAAAAACAATTCAAATTGAATTTTTTTACATTTATCATTATTATTCGAATACAATGTTAGAAATCAAATTTACACGCTTAAATTACATGCATTTGTAAATAACAAAAATTTACACATGTGTAAGTTTGTCATTCACACGTGTAAATTTGTTGTATTTACACATGTGTAAAAAAAATTTATAAGAAGGATTTTGAGAGATATATGAATTATTTGTGTTGTAAATTCTTTTTTTGATGTTTAATTTAGTTACAGTAAGGTTTGTATTAAAGAAAATGGTTTTGATTGGTTTTCTGATTCGTTCTCACGGTTCTCACAATATTTAGCGTTCTCAAGATAACCCTCCCTTATATATATATATGTATATATATATACATATATATGTAGTGAAAGTGTAAAATATGATATGAAGTTACGCACGTTATAGACCTCAAAATCTCATCATGCATGTTGAAAAACCAGAATCACGCATGTTGAAAAATCATAACCATGGTGAGTATGGTTTTTCAACAGGAGTGATTAGGGTTTTGAGTTTCGTAACGTGCGTAATTTCATATCGTACACTCGTACGTTAAAGAATATCTATTTTTTTCTAAAAAAATAGGAAATGTAACATACATATATTTGAACATTTTTATAAAAGAAACACAAAAAAACACCAAGTAGTTTATTTTTTAAAAAATGTTAAAAATTTCATGTTACATAATATATACGTCCAAAAAAATGTAACATAAATTTTGAACATTTAAAAAAAACAAGTAGGTAATTTTTACATTTTTTTTATAAAAATGTTCAAGTACATTAATGTTACATTCACCTATTTTTTTTAGAAAAAAATAACAATGTTACATGGGTTTTCTTGAGTTTTCTCAACTCAAGTGGGTTTTCGTTTTATCTTTCACCTATATTATCTATATATATTATATATATTATATATATATATATATTGTTGTTTTCGACGAGCCGGTTCCAATGCCGCTGGAATGAGTCCAATCCGAGTTCGCTTGAGTTGGTTCCGTTCGGTTCCCCACTTTTTTAGTGTTCCCTATTGAACCTTCCACTTATCTACAATTGATTAACAAATGAAAACATGTGGATAATTATTTCAATCGGATGGCTTTTGTGATCATATATACTACTACATTAATAATTAATAATAAAGATGTTTCATTCACTTGAAGCAACTTGATTGATTGTTGTTTTATCGACAGGCTGGAGACGGACAATTTAGACTTAATGAAAGGTATAACGAAGGTTACGGTGTGAGTGGGCTGAGATCTGGTAGGCCCGAGCCTGTGGAATTCAGTTTCCTAACAGCAGGTGGTAGATCATCTCAACATAATCCACATCAGCTTCAAGGGGATTCGAGGGTGTTTACATACAATCCAGAAATGGACCAACAGTTTGATTCCAACTTTTGGCTTGGAAAGAACACTATGATGCCAAATCCAGCTGGCAGAAATCAGATGACAGCTGTATGTGCCTTGTGTAGAACTGAATTTCAACTACACCCTGCTCATTTTGGAACGCAAGATGGAATTGCGCCTTTGTGCCGGTCTTGCAGTGCAGGGATGTCTGGGCATGCCAACATGTAGAATGAGTTGGCACTACATATTTCTGTTTTTTGTTGGCCGTTATTTTCCCAAGAATATAATAAGGTAACCGCTAGAATTCATTTGAAATTTTTTTTTGTTAGTATGTTTTTGTGGTAATTACCTAAAAAGGTAACCAACTTTTCTCGAATTTATGTGTTGGGTGGATTTGATAGATTCGCATCAAACGTGCTGGGTATGGTTGGCCAGCTTTGTTTTCTCTTTTTTTGAAAGAGTAAATGCCATTTTCGTTCCGAAGGTTTGGCTAGTTTTGCGACTTTCGTGCAAAGGTTTGTTTTTACGCATCTGGATCCAAAAGGTTTGAAGTCTTGCCATTTTCATCCGGCTTGTTAACTCCATCTATTTTTCTCCGTTAAGTCAAGGGTATTTTTGTCTTTTTTTGCTAACTTAAAGAGCAATTCGGTCTTTTTCACTCTTATGTAAAAAGATGGAATACCCCTAAAAAGACCGAATTGCCCTTTTAAGTTAACAAAAAAGACGAAACTTTCCCCGACTTAACGGAGAAAAATGGATGGAGTTAACGAGTGGATGAAAATGACAAGATTTCAAACCTTTTGGATCCGAAATGCCAAAATACAATCCTTTGGACATAAGTCGCATAACTGGCCAAACCTCATAGACGAAAATGGCATTTTACTCATTTTTTTATTCGTATGTTTTGTGCAATTGCATAAAATTACAGTGATCATATGAGTCTTGCAACACGCAGATATAGGAGGTTAAATTGGGTTCATATCAAAGGGCTTCCATTTTAGCCACAAATCTACCGGTTCGACCCATTAATGGAAAATTGTAGCCCATGTAAATGGGTCGAGTTGCTTATATGACCCATTAACGTAGTTTCAATGTCAAATTTTGAAAGGTCATTATTGTTAAAAGTGTGGGGTACATTTTTGATCCATTTTTAGTTAACGATATGAATTATGATTTTGTTTTATGCAACCTTGACAGGTTAACAAAAGTTCCAGATATATGGTAGGTAATTATGCTTCAAAGAAAGGCAGCTTTTCATGGATCGTTGTCACTTCTTCTGGTATGCTTCTTATAAGCAGTTTCTGACTTAGTTTTTTTTTTTTTTCTTTTAAACAATTTTAGAATTTTCTATATATTAACGGTTTCTTCCTCACCTTGCATTTCTCTTTCCCAAGCCAAAAGTTAGAATTGTGTTTTTCGTTCATGCTGGTAATTTCAATTTTCTATATTACAACAATAAACGAACTGTGATCAGGGTATTAATTTTCTTCGAGGATTAGGATGTGCCAGAAAATAAAAAACAAAATGGATATGAAAAGAGTAGTATGGTTTCATTTTTTTTTTTGTTTTTGAAGAACAATCTCAGATGAAAATAGAGGGAAGATGCACGGGTTCGGGTAATGGGTAATGTTAATAAACATGTCGGATTGCGTTAGGTTAGGTTGAGTGTTGACCCACTAACTTATTTTTTGTTTACTAGTACATTTTTTCTACAAATACTAAATGGGTAATTTTTATGATTGGATCTTTGACTAATGATGGCGTTGGATAAATAGGTAAGGCGTTTTAAATACCCTTCCAGCCACCCCTTTTAGTTTTAATTATGAGTGGCCAAACGGGTGGGGTGGTTCAGGTTGTTTAACAATGGGAAGACTTCCACTTCCTGTATTTGTTTTTATGGTGGCTAGTAGTGATGATGGGCAGAGGTGGCGGTGTTGGGCCGTTGGCGTCAAGTTGATGTGGTGTGGCTAGTTCTTTTAAACGGTTGATCATTCTAGTAATAGAGTGATTGATTCATAGACCGTGTCATAGGTGCACTTATATTGTGATACAGTTTGCTCAGCTTAAAAAAAGCATGTCGTCCAATTGTCCAATTATCGGTTAACTTGCGAATTATAACTGAAGCACCGATGTCATCAATTAGATAACCAAAACGAATATCTAGTGAACCGATTAGTTATGTAGCTTCCAGACATCTTCGATGGTTGGGTAAAACTAAAAACCAAGCCTCCTAAGTGACTCAAAAAGTCATGGTGACAAGGGTGGACCTATGTTAACATATCTATTGGTTCCATTGATACTATTGTAGATCGATTTTTCATATCGAAGTTGTAGGAGATGGAGATATTAGTTTGTTAGGATTGAGAATAGTGGTAGTAACATCAGAGAAGAAGGAATGCTGTTCTCAACCCTGTATGTTCCATCCAAATATGACTTAGGGGCTGTTTGATTAGCTCTCAATAGAGCTTTTAATTGTTTAGCCTCTCTTTTACTGGTTCAACACTTAATGGTTCAGACTGTTTGTTTCACGAGCAGATGTATGAATGGTTTAGACATTTGCCTCTGAACGGTTAAGCATTATACCGAGTCTGAATGGTTAAGACCTCTAATCTGAATTGGTTAGACATTTGCCTCTGAACAGTTATACATTATATTGGCTCTTAATGGTTTAGACCTCTTACTGGTTTAACACTTAACCATTTAGAAGTTGCCAAACAACCCGTTAGTTCATCATCTAAAGTTTGGTTTAATCTTTTTTCTTAACTACATGACGCAAATGGAAGTAAAACAAACAAATAAAATGAAGGAAACATATATTGAATTCAAAGTACTGAATCTTCACTCTTTCTTAGACTCTTAGACCAAAGGGAGTGGGGTTTCTTTTTGAGAGGGCGTCTTATGACATGTGACGCCACGTTAGATTAGAGGATGTTGAGCAAAAAAAGGGAGTGGAGCAACTTTGCTGGCTAGGGCGTCTTGCGACACGTGGCACCCATTTATTTTGTCTTTTTTTATGTAAAAATTATATAAGTGTCATATTTTTTTTATATAAAGTAAATTAAAACTAATTCATTAAAACACTTAAAAAAAAAAAACCCACTTCAAAAAAAAAAACACTTCAACAAAAAAAAAGCACTTTAACAAAAAAAAAAATACATCAACCAAAAAAAAAAAATCAACAAAAAAAACACATTATTTTCCTAAAGGTTATATTATTCTCGGATTTCTTGCTTCATTTGTTCGGTTAAAGCGAGCTCGGCTACAGAAAGGTTGCTCGTGTCAGTTGTTAATATTTGAAAATCAAGTGCTTTTTGACGACTTTCTTTTAGCTTTAGCTTTCGGTCACCGTGTTCCTTTTTCAAGTTGAGTCGTTCTTGGGTCGTTTGCAACAAGCCGTCCAACTTATTGGTGACCTTTTCGAACGTTTCGGTGTAGTCGATTCGTACACCACTAGAAGACGATTGAGCGGCTTTTTTGGCCCTATCTCGGCCAACCGGTCGTTGTGGTGGTTCAAACGGATCGTCCTCCATGTTGCTCTTCCAAATCTTCCTCGATGTCGTTGAGATTTATTTGGCATCGAGCGTCCGACCCTTGACTTTGAGGCTCGTTTGAGGATGAGGATTTTGACCGCTTAGCCGATGGTTCGCCACGAGATTTAAATGGATCGAAGGCGATGACTACGTTAAATTTTGAACTCCTTAAAACTTGCCAAATAGCAAGATAAGGAAAAGCTTTCCGGTGTTCGGCTCGGTATTCACTTTGGGTGTTTGCTTGAATCATCGCATCGTCGGCACCACTTGGGCGCGATCTCGAGTTACTTAGCCGAGTGTAAATTTGGTTGAATTGTTGAATCAATGGACGCATTTTACGCCACTTCGAGCCTATACCATCGGCATCACGGTATCCCTCTTGTTTATCTTCCAACGTGAGGAAAATTTTGTAAATGCGAGACCAATACGTTTTTTCCTTTTGATAGTTACCTACAAAAAACCAAACAATAATTACTATAAAAATAATTATAAGTTATAAAATACAAAACAAAAAATATAATTATAATACAACTTACTAGCTTTCGGGTCTTCGGTTACTTCTAGCCACGCCTTGGCCAAGTTCATTTCCTCGCTGGCACTCCAAGGTATCGGTTGGGTTTTCAAACGTTCTTCACCCGGTGGTTTCCTCTTGTGTACACGTTTCTTTTTTTGCCCTTGACCAACATTATCACCCACAGGGAACTGGGTCTCCGGAACTTCTTCGTCATCTAATTGACGCGCTAGATGGAAAACAAACAAAGTTTAACAAAAAGTAAGTTTAACTTTATAATCTAAAAAAAGTTACTAAAAACAAATTAAAAGTTCAATAAAAATAATATTCTTTACAAAAAATAAATAAAAAATTTATACCATTTTGTTGACTAGACCCATCCCTTCTTTGACTCGATCCTCCAACGTTTTGAAAACCAAATTGTTGTTATGTGTTCCACGTGGCGAACCCCATATTTTGTTGTGGCGGCATATTGTTGTAGTATATTTGCGGTGACGGGTTGGAACGTGCATATTGTTGAAGTAGGTGTAAAAAGCCGGGTTGTTTAAGATGTTTGGGTCCGCCATATCGGGTTGTTGATCGGAAGATTGTGTATTCGGGCATGGTGTTCGCGGATTTTGGTTGAAAGGATGGTTGTTGTGGGGATACATTTTTTATAAAAATGTGTAAAAAATGGAGAGAGTGGTATAAAGTTTGAGGAGTTGAGAGAAGGTTGAGTGGTATTTTTTATTGAAAAGTGGTGTTATTTATATTGGTTTGAAATTAATTATAATTTTTTTTAAAGAATATAGCCGTTTGAACAGTGGGTAACGGTCATATTTTTTTGATTTGTGTGGAATTGCTGGCGACGAGATCACGACGCGGAAGCCCAAAACGCCACCTACGTCGCCTATGGAGGGCGGTGTTCCAGGCGTCTTGGGGCGTTTTGTGGAAGGGAGACGCCTCACTCCCTTCAGTCTTGTCAAATCTTTATATCTTTCGCTTTGATTGTTGTTTTAGGACTTCTGTAGCAACCTAACCCGGAAGGGATTGACCTCTCACATTTATTACTTAAACATAATACATATACCATTCTACCTAATTTAATAGTTTAAAAGCTATTAAATAGATGGAACTAGTTCTAGTAACCAACTTGGCCTTCTATATATCTACTCACTTGTCTGCAAAATACATTAAAAAGCTCTTACCCCATGAATCATGAAAACCTGTTTGGAGAAAGGGTATGACTGATATAAAAAAGAAGATAACGCACAAGTCTTAACTGGTGAAAGTCACATCCAAAACGGAAGGTACTTGAGTTTTAAACAACTATTTCTAGAAATTATAGTTTTCTAGTCAAATATTTTCTACATTATTTTACAAGTTTTTACACTTATCCGTTCTTCGCAGGGTTCTACCTTGACTTAAGAGGCAACATCTTTAACTCCAATGACTTTGCCATTTCGACCCATCTACCACACATAATCTGAACAAAATTTATGCAACTTCTATTTAATAATATCAAAAAGCCAATATGAGGTTAACCCACTTGGTAGAGAATCATGCATCTTCGAGAAGACGTCACATGTTCAAACATGGGCAAATGAGTGGTATAAAATAATTTGTGTAAAGTATAATAGATTAGTGTGACTAACATTTGCTCTTAAATAAAATAATTTCAAAAAATTTTTATTTTATTTATTTGTAAAGATCTGTAGGAAAATAAAATAATTTCAAAAAGTTTTTATTTTATTTATTTGTAAAGATCTGTAGGAATATCTAGGTAAATAAAATGTCATATTAATAAAAATAAACAAATTGAAAGCAAAGTCCTTTAAATATCTACATTATTCATTTGTTCAAAACCATTGTCCATTGTGAGGAAGGGCGGATAGGAAACAAATATTTTTGGATATAAAGAATTCGGTAATGTTAATTTAAATCACCACAAAAAGACAAAAAACAATTGGAAAGCTGTTAAGTACAGTAAAACAAAATCAACTTATACCATTTTCATGAACTTAGGTTATTATGTCACTTGACAATGTAATCACAAATTCTCTTTCATAGTTAAACTTAACTAAGTTACTAATTTTATAATCAAACCAAGAATAAAAAATTATTTATGGTATACAAAATTAATTCTTTTTATTGATGTTACCATTTACCATATCTTTATTTTTCATAACTTATTCATAATAAATAATAACATACGTGTAGAAATACGGTGGTCGATTTTCATCTTCAAATATATATTTCCTAATAAACAACAATATATGTGTAATGTTATCGTTTCCTGATACATGTTAACGGATAATGTTTTTTATCGTTATTTTTGCTTCATTTTACTCTGAAATAATGTTTTCTTTTTTACTTCATGTTGGTAGTTATGGTCAAAGTTATATTAATTAAATGAACATTTGAAGGTTAGTAAAACATATAGTCATTTATTTCTTTTATCATTAAATTCAAAACAATTTGAAACAATTTATAATTAATTTCAATTACATAGAAGTTGAATTTCATTCACATAATATAATACGAGTGGGGAATCCGTGCGTTGCAGCGGGGTTCGACAATATACACCGTTGCGGCAGCAACAAGACTGACAATTTGGTTCGTAGTGTCGTTGCAGCAGTCGACAAACAGCATAGCGACGGCGTACGACTATGTGTGGTGAATGTGACCCATCATCGCCGCAGCCTGAAGACGGCAGTTTCACGGTCGTCTCCATCACCGATAGGCCCCCTCTCTAAATTCAAGATCTCAATCATCCTCTCTCTTTCGATTTCTCTCCTTATGTCTCTCTTGTCTCTTCACTTTCCTGGTCATTGATTTCGTCAATTAACACAAGAGGGTAAGTGAAATGCACTTCAATGATTTCGACAATTAACACAGGAGGATGAGTTCTCTATTTTACCCCTAAGCGTCTTAAAAGTTTGTAAACTTAACAATTCTAACCCTTCCCAAAAGGCTTTGGCTTGTTTATACATACTGCTTCATAACTTGTACTTATGGCAAAATTATAATTTTGTCCATCACATTTGCTAAATAGGCCAAAGAGCCCATCGGACCAACTAAGCAAAACTGCTAATGAACTTTTAAGACAACTTTATTTCTATCTATCATGAATTGCCTCAGTTAATGACAGAACACTGGCAACAATTTGTGGTCATATGCGATAGCAACCTGTTTGAAGTCAAAAAGGTAATAAAAGATGTATCAAAGGCCGCTGCATTTGCAATAAAATACATGATTGATGAACAAACCTCTTTTCACTTGGATATTCTATGATTAGGTCATTAAAAAAACTAAGTCAAAAGAAATTGGAGCAGCTTCAACAATTCAATAAATGAAATATGTCTTATGTTGTACATTTATCACTTCATCTTGTAGCAAAGAACATAAGATTATATTCAAGAATCGACATTGGTGCACCCAGAGTCAAGGGTTTGTCCAGATTCAATGGTAAATTGCGCATCGCACATAGTAAGGGTAACAAAAGAGTATCGAAGATGCATAAGAAAAACACACATTAGTTTTATATTTCTCAATTAAACGCACTTCTTGTCCTACAATTGATATATACAAGGTGATAATATAAAATTATCATACCATATAAGTCCTGGTTGCCTCATCCATCAGTTATGCGCCAGTAGCATTTCTTTGATGTCAGGACTCAGTTAAGCTAAATAACAATAACTATTTGACTTGGAAGCATCAGGTTATTACCACATTGAAGACAATCATTAATTAATTCAGACTTACCTCAACCAGCTAACAGATCTGTATGCTCTCATAACAACCAATACATCTTTCTCTCTTCAACATCAAGGTAGAGGTACCCTCTATCCCTCTGATATATGAAATGAATGGAAAATTACTTTTATCAGAATATGTGTGGCCTACAAACCATTTACCCAACTCAAACCAACCCGGACAATTATTAGTCGTAACAAAATACATGTTTTACCCCTATAATCCATTTACCCAACCCATGCGCCCTTCCTTTTCGAAAAAAAAAAAGTACCTGGATTTCCATTCTCAATTAGAGCATCTCTTAAATACAGGTTCGGATCCGTGAAGCAAAAGACGGGTATGAGGTAGCTAACACCTTAAAATGTGGGTCAGCATAAAGGTCTAACCCTGCTAGAACCATAATTGACCACGATATCAATGCATAATAAGTATGTACATTAAACGGATACTCATAAAGAACTGCACCAAGCCCATCGACAACCGTTTTTTTAAAAGCTCACTCACAGTCATATTTAACGCATCATATATTTAATGTCAAAATGATTTTCAATAAAAACATGTATTATATAACAATTTCTAAATTTTGATACAATTACTAAAATAAACTTTTAAAATAAAAGATTCCGTTAACATTAAATGGATCAACATTAATTAAAGTTTTTATTTTATTTTTTAATAGAAAGACATGAATTTGTTATTTGTTAGTGTTTATTTATATTTTTGCTTGACATTTTTCAACTTTGATATCTATGCATAAATTTATTTATAATACATCTATTGTTTGTTTATGTTACTAAACATTGTCTAATACGTATTTATTTGAAACACTCACGAAAAAGATAAGTTGATTCAACTTTGAACCTTTGTCAATGAAAGAATATATTTCATTACTATAATATCCGTATACTTTTTAAGCCTACATGACTAATAACTAAAAATATATATTATGAATACATGTTTATATATATCTCATATTGATTATTTAAATACCAATTATAGAATTATATGTTATAGAACTATATATTTTTATACTTTATAATTTATATTAATATTAATTAATTTTGTTCCCAATGTGTTACAAATTGAATATTCTTTGTTTATTGTGTATTTATTAATCATAAAATTATTAATTTAAAATCATCATAATCATAATGGAGAATGCAACTAAATATCTAATTTCGAATTTGAATAAAATAAAGTTTCAAAAAACTGATTAAATAATCAATCGAGACAAATTTTTTTTTATCAATATCTAAATAACTAATTTCGAATGAAATAAAGTCAACATCAAAATTATCCGAGATTTGATTAGCAGTGATTTAAACATACCAGAAATAAAAAAGAAGATTCTAGACAAAAAAAATCAATTTTTTAAACATGTAAGTTTCATCTTCCAAAAGTCTAAACATCAAAGCTGTAATTAAAGTCAGTAACCATACCTAAAGTTTAAACATCTAACTCTAAATCTAAAGATCAAAGTTTTAACTTTTAGTCTTTCATACATCCAAAGCAGACATTCAAACATGGAACAAACCATTATTATCAAGTAATGGCATCAAAAATCAAAAATTTACATTCGAATTTGCAATTCCTACATGATCAGTTATTGCTAAAGCAAGAATGCAAACCCTTAAGGCTTAACCCTAGGTATAATTTTACATTCAATTTCATTGTAGGCCGGTTCTGAACCTAAAACGTCGATCGTTGTAAGCAAGAATGCACGATTATTTTCTATCGTTGATGTGATGAATTGATGATGCCATGCGTCTAGTTGTCCCCCAATGAAACGTCGACATTGCTGTTGTTTTTTTAACGCCCTAATGAACAATCAATTTTTAATGGGTTTAAATTTTGGGCCTACAGCAGATCTGGGCCTGTTGCAGAATTTGGTAGGTAAATAGGTTTTTATTGGGTCTTAAATTATTTATATAATATAGAACTTATAAAAAACTTTTTGAACCCACTGAAAATTTGGGCCACGGGCCGTCGCCCGGCTTCGCCGGCCCAATAGCTGCCCTTAATCCCAACATACTTCTTCGTAATTATACCCACAAATATGTCATGAGACGAACTCTCGTATTTATGTGTTGGTAAATAGTTCACCACTTCACACGCACTATTTATTCATACAAGTTTTGATATCTCACAAGTTATAGAAAGACATATATGCATCTTAGCAAAGTAGAAAAAAGTTCCACGCTTATGAGGAACACATAAAGCAAAGGGAAGAGAATGCACAAACTAGTCGATAGTTCGATCATCGACTCTTGATCAATAGCTTTTAAAGGTCCATATACCAACTTTGAGATTTGGGCCAATCAAGACAACAAATCATATATTGCAGCATATAATTTCAAATCGACGAAGATATGAATCTTGTTGATACACTATGTCTGCTGCCTATGTCATCGAGTCGTGTCGAGTATGTAATAGGATTGAATGTTAGATTATTTGTTTGATGTTTGTAAAGTTACTTTCGTACGGAAGTACACATCCGCGCGGAGGTAAGTTAGTCCGCACAGATGTAGTTACATTCGTACGGAAGTCTAGGTCCGCACGAAGGTAATGTCGTGTAGTATAAATAGACGTGTGGACTTAGTGTTAGATAGATTTTGCGCAACTGACGACGAAGCTCTGTCGGATTGTTTCTTGACTGTAAACGTTGACCAATTAATGAAAACATTGAAAATTAAGTAATTCTTGTATTGTCGCCTAATGAAATTGGATTCCGCACAATTTGACTAGGTTACAGATATTACCTGAGCTAAATGTATATGGAAAACGGTCCTTACAAGTGGTATCAGAGCTTGGAGGATAGTATCTGAGACAATCAACAAGATCTAGACATTGAAGACTTCTTTTCTATTTCTTCATTTCTCACAAATTTAACCGTTAAAATGGACTGATTTTTTCAAGGGTTATCGAAAATACCTTTTTAACAAAGCATCTGAAAATTCAGACTAAAATTCAATCAGAATCTTGTTCAAAATGTCAAAAACGAGAAAACTTGCACTTTCACTTTCGTACGAAGGAGATACGTCCGCACGGAAGTAAACAATTTTCAATTGAAAATTTTACATTCTTACAGAAGTAAAGCTTCATCCGCTTGAAAATACCGCTTTCACACGAGCGTAATCAAGTTTTTTTTGTTAGTTCTCATGAAAGGATACATCCGCACCAAAGTGATCTTTTTCAATCAGTTTCAAGTACATCCGCACGAGCTCTCTTTCGCACCAAACATGAAAGTCCCGGATCCGACGGTCTAGACGGAAGTTTAGACGGGATATCACTAATTCGGTAGAATGTTATTAAGAACGGAGTAGAAGCAGATTCGAATGATTCATTCATTCATACAAAGCATTTCCCCTCTTGGAAGTCTAAAACTTAACTGACGAACACACACAACACTATATATAAGTGTGACACCCTCGTGCGGACTAGAGTTTTACCTTCTTACGGACTAGTTACCTCTGTACGAAGTAACTACCTTCATAGTACGTAAGTAAACTTTACAAACCTCTCTCGTCCGCTCCTAAGTGATGTATTCATATCTCATCTATACAATATTCAACACACGCTTTATCTAGCCTATTCGCACAGTGGCGAACATACATAATATGCACCAACAAAACTTTCTACATCTGCATGAAACTTTACGCACAATGCAAAACTAGTTCTATAACGCGTTTGCCACATCTCCTACAACAGTGGTTCAAAACCTAAATTTAGACAACGAAATGGGAACAATGTCAAAGCCACGAAGCTTATGAGCATGGGTGATTATAAAGGTTGGCGTGAGAGGTTTGAGAATTGGGTACAATCCAACTATCTAGATTATTGGTATTCGATAGAAGAAGAATATACCGCTCCAATCGAGGAGAATGGTCAAAAGAAAAACTTAACCCAGATCACTCAGGGTGAGAAAGAAAAGTTTATAAAAGAGTAAAAAGATGTTGAATTTTCTTCAACAAGCTATCAAAGAGGATATATTCATGCTACTACAACACCAGGGAACTGCCTAATCAATCTGGTTAGCGTTGAAAGTGAAATATCAAGGAAGTATTTCCATGCAGAAAAACAAGAAAGCTTTGTTAAAGAAAGAGTTTGATATCTTCACAGCTTTAAAAGGAGAGTCACTAAAGCAGCTTGTTGAGAGGTATTGATATCTTGTTGCGGAGATGAAGCAATTAAAGATTGAAAAAGAAGATGAAAAGTGGGTGGACAAGTTGGCTGACGCTTTACCACAAGGTGAATGGTCAACTTTTTTGATGATCAGAAAAGAAATTCTAAAGAGTACAATGATTTAACTCTTGGAAAGTTTATTGAGAAATTAGAGGGACACGAACTCGAGCTACGCAAGATGGAAAAAATGAAAAGTTCAAATGTCCAACAAGATGTTGATCATTATTACAAGGGTAGTGTTCTGTCAAATACTCACAGTTCTAAGATTCAAACTGCTTTCAGTACAGAAACTTCTTCTGGAACTTCATCCAAAAATTCAAGTAGTGGAAGTGGTTTTTCATCTTATCCAAGTTTTTAGCTGAATACTCCAAACACTAGTCCGGAATCCTCACAAAGTTCAAACAACTATTCTAGGTAGAATAATTCAAGCCTACACATAATTCAGTGTAATATTGCTGTGAACCTACAACATAGTCAAGGAATTACTGAAGAGACAACAAAACAATGCATGACGTTTCTTGCCACCATTCTAAAGTCGTATGAAAGTTTGATAGCTGGAAAAATTGGAAACAAGTGGTGTTTAGCAAGTGTGATACGTCGGGCTCAAAGATTTATGGAAATTACTAGGAAACAGTATTGGAGCACCAGACTCAAATCAGGGTTCGATAAATCAAAAGTGACTTGTTTTAAGTGCAAACAAAAAGGCCACTTCAAGCGAGAATGCACAAATAGAGAGGTGAACGATAACAGTAACCTTTTGGTGGTGACTACTACAAAAAGGCAATCTATCACAAGAATTCTCAGCATCCGCCAAACATGACGAGGGCGATCCAGATAGAAGATGGTCCATCATCAAAACCAATGATAAGGCTTTAGTTGTAACTCAAGAAGACGAAGGGTTCAACTGGAATAATCTTATTCAAAAGACCAAAAGTCCGCATTATTGGCCGAAATTATTGAAATGGGTGAACCAGAACAGAGTTTGGAAGAAGAGATAGTTGAAATGTTACTGAAGAAAGATGTGCTGAGTTTACATTCGATGAAACTTCAAAAGATTCAGAAGATTATTATGATTATGAAGAGTTGGATCCTAGAAGATTCAATATTTCAACACAAGAGGTTTTGAATAATGCATTTAAATCTATAATACCTCCTGATGTTTTTACATCCTTTGCAGGTTTCTTCGGGGATGAAGGACACTACAGTGACCTACAAGTTGACGAAGAAAAGAAGAAAACCAGCATAAGAGATTATTGATGTGACGAAGGAAATGAATACAACAAACCTGTCTGTGATTGCTCAAAAGGCCATGATGGCTCAATTGAAAGAGGTAGTGAACACCTCTGAAGATGTTCAGAAAGTTGTGGTTGAGTTAGTTGAGGAAGATGTTAAAAGTGAAAAACCAGAGTTTCAATGCACGAAATGCACAGACCCGTGCAAATCTTGCATTGAAAAAGATGATAAAATCAAAGAGATGAAAAAAATACACAGATAATCTGACAAGTAATGTAAAAGATACAAAAGAATCCTATGATAAACTTAATAAAGCTATCAACCAGTTTCGTGATGCAAATAGAGAAAATGAGGCAACAATTTCTATGCTCAAATGCCCTGTGATGGATAAACAAATAGAAATTAATAATCATATTGACACAATCGCAAAATTAAAACAAGAGCTAGAAAGGCTAGGATAGAAACGGAATGGGTTCATAAGAAGCTGATTAGTTACTCTACAACATCTTATGTACTGGATTACATCCTTCCCAAACAGACATGTAAAGACGAATCAGGGGAAGATGTGTACGGTTACCATAACCAAGGTGTGGGTTATCACCGAGTTCCACCCCCAAGTGGAATACCTACTCGAAAAAGAAACCAGATAGGGTGGAAAAGGCGCTGAATTTAAAATTAGAAACTGAACAAAATGACCAGCTTCCTGATAATCTCGATGTGACCTATACCAAATTTGAATCAGAATTGGTTAAGGATGTTGTTGAGAAGGTTTTGGAAAATGATAGTGATAACACTGAATTTGAAAGCGCTCAATCAAAGCTTGACAAAACAAGTTCTAGTTCGCATTCTGGAAGTAACGACAGTTTTCATAAAAAAATACATTCCAAAATCAGGTTATAGTTTGAGTGATGATCCGAATGTTATTATGTATAGAATGTGTGGTTCTGACAAACTATATTCTGATCGAAATTTCCGATTCAGAATGTGAACATGAACAAAGTCGAAAAAGTTTTCAAGTTAGTTGAGGTTGAAATGTCTGAGATTAAAAATGTGTCAAATAATCAAGGATTTTCAAACTTTAAAAATGATAAGTCTTACTATTCTAAACCAAAAAGTTCCTACTCTAACTATCAACATAAAAACTATTACTATGAGAGGAACGGTTCGGGATACGGTAAGAAAAATTATAACAAGTTTGGAAAATCAAAGTTTGCAAAGAAAATGACTTTTGTGTCTGGAACGAGTTCAGAAAGTGATAAGGAAAGTCAATTTAGCAAATAATCCAATGAAGATTTCTTTGCTCAGAAAAAAACAATGTGAACAGGTTGAAGGATCGACTGTTGTAACAAACAATAGAACTTGTTTTAGGTGTAATCAAGTTGGGCATATTGCTAATCGGTGTCCATAAAAGAATCCTAAACCTATCTACGGTGTTAAAAAGACTTCAGAAGATTTGAAAAAAATTCACTAATGTTTGTTCCAACCCAAATCTTAAAACGAAACAATGAGCCTACAAACGAAGTGAAACCGGTAAACATCAAAGTTTTAAATGACAAAGCTGGGGAATCTTCAAAAAAAATTGAACCAAAAGATTCTAAATTCTACACTAAGAAAACAGTTTTGAAAAATCAAACGTGGGTGATCAAGAAAAAGGAATCTTCTAAAGAAGTTAAACAATCTGATTCAACAGTGAATGTCGAGAAAGTTGAATAGAAGTGTGAAAGTGTGTGTGAAACAAAAATTGTAAACCCACCCAATACCGGAAAGGTTTGGGTCTCACTCTTTAAGTAATTCTTTGAGTGCATGTGCAGGGGCTTCCAAGATCCATCATATCGAAGTGGATTATCGGATAGCGGAGCATCCAGGCACATGACAGGGATGCTGGCACTCATATACGACATCAAATCAATAAGAGGAGGCTACGTCGGGTTTGCAGGAAATCAGGGAGGTCGAATAGTAGGAGAAGGGATTATTGACCAATAGAATGGTGTCGTTTGAAAAAGTGAACTACATTGCCGAGTTGGAGAACAATATGCTTAGTATCTCTCAGATCTGTGACAAAACGTTCGTGACGCACTTCACAGACAAGGAATGTTTGATTCTGAAGCCGGGGTTCATAATACCTGAAGAATGGATCCTACTGCATGCTCCTTGCGAAAATGATCTTTATGTTTTAGACATGAGTGTCGCAATGATAATGACCAAAACCACGCAGTGTTTTGGGTCAAAAGCAACAGAGAAGGAAAAAATCTTATGGCACAGAAAGGCGAGGCACATTCATCTCCGAAAAATGAACTTTTTGGTACATAACCAACTGGTGGACGGTGTCAACTTGAAGAACTTTTACTTGAATGACGACTGCACAGCTGCAAGAAAGGAAAGCAACATAAAAAGTCGCATCCAAGAAAGCTTCTGAATTCAATAAAGCTTCCACTAGAAAGGCTCCATATGGATCTCTTTGGACCAGTAAACGTAAGAAGTATTTCATGGGATCTGTAATGCCTGATTCTAATCAACGACTATTCGAGATTCTCTTGGATGATGTTCCTAGAGAGGAAAGACGAAACATTCGATAGTTTGATGATTTTGTTCAAGAAGTTGGAAAATTTGTACCATTTGCCGATTAGACGTATTCGAAGTGACAACGGAACAACATTCAAGAATAACAAGATGTTACCGTACTGCAACGAGAAAGGAATTTTGCATGAATTCAATGCACCATATACCCCACAACAAAAAGGGTGTAGCTGAGAGAAAGAACAAAAAAGTTGATAGAGACTGCACGTACCATGCTCGCCGATTCAAAACTGCCAGTTAGTTTCTAGAGCGAAGCCATGGCTTCTGCATGTTATACATTAAACAGAGTATTGACGATCAAGGTACATAAAAAACATGTTTCGAGTTTCTTCTAACAAAAACCGAATCTGAAGTGGTTAGAACCTTTTGGGTCTCCGTGTACGGTAATTGACTTGGATGGGAAATTTGGGGCTAAATCTTTTGAGGGGTTCTTTGTGGGATTTGCTAGTCCGCTAAAGAGAGTTTAAACCTCCTAGCATCAATCGGGTTATTCAGGCTCAACATGTAGATTGCCAAAGATACACATCTCCAACACAAAAACTGGGAGATCCATAGCTGTTTGTTATGACGGTCTCTGGAATTCGTTCGACCCGCCAACTGAACCATGAGAGGAGGAACTTGTTGTGCTTTATCAACTTCAAAAGTCATTATCACTTGATCAAGTTCCTAGGCCAATTGTTATGACACAATCACACATTGGTACTCACGATGCTGAAGCAGGACTAAGTACTTGACATCTTGAATCACAAACTACTAGAACAAATGAACCCGAAGTCAAACCAGAGATGAATGAACCAGCTCCTAGCTTTAATCAGTCAGACGACTCTGAATCTGAAGCTGAACCAACATACGACAAAGATGGATCTACTTCTCGATGGTGAAATTCAGATTAACAGTCTACTCGTCAATCAAAACAAAGGAACAAGTGCTCAGAATGAAACTTCTACTGTCAACCAAGATGTCAAACAGAATGTTACAAATCTACAACAAGAAGAGAATGTATCCAACGAAGTAATGCCAAGAACATTTTCATATCATCCGCCAGAGTTTATTATTGGAGAATTACAGAGCGGTGTTAAAACTTGACGTCAAGTCAACCAGGGCTTTAGTTGTTTTCAAGTGCAAACAGGATGATAGAGGGGTGATCGTACGTAACAAAGCTCGACTTGTTGTTCAAGGATTTTGTCAGTAAGAGGGAATAGATTTCACCGAGGTCGATGCTCCCATAGCCAGATTAGAAGCGATTCGAATTTTCCTGGCATTCGCGTCTTGGAAAGGATTTAAAGCTTACCAATTAGATGTAAAGTCTGCCTTCTTGTACAGTAAGGTGAAAGAGGAGGTGTATGTTGGCCAACCACCAGGGTTTATCATCCGATACACAAAGACAAAGTATACTTTCTTGACAAAGCATTGTACGGGTTACATCAGGCCCCGAGAGCCTGGTATGAGACGCTATCTCAGCATCTCTTCGATAATGGTTTTTTTAGAGGCACAATGGAGAACACCCTCTTCACACGAGAAGTAGACGGTCACATCTTAATTGTGCAAATATATGTTGATGACATCATATTCGGTTCAACGAACGATACTTTGTGCAAAGACTTTGAAAGGGGCCATAAAGAAAAAGTTTGAGATGAGTTCTATGGGGAAGATGAAGTTCTTTCTGGGACTTCAAGTAGATCAATTACCTGAATGGATCTTTATTCATCAGACGATGTATGTGAACGATGTTCTGGAGAAATTCAAAATGTCCGACGCATCGCCAATATCTACCCCATTAGCTCAGAATCACGACATCGGGCCAGATCCTACCAAAGAGAAGATCGACAAAAATCTCTACCATTTGATGATTGGCACTTTGATGTATTTGACAGCATCGCGACCGGATACCATGTATCCAACATGCCTCTGTGCGCGCTACCAATCGAGTCCACGAGTGGTACCCTCGCACTAATGACTTCGATCTACAAGGCTACCCAGACTCTGACTTTGGGTGTTGCAAACTGTAGGTCCCTCTATCACGTGGATTGTAACGAGATTGACAATCAATCAAGGGTGCGGAATCCCCTTGATGGATCAAATGAACACAGAAACAAGTTTATAGATGAAGAACACGAACACGTATTTCAAACAATCTTCTATGATTACAAACCCAATAGTTTTACAATCATTCAAGATCAAACAAGAAATCTCTAGCCTCTCTCTGTAGATTTCTCACACAAACTCTCTGCAACTCTCTGTAGTGTCTCTAGTGTCTAACCTAAAACCCTAGTGCTAGACTGTTTATATACTACACAACCATGCAACTGGGCTAGGCCCACGTACATAAAAACAAAACTCGAACTAAAAACAATACAAAGACTAAACTCGGACTTGATAATCCAAATACTAAACTGGATTCCACATCTTGCATAAGCTCGGACTCCACGTCTGTCTCATAACTCGGACAAGACTTGAACTTGATAAACTCGGACCAATCTTCATGTTAATATAAACTCGGACTAGCTTAAGTTCTTGATATCCATGCCTTGATTAAATATCCAAAGACCAAACCAAGCTGTTGTCACATAAAATGCACCAACAAACCCCCTTGACAATAGCTCACAAAGGTAACTTTAGTCTTTAGAATCTCGTAGTCATTGGTCTTTGGATAGCATCAGCTTCAACATTAATCTTGTCAGCAACAGACTCCCCCTAAGCTGATGCATCCAATCACCAAATCCTTCAATCTCCGAGTCAGCAATCCAAGAATGTCTTCATATCATCCGGTCTGCATTGTAGAAAGGAGGTTCTACCAAGCAGCAACAAACTCGCACCTCATCACATCAACTTCTCAGCAACACACTGCTTCAATCTGTATACTATAAAACAAACATCTCGAGAAACCATAAGAATTTTTCAACAAAGTTAAACAAATTATTATTATTCGAGAGATGGTAAAACTGCATAACAGATTAACCAACATAACACGCAAAACACTTTTGACCAACACCCCATAACCTGCAAGATTTAAAATTTTGGAACCCATCTTCTAACACCGTCTCCCCCTATCGGTAACAATTCCTCCAAGAACAATGATTTTCCGTACGCTAAGAATCTTAAAGAAAAAAGGAAAATCTTTTTGGATTTTTATAGTTTCTGAAACAAATAAAGAAAACAATAAACACTCTATTTTTGTGAGAGTCACCGGTAAGAAGATCATATCAACATAATCAAACTGTTTTCACACTATTTGATAATTCTTTAAGCAATTTTGGTGAATAGCAGGTTAAGATGATTACGAGTATGTTTGTCCACTTAAACAAAATGCATGAACATTTCAAGTACCATTACCGTATGATATGTTAAGGTAATATTATTCTGATATACGAGTGTGTCCCACTTCAGGACATACCCCTACGATCAAGGTATGCACAAAGATTCATCGTAGTAGGTGAGCATACCGAAATTCATCCTTTATGATTTACAATATTAGATACTTGGTGATCAGGTCAGTACTTCCGTACAACAAAGAGACCAATATCTAACGAGGGTTAAGGCAAATACCACTGATTTTGGTATGATTTATGCATTTTGCACATTTGAATGACTCTCTAGGAGAGCTTCTTCATCTCTGGGGTTTTGGTATTTTAGCTTTTTTAAGATATCCTGGTTGTGACTAGGTCAGCATATATCTGGATGCAGCAGAAGGACAACCCTGATATCCCGGATGAAATAACGGCATAAAGACCCAAAACTTCAGATTTTGGCAATCTATCAACGCAAGAATTAAAGTCATTAAACCGTATGTCACTGATATGTTACCCACCCATATTCAGTTTGTTAAGTTTATATCACGTTGGTAAGTTGTTTATTTCAAGCTTTTTGCCTACTGGTACATCATATGATGAAGCTGCTATCACACTTTAACAATTTAACTTCAGTGTCAGTGTGACAATCTAACTTGCTGATGTACTATCACTTCTTCTTTTTCACACGGTTACAAAACATTTTTCATTTTTCGATGTTTTTGTATTTTTAAGGTTTTCTATTTTTTTATGTTTTTGAATTTTTTAAGAAAACAGTAAACTATTTACAAAATTTTTATGAAAAACTAGTTATTCAGGATTCCTCATCCCGTTGAGTTCGACTAGATGTTCAAAACGAGCCCTGTCAAATGCTTTTGTGTAAAGATCTGCAAGGTTATCTAGTGTGTCGACTCTATGAAGTTCAATCAAGTTCTTTTCAGCACTATCCCGTATAAAATGATGACGAATGTCAATATGTTTTGTTCTACTGTGCTGTACGGGATTGTTTGTGATTGAAATAGCGGCATTATTGTCTATCATTATAGGAGTACGAGTGAAATTCAAACCGTAATCGCGCATCTGCTGTTGTATCCAGAGTACCTGAGAGCAACAGCTACCCGCAACAATATATTCAGCTTCACACGTAGAGGTAGATACGCAGGACTGCTTCTTGCATTGCCAAGACACAATCCTACCTCCTAAGAACTGACAACCACCAGTAGTAGATTTTCTGGTCGACTTACATCCTCCAAAGTCTGAATCAGTGAATGCAACAAACTTCAAGTCACTAGCAGCTGGATACCACAACCCAAGTTAGGTTTCCCCTTCAAGTAACGAAGAATACGCTTCGCTGCCTTCATATGAGACTCCTTTGGATTAGCTTGATATCTGGCACAGAGGCACACCGCGAACATGATGTCTGGTCGTGAAGCAGTCAAGTACATAAGTGAACCAAACATCGCCCTGTATTGAGTTGGATCAACATCGTCCACACTCTCATGATCTGGGCCAAGATTGTGATTCTCGCAGATAGGTGTGTTGAAAGTAGAGCAATCTTCTATTTTGAAACGAGTCAAAATTTCATGCACATACTTTGTTTGATGTATAAACATCCCATCCTTCTTCTGCTCAACTTGTAATCCCAGAAAGTAGGACAACTCACCCATCGCGCTCATCTCAAACTTGCTCTTCATCACCTTCTCAAATTCAATACACATGCTCTCATCAGATGACCCGAAAATAATGTCATCGACGTATACTTGTACCGGCAGAAAATCTTCTTTCTTTCTCTTAATGGACAATGTACTGTCAATCTGACCTCTTTCAAAGCCATTCTTCAACAAATGAGCTGACAGTGTCTCATACCACGCCCTGGGTGCCTGATGTAATCCATACAAAGCTTTATTGAGCTTGTACACTCGATTTGGATAATCTGGATCAGTAAACCCATCTGGTTGTGAGACATACACCACTTCTTGGACTTTCCCGTAAAGAAATGCACTCTTCATGTCAAGTTGGTAAACTTTGAAGCCCTTGAATGAAGCAAAAGCTAGGAACAAACAAATTGCTTCCAACCTTGCCACTGGTGCAAACACTTCAGTATAATCAATCCCATCTTGCTGATTGAACCCCTTAACGACTAACCGAGCCTTGTTCCTTGTCACAATCCCTCAGTCATCTTTCTTGCACTTAAAGACCCACTTAGTGCCAATCTCTCTTTCTCCTTCAGGCAAGTCAACTAGTTCCCAAACCTTCAACTTCTTGAACTGATCTAATTCCTCTTGCATCGCTTCAACCCAAGAACTATCTTTCAGAGCCATGTGCACATTCTTCGGCTCCTCTTGAGCAATGAAGCAGCTATACAAACACTCATTTATGATCCCTGTCTTTAGTATCGAAGCAAATAAACAGGAACCTTCAATCACACCTCTTCTCGTCCGAACACCTGCAGCAACATCACCTATAATGTTCTCAACTGGGTGATCTCTGTTTGCTCGTGTAGTAGCAATGGCAACAACTTCTAAATTTTCACCCAAATTGGATCCAATCTCCCCCTGAATATTCTGATTTGTAAACCGATTAGTGAAATCCTCCCCCTGAATAGGTTCAGACTCACTATCGCTTGAATCTTGTTCAGCTGTATTAGAGGAAGATTCTGGAGCATCTGTCATCGATATACTCGATCTCGGCATGAAGTCATTCTCTTCATCTTCACTAATTGCAGTGTGGATCAACTGAGACTCATCTGCGTTGGAAAACTCAGGAATAATAAATGATTTAAAGACACTGTGATAATCATATAATATAGCAGGACCACTCGTTGATTGTTGAGGTGTATATGATGTGATTTCAATATTAAACACGACCTCAATTTTACCCGTTTTTAGATTAAAAACCCTTTTATTCGGTGTGCCAGGTACATAACCTAGAAAGTAGCCCTCGTTGGCCACCTCACCGAATTTTTGTTTATCTTTATTTTTCACAATTGTGTAGGGTAATCCAAATGGTTCAAAGCCTTTCAAATTTGGTTTCTTGTTAAACATAAGTTCATGACATGTTTTGTTAAAACGTTTAACAGTTAACACTTTATTTAGGACATAACACGCTGTATTCACAGCTTCTCCCCAGAAAAGAACTGGAAGCTTGGAATCAGATAGCATAGTCCTGGCGGCTTCAATCAACGTCCTGTTCTTCCTCTCAGCGACTCCATTCTGTTGAGGTGTATAAGGAGCAGAGTATTGATGTTCAATTCCCTTGTGTAGACAATAGAGATCCAGAATCCGATTCTTGAACTCCGTGCCATTATCACTCCTTATCCTCTTGATACGTGCATCATGGACATTCTCTAATTTTGTAAAAAGATCTATCAGCAACTCAGCTGTCTCATCCTTTGTACATAAAAAGAAAACCCATGAATATCGTGAGTAGTCATCAGTAACAACCAAACAATAGTACTTTCCACCTATGCTCCTTACGTTCACTGGACCAAATAGATCCATATGAAGTAATTCATAAGGGGCATCTATGGAATTTACTGTTTTAGACTTATGAGGTTTTTTATGTTGTTTCCCTTTTGACAGGGAAGACACTTATCCTCCACTTGAAACCTCTGCACTGGCACCCCTTCCACTAAACCGTTTTTAATAATGTAATTCATTTTTCGGTAGTGAATGTGGGCCATTCGCCTATGCCATAACATCGACTCAGCCTCAGATGCTTTTGATAACAAACAAGCAACCACTTTAGAAGAATCCTTAGCACCCATGTCCATGACATAAGTGTCATTCCTCCTCGGAGCTCTCATCACAATCCAATCATCCGGTATCACCAAACGCGGTTTCAAACCAATGCTTCAGACTTCGTAAAATTGACCGAGTGACCCTTGTCGCAGACTTGAGACACGCTCATCAGATTGTGCTTCAGCTGCTCAACATAGTTCACTTTGTCCAATGTGATCTTCCCGTTGGTCACTTTTCCTCTACCCGTAATGTGACCTCCTTTAGCACCCGCAAAATTTACATAACCAACATCAATATTTTCAAAATCAGTCAACAATCTCGCATCCCCCGTCATGTGCCTGGAGCAGCCACTATCAACATACCATAAGTTGATAATCCTCCTTAGCAGCTCCTGCACAACCCAACCAAAATTAGTTAGTTTGGGGGACCCAAGCCTGAATGGTCTTGGGTCTTCCAAATTCATCAACTACTTGAACATTCATCCAATGTCCATCACTCCTAATTGGAGTCTTGGATTTAGGACCTGTTGATGGAAATGGGGTTTGATTTCCACGATGTCTCTGGTCCTGGGGTTTCCTATGCAAGTTTGGACTTTGTGACCTTTGAAATTTTGATTTTGAGACCTTGTTTGATTCCAAGAATTTTGATAGTTGTAATTTCTAAAGCTGTTGTTATAAAAAGTTCGACCACCATTGTTTTGGTATCGATTTTGATATGAGCTTTGACTTTTGAAATTATTTGAATAACCATTAAAATGATTCATTCTTGGTGAACAACTTCTAGGTCTCTGATATCTGCCAGATGTAGATTCAGGCTGAAATCTTTGTTGATTTCTTTGAAATTTGGGAACTTGCTGAGTTCCAGTTTCAGCCCTATCTACACCACCAGCAACACCCTCTTGTTGCTTAGGAGCAGACATCTTTTTCTCAACATCAATGCTCTTCATTGGTGATTTCTCTCTCTTACTCTCACTCACCTGTGCTTCACTCTTTTTGTTAGGACAGCAGCTAGCTACATGTCCCTTGGTGTGACATTTGAAGCATGATCTTTTGGCAGAAGACTTCTTAACTGAAGTCTCTGGTTTAGATCCACCAGGTGAAGATGATGATGCCTTAGAAGGATTTTACTTAGTTTGCTCATTTTAAGATGTTTCTTGGTTTTTATTTTTAGTAAACTGCACATTTGATTCATTTTCAATAACAGTGGTTTTGTTTTTCATGTCACTTCCTTTTACAAAATCAACCTTTTTAACAAAAGTTTGGTTGTTGTTTTTAGAATGTGTACTCTTTGTTTTCAAAACCGGTTTTCTGTTATCATCCTTCTTGGCATTTTCATTATCGGACACCTCCACATTCTCTGATGTGGAGCTACTCGCCGCGGTTGACCCAAAGTCTGTTAGCTCTTCTTCATTTGGCAAGAAAGAATAGTCATGACCAAGAGGAGGTGGAACTTCATTGAAGCCCTGGAAGCCCACACTAGTCTTGTCATTACTTTTCTTCAAACCATTCATCATGTGTTTCATAACAAAAGATGAATCTCTGAATTGACTCAATTTCTTTTCAAGTTCACAAATTTTAAGTTGTGCATCTGAAAATTCTTTGCATTTTTCAGAAATTTCTTTTGCTTTCTCACTCATCGTATCATGAGCTAAGTCAATAATTTGAATTTTCTCGTTTAATTTACAGGTTAAGATGTTCATTTCTTCTTCATAACCCTTAATTTTCTTCAAATATGATGACTCATTTCTTTTTACCAAAAAGTTTGATTCTTTTACACTTGAGAGCTCATTTAACAGACTTTGGTTTTGTGTTGTTAATTCGTCAACCCTAACTTGCAATTCATGACATTTTAAACAAACAGAACTTACATGATTAGAATGTACCTCTCCTGTTGATTTGCTTAGATCAGCCATGAATGCAGCAAAATCTGCAGCCATCTTTTTATCTGCAGCATCCTTTTCTTCATCAGACTTTAATTCAACTTCTTTAGTTTCTGTCTTATCAGCATCAAGTTTTTCATCAGCAGCCTCTTGCTCTATCTTAGCATCTTTCACTTCAACATCATCCACTGGAACTATCTCAGCCATGAATGCCTTTGTGACATTATCATCACCCTCCAGATGTACACTCCAGTCATAAGAGCCTTCTCGTGAAGTAGAAATCAAGGCCCTTGATGTAGTGTTGTTTGATGCATTCCTGTTGCTTGAACCATGACCAGAGTATCTTGATAAGATGCACTTGGACGAGACTCAGTCTTTGGTCTTTGACATTCTCTTGCGAAGTGCCCATAACTCTGACAGTTGTAACACCTAACCTTGGATTTGTCAAAACCAACACTCTTTCCAACAAACTTTCTACTCGTCCTATTCATAAACCTCTCCATTCTTCTAGAAATCACGGCCATTTGCCACTGTAAATCCATCTCCTCAAGGTCATCAGGGTCAATCTGATCATAATCTTCATCAAATGTTGCTGGATTAGATATCTTTCCCTAAATGTAGTTCTCGTATGATGCTACAAAGGAAGCAAGCAAGGCAAGATGTTCTTCAGCACCCTTCACACTCAAAGGCATAGACTTGGCATTGGTATTCTGATTACTAGATATCTGTCTCTTGCCTCCTGATGATCCTCCTGAAGATGCTACAAAACACACATCACCATTAGAATTCATCACTACCTGCTCATTTTCACATGAGAGAAACGCAGTTGCCGAATCACTTGAAGCATTGTGGGGAGATGAAGATGGACCTCCTTGATAAATTCCCGGATCGTGAACCTGATCAAAACCTGTGTCCTTCTTCTTTATACTGAGCTCATATGCTCTCAGTTGTCCCAAAACCTCTTCCAGATCCATAGTCTCATAAGTAGCTTTTTTCTTAATCATGAGAGTATAGATATCCCACTTGGTAGGAAGAGCATCAAGCAACTTGTCATTTATCTCAACATCATTGTAACCATCTATGTCATAATTGTCTAGTTCTAACATCAGATGATAATATCTGGTGATGATGTCTTCTAGAGATTCGTTTCTCATGCCCTTAAAGACAGCAAACTGTTTCTTCAGTAAGTCCTTCTTGTTCTTCTTCACATCATCATTTCCTTGATATCTCTTTTCTAACGCATCCCACATTTCTTTTGAAGTTGAGTACCTCTTGAATGTATGTTTAATGCCATCAGGTAATGACATCTTTATCGCAGCCAAGGCACGCTTCACAGCTTCATACATTTTCTTCTGTTCGGCATCCATATTAGCAAAAGTTGTGACACGCTGGCTGCCTTCAAACTCATGAGTTGGATTTACGTATCCATCCTCAATACACATCCACATTCGTGTATCTTGATACTCAACGAAAGACTGAAACCTGTCTTTCCATGTAACATAATTCTCGACCTTCATCATCTTAGGAGGTTTGTTTGTAGTACCAACCTCATGTTCCATCCTTATCAACTCGTTCAGATTAGACATGTTCGACATTTTTAACGCAACCGGCTGGTTAAAAATGGTAAAATATTTTTCCGAAACTTGTGATTACTAAAATGTACCGTTAGATGCGTCTCGAGAAGACGATTCCAATGATATATAATGTCAAAAATACTATTTCGGGATTTTCCAGAGTTTTTTTTTGGTCCTAAAAATCACACGAGTCTAATGGTGCAGCCTGTTTTCTTTGATTGGTCACAGAACTAACTCTGCACACAAATACGTTTAAAACTCGGTACATCAACTGGTTAACTTCCCACTTTTTGTTCTAGCTCACAAATTTGGAAAACTCAAAGTCTAATAAGTTCGGAATTCAAAACTGGAGAAACTCGAAACTTTTATAAACACTGACTATCTCAAAACCCGAATTAGTAAACTCTGACTCAATTAAACTCGGACCGTTAAACCCTGAACTGGTAAACTCGGATCTGCTTAAAGTATGTTAAGTCCAGAACTTGCAAAACTCGAAATGTTGATAAACCCTGACTCTCTAAATTCGGAATGTTGTAAACCCTGACAACTTCCTCTCTAAAACTCGGACTCCAACTAAAACTCGGACAGAAGTCCTGCTTTGCAAATCCGGAATACTTATGTCCTGACTTATGTTTAAACTCGGACTTTACTCAATCCTCACAAATCCAGACTCAAAAAGTCAGGACTTTTAAGCTCTGATATCTTAAATCCATACTTTAACCTCCAAACTTCCAAAAGTTTGTGTGTTTATGGCAAATCGTACGACCGTGACTTCACAGTAATACGAGTTTACCCGCAAACTTAGGAATAAACCCTAGCACAGAAAACTATGACAGCAGACACCCTTTTTCAACAAAAAAAACTTGAGTCTGTAAATCAAACTCGAACCGTACAACAAGAGCAAATGCTCTGATACCAATTGTAGGTCCCTCTATCACGTGGATCATAACGAGATTGACAATCAATCAAGGGTGCGGAATCCCCTTGATGGATCAAGTGAACACAGAAACAAGTTTATAGATGAAGAACACGAACACGTATTTCAAACAATCTTCTATGATTATCAAACCCAATAGTTTTACAATCACTCAAGATCCAACAAGAAATCTCTCAGCCCTCTCTGTAGATTTCTCACACAAACTCTCTGCAACTCTCTGTAGTGTCTAACCTAAAACCCTAGTGCTGAACTGTTTATATACTACACAGCCATGCAACTGGGCTAGGCCCACGTACATAAAAACAAAACTCGGACTAAAAACAATACAAAGACTAAACTCGGACTTGATAATACAAATACTAAACTCGGATTCCACATATTGCATAAACTCGGACTCCACGCCTGTCTCATAAACTCGGACAAGACTTGAACTTGATAAACTCGGACCAATTTTCATGTTAATATAAACTCGGACTAGCTTAAGTTCTTCATATCCATGCCTTGATTAAATATCCAAAGACAAAACCAAGCTGTTGTCACATAAAATGCACCAACACAAACTCAATGCAAAATCTACAACTGCTGCTTCCAGTTCTTTGGCACACATTTGGTAACGTGGCAGTGTAAGAAACAAACCACAGTCATTCTCTCGACCTGTGAGGCAGAATATGTGTCTGCTTCTAGCCGTTGTTCGCAAATCCTTTGGATTCAACATGGACTATGGTTTACAGTTTCTTAACATGCCAATTTTTGTAGATAACGAGGCTGCTATTAACATAACTAAAAAACCGGTTCAACATGCTAAAACTAAACATACCGAGATACGTCATCACTTTATCCGTGATTGCTACGAGAAAAAGTTGATACGTATTGAGAAAATCCACACTGATTAACAGAAAGCTGATTTTATACAAAATCATTCGATAGAACTAAATTTAAATATCTTTTGAAACTTAACGATATGAAAAATCTGTCATCTGGTGGGGGAAAACAAAGAGGTTGAAGCCGAGATGGATGGCGATATGAAGTAATCTGCACAGTTTTGTCAAAATTTTTCTAAACTTTGATTTCTTTCGATAAAATTCAAAAATCCAAAAATATGTTTTTGATTTTAGGGGGAGAAACGTTGTAGAATAACAAAAACATATGAAAAATTTGGAAAGTACAAAAATGTAGAAAAAGACAAAACGAGTTTAAGTGTATAAAAGAGGAAATGATAGTACATCAGTGGATTGTTTCAATATGTTAAAGAAATGTAATTTTTAAAAGTTTTAAACGGTCTCACTGATGATGTGCCAATAGACTTCGAACATTTAGTAATTTTTTTTCGAGATATAAACATAACGAAACTTCTCAATTAGTGGTTAACATCTCTCGGATATATGGTCTTAGTACACCGAAATTTCGTTTGAGAGGTTACCGGATTCTGAGATATTAGGTCTTTATAACTATTTGATATCTGGGGTATTATACAAGTTCTTCTGATTTTGCGAAAGCAATAGCCTAGAACTTGTAGAATACTTTGCATTAAAATCTCCAAACTGCATCAAAATTGAAAGTATCGAAAGATCTGACAATTGCAGTAAAAAGATTGCAAATATGGAACACCACTTTCTAAGTCGAGCTTCATCTCTTCGTCTGTATGATGGTACTAACCTAAGCTCTCAAGGCCTAGCATAACCCTAATTACAAATATCAAGTAAGTATACTCACCTATAGGATGTAATCTTGGTAATTTTGATACATGAGTATATTCTGAGGTGGGGGACACTATTAAATCAAGTTCTAAGACATCTAATAACCGTATCTTGAAACAATTGAAGTCTGTGTATAAGTGTAAAAGGACAAACATACTGACAATCTAAGTGAACCAGTTTAAAACTTAAAGTTTATCAAAGATCAACGGTATTGATGACAAGTCTCAAAAACTGATATGATCCTCTTACACATACTCACAAAAATGTCTATAAATATGTTTGTACATAGCTATTTCATTTATGAAACCAAAAAGATTTTCAGTGTGTTTTAGCATAAACTTTGAAGAAGTTAAACACATTTTATTCCATCTTATTTTGACTGCCGATGATGGAATGCTGATCTTCAAAATCCAAAGCTGCTGAATAGAATCTGAAGAATAACAAGTTGGGAGCTAATCTAAAATGAAAAATGTTTTGAAAAGAATACAAGTTCATTAATTTGAAACTTAACATTTACACAAAACATCAGTTTGTTCATAAAGTGTTCAACCAAGGTCATTAACTTGGACTTGTTAGACAAATTAGGTAACCAGGGTCATTAACTTAGACTTGGTTAATGAGTGGGTTGTTAAAACTAATAAAACGTTTGAAATTTGAAAAAGTTGAAAAATGGTTACATCCGCACGATGGTAACTCCTTCGCACGAAAGTAGTCACAGCCGCATGAAATGCCTCACATTCGTACAAATGTGATACCTTCGCACGAATGTAAAACAGTGTCACTATAAATAGCTCATTCGTACGAAGGAAACGCATTCGCACAAAAAAACTCTTCCGCACAAAAGTTTCCTTTGAGAGAAAAATTGATTCAAGTGTCCAAACTCTGCCAGCATTTACCTAGGAGTGTTGATTTGCACAACACTTGCTATGGGGAAGGTATAATATTGAATAATTTGGACAAATTTGAACAAATTTGAACCTTCGGACCTTAAACAGATAAAAACTTAGATCTAGGTCATTTAAACGGTCAAAATGTAAAATTGAACACATATTCATGATAATCGGCATATACCGATTCTAATAGTACATTCAGTTTTATCAAAACTTGTAAAATTCAAAGAAATTGAAAATCTAGGTTTGGAATGGATGTATACAGAATGTAATACGTCCGCATGGAAGTATTACATCCGTGTGAAAGTATTACATCCGCACGAAAGTATTACATCCGCACGAAAGTAACTTTGTTGCACAAAAAGGTTTACCTTTGCACGAAAGTAATTTTTGCACAAAAGGTTTACCTTTGCATGAAAGTAATATGTTTGTTTAAATGGTACATCCATTCGAAGTGTGTTTACACATTTTTGTAAGTGTTGAATTTTGTCGTTCTTTCAGGCTAAAGCAACGAACTTCGATCCTAAATATAACCTATGTTGTGTGTTAGACGAAAAATTACCAAAGATGGAACCTTTCAAGCCTATTCTGGAATTCTTTGATCGTGTTCGGATAAAGAAAGCATTAACTAATCAACACAAGGCGTATAGATCACATATAGAGAGATTATGGAAATATACAAAGTTTGTTGTTGATCCGCCGGCCATTCGTTCTGTTGCTAAGTTGGAAATGAAGACAAGGATGTTATTGTTACTAAGGATCTTATACGAAGATTATTGGATTTTGGAGATGCAGCTGGTGATCCTACTGGATATCCTGAACGAATGGTTAAAGGATGCTTCTACAGGATGGGAATATACAGGGCATGTTAACGAGACAAATTTTTCGAAAGCAAACATTTCAAGGCCTTACAAGTTTTATTTGCATTCAAATATTCACGATTTGGGGCACAGGAAGGGAGGCTATGATGTGGCTATTGACTATGTGATGTGCATGATAGTGGCTCTAACGTTGAATTTGCCATACAACTTCTCGAAGCTGATTTTCGAACAAATGAAGAAGAACTCGGTTCAAGAAAGATTTTTACAGTATCCATGGTTTGTATAGATGATGCTAGAGGATCTTATTGCAAATCTTGCTAAAGATGAATCAGATGAGCTACCATTAGAACATATGATGAATCTGTCATTGGATCGTATTTAGCAATACACGAGTCAACTAGAAAAAGACGTTCCAAAGTTTAAGAGATTGTTTGGATGCTTAAAAGATAAAGATTATATTGCACCGACTAAAGGCAAGTGGAGAAAAGATGATAGTAATTCTGATAATGAAGAGAAAAAGTTGGAACTTTTTAAAGCAAAAAGATGTAAATGGTTTGAAAAAAAGATTCAAAGAAGAGAAAGGCAAAGAAGCAGACAAACCCAAAGCAAACAAAGAAAAAGCCTGTTGCTCATACATTGCTTAGAGATGAAAGCGCGAGGAAGTGAATTTGAATGTTGAAGATGATGTTATTTCTGCTACATCTGATAGAGAAAGAGCTGAGAAAAGTACTGCTAACACTGCTGAAATTGCAGAAAACATCGAGAATGTAGCATTTGGTGGTGATGCAGAATTAGAAACAGATAGTGAAATTGAGATCACTAAAATGGCTCCTATAATGCATGCTCCACGAGCCGAAGCTGAGAATATGGCTGCTAAAAGAAAGAAACGTTCTGTAGAAAGTGATGATGAGCCGTATGTACCATCTGATCCAGAACAACTCGTAAAGAAACCAACAAAGAGACGAAAGAGCAAAGCTGCTATGAGTGTTAAGAAGACTGGTTCTCTGTTAACCAAGAAAGCTAGAAAGAAAATTAAAAAGTCTATGAAAGAAATAACAACTGTTGGAGCTGAACCAATAGTTACTGAGAAGAGTGCACCGTCTGTGGAAGCTGAAGTTGAACATGTGATTCCTGTTCAAACACCTACAGCTTCACAACAACTGTTGATGCATATGTCTGTTGCCTATGTCATCGTATAATGTTGAGTCTGTGTTTAGGAGCGAAACGTAAAGTTTATTTATGTAAAAGTGCAAGTTCGCCCGAACTTGTAGTGTACATGAACAAGTTCGCCCGAACTTGTCCATGATATATTCCAGGCGAACTTGTACTCCTATATATAGGATTCTTTGGTTTCTCATTTGTAAGATTCAGAGATTTTGTGTACTGGACGGCGAAGCTCTATTCAAGTGTTTCCAGGATTTGTAACGTTTACTAATCAATGAAACAATGATTAAACAGTAAAGAACTTGTATCCACTGTCCCCTATGCAAACGGATTCCGCATGTTTACCTTAGGTTTGCCAAATTAGGACCAGAACGATCTGTACAACAGACCTTCAATTGGTATCAGAGCAGGATTGGCCTAATTTGAAGATATTGGACATAGAACATTTCATCTTCTACTCATTTCATTCTTTTAAACTTTTCTTGGACATTACACGGACAAAATGGACTGATTTTCAAGTATAATACGTAAAATCCATAATAGTAAAACCTTGAAAAGATCAGAGCTTAAAAACAAACGAATTCATGTCGAAAATTTGAAAAAATCATGTTTTGCAAACTCAATTTGGTTGAACTTGACATAAAGTTCGCTCGAAGTCGAACTTGACTGAAAAACTCACAATTTTTCATCAAGTTCGCCCGAACTTGACTGATTTTTATAGATTTTACACAAGTCCGCTCGAACTTACATAATATTTCCTCAATTTCATCAAGTTCACCCGAACTTGATTAAATCTTGTTGAAAAATTATTACAAGTTCGCCCGAACTTGATAATTCTCTTGAAAATCTACACAAGTTTGCCCTAACTTGTTTCAAAGTGAAATTTTCTGAAAAGTTTATACAAGTTCGCCCGAACTTGTAAAGTAGATGATTTTCACAAGCTGTGACAAGTTCGCCCGAATTTGTCCAAGGTTTCTAAAAAAAGGCATGAAAATTCAGAAAAATGTCTCGGACATTATATATCGTTAGATTCGTATCGACGAGACCAATTTAAAGCTCAAATCTGGTAAAAACAGTTTTCTGAGAAAATTTAAAACGTTTTTAGCGAACCGATACGTTAATATTTTCGATTAAGAAGTCAAATTTACTAAAATTGTCTGTTTGCTAATCATTTTTCAAGTGTTTTTGAACGGCAGATAAATTTGGAAAACGAAATGGAGTCCGTGAAGCCGCCAAAGTTGATGGGTATGAACGAGTATGAAGGCTAGAAAGAAAAATTCGAGAATTGGGTACGAGCAAATCACTTCTATGGTTGGGTTGCTGTTCAAACTGGATTAAGTGGCCAGTCGATGAATGTGGAGCTGAGCTTTCAGTATCAAAGTTTACACCTAAACTGAACTATGCACATGCCCATGAGAAGAAGATGTTAACCTTGTTACAACAATCGATAAAAGAAGATATCTTGGTTTTGTTACTAGAGTACAAAACTGCACATGATTTGTGGAAATCTCTGGGCGGTAAATATTTGGAAAGTGCTGAGATGATTAAGAACAAGAAGGTGCTAATCAAGAAGAAGTCTGATCGTGTTAGTGATCAAGGAAATGATCGGAAAGCACAAAGTTCAAATGATCAGTTTAAGAGAGAAGGAAGTATGATTGTGAAGAACTGTGAAGAACAAGTTTCAAAAACATCTACAAATGAGTCTTCAAGTTCTAAAAAAATCTGTCCCAGTCTATGATGTAGATTTAACTGACTATCTGGCAGAAAATGACAAACTCCTGAGTAATCTGGAGAGTTTAACATTAGAAAATGAAAAGTTAAAAGAAAATGAAAAGATTTTGAAAATAAAATAAAAATTTTAGAGAATGAAAAATCTGTTTTAAATAAAAATGGTTTTGAAAAACAAAATATAATAAACTCGCATTTTGAAAAAATCAGAAAACTTGAACAAGATGATGAGATTACTAAAAATAAAGTTGTTGATTTGGAAAAGAAATTGAAATGTTTTGTGACCTCGTCATTGATTTTAGATCAGATATGTCCAAAACCGTTCAATGAGAATAAACAGGAAAATCCAATAAGTGATAAAGTCACAAATTATGACATTGTATAATTGAGGATTGTGATGATGATACCGATGATGAAAGAGCTAAAAATGATAAACATGAAATATTTTTAAAACAAAAAGAAAAATTTCAAGAAACTGTTCTACAATCTACTGAAAAAGGTGAATGCTCAACGCAAAAACCTTTTAAGCAGAATGAAGAACGAAAACAAAAGAAAAAACAAAGTTCTAAAAATTTTCAAAAGAAAAATAATAGTTCATTGGTACGATCATCCAATCATTATAAAAATTCAAAACAATTTGAAAATCAAAACTTACAAAAATTTGAAAATAAGTGCAGGTCGGACCGCAGTGCTTCAACATCAAATCAAAGTTACAGAAGAAGCAGGAAAGATGGCTATCACACGTCAAATCAGTGTTATGATTTGAGTGTATGGTTTGATAGAAAACGATATGATATCAGGGTGTGTCATATTTGTGGGGTAACTGGACACATTGCTAAAAGATGTCTACAAGTTAATCTTAAACCTGTTCATATTAGATAAGAAAAATTCTGAAGATTTGAAAATACCAACTTAGGTTTTGAAACAATGTACAGAAACTATAAACAAGGTGAAACCCTAAGTTTTCAAATTTTGAAACTGGTGAATCCTCGAATAGTAATGAACAAAAAGTTTCTACATTGTATTTCAAGAAAGCTTTAACGAAAAATCAATCATGGTTGGTAAAAGAAAAAGAAGTTACACAATCAGTGAAAATTGAAAGGTTAGAGGACTTTCCAAAACTTGCAAAAGTCCAAAATAAACATAATTTTGAAAAGAAAATCAAAATTAAGGTTGAAGAAACAACTCCTAGACTGAAAAGGCTTGGGTGTCACTATTCAACTAATTGTTTGAATTTTTGTGCAGGAACTTCTGAGAAGAAAGTAAATTACTGATGGATCGTGGAAAACGGGCCAGGTTATCAAGTTCTATTATAAAGGCCTTAATATAGTATTTTTGAAAAATTTTTGGAGAAAATTTTTCGGAAACATGTTTTAATAACGTTTACTTGAAAATTTTTACAAATTTTTTAAGAAAATTTGAAAGAATTTCACAGAACCCTCACTGTTGAACAAGACAAAACTCATGTTCAGTAAATTGTTATAAACACAAAAGTGTCAAGGTTTTTGTCATCATGAGGGGGAGTGTGCTTAAAAGAAAATTTGTGAAGCAGTAATGGATGACGAATTGTAGTGATTCTCATCGGTTGGTCAATGTTTTTCTATAAATAAAAAATTCCAAAAATATGTTTTTGAATTTTAGGGGAAGAAATTTTTTTTTCAGAAAACCCAAAAACATATTAAATCTGAAAAGTACAAAAACAATGAAAAAGGCAAAAAGAGTTTTTGTGGATAAAAGGAAATGATAGTACATCAGTGGACTATCACAGTGTGCTAAGGATTTGTAAAGTTTAAAAAGTGATAAACAAGTCTTACTGTGGATGTGTCGATAGGCTTTACACGTTCAGCAAATTGTTTCCGGGATATAAACTAAATTTTACAACTGCTTAAACTTGTGGATTAACATCTCTCGGATATATGGACTTAGTACTCCGAAATTTCGTTTGAGAGATTTCCTGATTCTGAGATACGAGGTCTTTATAGATGATTGATATCTGGGGTATTATACAAGTTCTTCTGATTTTGCGGAAGCAATAGCCTAGAACTTCTATAATGCTTTTGCTAAAAATCCCAAAATTGCATGCAAAGTTGAAAAGAATCAAAAGATCTAAGCATTTGCAGTGCTTAAAAGATTCCAGTTTGGAACACTACCTTATAAGTCGAGCCTTCATCTCTTTGACGATACAATGGTATTAACCTGAGCTCTCAAGGTCACGCATAACCCAGTTACAGATATCAATTACTCTATACTCAACTGTAGATGAAATCTACGGAATCTTGATGCAGGAGTATATTCTGAGATGGGAACCATAGTTAAGTCAAGTTTCTTAATTCTACATAACGTATCTTGGAACAATTGAGAAATGTGTTGAAGTTTAAGAGGACAAATATATTGACAATCTAGGTAAATTTGTTTAAAACTTAGCGTCATGAAGAGGTCAATGGTACTTTTGATTTGTCTCAAAAACTGATATGATCCTTTAACACAAACTTAACAAAAATATGTTTGTAAATATGTGTGTACACACTTAGAGTTTGATATTCATTACATAAAAAACAAAAAGATTATATTATCTTTTAGTTTTGACCACTGATGATGAAATGCCGATTTTCAAAATCCAAAGCTGTTGATCAAAAGTTTAAAAATTTCAAATTGATATGAAAAGTTTTAAAGTTCATTAAGTTGAAACTTACATTTGAATAAATGTGTCAGTTTAGAGTCAAAACATTTAATCAAGATCATTAAGTTGAACTTGATATATGAATCAGCTATTCAAGGTCATTAATTTGGACTTGATTAACTGAGAGGAAGATTAAAATTTGAAATGGTTGTATTTAGAGATTTCAAAGTTTGAATCTGAAATGTTTTATTTGAAAGTTTGAGGAACTTTGAAACAGGAAGTTGATTTTAAGGGGGAGCTGGATAAAACACGTTGATTGAAGATACCAGAAAGCTCAAAGTAAGGGGGAGCAGGGTGATTAAAGGTTTATCAAGACAAGCTCGAGAAGAAAAGAGAAAAGGATTGTAGATGCTATGAAGATCAAGGAAGTTAAAGTTATTCAAGAAATAAAGATCAAGAGAACATTAAAGATTGAGGAACTTAATTGAAGACTGATGACTACGGCAACATCCAAGGGGGAGTCTGTTGATGTATATGTTTGTTGCCTATGTCATCGTATAACGTCGAGTCTGTGTTTAGGAGCGAAAAGTAAAGTTTATGTATGTAAAAGTGATGAAGATGAGCTTGTTAATGGTCAACTTGAAGTTGGTTCAAGTGTTGCAGTGGTTATTGAAAGTCAAGAGAAATCTACGCAGGAAGATGATGTTATATCTGCAACGTCTGACAAAGATGAAGACAACGATGATTCCCTTGAAAGAGCAACAAAGTAATCAATTGCTGAAACAGCAGCAGAGAAAATCAAAGAAACAGATGCAGATTATGAACCGGAGACTGAAAAGGTTCAGACGAGGAGAGACCAAAAAAGAAAGCGAAAAGAGTTAAGTCTTCTGCGAAAGCTACAACAACGAAGACAACTGGATCTCCAAAGATAAGAGCAAGAAAGTTCAAAAGCCTAAAAGCCGCCGATAAGTTGGTCAAGAGAAAAGCACAGAAGTCACACAAGAACCTTCTGCAGCAAAAGAATCAGGAGTTACACAAGAACCTCCTATGGCTGAAACAATACAAACATCTGCTGTTCAAGAGACTCTAGTACAGACATGAATCACACAAGAACCCCCTGAGTCTGAATTGCTCGAAATTCCAGTCATTCAGTCTCAAGATCCACCATCAGCTTCTCAACCAGAAAGCTTTACACCTAAAGTACCTACACCGAGGAGTACGCCAAAGTCTACACCAAAGACTACTCCGAAGTCGAAGCTATTTGGAGATATTCCTAATGAGCCGGTTGATATTCAAGATTTAAATGATTCTTTCCAGAATCAGATGTCGATGAACTTGAAAAGCGAGTGAAAATTCTGGAAGACAAAGTTGCAAAGAATGAATCTGAGAAAGAAGTGTTAGAAAAGCTGGTGAAGAAAGGGGAAGTTTAAAAAGAGATTCTAAATGATAAAGTTAAATTTCTAGAAGGTGACCGTGGGTATTTGAAAGCGTTAATTGAAAGCTTGCAAGACATGAACGAACGATTACTTAAAGAGATAGCTGATTTGCGATCTGAACGTGATTTGAATGATAGAAGATTCAACAGGCTTCAGAAAAGTATTGACGAATAGTCTGGGTATAGATTTTGTTGCTGAATATGCTTGAATTGATTTGCAAGAGGCTAAAGATAAAGCTGAGAAAGAAATTGCTGAACATGGGAAAGGAAAGCATGTTGTAGAGAGTATGCCTAAGATTACAGAGCCTGTGATCGAGTCTGTGAAAGCTTCAGAGTCTAGTGTTATTCCAGAAACTGAATAGAAAGACGATGAAGAAGCTGAGGATAAGAAAGACGACTCTGACAACGATGATGGTAATAATGATGACGATCAGGGTGGAGTTGGTATGAAGGTTGTTGATGCTAAAGTATCAGGTGAGTTTGATTTTTCTTTGTTGATGAATGATGAAACAAACATGATGGAAGAACAAACTCAGGGGGAGCAGACAGGGGGGCAAAAGGATGTTGATGTGACAGATGCTATTACTGCTATGCCAGTTGCTGCTATACCTACGAAACCAATGATTCTGATGCTTGAACATAATGTAGAGGAAGGCGAGTATATTCACAACTATTCAAAGGAAGATTTGGCAAAGTTACTTGATGTTGATGCTGAAACGTTTGATTTCGACTTTGAAGAGCAAGTGATGAATGTGAATACTTTCGAGCCGAATGAATATTGTTATACACGAAGATCAGATGCTGACGATTACAACAGTGTGATCATTGAAGATTGGTCGTCAGATGATGAGAAAGATGAAGCTGAAAAGTATACTGGTTTGAATACTGATAGTTTTCCAACTTTCGAAGAGATGTATGAGCAATTGAATGAAGATCTGTTGAAAGATAAGATAGCAGAGTCTGTACGTGAAGGAAAAATCCCTAAACCAGTGACGAAAGAAGAGATTGCACAAGCAAAGAAGTCATGGTTCAAAGAAATGCTAAGAGAACGTAAGTTTTGACGTCCATTAACATTCTTTACCAGATACGCCGATGTTTCATTGGGAGATATACTTAGTTGGGGGTGGTTTAAAGAATTCAACGTTTATGCCATTAAACGTTAATTTGGAGTTCAATACTTAAAATACCTGGCAGATTTCAAACACTTCCGTATTGGGATGTAGAGGAGTTGGCGCAGACAAGAAATGTCACATATCATATGAAGTTTATTGATCAGTTGCTATGGAAGATGATTAAGTTGGAAGCGACGCAAGGTTTTAAGTACCGGAAACCATTCATTCCAAAGCGCAGAATCAAAACAGATAAGAAGACTGGTGTTAAAGATATTACATTGATTATGAAGCGTCCAAGAGCTATGAGAAACATGCCCCTAATGCCGATTGAACATAATTTCTATCCATTATTTAAGTGGTGGCAAATAGATCCTACAACGTGTGAAGCAGTGATAGTACTGAGATTTGAAGATCATTTGGATATCACTAAAGAAAGGGTTGAAATGTTTGGAATAGAAGGATTGAGAGGGTTATGGAGGACGATTCGTATATTAGACCCGATGTGGCTAGTGAATTGCTCGAAGGAGGATATTAAATGTTTATTCTTTCGTAAGATTTGTTATGAAGAGCGTGAAAAAGAACAAGTAATGCAGTATCAAAGGGTTGTAGGAAGAAAGGCGTCAGGAACAATTTTTAGAAAGAACAAAGGAGGCAAGACTGAGACCTTTTCAATTTATGACTAAAGTGCCACATATAGATCAAACGCCGCTTCCATCGCAAGAACGAAGAAAGACGCCAATCAAGAACTTCTGTGGACGTGTTAGACAGAGATAGAGCTTTGAAGACTGATCAAGACGAAGACGATATCCAAGGGGGAGTCTGTTAGTACAGAATGTCTATGTCTTAGTCTTGGATCGAGTCTGTTTAGTTTGGGCTAGATTATGCTAGAAATGTCATATTTATGTAAGTAGTATGATCAAGTTCGCCCGGAATGATATGTGAGAACAAGTTCGGCCGAACTTGTTCTATACAAGTTCGCCCGAACTTGTGTAACACCTAGCGAACTTGTCACACTATAAATAGGTGACTTTTGATTTTCATTTGTAACTTCTGCAACTTTGTCACTTGTACGACGAAGCTCTGCCCGATCTGGATTTGACATGTAATTGAACTTTATTATCAATAAACAACATTTAAACGAGTAATCTTTGCATATTCGATTAACACGTCACATAGTTTCCGCCTATATGAACGATACCAATTTAGGTTCCTACGCTAAACATGGAGCGATCTAACAGCGACCACCAACACCTCCTCTTCCACCAATTCCACCAAAAACTTAACAACCACCAAAACCAACACCAAATCTCAATCTTCTCAACGTCAACAAGCTCATCCAATTAGACCTTCTTACAAAGACAGTGGATTTCTATTCGAAGATGATCAATTATTTCCAGAAAATATGAATCTCGATTTTCTTAATAATCCAAATGATAAGAAAATAAAGGTACTAGAAGAAATGATAAAGTTTCTAGAAAATGAACGTGAACAGATGGAAGCTGTGATTGCAAGTCTGGTTTCTGAGAATGAACGATTAAGAAAGAGATCGAGTGATTTGGAAGCTAACAAGAAGTTAAAAGAGCGAAAGCTTGAGATCTGGTACAAAGTGTAGGAAAAGAGAATGGGGATTGACTTTGAAGCAGAATTCAATCAAATAGAGATAGATGAAGCTAAAGCTAAAGCTACTGAAAGAGCACGTAAAGCTGCTGCTGAATCGGAAGTTATATCAAATGATAAAGGCAAAGGAAAGATTGATGTTGTTCCTGAGATCATTATACCACCTGAGCCTGAAATTGAGAAGTCTCCTATAAAAGTGATTGAAACAGAGGCTGAAGGAATTGATATTTCAAAATGAATTCTTGTTGGTAGAGTACGAGATGTACCATATTGTGAGTCCCAAATCAGCTTCGGATCACAGTGATGGTGATTAACAAACACCCAAACACCTATAGATTAGGTGTTTGAATGATATAAGTAAGAAAACACAAAGAAACTAAGATGAAGGTGAAGAATCTTGTCCAAGATGCAATCCCATAATGATAGTAACAATCAATAGCAAAATGACCTTGGTCCAAGAAACTTAGAGCCAAAGGTTTCAAGGGTTTCATATATATAAGCATTGACTACCCAGCGTATTTAATAAATACACTGGGACAATAAATACGCTGCTACAGGTACAACTACCCATAATTACACTATCAGCCCTTCTAGTTTTACTAACTATTACAATCAAGCTACAAACTATAAACTCAATGTCACACCCCGACTTGCAGCGGAAGAAAAATACGGGATGCAACAGACGCCTCTGGTACAAGCACATTGTTTATAAGGACACTACATTTATAACTTACAAAATGTAGATTACATGCTACATGTATGTTACAACTGCGTGTTCCCATGAACCATATAAGTCTTTTAAGTCGCATGCGTCTATCTCAGTATTTGCCAGTAACCACGTCTTGAATAACATACACGGATCACACTAGTCTCAAGTTACCTGAAATACATGTTAGTTTTAAAAAGGGTCAGCTACGCTGAGTGAGTTCCATTGGTTTAGTTGTTGTGTACAATATGTGTTAACAAGTTTAATTGACCTAGTCACAGTCACGGTTACTGTCACGGTCATAGTCACAGTCACAGATGGAAGTACACGAGTATACAAGTGAAACCTTTTTTACTGTTTTTCCCTGGGCCTGTCATCCCAGACACTCCCGGCCACCGGACCGTGTCACAAAGACACTCCCGGCCAATCAACTGCGTCACATGCAGTTCAACGCCCCAGTAGTTATGCCTAACAACACAACCAAATTAGGACGAGTGCAGTAGCCTAGTGCCAACACACCATCAGACGTGGCACTGGGTTGGTCAAACCGATAGTACTATCCACCATCCACATGCTTACGTTAATCACTTATCATGCAGTGGGGAGGTAGTTCGTGTGTTAGATAATTCACATCATATGTTGGTGCAATTAACACAGTTTTGTAACATGCCAATCATCTCAGAAACAGTATCACAGTTTAGAAGTGGGTAAATAAGATTCACTCCCAGGTTGGTGTAATCAACACAGTTTATAACATGCAAGTCCACAGAAAACAGTAAAATCATTCAAAGTGGGGAAGTGAAACTCACTGGATAGTAGTATCACAGGTAGTAATAGGAGTATATGTAAGCTTGTTCGGCTTTAACAACAATCATGCAAGTAATTACTAATATCAGTCGCTAGGTCGATAATGCCTATAACTCGGGTCCAAGTGGGTATTTTCAGTTCATATCGTACATATAGTATCCTGGTGTGGTGATGGATGTTAGGGTATGATTAGTTTCACATTTGGCTCCCAGGCACCGTTTCGCGTGCCAGCTAAAGTCGGTTGTTTGACACGTTCGGATAATGGTATGGGAATACCAATACTACCAACGTGTTGTGATCTAAGAAAGATTAACTTTCCATTAAGCGAGTTTGGGTGTTTGGGGAGTTTAGGTTGCTCAAATTTGAGTTTCCATTCTCACCGTCAGGGATTCTCCCGAACGGTGGTGGAACACACCCAGAGTGTTCCGCTGTGACATCCCGGCTTTTCAGGTATCTTAAACGCGCGGATTTAATTCGGAGAATTAAATTACACGCTCGCAATAACTTCGCTAACTTTGTGAATCTATAGGGTGAATTACGTGCTATGTGTTATTAGACGGGTTGTATCTGAATTACGTGCTATGTGTTATTAGACGTTTGTGAATCTATTGCGTCTCACTCCAAATACGTGATTTAATATTTTATAAACTCCATGTCGCGAATAATATTTTAGTAACTTCTATTTATAAACCGAACCAAGCCTGTGAAACGTTTCGACTTCGCGACCAAGCAAACCCAACCCGCCACCCACACCCCCTTGCGACCCACACCTCCTTGCGGCCCAAGGAAATAACCCAAACTTGCGGCCCAAGGCACTAACCCAAACCGCCCCCCCTATCGCGACCCCCCCTTTATGTATACATGCATGTTGTTGGGTAGCCTTCAAAAAAAAAAAAAAAACAAAACCCTAATGCTCTAAGTTGAAGTCGACGGCAGCCCCCCCTCTCACGGTCGCGCAAGTCTACACTCTCGGATCGATTCCAAGCTTGTCCTGGTTCGCTAATCATTATCGTTTCAAGGTTAGGGTTTAATTAATTGTATTGCGATTCACACTAGGTTTTGTGTAATCTTGATCATGATTATGTGCTTGTATGATTATTACTATGAAAAAGTGTTGCGGTGTATGATCAGTTCGGATGAATATGCGAATCTTTGCGGTTGTGATGTTATGTTGAATACTAAAATCGTAGGCTGCGTTTTATCGATAAAGATCATGATATATATTTAGGGTTTGCATGAATATTGATATATATGATGATATTTGACAAGTTAACCTGCTGTTAATCAATACAACTAAGCGTCATGACCGTTTAAACATGTTCTAATGCGATAAAGTCGAAAACAGTAAGCTGATTGACATTTACAGCCAACTTCAGTTGGCTGTAACCTGATCATTATTTATTGAAAAGTGGATTTTATGAAGCCTAAAACGTGTATTTTTGAAAAACGCTTCAAATGGTTCCAGATTCATATTTTTCCGAGGTCGTTTGCAATTTTTAAATGGTCATTTAGTGCAGCAGCTGAAGCTGCGTAAATTCTGCAGAATTTGCAGGTTGTTTATCGAGTCGGATCTCATAGTCTGTATGGGGTTAAGTCACGAAATTTGTACAGTAACTGAAGACGGGAATTTCCAAAATCTCCCACTGGAATTTTGTTAATTGGATGAACTATGATTTTTAAATAATTTTTCTCGTGGACTGCAGTCAGAAAGCGACGAATCTGACTGCAGCCTAGTATATAAATGTTTATAAATAATTGATAAAGATTTAGGATTTGAAAATTTTACACAAAATTCTACAGTTTAATTTACACCACCTATAAGAAAATTGGAATTTTTGGAACGTTGGAACTATTTTATAAAAATCCTCTAAAAAAGCTCAGTTATGAGCGTAAAGCTGAAACATGATAAATTGCATTTGTGTGTACCTTTGTATGAGTTAATCTGTGTTTATGACAAGTTGGTTTGATCATCATTTTGTATGGTGATACTTTGCATGCATTATTATGGTTTCGAATTGGTTATTACGTGTGCCGTACTGTGTGTTAGTTATGGTAGGGTTTTGTGTCAGTGTGTTCACACACAAACTTTAAATCGGTTGACATGTTACGACGCGATTAGCGGTTCCATCATTTGCTTCTTTTGCGTTTATTCTAACCGAGCAATTTAAGTGAGTTCACGACCCCTATTTTATCCGATTTTAAACAACAGGGGGAGAAACATGTATACGCTCTACAACTCTATCTTTTACGTTATGCGAAATTAACGCCGTTAACTATTCGGTAACTAAGTTAATGTTAATGTATGTTATGGTCACTAAGTAGCTTTATCACGGAAGTCCTCAACCAACTCTCGGATCGTTAGTATTGGGTTAAATAGCGGGAAAATTATAGTAGTACTACTGGGCGCGACAAGCCCCACCCGAGCTAGTCGGCTAGCCGACCGGAATGGTTAACGGGTGATTAATTTGGCCTAACTTTCGCCATGGTCAGTGATAGACCTGGCAACACAGAGGCAACAACAGTCAGCTTCGATCGCGAACTCTTATGTGACGTAACTTTAGGCTCGCTACCTACATGTTAACATTGAACTTATTTACGAACCAACATTATTATTCCAGGTTAGGAATAATGGAACTATGTCGTTATCCCGGGTTAGGGATAACGGAGAAAAACAATCTTTTAAACCGAACTTGTGAACTTATAAAAAAAAACCTGTGAACTCACTCTTCTTTAATGTTGACACTTGTTTCTCTGCATGTTTCTCAGGACGCTAGGAGCGCTAGGTGCACTCACTTGCATTTGATCAAGACATTTTTATCGAGTCTTTATTTACGAATAATTTTTGGGATTTTGGTTTTGGCGTTTATGTTGGCACCCGTTACTTTACTTTAATGCTTCTGCTAAACTTTGAAACCTTGATATTTTGAAAATGACTATGAATGTTTACAACAAATGTTTTTGGAAAACGTTTAAATAAATCATATAGAGTCGTCCGATATTGCTAGTGTCTGAGATTCTGGTTTGATCACACGCCTCGCGGTAATACTCCGCAAGTGGAAATTGAGGGTGTGACATTCCGCTTACCCCGGAACCTCTCAAAATACTCACGGTGTTTCAATTATAGTCAAAATAGGTTTTGGTCCATTCCCATTTTCAGCAGGTTCGTTATCCGGTAAACTGCCGAATTTAATTAAAATAAGCGTTTTAAAAGTCGAAAAATCCCATTTAATCTACATTGTTCATAAAATCCTGGAAATTTTTGTAGGACTCAGTAAAACTATATAGATTCCAATAATTTTTTTTGGAATTTATAAAGCTATTTTAACTTCTTAAATAAATCATTTGTTAAACAGTATTTACCCGAACAATTCACTTTGTTTATCATCCTATGTCCAAAAATTCCCAAAATATTCCAGGAACTTATTTACCTACCTAGAAACTCCCTGTAAAAATTCAGGATTTTTCCGATTTCGTTTCAGTGCGGTTCCGGCTACCGAAAACTCATAAAAACGCGCATTTTTAACCCAATCAAACTAAACCAATGGACCCCGAAACTCCCAGAAACTTTCCGATATGTTCCTTAGTGTTCATGTAAAGTTTGGTGATTTATTGACCTCTTTTGGTACTTTTTCCGAATTTCGTTTGGTAAAACAGTCAAAAATTCATCAAAAATCTTAGAAAATTCCAAAAAATTCTAAACTTTTACAGGGACCTTATTGTAAATACCCTACATCACCACACCAAATTTCAGCTCAATATAATACTCATGGACTAAGTTACGGTCCAAACAATATTCTGCCTATTCTAGATTCGAGTTTCGGGCGATATACATAGCGATTCCTTCGATTCCAAGTGTTTTTCTTGAGTCCAGACGTGAGTGTGAGCCATATTCAATACCTATATACCAAGAACAATCCAACCACGCCATAACCCATGACAATCAAGCCTTGTTTCATAGTTTTTCGGTTAATCGAATAGTTACGCGATTTTGGTCGAATAGGTGTTGATTAGGGTATCAAAACCTAAAGACTTGTGATCATGGCTGCCATAGAACAACAGGAATTAAAAAGGTGTTCTTATTCAGCCAAGAACCCTTGTTATATCATCTATAAACATGGATTAAAAAGGGTTTTTTCGGTTAGAAATCGCGTTTAATCAAGAAATATGCATCAAAATCTATTAAAACTTGTAAGAATACCTTAGATTAGTTGATGTTTATGTGATAATCAGCTTAATTTGTTATGTTCATGGCAGAATTTTGAGAGAAGGTTGTGAATTTGCTGGTGTGAAATGAAAAGGAAAAAGAATATAAAAATTATATAAAGGGGGGGGGGGGGGGTTAGGGGTGATTCCCATGTGGGACACCTCGTGCTTCGTATTACGTGCTAAAAGATGATGTTTATCTTCCGTGTTGCGTTTAGGTTCGTTTTCGGTTCCCGGACGCGTCTCCGATTTGCGAAACGGGCTCCGTTTTTCGCGTTCTTAGTGTCAAAAGACTAGGTTTTAAAAACTGAGCATAACCGTCTCGAAATCCAAGCATGGTTACGTTTTAATCATAAAAGTCTCGTATTGCATTCGTTTAAGTGTTTTTAAGCTTGATTGACCATTCCTTGTATGTTTGGTTTGTCTTTCGTCGCTCTTAAAACAAGGCGTTTCCCTAACCGGGAACCGTCTCGTTTTGCATGCCCAGGCTCCGATTTGTTTCTAATCTTATGTCATCGTCTATGGCACATAATTAAAATGTTTCGTGCATTCAAAATTACAAAGGGCCCTATCGTTGGCCCAATAATAACAGTTGAATATGTAATGCGGGGTTAAACGTCAAGTCTCTGTTTAACACGTTGTTCAAGGCTAAGGGCACCAACCTCGCATTGTTGGTCCTTAGTAGTGTCATGTTAACCATGACGTGCTCTCGGATTCCTCCGAGACATAACAGAGATTGTTTAGCATAGCACACAAGTCATGCAATTTGCAAAGTTTACGCGCAATTATTGTTTTAATCATGCTTAACTTTTAGCACCAATTAAGGTGTACCTGTTTCGTCATGGGTATCACAAATAATCATAACAATATCATGATACACATATCCCGTCCGGCTACCACGGACTTGTACCAATCAAAGTTTACCGGGATTTTTCACAGTTGTCACAGTCTCCCCTGGTTAAAAGAATTTCGTCCTCGAAATTTCGTTTAGCAATTCGTTGGAAAGCGAAGTCAGTCCTCCGACAGACAGTTATGTTTACGCTTTTCATGTAGTATCATCATCGTACGAAGATGATAGGTGTGCTACATAGTAGCTGTGTAATCTGTCCATCCACAATTCCTACGTATTGCGAAGAGTAACGTTTGTCACCATTTCCAATATGAAAGTGAGAGTGATGTTGGACTCACAGTAGAAAAGGGGTCTCCTATTCATCTTGTAGATAACTGCAATTATTATATCTTCTTTGCATTCATTATCTTCACCATTCATACACCATAAGTTTCGTTTACAATTATGTTTAATAGTTGTTGATCACCTCCTATAGAGGAGGAGTATGGGTACTCTCCCAGGGTTTGTTGCGAACGTCGCAATGGTGAGCATCATGCTCCGCATGTTTGTGTTAAGGGAATAAATTTGGTCTCACTGAGTTGTGAGTGACAGTCTCTCCTTGTTGTCGCGTACGTGGTTTTCTTTGGTTACTACAAACCAACCACGAGGGTCCCTACTCTAGGGTGGAGAATAAGAAAGAGAAAGGCTTTTAAGAGCCTAAGGCTGCCATAAGGCAAGCATGTACACGAGTAATAACGAATCTGCACACTTACATCCATGGTGTGCCCGAACTACTTAGCATTAGTCGGGTTACGTTGTAAAGATATAAAATTTCTACAATAATAATTCCAGTTTATGTTAAGTTTCGGGAGCTTGGCTCCAGTTGTGGCACAACTGTTTATATCTTTTCCAGAAAGGAATAACTTAGTAACTCGTATAAAAATTCCCATATACAGGGAATGGTAGAGTGTATACCCAATGCGGTTTTAATTCAAGTAACAATACCTCTAGAAAGCTACTATCACGTAGACATATTTGAGGTGTGACGAGTGTCTAGCGACCACAAGTATCACCATGATGTTCCTACACGTGGGACCAGATTTAATCGTAGACGTACAGGTAATTTTGTAAAAGATGACTAAGTAACGAGTCATCGAGTCAAGATTCCCCATCAACGAAGTACTCCTCGCAGGGTAGGAACATAGTCACGCTCGACTAACGTTTCGAAAGGATATCGTTAACGGAAACAATGGGAAATAATCATTTTCCATCATGTTCTCGAAAGATTATCTAATACACCGGTGAATATTGCCCATACTAGTCACCCTAGTTCCGATAGGGACAGTTGAACACTGCATCTGATTTTTCCGTTAGTCTCATATTTGTAATTATGTGAACAAGAAAAGAAGATCCAGCCCTCGAGTTGGTCAAGACTAGGGTCGTTGAGTTTCTCGACCCTTTGTCTTAGGATTAATCAGTTCTGTTTCTCACTAGGGCACTGAAGGAATACGTGTTGCTAGGAAATGTAGTAACTCGGCAACCTTTTTGAAACAACAGCAGCAGCTTTAAGAAAGGCTGAATGAAAACCATAATCAATCGGGGTACGCCTAGCACTTGACGGCTAGGATACGAGTAGAGGTTATTAATGCCATTTCACAGCTAGTCGATGCATCCAACCAAGCACCGATTTACACTTTGGTCATTTAGTTTGACTTCGTATCGCACATCGAGGTATTTACATTCGTAGCGTGTGTTAAGTATCTCTTCAAATTTGAAGAGAATTAGGTGTCGCGTCAAAGTCTTATTCCTCTTTCAAGTATATAATACGTGCTTATTAACGGAATTCCCCTGCGGGATGAACAGGATATTCGAGGGACATATTCGGAAGATTCACTAGTCCCTTCATTGGGAGTGATCGGGACTACTAGATTTATGGGTTAGCTTTCCCCAGGTGGTTCAGCACACAAAAGACACCAATTACGATATTCAGACGACTCATGACTACTCCATTTCAAAGAGAGTTTGGTTTTGACCGTGTTCCTTCATGCAGGGTAGTTCATGCTTTTTGTAGTTTGGCGTATGTACGTCACCCTGGTGACATGATTTGACCTCACATTTAAGCCCTGGCCCTTATGGGTTAAGTCTATGTGCAAATTTTAACAGTTGTATGATGACGGATGTTATTATATACATGATAATGATGTTGGTTATACACGTTGTGGACTCATGTGTGCGACGAAATTGCGTGATATGGGATGAATGAATATTAATTATGTGACATTGATATATGTTATATTATATATATATATAATATATATATATATAGTTTATAATAAAATGGACCCGAAGCGCTCACCACAAATGACTGAGGCGGATATCGCGCAATTGATAGCGCAACAGCTTTCGACAATCCTCCCCACGACCGTGAATTTCACTCGTGGTACGAATACCCAGGTATACATGTATATATACAGTATTATACTTAAGATTTCTCCCGTTCTTATTTCTGTAGGTAACACAAGTTTCGACACTCGAAAATAACGAAGAATCGGGTTTCTTGTAGCATCGTATTTTACGAATGCTTATTTAAATCGATCGAACTGAAAATCAATTGAAGGAACCAATCATTTGAAGAAGAGGAGGGATGATTCAATAATACTCCCCTGATCTAGAGAATTTATTTCTTGTATACTAACGAGGACAAGCAACACCGTTTAACGCATACTCTTGGTTACTCACAAGCGTAGGGTATCATTCACTTTGTGTCCAATCAATGGATGAAAGTCAGTGTATCTCATGCATCATTCTCCTACTCATGAAGGAGACCACTACCCAATAACACCTTTACAGTACCCCGAAGGAAATTTCAATCATCCCCTATGAATCATGAATTCCTCATGTATAAAATTTGGACTCCTCGGGTGTTTCAAGGAAGAGGAGGAGACGTATAGTTTTCTCCGGTTATTCTTATCGTAACGTTGGGGAGTCAACATGTTTTATAGGCATATAAGTAGCGTGACGCGAAAAACCTTAACAAAAAGGAATCAAAGAATCATGCATCCCCTTATGCGATTTCTAGAACGAATAAACCGCCCTCATACGGGTGATATTAATTCAAGACTTAGTACCCCGGGGTTCCGGAAAATGAAAGAATCCAGGACATGACCTCGTGTAAATAGAGCTTAGGCGTCATTCCCTTTTGTCTGGGGTTTACGGTACCATTCCTTTTCATGGTTGTTTCGTCACCCTACTTAGGAATGGTAATACTCGATCGACTACTCTTACGACCATTATCGAGATGAATAACTAGTACGGTCGTCACAAAATATGACCGAAAAAAGACCGAAGGAACTGGTGGTTTAGAATATGCAGGTTTAGATAAGAGTTGTCAGATAGGTTAGTCATTAGATTACTGTACTCGAATACTACTCGAAGGCGCTCTCATCTCTCATTGGAACACATTTCCTAAGTTATGCGAGACTGAAAATAAAGGATCGTTTGGTATATAAAAATTTTATACGATTCTTTTAAGTACCGTCCTTCGAACTTGATATATATATATATAATAATCGTTGGACGAAAAATTCGCTTTGTGTATTTGTTTATTAAATATTCATTAAGAGGTAGCTTCGTTACTGTCCTTCGTACCGTTCATTCACTACTTCTTCGAGTTACTGGGGATTTATCTTGTAGTAGTTTGAACTAAATCAATAGGATTCAAGGTTGTAAGTCACTTGGTTCTATCACCGAGACACCTGTCGTAGTTCCATAGGAAGCTAACGTACCGCAACATGGTTGAACATTGATTAAAAATAGGGTGTATCACTTTAGTAATTTATATGTACCGGACCTTAATACTATCCAACAGTGTTAGTAAGGAGAATTGAATTGAGTTGAAGCAATGAATCAGATTATTTACTGATTATAGTTTTCTTACTTCGCACGAGGGTTACGTCACCCTCAACCGACATTTACCAAATTGCCACTTAGATTGGTTCGCGGATAATGTTGTATATTCATAAATAGGCGTATACATAGGAGTGTCCTGTTAATACGAAGTATTAGCAGTTACGAGGAATATAGACGAAGTGCTTAACCTCCACAAGTCTTATCACCATCAGATCCGCATCCACACAACTCCTTGCCAAACTTTGATTACATCAAATAAGTTTCTCCATTTATGTATTTCCCCTAAATCCCCTTGGGTTATCAACGCCGATGCTAATTACGCGTCCTTATTAAGAATTAGAGATTGCATTATTAGCGAACGACAGCTAATAAAAGAAATCTACGCTTCAACCGAATAACTTCCTAGACGACGGTCGGTGACATAAGTATAATTGGTTCATCGCAACGTAATGATTTCGAATAAATGGATATACGTTCTAGCAATTCCTGCCAAAAGAAAGAATTTACGCTGAATTGTCATACCAAAGACAGAACGTTGTTACTTATCGCAAATCAATCATTGGGTCATCAAGGTGGGTAAGCTATCACCAGCTCCACCCAAATAGTTCAGTACAGACTACTATCAGGGTGTAGTGCCCCTAAAAGTTGCATATGTCAACCCCCAAACTACCTTTCATTTAAAATCACCGCAAACGTATATAGGTGTCGTTGTTACAGCAACTGTGGCATCGTTTATTGTATCAGACAGGGTCGGAGTTTCCCACTGTATTGCCCAAAACATAACCGAACATATTGCAATATGAAGCCCGTCTGCCCTGAGTAACGGTACCTTGATAATGTAGCCGGGTATCTAAATGTAGGAAGTACCGCAGCATATCCACCAAACCCTTATACATGATCAGTGTTCCATTCACCACGATATTCGGGCCTCATATTACTTTTTGCAAATAACCAACTGAAATTCAAAACAATCGTTAATCATAAAGAACACAATGTAACCAACGGTCACACGAAACGATGTTCCACATCGCAAAGCGTTACAAAGGAATATGTATCATCACAAACTCTATACCCCATGGCATCGAATGACAACGGGAAGGGTAACTTATTCACGACTCCATGCCATCTCCATACCCTAGAGATCGTCATATTCAGATATAACATACCTCGAAACACGTACTAAGGAATACCACTAAGTATCATAATATCATATGACGTAAGGGCTAAAGCCAATATTGTAAGCAGGAGAGGGATCCAACAGACAATCAAATGAATCGTTGATCCAAGGACGAGAAAGTTTCGTAAAATGTTTAAATTATCGATTGTATAACAATCAAATATGAAAATACGAGACGCGGAGTAAGGATCCATACACGTCCTCCCAGTTTATCAGAATGACCCACACGTTCTTTATGTATTTATGTTCTTTTTGAAATACCATTCTGGTATGCAATCGTTGATATAATAATTATAAGGATAAAGTTGGTGAGATCGTATCGCACTAAAGGCTTGGGTTCTCACATCATAAAATATAAGTAACAACTGTGGGAGTGATATGAATCCAACTCTAGTGTATATTAAACAGGTGGTCAGAAGGAATGTGGAATGGACTGTAATACCAGATTTCTGCCTATCCCAAAGGCATATGTAGTAACGCATTATCCACCAATCCCAATTCATGTATCAATTCACGCACAAACATTCACACACTATCACCTTAATACACGTATGTATCATTCCATGTATTTAAGTGTGTTATTACCGCGGCTTTCCCAACACTGCCTCGTATGAGCAAGCCTGTTATTACGTTCCGGACCATAATAACCCACTTGCCCCCCAAGGCCATCCTGGTACTTGCAAATAGGATACTTTACAGTGTTCACTATGATCTTGAGTAGAGGTTAATTTTTCTAATGATGTCCACTAAAGTCCGAGCCTGTAGTTATAGTCTAGGTTTCCTTAAAGGCACCTAATTCTCTATAACCAATGGCTCTGATATCTTCTTCTTTCACACCCCAACTTGCAGCGGAAGAAAAATACGGGATGCAACAGACACCTCTGGTACAAGCATAATGTTTATAAAGACACTACATTTATTACTTACACAATGTTGATTACATACTACATGTATGTTACAACTGCGTGTTCCCATGTACCACATAAGTCTTTTAAGTCGCATGCGTCTATCTCAGTATTTGCAATAACCACGTCTTGAATAACATACACGGATCACACCAGTCACAAGTTACCTGAAATGCATGTTAGTTTTAAAAAGGGTCAGCTACGCTGAGTGAGTTCCACTGGTTTAGTTGTTGTGTAACAATATGTGTTAACAAGTTTAATTGCCCTATTCACAGTCACAGTTACTATCACGGTCATAGTCACAGTCACAGTCACAGATGGAATTACACGAGTATACAAGTGAAACCTTGACTGTTTTTCCCCGGGCCGTGTCATCCCAGACACTCCCGGCCACCGGACCGTGTCAGAAAGACACTACCGGCCCATCAACTGCGTCACGTGTAGTTCAACGCCCCATAGTAGTTATGCCTAACAACACAACCAAATTAGGACGAGTGCAGTAGCCTAGTGCCGACACACCGTCAGACGTGGCACTGGGTTGGTCAAACCGATAGTACTATCCACCGTCCACAGGCTTACGTTAATCACTTGTCTTGCAGTGGGAAGGTAGTTCGTGTGTTAGATAATTCATATCATATGTTGGTGCAATTAACATAGTTTCGTAACATGCCAATCATCTCAGAAACAATATCACAGTTTAGAAGTGGGGGAGTAAGATTCACTCCCAGGGTGGTGTAATCAACACAGTTTATAACATGCAAGTCCCCAGAAAACAGTAAACTCATTCAAAAGTGGGGAAGTGAAACTCACTGGATAGTAGCATTACAGGTAGCAATAGGAGTATATGTAAGCTTGTTCGGCTTTAACAACAATCATGCAAGTAATTACTAATATCAGTCGCTAGGTCGGTAATGCCTATAACTCGGGTCCAAGTGGGTATTTTCAGTTCATATCGTACATATAGTATCCTGGTGTGGTGATGGATGTTAGGGTATGATTAGTTTCACATTTGGCTCCCGGGCACTGGTTCGCGTGTCAGCTATAGTCGGTTATTTGACACATTCGGATAATGGTAGGGGAATACATTAGTGCCAACGTGTTGTGATCTAAGAAAGATTAACTTTCCATTAAGGGAGTTTGGGTGTTTGGGGAGTTTAGGTTGCTCAAATTTGAGTTTCCATTCTCGCCGTCAGGGATTCTCCTGAACGGTGGTGGAACACACCCAGAGTGTTCCGCTTACCCTGGAACCTCCCAAAATACTCCAGGTGTTTCAATTATAGTCAAAACTGGTTTTGGTCCGTTCCCAGTTTCGGCAGCTTCGTTGTCCGGTAAACTGCCGAATTTATTAAAATAAGCGTTTTAAAGTCGAAAAATCCCATTTAATCTATATAGTTCATAAAATCCTGGAAATTTTTGTAGAACTCAATAAAACTATATAGATTCCAATAAAATTATTTTGGGAATTTATAAAGCTATTTTAACTTCTCAAATAAATCAATTGTAAAACAGTATTTACCCGAACAATTCACTTCATTCATCATCCGGTGTCCAAAAATTCTCAAAATATTCCAGAAACTTCCTTAACTGCCCAGAAACTCCCTGTAAAAATTTGGGATTTTTCGTATTTCGTTTCAGTACGGTTCCGGCTACCGAAAACTCATAAAAACGCGGATTTTAACCCGAATCAAAACTCAACCAATGGACTCCGAAACTTCCCAGAACCTTTCCTATATGTTTCTTAATGTTCATGTAAAGTTTGGTGATTTATTGACCTTTTTTGGTATTTTTTCCGAATTTCGTTTGGTAAAACAGTCAAAAATTCACCAAAAAGTTGTTGAAAATTCCAAATATTCTAAAATTTTATGTGGTCCTTCCTGTCAATACCCTACATCACCACACCAAATTTCAGCTCAATATAATACTCATGGACCAAGTTACGGTCCAAACAATATTCTGCCTATTCTAGATTCGAGTTTCGGGTGATATACCTAGCGATTCCTTAGATTCCAAGTGTTTTTCTTGAGTCCAGAAGTGGTTGTGAGCCATATTCAGTACCTATATACCAAGAACAATCCAACCATGCCATAACCCATGTCAATCAAGCCTTGTTAGGTAAATTTTAGCAACATGGCCTAATCTGTGTTTCCCACCTCAGAATATACTCCCGCATCGAGATTCCCTAGATTTCATCTCACAGGTGAATATATCTAACTGATATCTGTAAAGCGGTGAATTGCGAGACCTTGAGAGCTCAGGTTAGTAATTCCGTACATAGAAAGAGATGAAGGCTCGACTTTGGTGGTGTTCCTCTTGAGAATCTTTTCATTTTTGTACTGCAGAATGTCGTATCTTTTTATGACATTTTTCTTCATTTTTTATGAAGCTTTGGGGTGAATAATGCGAAAGTATTTCACAAGTTCTAGGCCATTGCTGACGCAAAATCAGAAGAACTCGTATAATACCCCAGATATCATCTAAATATAAAGACCTAGTATCTCAGAATCTGGCATTCTCTCAAACGAAGGGTACCAAGCCCATATATCCTAGAGATGTTAAGCCACAGATTTACCAGTTTATCTTTTAAGGTTTATATCATGAAAGCCGTTTACTGAACGTGCGAAGCCTACCGACATATCCTTAGAAAGACCTGTTTAGATGCTGTTTAAACAATACATTTCTTTAGATTACTGTAATGGTCCACTGATTTACTATCATCTCCTCTTATACGCAAAACTCTTTTTGTATTTTTTAATTTTTTTGTATTTTTCATGATTTTTCAATGTTTTTGTATTTTTTACAACTTTTTCTGCCCCTAAAAATAAAAACATATTTTTGGATTTTTGTTTTTAAGAAAGCATGTAAATATTTAAGAAAAAACATTTGACTTACCAGTGAGGATCACGTCCCAACATCGTCATCTCAAACTCAACCTCATAAATATCCCCTGATGTCAGATTCTTTAAACCATTTGATTTTGAAAGATTTCAAAATCTTGCTCTATCAAAAGCTTTGGTGTAAAAATCTGCTTTTTGGTCATTAGTGTGGATTTTCTCAATTCGTACCAACTTTTTCTCATGACAGTCACGGATAAAGTGTTATCGAATCTCATTATGTTTAGTGCATGAGTGTTGACAAGGATTGACCGTGATATCAATAGCTGCCTTGTTATCTACGAATATGGGCATATCAAGAAATTCCAGACCGTAGTCTCTCATCTGTTGTTGTATCCACGGGATCTGGGAACAACTGGATGCTGAAACGTATTCAGCTTCATAAGTAGAGAGAGCGACCGCGGTCTGTTTCTTGCATTGCCACTTTACCAAACGTGTTCCGAAGAACTGGCAGCCTGCCGTTGTAGATTTAGCGTTCTGCTTGCAGCAACCAAAATCAGAGTCAGAGTAACCCGCAAGATTAAAATTGTTGTGACGTGGATACCACAAGCCGGTGGTTGGGCATCCTTTCAAGTAGCGCATGATTCTACTGACGCTCAACAGATGTGATTCCTTCGGGCTTGACTGATATCTGGCGCAAAGGCATGTGGGGTACATGATATCTGGTCTTGAAGCTGTCAGATACATCAAGGATCCAATCATGGAGCGATATAATGTTTCATCAACTTTTTCTCCATAGTCTTCTAAACAAATGCCGTGGTTTGTGGCTAAAGGGGTAGATGCGGGTTTAGTTCCTGTCATGTCAAATTTCTCCAACACGTCATGAACATACTTCGTCTGGTGAATGAAAATACCATCTGGCAGTTGTTCAACTTGAAGCCCGAAAAAGAATTTCATCTTTCCCGTAGCACTCATTTCAAATTTTTCTTTCATGACTTTCTCAAAGTCCTTACACATTGTTCATTTGTCGATCCAAAGATGATATCGTCCACATAGATTTGCACAATAATCAGATGTCCATCTACTTCCTTGGTAAAGAGGGTGCTGTCTATTGTTCCTCTGGCGAATCGGTTAGCCTGAAGGTGTTTGGAAAGCGTCTCGTACCAGGCTCTCGGGGCCTGGTGTAAACCGTAAAGAGCTTTGTTCAGCAAGTAGACCTTATCTTTGTGAATCGGATCGACAAACCCTGGTGGTTGGCTGACATAAACCTCCTCTTTTACCTTACCGTATAGGAAAGTAGACTTCACATCCAATTGGTACATTTGAAACCTTTCCATGAGGCGAAAGCCAGGAAAATGTGGATAGCTTCTAGATGTGCGACTGGGGCGTAGACCTCGTTGTAGTCTATCCCTTCTTGCTGACGAAAACCTTGAACTACGAGCCGAGCTTTGTTGCAAACAACCACTCCTCTATCATCTCTTTTGCACTTGTAAACCCACCGAGTGCTTATCTTTTTCTGCTTTGGTGGTAGGTCAACAAGTTCCCATACTCCTAGTTTCTGGAACTGCAATAATTCTTCCTGCATTACTTCCACCCAACTTTCATCTTTAAGAGCATCTCTGAAGTTTCCTGGTTTTACCTGAGAAACAAAACAACTCTGAGAAAATTTATTTTGAAGTGGAGCAACTTTAGAATAAAAGCAACTTAGATCCTTGTTGATCTGATTCCCCGTTTTCACGCCAGCTTGCAGTTCTCCAATGATGTTGTCTGTCGGATGGTAGGAGACTGGTCTCGGCATAACTTTTCCTGGAACATTTACTGAGCTTTCCAAATTTGTGATATTATGATCCGTAGCTTCGTCTGAAGAAGTAGCCTCATTTCTAGCACTGGTTTCGGCAGCTTGATTGTTAAGATAACATGTAATCTCTTCTGATCCTTCATCGGAACTAGAATCCCCATTATCAAAGGTAGGATCTTATTCAGGTTCTGCATTTGCTTGTTGAGAGGAAGACGGTTCTGCAGTAGTTTGAACTGGTGCAACAACTGGTTCTGGTTGAGTGTTGCTCGGACCTGCTTCTGAGGAAGGTGTTGTTTTTGGAGAGATTACCAACGGCCCTGTTACTTGCTCTTGATTAGATATCTGACGTTGTTGAAATAGCAGGATGAGTTCTTCCTCAGATGATTCTTCAGGCAGATCAAACGAATTCCACAACCCGTCGTAATTGAACATCCAAGGATCTCCAGGTTTTTGCATGGGTGTTGTGTATCTCTGGCAATCAACGTGTTGAGCAACAATAACCTGATTCATGCTTGGTAGATAAAATCTCTTTTGCAGAATTGCATATCCTACGAAAAATCCTTCCAAAGATCTGGCTCCGAATTTTCTTTCCGGGTCCAATACGATACATGGTGATCCAAAAGGTTCCAAAAACTCTAGATTAGGTTTTCGCTGGTTAAGAAGTTCAAAGCATGTCTTTTTGTGCTTCTTGACAGTCATTACGCGGTTAAGGGTGTAACATGCAGATGCAACAGCTTCGCTCCAAAAGCTAATAGGTAACTTTGAATTAGCAAGCATCGTGCGTGCAGTCTCGATAAGCGTTCTGTTCTTTCGTTCAGCCACTCCATTTTGTTGAGGAGTATGGGGGCACTGAACTCATGATGAATACCCTTAGCATTGCAGAATTCGAGCATCTTGTTGTTCTTAAACTCAGTATCGTTATCACTTCTGATTCTCTTGATGGGCAAATGGTAAAGATTTTCAATCTTTCAAAACAAAATCATCAAATTTTCAAACGTTTCATTCTTGCTTTCTTGAAAGAAAACCCATGAGAATCTTGAGAAGTCATCGGTTACGACCAGGCAGTATAGATCTCCTATAATACTTTTCACATTGACAGGCCCAAAGAGATCCATGTGTAGCCTTTCTAGTGGAAGTTGATGGAGTTGAGAAGCTTCCTCGGGTGCGACTTCTTGTGTTGCTTCCCCTTTTTGCAGCTGATACGATCGTCTGACAAATGAAAATTTTTGAGATTCACCCCTTCCGCTAGATTGTTGTGCAGCAGAAAATTCATCTTCCTTAGCTGAATGTGGCCCATCTTCCTATGCCATAGAATTGATTCCTTTTTGTGGCCTTAGATACAAAACACTGTCCTTCCTTTGAAGTAGTGGATGCGACGCTCATGTCTAAGACATATAAATCATTTTCTCGAGGAACGCGCATGAGGATCCACTCTTCTGGAATTATGAAACCAGGCTTAAGAATAAGACATTCTTTGTCGTTGAACTGAGTTGTGAACTTCTTGTCACAGATCTGTGAAATGCTCAGAAGATTGTTCTTAAGCTCTGCAATGTAGTTCACTTTGTCAAAAGACACGATTCCGTTTGTCAAAATTCCTTCTCCCACAATCCTGCCGCCCTGTGTTCCAGCAAACCCAAGATATCCACCCTGATGGCTTTTACATTGTACAACAAAGCCACATCACTGTCATGTTCCTAGAAGCTCCACTGTCCATGATCCACTTTGAAATAATTGACCTTGGAAGCCCCTGCACACATGAAAAGCATATTACTTAAACAGAGAGACCCAAGCTCGGTCTTGGGTGGGAGGACAATGTCGACCTTTGGAACCTTGGCAACTTTGACATCTTTCTTAATCTCAACCCGTTGTTAGTCTTAGATTCAGTCTTATCTTTTGATTTGATTGGATGGTTGATTTAGGGGTTACGTGAGATGTTTTTGCTTTGGCTACCCAGGTTTGTACCTTTGAAAATGCCTTTTTGATATAGAGATTAGATTCTTATCTTTCATTTTCTTTGAGGTTTCTCCCACTTTAAATTTTGAAATGATCTCAGTTGGTGGTTCCTCATTAGAACTGGAATTATATTTTCTCTTTAAATTTTTTGTTGGCACAAACTCTAGACCCTTTTTCTTCTCATCTACTATAAACCTCTTGTGTTCATGTACAAGTTTTGGACGATTTTGAGAACAACGTCGTGCAATATGCCCAACCTTGTTGCATCTGTAGCAAGTTCTACTGTCGTTTCCAACAGAGTGTTCCAAAGCCTGTTCACAAAGCTCTTTTTCTTTCTTAAACTCTTCATTGGTTTGTTTGTTAATGATTTCTTTTTCTACAATAGTGTTAGTTCCAAAAACAAACTCAACTTTCTTGGTAAAATTTGTCTTTCGAGTTTTGTTATTTCTTTTCTTTTCAAACCCTAACCCATCCCTCTTGGTTTCAGGATAACCTCAACCTCTTGGATGAATGATTTTGTCTGACTTCTTTGGTTTTAAGTAAAAACCAGAAACTTGTTTTTCAAGATCAGATGTGTCAACTTCAACAAGTTTAAAGAATTTGTCAACACGGTCGAAGTTAACATTCTGGACTGGGAATTCTTCATCAGTATATAGTTTATCTGATCCTTTCAGTTTGTAGATAACTACATTAGGATCATTATTTAAACTATTTTCTGATGTTGTGATAATTTTTTTATGAAAACTTTTCTCACTTCCAGATGGTGAACTTGACTCTGATTTCTCATTGTTTGACTCAGCACTTTCATAAACTGCGCTGTCAGACTCATTTTCAAAAACATTTTCAACCACTTTGGTTACCACCTCGGATTCGCAATCCTTTTCAAATTTGGAATATGTTACGTCAAGATTCTCAGGCAGCTGGTTATTCTTTTTAGTGAGTAAATTTAAATTCAGCACCTTATCCACCCCGTCAGGATGCTTCTTAGCATAATTATTCCACATAGGGGGTGGAACCTGATCGTAACATTTTCCATGTTTATCATTCTTCTTTCCTTCTTTGTTATGTTCTGGTTTTGGAAGAATGTGATCAAGAACATACATGCTGGTAGAATAACTGATTAACAACTTGTTAACCCTTTTAGTTCTATTTTATTTTCTCCAGCTCACTTTTTAGCTCAGCAATTGTGTTAATGTGCCGATTTATGGCCATTTGTTTGTCCATCACAGTTGCTTTGAGCATTGAAACTCTTTGTCATCTTCTTTGACAGTTTTCTCATACTGTCGAATGGTCCTGCTGAGTTTATCATAATGACTCTTTTACAGTGTTGTAGTCATATGACAATTTATCATTGTAGATTTTAAGCTCTTTAAAAGATTCTTCTTTCTCAGCACATTGTTCACATGCTTTATGACATTTCAAGCATGGACTGACCAATTCGACAGTTTGAGCTTTGATTGTTTCATTTTCTGCTTCAACCTTTTCTACCTGTTCTTCCACATTGACTACCTCTTTTGTATTGGCCATGAGCGCTTTGTTGGCAATGTCTGTTAAGCTTTCCAGTGTAACAGGTTTCATTACATCGATTACTTCCACACACTCTGCCTTTGTCTCATCAGAACTTTCTTCTATATGTCCAGACTCAAAGCTGTCTACAAAAGTTTTCAGAATTGTGTCAAATAAACAGGGTTTCAGAGTGCCTTCGAGATGTTCCTCTTCATCCGCTGATGTTCTGAAGTAATCTGCCAAAACTTCTTCCATTTCTTCTTCTGAAACTTCTTCTGAAGATTCAGGTTCTTCTCTGATTTCAGCGATGAGAGCAAGGCCTTCCTTTTTGGAGATGAAAATTTTCCAATTGAACCCCTCATCTTCTTGTGTTACCACCAGAGCTTTATCTTTAGAATTCAAAGCTCCGTCTTCGATCTGAGCCAATCTCTTCTCTGGTTGTGGTCGATGATAGATTGCCTTTTTGTAATAATCATCCCTAAATGGATTATGATTGCCCTTTACTTCTCGGTTTGGGCATTCATGCTTGAAGTGCCCTTTCTTCCTGCATTTGAAACATGTGACTTTGGATTTATCAAAGCCTAATTTACCGTCAAGGCCCCTCAAATCATCTCTTCCTGTAATTTCCATAAAACGCTGAGCTCTTAGAACCACTGATGCCATGCACCACATGATGTCAATCAATTCCATCTCTTCTGGATCAATTTTGTCGTAGTCTTCTTTAGTCATTTCTGGATTTCCGATTCGACCAGCTACAAGACTTTCATAGGATTCCAGAACTGCTGCAAGGAGCACCATATGTTGCTTATCAGTTTGCTCATTGAAGTCTTGAGCATTCTGGAGATTCACTACGATGTTACATTGCAAGATCCGTTGGTTAGAATTGGATTGATTTTGCTGATTGCTTGGTGGTTGATTGGAGCTTTGAGACGATTGTTGTCATTGGTGATTGTTTGGATTGAAGGAAGCAAACGTTTGGAATCCACTTGATTGGTTGGAGGCTGGGCTAGCATTTGAGTTGGCACTAAATGCAGTTTGAATCTTGGGACTTTGAACATGAGTGTTTGGGTTTCCTTTGTAGTATAGACTCACATCCTGTTCGAGTTTGATATCTTGCCTTTTGCCATCTTCTTCATCTCTAGCTCATGCCCTTCCAATTTTTCTATAAATCTTGGCAAGCTGAGACTGTCATACTCAGCTCCATTCTTCAAGATGGTTAGATATGTTGCCCAATCTCCTTCAGGCAAAGAATCTGCCAGTTTTTCGACTAGATCTTCATTTGTCTTAGAATTCCCATACGGTTCATCTGTACTACCAGGTGGCAATACCTTTCTATGAGTTGTTTCATGTTCTCCCCCGGAAGAATATTGAACCTTCAAACTCTTTGTTCAGTAGTGCTTTCTTACCTTTTCTGACATTAGTACTCCCTTGTGTCCTTAATCGTAAGGCGAGCCACAATGAATGAACATCGTCATCGTGTTGCAGGAGAACTAAGATCTCTTCTTTTATGGCGTGCTGAAGGAGATTCGTCATCTTCTTCTCAATGACGTATTTTTCTCGTTCGTCATCGGACAGACGAGCCACTGTTTTCTCAATGCCAAGTTCATTAAGTGGTGGTTGATACTTGTTCTCAAGTGCGAACCAAACTGTTAAATTTGTTGCTTGAACCCAGTTCTTGAATTGCTCACTCCAACTCTCATAGTCTTCGATGTTCATGAGCTTTGGAGGCTTTGTAGTGGTTCTCATTTCATTTTCTAGATTCATGTTTTGAGCTGCTACGGAAGCTGTAACTACTTGTGTGGCAAACGCGTTATGAAATTCTTCCTCACCTAACATTTGACAATGCTTATAACAAAAAACAGATTAGAACTGGTTAACTTGAAACAAACTGAAAGTTAGGAATAAATTGGAAATTTTCGTACGAAATTATATTTTGATTTTTTCGTGCGAAAAATTGATTTTCGTACGAAAATACGGTTTCGTGCGAAAATTATGTCCCTTTTCATATTCAAATTTATAGAACTTAGTCTCTTGATTTTCATACGAAACCTAGAGTTTCGTGCCAAAATTCTTGTCTGCTTCGAACACTTGTTCACAATTTTACGTTTTTGGCTATTTCAAGCATGATTTTGATGGATTTTTAGGTTTTTATGTTTCAGCGAACAGATTAGAATTGATTTTAGCATGTTATACTAATAACCTAGTCCAAATTATCCATGAAATCTTCAGATCTAGAATAAGTTCCAAGAAAGAGTAGAAGAAGAGTTTCCAATGGATGAATCTTGAACTTTGAAGGTTGAATCCAGCTGAAACTTGGTTGTTTGTTCATAAATCAGACCTAAAGGCTCTGATACCACTTGTGAATGGTAGGATCAGACCCAACTTGTGAGCTTCCAGTCAGATCTGCTCAGCTAACAGAGGCGGAATTCATTGTTAGCTGATTGAACAAACAAAGAACAAGTGATGATTACTGTTTAACCGTCTGTATGTTGATTAACGTTGAAACGATTACAGACTCGAGCAGGGCTTCACCACTGATCACCAAAAACAACATACTAGACAAACATCCTAAGTCACCTATTTATAGGCAAGACTTGACAACAACTAGGGACTAGGACAGAATTTTTGTATGAAATTTTCATACGAAAATTCTTACAAATTTTCATGTGAAAATTGTACCAGCTTTACAAAACTTTCAAAACATAACATTTGACGCTGCGAAAACCTATCTGTACAATAGACTCGTCCTAGACGTAGGCAATAGACATATGTGCACCAACACTTGCTCAGTCGTCTCAATGACTAGTGTCTCAGACTCTGTCATTTCTCTCCTCTTCAATCTACGTTTACGTTTTTCTGCTTCTCTAACATCATGAATGACCTGCATTTGTTTGATCTCCTCTCTTGTTGAACCAGTACGAATACTTTCACCCATAATCCGCTCTGGGTTGTAGGTATCCTTTTTGCTTTTCTTTGAAGGCCCTTCTTCGATCACTTTCTTTCCTTTATCTTTTCGTTTCCGTACCAATTGCGGTTCTTCCTCGACTTCTTGTTCATCAGCAGCTTGTTTTTCTTACCTTTCTCTGACTTCCCTTACACCTACTCTGTATTTGTTATATGCCGTAAGAACTATTGGAAGTCTTTCTTCTCTGTACATCCAGTTATGTAGCATCACCCATTGCTTTGTTTTCAGTTCAGTGAGTTATCTTCCTTTAGGTAACTGAAAATTGTATAAATTTCCGTCATGAGGCAAGTTTTGGTGTGATCGTTGATGAGCAGTTGGAAAAATCTTGGATACATGGCCCACGGTCCTTTGTTTACGTTATCAACCATGCAGTAAAAGATCAAACCGAAATGTTGAATGGCTGGTTTGGACACAGATTGAGCATGGCAGCCGACCATTCCAAATTAGGACCGTCGTACCCGCCTTTTCTGTGGTCTATGCTCATACAGAAGGTGTGCAGGATGAATCTCCAATCTTTCGTCAGACCATTCTTTTTATCTCGTTCTTTCCACAAAACTTGCCAAAATAATTCATTCCACGGAATCCTTCTAGTAGTACTTCTTTGCTCAAATTCATTGGGTCTCTTGAATTGTCTCCGACGCTCAGAACCTTTCGAATTCTTTCCTCCGTCACCTTTATCTCTTTGTTTCGAACCGTTGTTGTGATATTCTTGACTTGATTGATCTCCAGAATTATTCTATGTGTATGCAGTAGATTGTTGGATTTGCTTGAATTGCATAGCTTATCTTGCTCCTTGACAACCAATCCATTACATCTTCGAAATCGTCCTTCTGAGGAATTAGAGTAATAGGCTGGTTGTGCTTTCTCGTTCCATCCTAAATTAACTGTTGAGCCATTCTGAAACATGGAAACGATCCAAGTGAGATCTAGGTTCCGAAATGTCGCTATTTAGGTTAAAATAATATTCACAAAATAAAATACAATAAACTTTAAAAATAAAAATAGAAGTAAAAATAAATATAAAATAAAGTGAACTGCTAGGATTGGAAATCCTGTATTTTACATATCCATACGATTGAGTCCTTGGGTTTCCGAAATAGTGTAAAAAGAAGTGCTTCAAAGGCACAAATACGCTGTTAAAATCGTTGTACAGAATTTAATTACGCCAGGTTCAAAACTATATACGCTGACGAAACAACTTAAGTACGCCGTGATATTTACAAGATAAAACAATTACTCCGGTTATTTACTATTGGTGCATGTTTGTGACAACAGCTTTTAGATTCAGGTTTTTGGATATTTTGTAATTAATGAAATGATAAACGGTTAGCAGGTTTAGCTTTGTAATAGTGAGTTATTAGTGATTGGGCCAAACCAAACCCACATTGGGAGAATGGTATGCGAATTGGGCCTGTCCAATTCGCATGTATGTGTGAAACTACCCAGAATGCATGTCTTGTGTTATATAAACAATGTTATGCATTAGGGTTAGGGTCAAGCACTTGAAATCAGCTTACAGAGAGTTAGAGAGAAATTTTGTGAAAGCTATAGTACTTGGACGAAATTTATGTGTGGTAGGATCTTGATTGATTGTAATCAGTTTGATAGATAATCAATAAAGATCAGTTTGTGGTAATTTGTGCTTCTACACGTTTTTTGTTACAATCTGGTCTAGGGGATTCCGCACTCTAGATTGGTTAAGCAATTCTGTGAAGATCCATAGGACTAAGGGGACCTACATTTGGTATCAGAGCATTAGGCTCTTGATTAGCTCGGTTCAGAATTGTTTGCTGCAGAAAACTAGGGTTTTTGGAGGCTGCTACGACTTTGGAAGCTGTTTTGGAGTGTCTGCGTTTTTAATCTTGTGTCTGTGTTTTTGTGTTCGGTGTTTTTGCAGGATCTTTGAAGAAATTTGTCTGGAAACTTGAAGATTTGAAGGTTTGTTCTTCGTGTTCTTCATTGTGTTCTTCAGATTTTTCCTAAAATTTATGATTTTGGTTGTTTGATTTTGCAGGATTCTGTTTGGAGAAGAGATAAGATCTTTTCAAATTCTGAAAAGATTTGATCAAATCCCTAAAATTCGGAGTTGCTGTTGACTGGCTTTCTTCACAAGTTTCTGCGGTTTTGTCATTTACGCAGTCTGGACCTGCGTATTTGACTGTCTCGTGAATTTAACTGATCCCATGTAAATGGCTTGGTAGCGTTTCTAAATCCAAAGGCGACTTTGGTAATTGTAATAATAGTCCGCAACGACATTATTACGGTGATCGGCGACTTTACTAGTCGTCGTAATACTGATCTAATCAGCTGGCGTGATTAATCAGCAAATTTGACCTACCAGCGAACTTAAACTCAGCGAAATTAACCTGGACTTAGCGAAATAAACTAACCAGCACAATTAACAGCGTTTTGAACCTAAACCAGCGAAATTAAAAAAGGTGGAAAGTTAACCAGCTGACGTAACCATAATTATACGTTTTCGGACACAGAAATTGAACCGTAGACAATCTTAGTAAAGGACTACACGGTTAGACTCGTGTGATTTTTAGGACAAAAAAAAACAGTTTTCGGGAAGTTTTTAAACGTTTGCAGCGAGCTGGTTTGTTAAAAATGTTGAATTTGAACGAGTTGTTGAGGATGGAGCATGAAGTTGGCACGACGAACAAACCGCCAAAGATGATGAAGGTAGAAAATTACCTTACGTGGAAAGATCGGTTTTTGTTGAGTATCAGGACATGCGAATGTGGATCTGTATTGAAGATGGGTACACAAACCCAATTCATGAATTCGAAGGCAGACAACGTGTCACAGCCTATGTTAATATGGAGGAAGCAAACAAGAAGATGTATGAAGCTGAAAAACATGCTCTAGCTGCTATCAAAATGTCTCTACCTGAGGAGATTAAACACACTTTTTAGAGGTACACTAGTTCGAAAGAAATGTGGGATGCATTAGAGAAGTGTTATCAGGGAAATGCTGATGTGAAAAAGAATAAGATTGATCTGTTGAAGAAACAATTTGCTGTTTTTAAGTGCATGAGAAATGAGTCTCTTGAAGATATCATCACGAGGTTCTATCATCTGATGACAGAGTTGACATAGAGGCATACACAGATACTGAGATTAATGACAAGTTGCTGGATGCCCTACCTGCGAAATGGGATATTTGCACTCTCATGATAAAGGGGTGAAGCAGACTATGCTACAAAAGACTTGAAAGAGGTTGTTGGGAAGTTGAGAGCTTACGAGTTCAACATGAAGAGGAAGGAAACAGGTTATGATCAGGTTCAAGATCCGGGAGTTTACAAAGGCGTTCCATCTTCGTCTTCTCACAACGCTTCTAGTGACTCAGCTACTGCATTTCTCTCAAGTGAATGTGAAAATGTCATTGATGATAATGGTGAGTTGTGCTTTATTGCCTCATCGGGAGGTAAAACAGTAAGTAAGAGACAACATGAACAACACACTGGATCGAATAACAGCATAATTCCCAACTCTATGCCAATGAGTGTCAAATCAGATGAGAATCAACTAGCACTCCTTGCCTCGTTTCTTGCTTCATATCAGAATTATATACAGGGAAAGAAAGATAACAGATCCAGCAGCACTGGACGAAGATTATGAGCAGATTAATCCAGATGATTTGGATGAGATGGATATTCAGTGGCAGATGGCCATGATAACTCTTAGGGCTAAACGGTTCATGAACAGAACTGGGAGGAAGTTCATTGGCAAAAGGGTTGGATTCGATAAATCCAAGGTTCGTTGCTTTAAATGTCAAAATCTTGGGCATTTCGCTAGATAGTGCCAAAGACAAACAGGAGAATCACAACAATCTTCCGTGTTTCATAATTCATCTAATCAAAGTTCATCAAATGGTGCATCACGTGCACTAGTTTCCACTACTTCTCCTGATGGTTCATATGATTGGAGTCTTCACCTTGAAGATGATGGAACTATGACACAAGCTCTAATGGCAGAGATTGTTTCTGTGATAAAAAAAGGTCAACTAGATGGGGGAAGCTAGTGATGGTGTTAGTGAGGAGAGTTCTAAAGAGAAGAGTGTAACTGAAAAAGTTGCTAGTGACGAAACTGAAGTTACTAAAGAACAGAATGTTGTTGAACAGGTTAAGCCTAAGAAAAACCAACTGCAGAGGCAAAGACTGATGATGTACAGGTGCAATCTGACGAAGAAGAGAAGGCCAAAGCCAATTTTGCTGCATTTATGGCCGATTTGAGTAAAGCTACTGGTGATGTAAGTTCAAAACCAGTAAGTTCTGTCTGCATGAGTTGTAGTGAACTAAGAGGTACAGTCGACAGGTTGTCCACACACAACCAAAGTCTGGTAAATGAACTAAATTGTATAAAAGACTCAAACTTTTCCATAAAAAGAAAAGAGACTCAATACCTAAAGAAAATAAAATCATGTGAAGCTGAAGTTAAAACTTTAACTGAAAAATTAAATAAAGAGCTTCAAGTGATATATTTTGGCACATGTGACTATGAGAGATAAAACAAAAGAACTATCTGACAAGTGCCAAGAATTATGTGATGCACAAGTTAAGATTGTTGAGCTTCAAAGAAAAATAGACCAGTTTAGAAACACATCTTTTGTAATGAATCATATGATGGGAAACTTAAAAAAGAGTACTGATCGAACAACGGTGGGATTTAATGAAGTTCATCCACCTATTCATCAAGACTATTCATTTTTACCACATGAAGATGATTTAACAGATTTTGTGTATGGTGCAGCTGTGGATGAGCCGATGACTGTCGAAGTACGTGATAGATCCGTATCTGAGAATGATGTTGTTTCTGAGTATGAAGTGGCTGATGTTGAGAAGGAGACCAAGCAAGACACTTTTTTCAAAAATCAAAATGCATCTAAAAAACAACATTTTGTTAAAAATGTGAATTTTGTGAAAGGGGATGACATGAAAAATGAGAACATTGTCATTGAAACAAAGTCAAATGAAAAGTTTGTTAAAGATAAGATGAACAAGGGCAAATCAAGAGAAACAAACGTTGGTCCTTCAAAAACGTCGCCCAAGTCATCAGCTCCATCAACTTCAAAGGCTTCACCAAATACATCTTTTGCTAATAGATTGTGCTTTAATTATCATATAAAGGGACATGTCTCAGTTGTTGTCTTTACAAGAAGGGTGAAGCACCTTTGAAAGAAAAGAAGAAAGAAAAATCAACAGAAAAGAAGTGTGATTGTGAGTTGAAGACATCAAACTCACCGAAAAATATGTTGTTGAAGACAAGGCTGAAACAGGAAATCAACAATTTCCTCGTTTTCAAAGAAATCAACCAAGGTTTCAGCCTGAGTCTACACCTGGCAGATTCGACAGACCTAGGAATAATTCACCTAAAATGAATACCTTTAATGGTCAGTCAAATAATTTCAGAGGTCAAAGCTCACAGCAAAATCGATATCACACTGGTGGTAGTCGAAACTTTTACAATCACAATTTGGGAAATCAATCGAGAGTTCATCAGAACTCAGGATTTGCGAATCCGAATAGAGGTTTTCAAAATCAAAATTTCCAAAGGTCACAAAGTCCAAACGTGTATAGGAACCCTCATGATCAGAGACCTAGTGGAAACCAAAAACCATTTCCATCAACAGGTTTGAGATCCAAGACTCCTACTAGGAGTGATGGATATTGGATGGATGTTCCGGTGGTTGATGAATCTGGAAGACCCAAGACCATTATGGCTTGGGTCCCCCAAACTAACTAAATTTGTTTTGGTTTGTGCAGGAGCTGCTAAGGAGGCTGATCAAGTTGTGGTATGTTGACAGTGGCTGCTCCAGGCACATGACGGGGGATAAGAGGTGGCTGAAAGATTTTGAAGAAATAAATGGAGGTTACGTGAACTTTGCAGGAGCAAAAGGTGGAAAAATCATAGGTCAAGGGAAAGTGACCAACGAGAAGATAACCTTGGACAAAGTTAACTATGTCGAACAGCTCAAACACAATCTGATGAGCGTGTCTGAGTATGTGACAAGGGTTACTCTGTCCACTTTACCAAGTCTAAGGCATTGGTGTTAAAACCGGGGTTGATCATTCCTTATGATTGGTAATTATGAGAGCACCACGGAAGAATGATACCTATGTCATGGACATGAGTGTACATGATTCTTCAGTGGTGACTACATGCTTGTTGTCGAAAGCATCTGAGGCGGAGTCGATGTTATGGCATAGACGCATGGCACATATCCACTATCGAAAAATGAATTATATAATTAAAAATGGTTTTGTGGAAGGTGTGCCTAAGCAAAAGTTTTCTGTGGATGATAAGTGTCTTCCTTGTAAAAAGGGAAAACAACACAGAAAACCTCACAAGTCTAAAACCGTGAATTCCATTGCTTCTCCACTCGAATTACTTCACATGGATTTGTACGGTCCAGTGAATGTAAGGAGTATTGGAGGAAATATTATTTCTTAGTTGTTACTGATGACTTTTCTCGTTTTTCTTGGGTTTTCTTTCTAGTAACAAAGGATGAGACAGCAGAAATGTTGATCAATCTTTTTACAAGTTGGAGAATCTACTTGAGACAAGAATCAAGCGCATTAGAATCGAAAATGGCACAGAATTCAAGAATCGGTTGCTGGATATGTATTGTCTTTGCAAGGGGATAGAAAATCAATTCAGTTCCCCATACACACCGCAACAGAATGGAGTGGCAGAACGGAAAAACAGGACATTAGTTGAAGCTGCTAGGACCATGCTTTCTGATTCTAAGCTTCCTGTCATCTTTTGGGCAGAGGCTGTGAATACAGCTTGCTATGTTATGAATAGGGTTTTGATGGTTAAACGACACAACAAAACGTGTTATGAACTTTTGAGAAACCGTAAACCAAATTTAGAAGGGTTCGAACCGTTTGGGCTTCCATACACGATAATTAGAAATAAAAACCAACCAAACTTTGGTGAAGTCGCGGACGAAGGATTTTTCCTAGGTTATGTAGACGGTGCACCAAACAAAAGAGTTTTTAATAAAACAAATGGTAAATTGAAACGGTTTTTAATATTGAAGTTATCACATATTCGCCCAAGCAGTCCAGCCCAGGTCCAACAATTCTGTAGGACTATGATCTATGCTTTGAATCTTTTAAAATTCCTGAGTTTTCCGATGCAGGTGATTTAGAAGTGATTCACAGCTTGACTAGGGATGGAGATGAGAGTTCTTTCAGTCCGAGTTCAAGTGTTCCAAGTGCAGATGTGTCAGGACCTTCCTTACATGCAAATGCAGAAGTAGCAGATTCGATTGACAGTGAGTCCGAACCTCTTGAGGGGGAGGACTTTATTAATCTGTTTGCTAATCAAAATGTTTAGGGGGAGATTGGATCAAATCCGGAGAATAACTTGGAAGTAGATGCCAATGCTACTACACGAGCAAACGGAGATCATCCAGTTGAGAACATTATAGGTGATCCGAATATAGGTGTTCAGACAAGGAGGAGTATAGTAGAAGGTTCTTGTATGTATGCTATGATTGAAAAGACTGGTATTATCAACGAGTGCTTGTATAGCTGTTTTATTTCTCAAGAGGATCCGAAGAATATTCATATGGCTCTGAAGGATAATTCATGGGTAGAAGCTATGCAGGAGAAACTTTCTCAGTTTGAGAAGTTGAAAGTCTGGGAATTAGTTGATTTAGCAGAGGGAGAAAAAGAAATTGGCACCAAGTGGGTGTTTAAGTGTAAGAAAGATGACCGAGGGATCGTGACAAGGAACAAGGTTCGGTTAGTGGTGAAAGGGTTCAATCAACAAGAAAGGATTGATTATATTGAAGTGTTTGCACCAATGGCCAGATTGGAAGCAATTCGTTTGTTCCTAGCCTTCGCTTCATTCAAGGGCTTTAAAGTTTACCAACTAGACGTGAAGTGTGCGTTTCTTTACGGGGAAAGTCCAAGAAGTGGTGTATGTCTCACAACCAGATGGGTTTACTGATCCAGACTATCCAGATCGAGTGTACAAGCTGAATAAGGCATTGTATGGATTGCATCAGACACCCAGGACGTGGTACTGTCAGTTCATTTGTTGAAAAATGGTTTTGAAAGAGGTCAGATTGACAGTACACTTTATCTGATGAGAGCATGTGTCATGAATTTGAAGAGGTGATGAAGGTTACGTTCAAGATGAATGCAATGGGTGAGTTATCATTCTTCTTGGGGTTACGAGTTGAACAAAAGAAGGATGGGATCTTTATTCATCAGACGAAGTATGTGTATGACATTTTGACTCGTTTCAAGATGGAAGATTGTGCTACTTTTAATACACCCATTTGTGAAAATCACAACATTGGTCTAGATGCTGAGAGTGTGGACAATGTTGATCAGGGCCATGATTGGATCATTAAAGTATCTTACAGCTTCAAGACCAACATTGTTCGCCGTATGTCTGTGTGCCAGATATCAAGCAAATCCAAAGGAGTCGCATATGAAGGCGGTGAAGCGAATTCTTCGTTACTTGAAGGGAAAACCTAATTTTGGGTTATGGTATCCTGCTGATAGTGACTTGAAGTTTATTGCATACAATGATTCAGATTTCGGAGGATACAAATCAACTAGAAAATATACCACATGTGGTTGTCAGCTCTTAGGGGAAGACTTGTGTCATGGCATTGCAAGAAACAAGCATGTGTGTCTACGTCTTCGTGTGAAGCTGAATACATTGCTGCGGGTAGCTGTTTCTCTCAGGTTCTGTAGATCCAACAGAAAATGCGCGATTATGGTTTGAATTTCACTCACACCCCTATAATGATATACAACAATGCCACAATTTCCATAACAAATAATCCCGTAAAACATAGTCGCACAAAACATATTGACATTCGTCATCATTTTATACGGGATTGTGCTGAAAAGAGAATGATTGAACTGCATAGAGTTGATACACTAGATAACCTGGCAAATCTTTACACTAAAGCTTTTGACAGGGCTCGAGTTGAACATCTAGTCGAACTCAACGGGATGAGGAATCTTGAATAACCAGTTTTTCATAAGAATTTTGTAAATAGATTACTGCTTTCTTAAAAATAAAGAACATAAAAAATAGAAAAAAATGAGTTATCACTGTGTTGAAAAAGAAGAGATGATAGTACATCAGCAAGTTAGACTGTCAAACTGAAATTGAAACTAAATTGCTTACATGTGAAAGCAGCTTCATCATATGATGTACCGGTAGGCAAAAACATGAAATAATCAACTTACTATAGTGATATAAACATAAAGAACTGAGTATGAGTGGGTAACATGATAAGTGGCGTATGGTTTTATAACCTTAAATCTTGCGTTGATAGATTGCCAAAATCTGAAGTTTTGGGTATTTATACTGTTATTTCATCCGGGGTATCCGGGTTGTCCTTCTGCTACATCCAGATATATGTTGACCTAGGCACAATCAGGATATCTTAAAAGAGCTAACAATGCCAAATCCCAGAAAATGAAGAAGCTCTTCTAAAGAGTCATTCAACTGTGCAAAATGCATAAATCGTACCAAAATCTGTGGTATTTGTCTTAACCCTCGTTGGATATTGGTCTCTTTGTTGTATGGAAGTACTGACCTGATCACCAATTATTTGACGTTGTAAAACACAAAGGATGAATTTTGATATACTCACCTACTACGATGAATCTTTGTGCATACCTTGATCGTGGGGATATGTCCTGAAGTGGGACACACTAGTATATCAGTATAATATTACCTTAACGTATCACATGGTAAGGTACTTGAAATGTTCATGTGTTTTGTTTAAGTGGATAAACAATACTAGTAATCGTCTTGAACTGCTTTTCATGAAAATTAAAAGAAAGAATTAAGTGTAAGTGTGAAACAATTTGATTAGGCTGATATGATCTTCTTAACCGGTGATTCTCACAAAAACAGAGTGTTTGTTTTCGGGTTATTGCTTTGCTTTCAGAAAAATATAAAAATCCAAAAAGATTTTCTTTTTCTTTAAAATTCTTTACGTACGGAAAATGGTTGTTCTTGGAGGAATTGTTACCGAAAGGGGGAGACGATGTTAGAAGATGAGTTCAAACTATTTAACTTTGCAGGTTCTAGTGATGTTGAAAATTTTTGAGTATTGGTTTGAATGGAAATTGCTTAATCTGTTACATCTCTTGATTAATAATAATTTGTTAACTTGTGTTGAAAAATTCTTATGGTTTCTCGAGATGTTTTTGTTTTGTATATAGATAGTTGCAATTTGTTCTTGTGAAGCAAAGTGAAGATTAGTGAAGAGGAGTCTGATTGGATGCATGGTAGAATCCTCCTTTCTACATTGCTGGCAAAGTTTGAAGAGTTTGAAGATTGCTATGCAAATGCTGAATTGGAATTTACTCAATTGCTAACGATTTTGAAGATTTGGTGATTGGATGCATCAGCTTAGGGGGGAGTCTGTTGCTGACAGAAGCTATTGAAGCTAAAGCTATCCGAAGACCAATGATAATGAATGATTACATGAAGAATTCAAGATGACTGAAGACAAAAGTTGTTTATGAAGCTATTGTCAAGGGGTAGTCTGTTGGTGCATGTTTGTGACAACAACTTTTAGATTCAGGTCTTTGGATATCTTGTAATTAGTAAAACGATAAACGGTTAGCAGGTTTAGTTTTGTAATAGTGAGTTATTAGTGATTGGGCCAAACCAAACCCACATTGGGGGAAGGTACTGTCCAATTCGCAGGTCTGTGTGAAACCAGCCCAGAATGCATGTCTTGTGTTATATAAACATGTTATGCATTAGGGTTAAGGTTAAGCACTTGAAATCAGCTTACAGAGAGTTAGAGAGAAACTTTGTGAGAGCTATAGTGCTTGGACGGAATTTGCGTGTGGTAGGATCTTGATTGATTGTAATCAGTTTGATAGATAATCAATAAAGATTAGTTTGTGGTAATTTCTGCTTCTACACGTTTTCTGTTACAATCTGGTTTAGAGGATTCCGCACTCTAGATTGGTTAAGCAATTCTGACGATCCATAGGACTAAGGGGAACTACATTTACATTGACTGAGTTATGGGTAAATATGCTGGTATCAAGTCGCGTAGTTAAGTCTAGTTCGAGACTACAGTCAGCGTAGATATGCATCTACACTGAATGGCCGGCGTATTTGTCAAATACGCCGGTTGCTCGAACTCGCGTTTGACACTTAAATGCGTGACATGTTGATTCTTGCTAAATACGTTGTCTTCAACACAAATCCGATGTATTCTTATTGTTCATGATTAACCCTTTAAACAAAACCCACAAACTAATATGATCTCGGTCATTATACATTCTAAAGAATATATGCCTGATATGATCATCTGATATAATACCCATGAACAAGATTTCCATACCGTAATCGATATCAATCACCAATAGGATCAGTTCTACGGTTTTGAGAATAAGGTTTGCTAAATGTTTGTTGATGATGTAGATGATAATGTGTTAAAGAAGAAAACTATTCAATTCTCAAAAACTGTTACATATATATACTAAAATATCTTCCAGCGTAATTAATATATACGTTAGAAGTTAATTACGCCGCCCATGTTTTGTTCGAAGGATCCTTCAAATCAAAGAAATCCCATCCAAATACGCTTGAAAATTATAAACGTTCTTGAAAAATGTGCCTTTTTTTAACTAAAAATAGTGCAAAAACCAAAAATAAGTTTGGAAAATAAAAAATTGGCAATTTGGACACCGAAATTCGTTTTTCGACCCGAGAGATTATCCTTTTTTGCAATTTTCATTTATTTGAAACTCCTTGACGTTCCTGCAAAAGATCATACCAACAACACTTGTTAGTTTATTATTTTAATCTTTGATAATCGAGCACAAGAAAAACTGTCGGTATATTTGTCCTCTTAAATCCATGGATCCTTCTTTCAACATGCTTTCAGTGAGCGTTTTATCATGTTGTGGTAATATTGAAAAAAATTACAATGGCCCCCACTCAAGCTAGATGGTTAGAATATTATGCCCATGAGTCCCATGTCAGGACATACCCTACGATCAAGGTATGCATAAAGCTTCCTCATAACATGTGAGTATATTGAATTCATTCGTTTAAAAGATACAAGATCAGTGCATTGGTGAACAGGTTTCGTACAGTCAAAGCGACCAATGCTGTCTTGACCAAGGTTAGGCAGATACCTCAGTGTGGTACGATTTCTTTTGATTGGCTTGTTTGGTTGAGCTTTTTCAATTTTAGGGTTTTTGGCCTCTTTGGCTCTTTTGAAAAGATATCATAATCATGTCTAGGTCTGCATATATCTGGATGCATCAGAAGAGCGACTATGATATCCTCGAATGATAAAACAATATAAAGACCCAGAATTTCAGATTTTGGCAATCTATTAACACAAGATTTAAGACCATTAAGTCATATGCCACAACATGTTACCCACAGACACCACAATATTGTGGGTATTCAGAACTCTTGTGTAAGCATTATCTTTTGTCACCTAATCGTAGTTTATTCGATGGTGTTGCTGAAACCACTACCATGTCGTTGCTTGGCACCCTGATTTGTTGCTTTGCCTCTCGATTTTATTTTCTTTTATGTTTCAAAAATAGACAAAGTGTTAGCAGTTTTCTATTATTTCTTTACCAGACAGGTGTCAAAAAGGAGAGATCAAATTACATTTACAATTTTCTTGATTTCTTCCACCCTAAAGTTCATTTTCGTATGTCCATTGCTTGAAAATGAAATTTTAATTTAAACAGAAAATCTTTTTGATGGGCACGATTTTAAGATACTCGCGTATTTCGGAAAGCGTTTTTTTATTTTAATAAAAGATAGAGTATGTACAACTGGTTATAGCAATAAAGTTCATTTCCACTCAATAAAATTGATCATTTCCAACCAAGTTACCAACTGGTTGAAACAAGTTTTGTCGAAGGCTTTCGTGAAGATGTCGGTTTTCTGTTGTGTAGTATCCCGTGGCACCACTTGAATGTATCCTTTCTCGTATGCAACTCGAATCGTGTGAATGCGAATCTCCATATGTTTAGTTCTCGAGTGATGGATTCGATTCTTCACAATTCCCAGACACGCCTCATTGTCGATGAATATTGGAGTTTTCATGACGTTAATCCCGTAATCCAGCAACTGATTTTGTATCCAGAGAACTTGTGAACAACAACTGTAGACTGTCGTGTATTCAACTTGAGCAGTAGAGGTGGATATTTTCGTCTTTCTTTTTGCTTTGCCATGATATGAGACAATTTCCTACGAATTGGCAACCTCCGGATACTGATTTTCGATCGACTTTACAACCTGCATGGTCACTATCAGAATAAGCAATTAAATCAAAATTACTATCTTTAGGATACCAAAGTCCAAGCTTGGGTTTTTCTTTCATATAGCGAAAGATTCGTTTGACCGCAGTTTCATGAGATTCTTTGAGATTCGTCTGAAAACGAGCGCAGATGCAGACAACCCACATAATGTCAGGCCTACTTGTGGTTAGATACATCAACGAGACTATCATTGAACGATAGAAATACTAGTTCACGGGTTTTCCTTGAAGATCAGGATTGAGTTCAATCTGGGCTGCAAATGGTGCGCTTGCAGTTTGCAGTTGTTCATATTGTATTGAGCAAGAATATCCCAGATGTACTTTGCTTGATGAATGAGGATTATGACTACTCGCTGCTTCACTTCCAATCCCAAGAAAAATGTGAGCTTGCCCATCATGCTCATTTCGAACTTTGCTTGCATAACCTTTTCGAATTCCTTGCACAATGTTTCATCGGTTGACCTAAAGATTATACCGTCTACATAAATCTAAACCAGCATCACATTGTCTCCGATCCTTTTTGTGAATAGAGTCGATGGCGATTCTTCCTCTGGTGTATCCGCATTCCAGATGGTATTTTGACAAAGTCTCTGTTGATGCACTATTGTGTTCGTCACTTGTCAAATAGGCTAGATTGAGCGTGTGTTGAATATTGTATAGGTTAGAATCGAACACACGACCATAATATGGAGATTATAGTGTAAAAGGGTCAAGTTCGCTTGAGATATGTTTGTGATGTCAAGTTCGGCTGAACATGACATAGTCAAATTCGCCCGAACTTCCCTCCTCTCTAGCGAACTTGTCTTCCTATATATAGTTGTGTTGTTCATTTTGTCATTTGACTTTTTGGCATCCCTACGGGGAGGTGCTGCCTGATTCTCTCCAGGAACTACGGCAGCTGGACTTACAAAAGATGTATACTCTTTTGGTATGAATGAAGACTTCTGATGCATTCTACTTCCGTCTAGAACCGCCTGATCACGGACCTTCAATTGGTATCAGAGCTACGGTTATCACCTACGCTCATGAATTTGGACATTTATGGACATTAGGAGGGGTTTTGGACGTAAAACTTGAAATAAACATACAATCCACTGATGAAAAGTAAAACTGAACGGATAGGATTGTTAGAAAACCATTTTCGACCAGAACTATGGTGAATTCATCTCGAAATTCGAAGAAATAAGGATTCTGGATCGAAAAATGTGAAAAAAGGCTGATTTGGGGGACCAAGTTCGCCCGAACTCGACAAGAATTCTCATGATTTTTCATCAAGTTCGCCTGAACTTGACTGATTTTCATGATTTTTCATCAAGTTCGCCCGAACTTGACAAGGATTTTCATGATTTTTCATCAAGTTCGCCGAACTTGACAAGATTTTCATGATATTCATCAAGTTCGCCCGAACTTGACTGATCTTCATGAATTATCACAAGTTCGCCGAACTTGACTGATTTTCATAAAGTTCGCTCGAATTATAGATTTATGAATTAGTTACAGTTCGCCCGAACTTGAAGCTTAAATTTCTTATACTTTGATACAAGTTCGCCCGAACTTGTTGAAAAGTGATTCTTACACAAGTTGCCCGAACTTGTCCAGAAGCCTAAAAAAAGGCATGGAAAAATTTTGTTGATCGTATTGATGGGATGAGTGTCCAGAAAAAATTTGGCGATAGAATTTTTTTCGAGTTTTCAAAGACCGAACCGGGATGTTCGGGGATACCGTCTAGAGCTTCAGAGTACAGATTTGGTGATACGTTCACAAATTTTGAAGATAACGGGAGAGTCATTGATACCGATGCAGAATGTTGATCATTTGGGTGTCGTGACTAGTAATGGGCCTAAACGTTAAATCCGCATTTGTTAAATACTGGAAGTTCGGGATTTCAGGGGGAATTTCAGTGAAAATTTCAGTATGGTCAGAATTTACAAACATGAGGGGGAATAAAAAATTTTCAATATTTGAAGATTCCGACATTTTTGAAATTCGTGACTACTGCAACAGTATCCGGGTGGTTACCGATTGCAGATTATCGGGAAATGCAGAGGATTGAGATTCATTGGGTATTTCAAATTGATGTCTAGTTTGAAAGTGGGGGTTACATAACTAAGTCTTGGAGGAGTTGTTTATCAGATTCTGAGGTCATGGTTGTGGATTGACACCTGAGTCGCACGTATGGTTTGGAAGCACACACGACTGCCTATCTTTAACTCTACTTTGCACATGAACTATTGACTGGACTAACCGCCAGGAGATAAGGATGCTCTGTAGTTTCAGTTGCCACAGGTTGTACGCGGTACCATGATTAAAGAAGATGATTTATGGGATCGGATCTTTCCGATAAAGCTGTGTATACCAGATGCTGACAAAAGAGGCTATACATTTGGGATTCTGTGATTACAAGAAGTTCAGATTTTTCAGTTCATGATACAAAGTGATGCTTAAGGGTTAGAGTCCTGATCTCCGGTGAAGGAACAGTTAGCTGGATTAGCAGTCGTTAGTATAATGACTAGCTCCCCAGATGGATGGTTTCAAAATTACCAAGGAAATCTGATGATAAGCTTTGGTGGCCATCATTTTTAGTCTTCAAGCAAATGAATCATTCTTCTTTTGGACTAATCGCCGTTGGATGATGATGTTTGGTGATTAAGTAGCGCTGGTCTACCGGAGATAGCTTTATATCTGTCATTGTGACTGAAGAGGAAGAATGTGATTTTGGTCACGGATGTATGTTTCTCAGATTCGATGCTTTACCAGATTATCTGTTTCTGATGAAGATTTGCTGATTGAGTAGATTACTTATTTGCTGGTCAAATCTTTCTGAAGGGTGCTTAACTGCGATTACGAAAATTGGGATTTCGGATTTTCGAGGTGATTCGTTGATTTGAAGTTTTTCCAATGCGGTGATTCGAAGTTTCTATCAATTGCCGGTTGAGTTTTTGATACTTTAGGAGTGTGCGGAATAAACTCTCGATGCTCAACGCTTATTCAAAAACTAAACTCGGATGCGGTTATCGTCGAAATGGAGAAGCGGCTGCATTGATTAGCTTCGAGTTGATGGTTATTCGAGAAAATTTGTCGGTCAAGTAAATCAGAGGAGTCGGAAACCACGCAACCAAAGATCTGAACTGGAGATTTCAGCGGTACTGAAAGTTCATAATGCAAACCCGGATCATCAATTAAGGGGGAATCTGTTGACGCGTTTTGACGACATCGGCAGACACCTTGATTGAAGTTGCAGAATATTCAAACACGGCTCAAAGTTTTGAAGTTCAAGATCAAGCTTCGACAGTAACGAACAAGGGGGAATCTGTTTGTGCACTATTGTGTTCGTCGCTTGTCGAATAGGCTAGATTGAGCATGTGTTGAATATTGTATAGGTTAGAATCGAACACACGACCGAAATACGGAGATTACAGTGTAAAAGGGTCAAGTTCGCTTGAGGATATGTTTGTGATGTCAAGTTCGGCCGAACTTGACATAGTCAAGTTCGCCCGAACTTCCCCCCTCTCTAGCGAACTTGTCTCCCTGTATATAGGTGTGTTGTTCATTTTGTCATTTGAGTTTTTGGCATCCCTACGGGGAGGTGCTGTCGGATTCTCTCCAGGAACTCCGGCAGCTGGACTTATAAAGATGTATACTCTTTCGGTATGAATAAAGACTTCCGCTGCATTCTATTTCTACTCCATTCTTAATAACATTCTACCGAATCGGTTTATGTTTACGCATTAACTTCCGTCTAGAACCGCCTGATCACGGACCCTCAGTCTCGTTCCAAGCCCGAGGTGCTTGATGAAGACCATAGAGAGCTTTGTCAAGTTTGTAGTATCGTTTAGGGAAATGTGGATCTTCAAACCCTGGAGGTTGACAAACATAAATTTCTTCTTTTACTCTGCTGTACAGAAATGCGTTTTTCACATCCTTCTGATACACTTTGAATTTTTTGTACGATGCATATGCCAAGAATATTCTAATTGCTTCCAAACGTGCTACCGGAGCAAAAACTTCTTCATAATCAATCCCTTCCTCCTGTCCGAATCACTGAACTACCAATCTTACCTTGTTCTTAATAATCACACCACGATCGTCCATTTTGTTTTGAAACACCCATTTTGTCCAAATAGGAAATTTTCCTTCTAGAAGATTAACTAGTTCCCGTACTTTGAGCTTTCGAAACTGAGATAATTCTTCCTGCATCACCTGCACCCAGCTTGAGTCTTGAATAGCTTCTATGATGTCACTTGCTACAGACTGCAAAGGAAAGTGGCGTACAATCCTTTGTTGATAACATATGTCTGTCCACGAGTTCGCACGTCGTCTTCCACCGGACCTATCACAATTTCAATTGGATGATTTCGATTGGTCTTATAACCTGCATTGGTATGGGTTTCAATTTGTTGAGGTAGATTGGTGAAGTGTTCATTGACATATATGATTGCAGGTCCGTCCTCTTGAATTGGTTCATCCACATTCGTCTGAGAAATTCTCATCCGAAGTGTCACCACTTACTTCGTCGACGGGAAGGATTGGATCGGCTGAAGCGGGAGTGAACGAGTTGTGAAAGGGGTGAAACCAATGTCTGACGAGTCAAACAATGGTTTAATTGAAGTGGTTTCTGCAGGTTCAGTTTCAGAAAGGGGTTTGGGAATTTCAAAAGTGTTGAAAACGATATCTACATCTAAAACCAATTACAACTTCCAGTGTTGGTGTAGTTACCTTCTTGAAAGTCGACATAGTACGATTCAAGCACCATCTTGGTTCGTTTGTTGTAGACTCTATATGCCTTCTGAGTAGATGAATAACCATGAAATAACACACATCGCCAACTGCTTCAAACTTGATTAGATTGTATTGAGTGTTGAGAAGAGTACATGATCATCCAAACGGTCTAAAGAAATCTATCAGAGGCTTTCGCTTGAAAAGAAGTTCATAAGCAGTTTTTCCGTGAGGTTTAATGATGAGAACTCGATTTAAGACATAGCATGCTATGTTCACTGCTTCCGCCCAGAAGATGATGGGTAACTTGGAGTCTACAAGCATAGTTTGAACAACTCCAATGAGTGTTCTGTTCTTTCGTTCTGCTACGTCATTTTGCTGAGGAGTTCTAGCTGCACTGTACTAAAGGTGAATTTCCTTTTCTTCACATAAGGAGATAAACATATGATTTTTGAATTCTGATCCGTTATCACTTCTGATTGATCTGACCTTCAGTTTGATGACATTTTCGATCATGAGGATGAATGACTGAAGAATGGATGCAGTCTTGCTTTTAGCTTCAAGAAAGTAAACCCATGAGAATCAATAAGTATCATCTATAATCACCAAGCAATAGGATCTTTTAGCTAAACTTTTAACACTAATAGGATCGAAAAGATCCATATTCAACAATTGTAGAGGTGCAGTAATCGTATTCACTGCTTTGGATTGGGAGGCTTTTTGTGTTGTTTACCTTGGGCGCATGCAATACATTTTTATGAAAAAGAAAACTCTTTTATGGGCAAACCTCTTACTAGATTTAATTTAGAAAGATTATTCATATTTTTGAAATTGACATGCCCATTCGCCTGTGCCAAAGAAGTGATTCCGATTCTGATGCTTTAGAAATTAAGCATGTCATTTGTTCAGCAAATTCGGCCGTTTTCATGTTTAAAACGTAGGTATTGTTTTGACGCGGAACTGTAAGCATAATCATTTCGGGAGGAACCGAGTAGCCAGGCTTGAGAAAGATGCATTCTACATCGTTGAAGAGCACAGATATTCCTTTGTCAAAGACTTGTGATACACTCATAAGATTGTAGCACAATTTTGGTATATAGTTAACATCTTCCAAAGTTATAGCTTCCGAGATTACATCTTCCAAGACCAACTATTTTTCTCCATTTTCATCTCCGGCGAATGAGACAATTTAATCCCATCATATGCCTAGAGCATCCACTGTCGACGTGTCAAATGTACTCCATTAGCATTCGAAGCCATTTTTGAATTTTATTCTTTTATACAACAACAAACAACAAGAAATATATACAAATTAGTTAGCTTCGGAACCCAGACTTGCTTAACTTTAAATCTATCATGATCTTCTTTGACAATTTCGTCTTTTCTTTCCAAAAACAATTTGCATTAATGAAGTTTTTGACTGATTTCTTAAAATTATCAAAATGATCTGTGAAATGCTTAGCAAAATTATGATCTGGTTTAGAACATTTCTTGTTTTTGCAATGTTTCGCCGTGTGTCCTAAATGACTGCAGCGAAAAAATTTTATGCAACGTTTCTTTTTCTTGTTAGATGTTGATGCATTGAAAGATGATGTAGGTGATGAGTGTCTTGAACTGTATGATGTGTTGTCTGATGAAGAAGCTGATTCTTGATTTTCACTTGAATCATCTCATTCTTGATCTTCACTCAAGCTTTCTTCACCACTTTCTGAAGTTGTTGTGTTTGAGTCTTCACTGCTGCTTACTTTGAGTTGATTCCTTATCAGACTCTGATGTACCTGTACACGATGGAACAAACTCGGGAATTGCCTCTGTAAGGAACTTTCTGAATCTGTTTTGCTTTAATTATGGAACAAACACACGGGATTCAAGCACACCATTTTCATCACAAAAAGTAGATTTCAAGTCCAGCATTCAACCACTACATTATCATGGTTGTGGGTCAAAGGTTTAGTCACATGCTTATGACAGTCATCCCAAATATTTAGACTAGGTTTAATAACCGTCATAGTTAAATTATTACGTTCATCCCGAATAAAAGTTTGGTTTGTTTTACCACAGTTTTACAGGCAAACCAGTTAACCATTTTATAACTGTCTCCTAAATACCCTATTCCTATTTTTGTCCCACCATACTCCTCATCGCACACATCCTCCTCACGTCAATTGCATCTACATTGCTTATAGGAACGTTAGTACTTTTGTCATTTTCACAATCGTCACTTTGAGCAATTAAATCATTTTTATCAATTAAATCATTCTCTGGATGACGAGTTGGCATGGGTACATAGTTTTTGCTATGAGGAGTTGGAAAGATTTTCTTTCATTTCCATGCTTATCTTTGTACCAAATGCCATCTTTCACGTATGTCGGCCGTTGGCAATTTTTAATATCAATTAGTGCCTTTTTACTTACATTCCATTTGTCAATAGTGAGATGCAATTTAGTGTTTTGAACCTCAGATTTCTCGATTTTTTTAGTTAACTCATTTATAATGAAATCTTTTCTGAAAACGAATTCTTTCAATGTTTGCATTTCAGCTAAAGTTGAGTTCAACTTTCTCTGATATGTTGCTTCGTTTTATTTCAATTCTTTGTTAAATTGCAAAACTTTATCTTTTTCTCTGATTAGGTCACGGTTGAGGGATTTATAGTGAGCCACAATGTTAACACATGGTTGTGAGCAAATTTTGACTTTAAATTCGTATGGTATGCTGTTTACTAAGTCATTGCTTGATCTTTTTCCTTCTTGATGCTACCAGGCCGCCTCTTGAGCTTTCTCCTTATATTTTGAAATTTTAGCTTCTTTCTTTCCTTTGTCAGCTTCAGGCTTGGTTGTGTTGACTATGTTCTTTAGACCTTTGTCGACAGACACCTCTCCCTTGGGAATACCTACATTTTTGTTGCAGAAAAAGTTTGAAGGTCGTGGAGCTGGTTTGGTGAATATCTTGGCCATTAGAGCTTTGTCGACTTCCTTCGGTTCAGTGGATATCTTTTCTATTAAAGCTTTTTTGACTTCCTCTTTTGCATCAACAATTTATACTGCCCATTCATAGTTTTCCACCACCAAGGTCTTTTGGGTGTTAGCAACCAAATTCTTGCAGTTGTAGCATCACAGCTTTGACTTGTCGAAACTAGCTTTTCCAAGTGACAACCTCTTTCCTGTCTTGTCTTGAAACTTCTTCAGCCTTAAGGTGATCATAGCCATTTGCCACTTCAGATCCATTTCTTCCATATCATCTGGATCCACTTGGTACATATCTTCGGCAGAAAGGAAATCTCGTTTCAGCTCTCCCAACATAAGAGCTTCATAACTGCCCAGGAAGGTGTTAAACAGTGCAACATGTTAAGTGGATATTGTCACACCCTCAATTTCCACTTGCGGGGTATTACCGCGAGGCGTGTGATAAACCAGAATCTCAGACACTAGCAATGTCGAACGACTCTATATGATTTATTTAAACGTTTTCCAAAGACATTTGTTGTAAACATGCATAGTCATTTTCAAAATTTCAAGGTTTCAAACTTTAGCGGAAGCATTAAAAAAAGTAACGGGCGCCAACATAAACGCCAAAACCAAAATCCCAAAAATTATTCGTAAATAAAGACTCGATAAAAATGTCTTGGTCAAATGCAAGTGAGTGCACCTAGCGTTCCTAGAGTCCTGAGAAACATGCAAAGAAACAAGTGTCAACATTAAAGAAGAGTGAGTTCACAGGTTTTTTTTTATAAGTTCACAAGTTCGGTTTAAAAGGTTGTTTTCCCCCGTTATCCCTAACCCGGGATAACGACTTAGTTCCATTATTCCTAACCTAGAATAATAAGGTTGGTTCGTAAATAAGTTCAATGTTAACATGTAGGTAGCGATGCCTAAAGTTACGCCACGTAAGAGTTCGCGATCGAAGTTGACTGTTATTGCCTCTGTGTTGCCAGGTCTATCACTGACCATGGTGAAAGTAGCCAAATTAATCACCCGTTGACCATTCCCGGTCGGCTAGCGCGACTAGCTCGGGTGTGGCTTGTCGGGCCCAGTAGTACTACTATAATTTCCCCGCTATCTAACCCAATACTAACGATCTGAGAGTTGGTTGAGGACTTCTGTGATAAAGCTACTTAGTGACCATAACATACATTAACATTAACTTAGTTACCGAATAGTTAACGGTGTTAATTTCGCATAACGTAAAAGATTGAGTTGTAGAGCGTATACATGTTTCTCCCCCTGTTGTTCAAAACCGGATAAAATAGGGGCCGTGAACTCACCTTAAATTGCTCGGTTAGATAAACGCAAAAGAAGCAAATGATGGAACCGCTAATCGCGTCCTAACATGTCAACCGATTCAAAGTTAGTGTGTGAACACACTAACACACAGTACGGCACACGTAATAACCAATTCGAAACCATAATCATGCATGTAAAGTATTACCATACAAAAACGATCAAACCAACTTTTCATAACACACAGGATAACTCATACAACACTTAGATACACACAAACGCAAGTTATCATGTTTCAGCTTGTACACTCAAAACTGGGCTGTTTTCGAGAAGTTTTATAAAATAGTTCCAACGTTCCAAAAATTCCAATTTTTTACAGGAGGTGTCAATTAGAATGTAGAATTTTTTGTAAAATTTTCAAATCCTAAATCTTTACCAGTTATTTAGAAATATTTATATACTAGGATGCAGTCAGATTCGTCGCTTTCTGACTGCAGTCCACGAGAAAAATCATTTAAAAATCATCGTTCATCCGATTAACGAAATTCAGTGGGAGATTTTCGGAAACTCTCGTCTCCAGTTACCTTCCAGATTTCGTGACATAAACCCATACAGACTATGAGATCCAACTCGATAAACAACCTGCAAATTCTGCAGAATTTACGCAGCTTCAGCTGCTGCACTAAATGACCATTTAAAAATAGCAAAAGACCTCAGAAAAATATGAATCCAGCACCATTTGAAGCGTTTTTCAAAAATACACTTTTAGGCATCAGAAAATCCACTTTTCGATAAATAATGATCAGGTTACAGCCAACTGAAGTTGGCTGTAAATGTCAATCAGCTTACTGTTTTCGACTTTATCGCATTAGAACATGTGTAAACGGCCATGACGCTTAGTTGTATTGATTAACAGCAGGTTAACTTGTCAAATGTCATCTAATATATCAATATTCATGCAAACCCTAAGTATATATCATGATCTTTATCGATAAAACGCAGCCTACTATTTTAATATTCAAACATATCATCACAACCGCAAAGATTCGCATATTCATCCGAACTAATCATGCACCACAACACTTTTTCATAATAATATCATACAAGCACATAATCATGATCAAGACTACACAAAACCTATTGTGAATCGCAATACAATTAAACCCTAACCTTGAAACGATGACAATTAGTGAACCGGGACAAGCTGGGAATCGATCCGAGAGATGTAGAGCTTGCGCGACCGAGAGAGGGGGGGGCTGCCGTCGACTTCCACTAGAGTATTAGGGCTTGAATGTTTCCCACAACATGCATGTATACGTAATATAAAAGGGGGGCATAAGGGGGGCGGTTTGGGTTATTTCCTTGGGCGCAAGGAGTGTGGGCCGCAAGGAGTGTGGGCCGCACGGGGGTGTGGGTGGCGGGTTGGGTTTGCTATGGTCACGAAGTCGAAACGTTTACAGGCTTGATTCGGTTTATAAATAGAATTTACTAAAATATTATTCATGACACGGAGTTTATAAAATATTAAATCACGTATTTGGAGTCGGACGTAATAGATTCACAAACGTCTAATAACACATAGCACGTAATTCAGATACGACCCGTTAAAGCTCCCAAACATCGTGTATTCCCTAGTTACTAAAGTTAGTGTAGTTATTGCGAGCGCGTAATCAATACTCCGAATTAAATCAGCGTAGGAATGAATAACAATAAAGTAGTGCGTTTAAGATACCTGAAAAGCCGGAATGTCACATTATCCCCATGTTGAAAGAATTTCGTCCCGAAAATTGAGTAAACGCGGTTTAGAATGCAGCGCACAAAGATTCAGTTTGTTAGAATGGTACAAGTAAATCCCAGGCTGTCACATCATCCCCATGTTGAAAGAATTTCGTCCCGAAATTCAGTTGGCGGTAACGTCAGATTGCTGCTCAGCTGCGAAAAGGTGTGGATACTTGCTTTTCATTTGGTCCTCTCTTTCCCACGTGAACTCCAGTCCACGCTTAGAGTTCCAACGAACCTTGACGATCGTATCTTGCTGTGCCTTCGAGTCTTGATCTCACGGGCCATGATCTCGATAGTTGTCCACAATGCAGTTGCTCATCCACTTGAATCTCATCCAATGGAATGACTAGGGTCTCATCTGATAGACACTTCTTCAGATTGGACACGTTAACAACGTTGTGAACTCCACTGAGTTCGGCAGGAAGGTCTAACTGATAAGCTACGGGCCCGATACGCTTCGAAATCACAAATGGGCCTACGTACCGTGGATTTAGTTTGCCTCGTTTCCCAAAACGAATTACACCCTTCCAGGGTGACACTTTCAGTAGGACACGGTCACCTACTTGAAATTCGAGCGGTTTGCGTCGTTGATCAGCGTAACTTTTCTGTCGATCCCGTGCCGCTGCCATGCGGTTTCTGATTTGCACAATCTTTTAAGTAGCCTCAAGTATCAACTTAGGACCTGTGAGTTGACTGTTACCGACTTCTGCCCAACAGACCGGTGATCTACATAAGCGACCGTACAATGCTTCAAACGGTGCTGCCTGAATACTCGTATGGTAACTGTTGTTATACGAGAATTCCACTAAAGGCAGATGGATTTCCCAACTGTTCCCGAAGTCTACCACGCATGCCCTAATCATGTCCTCCAAGGTCTGAATGGTCCTTTCACTTTGACCATCCGTCTGAGGGTGGTAAGCTATGCTTATATCTAAGCGTGTACCCAACGCTTTCTGAAGTGACCGCCAAAAGTTGGACGTGAAACGAGCATCTCTGTCTGAAATGATGGATGTTGGCACCCGTGCCGAGAAATTACTTCCTTAATGTAGATGCGAGTCAACTTATCCATCTTATCTGTTTCTTTGGTCGCTAGGAAGTGTGCAGACTTAGTTAGATGATCCACGATCACCCAGATGGTATCGCAACCACTCGGAGTTCGCGGGAGTTTAGTGATAAAGTTCATCGAGATCTGATCCCATTTCCACACTGGGATCTTAGGTTGTTGAAGTAGCCCTTATGGCTTCTGGTATTCCACCTTGACTTTCGCGCAAGTCAAACACCTGCTCACGTAGGTGGCTATATCCGCTTTCATGTTGGGCCACCAGTACGCGGCTTTAAGGTCTTGATACATCTTATACGAACCAGGATGGACAGAGTATCGGGATTTGTGAGCTTCGTCCATAACTAGCTTCCTGAGGTTTCCGTAGAGAGGTACCCATATACGGTTCATGAAATACCGGGTACCATTGGGTTTCACTTCCTAATCGCGTTCCATCCTTCCCACAGATTCGGCCTTGATGTTCTCTTCCTTAACTGCTTCTAGCTGCGCGTCGCGTATTTGTTCGGGTAACCCAGAATGAATTGTGAACTGTAGTGCTCGTACCCGATGAGGTTTCAAGTGCTCCTTCCGACTGAGGGCATCAGCTACCACTTTAGCTTTACCTGGGTGATATTGAATGGCACATTCATAATCGTTCAGGAGTTCGACCCAGTGAGGCTGTCGCATGTTCAACTCCTTCTGGTCAAAAATATGTTGGAGGCTCTTGTGATCCGTGTAGATTGTGCACTTTGTTCCATATAGGTAGTGTCTCCAAATCTTAAGTGCAAACACAACTGCTCCCAATTCCAAGTCATGTGTCGTCTAGTTCTTCTCGTGGACCTTCAACTGTCGGGATGCATACGCGATGACCTTATCACGTTGCATGAGCACACATCCCAATCCCTGAATGGAAGCGTCACAATATACCACAAAATCATCTGTTCCCTCTGGCAAGGACAAAATGGGTGCACTGCAAAGCTTCTGCTTCAGTAATTGAAATGCTGCTTCCTGTTTGTCACCCTAAGCATACTTAGTGCCCTTCTGAGTGAGAGTGATAAGCGGTTGTGCGATCTTGGAAAATCCCTCGATGAAACGTCTGTAGTAACCAGCCAAACCCAAAAGTTGGCGGATCTCTGTCGGTGTGCTGGGTGCTTCCCAGTTCTTGATAGCATCGATCTTACCCTTTTCATTCACGATATGTCCGTGGAACTGAACTTCTCGAATCCAGAAATCACACTTCGAAAACTTGGCATATAGTTTCTCCTGTTGAAGTAGTTCCAGCAATAACCGCAGATGCTCAGCATGTTCTTCTTCACCCTTAGAGTAGATGAGTATATCATCGATGAACACGATGACAAACTTGTCGAGATACGGCTTACACACGCGGTTCATGAGGTCCATGAACACCGCGGGTGCATTTGTGAGACCGAAGGGCATGACCAAGAACTCGTAATGGCTATACCGAGTGCGAAATGTCGTCTTGGAGATATCCTCCTCCCTGACGCGTAGCTGGTGATAACCGGACCGTAGATCAATCTTGGAGTAGTAGCTTGACCCTTGAAGCTGGTCGAAAAGATCGTCGATGCGAGGTAATGGGTACTGGTTCTTGACGGTAACCTTATTGAGTTCCCTGTAGTCGATGCACATGCGGAAGGTCCCGTCCTTCTTCTTGACAAAAAGGACTGGAGCTCCCCATGGCGAAGTACTGGGTCGGATAAATCCTTTTTCCAACAATTCCTGAAGTTGGGAAGAGCTCTTGCAGCTCCGCTGGAGCTAAGCGGTACGGGGCCTTGGCGATAGGAGTCGCATGGCTCGCCAATTCGATTTCAAACTCTACTTATCGATGTGGTGGAAGACCGGGTAACTCCTCTGGAAACACATCGGGAAAGTCACGGACGATGGGGATATCTTCAATCCCTTCTCGTCCTTAGATTGTTCGGTGACCAGTGCGAGCAAAGCAAAAGAGTTCTTCTTCCGAAGATACTTCTGAGCTTGCATGTAAGAGATGATGTTCGTGACGACGCCTGCCTTCTCGCCTTGCACCATCAAGACTTCGTCGTTAGAGAGCGGAATATGAATAGCTTTCTCGAAACAGAGAACTTCAACTCGGACGTCGGATAGCCAGTCCATTCCGGCTACCACATCAAAACTACCCAGAGTAGTTGTCATCAGATCAATGGTAAAGGTGTGACCCGCGAGTTTAAGTTGACAGCCGGTCACTAGATGAGTCACATCTACAGATTTACCATCGCTAGTTCTATGACGTAAGGAGTCTCTAGGGGTTTAGGTGTGAGATTTAGGTTCTTCCTAAAAGACTCAGATATAAAACTCTTATCTGCACCCGTATCAAAAAGTACAGTAGCAAAAAGATCGTTAAGTGGAAACTTACCGGTGACCACATTCGAGTCGTTTCGGGCCTCCCCACGGCCTAGCGTGAATGCACGTCCCTTGGCACCTCATGTGCCACCATTTCCATTGTTGCCATTGTTGTTATTGTTGTTGTTGTTGTTGTTTTTATTCCAACCATTGTTGTTGCGAATTTGCGGGCAGTCTCGCTTGAAATGGGCAGTGCTACCGCACTGATTGCATCCCTGGTTATTACCCTGTTGCTGACCCTGGTGCTGGTTCTGATTCTGTCATGACATAATCTCCCCGCGACAATCCTTTGCCGCGTGTCCTGCTTTACCACATCGTTGGCAGCGATTTCCGGCACAAGGGCCGTGATGATGGAGGTTACAATGATTACATTGCGGCTTTCGACCCGCATAGCCGCTCGAGTTTTGGGTGTTGTTGGCAGACTGATTGTTGTGACCCCGATTGTTGTTGAAGTTATTGGACCGCTTCTGGTTTCCTTGTTGTGGCTGGGCTGATGAAGACTGCCGAGCAGGTGAGTCTTCAAATTTTCTTTTGTTGTCAGGGACAATTTCAGTTGCACCCCTAGGTGGTAACTTCCTTTGCTCCACCGCCTTATCGGTGAGTTTATGCGCCAGCCTAATCGCTTGTTGCTCCGTCGTAGGGTTGCTAGACATTACCATGCCCTGGATTCTCAGGGACCAGACCTCCAAGATAAAACTCAAGTCCTTTAACGACGGTGTTAGCCAAATCGGGACAAAGGAACACCAGATCATGATGCCTTGCCGTGTACGCTTCAATTTCTGACCCGACCATCGTGTGGTTCCATAACGCTTGTTCCAATTGCTGAACTCTGTCCCGCGGACAGTATTCCTCCTTGATTAGAGCTTTGAAATCGGTCCAGGCCATTGCGTTCGCCGCAACAAGTCCACGCGTTTGGACTTGTGCGTTCCACCAGGTTAATGCCCCATCGTCCAACGTCGAGGCAGCATACTTGACCTTATTAGCTTCGAGGCAATTGCACATTTCGAAAACCGATTCAGACTTTTCGACCCAATGGACCAGTCCTATGGGTCCTTTAACTCTTGTGAACTTGCTCGGTTTCGCATCCAGGAACATCTTGTAGGGGTTAGACCCCCTCCTGAGGATAGAGGATAGGTAGTCAGCGAGAAAGTCTACTAGCCAAACTATTAGATTTTCCCATGAAAATTTAATAATGGTTACCTGCTGGTGGGTTAGGAACACCTGCCAGAGCAGCATTCACGTGTTGTTGGATTAAAACGGCCAATTCTTCAATTGACATGTTGAGATTTCCGCGACGACCGGTTGCCATTTAGATCTTCGCAAGACAACACAAACACACACCGATAAGTACATATCCAATATAGTTATTCCACACTTAAATGATCACACAATTTATGTCAACCCAACAAATTAAACAATCAAAAGGAACATTCGATTAAATAAATTGTAATGTCTCACAAAATACCAACCAAACATATCAGTTTAATTATAAAATTTCCAAGTTCAAACATAAGTGGAAACAAACAACTAAAGGAAACAAAACGGAGATTGGCGAGACGAGTTAGTCATCTATGTCTCCATCTCCCAAGTCGCTATCACTTCCGTCTTCCTCTTCAGCGTTTTCAGCTTCAACAATCGGGTCCTGTTCCGGCTCTTCTTCCTCCGGGTCTTCCTCTGGATCCTCCTCTTCGTCTTCTACCGGTGCTGGAGGGGCCAGTGCTGGTGCGAGTATGGGATAGGTGGTGCTTGGTTCTGCTCCAGTTCGTGAATCCTCCAACTGGACTCAAGAACTCTGTCTTCGAGCCAGTCAGCCCTCAGCTGCTCAGCACGAAGGTCCTTAGCTAAAATGCTTCAACTCTCCTATTCTCATCTTGCTCTTCCTCGAGCTCTTCAGTTTTACCAGTCAGCTGACGTATCAACCATCCCTGTGTTTCGATAGTCTCTTGCATTCTCTTCAGCTATTCCTGTTGTTTCCTTATCACAGCTCTAAGTAGATCGTCCCCCACTCCTGAAGAGTTGACCGGTTTGACCGGTACAGCGGTGGTTGGACGGGAGGACGACTCCCCTCCTAAAGCGAGTCTTTTCCTAGCAGCTGAGCGTGTCTCCACGCCACGAGGTGGTGAGGGTTCGACCATGGGTGCCTTCCCCGGCGCCCTTGATTGTCGAGATCTGTCGGATGATGATGTTGACATAGCCTGCTGGGTTGGTGTAGTTAGTTACGAGCTGCGTATATCACAAATATATATATATATATATATATCACATAGAACAATTGTAGTATAACGCATAACAAGATATCACAGTTTGGTGCTAACTAAGTCTAGTGTCGTGTAACAGCTATAGTTTAGGTCTACTTTAAATGCAAACCTGGTTCTCTATAGCTAGAGGCTCTGATACCAATCTGTCAAACCCTCAATTTCCACTTGCGGGGTATTACCGCGAGGCGTGTGATCAAACCAGAATCTCAGACACTAGCAATGTCGAACGAGTCTATATGATTTATTTAAACGTTTTCCAAAGACATTTGTTGTAAACATGCATAGTCATTTTCAAAATTTCAAGGTTTCAAAGTTTAGCGGAAGCATTAAAAAAAAGTAACGGGCGCCAGCATAAACGCCAAAACCAAAATCCCAAAAATTATTCGTAAATAAAGACTCGATAAAAATGTCTTGATCAAATGCAAGTGAGTGCACCTAGCGCTCCTAGAGTCCTGAGAAACATGCAAAGAAACAAGTGTCAACATTAAAGAAGAGTGAGTTCACAAGTTTTTTTTATAAGTTCACAAGTTCGGTTTAAAAGGTTGTTTTCCCCCGTTATCCCTAACCCGGGATAACGACTTAGTTCCATTATTCCTAACCTGGAATAATAAGGTTGGTTCGTAAATAAGTTCAATGTTAACATGTAGATAGCGAGCCTAAAGTTACGTCACGTAAGAGTTCGCGATCGAAGCTGACTGTTGTTGCCTCTGTGTTGCCAGGTCTATCACTGACCATGGTGAAAGTTAGGCCAAATTAATCACCCGTTGACCATTCCCGGTCGGCTAGCGCGACTAGTTCGGGTGGGGCTTGTCGGGCCCAGTAGTACTACTATAATTTCCCCGCTATCTAACCCAATACTAACGATCCGGGAGTTGGTTGAGGACTCCCGTGATAAAGCTACTTAGCGACCATAACATACATTAACATTAACTTATTTACCGAATAGTTAACGGTGTTAATTTCGCATAACGTAAAAGATTGAGTTGTAGAGCGTATACATGTTTCTCCCCCTGTTGTTCAAAACCGAATAAAATATGGGCCGTGAACTCACCTTAAATTGCTCGGTTAGATAAACGCAAAAGAAGTAAATGATGGAACCGCTAATCGCATCCTAACATGTCAACCGATTGAAAGTTAGTGTATGAACACACTGACACAAAACCCTACGCATAAACTAACATAGAGTACGGCACACGTAATAACCAATTCGAAACCATAATCATGCATGCAAAGTATCACCATACAAAATAACGATCAAACCAACTTGTCATAAACATAGGATAACTCATACAACACTTAGATACACACAAACGCAAGTTATCATGTTTCAGCTTGTACACTCAAAACTGGGCTGTTTTCGAAAATTTTTATAAAATAGTTCCAACATTCAAAAATTCCAAATTTTTTTACAGGAGGTGTCAATTAGACTGTAGAGTTTTGTGTAAAATTTTCAAATCCTAAATCTTTACCAATTATTTATAAACATTTATATACTAGGTGCAGTCAGATTCGTCACTTTCTTACTGCAGTCCACGAGAAAAAACATTTAAAAATCATCGTTCATCCGATTAACGAAATTTAGGGGGAGAAATATTTGAGAAAATACAAAATATATGAAAATTTCAAAAAGTACAAAAACATTGAAACAGACAAAAAGAATTTTGTGTCATAAAGGAAATGATAGTAAATCATGGGCTATCACAGTATGCTAAAGAATTGTAAAGTTTAAAAAGTGATAAACACGTCTTACTGAGGATATGTCCATAGGATTTACACGTTCAGTAAATTGTTTCCGGGATATAAACTAAATTTTACAACTGCTTAAACTTGTGGCTTAACATCTCTCAGATATATGGACATAGTACTCTGAAATTTCGTTTGAGAGATTGCCAGATTCTGAGATACGAGGTCTTTATAGATGATTGATATCTGGGGTATTATACAAGTTCTTCTGATTTTGCAAAGCAATAGCCTAGAACATCTATAATGCTTTTGCTATAAACCCCTAAACTACATGCAAATTTGAAAAGAATCGAAAGATCTAATCAATTGCAGTGCTTAAAAGATTCCTTAATTGGAACACACCTTAAGTCGAGCCTCATCTCTTTGTCGATACGGTGGTATTAACCTGAGCTCTCAAGGCTTCGCATTAACCCATATACAGATATCAGTTACGCTATACTCACCTGTAAGATGAAATCTAGGGAATCTTGATACGGGAGTATATTCTGAGATGGGAACCATAGTTGAGTCAAGTTTCATAATTCTACTTAAGATATCTTGGAACAATTGAGAAATGTGTTGAAGTTTAAGTGGACAAACATATCAACAATCTAGGTAAACAAGTTTAGAACTTAAAGTCATCAAAAGGTCAACGGTACTAGTGATATGTCTCAAACAACTGATATGATCCTTAGACACGAATTCACAAAAATATGTTTGTACATAGTTTACTTGTTATAAGTTCTTTATCTGCTTTACAGATTAAAATCAAAAAGATTTTCTATGTGTTTTAGCATAAACTTAAAAAAAATACAAAAAGATTTTGTTTCTGCATTAGTTTCAACAAGCCAATGTTGGAGAACGGATCTTCGAAGTCTGGTAAGGTGCTAAACTGGTGGAAATCTGATTGACAACGGGCTGGGAGCTAATCTGTAAAATCTGATAAGCGAAAATGATTAAAAGTTCATTAAATTGAAACTTGAATTTGAGAAAAACCAACAGTCTGTTCATAACGGGTCGAACCGAGGTCATTAACTTGGACTCGACAGACAAATCGGTTAACCAAGGTCATTAGCTTGGACTTGGTCAACTGAGTGAATTGTTAAAACTGGTAAAAATTGAAGAGTTCAGGGTCTAAATTGAAAATTTTGAAAAAAATTGAATTTGGGTTTGATCAAGTTCGCCCGAACTTGTTCAGGGCTCAATTAAAAGGATCTGATCATAAGTTCGCCCGGACTTATTCATGTTTCAATGATTTGTATACAAGTTCACCCGGACTTGTTCTTGAATTGTTTTTCAGGGATTGCAAGTTCGACCGGACTTGTCAAACTATATAAGAGACAAATCCGCCTAAACTTCATTCATCTGATCTTTGAGACTGAGAGCGAACTTAGGCGAATCTGAGCGAAATTCAAAATTGTCACATAAGCGTCGAATTGCTGCTCGATTTTAGAGTGATCTTTAGTGATTGGCACACTAAAGAACATGGCTATGGTAAGTGATTGGACTATGGACCGTGAATTGATGGTTTTCTGAACAATATAGATCTGAAGTTGTTGATTGGACATGAATAAAGACATTATAGAACAAATTGGATATTAAAACATGTTAATCAAACATAAACAATCTTAAACATGTCAAAATTTGAATCAGAATGCCTTAAAAATGTTGTTGTAGGTTTGTGTGAAAAAGATGACAAGTTCGCCCGAACTTGTCTATTGGTTCTTTAAACCAAGTTCGGCCGAACTTGTCCTCAAATGATGAAAGTTTCACAAGTCCGCCCGAACTTACCTTCAAAGTGTGTAATGTTGAGAATCTCACAAGTTCGCCCAACTTGTCTGATGAGTTCAAAATGTTTTAACAAGTTCTCCCGAACTTGTTTGAATTTTAATTAAAATGTCATTACAAGTTCGCCCGGACTTGATGATTTGTAATGCATTGTTTGTCTAATCAAGTTCGCCCGAACTTGATGAGAAATTGTATGAAAATTGTAAAATTTTGACTAATTTTGTCTCGATTTTCGTGCTTGCAGAATATTCAGCTCTCGTTCAACAAATTCCATAACACGTGCGTCACACTCGGTAAGACTGTATGTCCATCACTTGTAGCGTATGATAGTATAATGGACTTTATTTGACGCGTATTCCAATACACAAGGCAATCACAGAAACAACAGTGGTTTATAGGTCGCACGTATACAATTCTAGAGCGCATCATCAATGAATGAGGATGGCACAGTGATTAAATCAGTTGTTCTTGACGATAACGAAGATAAAGAGATTACAGTGACTGAAGCAGATATTCGTGAAGTTCTGAATTTCAACGACGAAGTGAGTGATCCAATGTTGTTAGATGAAAGAATGGTGTGAGGCTGTTTCTGCAGAATGGGTTATAAAGGGCACGTAAACGAATCAACATTGAAGAAAGGGGGAATTCCGAACCCCCACAAGTTTCTGATGCATGCTATTATTCACACTTTTAGTCATCGTAAAGCGGGATTGGACGACGTACAAGATTATATGGCTTGCATGGCCACAACGCTCGTTTTAAACAAGAAGTTCAACTTTTCAAAGCTTGTATTCACGCACATGAAGAACAACATGGGATCGAACAGGCTTGTGATGTATCCAAGGTTTATTCAGATGCTGATCGAATGATAAGTTCAACAAAATCGCGAAAGATCCGAACGATATCGTATATCTTAGTCACATGGATGAAGTCATTGTGAAGAAGCTGATCACATTTCAAAAGCAAGCTTCAGCGCCGATCGCAAAGCCTTTATTTGGTGCTATAGCTTCTGCTAATTACGTCGTGTCGCCGGAATACAAGTGGAGGAAAGAGACAATGGCGATGAGAATGAAAAGAATGCTGAATTAGAATGGTTGTCGACATTCAAAGAAAAGCACAGCGACTGGTTCTTGAAGAAAGTTGTTGAAGAGAAGAAGAAAACGTTGCAAAAATCAAAGAAAGTCGATACAATGTTGATCGACGAAGAGGAGCCTGAAAATGTACAACCTGAGGATGGTTCTAGTGCTGCAGTTATTGCCGAAAGTCAAGAGAAGTCTACTCAAGAGGATGATGTTATTTCTGCTACATCCGACAAAGATGAAGATGGCGATGAATCTCTAGAAAAGGCTACAAAGAAAGCTATCGCTGAAAAGAAGCAGAAAAGGTTAGAAACTGGCGAAGATTATAAACCGAAATAGAAAAGGGTTCAGATGAAGAGAGACCAAAGAAGAAAGCAAAACGAGTCAAGTCTTTTGCAACAGATACATCATTGAAGACAACAGGGTCTCCAAGTACCAAAGGCAAGAAAACTCAGAAGCCGAAAAGCTGACGCTATATTGGAAAGAAAAAAGGCACAGAAGTCCCACAAAAACCTTCTGGTGCAAAAACAACAGGAGTTACACAAGAACCTTCTGCAACTGAAACGATTCAAAAATCTGTTGTTCAAGAGACTTTAGTGCTGACAGGAGTCACACAAGAACCTCCTGAGTCTGAATTGCTCGAAGTTCCAATCATACAGTCTCAAGATCCACCTACTTCCTCTCAACCTGAAAGTTCTATTCCTAAAGAAGTTCCTACACCGAAGAGTACGCCGAAGTCAACACCTAAAACTACTCCCAGGTCGAAGCTATTTGGAAACATTCCTGATGAGCCTGTTAATATTCAAGATCTGAATGATTTCTTCCCAGAATTTGATGTCGATGAACTAGAAAAGAGAGTTAAAATTCTGGAAGATAAGGTTTCGAAGAATGAAGCCGAGAAAGCTACTTTGGAGAAAATGGTGAAGCAAAGCGAGGTTGAGAAAGAAATTCTGAATGATTAAGTCAAATTTCTGGAAGCTGATCGAGGTTATTTGAAAGCCCTAATCGAAAGTCTGCAGGATGCAAACGAAAGGCTGCAGAAAGAGATTAATGAGCTACGATCTGAACGTGATTTGAATGATAGAAGATTCAACAGATTGCAGAAAGTATTATCCAATAGTTTGGGAATTGATTTTGCTGCTGAATATGCTCGATTAGATCTGCAAGAAGCCAAAGAGAAAGCAGAGAAAGCAGAGAAAGAGTTATCAGAACAGGGGAAAGGCAAACATGTGATAGAGAGTATGCCTGAGATTACAGAGCCTATAGTTGAATCTGCTAAAGCTTCAGAGTCTGTTGTTATTCCAGACGAAGAAACAGAGTAGAAAGACGATGAAGAAGCTAAAAATGATAATGATGAAGAACCTATTGATGATACGAAAGACGACTCCGATAACGATGATGGAAATGATGATGATCAGGGAGGAGTTGGTCTGAAAATTGTTGATGCTAAAGTAACAGATGAGTTTGATTTTTCTTCGTTGCTAAGTGATGATACAAACATGATGGAAGATAAAAGTCAGGGCAAGCAGAAAGGGCAAACAGGGCAGACTGATGTTGAAATGGCAGATGCGATTGCTGCAATGCCTGTTGATGCTATACCAACAAAGCCTATGATACTAATGCTAGAACATAATGTCGAGGAAGGTGAATTTGTTCACAACTATCGAAGGAAGATTTTGGTAAGCTGTTGAATGTTGATGCTGAAACGTTTGATTTCGATTTCGAAGAGCAAGTGGTGAACATAGATACATTCGAACCAAATGAATACTGCTACAAACAAAGATCTGATACTGACGATTACAACAAAGTGATTATTGAAGATTGGTCGTCAGATGATGAAAAAGATGAAGCTGAAAAGTATGTTGGTGTGAATACAGACAGCTTTCCTACATTCGGATAGATGTATGATCAATTGAATGAAGATCTTCTGAAAGAAAAGATAGCTGAGTTTGTGCGAGAAGGGAAAGTTCCTAAACCAATGACAAAAGCAGAGATAGCTGAAGCGAAAAAGTCCTGGTTCAAAGAAATGCCGAGATAAAGGAAGTTCAGACGTCCATTAGCTTTCTTTACCAGAGATGCAGACGTATCATTGGGTGATATTCTTAGTTGGGGTTGGAGGAAAGAGCTAAACGTATATGCAATTAAACGAGAATTTGGAGTTCAATACTTCAAATACTTGGCAGATTTTAAAACATTACCGTATTGGGATGTGGAAAAATTAGTTCAGACGAGGAACGTGAGCTACCACATGAAGTTTATTGATCAATTACTCCGGAAGATGATTAAATTCGAAGCGACGCAGGGTTTTAAATACTGGAAAACGTTTATACCGAAGCGCAGAACCAAAACAGATAAAGAAACTAGAGAAAAAGACATAACATTGATTATGAAGCGTCCGCGAGCGATGAAAAACATGACACTAATGCCGATCGAACAAGTATTCTATCCGTTGTTTAAATGGTGGCAGGTTGATCCTACAATGTGTGAAGCAGCTATAGTGTTGAAATTTGAAGATCATCTGGATATCACTAAAGAAAGAGTTGAAATGTTTCAGACAGAAGGATTGAGAGGGTTATGGAGGATGATTCGCATAGTAGACCTGATGTGGCTAGTGAACTGCTCGAAGGAAGATATTCGATGTTTATTCTTCAGTAAGATATGTTACGAGAAGTGTGAAGAAACTCAAGCGATGCAGTATCAAAGAATAGTGAATGTTTGCTATGCGCATGGAGTTAATTCAGGAAGAATGTGGGAATCCAGTTGGAGAGAATTAGAGCGAAAAGAGTTTTTGAAGGAAGAAAGCGTTTGGAACGATTTCAAGAAAAGACAAAGGAGGCAAGACTTAGACATTTCCAATTTATGACTAAAGTGCCGCCTACAGATCAAACGCCAATTCCGTCGCAAGAACGTAGAAAGAAACCAATCAAGAACTTCTTTGGACGCTGCAGATAATGAAAGAGCTTTGAAGACTCATCGAGACGAAGACGATATCCAAGGGGGAGTCTGTTAGTACATAATGTCTATATCTTAGTCTTGGATCGAGTCTGTTTAGATTGGGCTAGATTATGTCAGAAATGAGGGGTATTTATGTAATTAGACAACAAGTTCTCTCGGAATTATAATGTGAGAACAAGTTCGGCCGAACTTGTTCAAGACAAGTTCGCCCGAACTTGTAGTCATCCCAGCGAACTTGTTGGTCTATAAATAGTGTTCCTTAGATTTTCATTTGTAACTTTTGCGACTTTGTCACGACAGAGGCGAAGCTCTGCCCGATATGGATCTTACATGTAATTGGACTTAGTGATCAATAAACAACAGTTAAACGAGTAATCTTTGCATATTTGATTAACACAACACATAGTTCCCCCCTATATGAACGTTAGATACCAAATTAGGTTACTGTGCTAATCAAGGAGCGATCTAACAAGTGGTATCAGAGCCACAGATACTTGATTTGGTGAAATCATTGCAAGATCTACTCTTATTCTACTCATTTCTACCATTTTTCTTAACTTTTTCATGAAAACAATGAACCTATGGATAAAAGTTTCTAAATTTTGAATATATCACGTAAAATACACTAAGGATAAACCCTTGAAAGTTTGAGAGCATAATTCAAACGAATTGATGTCAAAAAGTTGAAAAAACCATGATTTGCAAACTCAATTTGATCGAACTTCGGATCAAGTTCGCTCGAACTTGATTAAAAATTCGTCATTTTTAATCAAGTCCGCCCGAACTTGATTGATTTTCAAGGATTTTAAAACAAGTCCGCTCGATTAAAAATCCTTGAAAATCTAACAAGTGGTATCAGAGCCACGGATACTTGATTTGGTGAAATCATTGCAAGATCTACTCTTATTCTACTCATTTCTACCATTTTTCTTAACTTATTCATGGAAAACAATGAACCTATGGATAAAAGTTTCTAAATTTTGAATATATCACGTAAAATACACTAAGGATAAACCCTTGAAAGTTTGAGAGCATAATTCAAACGAATTGATGTCAAAAAGTTGAAAAAACCATGATTTGCAAACTCAATTTGATCGAACTTCGGATCAAGTTCGCTCGAACTTGATTAAAAATTCGTCATTTTTAATCAAGTCCGCCCGAACTTGATTGATTTTCAAGGATTTTAAAACAAGTCCGCTCGATTAAAAATCCTTGAAAATCTAACAAGTGGTATCAGAGCCACGGATACTTGATTTGGTGAAATCATTGCAAGATCTACTCTTATTCTACTCATTTCTACCATTTTTCTTAACTTATTCATGGAAAACAATGAACCTATGGATAAAAGTTTCTAAATTTTGAATATATCACGTAAAATACACTAAGGATAAACCCTTGAAAGTTTGAGAGCATAATTCAAACGAATTGATGTCAAAAAGTTGAAAAAACCATGATTTGCAAACTCAATTCGAACTTCGGATCAAGTTCGCTCGAACTTGATTAAAAATTCGTCATTTTAGTCAAGTCCTCCCGAACTTGATTGATTTTCAAGGATTTTAAAACAAGTCCGCTCGATTAAAAATCCTTGAAAATCTAACAAGTGGTATCAGAGCCACGGATACTTGATTTAGTGAAATCATTGCAAGATCTACTCTTATTCTACTCATTTCTACCATTTTTCTTAACTTATTCATGGAAAACAATGAACCTATGGATAAAAGTTTCTAAATTTTGAATATATCACGTAAAATACACTAAGGATTTCAGAGCATAATTCAAACGAATTGATGTCAAAAAGTTGAAAAAACCATGATTTGAAAACTCAATTTGATCGAACTTAGGATCAAGTTCGCTCGAACTTGATTAAAAATTCACAATTTTTAATCAAGTCCGCTGAACTTGATTGATTTTCAAGGATTTTAGCACAAGTTCACTCGAACTTGCTAGATCGCTCCTTGATTAGCACTAGAACCTAATTTGGTATCTAACGTTCATATAGGCAAAAACTATGTGACGTGTTAATCAAATATGCAAAGATTACTCGTTTAACTGTTGTTTATTGATCACTAAGTCCAATTACATGTAAGATCCGAATCGAGCAGAGCTTCGCCTCTGTTGTGACAAAGTTGCAATAGTTACAAATGAAAAACTCAAGGCACATATTTATACAAGTACAAGTTCGCTGGGAAGGATCATAAGTTCGGGCAAACTGGTCTAGTATTTACATAAATATGTCTCATTTCTGACATAATCTAACCCAATCTAAACAGACTCGATCCAAGACTAAGACATAGACATGATGTACTAACAGACTCCCCCTTGGTATCGTCTTCGTCTTGATCAGTCTTCAAAGCTCTATCTTTATATGCAGCGTCCAAAGAAGTTTTGATTGGTTTCTTTCTACTTTCTTGTGACGGAATCGGCGTTTGATCTGTAGGTGGAACTTTAGTCATAAATTGGAAACGTCTAAGTCTTGCCTCCTTTGTCTTTTCTTGAAAATGTTCCAAACGCTTTTCTTCCTTCAAAAACTCTTCGCACTCAAGTTCTCGTATACTGGATTCCCACATTCTTCCTGAATTAACTCCATGAGCGTAACAAACATTCACTATCTTCTGATATTGCATCGTTTGTACTCCTCGCGCTTCTTAGAACATATCTTGTTGAAGAATAGACATCGAATATCTTCCTTCGAGCAGTTCACTAGCCACATCGGGTCTAGTATGCGTATCGTCCTCCATAACCCTCTCAATCCTTTTGTATGATACATTTCAACTCTTTTTTTTAGTGATTTCCAGATGATCTTCAAATCTCAACACTATCACTGCTTCACACGTTGTAGGATCAACCTGCCACCACTTAAACAATGGATAGAAATTTTGTTCAATAGGCATCAGGGGCATGTTTCTCATTGCTCGCGGACGCTTCATAATCAACGTTATGTCTTTTTCTCCAGTTTTCTTATCTGTTTTGATTCTGCGATTCGGTATAAACGGTTTCCAGTATTTAAAACCCCCATTGCTTCGAATTTAATCATCTTCCAGAGTAATTGATCAATAAACTTCATGTGGTAGCTCACGTTCCTCGTCTGAACTAATTCTTCCATATCCCAATACTGTAACTTTTTAAAATCTGCCAAGTATTTGAAGTATTGAACTCCAAATTCACGTTTAATGGCATAGACGTTAAGCTCTTTCAACCAACCCCAGCTAAGTATGTCACCCAATGATACGTCTGCATCTCTGGTAAAGAATGCTAATGGACGTCGGAACTTTCTTTCCCTCGGCATCTCTTTAAACCAGGATTCTTAGCTTCAGCTATCTCGGCTTTAGTCATTGGTTTAGGAACTTTACCTTCTCGCACAGACTGAGCTATCTTTTCTTTCAATAAATCTTCATTCAATTGATCATACATCTCTTCAAATGTAGGAAGCTGTCTGTATTCACACCAACATACTTTTCAGCTTCATCTTTTTCATCATCTGACGACCAATCTTCAATAATCACTTTGTTGTAATCGTCAGCATCTGACCTTCTTTTGTAACAGTACTCGTTTGGTTCAAATGTATCTATGTTCACCACATCTTCTTCGAAATCAAAATCAAATGTTTCAGCATCAACGTTTAGTAGCTTTGACAAATCTTCCTTTGAATAGTTGTGAACAAATTCACCTTCCTCGACATTATGCTCTAACATTAAAATCATTGGCTATGTCGGCGTAGGAGTAACATGCATTGCAGTAATCGCATCTGTCATATCAACATCAGCTTGCCCTGTTTTCGCTTTCTGCTCCCCCTGACTTTGATCTTCCATTATATCCGTATCATCATTCAGCAACGAAGAAAAATCAAACTCATCTGTTACTTTAGCATCAACAATTTTTAGATCACTCCTCCCTGATCATCATCATTTCCATCATCGTTATCAGAGTCGTCTTTTGTATCATCAACAGGATCATCATTATCATTATCTTCAGCTTCTTCATCGTCTTTCTGCTCTGTTTCTTTCTCAGGAAAATTTCAGACTCTGAAGCTTTCACATATTCAACTATAGGCTCTGTTGTTTCAGGCATACCTTCGACCACATGCTTGCCTTTCCCCTGTTCAGCAATTTCTTTTTCTGCCTTATCTTTCGCTTCCTGCAAATCCAATCGAGCATACTCTGCAGCAAAATTAATTCCCAAACTGTTGGGTAATACTTTTTGCAATCTGTTGAATCTTCTATCATTCAAATCACGTTCAGATTGTAATTCATTAATCTCTTTCTGCAGCCTTTTATTTTCATACTGTAGACTTTCAATTAGGGCTTTTAAGTATCCTCGATCACCTTCAGAAATTTGACCTTGTCGTTCAGAATCTCTTTCTCTACCTCACTTTGTTTCACCAACTATTCCAAAGCAGCTTTCTCTGTTTCATTCTTCGACACTTTATCCTACATAATTTTAACTCTCTTTTCAAGTTCATCAACATCAGATTCTGGGAAGAAATCATTCAAATCTTGAATATTTACAGGGTCGTCAGGAATGTTTCCAAATAGCTTCGACCTCAGAGTAGTTTTAGGTGTTGACTTCGATGTACTCTTCGGTGTAGGAACTTCTTTATGAATAGAACTTTCAGGTTGAGAAGTTAGGTGGATCTTGAGACTGTATAATTGGAATTTCAAGCAATTCAGACTCAGGAGGTTCTTGTGTGACTCCTGTCTGCACTAAAGTCTCTTGAACAGTAGATGTTTGAATCGTTTCAGCCGCAGGAGGTTCTTGTGTAACTCCTGTTGTTTTTGCACCAGAAGGTTCTTGTGGGACTTCTGTGCCTTTTTTCTTTTGACGAACATAGCGTCTGCTTTTCGGCTTCTTTTTTTCTTGCCTTTCGTACTTGGAGATCCTGTAGTCTTTAACGTAGTATCTTTCGTAGAAGACTTAACGCGTTTTGCTTTCTTCTTAGGTCTCTCCTCATCTGAACCCTTTTCGGTCTCTGGTTCATAATCAGCATCCGTTTCTTTAACCTTTTCTAACTCTTTTTCAGCGATAGATTTCTTTGTAGCTCTTTCCAGTAAATCATCGCTATCTTCATCTTTGTCTGACGTCGCAAAAATAACGTCATCCTCTTGAGTAGACTTTTCTTGACTTTCAATGTTCATTGTAGCACCAGCCTCAGGTTGTACATTTTCAGCTCATCTTCGTCGATCAACATTGTTTCAACCTTCTTTGACTTCCTGACTGCTTTCTTTTTCTTTTCAACCTTCGTTAAGTACCAGTCGCTGCGTTTCTCTTTGAATTTAGACATCCATTCTAGTTCAGCATTTACTTCTTTCTCGTCACCACTCCCTGCTTTTCTCCATTCATACTCAGGTGGTGCGATGTAATCAGCAGACTCTATAACACCAAATTAAGGCTTTGCAACCGGTGCTAAAGCTTGTTTCTAAAATGTTATAAGCTTCTTCACTGTGACTTCGTCCATGTGACTAAGATATAAAATGTCGTTGTGATCCTTCGTAATCTTCTTGAATTTATCATCAATGAGCATCTGTACGATTCTTGGATACATAACAAGCCTGTTTGATCCCATGTTATTCTTCATGTGCGTGAATACAAGCTTTGAAAAGTTAAACTTCTTGGTTAGCACCAACGCTGTGGCCATACAAGCCATGTAATCCTGAACATCATCCAAACCGCCTTTCGATGGCTAAATGCGTGAATTGTAGCATGCATTTAAAACTTGTAGGGATTCGGAACTCCCCCTTTCTTCAATGTTGATTCGTTTACGTGCCTTTTATAACCCATTCTGCTGAAACAACCTCGCACCATTCTTTCATCCAATAGCATTGGATCACTCTCTTCGTCATTGAAATTCAGAACTTTACAAATATCAGCTTCTGTCACTGTAAATTCTTTATCTCTGTTTCCTTCGCGGACGATTGACTTTATCACTGTGATGTCTTCACTTAGAGATGCGGCATTCCAAAATCTGTAGACGTGCGATCGATATACCATTGTCTTTTCCGTTATCGCCTTGTGAATCGGAATACGCTCCATAAAAGCAAGAATACTGTCATATGCTTCAAGTCATGGACAGACAGTCTTGTCGAGCGTTATGCACGTATTATGGAATTTGTTGAACGAGAGCTGGATATTCTGCAAGCATGAAAATCGAGAAAAAATTAGCCAAAATTACAAATTTTCACAAACTTTATATCAAGTTTGGGCGGACTTGATATGCACATAATCATCATATTCTTATCAAGTCCGGGCGAACTTGCCTTAACAATTTGACCACTTTTTAAACAAGTTCGGGCGAACTTGTAAAATCTTTACAATTGAAACAAGTTTAGACAAGTCTGGGCAAACTTGTCAACAAATCATGACTTTTGAAATCCTCAAACAAGTTCGGGCGAACTTGTAAGACATTTATTATTTTTATACTTGAGGACAAGTTCGGCCGAACTTGGTTCAAAGAACCAGTTGACAAGTTCGGGCGAACTTGTCATCTCTTTCATGGCAACACCTGCAACAACCTATAAAACATATTCTAATTCAAATCAAAGGTTTGTCATAGTTCGATTATGATGTTTATCACATTTTAAGGTCCAATTTGTCCTTTAATATCCTTAATCAAGTCCAATCATTCATATCAAATCTATAATGTTCAAAATCGTTCAAATCACGCTCCATAGTCCAATCACATACCATAGCCAGTTCTTTAGTGTGCCAATCACTAAAGATCACTCTAAAATCGGGCAACAATTCGACGCTTATGTGACAATTTTGAATTTCGCTCAGATTCGCCTAAGTTCGCTCTAAGTTTCAAAGATCAGATGAATGAATTCGGGCGGACTTGCCTCTTATATAGTTTGACAAGTCCGTTCGAACTTTCAATCCCAGAAAAACAATTCCAGAACAAGTCCGAGCGAACTTGTATACAAATCATTGAAACATGAATAAGTCCAGGGCGAACTTATGATCAGATCCTTTTAATTGAGCCCTGAAAAAGTTCGGGCGAACTTGATCAAAACCAAATTCAATTGTTTTCAAAAATTTCAATTTAGACCCTGAACTTTCCAATTTTTACCAGTTTTAACAATCCACTCAGTTGACCGAACTTGAGGACAAGTTCGGCCGAACTTGGTTCAAAGAACCAGTTGACAAGTTCGGGCAAACTTGTCATCTCTTTCATGACAACACCTGCAACAACCTATTAAATATATTCTAATTCAAATCAAAGGTTTGCCATAGTTCGATTATGATTGTTTATCACATTTTAAGGTCCAATTTGTCCTTTAATATCCTTAATCAAGTCCAATCATTCATATCAGATCTATAATGTTCAAAATCGTTCAAATCATGCTCCATAGTCCAATCACTTACCATAGCCATGTTCTTTAGTGTGCCAATCACTAATGATCACTCTAAAATCGGGCATCAATTCGACGCTTATGTGACAATTTTGAATTTCGCTCAGATTCGCCTAAGTTCACTCTAAGTTTCAAAGATTAGATGAATCAAGTTCGGGCGGACTTGTCTCTTATATAGTTTGACAAGTCCGGTCGAACTTGCAATCCCAGAAAAACAATTCCAGAACAAGTCCTGGCGAATTTGTATACAAATTATTGAAACATGAATAAGTCCGGGCGAACTTATGATCAGATCCTTTTAATTGAGCCCTGAACAAGTTCGGGCGAACTTGATCAAACCCAAATTCAATTCTTTTTCAAAAATTTCAATTTAGACCTTGAACTTTCAATTTTTACCAGTTTTAACAATCCAATCAGTTGACCAAGTCCAAGCTAATGACCTTGGTTAACCGATTTGTCTGCCGAGTCCAAGTTAATGACCTCGGTTTGACCCGTTATGAACAAACTGTTGGTTTTTCTCAAAATCAAGTTTCAAATTAATGAACTTTTAATCGTTTTGCTTATCAGATTTTACAGATTAGCTCCCAGCCCATTTTCAATTAGATTTCCACCAGTTTAGCACCTTACCAAACCATGATGATCCGTTTTCCAACATTGGCTTGTTGAAACTAATGCAGAAGCAAAATCTTTTTTATTTTTGAAAGTTTATGCTAAAACACTCTAAAAATCTTTTTGGTTTTAATCTGTAAAGCAAATAAACTATGTGCAAAACTTATAACAAGTAAACTATGTACAACCATATTTACAGACATATTTTTGTGAATTCGTGTCTAAGGATCATATCATTTGTTTAAGACATATCACCAGTACCGTTGACCTTTTGATGACTGTAAGTTCTAAACTCGTTTACCTAGATTTTCGATATGTTTGTCCACTTAAACTTTGACACATTTCTCAATTGTTCCAAGATATCTTAGATAGACTTATGAAACTTGACTCAACTATGGTTCCCATCTAAGAATATACTCCCGTATCAAGATTCCCTTGATTTCATCTTACAGGTGAATATAGCGTAATTGACATTTGTATCTAGGTTATGCGAGGCCTTGAGAGGTCAGGTTAATATCACAGTATCGACAAAGAGATGAAGGCTCGACTTAAAGGTGTGTTCCAATTAAAGAATGTTTTAAGCACTGCAAATGATTAGATCTTTCGACTCTTTTCAAGTTTGCATGCAATTTAGGGGTTTTTAGCAAAAGCATAATAGAAGTTCTAGGCTATTGCTTCCGCAAAATTAGAAGAACTTGTATAATACCCCAGATATCAATCATCTATAAAGACCTCGTATCTCAGAATCAGGCAATCTCTCAAACGAAATTTCGGAGTACTAAGTCCATATATCCGAGAGATGTTAAGCCACTAGATTAAGCAGTTGTAAAATTTGGTTTATATCCCGGAACAATTTACTGAACGTGTAAAGTCTATCGACACATCCTCAGTAAGACTTGTTTATCACTTTTTAAACTTTACAATTCTTTAGCATACTGTGATAGCCCACTGATTTACTATCATTTCCTTTGTGACACAAAATTCTTTTTGCTTTCTCAATATTTTTGTACTTTTTGAATTTTTCATATGTTTTTGTATTTTCTCAAATATTTCTCCCCCTAAAATCAAAAACATATTTTTGTATTTTAGTTTTTTAAAAAATACTAATCTAAAAGATAGACAAACTAATGTGGATCACGTGAACTCATCGTCCGATCCATATTCAACCTCTGCCTCCGCACCTATCAACAAATTTTTAATACCGTTAAGCCTCATTAGATATTTAAATCTTGTTAAAGGAAAAGCCTTGGTATAAAAATCAGCTTTTTGTTCATCGGTGTGGATTTTTTCTATTCGCACCAACTTCTTTTCATAGCAGTCACGAATGAAGTAACAACGAATTTCTATGTGTTTAGTTCGAGAGTGATGAACAGGATTTTTGGTTATGTCGATTGCTGCCTTATTGTCTACATAAAAAGGCGTATCAAGAAATTGCAATCCAAAGTCCCTCATCTGTTGTTGAATCCATAGGATTTGTGAACAACAGCTGGAAGCGGAAATGTATTCTGCCTCACATGTAGAGAGAGAGACTGTGGTTTGTTTCTTGCATTGCCATGTTACTAATCTAGTTCTGAAGAACTGGCAACCAGCCGTCGTAGACTTTGAATTCAGCTTGTCCACCCCAAAGTCAGAATCAACATATCTCGTCAGATCAAAATTATCTTTCTTTGGATACCACAAGCCGGTGCTTTGACATCCCTTCAGGTAGCGGAATATTCTCTTGACTATCTGCATGTGTGAAACTCTGGGACTGGACTGATGTCTTACGCAAAGACAGGTAGGATACATGATATCTGGGCGAGATGCCGTCAGATACATAAGTGATCCTATCATCGACCGATAGAGCGTATCATCCACTTTAGTTCCTGTTTCGTCAATGCAAATCCCGTGATTCAGCGCTAGCGGAGTCGAAAGCGGCTTCGAGCTATCCATTTCAAACTTCTTCAGAATATCGTGAACATACTTTGTTTGATGAATGAATATGCCTTCTGGTAACTGATCCACCTGTAATCCGAGGAAAAATTTCATTTCGCCCATAGAAGTCATTTCGAACTTCTTTTTCATAATCTTCTCGAATTCTTTGCAAAGACTATCATCTGTTGAACCAAAGATGATATCATTCACATAGATTTATACGATGATTATATGACTTCCGACTTCTTTGGTAAACAATGTACTATCCACTGTGCCTCTAGTAAAGCCGTTTCCAACAAGATGTTGAGATAACGTCTCGTACCAAGCTCTCGGGACTTGATGTAATCCATATAAGGCTTTGTCTAGGAGATAAGCTTTGTTCTTGTTCATCGGATCGACAAACCCCGGTGGTTGGCCGACGTACACTTGTTCGCGTAGCTTACCATAGAGAAATGCGGATTTCACATCAACTGGTATACCTTAAAACCTTTCCAAGCTGCGAATGCAAGGAAAATGCGGATTGACTCTAAGCGTGCAACCGGTGCATAGTCTTCCGTGTAGTCAATTCCTTCTTGCTGGTGGAAACCCTTGACAACCAACCGAGCTTTGTTTCTAACAATCACACCTCGATCATCCCTCTTACACTTGAAGACCCACTTCGTGTCTATCGCTTTCTGCTTAGGTGGTAAGTCTACAAGCCTCCAAACTCCCAATTTCTCAAACTGTAGCAATTCCTCTTGCATCGCTATCACCCAGTTCTCATCACCCAAAGCTTCCTTCACAGTATTCGGCTAGATTTGAGATATGAAACATGAATAATAGCAGTAATCTTGAGTCGGAGCCACTCGAGTATAGAAACAACTTAACGCTTTGTTGATTTGGTTTCTCGTTCTCACACCAGTCTGTAACTCTACAATAATGTTTGTTGAAGGGTGATACGAATAAGATTGTGGCATCTCCTCACTAGGAACATAAACCGTACTATTCTGATTCGAAATATTTAGATCAACGATCAAATCAACTTTAGGAGCACTTGATGTAGCTTCATTTTGATTGCTCGGGCCAGCAGATTGATTCAACATGCTTATTATCTGCTTGGATTCTTCATCGGAGGAAGATTCTCCATCATCATCGAAAGTCGGAAGCTTCATCAGAGTCAGAATTCTGATTCTAAGGAATATTTGGTTGTGTAGTTGCATTTCCTGGTTCAGTGGAAACATTTGCTGGAGTTGTAGTAGGTGTTACTTCTGCTTCAGAAACTTGTTCAATTGGAACACCACTATTACTCGGCCCTGCACCAGAAGAAGATGTAGACCCAACAGTAGGTTGATTAACCATTATTGGCCTTAGAATCTGTTCTTGGTTTGCCGACTGTTGAAGATAATAAAGAGCTACAAGTTCTTCTTCAGACGGTTCTTCGGCCAAATCGAATGACTTCCACAAATCTTGTTAATTAAACAATCACGCATCGCCTTTCCTCTGAATAGGAGTTGTGTACCGAAAGCTATTAACGTTTTGTGCTTCGATCACCCTTCTCAAAGCAGGAACATAAACTCTCCTTAGCGGACTAGCGTAATCAACGAAGAAACCTTCAAGCGTTTTAGCACCAATTTTCCATCTTGATCAATCACTGTACATGGTGCACCAAACGGTTCTAGATATTTCAGATTTGGTTTCCTTCAGTTGATCATTCAAAACAAGTCTTTTTAGTCGGTTTCACAGTTAAGACCCTATTCAGTGTGTAGCATGCCGCTGCAACCGCCTCACTCCAGAAGCTAACAGGAAGTTTCGAGTCTACAAGCATTGTTCTTGCTGTTTCGATCAATGTTCTATTCTTCCTCTCAGCTACGCCATTTTATTGTGGAGTGTAAGGTGCACTGAATTCGTGCAGAATTTCTTTGGCGTTGTAAAACTCTTTCATCTTGTTGTTCTTGAACTCCGTGTCGTTATCACTACTAATATGTCTAACAGGGAGATGATATAGATTTTCGAACTTCTTGAAGAGAATCACCAGATTATCGAGCGTTTCATCTTTAGACTCTTGAAAGGAAACCCATGAATATCGAGAATAATCATCTGTGACGACTAAATAGTACAGATCTCCAGAAATACTTCGGACGTTCACCGTACCGAAAAGATCCATATGTAGACGTTCAAGCGGCAACTTTATGGAGTTTAGAATCTTCTTAGGATGTGACTTTTTGATCGGCTTCCCTTTCTTATATTAAAGACAATGATCCGTCATACGGAAGCTTTGAAGATTCACTCCTTCGACGAAGTCGTTGTGAACCAGAAAATTCATTTTCCTCAGATGTGTATGCCCCATTTTTTGTGCCATATCGAATCCTTCTCTGTGGCTTTTCTGACAAAACATTGAGCCGATTTTGATGATGTTGTAGCAACACTCATGTCGAACACGTAGAGATAGTTTTCGCATGGAGCGCGCATCAAAATCCATTCATCAGGAATCTTGAAACCCGGCTTTAGAATCATGCACTCCTTATCAAAATAATGTGATGATACTTGAGAATGAAGATTGTTCTCTAGCTCGGCAATGTAATTCACTTGATCAAACGATACCACACCATTTGAAACCTTTCCTTCAGCAACGATCCTACCTCCTTGATTTCCAGCAAAGCCTACATAACCTCCGTTAATCGCTTTATATCAAAGATTAGTGCTTTCATCCCGGTCATGTGCCTCGAAGGTCCACTATCCAGAATCCACTTTAATAATATGGATCTCTGGAGCCCCTGCACATATTAGCAATTCAGTTAAAAAGTGCAACCCAAGCCTTCTTGGACTTAGGTTTGGGATAATAAACTTCATAATCATCCTCAAAGTCACCATCTGAGATTTCATCAACATTAACATTTTCAAACTTAACTTTTTTCTTATCTTTTGAAAGTTTGACAGTTTCAGTTTTAATCTCAGATTCAGACACTTTGTTGTTACCAATCTTAACTGACTCAGACTTGGCAACTTCAGATGTTGTTGATTTCTTCTTTGCAACCCAGGATTGTGATTTAACTCTTGCTTTCTTTATGTAAAACCTTGAATCTTTGTTTTTGTTTGTTTTGGAAGTTTCACCTTTCTCAAAAGTTGAGTTTTCAAACTTTGATTCATTTTTAGGTTTAACTTCAAGTTTAGATTCATTTCTTTTCAGAATTTTTATTGGTTTTACAATCTCTGGTTGCTTAGGCTTTTCAACATCTGAACTTATCCTTCTTTCGAAGATACACAGGCTTAGATTTCGGACACTTGCGTGCAATGTGACCAACTTCATTGCATTTGAAGCAAGTCCGATTATCATGAGAATGTCCACTGGTGGGTTTTACACCACTTGCGGCTTTAGCCTTATCTCGAAGTTCTTTTAAACTCATCATTTGATTGTTTTCCAATCAAACTTTCCTCTTGAACCGTACTAGTCCCATACACGAAAGCCATGTTTTTCTCTTTACATTCGTGAAATGGTGACTTTTTTCTTTTTCGGTCCATCCTCTTCATCCAAACCCAACCCTGCTCTTCTATGTTCAGGAAAATCACCACCATTTTTTCTTCGGTAGTCTTGTCGAGACCCAATTTGTTGCTTGAATTCCCAATGTCTCTGCCGGTTAGAGCAACAAATTTAGTAACCCTCCGAATAATCGAGGCTAAGGACCATTTGATGTCCATCAGCTCAAGCTCTTCCTCATCCACCTGATCATAATCCTCAGCAGTCATCTCAGGATTACCAATCTTCCCGGCCACTAAACTCTCGTAAGATTCTAACACTGTGGCAAGTAGTGACATATGTTGTTTGGCCACTTGTTCAGAAACTACATTGTTTAGGTTGACAGCAATGTTGCACTTAAACACATTCGGATCAGAATTCGATTGATTATTCTGATTTGAACCCGTGCTTGAATATGAAGAATTCTAAGGACTCTGATCATACTTTGGATATGATTGAGTTTGGCTTTGTGGCGAATGATTCGAGGAATTTAGATTTGCACTAAAAGCGGTTTGGATCTTCGGACTTGAGATATTCTCTTGAGCTCCTATCTTGTAGTAAAGCCCTACATCTTGAGCAACATCTGAATTCTTTGACTTTGCTATCTTTAACAACTCCATCTCGTGCCCCTCCAACTTATCAATGAAAGTGGATGATTTGAAGAATTCCCAGCTTGGACTTTCTTTGAGCACCATGAGATATGTCGTCCATTCACCTTCTGGCAAAGCGTCAGCCAATTTATCAATGTATTCTTCTTCCATCTTCTCAAGACCATGTCTCCTCTTAATCACTTTCAAATGACAAAAACGTTCGATCATTTGTCTCATTGTTTCGCCTTTTATCATTGTGGATATGTCGAATTCCTTCATGATTAACGCCTTTTTACTCTTGACCATTTCTGCACTTCCCTGATATTTTGCCTTTAGAGAATTCCAAAGATCTTGTGCAGTTTTGTATTCTGGCAATAGTACTAAGATATCTTCCACCAGCAAGAAGGAATTGACTACAAAGAAGTTTATGCACCGGTTGCACGCTTAGAGTCAATCCGCATTTTCCTTGCATTAGCAGCTTGGAAAGGTTTTAAGGTGTACCAGTTAGATGTGAAATCTGCATTTCTCTATGGTAAGCTACGCGAACAAGTGTACGTCAGCCAACCACTGGGGTTCGTCGATCCGCTGAACAAGAACAAAGCTTATCTCCAAGACAAAGCCTTATACGGATTACATCAAGCCCTGAGAGCTTGGTACGAGACGTTATCTCAACATCTCGTTGGAAACGGCTTTACTAGAGGCACAGTGGATAGTACATTGTTTACCAAAGAAGTCAGAAGTCATCTAATCATCGTACAGATCTATGTGGATGATATCATCTTTGGTTCAAGTCCTTGCAAAGAATTCGAGAAGATTATGAAGAAGAAGTTCGAAATGTCTTCTATGGGCGAAATGAAATTCTTCCTCGGATTACAGGTGGATCAGTTACCAGACGGCATATTCATTCATCAAACGAAGTATGTTCACAATATTCTGAAGAAGTTTGAAATGGATACTTGAAGCCGCTTTCGACTCCGCTAGCACTGAACCATGGGATTTGCATTGACGAAACAGGAACTAAAGTGGATGATACACTCTATCGATCGAGGATAGGATCACTTATGTATCTGACGGCATCTCGCCCAGATATCATGTATCCTACCTGTCTTTGCGCTAGATATCAGTCCAGTACTAGAGTTTCACACATGCAGATAGTCAAGAGAATATTCCGTTACTTGAAGGGATGTCTAAGCACCGGCTTGTGGTATCCAAAGAACGATAATTTTGATCTGAAGGTATATGCAGATTCTGACTTTGGGGTGGACAAGCTGAATTCAAAGTCTACGACGACTGGTTGCCAGTTCTTCGGAACTCGATTAGTAACGTGGCAATGCAAGAAAAAACCACGGTCTTTCTCTCTACATGTGAGGCAGAATACATTTCTGCTTCCAATTGTTGTTCACAAATCCTATGGATTCAACAACAGATGAGGGACTCTGGATTGCAATTTCTTGATACACCTTTATATGTAGATAATAAGGCAGCAATTGACATAACCAAAAATCCTATACATCACTCTCGAACTAAACACATAGAAATTCGTTATCACTTCATTCGTGACTGCTACGAAAAGAAGTTGGTGCGAATAGAAAAAATCCACACCGATGAACAAAAAGCTGATTTTTATACCAAGGCTTTTCCTTTAACAATATTTAAATATCTATTGAGGCTTAACGGTATTAAAAATTTGTTGACATGTGCGGAGGCGGAGGTTGAATATGGATCGGACGACGAGTTCACGTGATCCACATTGGTTTGTCTATCTTTTAGATTAGTATTTTTTAAAAACTAAAATACAAAATTATGTTTTTGATTTTAGGGGGAGAATTATTTGAGAAAATACAAAAACATATGAAAATTTCAAAAAGTACAAAAACATTGAAAAAGATAAAAAGAATTTTGTGTCACAAAGGAAATGATAGTACATCAGTGGGCTATCACAGTATGCTAAAGAATTGTAAAGTTCAAAAAGTGATAAACAAGTCTTACTGAGGATATGTCCATAGGCTTTACACGTTCAGTAAATTGTTTCCGAGATATAAACTAAATTTTACAACTGCTTAAACTTGTGGCTTAACATCTCTCGGATATATGACTTAGTACTCCGAAATTTCGTTTGAGAGATTGCCAGATTCTGAGATATGAGGTCTTTATAGATGATTGATATCTGGGGTATTATACAAGTTCTTCTGATTTTACGAAGCAATAGCCTAGAACATCTATAATGCTTTTGCTATAAACCCCTAAACTGCATGCAAATTTGAAAAGAATCGAAAGATCTAATCAATTGCAGTGCTTAAAAGAATTCTTAATTGGAACACACCTTTAAGTCGAGCCTTCATCTCTTTGTCGATACGGTGGTATTAACCTGAGCTCTCAAGGCTTCGCATTAACCCATATATAAATATCAGTTACGCTATACTCACCTGTAAGATGAAATCTAGGGAATCTTGATACGGAGTATATTCTGAGATGGGAACCATAGTTGAGTCAAGTTTCATAATTCTACTAAGATATCTTGGAACAATTGAGAAATGTGTCGAAGTTTAAGTGGACAAACATATCGACAATCTAGGTAAACAAGTTTAGAACTTAAAGTCATCAAAAGGTCGACGGTACTGGTGATATGTCTCAACCAACTCATATGATCTTTAGACACGAAGTCACAAAAACATGTCTGTAAATATGTTTGTACATAGTTTACTTGTTATAAATTTTATGTATATAGTTTATCTGCTTTACATATTAAAACAAAAAAGATTTTCATAGTGTTTTAGCATAAACTTTCAAAAATACAAAAAGATTTTGTTTCTACATTAGTTTCTACAAGCCAATGTTGGAAAACGGATCATCGAAGTCTGGAGGTGCTAAACTGGTGGAAATCTAATTGACAAGGGCTGGGAGCTAATCTGTAAAATCTGATAAGCTAAAACAATTAAAAGTTCATTAATTTGAAACTTGATTTTTGAGAAAAACCAACAGTTTGTTCATATCGAGTCGAACCGAGGTCATTAACTTGGACTCGGCAAACAAATCGGTTAACCAAGGTCACTAGCTTGGACTTGGTCAACTAAGTGGATTGTTAAAACTGGTAAAAATTTAAAAGCTTCAGAGTCTGTTATTATTCCTGAGAAAGAAACAGAGCAAAAAGACGATGAAGAAGCTGAAGATGATAATGATGAAGAACCTGTTGATGATATGAAAGATGACTCCGATAACGATGATGGAAACAATGATGATCAAGGAGGAGTTGGTTTAAAGATTGTGGATGCTAAAGTTTCTGATGAATTTGATTTTTCTTCGTTACTAAGCGATGATACAAACATGATGGAAGATCAAAATCAGGGGGAGCAGACAGGGCAAACTGACGTTGATATGACAGATGCGATTACTGCAATGCCTGTTGCTGCTATACCAACAAAGCCTATAATACTAATGCTAGAGCATAATGTCAACGAAGGTGAATTTGTTCACAACTATTCAAAGGAAGATTTGGCAAAGCTACTAAACGTTGATGCTGAAACATTTGATTTTGATTTCGAAGAAGATGTGGTGAACATAGATACATTCGAACCAAACGAGTACTGTTATAAAAGAAGGTCTGATGCTGACGATTACAACAAAGTGATTATTGAAGATTGGTCGTCAGATGATGAAAAAGATGAAGCTGAAAAGTATGTTAGTGTGAATACAGACAGCTTTCTTACATTTGAAGAGATGTATGATCAACTGAATGAAGATTTATTGAAAGAAAAGATAGCTGAGTCTATGCGAGAAGGTAAAGTTCCTAAACCAATGACTAAAGCCGAGATAGCTGAAGCTAAGAAATCCTGGTTTAAAGAGATGCCGAGTGAAAGAAAGTCATGACGTCCATTAGCATTCTTTACCAGAGATGCAGACGTATCATTGGGTGACATACTTAGCTGGGGTTGGTTGAAAGAGCTAAACGTCTATGCCATTAAACGTGAATTTGGGGTTCAATACTTCAAATACTTGGCAGATTTTAAAACGTTACCGTATTGGGATGTGGAAGAATTAGTTCAGACGAGGAACGTAAGCTACCATATGAAGTTTATTGATCAATTACTATGGAAGATGATTAAATTTGAAGCGACGCAGGGATTCAAATACTGAACTGTTCATTCCAAAGCGCCGAATCAAAACGAACAAAAAGACTAGTGAAAAGGATATAACATTGATTATGAAGCATCCGCAAGCAAAGAGAAACATGCCCCTGATGCCTATTGAACAGGATTTCTATCTATTGTTTAAGTGGTGGCAGGTTGATCCTACAACGTGTGAAGCAGTGATAGTGTTGAGAATTGAAGATCATCTGGATATCACTAAAGAAAGAGTTGAAATGTTTCAGACAGAAGGATTGAGAGGGTTATGGAGGACGATACGGACCTAGACCCGATGTGGCTAGTGAACTACTCGAAGGAGGATATTCGATGTCTATTCTTCAACAAGATATGTTATGAGAAGCGCGAGGAGGTACAAGCGATGCAATAACAGAAGATAGTGAATGTTTGTTACTCTCATGGAGTTAATTCTGGAAGAATGTGGGAATCCAGTTGGAGAGAACTTGAGCGCAAAGAGTTTTTGAAGGAAGAAAAGCGTTTGGAACGTTTTCAAGAAAAGACAAAGGAGGCAAGACTTAGACGTTTGCAATTTATGACTAAAGTGCCACCTACAGATCAAACGTCGATTCCGTCGCAAGAACGTAGAAAGAAACCAATCAAAAACTTCTTTGGACACTGCAGATAAAGACAGAGCTTTGAATACTGATCAAAGACGAAGACGATATCCAAGGGGGAGTCTGTTAGTACATAAGTCTATGTCTTAGTCTTGGATCGAGTCTGTTTAGATTGGGCTAGATTATGTCAGAAAGAGGCTTATTTTTGTAAATACTAGACAAGTTCGCCCGAAATATAATGTTGGAACAAGTTCAGCCGAACTTGTTCATACAAGTTCGCCCGAACTTGTGATCCTTCCCAGCGAACTTGTACTAGTATAAATATGTGCCTTGAGTTTTTCATTTGTAACTTTTGCAACTTTGTCACAACAGAGGCGAAGCTCTGCCCAATCTGAATCTTACATGTAATTGGACTTAGTGATCAACAAACAACAGTTTAACGAGTAATCTTTGCATATTTGATTAACACGTCACATAGTTTCCACCTATATGAACGTTAGATACCAAATTAGGTTCCTGTGCTAATCAAGGAGCGATCTAACAAGTGGTATCAGAGCCACGGATACTTGATTTGGTGAAATCATTGCAAGACCTCTTATTCTACTCATTTCTACCATTTTTCTTAAAATTTTCATATAAAACAATGAACCTACGGATAAAAGTTACTAAATTTTGAATATGTCACGTAAAATACACTAAAGATAAACCCCTGAAAGTTTCGCCCGAACTTGTCAGTACACTAATCATTTTTCGAAGTTTGTGAACGTTTTTTCAACGACTCTCGTCGGTTTTTCCATATGGAAGAAATTCACAGTGCGTTTATGACGGCTTCAGCATCGAATGCTCAAATGGTAAATCAAGTAAACATTGATAACGAGATGGGCACGTCTGTAAAGCCTCTGAAACTGATGTGTATGGATGAATATGAGGGGTGGAAAGAAAAGTTTATGAATTAGGTTCAGGCTACATTTTTCCACAGCTGAGTTGCAGTCGAGACTGGCTACACATGGCCAAGAGACGAAAATGATAATGTTATCGATATAAGCAAGTTCTCTACTGCACAGAAGGACGCGTACGTAGCTGAAAAGAAAATGATTAGTCTAATCCAACAGTCTGTGAAAGAAGATATCTTAGTGCTATTGCCAAAATACAAAACTGCACAAGATCTTTGGAAGTCTCTAAAGGCAAAATATCAGGGAAGTGCAGAAATGGTCAAGAGTAAAAAGGCGTTAATCATGAAGGAATTCGACATATTCACAATGATAAAAGGCGAAACGATGAGACAAATGATCGAACGTTTTTGTCATTTGAAAGTGATTATGAGGAGACATGGTCTTGAGAAGACGGAAGAAGAATACATTGATAAATTGGCTGACGCTTTGCCAAAAGGTGAATGGACGACATATCTCATGGTGCTCAAAGAAAGTCCAAGCTGGGAATTCTTCAAATTATCCACTTTCATTGATAAGTTATAGGGGCACGAGATGGAGTTGTTAAAGATAGCAAAGTCAAAGAATTCAAATGTTGCTCAAGATGTAGGGCTTACTACAAGATAGGAGCTCAAGAGAATATCTCAAGTCCGAAGATCCAAATCGCTTTTAGTGCGAATCTAAATTCCTCGAATCATTCGCCACAAAGCCAAACTCAATCATATCCAAAGTATGATCAGAGTCCTCAGAATCCTTCATATTCAAGAACGGGTTCAAATCAGAATAATCAATCGAATTCTAATCCGAATGTGTTTAAGTGCAACATTGCTGTCAACCTAAACAACGTCGTTTCTGAAAAGTGGCCAAACAACATATGGCACTACTTGCCACGGTGTTGGAATCTTATGAGAGTTTAGTGGCCGGAAAGATTGGTAATCCTGAGATGACTGCAGAGAATTATGATCAGGTGGATGAGGAAGAGCTTGAGCTGATGGACATCAAATTGTCCTTAGCCTCGATTATTCGGAGGGTTACTAAATTTGTTGCTCTAACTGGCAGAGACATCGGGAATTTAAGCAACAAATTGGGTCTCGACAAGACGAAAGTTACTTGTTTCAGATGTCGACAAAAAGGGCATTTCAAAAGAGTGCAAGAATCCAGAAGCAACTGGAAATCAAAGTCCTTTCAGAGGAGGCAGTGAATACTACAAGAAGTCGTTACAATACAAACCATTCCCGAAGAAGACTCAAGTTGAAGTTCAAGAGAAATCATACAACAATACAGAAAAGGCGATGGTTGTTGCGAATGAAAATGATGGTTTTGACTAGAACTCATATATTGCCAAAAAGACTGGAGTCGCTCTAATGGCTGAGATCATGGAAGATACATCTGCTGAGGATGCAGCTATGGAAAGCGCAACGCTAGAAGAATACTTACAACAAGCAGAAGAGGAGGAGATTTACCATCATACAAATATGCAAGGTATCCTTTCTCCTAATATGACTTCTAGTTTTGCAGGTTATTTTGGTGATACAACATCTTTGGAGCATGTTGCTGAGGAAAAACTTGTAGTTGAGGAAGTTATCAACGTGAACAAAGAGATAAATGAGGAAAACCTCACGGAGATCGCCAACAAAGCTATGATGGCAAATCTAACAAAGGTAGGTCCGGAGGTAAAAGTTGTCGAAAAAGAAGTTGTTAAAGTGCAAATCGTTGAGGTTGAGAAACCTTGTACGAAGTGTACCGAGCCTTGTTTGCAATATGCTGAAAAGACTCAAATCATAAGTGAACTCAATGTGCATAATAACAATTTCAGATATGATTATCGCACAATGAAGGAAGCTTATGATAAAATGAAAGATGATTACAGTAGGCTTGAGAAAAACAATGTTGAACAAGTTGACACTGTAAGAATGTTAAAAGCAACAGTACTGGAAAAAACAAAATGCAATTAACGTTTATATCAATACCATTGTTGAAGTAAAACAAGAACTTCAAGACATGAAAATCGAAACTAAAAGAGTGAGACGGCTTTTGAAAAGCTATACCACTAATGCTTACGTCATTGATCATATTCTTCCAACGATTCCGTCGGAATGAGATGATAAGAAAACAAAAGGTAAGAAACAAAGTCATAATATCCATCACAAGTATCATGTTTGAAAACAGAAACAAAGTCATAATATCCATCAACATGATGTTCATAAATCTGGAAAAACAAACGAGTATAAAAAACATAAACCGAACAAGTCTAACCAACCCGTTTTGCAATCCAAGCTTCAATCTTTTGATCCCAACTAGGGTTGTAAACGAACTGAATTCGTTCGTTAAGGAAATGCATATGTTCCTGAACTGTTCACTAACACATGTCAAACAAAAGTTTATATTCGTGTTTGTTTGTTAAGAAATTTCATTTATTCACGAATATCATGAACACTAGTCACAAGCACAAGGGAACAGAAACAAACGCAAACAAACATTAAACTTGAAATTAAAAAAAAACAGCATTAACCTTAAATATGAAGTAGTCAAATACAACCATTAAATCACAACACAAGAATTCATGGCACAAGAATACTACAAGCACTATATGAAAAATCAAGTTTAGCAAACTTAAAACATAATTATCTAAAGTTACTTAGACATATCCAAAAAAATGTATTTAGTGTCTAACTTCTTCATATGTTTAGATAAAGCTTTACATTCTACTATTTTTAATATAATCATTAACTAATGTTTGGGGGGGGGGGGGATAAAAATAAATAGGGAAAGTAAAACTTAAGAGGAAAGTGAAATATTAAAAAAACATTAATAACTTTTAACAAATTAACATAAATAAACGAACACAAAACGAACACAAAACGAACACAAACGAATGTAAACGCACATATTACTAAACGTTCACGAACGTAGTCGAACGAATGAGACATTTGTTCGTGTTCGTTATTAACTAAATGAACGAACATAAATAAACTTTCCGCCAAACGGTTCACAACCGTTCGCTGAACGTTCGGTTTGTTTACAGCCCTAATCCCAACAACTTCTCCTTGCCAAAACTCGCCAAAAAGCTTTCACCTTTTCGCCTGGAAATGTGTTCTATCGAATGAGTTGGGCAAAAACAAGATATACCATCAAATTAGGGCTTTTTTTTCTTGTAACAGACGGCCCCAGCGTGTCACTAGAGCTTTTATGGGGTTCTTAGCGTGGCTTTGGATCAAAAATAGTCAGGCCAGGGTTTCTCCACTTTTTGAAATCTCAGCGCGTCGCTAAAGATCCTTATCCTTAAGGGATCTTAGCGACACATTGGAACAGAAAATGATGATTTTTCAAATTTTTTGTTTCGTCTCTTTCCGCGTGCTCGTTTCTTCATAATTTAGACTCGTTTTTGCTCCTTTTGCACATGAATACCTGTAAAAAACTTATACGAACTAACTACAAGCTAAAAATTACTAAAAACAACTAATAAACTATATAAAACGATAAAAAATACATATGAAAATTAGATGTATTTTGCAACAAGTCAGTTCCTGATTTTGTAATTTTTTCAGGAGACTAAGGACAATGGTTATAAACAAGTTAAGCTGCCTTGCGAGTCTAACTAGGCTTTTTATTTTTATTTATTAAAATTTTAGATTATATCTATCATATTATATATATATATATATATATATTAATATATGTTATATAGTATTTCTTATATATAAAATTATGATAAATAATACTTTAACTAATATTATATTAACATATAAGAGATTTTATAACTAATATATTATTTCAATTAAATATACTTATTATAAGTTATCACTAACAATTAGAGGTGCATAAACCGGGTATTTTTAATAACCGGTTCTGGTTATAAAATCGGTTTTGGTTTCTCGTTTAAGGATTGGAACCGGTTATTAGTTTTGATTTTGGTTATTTGACAAAAAACCCATACACTATCTGCCTGGTTTCGGGTAGGGTTCTGTTCCTGTTTCGGTTCTTAAGAAACCGGGCATTAAAATACCCTATTTGGGTTTTTGTGTACCCTATTTCTGAGTTTTTATTACCCTTTTGTTAGATATTTTAATACTCTATTCCGTTTTTATTACACTATTTTCCCGTCTTTTTGTTTATTATAATTATTATCAAATATGTATTGTCTAATTTAAAAATAAATAAATAAATGCACAAACATAGATTTAAAATATAGATATTAGAATCATGTATCGGGTATAGCTGGTATAATTGGTTCTGGTTCTTGCCTGGTTCGAGTATGATCAGTTCCGGTTCCAGGTATGAAATCAAAATCATACCCTATGCAAACCCTACGGGTAGGGTCGGTTTCGATTTCGGGTATAGAATACTCGGGTATTATCGATTTCAGGTTTTTTTTTACTTGGTCCAGTTCCGGGTACGGTTTTTTTATGCACATCTACCAACAATTTCATTTGGGCTCGTGGCTTGAGCTCCCCATTAGGTTACCATTTATGGGCCCATACAATTATACAATTTAGGCTTGTTATTGTGTATTTGTGAGAGTTGTAGACTTGTTGTGTTGTACCATGTCTAAAACTAAACTATTTATCAAGTGTCACTCTCGTGTGTTTCTAACTCTATATAAACATCTAGTAAAACATTATCTTTTATCAATAAATGTAAAAAAAAGTTAAAAAAATATACCCTAATATTATACATTTAATCAATAAATGTAAAAAAAGCTAAAAAATATACCATAATATTATACATTTAAAAGATAGAAAACTAAAAATAAAATCTTGATTAAATAAAGTGATGGAGCAATCAAATTATACATACATACATACTATAATAAAATTAAATATAAAACCTAAACAAAATTTACACCTAATTACATAAACCGATACCAAAATTTTAAAAGAAAATAAACAAAACTTATGTTTTAGAATTATATAATTGTTTTAAACAATAATCAGTTAATTTAGTTGTTGGCTTTGCTATTTGCTTTAGAGTTTAATCTACGGGAAAATCACGAAAATATCCTTTGACCAGTCAAATTTGCAAAACTAGCCCCACTGTAGCGGCTTAGGGAGTCACTTTACGCAAAAACATGGCACTGAAATGTCTCTAAAAAGTCTCTTCAAACCAACCATCCACGCTCCGCCATGTGCCAAAAAAATGATTGTAAAGGTTTAGAGTCGTTTCATCCTTTTTTGTAGAGGCTAAGAGCCGTTTCAGTCATTATAGAGGCTTAGAGCCTCTTCAGCCTTGTTTCTTAATTTTTTTTCAACATTTATATATTTCTAGTATTTTTAATATTTAAAACAAACATAAATTTATCTGTAATAAAAGTTGAAAAATAATTTTTTTAAAAAGGGTTTGAGCTTTCTAATAATAATTTCTTAACTATTTAAAAATATGTTAATTAGATATAATTATTTGAAATAATAGTTTGATAGAAGATTTAAAAACTATAAAATTATATTCTATAAATTTACTTGTGGCATAACCTCCTTTAAAAGATAAGCAAATCCCATAACTTATTTTATAGAATATTATTTTACAATTTTTCAATCTTTTTTCAAACTATTAATTCATATAATTTTATCTAATTAACATATTTTTAAATAATTAAAATTTTATTATTAGAAAGCTCAAGCCCATATTAGAATTTCGTTTTAAATTTCTTTTTCAACTTTTATTATAGATAAATTTATGTTTATTTTAAATATTAAAAATACTAGAAATAAATAAATATTGAAAAAAATAAATAAGGCTAAAGAGGCTCTAAGCCTCTACAAAGGTTGTATCGGCTCTAAGCCTCTACAATCAATTTTTTTTAAATATGGCGGAGCGTGGTTGGTTGGTTTGAAGAAGCTTTTTAGAGACATTTCAGTGCCATGTTTTTCAATGAAGAGGGTCCTTGAGCCGCTACAGGGGGCTAGTTTTGCAAATTTAACTGACATTTAATCTATTGTTTGGCTACTATTATAGGTTATAGTTTACATTAAAGGCTCATAAATTCCTTGTTATTTTCGTTCTTGCCTTCTCACTATGAGTGTTCTAACCATGATAATTTAGGGGGCCAACATATCAAACACCATTTCCGAAACACATCCCTATTAATGAACCATTTGGTCGGCCTAAGCCCCTGAACCCTCTTGTGGTTTCGTCATTGTTTCCATCTTATATTAACTTTGATAACTTGAGTGTCGGCTAGACACTTGATACATCTTCTAAATATTTATAGCGTAAGTTTAACCTGGGATCGCGGGGAACGATTTAACAAGATCGTTAACGTTGTCCTGCTGAATTTATGCTTTAAGAAGAAACATTTAAAGTCAATGAGGTAATGGTAGAGCGGTTGAGAAAGAATTGGTGTTCCTTGTGACCCAGGTTCGATTCCCACTCTCTTCATTATTTTCTGCGGCACCCTGGTGAAGAGCGAATACGGGTGGCGCCGATTCGACTTGGATGGGATGCGAGGTTTTACCGATTATTCCATTGTCGTGCCTTTCGGCGGGTGGAGGTCGGGTTTCTGCGCATCTGGGGAGAGCCAAGGGGTTGGCGGCGGTCGAGTAGTCGACCTTGCCCACAACGCCTGGTATCACGGTGGTTGACACGTCATTCCTTGCCGTTAAAAAAACAACAAACATTAAAAATGTAAAATTGTTACCACGGAACGTGAGACTGCGAAAAGATGACCAAAGTGGGCCAAATATTTACTATTACAAAGTGGGTTAGTTAGGGACCGAGCATCCATCAGCCCTTTAGTTGTCTCGTTAGTGCCTTATTGGCCCAAATCGTTTTACTTGATCATTTTAAGACTCTTAATTTGGCAACTGAAAACAGTATGTGCAATGAGGAAACGTTAAAGTTCTATATATATTAAGATTATTAATTTGAACACGCAATTGACATACGAATTTAGAAATAATAATAAAGAGGTAAGTAGTTGTTAGGCATGATGGTATATTCCAACAAGAAATTGACCGTGGTTTAGTTAATATTAAGTCGCATTATTCAAATTATATGATAACAAATCTTAAATACCAAATCCTAAAATAAAGTTAAATAAATATTTAAAGTTGGTATAATTGTTAAGCATAAACACTGTAATAAGGGGTGTTCACAATCCGGTTCAACGGGTTTAGACAAAATTTCAAGTATAACCACTAACTACGGTTTCATGGAACGGCAAATTAAACATGTTAGTAAATATGCTGCCTTTAGCAGTTTCGCAGTTTAAGGGTTGAATTATGGTGGGCTTGAACACAATTCTTTATTTTTTTAAATCATTAGTTTGTCTTAAAAAGTTTATAGTGATAAAAATGATTCATGAATATAACACATATACCTGACTATAGATTCTAAACTAAAAATTTATATAAATAATAAAGTTCAATGTTCAGTTTCAAGTTTAAAATTGGCCAAACTTGTTTGAATCTCAAACTAGTTCACTTGCTTTTCTTTGAAGAATTCCCTAGATTTCAACAATTTATGAGATTTTCACATATAATTAAATTAAACAAAATGTAAAAATGCTATACATTTTTTTGCAATATATATATATATATATATATTATATATATATATATAATATATATTATATTCTCTAAATATCTTACATTTATGTTACCGTTACGGAAATTAAAAAACAGTACCGTATACGAAAAATTACAGCACTGTAATATTTTTACACATGTGTAACGTTCGTACAATGTGACAGAAGATGTTTTAACTTTACTTACACTAGTGTAAATGGACCACCAACGATATTTTTTTACAAATTTCTTAGTCAGATATTATTCACCTATGTTTTGGGACAAAATGGTATGAAAAATTGCATGGGAAGTAGGTTTTCTAACAGAGTTCTCGAGTTCTCGCAACTTGAATGAATTTTCATTTGAACCTAACCCTAATAGGGATATGTTTAAAAAACCGTGTCTAAAAGGTGTAGGAAGCCACTAAGAGGCACCATATGTCCGAAGAAGGTGGTGGGTAATTGCGTCCAACTAAATGTAAAAATACGGCAGCTATTACATGCACGTAAACATCCAATTTAAAACCCAGACACCCTCGTTAACAAAATCTGAATGACCTTTTTTTAATATAACACTTTCATCCTCAAATTAAGGATAAAAAATGCTCCATTTCATAATGTATATTTAAAATAACATATTAAAAAGATATAAGTGTTAAGAAATGGTAGAACACCAAAAATAAATCAATAAAATGGTTGTTTTAGCCATTTACCCTTCAAGGTCTTTTAGTCTGTGTTGAGACATGCGGCATAGTCACATCATCGTCCACCATTGATTTCCATAGATCAATGATTCGCGTTCCATTGTAGGTATTTTGGTCTTTTATTCACGTACACACGTATGGGAGGATTAAATGTGAAGAAAATTGATTTAAAAAAAAATATAATAGTAAAATATTAAATAGTTTATAATTCCTTACATTAATTATTTTTCTCTTATTAATTAGTCAATTTCATTTATCCTACACACATAAATTTTTATTCTACATCTATTCCACACATGACGAAATTTATCATACACATCTCGTAATTTATCCTACACTCTAAATTAATTTTTTTATTGAAAAATATATATTTTAAAAATCAGTTGCAAATTTAATGTAGTTAGCTATTAAAGAGGAAGACTACACATTAATGATCTATGTAAATTTAACAATATACCCTCACAATAATACTAAATACAAATATTAAATGAAGCATTCTTCTTTGTTGATTTTTTTTCTTTTTACACAGAATTTCTTCGCATTTGAACCCTCTAATTGGAGGGGGATCAAATGAGAAAAAAATTATTTTAAGAAGAGAAATGTATAATGGCAAAAAATTAAATAGTTTATAACTCCTTACATTAATTATTTTCTCTCTAATTAATTAGTCAATTTCATTTTATCCTACACATACCTTACACATTATCAAATTTTACACTACACTTTATCTACACAGCTCGTATTTTAACCTACACACTTCGTAATTTATCTTACACTCTAAATTACTTTTTCTTTTCTTTTTCTTTTTTTTTTTGGAAAAAATATATATTTGAAAATAAGTTACAAATTTAATATAGCTAGTTATTACAGAGAAAGACTATAAATTAATTATCTATATAAGTTTACCAACATACTCTTACAATAAAATTAAATACAAGTATTAAATAAAGCAAAGTGAAACATTCTTATTAGTTGAACTTTCTTCTTTTTTTCTTTTTACAAATAAATTTCTTCTTGTTTGAGCCCTCCGCTAGATATATATAGGATTCGTTTTAAATAAGAACCACCACGAATTGCAAGAACCGCGAGAACATTTTGATTCAAGTCGAGTTGGGCCAAATTGCACAAACGTAGATGAAAATATTATAAAGACATCTGTAAAAAAAAGTAAAAAAAAAATTCTCGAGGCGGTAGTTTTGACTGATGCAAGTTTTTTTACGCCTGGGTGTAAATTTTAAAATTTAATTTTACACCCAGACGTAAAAAAAAACTTTCATCAGTTAAAACTACCACCTCGAAAATTTGTTTTTACTTTTTTTTTTACAGATGTGTTTATAATATTTTCATCTGCGTTTGTGCAAAAAGATTTTGGGCCTACTCACCCCTGTTCAAATAGTTCTCGCAACTCGTGGTACAAAAAAACTACCACCTAAACACCACCCCCCCCCCCCCAAAAAAAAAAAACTATACCTCACCAAAAAACCTAACCCCCCCCCCCCCCCCCTCAAAAAAAAAAAAAAAAAAAAAAAACTAAAAAAACTTAACCCCTCCCCCACAAAGCTAAATGCTAAAAACTAAACTATAAAGCTAAACCCAACAACCTAATGCTAAAAATATCTAAAAAAATAAAAGCTCTTATTTTTTTAAATTAAAAATCATTATTTAAAAAAAGTTAAGTGTTTTAAATTTTTTAGGTATTTTTGGTTGTGTTCACATTGGTTCTCGCGATTCTCGCCATAAAGGGTGGTTCCTAATGTATCCTTATCCTCTCTCTCTCTCTCTCTCTCTCTATTATATATATATATATATATATTATATCTTAAGAAAGCTAAATATTGCGACAACCGTGAGTACAAATGAAAAAAACAATCAAACCCAATTTTCTTAATGTAAACCTTGTTGTACTTAAAATACAACATCAAAAAAAGATTTATAACATCAAATAATTCATTTATCCTCTCAAAAGCACTTTTATTAGATTTTTTACAAATGTGTAAATATAACAAATTTACACATGTGTAAATGGCAAACTTACACACGTATAATTTTCTTCGTTTACGAATTCACGTAAATTAAATTTCGAACATTGTATATGAATAATAATGATAACTGTAAAAAAGTTTTAAATTTGAATTGATTTTGACCAAGTTCTCGCATATTTTTCATTCGTTTTCATGGTTTTCACAAATATTTAGCGTTCTCATTTAAACATTCCCATAAGAGAGAGAGCACACATCTTTTGAGAAGAAAATTAATTGTTAAAAAAAAGAAACAACAAAGAGTTTAATGGTAAAACACTAAATAATTTATCTTTTCTTTCATTAATCTCTCTTTAATTAATTAGTCAAAAACACTACATCATATAATATCAAAACTTATCCTACATACATCCTATACATATTGAAATTCATCATACATTTATCCTACACTTTAATCCTACACATCGAAATTTATCCTACACTGTAATTAAGTTTGTTTTTGAAAGAATATATTTAAAAAAAGAGTTATTAGTTTTATATAGTTAACTAATTTAGAGGAATACAATAAATTAATGAATAATGTAAATTTACTTCTATATCATTAAAATAACATTAAATACAAAATTTAAATGGAGCATTCTTATTTGTATAAACTTATTCTTTCTCTTCTTCCAATATATTTTTTTCTCATTTTAACCGTTGACTATATATATATATATATATATATGGTGAGATTCAGAAGAGAAGCATTGTTTTCTTGAAAATCAAGAGAACAAATCTACACCATTGATTTAGTAGATCAATTGAGGGGATAAAGGGCAATTAGGTGGACTAAAAATATTAATTTTAGAACCCACCATTAAAATTCCTATGTTTATTATTCTCTCATGTCTCCTAAATTATTTGATTTATCTTTTTTCATCATAGTAAGGCATTCCTAGTTGAACAACTCCATCAAATCTCTTTGACATGGAGATGTGACTTTGAAAGACAAATTTATTAGAAGTTGACTGGGATACATACATATATCTTGCTGAAAAACATACATATAGCAATAAGTAACCATGCTACATATACATGATACATATATTTAACTTTCAAAAATTACATATATGTATCAAGTTACGTATATGTAATACAAAAGAGAAAAAAAATATAACTGAGAGTTAAAGATATACGATAGATACATGAATGTTAAAACTAGTGGGTTTTACATGAATGTCTCCAAAACCTATGTTCGCCTTTGTCTTTATCTAAATCATTACCGAATTGAAGAATATTTTTTTTTCAAAAAAACATGTTTTTATGACGATAACAACACCCCTAGAACCATAATCGAAACTTTGTTGCTAAAAGTTGCCTCCTCACTCATTTCTAAACTGCTATCACCGTTTCTTGTCGCTGGAGGGACCACCGAAGCCCACCACTTCTCCAACCTCATTAGTGACTTTTTCCACTTTTGTCTTCATATTAAAGTTACATATTCTTAATTTGATTGATTTTCAATTTTGTAGAGATCCTGATATCATGTTGTTTTCAAATTTTAATGTATAAAAGATATAGTATGTGTGTATATATATATATGAGAGAGATAGGAGAGGGAACATATGAGAGAGATATGAGAAAATATATGAGAGAGGTAGAAAATCACTGGATGAATTGTTGCAATGTGCATTCATGCACGAGTTAGATGTAATATTGTAATTTACTATGAGCACAAGTATATACATGTGTTTTGACGCACAAACATGTACATACTTATGTCTTGATTTAGTTGTGTAATTAATGATTTTAGTCAAACCATTTGATGGTTACACAAAAATGTATATACTTATGTTTTCTACACTCTTATGATTTGTAGGTCAATGTTTTAGGTCGTTTTATAAGTACCAAGTGTCCAATGTAACATCTATTCTAAGGACTCTGTGCCTAATATATATTGTATGGCGGCCTAGTCTCCGTTTTAATCTGTTTTGTATAAAGGTATTACTTTTACACCTAAGAGATTGTTTATATAAATCATAAAGATGTTTTTAATATTTAAGAGGCTATTTAGTAATTAATCAAATTAACGAAAAACTAAATAACAATCTCTTTCTTCCTTCACTATAAAGTGAGTGTTTTTCATTTGTATATATTAAAGAAATGTTTTTATTTTTAACCTTTTTATTGTTATTTTGTTTTTATTATTTTTGTTATTTTTATGATTATTATTTAATAAAATTCATTTTAAGATTATTCGTTTTTCAAACTTCTTTTTAAATCCTTCATTTGTCTTTAATATATCATTTATTTAAATCATTCGTATGTTTAAAATGTTGAGAAAATGTCACAGAATAGTAATCAAGTTTCAAAAGTGTTCTAATTAGGTCACTCGTATCGTTTTTGTCCCAATTAGATAACTTAACATTCAAATCGAGCCATGTCCTTTTTTTCCATGTGTTAAGAGAAAAATTGAGCATAAGATGCTATGGTTGGATTATTTTAATATATAAAATTTAATTTATTAAAAATAAAAACACTTTAATTACATTAAAAATTAAAAAATAAGTTAAAATAAATGAAAGGGAAAAAATAAACAAAAATCCGTATCACCACGGTTACCTATGAAATGGATGATAAAACCCATGATTTCAATAAAAAATGAATGTTGAGTAACCTAATTAGAACACTTTTGAAACTTGAATGACCTAATTGAAACACTTTTAAAACTTGGTTACTATTCTATAAAGTTACCCCTAAAATGTTCGTTTGTTCAAAATACGTGCATTTTTAAACCTTTTGTTTACTAAAATCGTTCATTTTTTTAAATCTATCATTTTAAGATCCCTTTTTATAAAAAAAAAAACCTTTTTCATAAACGTCATTCTTAAAAATGTTCAGTTTTAAAGTGTTCGTTTGTTTAAAATCTTTCATTTTTATTTCCTTAAATTTTTAACATCATTTGTTTTCTGTTATAGCTTTTCTTGTTAACTATTTCTTGTTCGTGTTTTTAGTTATTTTATGTTTGTATTAATCCTCAAATTATATTTACTTATTTGCATATTGTTCAACATTCTATCTAGGTTTCAAAAATAACATTATTAGACCAATAATGAGGACGGATTATAGAAAAGTACCATATCATATCAACTACTAAACTACAATCTCAAAATGTACATATGATATATTTATTCACGGATTTAATAAATACCCAAACCGTGAAGCTATACCATAATCAATATGGTCCGTTTTTAAATTTCAACGATTCGATTTCGATTTCTACAATAAAAACGAACGGTTTAAAAAGAGTTTAAAAACAAACGATTAAAAAAATGTTTACAAAAAACAAACAGGTAAGAAAAAATGTATTTGTTTGTATATTTGTAATGTGTTTTATTAAATAATAATCAGAGAAATCACAAAAAAAAAAAATACTTGAGTAAATTACCCAAGTAACCTCTTAAATTTAAAAAAAAACTTTGTAATTTATATAAACAACCCTTGAGGTGTAAAAAGACCAAAATACTCTTACACTTAACTAGAAAAAAGTAATAGAGTTACCGTTAAGGGCTAAAATCGTTACAAAATGCAATATCAAGTCTAATGTGTCAAAAAATTCATTTTGGGCCGAAAGGGTTAAACTGACTAACCTCATGACCCAAAATAGTATACCCGTTAAATTTTTGTTTATCTTGTTGTGTGCTAAACCTAATTTTATATATTGTATCAATGAATTAATGCGGGGTGCACAACCCTCATTGTTTCATATTTTATAATTTAACTAAAAATCATTATTCTCTAAATTTATCTGTCGTTTGGAAAAAAAATATTCACACACCATATTCCTCACATCGATATCCATATTCTTTTTTTATTATTATTTCTTTCTTTCTTTATATGTGTGTGAGGAGAGATGTTATAGAGGGGATAGTGATTTTTCATGTGTGTGTGGGGGTGGGGGTGGGGAGCGGGGGATGGTGTGGCTTTCCTATAAATTTTAGGAGTGGAGATAAAGATAGCTCTAATACATATGATTTTTTAGTTATGTAGAAATCGAAGATACAATCATATTGTAAGAACCTACTTGAGGACTAGAAGACATTTTAGTTGCTTGTTATATCTTTTTCGTTACAGTTAGACAACCATTTTGATGCATTGACCTTGGGATCAACTTTATACGCATGTCTTTGGTAAAGAAACTTCAATTTGCACTTGACACATATTAATGTTACTTTTTCTAAAGTTAAGTTTTGGATTCCTAGCAATTAAAAGCAGGTTTTCATTTTTTTATTTTTTCTTATAAATGTATCTAGAGAGTCTCTTGCTTTATTTCCGTCATCAATATATTCCATAAAAAAAAATGGTGCCCTAAGCTGGACTACTAGCGGAGCTGAACTCTCTACTAGACGAGATCTTCTTTTCTTACTACAAGGATAATTGGGTATGTGTCTTGGGCGATACATGCACTGGTGAAGCTTGAGATTTGTTGACGAGGTGGGGGGAGGGGGAGGGTGTTGAAAACGTATATACCCAAAAATTTATATACGAAAACTACATATATAACATTACTGAGCGAAGAGTTCGGGGGGTCGGGCGCCCCCCGGCCCCTTCTAACCTACGCCAATGGATACATGGTTTGACTTCTTATAAGAAAAAACCCTCCAAATTCAAACTTAAACAAGGTACGCTGATAAAAAAAAAGGTTAAAATTACTTCTTTACACGTTGCAAACAAAGGTCTTCCTAGCTTGGTTAATCTCAACAAAAGGCATATATTTCCATTAGTACTAAATGCCCGTTTTGTTTTATATATCAAGATACGAAAGTTCATTACAAAGGAATGTAAATCTATCGAGTTGCTTCGACGTTGTACATAGTGATGTTTTTAACCTTAAAATCCTATATAAATTGAATAAAAAATATTAACTTGTCAAGTTATTAAATTAAATTAAATAATATAAACATATTAAAAATATTAACTTGTCAAGTTATTAAATTAAATTAAATAATATAAACATATTAATTGATTTATCTGTTATCTCTACTATCTAGAAGATCTAATATTATATTAACTTTGATCGGGTGTCTTAGTTTCCCACAGTAACGTTTTGTGCAAGATTTAGAAAATGTGTGAAGATATGGTGACAAAAGTTAAAATCAGTAGAAAATGGTCAAAGTGTTAATCGTTTAATTTCAAAGGAAGTTTTGAGTGAATAAAGAAACGCGTAGTTGTTTAGGTTTCAAATTGCTTGTAAGTGATAAGTTAAGCAAATTCTTAACCACCCTATCCTAATTCCTAACCGGCCCTTTATATGTCTTGGACACTCCTTCAAGTTTCTTATGTCAAGGCTATTGCTTTGTCAACTCTCATTTTCATCCTCCATTTCGTTTTATTTCTTTTTTACTTTATATTTGTACAATTTATAGGACATACATCATAAGATATACTTTCTATACAATGCATTTATGAAATATATCATATTTCTATAAATGTCTTTTGGAAAATATCTACATTACGAGTTTATTGATTATACATAATTGTATTACTAGTTTAGATACACACATATACACGCTAGAAGGTATTCGCACGATGCGGCGGGAAACATAAACATTCTCAGTGTGTTCATAGTTCGGTCGGTTCAGTGGTTATCCTCGTTCGAAGTCGAAACTAAAGTCATCAGTTCGGTTTATTCGGTTAGATTATCGATTTTTTGTTAGAAATACATGAAATTGAGATACAAATACATGAAATGGATGTGTGCAAATACATGAGATGAGGTATAAATATGAAATACATGAACTGTATGCATAAAAGTTGAAATATATGATAATATGAATGGTTTGGTTTGATTCGATTAGGTTAATTTTGGTTACATGAGGGTACATAAAAAACTGATAATCGGTATTTGGTTAATTCGGTTTTCAGTTAGTTTAGTTTTTTGTTGATTTCAGTTTAGTTTCGTCTTTTTTTCGATTTAGTTATTGCTCACCCTAAACACTGTTAATCACTTAACATATCAATTTTTTTAATTAACAAATTTACAGCAATACTATCCTCAAGGTCAAAAGAATAAAATGCTCATTTATATGATGCAACTTAAAAATATTAATGTATGAAAAAATTATGACCATTTAAAAGTTGTATGAGTAGTTGGTTTTTTTAAAAGGGAAAACTATAATTACTAACTAATTATCCATAATTTGGTTAAGAATGAACGAATTAAAATGTAATTAGGAAGAGAACTTAAAGTGTAATTTGTGTTTAAAAGACTAATTTATCCCCATTTCAGGGTTTTATCTTATGCAATAAATTAAAAAAAAACTTTTGGCATCTTAAAATGTCTATCCAAATGCATACAAGACAGTGTATATATGTGTGTGTATGTGCTCACGTGCACGTATGTATTTACATGTAAAAATGATTTTTACTGAGTTTCAATATGTAATATTCATGGTTTCTTGATTTCCCGTGGTTATCCAAAGAAACCACCCCCTTCTCTCCCTATATATCCATACTATATTATCATGTATGAGGGAATTACATTTTTAATAATACCCAAAAGTTAAGAATTTTTTTTAGTTTAATACATAAAGTACAATCTTAAAATGAGAGTAAATAAGTCTTTTAACACTAATTACACTTTAATCCCCTCGTCTTAATACATTTTATTAAAATAAAAGTAAATAAGTCTTTTAAACACTAATTACACTTCCCTCATCTTAATTACACTTTAATTCACTCATCTATAACAAATTTTGGATAATTAATTAGTAGTTACATTTTATCCGTTATAAGAAATTAACTACCCACACGTTTTTTAAACAGCCATAACTTTTACGTACGTTAGTATTTTTCCTTTTTTAAAGTTACATCATAAAAACAAGGATTTATTCAATTTAATTTAAGTATAGTATTGTTATGATTGTTTTAATTAAAAAATTGATATATTACATGATTAACAATGTATAGGGGTGAGCAATAAATGAACCGTTAAGCAAAACCAAACAAAAACACAGACGAAACTGAATAGAAATCAACCAAAAACAGAATTAACTAAAAACCGATTAGGCGAAAATCGAATTAACCAAAAACCAGTTATCGGTTTTTTTTATATCCCCGTTTAACCATTAACTAAACCGAACAATTCATATTTCTTATATTTCTAGGTTTTATACCTTCAATTCATGTATTTCATATTTTATACCTCAATTTCATATATTTATACATCCATGTTAATTATTTATACATTCATTTCATGTACTTGTATCTTAATTTTATTTGTTTTTGAACGAAAGTTTTCGTCAATCTAACAAAATAAACCAATCTTATTAACTGAAAACAGATTGATTAATATTATAGACTAACTGTTACTTCGGGTTCGATTGAGGAACTGAACCAATTGAACCATGGATATCTTTATAGTGTCTATTTCTGCCGCATCGCGCACATACCCTGTATATATGAACGATTTTCTTAATATGTGTCATAACCATTTAATGATTATATTTCGTATCAATGATTTCTTAATATACCAAACCTGCCCCATATATCAGAAAGGAAATTCATTCCAATTTCTCCTCTTTATTCTTCAACATCTTTAATAGTTTCTATTTTGTGCATTCTTTTTTCATACGTTTCTTTATTAAATTGTCAGATATAACTGCTGCTTACTTTTATCATTTTGGGTTTTTTATTTAATCCAAAACGTAATGTTTATGAAGAGAAATATTCGACCAAAAAAATGAGTACTAGTGTGATGGTTGACATCTGTGGCAGTTTAGATTCGCAAGAAGGTTTTGATTATGTATGATTTAGCTAATTAATGAAAAAAATGTAAAAAAAGGTGGGGGTTGAGTTCAATTCGCAAAGTTATCGGAGTTAAAGTATTGCTTCCCTAAGATTTGAGCTCTGCCAAAAACAATTTAGAATGAAATTGAAAGAAGGAAATAAATTTTGTTGCTTACTTCACAATTATTATCACCATTAAATGATTTAATTGTAAAGGCGAATATCCAACCTAAACCTAAAGAACTAGAAAAAAACATGTAAAAAAAAACATAACAATGCGTATAACGATAAAAATTATCTCCATAGTGTCATTCAAATTAAGAAAACGCTACTGAGCAATTTTGCAATGAAACTAAAGAAATTGAAGTGATATAAGCATGCAACATTTGTATGTGTATTAGAATGAAGAAACATTCGAATATTGAATATTGAATACATGAAAACATAACAAGAATACATATCAAGTTATTAATTTTATAACAAATTAATACGAAAAATAAATGGTCTTGTTAAAGCTGAAGACAAAATTTGCTAATAAAAATAGATAAAATTTACTAATATTAACTATATATAAATTTAGAAAATAAAGTTTATCATTGATGGGGTAGTGTTAAATGAAAACTCCTATTACTTATGAAACTTAAAGAACTCTCCTAAAACGAAGGCTTTTTTTTTTACCAAAATTGTTAAAAGAAAAATCAAATTTTCCCAAAAAAAATAGTTGTTGTTGATTTACAAAACCGTAAAAAAACACTTACAGTGGGTGTAAATAATGTTGATGTTAGAAGCTTTTTACAGTATTGTAAAAAGGATGAAAACACTGATCAACTTTTTTACAGCTGTGTTTGTCATATTTTTATCTACATGTGTGCAAAAAACGTGACAAAACTCATAAAAAAATTTAAATTCTCTAAATTCTCATAACTCAGAGGGGTTGGATGGGGGTTTCTCTTGATCGAAAACTCATCATTGATTGCTAACATACTAACATGTACCCCGTGCTCTACCTTACCTTTTCACAATTTCATCTATTGGATTGGAAGACGGATCAACGATTTTTCAAACCATAGGCGAACTATTGAATTACATTTTTTATTTTCCGACGTAACTAAGAAAATAGTTTTGAAACCTATAACAATAATAAAAATTAAGGTTTTTTTTAATTCTATAACATACGTTTGATATGTATAAAATATGTTAAAGATCGGTACATGTTTCTCTACAAAGGGTTAAATTTCTAAGAAGGCTAAGAAGTCATAAGAATTGAACATGTGACAGTCATTAAAATTAAGAGTGTAGGGTATAAGAGTAATTCAGACAGTTAGCCTGATATGAGTAAAATACTGGGTAACCGCAAAACAAAACACCATGTAGCCTTTGTAACCTCCAAAATAAAGCACCATGTACATGCTTCAAATAAAACACCGCATAATAAACACTTTGTTACTTGCAAAATAAAACACCATGTATCCGCACCATTGTGTGAACATTACCAAAATACGATGGACTTAAAACACCTAGTTGAAACATAATTATTATTTTTATTTATATAACAATTTAATACTCATATCAAAGATAAAAAAACGTTTGTTATTATAGTGTAATCTTTGTTTTAAAAAACATACATATACAAAAGTTATTGGCATTTAAAACAGAAGGAAGAACTTGCATGTACATTTGATATGCATTTCTGAATTATCAAATAAATAATTGAAAATAAAACATAATTTACAAAAATGCTAATAATCAATCTCATATATCCAAAATTGCAATTTATTGGTCCATAAGACTTCTTAGCCTTCTTAGAAATTAACACCATTTGTAGCCTAACTTTACCCATTGTTAGGGCTGGACCTATACTACAAGTAACTAAGTTTTGGGCCTAACGCTCCCACTTAAAAAAAATTAATATGCTAACTATTCATATTAATGCAAATCTATTGTTGTAGATTTGTTTGATTCCATATACAAGCAAACCACTCTCTATTATCATTATGTTAGATTTTGCTTGGTTCCAAACACAAATAAAAGAGTATCATGTATACCAATCAAAGAAGGAAGAATGGCCTCAAATTTCATTTCGTCTTGAGCTCTCAAGAAGGTTGAAACTACCCTTCCCGTTATTGACCCTCCTCATGGTAAGTTAGTAACATTGACATTTTTCTATTGCGCATACAGATCCAACATGATACACCACATGCTCTTGGTGCACATATATGGAGGTCTGCAACGTGCTTCCCTTTAACCTTTTGACTCCTTCCGTGCGTGTTCTTCACTCCATCACTCTTAGTTTTCTTCTAACAGAGCGACTAATTCTTTTTATAAATTTTTATCACAATTTTGTGATTTTCAATTTTAATTTTAATTAATTAGTTTTTTCATTTTTTATCGATTGTTTTATGTGTGAAATGAAACAATCGTAATTAAAGTGACAACAAACTCTGTGACCGTTTTTTGACCGGATGGGTAGTGGTGGTCGCTAATATTGCAACCATTGTAATTACGGTCACAAATTATCGCTAATTTTAGTCACAAATGTCCATGTGTATAGTAGTGTACATAGCTAACTTTTTTATTCAACGAATATTTCTTATTATTTGAAATACAAGATAAATTAAGTCGTCCCTATGTAATAGATTAAAAACGATGTTCACAAAAAAATATTATGAAAATTATAATTAAAAGAGGCGACGTGCATGGGTTGCCATATGATCAAAATGTGGGGTTAGTTGGTGGCAACGATATGGAAAATGATAGTCTATAGTGGCAACATCAAGAAAGATGTTTCTGGTGTCGATGACACCAATTTAACCATAAGAAAAGAAGTTGGTAGTTTGCCACGTCAATATTTTTATTAATTCATTCATCAAAAGATTTAAATCAAATATAAATATGAATATATATTGTAATGTTCTTAGGATCGATAAAAATGAACTGTGTTCAACGATATTGCATATATAATAAATATAATGATCCTTTGATATTAATTTTAGAGGCTTTTTCAACACATCCACTTAGGGAAGAAAATTTTTGTAAAAACATAAAAAATAAATTTTAAACTAATAAAATTGATCCATCTATGTATTTAATGTTATGTAAGGACATATAAGTAAATTTATAATTTTAATTAATTTTTTGTATTCTTTTAAATTAGCTAACTAACTAAATTTAACTCATTTTTAAAATATACCCTTCTAAAACAACTTAAGATATGGTGAAATATAATTTTTGATACGTGTATGATAAATTTCGATACGATAAATTTCAATATATGTAAGATAAATTTTAAAACGTGCAGGATAAAATATTTTTTACCTAATTAATAAAAGAGAAAATAATTAATGAGATGAGTTATAAACTATTTATTGTTTTACTATTATACATTTTCTTCTCAGATGATTATTCCTCTATCAGATGTGACATCAAATATACATTTGGATTTTATACACATAATATTTTTCTTTAATATTGCGTCCATTTTCAAACACTAATTTAAAAATTATATATATATACATACATATTTATAGGGGAGGGTTATCTTGAGAACGCTAAATATTGCGAGAACCATGAAAACATATGAAAAAACCAATCAAAATCAATTTTTTTTAACACAAACCTCGTTGTAATTAAAATACAATATCAAAATAAGAATTTACAAAATCAAATAATTCATTTCTCCTCTCAAAATCACTTTTAATAGATTTTTTTACACATGTGTAAATATAACAAACTTACACATGTGTAAATGACAAACCTACACATGTGTAAAAATATTTACGAATGCACATAAATTTAAACGTGTAAATTAAATTTCTAACATTGTATTCGAATAATGATGATAAGTGTAAAAAGAAATTTTGAATTTGAATTGTTTTTGACAAAGTTTTCATGGTTTTTTCATTTGTTCTCACGGTTCTCGTGATATTTAGCGCTCTCATTTAAACCCTATATATATATATACATATATATGTATATATACATACATATATATAGGATAAGGATCCGTTAGGAACCACCATTTATTGTGAGAACCGCGAGAACCAGTGTCAACACAAACAGTAATACCTTAAAAAATCTAAAAACACCCACTTTTTTTATATTTTTATGAAATATTCGCTATATTTCGTCAACAATAAAAAAATTCAAATTTTTTTTAGTAACAGTTATCCATGCACATGTGCATTTTTATCATTTGTTTGACAAATTCCGTAATACATTATAAACATTGGACAATTGTACTTTCATTTGCACTACCACGTGTAATACACTAATTTTTACGTTACCAATATTAGAAATGCACATGTGCATCTATATGTATCAAAATGAAATAAGGTGTTTTGGTACACTACTTTGAATACACTTTCTCTTTCATCTATCATTCCATCCATACACTACCATGCACACGTGCATATGTATCATTTCTTTGACAAATTCCGTAATATGTTACAAATATTAGATAATTGTACTTTCATTTACACTACCATGTGTAATACACTACTTTTTAAGTTACGAATATTAGAAATGCACATGTGCATCTATATGTATCAACATGAAATAAGTTTTTTTGGGTACACTACTTTGAATACACTTTCTCTTTCATCTATCATACGATGCATAATACACTTCCATTACCTCCTACCATCCATAATACAATACCATTACCTTCTACCCTCTATAATACAATACCAATACCAATATTTTCACTTTACTACATGTATATCAACACCATTTATACCATCCAATCAACATATTACATCATAAAGTGACAACTATGATCAACACTAGATATAACTAACCAAAAAACATGTATATGGGCCTACTTAATCATTCAAAATCATAAATTTTTTTACCAAAACACTTTATATAATGGTTATACATAATGATGCACATATGCATTTTGAATATTGGTAATGTAAAAAGTAGTGTATTAGGGATGGTATTGTAAATTAATGTCACACCCCGACCCGCAGCGGAAAAAGGTGATCGGGGCATAATTGGGTTATCATCAAAGCTCATGACATTTATTATATGTTTCATATTCATTAATACAATTTAATGGAAAATTACAATAAATGATACAACGTGTTCTAACTATCAATCTAAGCTTCTTGGTTCTCTTCTAAGGCATATCCTATGTTTTCCTTGCTTCAACCTGTTCACCTGTATCATGTGTAAAAAGGTTTTTGGATCAACATAATGTTGGCGAGTGAATCCTAGGGAAAACATTTGAACAAGTTTATCCAATTGATTATAAATAAGGTGCATACCATATATGAGTAAATGTAGATGTAAATTTATTCACACAACACATAATATCGAATATTGAACACACATCACCAAATAATTGTTTTGAGGCACGCGTTGTTCGACTCGTCTCCCACGAGGAACTGATGGGCCTAATGAATGAGTTTTGAGGCACGCGTTGTTCTTACGAACTGAGGGGCCTAATGTATGAGTTTTAAGGCACGCGTTGTTCTCGTCTCCCACGAGGAACTGATGGGCCTAATGAATGAGTTTTGAGGCACGCGTTGTTCTTACGAACTGATGGGCCTAATGTATGAGTTTTAAGGCACGCGTTGTTCTCGTCTCCCACGAGGAACTGATGGGCCTAATGAATGAGTTTTGAGGCACGCGTTGTTCTTACGAACTGATGGGCCTAATGTATGAGTTTTAAGGCACGCGTTGTTCTCGTCTCACACGAGGAACTGATGGGCCTAAATAATTTGTATACAACATTGACAATATGAATACATCACCACCAATAATAGTTACATTCTAGTTTAGTTCATATAATGGTATAGCACAAATTTGCATAAGAGAATTAGTTTAAACGACACATGATACACCCCAAAACATGAATAAAAAGGGGAGGTTGTAAGAATTCACTCACATTGGGTGCGTTCGGTTGATGAGGTTGAATGTACGCGAAAAGGTGTTAACCACGAGTGGAATTAACCTAGATAAATCGCATTATGGTTTGGTAAGTAAACGGGTTTTATTAATCTATTTTAGTAGGATTGTTGGGTGTATTTTTGTGAGTTTGAGGCTATTTTCTAACCTTAAAAATGTTATTTTTAAGTATTTATAATTGATTTTTAATTAAAATAATTAAATAAAAATAAAAAAAATAATAATAAAAAAAATATTTTATTTTTGCTACAGTTGACGTTTGACCGTTGACTTTGACTAGCGTTGACCGGTTCGAAGGCATATTGTTGTGCGCCGGGTGAGGCTCGAACCCGAGACCTCCCGTACGCGTGCACGCAGCTCTACCAACTGAGCTACGTGTCTAACCCGTTATATATCCGATTTTAATTATATATATATATTAATTAGAGTTAAACATAAATCCTTTTATTTTAAAAACGAATTAATTCACAAACCGGTGCGCTCCACAGGTCTCGAACCCGGGACCTGTGGGTTAGCGGACACACACTCCACCACTGGACTGTGTGTCCCACTTGGTTATAAACTCGGTTATCAATATACTTAACATATACTCAAGGCGACTCCGGTTCAGTTTGCTGAAAAAAAAAAATTTTTATCAAGGCGGCGTGTGTGAAACCGGAATCGAACTCGTGACCTTAGCGTTAAAAGTGCACACAGTCCACCGCTGGACTGTGTGTCTAACCCGGTAAATAACTGGATTTTAGTTATACATATATGATACAGATACTTCCTCTTCTTCGTACATAAACCCAGAAACCGGAAATCTGATCTGTTAAAAACGTTTTAACAGAATCTGGGTTGCATAAAAGTTTAGAACGTATTAAACATAAGATATAGGAGAGTTTAGAGGCTTATACCAACTGGAAGCAAGGTTTCGGTTTTCCGGTGGCCAAATTCCGGCGAAAAGCAGAAAAATTCCGGCGACTGAAGGGACTTCCGACGAACAGAACAAAGATTTTGAGTGATGAAGAAGTGTGTGGTGCGAGTTCTCTTGTGATAGGTTGGGTTGTATTTATAGAGTAACAAGTGATTCCCTGAATTTGGTAAAGAAAATTTCGGCCGACTTGATTTCCGGGATTGGTCTTTGACTGTTCGATTAAGTCTGACCAATTGATTGAAAACGGTTAAACTTTAGACTCTTGATCGCGAAGAACAGAAACGGAAACTTGATTGATGCCTGATTTCAAGTTCGGCTGATACAGGGCGCCGATATCGAATTCGGAAAAACATGATATCAATTAAATGATTCTAATATTAAACAAAAGTCACAAGTGGCGCAGCGGTTGTTCGGTTGAGTGATAAGTGTTTGTTTGAACCGGTATGGACCCGAGTTCGAAACCCGGCATGAGTAAAATATTTTTATTTTGCGATTTTTATCAGTTTTTCAAAAACTAAATATATATCCCCGCATAATAATTGATTACGTATCGTCTAAAATTATTTTGGGCATTTAATTCGCAACGAAAATTTTAACTGACTGTTCGGTTGATAAACGGAGCGGGTTTGGTAAATCCGTTTTTGACGGATGTTACAATTAAAGTGCAATTGTTTACTACTGATAAAGTATTACGGAATTTGTCAAAGTTATGATACGTATGCACATGTGCATGGATAACTGTTACTCGAAAAATTTTTTTTTTTGGGAAACGAAATATAGCGATTTAAAAAATATATTAAAAAAAATTTGGAGTGCTTTTTTGATTTTTTAGATTTTCTTTTGCAATAAAGGTGGTTCTCGCATGAACCTTACCATATATATATATATATATATATATATATATATATATAGAATCCGGTTCAAATGAAAACCACCACGAGTTGTGAGAACCGCGAGAACTCTTATCATCCAATAAAATTTTAACACATCACCTATATTCAAATTAAATCAATAGGGTAATTTAGTCTTTTACTCCCGATGGCACATCATTTCTCTCTCTTTCTTCTTGTTAAAAGTCACATCCATTATCAATTAGCATAAATAATAATAATAATAATATTAATAATAATAATAATATCTACAACAATAATTAACATTATTAAAAAAGTTTTTTAGAAAATGTTTGCATATGTAAAAATGTTTGACAACGCGCGTTGAAAAATGTAACACGTAAAATAGTTTATTTATTTTTTATTTTATTACGTAAAAAAATTTACGGTTGATGTGAGTTTTTTAAAAGGGAGACACCTTTCACGCCGACGTAAAACATCAAACAAAAACATTTATGTTCAATAATGACAACACGCATAAAAAAACATTCGACAGCGTGCGTTAAAAAAACGTAATACGTAAAACAGCTTTTTTAATTTTTTATTTATTGTGTAAAAAATTTACGGTTGGTGTGAGTTTTTTTAAAAGGGAGGCACCCTTCGCGCCGACATAAAACAACAAACGTAAAAAAAACTTCTTTACACAATACACCACAGTGTAAAAAATAAACAAAAACAATTACGTTCGATAATGACAATGGGCGTAAAAAAAATTCGACAACGTGCGTTAAAAAACGTAATGCGTAAAATAGTTTTTTTTTTTATTTTGTTGGGTAAAACAATTTACGGTTGTTGTGAATTTTTAGAGGATGGGGGTGCGAACTATCATTACTAACGACGACTTTACTTTATTTATTTTAGTTTATTTTTTTTTTCATTTTTCTGGTGATTTATTTGCAATGTAAACATTACTCCAATTTTTTAAATTTTTTTATTAAAGAACAATCTTATTAATTAAAGCAGAATCATTAATGAGACCAATCATTAATGGTCATAGTAAAAAGAACAATTAGCCCTTATCTCACCAAAAACAAAAACTCATTAATTAAAACACAATCATTACTCTGCTTTATTGTCTTTTAATCTCATTCATCAAAACACATTTGATCAATATTTAATATTGGTTTCTACGGTTCTCACAACTCAAGGTGGTTCTCATTTTACCTAATTTTTGTGTAGAGGGTCTCATCATTGATCTAATACCAAAGTTCGAAAGGGAATGCCGAATCACCCTCTATGTTGTTGTCTGAAACTTGTATTAGAGGTGATCTTTATTTTAGGGAATTGATATAAAAGATATAAATGTCAATATAGGGTTGTCTATTTGGTAGAGATTCATACTTCTTGAAAGGGAGGTCTCAATTTTAAATCTGGGGAATAAGAGTTATTTAATTAATTGGTGTAATGTAGGATATGAGTAAGCTTTAAGTTTAAAAAACTTAAAAGAAATGAAGTATATATTATAGATGATATAACTTTTCCATCATTTATAAAATATTTATATTTGACATGTTAAACAATTAATCACTTGGTGTAATGTAAGGTATGAGTAAGCTTTGACGTTTAAAAAATTAAAAGAAATAAAATATATATTAGAGATGATATAAATTTTCCACCATTTATAGAATATTTATATTTGACATGTTAAACAAATTAGTTAAACACCAAAATGGAGCGAGTGAAGATCGATAATTTCAAGATTAACATACAACTTTTAACTAGTTTAAGAAAATTGTACTAAGGGTTGCTTGGATCTTAATTACTCTCCTTTAAATAGAATCGCATTTTGAAGTAAAAGTTGTACTCATTTACATAAACAAGTTTTTTCACGTGTTCTTTGTTTCTTTTAATTAAATGTAAGAATCTCCTAACAGATCAAATTTTTGTTCTTCATGAAACATCACTGTTGTGATTGTAAGGTTACGACAATACAGAGATTGACATTAACTATGAGGATGAAAACTAACCCTAAGGATTAACATAAAACTCAAGGGAAATAAACCTTGAGGTGTTAAGTTTGAAAGGACCTAACCCTGTGTCAAATTAGTATCATTCACCAAAATGATTAAATTTTTACCTTTTTTTTAAAGATGTTAAAATAATATTGCATGAACACTTGTCTTGCTTTGCTTATCATTTATTTTTAATTGCCGTTTAAATTAATAATAATTGTCTTGAAATTTGTCGCCATTGATATTGTCGGGGTTGGTTGGAGGATGACCAATGATGAATTAGTTATTAATCTACAAAATCTACCATAAAACCCGTATTAAAATTAGACATTGCTTGTAAAACAAGCATGAAACATAAAATATGATATATCTTAACTTGACACACACATATATGAATTTATTAATCTACAAAATCTAACACAAAAACCGTATTTATATTGAACATTGCTTTTAAAATAGGCGTATCAAACAGAACATCTACGACTATAATTTCAGTTGTAAAATAATTTACGGTTGATTTGCCACCGAAAGTGTAGTGACAACACCTGACTATTTTGTGATCTAATGCAAGGACCACTTTGCCGGTTGCAAATTTTACATATATCAATTACGATCATGTGTTTTGTTACTAGTTATTTTTCATTTTACTTGTGACTGCGTTTTAGCGACTGATTTGCCACCGTACATATATATAAATATATATAAAGAGAGACATATACATGTATTTAAGTTCAGTTAACAAGATAACAAAATATTGATAGTGAGTACAACTACTTAGAAAAATACTCAATTCTCGTAAACTTTAATCTAAGTCTTTTAATAAACACTTAAAATTAATATAAAAATTAATGAAATGATAGATCAATTTCTAACTGGATGGATACATTTTCAATTGCGTCTATTAAAGAAAGTCATATATATAAGAAAATTTAGAAAAATATGTCACTAGACCTATACTAATGCTTGCACATTAATATGTAGTGTATATGCATGTATGTATTATGATTTCACATCAATCGAGAATACTTGACAACCAAAGTTACCACAAATTAACAACCTAGCTACTAATCCTTCAAATCAAGTAAAAGTTTATAATATTTCATTATAATATTCATCAATATAATAGTTATAATAACAATAATAAACCTTCAGTATTCATATGTCATTTGCTCTCTATTCACGTAACCCATTATAAAATACACAAAAATAAAAATAACAAGCATGCATGGGAGGCCATGCATGAGGCAGCACCACTATCGTACTTCGGTAACGTACACCATCCAAAATCTACCCTTGTATATTCAACATATTTCTTTCAAATTATCCTCCAAAAAAGACTCTTCGAAAAGAAAGTCTGGCCATTTATATGAAGCAACTCCTCCTTCACCACCACCACCGCTGCTGCCGCCATGCGCACCACCATAGCTGATGGTGCTGCTGTTCTCTTGTGAGTTTGTATTATTGCCACATGAACTCTCCATCAATGTGGGAAGAGGATTCCACGTGGAAGATGGTGATTTGTCACTCACAAGTCCCATCTGGCACCTGCCCACAGCTTCCCCATCATCCATATTTTGTACATTCATGAAAGTGACTTGTTGTTGGAGTGGTTGAGAACCACCTAAAACAGTTGTATTATTTTCCACTGGGAAAAAGATGGGCATTTCTATCTTTTTTTGGTCTAATTCTTTTGGATAATTGTTTGAAAAATAAGGGGTTGGTTCTTGATGTGAGGGCATCAAATTAGTCATGTTTAATGTGGGCATTATTTCAGGATTGTTAGCTATGACACCTGGCTGTTGCAATAGGTTTAGGTATTGAAGGTTATGACTTAGCTGAGTCTGTTCAAACAATTCCTTTAGGTTAGCTAGTGCAAGTAGTTGTGGTAAGCAAGAAAACAAGTCGGTTTTTGGTTGATGGGTCATCGGGTCAATACCCATTTGGATTAGCCTCTTTTTAAGATGAGTATGCCAGTAGTTCTTGATCTCGTTGTCTGTACGCCCTGGTAGATGTCCTGCTATCGCAGACCATCTTGTTACACATAAACACGAACATTAGATTCCATGTTTGTAATTAGTACTTTAAAAAAATAATGCCAAAAGTGATTAATTATGAAACATACATCATATGTGTTACTCTTTTTTTCCATATAACATGATTTCATGTCAGACCACAAAAACAATCTTTGAAACTTTAAGGTTTATCCCTTTTTTTTGTTTGTGTATAAACATAAAAGAGACAAAAATGAGTGAAGGTGAATAGCATGTTGACATACTTGTTTCCAAGAATTGAGTGAAGATGAAGAATAGTGTTCTCTTCTTCATTGGAGAACTTTCCTCTCTTAATATCAGGTCTTAGATAATTAGTCCATCTCAGTCTGCAACTTTTTCCACATCTTTTCAGGCCTACAAATTAAGATGTTCAAAACATAAATTTAGTTGTAAATAATCTAATAAATATTCATCATATAGTTAATTCTTAGTAACAAGATTGTCTATGTTTCAAAAGGGTATGTAAGGTTTACAATACTAGCACAAACAGTTATACTCTTCTAACACACCCTTAGATAATGAAGAATAATAGACAGAAAGTTTACCTGCAAGTTTAGGGAGAGCTCTCCAACTTCCATGGCCATGGTTTTGAATGTAATCAATGAGCTTTTGATCTTCTTCAGGAGTCCAAGGACCCTTTTTAAGGTTGTTTTCATCACAACAAGGAGATCTTCCCATGTCTTCAGAATGGTTTTGTTTTCTTGTCTTAGAAACATAAGAGGGTAACTTGGTGGTATATATACATACGGTCAGTGTTTCAACTTTTGTTAGGTACTGCGGAAGAAACTATAACCATAAAATATTAATAGTGGATTATTATTAAACGTTTTCAGTTATTTGTATAAATAGATAATTAGCATTTCTGTTTTTCAAAGAATTTAGATAATTCAACCTAACTTATCTTGATCCTCATTATATAAGATATTAGTAAGAGGAAATATGTAATAAGAGATTCAGTAAGGGAAAATATGTATGTGATTGTATTCCCGTATATACGCTATAATATGTTCTTTTAGGATATTATATATATCTGTTTTCATATCACTATGTTACTCTTTCATAATTTTTGTGTGATTTATTACCTTTTTATTTCTATATTTTTAGTCTTTTGTTCGTTCTATTATTTGTTTTTTGAAGGCCGTGTCTCTTTGAAGGCAACCTCTCAATACTCACATATAGACTTAATGTTTGCCATTGCGATTCCATAACCCTACAAATAATTTTGCTATTTATGAGAATTACTATTATTATTTTGTTTACAGTCAACTTGCTACCCCTTTGGTTCGCTCCCACAGGTATCGTGATTCTGTTTGTAATGCTATGTAGTTAAAAATTACCTATTGTAGTTCTGATTCTTACATGATCTAAAACTCACCTCAAAACCTATTTGAAATATAAAATACTTAAATATAGCTCTAATACTTTCGTATTTATCATACTATAAGTTTATAACAACACCATAGCATTGTTTTTATTTTTAAAAGTATATAGAATCTATATCACTTTGGCCACATGGCGTATTCTCGACCAATGGACATCCTCTCATAAAGAGAATTAAGGTTTGGGCGGCAATTCATTTTCTCTATTGTTATCTTCACACGCACTTCTCTCTCCAATTAGAAACCGTAATCTCCTTTCCCTTCAATAATTGCTCTTTTTTTCTTCACAAACCCTACTATTCTCTATTGATTAATGGTGATTTTCAGAAAATCACAGTTCTCAAATCTTATAGCATCACATTTATTCCAATTTTAGGGTTCTTCCATTCCATTATTGTTGATAGCATGCATCTATGGCGATTTTCAGAAAACATAAATCTCTCATTTTCCCTGGAGAAAACCCGAATCCCGTCTCTACTGTCGACATATAGTAGGTCTTGATTCGTGGTGGTTGTTTATTGTTGGTTTAGAAAAGAAAAGAAAAAGATTAATATAGAGAAGGCCCTACTGTATTCAATGGCCGAAGAAGGCGGAGGGGTGGCAGGGCTGGTGATGGTGGCCGAAGAAATTACCAATTTATCCGTTCACAATTCACACTTCAGTTGAGTCGTTGAATTGGTAAGTTCTTATGATGTCATTCGTTTTTGGTTCTTCTAGGTTTCATTCATTAGTAAGTTTTAGTATTAATTTCTTAACATCCGTCAATTTTTAGTGTTTGGATTGTTTCATAAACACTAACCATGACCCTACTGTGTGAGATATATATTGTTGTACATACACATTAATTTTGTTGTTTTATTGTTAAAAATGCATGTCTAATATGTACTCATTTTTGCTACATGGCTTTGAAAGAAGAAATTATCTTATTTTTGTACCTTTTTGGAGTTTTTGAAGTGTAAAAGGTGAAACAGTAGCATAGATGACACATTTTTCCTTCCGAGATAGAGATTATTCAAAGAGTTTTGAAAGTATCTTATTGAAAGGATGTGATACTGTTTCATGTAGAAGTTTTTTTAATCATATTGGTGATTACTGTTTGGTTACTATAGTGACTTCAACAACTATATATTCATGACCTTTTATTGTTTCTTCATACGTACGACGTGCTTTTGTTTGCTTCTGGTGATATATGGAATACTAGAGCCATCATGTAGAATAGGTTGGACGGGTTTGGAAATGGTTCAAAACGCATTGGGTCAGGTTGGTTGACCTTAGGTTGTAGGATTCTAACACAAAAGAACCGAACACGAACTCGTGGGTTCGGGTCAGTTTCAGGTCAAACCATGAACAAATTTAGCTAAATGGGGTCGTGTTCGTATCAACCCGTAGGTTTATGGATTGATAACCCAAATGGTGCTGGATGAACAGGTGTTGGAACAGGCTTCTGGTGGAACTGCGACTCAAGTCAGGTCTGATGTTTCGTCCTTTGCTGTGCAGCCTGTTAATGGGGCGTTGAATGGGGTTATTAGGTCTGGTTCAGCTGATATGAACAGTGCAAAGAAGACAAACCCTGCTACCTCAAATCCTACTGCTGCTGCGAATGGTACAAGTCTAGAAGCAGGTGGTACATCTAATGTTGTTGTAAATGTTTGGGATAAGCATATAACGCATGTATTTCGTATGATAAGCATATTCAATGTAATAAGGTTTAAGAAACTAATTATTTATAATATAAATTGGACAAGTGATTCAGATCAAACTGGCCCGTTTCGATCAATATTAAAGTTCCACCTTTTGACATATACACATATCAACCTGCTACCAACCTGTTTGACGGTTTTGTGCTAAGTATGCAAGTTTCATTTGCAGTTGCCTATTGTTCCAAGTCATGTACACCCCATCAATGACTCTTTCACTGTATGCAAGTATATCAGGTTTGCTTCCCACTCTATAGCTTCATTTATTCAGTTATACGTCAAATCGATCTCTTTGAAAGGTGGTGGTTAATCAATCGCAATGAAGAATTTTGTTCTAAAATATAAAAATAATATTGGAAGATATGTATTTATAATATAATTGAAGAATGAACTCTTGAATTAACTTCTTTATTGAGTTATTAAAAAAAAGGTTTTTACTTTTAAATTCAAGCGGCACCAGAAGAGCACAGAGTAAATATAAAGTAGTGACAATGTTTTTTTAGAAGAACAGAGAGTAAACTTTATTTATTCCTAAAGGTGTGTACGTACCCTATAGGCAATTTTTACTTTCTATGAAGTTTGGTTATCACCACTCCACAAGAATTACTCTTCCAATTTTTTCCCGCCCAAGGAGCCAAATACAAAACGTGCGGACCTTAGTCCGACCTATATGTGGGTTCTTACGGGTCATAACCCAATTGTAACTGTTTTGAAACTCTAAAAGAACATTTACTCAATTCTCGCAACTCTTGATCTCTTCTCTATTTCATTGCCGCTTCATCTCTTGCGCAAGTTCATCAACGAATCGTCTTATCTCAAATTCCTCGATTACTTCAGGTTTGTTCATTATATAGTTACAGTTAATTTTTTTAGCATTCTTGATGTGCCTTATTTAAATTTTTTGTTCCTTTGAATCTCATTACTAGAATTGCTTGGCATCAACTTAGGTCTTGAGATGGGTGACAAAAACTTATATATCTATTGTTGAGACGATATTTTAGTTATATAAAATTAATTTAATAAAGTGTGTTTGTAGGCCAGTAAATTACAGACAAAGGTGTTACTTCGTTTTAAGATGAAGGAACATTCTGAATCTGAACACACTAAATGTATACATGTAAGCAACTAAGCCTTTAAAAAACCAATATTGGTCTTTTGAAAAAGTAGTAGTAGCTTAGAACTACATTTTCATTTTTAACTCATTCGTTTTGGCTTAAAATAATAAGTCAAGTCTTGCTTTCGGTAATTGTATGCAATTTTAACATGTTATTTTGAATGAAATGCAGATCTCTCTTCTTGCTGTAGCTTGGAGGTCACAGGTACTTATCTTAATATTAACATGATTACAAAAATGCATATTCATACTGTATTTTTTCAGATTAAAGTGATTTAGTCGGATCTGTATTGAATTATTGGAGTTACACTATAGGTTACTTTTGATCCATTTCCTTTGTAGCGTGATGTTGTTTTATTCGATCCATTCGACCCATTGGAAATGTAACTTAGCCCGGATGGCTCGCCAGGGTAATACTGACCTGTTCGTAAGTCCGTTATATATGTTAACACCATGCACTATCTACCTTTTGAATTTTCGTTAGTTACCCTATATATTAAAAGACAAACGAAAGGAATAGTGGCTGGTAGTTGGGTGAATGAGTGAGGTACATTTCTTCACATGCGTGTAAATAGGCCAGGGTTTCTTTTCCCTCCACGGTCTTTTCCATCTAGGCATAGTGGTTGGTAACTAGGTGGCGTGGGTTCCATTTCCATTAGAAAGAGAGAAAGAAAGAAAGGGAGAAGGAGATATAGATAGCTATGCCGACGAGACTTTTTGTGAATAAATATATTCCCGAGCCTCTTTAACGTGGGAAGTGAAAAAATCACATTTGGTTTTTTTATCATAAATCCTAAACCCATAACGTAACGCCTCGCGTTTCCGTAAAAAAAAAATTATTTTAGGAAATACGTGTCGTACCACTGAATTATTTTTTTGTCTAAATTATTATCATCATTATTATATTATTTATTTAGTTATTATTTTTATAGATAATAATAATAATAATAATAATAATATAATAATAATAATAATAAATAATAATAATAATAAATCCGACGTTTTATGAAACTTGTAATCGGATCTCGTCGGTACGTTCGGGCCACTCAAAAACGTTAGAACGGGTTAACAGGCTTTGGCCCAACTCACCACCTAAACCTAACTTAAACCCTAAACCCCAATATATAACCTAACACCCTTACACACACTCAAACCAACACACCAGCCGCCCCTCTTCACCCGATCCCCCTTTATCTTTCTTTGTACCGGTAACCAGTTTTGGCGATTTTCTGGATCAGTACCTTCGGTACCTGTATGCTCATCCCTATGTAAGGCTTAATTGTATTGTTCACATAAGAAATGGGTTAGTGATATAAGATTCTTTTTAGTCAGGTTTATTTTTTTAAGCTGATTTGATATTTTCTAATATTTGGTAAGGTAAGATGGGTAGGATTGTTAGATGGGTCGTGTTCCGGGGTCGAATCTGAATATTACATGAACCTCAGAACTTTGGCAAATCTGGAAGTTTAGTAGTTGAAATCTTCATTTGTTGATGGTTAGTAGATCTAATCTATATATTCGTTTGTGTTTGAACGTACATAGAAATATAATATTTATGTCAATGAAGATAATGAAGATATATTTTTTAGCAACCCGTGTTCTTAAACTAGTATGAGTATATTAGCAAGTGGCGTATCACTCAAAAATTCAGAGTTATCCAAAAATTGTTTTTTCGGATCAGAGGTATATATCCTTTGTCTAAGAAAATAAAAATTTTACATTATGTAAACAGAGTTGAAGAGTATTTTTGTACTACGGAGACGGAGTTGAAGGGTCGCCCGGGCTACCCCTTCTTATACACTGGCTCCGCCCCTGATATTAGCTTTCAATAAAGGTAAATAATATGATATCAATTTCAGGTAATCAAGGGGTTTTACCTAATACTATACCCGTCTTATATACCTAATATCCTTTTTATAGTTAAACTCATTCCCGGTCTCGCACCCAAATACATGTCTTATTACGGCCCAACTGTTTTGGTTTTGATTTTCCTTGTTGGTTTAGGATTTACTACCATGTTAGCAACAAACGGAAACCCTATATATGTTATTTAAGGGTAATTGTATTTTACGTCCTTTAAGTTTCAACAAAATTTCAGATGTTGTTATTTAACTAACGAAATTATAAACGGATATCCTTCATGTTTTAATTTCTTTACAGGAGACGTGCTTTGTATTTTAATTTCTTTACCGTGGATTTTCTCTATTTTGTAATATTTTTAGGTAGAAAAGACCCTGCCCGTAAAGAAATTAGAATATAAAGGACATCCTTGTGATTTCGTTAGTTAAAGGACACCGCTTGAAATTTTGCTGAAACTTAAAAGACCCAAAATGCAATTTACCCGTTATTTAATGAACTGATTAAATCTTAATGTTTGACGTACCGAGAGACTGAAAGAGAAGGTAAGGGAATAGTTAAAAAATTTGTTTATAAAAATGTGCATACTTTTAATAATGGAATGGTTATTGTATAAAAAATGCAATTCGTATGAAGTGTAAGAGGCATTCAAAGACAAGGATATTTTAGTAAAATCTAATAATGTTGACTAATTAACCCACTTTCCCCACGATTTTCTATAACTTTTTACATACAATAGTATTAAATTATTTTTTACACCGTATTATCGAGCATTTCTTTATCTTTAACTTAAGTAGGCTATTGCTATAGAATTCTTATTTTTCAATTTTTTTTACAGGATACGTGATTACATATATGAATATAAAATCATTATGTGATTACAGTTTCAATATAATTTAAACTGATCTTGTAAAAATTATGATCATTATGTGATTAAACATATAATAAATTCAATAATGAGAACTTAATTCTTTATGCTTTATACATGATTAAATCTGTAATATAGGACACTACGTGGTTATTATAGGTTGATTGATTAATGTTTTGTATTTCATTTATACTTATTATAACCAGACCTGAAATATTATGCATTCTGTGAAATATTATGTATTATATGTTTTTTTTGTTACAGTTAATGTTAGTACATAATTTCGTAAACACTTAGTGGGTTTTCACATAAATACTATAATGAAATCACATAGTTACAGTATTCACTTAGTTTGTTTTCAAATAAATACTATAATGAAATCACGTAGTCATATAGTGGGTATTCAAAATCTCGTAATCACTTAATAATACATAGTCAACTATTGTTACATAATCACGTACTATACATAATCATGTAACGTTACACTTATGTGAAGAATAAAATATATATTACATAATTACGCACTGGAACATAATCACGCAACGTTGCAAAATCACGTAACGTTCTAGCCTGTAAAAATATTTTATAAAGTTAAAAAAAATACAGTAATAGCCTTCTCAAACTAAAGAAAATGAAAAGCTCGTTAATACGATATGTTTTTTTTTAAATCATCATATGAAAAAGTTATAATCGTTTGAAATTGTGGGGATGTGGGTTTATGAGTTATCAAATTTGGATTTTCCTATTTTGCCTTTTGCTCATTTGTTTCCCTTGTTTGATGTCACGTGAATTCTACATTTGGCCGTTTAATTTTAACAAGTAAATTGCTTGATGAAAGGCCAAAACTTTCTCCTACACTTCGTACGAAGTGACTCTTTTATACATGATCTTTTATCATTTTAATAATTGCACCTCTCATTTCATTACAAGAAAAAAACTATGACCCCATTTTTGTATTGACCACCTTCGACTACTACTTGCCACCACATCACGTGTAATAGATACCCTCGATGACTAGCACATCTACACTCCCTACTAGGACCGAAAAACCTGGTATGACCAGAAACACAACATGAAAGTAAACATGTTTTGTTTTGCCTAATATAATATGTGTTATTAAACATTTTAACCCGAATACAACACATTTCATAATGGTTTAACCAAAGCATGACGCGTTTATAAAATAAGTTAACCTATTAACTCAAATAAAATTTTAGAGATGGTAATTTTAATATGTAAAGTTTGACTTTTTTATTTCCCCTCTGACTATTAATTTTCAAAAACCATGTTTAACTTTAAGTTATGAAATATTTATTATCTCTTAATTTTCAAAAACTTTATTCGCCAACTACTTATACCTTAATCAATTTCATTAAATTATTCTAATATCCAGTTAAATATATAAAACCATTTTTGTTAATAGGAAAGAGAGATAAAAAAATAATACAAATTAAAAAACATCAAATATACAAATGATTTATTTGTATTACTGAGTCAGTAAGTGTTACTCATATTTACAAGTGAACATTAAACATGTCGACCGAATAAGACATGATTTTAAGTGAGTTTTGCATGCCACAAATGAATAAACACATGGATGGTGTTCAGTTTGCAGAATTCAAACTGCTAACCTAAAAACCACCACAACCCTTCAAACCAAGACCCATAACCCTCTCCACAACCCCCCCCCCACACACACACATAGACACATAATAAAAAACAGTGCCTCCAGGCTAAACCAATACCCCTAAGCCGATTCATCTGTTTTTAGGTGCATGTGATTAGAGTTGGCAATGATGATTTCCACAAACATAAATATCGCTTACTTACATTTACATTACATTGAACATTATTATTTCTTAAAGTAAAAAATATCATTATTTGGGATTTAAATTATTTGCATTCACTGTTTACACCACATAATAACACCCATCGTTAATTGGGTTATTTATGCTAAAATCATATTTAAACACGTACTTGATAAATATTTAGTGCAAGACTTTTGAGTAACATATGTCAGTGTTAACATTGCCATATGTTCAGTCTTGGCATATAAATCTCACATGGTAAACGATGTACTTCTGCTTCACTTGGAAGTTTACAACATCCTTCCATTCAGCCTTCAACTTTGCCTGTAGCTCGACCTCTTCACTCCTTCATCGATGATAGTTTTTCGGTAGTCATCTACAAACATGCCAACCCAATAACCTGATATAAGGGAACACACCTTCGCAAAAGGACCTTTTGTAAGATCTCCTGGCTTTGCGAAAGGTTTCACTAAGTCAATTTAGGTTATATACAAGTCTTGTTAGGAGTTAATGAGTTATTTTTTTATACATTAATTACCTTATTCACCATTAAGATCTCCTGGTGTTACGTTTTTGTAGTTTTAAATTTATGGAAAGTCATGCTAGGTGTTGACGAGTTACGTTTGTTGATACATTATCGGATTACATTAAGTCATTTTAGGTTACAATAAGGTTTGTTAGGTGTTAACGAATTATTTTTGATGATACGTTAGCTAACTCACTATCATAGGCCTTAATGTGTTTTGTTATCTAGTAAATGGGTTATTTTAGGTTATACAAAGTCATTTTAGATTATAACAAGTCGTGCTAGTTGTTAATGATTCATGTATGATGATATGTTACTTAATTCGCTGTTATGGGTCATATTGTGTGTTAATAAGTTGTTTTAGGTCACAGTAGATCATTTCAGTTAACAAAAAGTCCCTATCCTGGGCCTTAGTATAATAATAATATTTATAACAGTATGTGCAATAAAACATTTCTATATTTATAACACTATTCCACAATCTTTATGGGGAATAGTGCCAGACAGTTAAAGTACTTATACAAGCGTACTTATACAAGCGTTACAACCAGACATGACATATTTGGTTTGAAAGATAAAATACAAATAGAAGCGTTAGCCAATGGTTTTATAGCCTATTTATTGGGTTTACTCATAAATTAGTGTGCAGACATTATGTCTAGTGGAGATTGATATGATCGGGTGGTTCCGCTGATAACACGATAATACTCCAATAGTCCGTCAGTGATCCGAATTTGCCGTTCATAAAACAAAAATAGAAGCGTTACAACTAGTTCCAACATTAACTGACCATCGATTCATGAAGATGTTATGCGCGTTTTCTAACCAGATTAGCGATGATTTATTAATAAACTAATATATCCCGCTAACTTACACACCTTAAAAAAAATCTTATTTTCAAAGTTTGTTACGGATTACCAATGGATTTTCCGTCAAAAAATTAGTCTTACGCAACAAATACTGAAAAGACATGAAAGAGAGAAATATATGATTTAATAAGCGGATATAGCTACGCATGGTCGCTGCAAACGTTATTTATTTTCTAACTAAAATTACCGTTTACACATTTAGCTATATGTAATATTTTATGTTAGTTTTCTATTCGGCCTTTAAAAATTAAAATATTTTTCTTTCGGGATTATATTTTATTCACCTATTAACTTTCTTTTTTTGTCCTATTTGGCTGTAAGATGCATAAAATGAGATATTTTTTAACTGGTTTGGTACATTATTATTAGTTAATGTTTAATTAAAATAATTAATCAAAATGATTGTGATTGTACGTTTGTAATTTTTAAAAGTCTTTTCTTTCCACACGCAAGTGAGATGTGAAGTGTATTTGAGTAAAAGCATAGACAAACGTTTTCAAAGCTTAGAAACTTCAAGTGTATGGTAAAATTATTGACCGAAAGTAATATATGACATACTCTGTAAAAAAATATAAGTTTTGTTAAATTACTGTAGTCTTTTCCTAATTAATTTCGTCAAATTACTTTAGTCTTTTCCTAATTAATTGTTTATGTTAGGTAATTTAAATAACATATATCTAATTAAAATATATTTTAGTAACGAAGAGGAAACTTACATAAACCGACTTTTACAGGAGGCAGCTTTTTATGTAATGTACACTTGTAGTCATTTGATATTGTGTTTAGATTTTAAGATGATTCTTGAACTATAGAAAACCTTCCTTTTAGTCCCTAGAGTTAAATGCCATTTTAGTTCCCGTGGTTTGAACCATTTTGCTAGTTTAGTCCAAATGTTTCATTTTTCACCTGTGGGTCCAAAAAGGTTTCATCATTGCCATTTTAGTCAACTGTGTTAACTTAATCCATTATTTCTGCTACCCAGAAAGCCAATTTGGTCATTTTTTATAGTCGAATTGTCTTTCTAGTTAACAGAATTACATAAAAAATGATCGAATTGGCTTTCTGGTTAGTAGAAATATTGGGTGAAGTTAACACAATAGACTAAAATGACAACGATGAAACATTTTTGGACCAAATACGAAAAATGAAACTTTTGGACAAAACTGACAAAATAGCTTAAACCACAGGAACTAAAATGACATTTAACTCTAGTATCTATTTTGAGTTATAGTTTATCCAAATATGCTCCTATTGTCTATGGGTTGTTAAGTTCTAGGTAGGTAGTAAGTTTGTATAGGAAATGTGTTAATTGATTTTCTCCCTGATTTTAGAAATACAATTTAAAATATTTTGTATTATTAGTTCAATTTTTTATTTATAATGAGAAAGTAGCATCAAAATTCAGTTATTATCTAAAATATTTAGCTAATGTGAAGCTGACTTATTTGACAGAGACTCTTGTCTCTTGGTAGGAGGTCTTAGGTTCAATCTTAAGCAAAAAGTAGATTAGGTATAATTTAATTTAGAGTATGTAAGTATTGTCATTAAAAATAAGTATTAGGAACTAACACTATTGTGTGTATAACACTATTGTGTGTATCATCCCTAATATGCCAAACCATTTTGCTTCCCATTTTACCACTTATACTGTTCTCTCCCAATTTTATTGTTTTCAAACAAACACAAAAAAAAAACTCTATTTAACGATAAGAGTAGTTAAAAGTTAATATCCGAAACTAATAATGTTATATCTTTAGTGAAGATTAATGATTTTAAGATAAACTAAAATAGTAATATGGACAATTAAATTGAGACAAAGCGACTAATGATCCTTTTCTAGTTTGTATATCACGACGAGTTTGGACAACTTATATACGGTAGAAAATGATCCATTTTATTATATTATTGGTACTCAATTATAAAGTTCCGATACAAGTTCTTTTTAAAAGGCAGCAACATAAAACTAGCAACATGCTAGAAACAAAGGTAACCAATTACAAAGGAATATTAGAGAAATTAAAAATAAAGATGCATTCTAGCTTTATTCTTGACTCATTAAAAAAGTGCAAGTTTTGATCTCATCCAACAAGTTTCTAGCAGACACGAGTTAGACCCGTCAGACCCAGACGGCACATCCAGCTGTTTACTAGCGCAGGGCTAGTCAGATGTTGGACACACCCTATGTGGTGCCATTTATTCGTCAAGACACTCACTAGTGCAACTCGGGCATGGTTCGACAATTCACTCGTTGGTAAGATAGAAAACTGGACAGATTTGCAAACTAAGTTTCTACAACATTTCAACCATCAGCGCTGCCACGCTAGGGATTTAACAGACGTCATGAACATCTGGCACAAAGATAATTAAGGGACCGAAGACTTAATTAAGAGATTCAACAAAGAATGCCTAGAAACAGGTAACGTAAGTAAGGATCTAATGCTCACACACTTCTGCAAGGTAATGCGTTGCGACAAGCTCATCCGCAGGCAGAGAAGGCGTGCCCAAAGATTGGGACAAAATGATGACAACAACAAAAGTTTACGCGCAAACTGAAAGGGCTCTCACCAGCGGTAAGAGTTAACAATACAACAGTAGCCACCAAGATCATGGTCGATGTGGCAAGAAAGGCAGAAATTCTATCTTGAAGCGCGCTCAACACACTTGTCAGGATGAAGAGAAGCCTAGCATGCCGATCGATGACCGCACAATGATATTCATACTCAATTAGCGAGACATAATCTAGCATGAAAACAAGCAGAAAAACTGGACCCCTTGGAGATTCTCAGTACTAAAACCACCATTCAAGCTTGCGTAACCTATGCGCAGTAAGAAGAGCCAAGACCCTAATCAGTATAGCAAATACTACAAGGACACCGGCCATACAAATGACACATGTTACAGTCTATAGTCAGAGATTGAGAAGGCTCTAAAGAATGGGAAACTCACGAACCTAGTGCAGATTGTCCGAAAAGAGCCACGCCAGATCCAACACGCAGATGTGGGCCTAGATAACAAGGAGATTCGCCAGATGGATACTCACATGATCCAGGGCAGACCAAAGAAGAACAGAAGGAACAAAAACTAGAAACATCAACAAGAAGGGAGTTGTCCCGAAGCCCAAGTTGCTTTCCCTATGGTGCGCGACGGTTCCCGTGACAAACTCCCGATAGTCATCACAGGGGTAATAGGCCATTACAGGACCAACTACGTCTTTGTCGATAGCGGAAGCATGACTGAGATAATCTATAAGCAGTTCTTTAACTAGTTTGATCCTAAAGACAAGGCACAGCCTTGAACAAGTTGATTATCCACTCACATGATTCTAAACAAACCTATCCTACCTTTAGGTCAGATTTCTATCCCTATCAACCTCACAAAAGGGAGACACTCAAGAAGTGATATAATCCACGAGGTCAGATACCAAACATGGGTTGCCAACCCTTTCATGGTTCCCAAATCGAATGGCAGCTGTCGCATGTGCGTCGATTATATAGACCTGAACAAAGCATGCACCATAGATTGCTACACTCTCCTTGATATTGACAAAAAAATCGATTCTCTTGCGCCCTTTAGATGGAAGTGTTTCCTCGATTATTACAAGGGTTATCATCAGGTGCAAATGGCCTTCGAGGATGAAGATAAAACTGCCTTCCGCATGGAAGTAGGGATCTTCTGTTACACCAAAATGCCGTTTGGGTTGCAGAACGCACGCGCAACCTACCAGAGGTTAATGGACAAAATGTTTGGGGATGACATCGAAAAGTACGTCAAAATCTACATGGATGACCTACTTATCATGAGCATGGAAAAAGATTTGATGCTCAAAGATATTGAAAAAATGTTCAAGAGGTTGCGCAACATTAGCATGAAGCTCAACCCGAGCGAGTGTTCATTTGGAATGGAAGAAGGCATGTTCCTGGGCTTTATTGTTCCTGGGATTTCAGCTCAACCTAGAAAAGGTTCAAGCCATAGAGTACATGCCTTCTTCGCCCACAATCAAGGAATTGCAAACCCTTGTAGGGTGCCTTGCGGCATCAAATAGGTTTCTTGCCAACCACACTGCTAAGTCATTCCCATTCATCAGCACTCTCCGCAATTGCGTACAGAATCAATTTAAATGGACGGCTGAAGTGGAGTGCGCATTCCAAGAGATGAAGCAATGTCTGATCAAGCTCCCAACCCTCACTTCTCCATGCGAGAAGCAACTGTTGACCTTGTATCTATCCATCTCTAAGAGAGTGGTAGGCGCGGTGCTCCGTGTCAATAGGGAAGGAGTTCAGACACTAATATATTATGTCAGCAGAATGCTCACTGATCCCGAAACAAGGTACTCAATCAGGGAAAAACTTGTTTTAGCACTTATACACACATCCAGATGCTTGCACTGATACTTCACAGGTCAAGTCATCAATATTCTCACGAATTACAAGATTGGTCACATCTTAGCTAAGCCAGAGATATCGGGTCGCCTAGCAAAGTGGGCTATAGAGTTAGGAGGCCTCAACTTACTCTATAAGACTAGACCTACGATAAAAGGACAAGTGCTTGCAGATTTTATTGTAGAAGTATTCGAAAACAAAGGGAAAGAATGCAAAGTAGAGCAAGAACCAACGCCTTTCGCACTAACTACCAACGTTTAGGATTTTATACATGGACAAGGCCTCAAACGAGGATGGCGCATGCGTAAGCCTCAAATTGGTTAACCAGATAAATAGGGTTGCGTCTAGAAGTCAAAATGTGGGGTACAAAATCTAGAAGCACATGTTAGTAGCAGGATAGATAAATGAGTGTTATGATGCTAAATGAGAAGCTATGGCCCTCTACTTGGAGCAGGAGAAATAACTCATCCAAAAGTTTCAATCTTTCAAGATTACTCACATTAACCAAAGCGAGAAAAAACTGTCAGATGCCTTGAGCAAGCTGGCATCAACAAGTTTCCAACACTTGGAAAAAGAGTGCAGATCGAGGTCCTAAAAAATCCATCTGTACCCTTGCCCCAAGTGTTTGTAATTGGAATGGGGTCAGCATCTTGGATGACACCCATCATATTTTACCTTCAATCTACTACCCTTCCACAAGACAAGGCTGAGGCAAGAAAGATCCAACATAAAGCTCTACATTATCAGATGTTAAATAAAATCTTGTACCGGAGATCTTTCATGGGACCACTACTGCACTGAATGGATTTTGAAGAGGCAAACTACCTTATCCGTGAAATTCACTAAGGTATTTGTGGCATCCACGCAGTCCCGCACTTGGTAGTAGCAAAGATTATGAACACGAGATATTACTGGCCAGGGATACACCAAGACACCATCAAAGTATTGAGCAATTACGATTCGTGTCACAGGCATTCACCTAGAACTCTGCACCCCAAGAATACTTTGGTCCCGGTTACAACAACTTGGCCTTTTCAACAACAGGCTACCGATATGCTAGGTCCGTTCCCAGATGCCCAAAGTGCAGAAAACTTTATAATTGTTGTTTTTGATTATTTCAACAATTGGGTCGAAGCAAAAGCACTGGCGCCCACAACAGTCATGGTTGTTAAAAAGTTTATCTGGGAATACATTATTTGCTGCTTTGGCTTGCCATTGCGTATCGTTAATAAAATGGTACCAACTTCACTCACGAAGATCTTCAGAAATGGTTGGAAGACCTACACATCGAACATGTTTTTCCTTCGGTGGCACAACCGCAAGGGATCGACCAAGTGGAAAGTTTCAATCGCTCTCAATGTCGAAGGCATTAAAACCAGACTGGGAACCGTGCGCAGAGGCTGGGTTGATTAAGTGCCAAGTATCCTATAGGCACATCGAACCATGTCGTAAACTAGCAACGACGAAACACTCTTCACCCTAACTTATGGCTTTGTAGCGGTTATCCCCGCCGAAATTGGTATCCTATTGCCGCGCATGCTCGCGATAAATTCATTCGACCATACGTGAGTCCGCATATATACTTTCAACCTGGGAGATTACGTCTTCCGTGACATTGAAACATCTAACTCAGAATATCCGGGCAAGTTTGCCCCTAAATGGGAAGGACCATATGTCATACATGAGGTCCTAGGCAAGGCCGCATACAATCTGCGCAAATTAGATGGCACAATCGTTCCGCATACATGGAATGCCCAACAATTACGAAAATCTTATATGTAAGACACGAACAATTGTAATCAAGGCATGTTGCAAAAAATCTTCATTACTACAAGAAGTGTCTTTTACAGTTCTTTTCATACCTACAATCCATAAATAACTGTACTACAAATGCATGTACCACTTTAGGTATGCGCAAAAATGTATTAGCTTAACTACAATTTCATGAACACTTATGATCTTCAAGGCTTGCTGTAACTCCATGCGCATTGCCAGATTATATGTTGTTTCCACATGAACTTGGACCAACCCTCATTTGTGATACCTGCACAAAGTAGTAATACACACGCAAATATCATAGATAACAGTTGCTTTCAAAAGTTACTATTTACCTATGCCTCGTAAGGCCAAATATATATGTGATTTGCGCCAAAAATAGTTTCACTTTCCACAACCAACATATTACGAAAAGGGTGGAACTTGTTCACACCCATGAAGGGCCAAATCCTTGGCACGCAGGTTGGGAAAATAAAACCTATTTTAAACCCCACTTCAACAAAAGCAGCGTGGGGTGGAACTTGTTTTGAGAAACCTAACACTTTTTCAAAGGTTATCACCTTCTTCTACATCATCCAGGTTAACAGGTGGTTCAAAGATAGCTCTCAAACGATCTACAAGATCATGATGCAAAAGTGCTTCCACTACTAAGGCCATCACAAGTAGTTGATTGTGACTGTAAACCTCTTACGTGGTTGTCAACTCAGTTTGGGTCTTCCTACCCTACATTTCTGAATACCGACCATCCACCTCAACCTTTAAGGCTTCATTAACATGAGCGACACATTCTTGATAGCCTTCATGGTTCCCGTCATTGCACGCCGCGATAGTCAACGTCGTTACGACAATGTCAAGTTCGACAGATTTTGAAATGGCATTGGCCACCTTAGCAACGAGCACACATGACTAATATAGGATAAAGTAGACATACAAGGCAAATAGTAAGATACCTATATGAGTAATGCTGTATTGCTATACCCAGAGGTGATATTCATCAACGTTTCCAGCATGGTCTTCGCATCAAGACGGGATTTTTGAGCATCATTCAAGGCCAACTGAGCTGTATCTCGCCTTTCTTAGGCGACATCCGCGTGAGCTCTTTCAGCACCCGCATCGATTCCAACGACTCACACTTGTCTTGACTTTCAAGCAAACGATGTTTAAGTTCAGTGATTTCAACATCCTTAGAGAGAAGATCCTTGTCACACATAGACAAACGATTAATAACAACATCGTGCTCAGACAAGTCAACATTAATTTTTCAATTCTTGGTCATTTTCTCTAGAAATGACTTTATCCTCAACCTCCCTCTGTTTTGCACGCTCACAATGTGATCGAGCTTCATTAACCAAGGCCACCAACTCCTCATTTTTTCTGTGGGCTTCATTATGCGCTTTTAGATTTTTGTTTTCTTCGCGATCACCAATGCATAAAAACACTATATTTCTTGCAGGCCTCGGATCACTGCTTGCGCGCATCCGCGAGTTCTTTTTCTGCCGCTTCGGCTCTCTTCATAGCACCAAGAAGAGACCAATCTGTAGCCTTCTTTTCTACTTCAAATTTGGCTTGGGCTTCAACCTGTTGAGCTTGCGTGGCAACAAACTTCTTGTGATCATCATACAAACAAGTTCAGGTTTCTTCAAAGGTAACCCTTTCCCTATTCCTGGTGCGCCGCTCACGCATAATCTGGTTGCTCGTAGACGCAACATTTGCCTGTGTGAAAAGGTGCGCATGATACCAATTGTCATGTGACCTATTCCGCTGATGTGCAAATTCAGGAGGGACACACCCCTTTAGACCATTCTTAGCAAGTGGCTACAATGCCAAATGTATCACCTTGTTTTAATTTTCCAGACCAGGACATGAGTTGTTTCAACATGAGGCACACCGTAGGTGCGATAATAATCCCTAGGGGCTCGTTTGGTAGAATGGGGGGGGGGGGAGTGGGTCTTCATGTTCAACATTTATAGCATCATTGCAACTTAAACTGATTGAAGTTAAAACATCTGATCTTGAAAAAAAGGATGCTGCTTTCTACTCCAAACCAAAGAAAGTTTCCGATACTTTCATCGAAGAGGTAAAGACTACCCAGAATATAAGAGAGATTGTTTGGGGTATGCACAGAAAAGAATGAACAACAGGTTTCGAAAAACAAACTTTACAAAGAAAATTAACTTTGTTTTCGGAACCAACACAATGAATGAAAAAGAGATCATTGGAAACAATAAAAAAAAACAGTTTGAAAAAGAGAAGGAACTTCGTGAACAAGTTTCAGAATCCTCTGTTGGAAACAACATCAGGACTTGTTACAAATGTAACCAAGTTGGACACATTGCACGTCATGTAAGTCCAACAAGCCAAAACCTGTTCATGAAGTCAGAAAATTCATAGAGGATGCTAAACAGAAGGGTCCGGAGTTTGTGCCAAAGCAAATTTTGAAACGGGAAAATGAATCCAACTTAAATGTGAAACCAACATCCGAAACTTTTCAAACTTTGAGGTTGGTGAATCATCAAAGAAAATGAACAAACGGATTCCAAGTACTATACTAAGAAAGCATTTTCAAAGTCACAAACCTGGGCTGTGAAGAACAAACCACCTTCTGTTGCTGTTAAGTCAAATACTGTTCCAACAAAATCAAAAGATGAAAAGGGATCAAAGGTTGGACAGTGAGTTGAGGTAAACAAAGAGGTTATGAAGAACGCCGAACCACAGTTCGACATTTCTAGAGGTTATGAAGAACGCCGAACCACAGTTCGACATTCCTAACCCACCCAAGACCGAAAGGGCTTGGGTTTCCCAATTTAAGTAATTTCTTATTCACATGTGCAGGGGCTCCAAAGGTCAATTATATCAAAGTGGATTATGGACAGCAGAGCTTCTCGGTACATGACATGGATGCTTGCACTGCTGTATGATGTGAAAGCTATCAGGGGAGGTTATATTGGGTTTGCCGGAACATAAGGCGGCAAGATCGTGGGAGAAGGTATTCTTACTAACGAAGTAGTATCTTTCGACAAAGTGAACTATATTGATGAGCTTGAAAAGAACTTACTGAGCATATCGCAAATCCGTGATAAGAAGTTCACTACCCACTTCAACGACAAGGAGTGTCTGATTCTCAAGCCGGGATTCAAAATTCCTGAGGAGTGGATCCTCATGCGCGCTCCGCGTGAAAACGATCTATATATCTTAGACATGAGCGTCGCATCCACTACATCAAAGCAGGTTCAGTGTTTCGTATCAAAAGCCACCGAAAAAGAATCAATTCTATGGCATCGCTAAATGGGTCATATCTACTTAAGGAAGATGAACTACTTAGTGCACAACGACTTAGTGGAAGGGGCCAATCTCAAGAATTTTCATCTAACAAATGATTGTCTTAGCGCAAGAAGGGGAAGCAGCATAAGAAATCACATCCAAGAAAGCTGCTCAACTCCATCAAGCTTCCACTAGAAAGGCTTCACATGGATCTCTTTGACCTGTTAACGTGAAAAGTATTTCTGGAGATCTATACTGCCTAGTCGTGAGGGATGACTACTCAAGGTTATCGTGGGTTTTCTTTCAAGAGAGAAAGGAAACCTTTGAAAATCTGATGATCCTGTTTCGAAAGCTAGAAAATCTATACCATTTGCCAATCAAGAGAATCTGAAGTGACAATGGTACTGAGTCTCGAAACAAAAAGATGCTAGAATTCTGCAACGCTAAGGGTATTCATCATTAGTTCAGCGCCCCTAATACTCCTCAACAAAATGGAGTAGCTGAACGAAAGAACCGAACGCTTATTAAGAGAGCACGCACGATGCTCGCTGATTCAAAACTTCCTATTAGCTTTAGAGCGCCGTTGCATCTGCATGTTACACCCTTAACCGCATATTGATTGTCAAGCCTCATAACAAGACATGCTTTGAGCTTCTTAACCAACGAAAATCTAATTTAAAGTATTTGGAACCTTTTGGATCATCGTATACTTATTGGACCAGGAGGGTAAATTTGGAGCCAGATCTTTGGAAGGATTCTTCGTGGGATATGCTAGTCCGCAAAGGAGAGTTTATTTGCCAAGCATAAACCAAGTTATTATCGCGCAACATGTTGATTGCCAGAGATATACAACGCCTATGCAGAAACCTGGTGATCCTTGGCTATTCAATTACGAAGGGTTGTGGAATTCATTCGACCTACCAGAAGAACCATCAGAGGAAGAACTAATCCTGCTATACCAACAATATTAGATATCGAATCAGGAACAAGTTTCACGTCCCTTGGTGATTTCATCATCACAATCAAATACAAACACTTCTGAAGCAGGTCTGAGTAACAATCAGCCAGAACCTGTGGTCGCACCAAATCTGAACAATGTAGAATCATCTTCCGCCCAACCAATTGATGCCGATTCTGATAAAGAACCTACTTTTAATGATGGAGGGTCTAGTTTCAACGAAGGATCAGAACAGATTGAAAGTTTTCTAAACCATGAAGCTGCGGAATCTAGTGCAGGAAATGAGACAGCTTCCTCAGAACAGGTTGCTGATCAAAATGTTATGAATTTGGAAAGACCAATGAATGTTCCAAGCTAAGTGATGCTAAGAACAGTCTCCTACCATCTATCAAAAAACATCATCGGAGATTTACAAACTGGAGTGAAAATGCGACATCAGATCAATAAGGAACTTAGTTGTTTTTATACTAAAGTTGCTCCACTCCAAACCAGATTTTCTCATAGTTATTTTGTTTCTCAGGTAGAACCAGGTAACTATAAGGATGCTCTTAAAGAGAAAGCTGTGTCGCTGCAATATAAGAAGAGTTGTTGCAATTCTAGAAACTAGGTGTCTTGGAACTTGTTGATCTACCACACAATCAAAAGAAGATTAACACTTGGTGGGTCTTCAAGTGCAAAAGAGATGATAGAGGAATTGTTGTGCGTAACAAAGCTTGGCTCGTAGTTCAAGGCATCAATCAGTTGGAAGGGATAGACTACAACGAAGTTTATGCCCCAGTTGCTCGTCTTGAAGCAATCCGCATATTCCTGACATTTGCCTCATGGAAAGGTTTTAAAGTGTACCAATTGGATGTGAAGTCTGCATTCCTGTACGGAAAACTATAGGAGGAGGTGTACGTCGGCCAACCACCAGGGTTTGTCTATCCGATACATTAGGATAAGGTTTACCTACTGAACAAAGCGCTATACGGTTTGCACCAGGCCCTGAGAGCCTGGTACGAGACGCTTTCGAAACATCTTCTGGGGAACGACTTCACTAGAGGATCAGTAGATAGTACCCTCTTTACCAAGGAAGTAGACGGTCATCTAATCATCGTACAGATCTATGTGGACGATATCATCTTCGGATCGACAAATGAACAGCTGTGTAAGGACTTTGAAAAAGTCATGAAGGATAAGTTTGAAATGAGTGCTATGGGGAGATGGAGTTCTTTTTAGGTCTTCAAGTTGAACATTTACCAGATGGTATCTTCATTCACCAAAAAAAGTATGTTCATGATGTGCTGGAGAGATTTGACATGACAGGAACTAAACCCGCATCCACTCCATTAGCCACCAACCAAGGCATTTGTCTAGACGAGTATGGAGTCAAAGTCGATGAAACATTATATCGCTCCATGATCGGATCCTTGATGTATCTCACAACTTCAAGACCAGATATCATGTATCTTACATGCCTTTGCGCCCGTTATCAGTACAATTCCACAGGGATTCACATTTGCTGATTGTCAGAAGAATCATATGCTACTTGAATGGATGCCCTAGCACGGGCCTGTGGTATCCACGAAATGAAGACTTCAATCTCGCGGGTTTCTCTGATTCTGCTTTCGGACGTTGCAAGCTTAATGCCAATTCTACAACGACAGGATGACAGTTCTTCAAAACACGTTTGGTAACGTGGCAGTGGAACTAATAGACCACGGTCGCTCTCTCTACTTGTGAAGTTGAATACGTTTCAGCATCCAGTTGTTGTTCCCAAATTTTGTGGATACAACAACAGATGAGAGACTTCGAACTATATTTGTAGATAACAAGGCAGCCATTGATATCACTAAAAATCCGGTTCAACACTCACACACTAAACATATTAAAATTCGACACCACTTTATCCGTGATTGCTACGAGAAAAAGTTGGTTCAAATTGAGAAAATCCACACTGATGAACAAAAGACAGATTTTTATACCAAAGCTATTTATAGAGCTAGATTTCGAAATCTTTTAAAATTAAATGGTTTAAAGAATCTGACATCAGGAGATTTGGATGAGGTTGAATTTGAGGATGACGATGTTGTGATATGATCCTCATCGGTATGTCACATGTTTTTCTGTAAATATTTTACTTGCTTTCTTAAAAACAAAAATCCAAAAATATGTTTTTGATTGGGGGAGAAAAAGTTGTGGAAAATACAAAAACATTGAAAATTTTGAAAAATACAAAAACATTAAAAAAGATTAAAAAGACAAAAAGAGTTTTGTGTATAAGAGGAGATGATAGTATATCAGTGGACTATCACAGCACGCTAAAGAAATGGAAGGTGTTAGGATCGCTCCTCCACTGCGTAGGAACCTAATTTGTATCTAAAGTCCAACATAATCGGAAATTATGTGACTTGTTAATCGAATACACAAGATTTACTGTTTAAATTGTCTGTTTATTAGTTCAAATCAATAATACATCGAGAATCCAAACAGACAGAGCTTCGCCGTCGTTAACGCAAAGTTCTTACAATGAGAGACCCAAGACGACCTATATATAGACTCACAAGTTCGGGCAAAGTGTGGCATGGATAGATCAAGTTCAGGCGAACTTGATCTTTCGTCACACAAGTTCGGCCGAACTTGTGCTTACAACATAAATAAATCACAAAATCTAACAATTCAAGCCCTAAACATACAGACTCGATCCTAGACCTAGACAATAGACATCATGTATCAACAAACTCCCCCTTGGATATTGTCGTAATCTTGACCATTCTTCAACCTTCAACATCTTCCAAAGAAATTCTTGTACGGCTTCTTCGTCTTTCTTGCTTAGGAATAGGCGTTTGGTCAGTAGGAGGTGCCCACTTCATGAACTGAAATCGTCTGAGCCTTGCCTCTCTACCCCTTTCATGTATCTTTTCCAGTCGTCTTTCCTCTTTCAAAAATTCTTCTCTTTTTAAATCTCTCCATCTTGATTCCCACATATGACCTGAATTAATACCATGTGCATAGCAAACATTAATCACACCTTGGTATTGCTTTGCTTGAACTTCTTCACGTTTGTCGAAACATATCTAGTTGAAGAACAAGCATTTCACATGTTTATTAGTTATGAAAATCCACTCAGTTGACCAAGTCCAAGTTAATGACCTTGGTTAACTGATTTGTATGCCGAGTCCAAGTTAATGACCTCGGTTTGACCCGTGAACAAACTGATGTTTTCTTCAAATTTAAAGTTTCAAATTAACTTTTTTATCGTTTTCGTGTATTTTTGATTTAATGGATTAGCTCCCAACCTGTTGTCATCCAGATTTTCAACAACTTAGCACCATTCCGAACTCCGAAGATCCGCTTCCCATCATTGGCTGTTGAAAACAATGTAGAAACAAAATCTTTTTGATTTTTTGAAAGTTTATGCTAAAACACACTGAAAATCTTTTTGGGTTTAAATATGAAATCAAATAAGCTATGTGCAAACATATTTACAGACATATTTTTATGAATTAAAAGCTATGTACAAACGTATTTACAGAAATATTTTTGTGAATTCGTGTCTTAGGATCATATCAGTTGATTGAGACGTATCACCAGTATCGTTGACCTTTTCATGACTTTAAGTTCTAAACTTGTTTACCTAGATTTTCTATATGTTTGTCCACTTAAACTTCGACACATTTCTCAATTGTTCCAAGATATCTTAGTTAGAATTATGAAACTTGACTCAACTATGGTTCCCATCTCAGAATATACTCCCGTATCAAGATTCCCTAGATTTCATCTTATAGGTGAGTATATCATAATTGATATCTGTATCTGGGTTATGCGAAGCCTTGAGAGCTCAGGTTAATTCCACCGTATCGACAAAGAGATGAAGGCTCGACTTTAAGGTGTTGTTCCATTTAAGGAATCTTTTGACTGCAATTGATTAGATCTTTCGATTCTTTCAATTTTGTTGCAGTTTAGGGGTTTTAGCAAAAGCATTATAGAAGTTCTAGGCTATTGCTTCCGCAAAATCAGAAGAACTTGTATAATACCCCAGATATCAATCATCTATAAAGATCTCGTATCTCAGAATTACGCAATCTCTCAAACGAAATTTCAGAGTACTAAGTCTATATATCCGAGAGATGTTAATACACAAGTTTAAGCAGTTGTAAAATTTAGTTTATATCCCGGAAACAATTTACTGAACGTGTAAAGCCTATCGACACATCCACAGTAAGACTTGTTTATACTTTTTAAACTTTACAAATCCTTAGCATACTGTGATAGTCCACTGATGTACTATCATTTCCTTTTTGACACAAAATTCTTTTTATCTTTTTCTTTTTGTACTTTTTGGTTTTTTCATATGTTTTTGAATTTTCGATTCATTTCTCCCCCTAAAATCAAAAACATATTTTTGTATTTTACTTTTTAAGAAATTCTAATCCTAAAAGGTAACAAACCAATGAGGATCACGAGAACTTGTCTCCGATCCATATTCAACCTCTGCATCCGTACCTGTCAACATATTTTTCATACCGTTAAGCCTCATTAAGTATTTAAACTGTGAAAGAATAAAGGTTTGGTATAAAAATTAGGTTTTTGTTCATCGGTGTGGATTTTCTCAATTCGTACCAATCTTTTTTCGTATCAATCATGAATAAAGTGGTATCAAATCTCGATATGTTTTGTTCGAGAGTGATGAATTGGATTTTTTGTTATGTCGATAGCTGCCTTATTGTCTACATATAACGAAGTGTCAAGAAATTGCAATCCATAGTCTCTCATCTGTTGTTGTATCCACAAGATTTGTGAACAACAACTGGAAGCCGAGATGTACGCAGCCTCACAAGTAGAGAGAGCGACCGTGGTTTGTTTCTTCCACTGCCAAGTTACTAATCGAGTTCCGAAGAACCGGAAACCGGCTGTCGTAGACTTTGAGTTCAATTTGTCAACACCGAAATCCATATCCCGTCAGATCGAAGTTGTCATTCTTTGGATACCACAAGCCAGTGCTTGGACATCCCTTCAAGTATCTGAAAATCCGCTTCACGATCTGCATGTGAGATATTCTGGGACTTGACTGATAACGTGCACAAAGGCAGGTAGGATACGTTATATCAGGGCGAGATACCGTCAGATACATGAGTGATCCTATCATCGACCTGTAAAGAGTGTCATCAACTTTGGTTCCGGTTCATCAATGCAAATTCCGTGATTGAGTGCCAGTGGAGTAGATAATGGCTTCAAGCTATCCATCTCAAACTTCTTCAAGATATCATGAACATACTTGGTTTGCTGGATAAAAATACCATCTGGCAACTGATCAACCTGCAATCCGAGGAAGAATTTCATTTCACCCATAGAGCTCATCTCGAATTTCTTCTTCATGATTTTTCAAACTCTTTGCAAAGATCATCATTTGTCAAACCAAATATGATGTCATCCACATAAATTTGTACGATAATCAGATGACTTCCAACTTCTCTGGTAAATAGCGTACTATCCACTGTTCCTCTAATAAAGCCGTTGCCAACGAGATGTTGAGATAACGTCTCGTACCAGGCTCTCGGGGCCTGATGCAAACCGTACAGTGCTTTATCCAGAAGATAGGCTTTCTTTTTGTTTAGCGGATCGTCAAAACCCGGTGGTTGGCCGACGTACACTTGCTCTCGTAGCTTACCGTATAGAAAAGCTGATTTCACATCTAATTGAAACACTTTAAATCCTTTCCAAGCAGCTAATGCAAGGAAAATGCGAATGGACTCCAATCTTGTAATTGGTGCATATACTTCTGTATAACCAATTCCTTCTTGTTGATGGAATCTTTTGACAACGAGCCGAGCTTTGTTGTGCACTATCACTCCACGATCATCACACTTGCACTTGAAGACCCATTTAGTATCTATCGCCTTTTGATTCTCCGGTAGGTCAACAAGCTTCCATACCCCTAGCTCTTCGAATTGTAGTAATTCTTCTTGTATCGCAAGCACCCAATTCTCATCACCTAAAGCTTCAGAAACATTGTTCGGTTCAGTCTGGGATATGAAACATGAATAATAGCAATACTCCTGAATCAGAGCTACTCGAGTATAGAAACAACTTAAAGCTTTGTTAATCTGGCTCCTTATTCTTATGCCAGTTCGTAATTCACCAATTATAGAATTCGATGGGTGGTATGAACAAGATCTCGGTATCACCTCACTTGGAACATCAACAGTACTCTCCTGATTAGTAATATTTTGATCAACCACCACTTCAACTGTAGAAGAACTAGAAGACACATCATTTTGAGTACTTGGGCTAGCAGATTGATTCAACATACTTGTGATCTGCTCAGATTCTTCGCCAGAAGAAGATTCTCCATCATCATCAAACGTTAGAGCCTCGTCAGAGTCTGAATCATGTGCTTGTGAAAGATTGGGTTCCACTGTAGCATTTACTGATTCTGTAGTCGGTGTCACTTGTTCTGCATGAGTTTCTTGAACACCGCTAGTACTTGGACCTGCACCAGAAGAAGATGATCCAACAGTTGGTTGATTAACCACTATTGGTCTGATAATCTGCTCTTGATTAGCTGACTGATGTAGATAATATAACACAACAATGTCTTCTTCAGAAGGCTCTTCTGGCAAGTCAAATGATTTCCACAATTCACTATAATTGAACAACCAAGCATCGCCTGCTCTTTAAATTGGATTTGTATATCGAAAACAGTCGACATGCTGTACTTCTACCACTCTTCTCAGACTTGGAAGATAAACTCTCTTGAGTGGAGTTGCATATCTGACAAAGAAACCATCAATTGATTTGGCACCAAACTTTCCGTCTGAATCAATAACTGTACAAGGTGCGCCAAACTGTTCTAAATACTTCAGATTGGGTTTCCTTCAGTTTAGCAATTCAAAGCAAGTCTTCTTGGTAGGTTTGACTGTCAAGACTCTGTTCAATGTATAGCATGCTGCTGCGACTGCTTCACTCCAAAAACTGACAGGACGCTTTGAATCAGCAAGCATAGTTCTTGGAGTTTCTATTAACGTTCTATTCTTCCTCTCTACTACTCCATTTTGTTGCGGAGTGTATGGAACACTAAATTCGTGTAAGATGCCTTTGTCGTTGCAAAATTCTTTCATTCGGGCGTTCTTGAATTCTGTACCGTTATCGCTTCAGATTCTTCTAATAGGGAGATGGTACGGATTTTCTATCTTCCTGAAGAGGATCATGAGATTATCAAACGTTTCATCTTTTCTCTCTTGGAAGATGACCCATGAAAACCTTGAATAATCATCAGTGACGACAAGACAATAAAGATCTCCAGATATACTTTTCACATTCACTGGACCGAAGAGATCCATATGCAGTCTTTCGAGCGGCAGCTTGATGGAGTTAAGAATCTTTCTTGGATGTGACTTTTTAACTTGCTTTCCTTTCTTGCATTCCAGACAATTAACAGTCATTGAAAGCTTCTAAGATTCACTCCTTCAACCAAATCATTATGAACCAAGTGATTCATCTTTCTGAGGTGTATATGACCCATCTTTCTGTGCCAAAGAATTGATTCCTTCTCTATTGCCTTTGTTACGAAACATTGAGCCAAATTTGAAGTAGTTGTAGCAACGCTCATATCTAGAACATAAAGATCATTCTCGCGAGGAGCACGCATGAGAATCCATTCTTCTGGAATCTTAAAGCCCGGTTTAATAATCATGCACTCCTTGTCGTTGAAATGGGTGGTAAACTGACTGTTCTCCAGCTCAGCGATATAGTTGACCTTATCAAATGACACCACACCATTTGATAGCTTTCCTTCTGCAACGATTCTTCCTCCTTGATTACCCGCGAATCCCACGTACCCTCCATTGATTGCTTTAATATCGAAGAGTAAGGCACGCATCCCAGTCATGTGACGTGAAGCTTCGCTATCCGTAATCCACTTTGACAAGATGGATATTTGGAGCCCCTGCACATGCAAATAAACTATTTAAAAAGGGAAACCCAAGCCTTTCCGGTCTTGGGTGGAATCGGAATATCGTAAGTATGAATTTTCAGATCAGCATTTGGAACTTTCTGATCAGTCTTTGTGTCATTGACATTTACATTTTTGACTGATGCAGATTTTGCACTTTCAGATGATGTTGGTTTTTTCTTTGCAATCCATGATTGAGATTTCATTCGAGCTTTCTTAATGTAGAATTTTGAATCTTTGTTTTCATTTGATTTAGAAGTTTCACCTTTTTCAAAAGTTGATTTCTCAAATTTAGATTCGATTTTAGGTTTCACTTTGATTTTAGATTCGTTATTTCGTTTTAAGATTGTGATTGGCTTTTTAATCTCTGGGCGCTTAGGTTTCTCATCATCTGAAACTGTCTTTCTTCGGTGATACACAGGCTTTGATTTCGGACACTTGCGAGCAATGTGACCAACTTCATTGCATTTGAAGCAAGTCCGAGTATCAACAGAATGTCCACTCGTGGGTATTACTCCACTTGCGGATTTAGCCTTATCACAAAGTTCCTATTCCTTCTTAAACCCATCATTTGATTGATTTCCAATCAAATTTTCTTCCTGAACCGTGTTTGTCCCGAACACGAATTTCATTTTTTATTCTTATATTTGTGAAATGGTGACTTATGTTTCTCTTTCGGTTCATCTTTTACCTCCAAACCCAAACCCGCTCTCCTGTTCTCAGGAAAGTCACCACCATTCCTTCGGTACTTGTTATAAACTTTCTTGGATTTTGAGTAAAATTTCTTTTCATTCTTCTCTAGATCATCTGATGATACCTCAACAAGTTTGAATAGTTTATCGATTAGATCTTCTTTCACATTCCGAATCGGAAAATTGTTGTCAAAATATAGTCTATCAGAATCCTTAACTTTGTACATCACAACGTTAGGATCATCACTTAGACTATTTTCTGAAGATGTATCGTCATTTTTGGACTGTGATTCAGAACTATTTAAACTCGAATCGGCGCTCTCAAAGCGGCCATCATAAGAATCATTTCCCAAAACATTTTCAATCACATTTTTCACAACTGATTCACTATCATCTTTAGATGTCGTGTAGATTACATCAATGTTCTCAGACAGCTTATCATTTGTTTCTGATAAAAGTGTTATGTTAAGAACCTTTTCAATTCTTTCCACTTTCTTGCGGCAGTAACTTGCGCACAATGGAGGTGGAACATTGCTATAACCTCCACGCTTCTTAACTTTTGGTTTCTCATCATTTTCTTCCGAAGGAATTTTAGGAAGAATATGATCGATGACATAAGCATTCGTTGTGTAGCTAAGCAACAACTGTCTTACTCGCTCAGTTTCAATTTTCATATCTTGAAGCTTTTGTTTGTTTCAGCAATGGTATTAATGTACATATTAACTGCTTCTTGTTTTTCAATTACCGTTGCTTTTAACATTCTTATTGTGGCACCTTGGTCTAAGTTAGCTTTTTCAACATTGCTATAAGTGCCTTTCATTTTATCATAAGCTTCCTTCATTATGCGATATCATATCTATAGTTTTCATTATGCCCAACCAATTCGCTTATGATTGGTGATTTCTCAGCACATTGGTCACAAGGTTTTGTGCACTTTGTGCAAGGTTTTTCAACCTCCACAACTTTCACAACTTTCTTTTCAATCACCTTTACCTCTGAACCCACCTGTTTCAGATTCGCCATCATGGCTTTGTCAGCAATCTTCGTGAGATTCTCTGCATTCATCTCCTTTGTCACATCAATGACCTCCTTGACCTCTGGTTTCTTTTCTTCAACCACTTGCTCTTGTGAAGTATTTCCAAAGCAACCTGCAAAACTAGAATCAAAGTTAGGAGAGATAATGTTCTTCATCTTTGTCTCATGATAGATCATTTCCTCTTCCTCTGTTCTTTAAGGATATTCTTCTAAGATCACATTCTCCAGAGCTGCATCGTCAACCATTGATTCTGATTCATCCACGATCTCTGCCATCAAAGCGACACTAGTTTTCTTGCCAATATACTTATTCCAGTCAAACCCTTCATCTTCATGAGACACAACTAGAGCTTATTCAGTTGGCTTTGAGGAATTATCTTGAACTTCAACTTGAGTTCTCTTTGGATATGGCTTGTACTGCAATGCTTTATTGTAATAGTCGTTGTTGTTGCCGAAAGGGCTTTGATTGCCGCTTGCTTCTTGGTTCGTGCATTCGCGTTTGAAATGCCCCTTTTGTCTGCATTTGAAGCACGTTACTTTCGACTTATCGAATCGAAGCTTATTGCTCGAATTTTCAATGTCTATTCCAGTGAGCACGACAAACTTCGTGACTCTTATGATAATCGATGCTAAGCTCCACTTGATATCCATCAGTTCCAATTCCTCTTCATCAACCTAATCGTAATCCTCAGCAGTCATCTCTGGATTACCGATCTTCCCTGCAACTAAGCTTTCGTATGATTCGAGTACAGTTGCAAGAAGTGCTATATGTTGTTTAGCCACTTGCTCAGGGAAAAAGTTTTTCAGATTAACTGCAATGTTGCACTGAAATACATTTGGATCAGAACTGGAATGATTTGTCTGATTCGACTGATTAGTTTGATTCTGGAACAGAGAATTTGAACCAGCACTTGAATATCCTGTGTTCGGAGGACTCTGATCATAACTTGGGTATGATTAAGTGTTTGATTGACTTTGTGACGAATGATTTGAAGAATTCATATTCGCACTAAATGCCGTTTGAATATTCGGACTTGAAATCTCCTGAACACCTCCTTTGTAGTACACACCTACATCTTGCACTACATTTGCATTCTTTGATTTGGCCATTTTTAGCAACTCCATTTCATGTCCTTCTAATTTGTCAATGAAAGATGATAGCTTGAAATACATCCAACTCAGACTATTCTTCAATACCATCAAGTTGGTCGACCACTCCCCCTCAGGAAGTGCATTAGGCAACTTATCAATTGTCTCGTCATCAGTTTTATGAATATCGTGTCTTCGCTTCTGAACCATCAAATGGCAATATCTATTGATCATCTGTTTCATGGTTTCGCCTTTGATCATCGTGAAAATTTCAAACTCTTTCTTGATTAAAGCCTTCTTGCTTTTAATCATCTCGGAACTTCCCAGATATTTAGCACATAGTGCACTCCACAACATCTGTGACGTCGAGCATTCAGGTAGCAAGATCAAGATGTCTTCTTTCACTGATTGTTGTATCAGATTGATCATTTTCTTCTCTGCCACATATGCATCTTTATGTTCTGGCATAAAATTAACTAATGCAAGATCTTGAACATGCTCATCCTTTGGCCACGTATATCCGGTTTGAATAGCAACCCAACTATAGAAATGATTCGCTTGAACCCAGTTCACGAACTTTTCTTTCCAGCCTTCAAACTCATCCGTGCTCATCAACTTTGGTGGCTTAACCGAAGTCCCCATCTCGTTATCCAGATTCATCTGGTTCACCACGTTTGCATTTGCGTTAGCATTTGATGTAGAGGCCTAAGCTGTTCCCATTGCAAAAGCATTATGAAAATCATCCATCTTGAAATCAGACGATTATGACTGAAACATGTTCAAAAACACTTCGAAGATTGATTAGCAAACTGACAAGTTCGGTCGAACTTGTGTAGAAAACAAAATTCAGATTCAAACTTAACAAATTTGGGCGAACTTGTGTAAGATTTTCAGAAAAATTTCAATTTTAAGCAAGTTCGGGCGAACTTGTAAAGATTTTGAAAAATTTCCAAGATTTAACCAAGTTCGGGCGAACTTATGTAAAATTTCAGCAAAAATTGACATGTTCGGGCGAAGTTGAACAAAATTTTCTGAAAAATGCAACAACTTCGGCCGAAGATGTTTATAATCAACAAAAAGTTCGAGCGAACTTGTGTAATAGGTTCGAGCGAAGTTGATTCACAAAACATGGTTTTTTGACATTTTTGACATGAAATCGATTGAATTTTGTTCTGAAACTTTCATGGGTTTGTTATTAGGTGATTATGTATGACATATTCAAATTTTAGCCATTTTTAACCATAGGTTCATTATTTATGTGAAAAAATGTAGAAAAATGATAGAAATGAGTAGAAATAGAGAGTGTCTTGTGTAGATCTTAGCAAATTAGGTATCCATGGCTCTGATACCACTTGTTAGGATCGCTCCTCTATTGCATAGGAACCTAATTTGTATCTAAAGTCCAACATAAGCGGAAATTATGTGACTTGTTAATCGAATACACAAGATTTACTATTTAAATTGTCTGTTTATTAGTTCAAATCAATAATACATCAAGAATCCAAACAGACAGAGCTTCGTCGTCGTCAACGCAAAGTTCTTACAATGAGAGACCCAAGACGACCTATATATAGACTCACAAGTTCGGGCAAAGTGTGGCATGGATAGATCAAGTTCGGGCGAACTTGATCTTTCCTCACACAAGTTCGGCCGAACTTGTGCTTACAACATAAATAAATCACAAAATTTAAAATTCAAGCCCAAAAAATATAGACTCGATCCAAGACCTAGACAATAGACATCATGTATCAACAGAAGGCTTAAAAATATGTTTTAAACAAGTCTTACTAATGATGTGCCAGTAGACTTCACACATTCAGTAAATTGTCTTCGAGATGTAAACCTAAAAGCAAAACTGATTAATCTGTGGTATAACATCTCTTGGATATATGGACTTAGTACTCCGAAATTTCGTTTGAGAGAATGCCAGATTCTGAGATACTAGGTCTTTATATTTAGTTGATATCTGGGGTATTATATGAGTTCTTTTGATTTTGCGTCAGCAATGCCTAGAACTCGTATAATACTTTGCGCATTATTCACCCCAAAAGCTGCATAAAAAATGAGAATATGTCAAAAAAAGATACGACATCTGCAGTATAGAAGATTCCTAAATGGAACACCACCTTAAAGATGAGCCTTCATCTCTTTCTCTGTATGGAAGTACTAACCTGAGCTCTCAAGGCCTCGCAATCACCCCTATACAGATATCAGTTAGATATATTCACATGTGAGAATGAATTTATGGGAATCTCGATGCGGGAGTATATTCTGAGGTGGGAAACACATTTTGATTATGTTCCTAAAATTTACCTAACGTATCTCGAAACAATTGAGAAATGTATAGAGGTTTAAGTGGATCAGTATACTGAAAATCTAAGTAAATCTCCTTGACACTTAAAGTTTTTTATCAAAGATCAACGGTGCTGGTGATGTGTCTCAATAAAATGATATGATCCTCTAACACAAACTCGCAAAAATATGTCTGTAAAAATGTTTGTACTGTTGATGCACTATTGTGTTCGTCACATGTCGAATAGGCTAGATTGAGCGTGTGTTGAATATTGTATAGGTTAGAATCGAACACACGACCAAAATACGGAGTTTTTATGATGTTTAGAGTCAAGTTCATTTGAGATTGTATTGTTGAAGTCAAGTTCGCCGAACTTGCTTCCCCACCAGCGAACTTGACATACTATATATAGGTGTGTTGTTCATTTGTCATTTAAGTTTTTGCCATCCCTACGGGGAGGTGCTGCCCGGATTCTCTCCAGGAACTCTGGCAGCTGGATTTATAAAGATGGATACTCTTTCGGTATGAATGAAGACTTTCGCTGCATTCTGTTTCTACTTCATTCTTAATAACATTCTACCGAAACTGTTATATACGTTTATGCATTAACTTCCGTCTAGAACCGCCTGATCACGGACCTTCATGTACACAGTTTGAATTCTCTATTTTTAGAAAACCCAAAAAAGATTTTTAGTGTGTTTTAGCATAAACTTTGGAAAAATACAAAAAGATTTATTATTCTATCTTAGTTTTTGACTACCGATAATGGATAACTGGTCTTCAAAGTCCAAAGTGACAGAAAGCTGAAGGAAAGCTGAAAGATTACAGGCTGGGAGCTAATCTGGAAAAGGAGTTTGTTCTGAAACGTTAAAAAGTTCATTAACTTGAAACTTAAAATCAACAAAAAGTATCAGGTTTGGTCATAAATCGGTCAATCAAGGTCATTAACTTGGACTTGGGAACCAAATTAGTTAACCAAGGTCATTAACTTGGACTTGGTCAACTGAGTGGGTCAGTGAAACTGAAAAATGCATAAAAGATAAGAAAACTGAAAAAGTTTGAAAAGATGACTAGGTGACTCGAACGAGTAGTCACTCATACGAACCATCACTCGTACGAGTGCCCAGCCCCCTATATAAGGAACACTTGACTAGCACGAATGAGACTAACTGTTTCTGTGCGGCTCAGAGGAGATCTTGTGTGATTCACTCTTTTCATATATTTTTCTCTCGATTCACGAACTTTAGATACCTTGGGGAGGTTGATTAGCACACCTCCTACAATGGTTAAGGTAATAATCAAAGATATGACCGTCAAACTTGTCGATTTCGGACCTTTTGTACTAAACACGTAGTTCTAGGTTAAACGAGCCGGTAAAACTTATAATTGACCACAAAATAATCATTTTCGGCACTTTTATCATAGGATTAACCGTTCAATTTGTTAAAATTAACGCTTTTTAAGTTCCAATTGAAAATCTAAGTCCTAAACGGATGATGCCTCGTATGATAGTCGCTCGTACGAGGGACCAAATCATGTCCTTGTTAAATCTTGCCTCATACGAGTTATCGCTTGTACGAGTGACCAAATAATGTTTTGTTGAAATCATGACTCGTCGAGTCATGGCTCGTACGAGTGATTTGAATGTCTGATTGTAATGTTTAATATGTCTGACTCATACGAACAACTCATACGAGTGAACATGTTTAAAGTTTGAAAAATTTTCTAAGTCTTGGGATGTTTTTCATGTGTACAGGAAAAGAAGATGCCGTTTTCTCCATTTCATAATGTCTATTGTCTTCCCGATGAGAAACTTCCAAAGATTGCCCCTTAGAGAGATGTTCTCGAATTTTTTGGACGTTCACCGATTAAGAAGGCCCTAACAGATAAACATACGACCTACAGATCGCACATTGAACGTTTTTGGGGAGGAGCTGAATATAATGAAGAAGAAAATGCTACCATTTCTGCGGTTCAGATAAACAATGAAGATATCGAAGTCAAGATCACTGAAGATTTGATTCGAAAGGTGCTAGATTTCAAAGACAAAGCAGACGATCTGAATTATATTCGGAATATATGGTTAAGGGCTGCTTTTACAGAATGGGTTATACTGGATACGTCAGTGCAGCACCTTTCAAGAAAGGAAATTTAAGCGCTCCATTCAGATATATCGCACATTGTGTTATTCATGCCTTAAGTCACTGAAAGGGAGGATTTGACGATATGGTCTATTATCATATGTGCATGATGACAACACTGATCCTCAATCGCCATACAATTTTTTTGAAGCTTATCTTTGAGCAGATGATTCAGAACATAGGGATAGAAAAATTTCTACAATACCCGAGGTTTGTACAAATGATGCTAGATCACCTTCACAAGAACTTGAAGAAAGAGAAGGATGATATTCTGAAGCTCGAACACATGGATACCACTACACTCAAGAAGATGAACTTAATTTGAAAGTCTTTCCAAATGCTAAGCCATTATTCGGAGCCATTGCTGATAAGAACTATGTGCCGCCACCTGAAGGAAAGTGGAGGAAAGATACGAGCGGTGATGAGAAAGACGAGCTTGATATGCTTGATGGGTTTGTGGAAAAAGGAGCAAATGGTTTGTGAATAAAGAGTCTAAAAAAAAACCAAACAACCAAAGAGGAAACGAGCTACTGGATCCTCATCTTCTGCTCCTCAACAAAAGAAGAAAGCTACTGTTAGCATTTGATCGATTGATGAGCCTGATGAAGTAGTTCAAGAGACAGAGCCTGTTGAGACGCATGCAAATGTTGAGAGTGTTGAGAATGTGACAGCTGAGATAGAAAGACAGGTGACGGGAGGTGCTGAAGGAGGTGATGGAGATGACGTTGGTCCATCCTCCTCAAGTACAGATACATAGGATCGATTGGAAGCTCGAAGGAAAGAAAGAGAGGAAAAAGAACGAAAAAGAAAGGAAGACAAGAAAAAGAAGGTAGAATCACGTAAGAGGAAAGAAATAGGAGATGATGAGGATCCATACGAAACTTCTGATTCCGATGAAGAAATTTCTGTTGTAAAGCATGCAAGGAAACCAGAGCTAAGCGTGTTAAGAGAACAACTAAAAGAAACCTGAATCTTCCGTTGGTCGTTTAAGGATCAAATTAAAAAGAAGACGATAGATACACCACAGCCTTCTCCACGTCCAATCTCACCACAATTACCACCACCTCAACCTACTCCACCACAACCACCTGTACCCTCTCCTCCTCGTCCACCCATAGTTACAACACCTACACCTCCACCTCTGTAGGAATGTCCACGAACAGCTCGGGAACCTAAATTTGTTATCTATTGTCTGATTAGGCGGAAACTAAGACAAGTTAATCAAATAACAAGAATTACCCATTTAAAGGTTGTTTTCATTGATCTAAAGTTCAATACATTCGAGAAACGGATTCGACAGAGCTTCGCCGTCTCTGTGCCAAAATCTCTGAAGTTACAAATGAAATCACCAAGGCACCTATTTATAGATCTCCAAGTTCGCTGGTGAGAATGGATGTTCGGGCGAACTTGACCTTGTCAAGTTCGGCCGAACTTGACAACCCTAAAACCATCTCAAGCGAACTGGGTGTCATTCTCACTTAAATACGCCTCATTTCTAACAGATTAAGCCCTATTCGCTCAGACTCGATACATAATGACATTAATGACGAAGGCAACAGACATATGCACCAACATACTCCCCCTTGGATATTGCCGTAGTCATCTTGATGTAAACATCCTTTTGATATATGCACCAACAGACTTTCCCAGACATCCTCTCTTTGGATATTGCCTTAGTTATCCTTGACATTTAAAATCTTCTGAGTATTCCGATCTTTTTAGTTCTTGAATAAACTTTAACGTATTGATCTTCAATCTCCATCTTTTTCTTCAAATTTATATTGATAAAACTTGTAAGTTCCAAGCTCCTCCTTTGCTGTGAGCTATGCTCCCCCTTGCTTTAAGCTTTACTTTAGTCATGTTTCATCATGCTCCCTCAAAAACTTTACTTCCTGTTTCAAAGTTCTTGAGCATAATAGAACATGTTTTAGATTTAAAACTTTGAAAATTTTAGAACATTTAACAATTCAAATTTTAATCTCCATTTTAAAACCTTTTTAGTTCTTCAAGTTCAACTTAATGACCTTGAAAACTCCTTACATTTAAAACCTTGACCATTCTCATGATTTTCAATCATTGAAATCCACTTAGTTGACAAAGTCCAAGTTAATGACCTTGGTTAAACCCGTTGTGAACAACTAATGTTTTTGTCAATTTTAAAGTTTCAAATTAATGAACTTTTTCTTACCAGACTTCAGTGATCCGTTCTCCGACATTAGCTCATTGAAAATCTTTTTGGATTTTAAAAGTAAGTAAAGTATTTACAGAACTTTTAACAAGTAAAGTAAACTATGTACGAACATATTTACAGACATATTTTTGTGAATTCGTGTCTAAGGATCATATCAGTTTTGTTGAGACATATCACCAGTACCGTTGACCTTTTTATTTTTTAGACTTTTAAGTTTTAAACTCGTTTACCAAGATTGTCGATATGTTTGTCCTCTTAAACTTCATCACGTTTCTCAATTGTTCCAAGATATGTTAGGGTAAGAATTATGAAACTTGACTTAACTATGGTTCCCACCTCTTGAATATACTCCCGAATCCAGATTCCCTAGATTTTATCTTACAGGTGAGTATAGCGTAATTGATATCAATATTTGGGTTGTGCGAGACCTTGAGAGCTCAGGTTAGTACTACTATACCGACAAAGAGATGAAGGCTCGTCTTTAAGGTGTGTTCCACTTAAGGAATCTTTTAAGCATTGCAAATGATTAGATCTTTCGATTTTTTTAAGTTTGCATGCTATTTGGTGTTTTTTTAGCAAAAAAGCATTATAGAAGTTCTAATCTATTGCTTCCGCAAAAGGAGAAGAACTTGTATAATACCCTAGATATCAATCATCTATAAAGACCTCGTATCTTAGAATCAGGCAACCATTCAATCGAAATTTAGGAGTACTAAGTCCATATATCCAAGATGTGTTAAACCACGAGATTAAGCAGTTGTAAAATTTAGTTTATATCCCGGAAACAATCTACTGAATGTGTAAAGCCTATCGACACATCCACAGTAAGACTTGTTTATCACTTTTAAACTTTACAAATCTTTAGCATACTGTGATAGTCCATTGATGTACTATCATTTCCTTTTTGACAACAAAATTCTTTTTGAATTTTTTAATATTTTTGTACTTTTTGCATTTTTTCAATGTTTTTTATTTTTCAACTTTTTCGTATGTTTTTTATTTTCAACAATTTTTTTAAAATTTTCTTACTCCTTCTAAAATCAAAAACATATTTTTGGATTTTAGATTTAAAGAAATTCTTCTAAAAAAGTTCAAACATTCGAGAAACGGATTCGACAGAGCTTCGCCGTCTCTGTGTCAAAATCTCTGAAGTTACAAATGAAATCACCAAGGCACCTATTTATAGATCTCCAAGTTCACTGGTGAGAATGGATGTTCGGGCGAACTTGACAACCCTAAAACCATCTCAAGCGAACTGGGTGTCATTCTCACTTAAATACGCCTCATTTCTAACAGATTAAGCCCTATTCGCTTAGACTCGATATATAATGACATTAATGACGATGGCAACAGACATATGCACCAACAAACTCCCCCTTGGATATTGCCGTAGTCATCTTGATTTAAACATCCTTTTGATATATGCACCAACAGACTTTCCCAGACATCCTCTCTTTGGATATTGCCGTAGTTATCCTTGACATTAAAAATCTTCTGAGTATTCCGATCTTTTTAGTTCTTGAATAAACTTTAACGTATTGATCTTCAATCTCCATCTTTTTCTTCAAATTTATATTGATAAAACTTTTAAGTTCCAAGCTCCTCCTTTGCTGTGAGCTATGCTCCCCCTTGCTTTAAGCTTTACTTTAGTCATGTTTCATCATGCTCCCTCAAAAACTTTACTTCCTGTTTCAAAGTTCTTGAGCATACTAGAACATGTTTTAGATTTAAAACTTTGAAAATTTTATAACATTTAACAATTCAAATTTTAATCTCCATTTTAAAACCTTTTTAGTTATTCAAGTTCAACTTAATGACCTTGAAAACTCCTTACATTTAAAACCTTGACCATTCTCATGATTTTCAATCATTGGAATCCACTTAGTTGACCAAGTCCAAGTTAATGAACCTTGGTTAAACCCGTTGTGAACAACTAATGTTTTTGTCAATTTTAAAGTTTCAAATTAATGAACTTTTTCTTACCAGACTTTAGTGATCCGTTCTCCGACATTAGCTTGTTGAAAATCTTTTTGGATTTTAAAAAGTAAGTAAAGTATTTACAGAACTTTTAACAAGTAAAGTAAACTATGTACAAACATATTTACAGACATATTTTTGTGAATTCGTGTCTAAGGATCATATCAGTTTTGTTGAGACATATCACCAGTACCGTTGACCTTTTTATTTTTTAGACTTTTAAGTTTTAAACTCGTTTACCAAGATTGTCGATATGTTTGTCCTCTTAAACTTCATCACGTTTCTCAATTGTTCCAAGATATGTTAGGGTAAGAATTATGAAACTTGACTTAACTATGTTCCCACCTCTTGAATATACTCCCGAATCCAGATTCCCTAGATTTCATCTTACAGGTGAGTATAGCGTAACTGATATCTGTATTTGGGTTGTGCGAGACCTTGAGAGCTCAGGTTAGTACTACTATACCGACAAAGAGATGAAGGCTCGTCTTTAAGGTGTGTTCCACTTAAGGAATCTTTTAAGCATTGCAAATGATTAGATCTTTCGATTTTTTTAAGTTTGCATGCTATTTGGTGTTTTTTTAGCAAAAAGCATTATAGAAGTTCTAGGCTATTGCTTCCGCAAAAGGAGAAGAACTTTTATAATACCCCAGATATCAATCATCTATAAAGACCTCGTATCTTAGAATCAGGCAACCCTTCAATCGAAATTTAGGAGTACTAAGTCCATATATCCAAGATGTGTTAAACCACGAGATTAAGCAGTTGTAAAATTTAGTTTATATCCCGGAAACAATCTACTGAACGTGTAAAGCCTATCGACACATCCACAGTAAGACTTGTTTATCACTTTTAAACTTTACAAATCTTTAGCATACTGTGATAGTCCATTGATGTACTATCATTTCCTTTTTGACAACAAAATTCTTTTTGAATTTTTTAATATTTTTGTACTTTTTGCATTTTTTCAATGTTTTTTATTTTTCAACTTTTTCATATGTCTTTGATTTTTCAACAATTTTTTTAAAATTTTCTTACTCCCCCTAAAATCAAAAACATATTTTTGGATTTTAGATTTAAAAAAATTCTTCTAAAAATGTAACAAACCAATGTGGATCCCGTGACCTCGTCGTCTGATCCTTTTTCTCAATCCTGTATCTGCAATTGTTTAACAAACAGTCATTAGACTCATTTACCACTTGTAAAAGCAGTTTGAACTTGTAAGAACTTTGAAATCAGTTTTTCTGTTCAACGGTGTGGATTTTCATAATTTTGACTTTTCAAAATTTTTCTTTTAACAACCACTTGTAATTTTAAAAACTTTTCTCCTTAACTACTCCCCTCAAAATGACAAAGATATGACATTTCTAGATAAGTTAAACTGATATGGAGCTCCGAAATCCAGAATCATCTTTTGATCAAGTAGATCTTGGAATTCCTGCACATGAAGCAACTATTTGAATAAGGAAACCCAAACCTTTTTGGTTTTGGGTTTGACATGATAAGCATATAACCATATTCTAACTCTTCATCATAATCAAAATCATCATCAAACATTTCGTCCAATGTCGTTTCTGAAAACGTTTTGACTTTTTCTTTCTTTGTCTATTTGATTACTGATTCAGTTGATTTGATATTTTCAGTTTTATCAGCAACAGACTTTCCTTTCTCAGGAGACTTCTTTTTCGACAACCCAAGATTGTGACATGTATCTTGCTTTCTTGACATAAAACTGTGAATCATCGTTTTTGTTTAACTTTGAAGTTTCTCCTTTTTCAAAAACAAAATTTTCAAACTTTGATTCATTTTTGGGTTTTATTTCAGACATATATTCATTTTTTTGGTTCACAATCTCTGGTTGCTTTTGTTTTTCATCTTTTGAAACATTTTTTCTTCGTGAAAACAAAGGCTTTAGATTTAGACACTTTCGAGCAATATGACCAATGGTATTGCATTTAAAGCATGTCCGTGTATCAGAATAATGTCCACTAGTGGGTTTTACTCCACTTGTAGACTTGGTTTTAGCCTTGTCTCGAAGTTCTTTTTCTTTATTAAAATCGTCATTCGATTGCTTACCGATCATATCTTCTTCTTGAACCGTATTCGTTCCATACACACACTTCATGTTTTTACCTTTGTATTCCTAGAACGTTGTCTTCGGTTTCTTCGTCGATTCATCTTCTTTATCCTCCAAACCCAAACCTGCTCTCCTGTTCTCAGGAAAATCACCACCATTTCTACTGTAGTTGTTAAAATTATTTTTCGGTTTAGAATAAAATTTCTTTTCATTCTTGTCAATATTATCTGATGAAACTTCTACAAGTTTAAACAGTTTATCAATTTGATCTTCTTTTACATTCCGAATCGGAAAGCTATCATCGAAGTATAATCTATCAGAATCCTTAACCTTGTACATGACAACGTTAGGATCATCACTTAGATCATGTTCTGAAGCTGTATCATCATTTTCGGACTGTGTATCAGAACTGTTTGAACCTGAGTTGGCGCTCTGAGAGCTGCCGTTATCAGAATCATTTCCCAACACATTTTTAACCATATTTTTTACCACCGCTTTAATGTCATCGTTTGATTTTGTAAAGTCTACATCAATGTTCTCAGGCAATTTATCTTTCTTATCAGACAAAATAAGTAGATTAAATGCCTTTTCAATTTCATCATCTTTCTTGCATGAATATCTTGCAAGAAATGGTGGAGGAACACATCCGTACTCTTTACGCTTTGATTTCTCACATTTTCCTCCGATTTAATCGGAGGTAAAATGTGATCAATGACATATGCGTTTGTGGTGTAGCTCTTTAGAAGCTGTCTTACTCTTTCCGTTTCAATTTTCATGCTGTGAAACTCACGCTTTGTTTCAGCAATGGTATTAATGTACATGTTAATTGCCTTTTGTTTCTCAATTACTGTGGCATTTAACATTTTTACATTAGCGTTAAGCTCACCATTAGCATGTTCAACATATTTATATTTGCTTGATATTTTGTCATAAGCTTCTTTATAGTTCTGTAATCATAATGAAAGTTTTCGTTATGTACAGTCAATTCTCTTATAACTTTGACTTTATCAATACATGATTCACAAGGACTTGCGCACTTTGTGCAAGGTTTTTCAACCTCCACAACTTTCACAACCTCCTTTTCAGACATACTTACCTTAGCGTTTACCTTTTCAGCTTCTAATTTTAAAGCTTCTTGTTTCTGCATCTCCAGGTAAGCTAACTCTTCTTCCTCCGCTCTCTGTCTATAACCTTCCAGAATGGCATTTTCTAGAGCAGCATCGACATACGATGTATCAGATTTATTTACTACCTCTGCCATCATAGCAACACCAGTCTTCTTTCCGATGTATTTGTTCCAATCGAAAACATCGTCTTCATGATTGGCAACAAGAGCTTGTTCGGCTTTCTTTGCAGATTTATCTTCAACTTCAACTTGTGTTCTATTCGGATATGATTTGTATTGCAGCGCTTTCTTGTAATTTTCATTACCAGTCCCAAAAGGGTTTTGGTTTCCACTAGCTTCTTGGTTATGGCATTCACGTTTGAAATGTCCTTTTGACGACACCTGAAGCATGTGACTTTAGTCTTGTCAAATCCTAGCTTGTTGCTTGAGTGACCAATATCCATTCCAGTGAGTGCCACAAATTTGGAAACTCTTCTGATGATAGATGCAAGCTCCACTTGATATCCATCAATTCCAAGTCTTCTTCGTCTACCTGATCATAATCTTCGGGGATCATCTCTGGATTACCGATCTTTCCCGCAACGAGACTTTCATATGATTCGAGGACAGTAAAGTGCTATGTGCTGTTTGGCCACCTTTTCAGGAAATACGTTCTTCAAATCAACTGCTATGTTACACGGGAAAACATTTAACTCAGAACTTGCTGGACTTTTCTGATTTTGGAATAAAGAGCTTGAACTAGCACTAGTATAACCAGCATATGGAGAATTTGACTTGGAGAAGAATTTGCATTTGCACTAAATGTTGTTTGGATTTTCGGGCTTTGAATCGGAGTATCAGGAATACCTCCTTTGTAATAGACACCAACATCTTGAACAACATTAGCATTCTTTGATTTAGCAATCTTCATTAACTCCATTTCATGACCTTCTAATTTGTCGATGAAAGATGATAACTTGAAATGTCTCTAAGATGGACTATTTTTCAGAATCGTCAGATATGTTGTCCATTCTCCTTCTGGAAGTGCATCGGCCAGCTTCTCGATTTGCTTTCATTAGTGTGATATCCCGGGTTTTTCGGATAACTTACACGTGACACTAGTCGAATAAAGTATATGCTAAGTATTAAATGTGTACGAGTTAAATGAATACGTGATGTGTGTTGTGTGATTGTTTTAGTAATTGAATAATTACAGTAGATATGTACACGAACTGATCCGAACCGCGACAGAACCGACTTGATTCATTGTGACTCTAGGAGTTAGCAAAGTTTTAAACTTTAGCTCAAGTCTTCGGCCGAGAACAAGGATCAAACTCAAACCGAGAGCAAACATAAAACTATGTCGGCCAAGATCAAACCCAAACCAACCCGCCCAAGTCCCTTGCGGCCGTGTGCAAACCCAAACCGCAACCCTATCTCTTTGCGCCTATATATATCATCCATTGCATGCCTTCATTCACATACACAAAAACCCTAGACAAAAACTGCCGTCGGCAGCCCCTTCCTCCTTCCAACCGATCGAGATCAGCTCCATTATGCACCTTTTCAATTGCAAACAAACAGCCCTACACTTCCTCTCGGTCGCAGCAGCAGTAGTCATCGCCATCATCATCATCTCCTGGTCGCATGCAGCCGATTGTTCACCTTTAGTCGATCAACAAAACAGCCCACTCTCGGTCGCGACCTTCCTGGAACAGCAGGATACTCCTTGTCCAAGTCCCGACTTGTCTACCTAGTTATTTCAAGGTTAGGGTTATCTTTGATTACGAGATCATGTTCGGATATATATATGCTTGAATGATTAATTGATTAGTTTGCTTCGGATTTTATACGTTGAAGGTAATCGGCTGTTTTGATTGTTATTCATGTGCATGATTGTTTCCGGAAATCATAAGTTACAAGTATGTTTTGTTTGTAAGAACGAGAAGTTAGGCTAGCCGATTTGTTAATGATGTTTACATTGGATGATTGCATTGTTTCGGATTGTTTATACTAGATTGAATGTTGTTTGAAAGCTGAATGTATAGGCTGCGATTTGGTTATAAAGACTAAAGTTATTGAGTAGGGTTTGCATGGATAGGTTGTTAGTATTAATCTATGATTAGAAATCAGTTCTAGATCGCCTAGGTTAATCGCATGAACGGGTTATACGAGTTCAGGATAAACATATGCAGAAAACAGTCTGCTGAATAATAGTTACAGCCGACTTCATCTGGCTGTTAACTTGGTCGTTAGTTGTCGAAAAAACGGATTTCTGATGTCTAGAACGTAGAGATTTGAATAAGGAATCTAATGGCGCTGGATTCATAATTTTCTGAAGTCGTTTGATATTTTTAAAGGGCTAAATAAGTTCAGTAACTAAAACTGTGAAAATCCTGAAATTTTGCTAGTTGTTTGTCAAGCTAGATTTTAAAATCAGTAGGGAGTTGAGTCATGATTTTTGTACAGCAACTAGGTATGGAAATTTCCGGGCAACTCCAACTGGAATTTTGTTAATTGGACAATCAGTGATTTTTAAATAAATTCTTCCGTGAACTGCAGTCAGAAAGCGGTAAATCTGACTGCAGCCTAGCATATTAATATTTATGGTTAATTGGTAAAGATCTAGGACTTGGAAAAATTATATAAATTTCTATGGTATAAATGTCACCTACTGTAAAAATATGGGAATTTTTGGAATGTTAGAACTATTTTATAAAAATCCTAGAAAACAGCTGAATTATAAGTGCTAAGCTGAAATTTGAGAACTTGTGATTGTGTGCACCAAATTGTGGCATGAATTGACTTATGGTTATGATAAATTGTTTGATTACTATGATCACATGAGAATACTTGCATGCATGTTTGAGTGTTAGAGATGTTGTTTGTGTGTATCAATTTGTGAGTAAATTACGTGTAGAATTTGTATTGGTGTGTTCACACACTGACGTGGAATTAATTGGTTTGTTGGGACGCAACTAGCGGTCCCATCTCTTATAACATCTTTGCTACACTAACCGAGCAAATAAAGGTGAGTTCACGGCCCCTAACTTTATCCGGTTTTTAAACAACAGGGGGAGAAACATATATACACTCTCAAACTCAATCTCTTTACGTTATACGAATTTAACGTCACATAACTATACGGTAACTAAGTTAATGTTAATGTAATGTTATGGTCACTAAGCAGCTTTATCACTTAAGTCCTCGACAATCTCCTCGGATCGTTAGTATTTGGGTTTAATAGCGGGGGAATTATAAGTAGTACTACTGGGTCTGACGAGCCCCATCCGAGCTAGTCGCGCTAGCCGACCGGGTATGGTCAACGGATGAATAATTGGCCTAACATCGCCATGGTCATGTGATAGGCCTGGCAAAACGGAGGCACAACTGTCAGCTTCGATCGCGAACTCCTACGTGACATGACTTTAGGCTAGCTACCTATATATATTAACATTGAACTTAATTACGAATCAACTTAATATTCCCGGTATGGAATATTGGAAACAACAACTTAATATTCCTGGTACGGAATATTGGAAACAACTTAATATTCCTGGTTTGGAATATTGGAAGCAACAACTTATTATTCCGGGTTGGAATAATGGAACCAATACGTTATCCCGGGTTAGGGATAACGGGAGAAAACAAACTATAACCGAACAAACGAATTTATGAAAACCTGTGAACTCACTCATCTTTAATGTTGACACTTGTTTCTTTACATGTTTCTCAGGACGCTAGGAGCTCTAGGTGCACACACATGCATTGAACAAGACATCTTTTATCGAGTCTTATTTACTAATATTGTTTTGGGGATTTTTCATTTGTTTTGGCGTTTGTGTTGGCGCCGCTTCACTACTTAATTATGATTCCGCTCAAACCTTAAAAACTGGTGCTTCTGCTAAATATTGGTAATATAAAATCTACAACAAGTGATTTTGGAAAACGTATTATCAAATCATATAGAGTCGTTCGACGTACTAGTGTTTTAGATTCTGGTTTGTTCGCACGCCTCGCGGTAAAACTCCGCAAGTGGAAATTGAGGGTGTGACAATTAGATCTTTTGATATCATGTCTCCGCATCTGGACCATGAGGTGACAGTATCTATCGATCATCTGCTTCATTGTTTCACCTTTAATCATCGTGAAGATCTCGAATTCTTTCTTGATTAAAGCCTTTTCGCTTTTGATCATTTCATCACTTCTTTGAATTTCTCACAAAGAGATTCCATAATTCTTGTGAAGTGTCATATTCTGGCAAAAGTATCAAGATATCTTCCTTCACTGATTGTTGTATCAAGCTGATCATTTTTTTCTCCGCAATATAGTTATCTTTGTCGACATTTGAAAACATGTTCAGCGGAAGATCTTGATCACGCTCATCTTTTGGCCATTTGTAGCCATCCTCAACTGCAACCCAGCTGTTGAATTGATTCGCTTGTATCCAATTCACAAAATTTTCTTTCCATCCTTCAAATTCATCCATGCTCATTAGCTTTGGCGGTTTCGACGTAGTACCCATTTCGTTGTCAATATTCATCTGGTTTGCCCAAGAACATTAGCATTTGATGAAGAAGCCATTTGAGAGACGAACACGTTGTGAAAATCTTCCATTTTGACAATCTGAAGACTTATATGAGAATATGATCAACAACACTTGAAAATTGATTAGAAACAGACAAGTTCGGTCGAACTTATATGACAAAGTTCAAATTTTACTACACAACCCCAAGTTCGGTCGAACTTGATGTAGTTTTGAGAAAATTTTTACTTCGAGCGGACTTGTGAAAGGGTTTTTAAGAAACACAGGAAAGTTTGGTCGAACTTATACTTGGATTTCAAGAAGTTTCCTTAAGTTCAGGCGAACTTATGTATATTTTCAACAGATTTTTATCAAGTTCGGTCGAACTTGATAAAAATTCAAGAAAAATTTCCAAATTTCGAGTGGACTTGAGCTTTAACCCTAGAAATCCTATCAAGTTTGGGCGAACTTGATGTTAAGTTCGGCCATGATGAGTTTTTGAAACATGGTTTTTGCAACTTTTTGATATCAAAATGTTTGAATTTGATGTCCAAACTCTCAGAGGTTTATCTATGATGTATTTTACATGACATATTCAAAAATCACCCATTTTTGACCATGAAATCATCAAGTATGTGAAAATTTTAAGCAAAATGATAGAATGAGATGAAATAGAGAGATTCTTGTCTTGATTCCAGCAAATTTAGGTATCCAGGCTCTGATACCACTTGTAGGAACGTCCACAAACAGCTCGGGAACCTAAATTTGTTATCTATTGTCCGATTAGGCGGAAACTAATGACAAGTTAATCAAATAACAATAATTACTCATTTAAAGGTTGTTTTCATTGATCTAAAGTTCAATACATTCGAGAACCGGATCCGATAGAGCTTCGCCGTCTCTATGCCAAAATCTCTGAAGTTACAAATGAAATCACCAAGGCACATATTTATAGATCTCCAAGTTCACTGGTGAGAATGGATGTTCGGGCGAACTTGACCTAGTTAAGTTCGGCCGAACTTGACAACCCTAAAACCATCTTAATCGAACTTGGTGTCATTCTCACTTAAATGCGCCTCATTTCTAACAGATTAAGCCCTATTCGCTCAGACTCGATACGTAATGACATTAATGACGAAGGCAACAGACATCTGCACCAACAACCTCCATATACATCTTCACACCCTACACAAACAGCTCAATCACATACACAATCCTTTCAGAGTATGGCGATGGATGATGTGTTCAACCTAGATTTTAGTTTTATTCTTGGAGGTGAAATGTTAACAGCTGATATGTTTAAAGAAGGGGTGTTAAAGGATATGGAGCAAGAGATTAAGGAACATGAAGCAAAGAAAAAGTTCCTGGATGAAGATAGAAAAAGGTTGGAAGGGCTGGTGAAGTTTCTTATGAATAATAGTGAAAAAACTGAGGAGATGGAAAAGATACTGAAGGTACATGAGGATAGAATTAAGCCTTTGGAAGACGAAAGAAAGAGTTTGGAGGCTGTGCTTCAAAGTTATCAGACTGAGAATGAATGCCTCCATAAGTTGAAGAATGAATATGATGCTGAACGATTGAGAAACAACAGGCAGATCGATCTGATGCAGAAGATTCTGATTAAGAAGCTGGGATAGACTTTGCTACAGAGGTTGGTGAAATTGAAAAAGAGGAAGCGAGAGAGAGGATCGTAGAACGTGAAAGGCTAGCTAAAGCAGCTTCTGAAGCTCAAAGGAAAGGAAAAGGGCCATTGATTGAGACTCCTCTAAGTGAGTCATCAGATCCTGTTGTTGAATCAAGTACCCCTATCTCCGAAGCTCAACATGTTGTATCCAGCTCGTCTGCTATGGTTCCTTATGTTCCAGCTGAGAAATGAGCCAGAGACAAGGTATGTGATTATTGATGAAGGGTTAGTGATTCCTCAGACTCTTACGAAAGAGAAAATCTTAGAGAGACGAAAGATGGAAGCTAAGGTAGACAATCTGGTAGATGAAGTGTATGAAATCATTGTGAATGATGGGTTTGAGGCTGTAAAAGATTTGCTTGTTAATGAAGATGTGAACGTTGATGCGTACATGAACGACTCTATATACGAACTAATTGATTTATAGGTACAGAGGGAGTCGAACAATGTTGATTCAGATGTGCTGAAGCCAAATGTTATTTATCTCGAGCACGATGTTGAAGAAGGAGAGTATGTTCATAACTGCAGAAAGGAAGAGATTGCTAAAATGTTGGGTGTAGATGAAGGATCATTCGAGTTTGATTTTGAGGAAGATCTGAATAACATTAGTGCTACTCAGCCTAATGATTTTGTGTTTGAGAATGTACCAGAAGCAAATGATTGTGACAAGGTTGTCGTGGAGGATGATTCCGATGAAGACACAATTGCCAAATATACAGGTGAAGCAACGGATGACTTCCCAACCTTTGGCGAAATGTTTAGTAACACCCCAACCCAAATGGGTTGACGTGTCACTATAACAGTGGACCAGAACAAAAGTCTGTAGGACCGATCCAGATAGCATAGGAATCTAGATTTGATATCTAATGTCCATAATGGCGGAAACAATATGACATGATTACAAAATAACAAGAATTACTCAATTAAACGTCAATTTTATTGATAAACTTCAAGTCTCCGAATTGATAGAGCTTCGCCACACAGATCACCAAAAGTTACAAATGAGAAACTCAAGCTAGCTATTTATATAAGCTCAAGTTCGTTGATGAGAGACTGAGTTCGGGCGAAATTGACCTAGTCAAGTTCGGCCAGACTTGACATCACAACACCTAACCAGCGAACTTGGCATATAAACACTTAAATACTTCGTTTTGCTAGCCTATTCACGTCTAATCTATACAGACTCGATAAAAGACTAAGACATATACATTCTGCACCAACAAAGTCATAATTCCATTAATTAAAGTTAGGGTTACATTTCAAAGGATACTTCATAGTCCTAAGGCCCAAAATATGTATAAGTTTTATAAAGGTGATAAATATCTCCGGTTAGCATCCTATGGTTTATTCTTCACTCTTCACCCCGCCCAAAGTATCCTGTGAACCTGTGGTGAAATAAAATATATGGAATGAGCCAAATGCTCAAGACGGAATAATAGGCTCAAATAGAAAATAAACAACTGAAATGATATCACAGACAAGAAGCACAACACGACAAAGCATAACACATAACTGAATTGAATCATATCATACGGATGTACCCATGAGCTAAACGGAGGTGGCAACCACAAAGTCTGTCACATGAGATGGTACGGGTTGGCCTACCCGTCATCCATCTTCAGAAATATTTCCAGGATATATCCATACGCCTCCTAGTTGCTATGTACCACACTTGTACCTAGGGACGCCGTGAACTGATAACTCCGTCATGGGAGGAGCCAGAGAGCTTAGGGTAGCGGAGCTCAGATAATCAGAAATAAATATAACATTAACATTAATAGATATTATAAATAATGGAACATGTGATAATGAGCACAAGATAATCTTAAACGTATCGCATGATGCATAATAATTTTAGTTGGAGTCAGAAACGAACGGACGATCAATTAATCGAGGCTCAAAGGTGTTGGAGTTTTCTATATACATATATACATATACTATAAATAAGGGTTATAGCAAACGAACCAGATAACAAAGGAAAAGGGTTAAGGATCCGTACATTATTTCTTGACTTGTTGTCTTAAAAATATATGCTTGTCAAAGCGTGTTCGTATAAACCTACACCGTCTTCATACATTTCATGAGATTATGTCCGTACACATAAGTATTTATATGTGTTTGGTTGTCTAAATCCTGTCTCTTTTAAAACCTCAAGTTTGATTAAGAAATCATAAATTAGTTTTGCTTTATCTTAAAGAATACATATGTGTATTTATGATTGTGTTTATTAATAAAACATGATATTATTTTCAGTTTTATAATCGTAATTATAATGATATAATAAGTAAATAATCATTAAATACATGTTTAAATAAAATAAACATTAATTTAAATAAATATTAGTCACAAGACTTAAACTTGTGACCAATAGGTTGTAAGTAAAAAGGCTTAACCAGTGAGCCACTTAATCCTCTATATTTGGCTTATAAGTCTAATTATTTAAATAAGAATGTGATGGTATTAATTAGAAAATATGATAAAAAATAATGTCTCCAGGAAGGTCTGAACCCAAGACCTTTAGTTTCTAATTTCCAAGTCTTAACCAATTGGACTACACCACCTTTTGACATGTATTTTGAAATCCTGATGGGTTTAACTAATATTCTGATGAGTTTAAGTATAATTCTGAGGTATTAAAAGGATGCCTCTTGCAAGATTTGAACCCAAGACATCTATGTTATAAGTTTGAGTCTTAACCAGTGGACCACTTAGTTATTTATGCTTGTTTTATGAATTCTGATGTTTTATATAAAAAATCTGATGCATTTAATAGAAATTCTGATGTTTTTACAAAATTCTGATATTTTATCAGAAATTCTGATGTCTCATCAGAAAATCTGATTTTGATGCATTATATCAGCATTCTGGGAAAAATATATGTCTCCAACAGGATTCTAACTTAAGACCTCTGGGTTGTAAACCTGATGCTGAACCAACTGGGCTACAGGAGCCTTTGTGAACAAACAGCTTCATTATTTATTTATTTATTTACTCAGTTCACTGTTTATCTTCTTCATTATCTTTTATAGAAAACTAACATTCACAAATAAATTATGTATTCCATTTTCATTATAGATTAACCTTAAAGTATCAAAAATAAAGATTTAGTTTATGATTACCTTGGTAAAAAAAAGACGTCGTTGGAAGGTACGTAAGTATCACCGGAATTAGTATTTCTTCACCGGAAATGGTTTCGGTTAGTATGTTTTCCGTGGTTAAAGCTTCGAGTGGTTTAGTAGGGATAGTTAAGTGGTTTAGTAGGCATATTGGTGAATGAAAGGTGGTGTCGGTATGGTGTTTGGTTTCAGTTATGGTTACCGGAACCGGGTTTTATTATGAGAAGGTGATAGAAGATGGTGTGGTTTGTGAAGAGGTTGAGGATGGTTTTGCAAGATGATGAGAGCCTCTATTTATAGAAAGAAGAAATTATTGTGGATTGAGAAATATTTCAAAGTATTTGTGAATTTGTGAAGAAGAAAGATTACCATTTTTTCATTGTTGCAAGTGTTATATATTTTCCTCTTTCATTTCATGCTTCACATATAAATATTGTATTATTGTTTTTGCTATATGTCTTTGCCTACGTCATTATGTATCAAGTCTGAGTGAATAGGCTTAATCTGTTAGAAACTAGGCTATTATGTGAGTTAGAGGCCAAGTTCGTTGAATGGATTTGGAAGTCAAGTTCGCCAACTTCATCCCTATCCAGCGAACTTGTGCACTTATAAATAGTACCTTAGGATTTCATTTGTAACTTAGAGAGATTTTGGCACAGAGACGGCAACGCTCTGTCGGATCGGTTCTCGAATGTATGGACTTTAGGATCAATGAAAACAACCTTTAATATGAGTAATTCTTGTTATTTGGTTAACTTGTCATTAGTTTCGCCTAATCGGACAATAGATAACAAATTTAGGTTCCCGTGCTAATCGTGGACTAAGAAAAATTTTAGAAAAAAATAAAAAACATATGAAAAAGTTGAAAAGTCAAAAACATTTGAAAAACTCAAAATGTAAAAAAACATTGAAAAAGACAAAAAGAATTTGTTGGTCATTAAGGAAATGATAGTACATCAGTGGACTATCACAGTATGCTAAAGAATTGTAAAGTTTAAAAATGATAAACAAGTCTTACTGTGGATGTGTCGATAGGCTTTACACGTTCAGTAGATTGTTTTCGGAATATAAACTAAATTTTATAACTGCTTAATCTTGTGGATTAACACATCTTGGATATATGGACTTAGTATTCCGAAATTTCGATTGAAGGGTTGCCTGATTCTGAGATATGCGGTCTTTATAGATAGTTGATATCAGGGGTATTATACAAGTTCTTCTGATTTTTCGGAAGCAATAGTCTAGAACTTCTATAATGCTTTTGCTATAAACTCCTAAACTGCATGCAAAATTTGAAAAGTATCGAAAGATCAAATCATTTTGCAGTGCTTAAAAGATTCCTTAAAGGAACACACCTTTAAGTCGAGCCTTCATCTCTTTGTTGGTGCATATGTCTGTTGCCTACGTCATTATGTATCGAGTCTGAGTGAATAGGGCTTAATCTGTTAGAAAACTAGGCGTAATTATGTGACTTAGAGGCCAAGTTCGCTTGAGATGGATTTGAGAAGTCAAGTTCGCCCGAACTTCATCCCCTATCCAGCGAACTTGTGCACTTATAAATAGGTACCTTGGGATTTCATTTGTAACTTGGAGAGATTTTGGCACAGAGACGGCAAAGCTCTGTCGGATCCGGTTCTCGAATGTATTGGACTTTAGATCAATGAAAACAACCTTTAATGAGTTCTTGTTATTTGGTTAACTTGTCATTAGTTTCCGCCTAATCGGACAATAGATAACAAATTTAGGTTCCCGTACTAATCGTGGACTAAGAAAAATTTTAGAAAAAAATCAAAAACATATGAAAAAGACAAAAAGAATTTGTTGGTCATTAAGGAAATTATAGTACATCAGTGGACTATCACAGTATGCTAAAGAATTGTAAAGTTTAAAAATGATAAACAAGTCTTACTGTGGATGTGTCGATAGGCTTTAAACGTTCAGTAGATTGTTTCCGGGATATAAACTAAATTTTACAACTGATTAATCTTGTGGATTAACACATCTTGGATATATGGACTTAGTATTCCGAAATTTCGAATGAAGGGTTGCCTGATTCTGAGATATGAGGTCTTTATAGATAGTTGATATCAGGGGTATTATACAAGTTCTTCTTGTTTTCGGAAGCAATAGCCTAGAACTTCTATAATGCTTTTGCTATAAACTCCTAAACTGCATGCAAAATTTGAAAAGTATCGAAAGATCAAATAATTTTGCAGTGCTTAAAAGATTCCTTAAAGGAACACACCTTTAAGTCGAGCCTTCATCTCTTTGTTGGTGCATATGTCTGTTGCTACGTCATTATGTATCGAGTCTGAGTGAATAGGCTTAATCTGTTAGAAACTAGGCGTAATTATGTTAGTTAGAGGCTAAGTTCGCTTGAGATGGATTTGAGAAGTCAAGTTCGGCCGAACTTGACTAAGTCAAGTTCGCCCGAACTTCATCCCCTATCCAACGAACTTGTGCACTTATAAATAGGTGACTTGGGATTTTATTTGTAACTTGGAGAGATTTTGGCACAGAGACAGCGAAGCTCTGTCGGATCCGGTTCTCGAATGTATTGGACTTTAGATCAATGAAAACAACATTTAAATGAGTAATTCTTGTTATTTGGTTAACTTGTCAGTAGTTTCCGCCTAATCGGACAATAGATAACAAATTTAGGTTCCCGAGCTAATCGTGGACGTTCCTACAAGTGGTATCAGAGCCTAGATACCTAAATTTGCTGGAATCAAGACAATAATTTCTCTATTTCATCTCCATTCTATCATTTTTCTTAACATTTTCACATATTTGAAGAATTCATGGATAGATTTGGCTAAAATTGAATATGTCATGTAAAATACATCATAGATAAACCCCTGAGAGTTTGGATATCAAATTTAATCGAATTGATAACAAAAAGTTGAAAAAACCATGAATTGCAAAACCATGTTGGACGAACTTGAGACCAATTCGACCGAACTTGACTAAAATTCTTCGAATTTTACTCAAGTTCACCCGAACTTGATAGTTTTTTCAAGTTTTTTATCTTCAAGTCCGACCGAACTTCGCTTAAAATCTTCAAAATTTTGTCAAGTTCGACTGAACTTGTATAAAATATGTTGAAAATTTGCTTAAGTTCGCTTGAACTTAGCTAAGGTCTTGAAAATTCTTCTTAAGTTCGACCGAACTTACTTGTTTTCTTGAGATTTTTCTTACAAGTTCGCTCGAAGTATATTTTTTTCTCAAAATCTACATCAAGTTCGACCGAAACTTGAAGTATTGTGATAAAATTTGAAGTTTGTCGTATAAGTTCGACCGAACTTGTGAAAACTTGCAAAAACTGTTTTCACAGAAGTTCGACCGAACTTGTCTGTTTCTAATCAAATTTCGAGTGTTTTTGACCGTATTCTCAGATAAGTCTTCAGATTCACAAAATGGAAATTTTCACAACGTATTCGTTTCTCAAATGGCTTCTTCATCAAACGCTAATGTTCTTGCGGCAAACCAGATGAATATTGACAACGAAATGGGTACTACGTCGAAACCGCCAAAGCTAATGAGCATGGATGAATTTGAAGGATGGAAAGAAAAGTTTGTGAACTGGATACAAGCGAATCAATTCAAGAGCTGGGTTGCAGTTGAGGATGGATACAAATGGCCAAAGGATGAGCGTGATCAAGATCTTCCGCTGAACAAGTTCTCACCAACCGATAAAGACAATTATGTTGCTGAGAAGAAAATGATTAGCTTGATCCAACAATCAGTAAAGGAAGACATCCTGATCTTATTGCCGGAATATGAAACGTCACAAGTATTATGGCATTCTTTGTGCGACAAATTCAAAGGAAGTGATGAAATGATCAAAAGCAAAAAGGCCTCAATCAAGAAAGAGTCTGAGATCTTCACGATGATCAAAGGTGAGACTATGAAGCAGATGATTGATAGATACTGTCATCTCATGGTCCAGATGCGAAGACATGATATCAAAAGATCTAATGCAGAGCAAATCGAGAAGTTGGCCGATGCACTTCCAGAAGGAGAATGGACAACATATCTGATGATTCTGAAGAATAGTCCATCTTGGAGACACTTCAAGTTGTCATCTTTCATTGACAAACTAGAAGTTCATGAAATGGAGTTGATGAAGATTGCAAAATCAAAGAATGCTAATGTTGTTCAAGATGTTGGTGTCTATAACAAAGGAGGTATTCAAGATACTCCGATTCAAATCCCGGAAATTCAAACAACATTTAGTGCAAATACAAATTCTTCTCCTAATCAAAGTTCTCCATATGCTGGATATACAAGTGCTAGTTCAAGCTCTTCATTCCAAAATCAGACTAGTCAAGCAAGTTCTGATTCAAATGTTTTCCAGTGCAACATAGCAGTTGATTTGAAGAATGTATTTCTGAAAAGGTGGCCAAACAGCACATCGCACTCATTGCTACAGTTCTTGAATCGTATGATAGTCTTGTTGCTGGAAAGATTGGTAATCCGGAAATGACAGCCGAGGATTACGAACAGGTAGACGAAGAAGAATTGGAGCTAATGGATATCAAATGGAGCCTTGCATCTATCATCAAAAGAGTTACAAAGTTTGTGGCACTCACTAGAAGGGACATTGGTAATTCAAGCAACAAGCTTGGATTTGACAAGTCAAAAGTCACATGCTTCAGGTGTCGACAAAAAGGACACTTCAAACGCGAATGCCACAATCAAGAAGCAAGTGGAAACCAAAATCCTTTCGGCAGTAACAATGAGTACTACAAGAAAGCTCTTCAATACAAGCCATATCCGAAAAGAACACAAGTCGAAGTAGAAGATAAAACTGCAAAGACAATCAAACAAGCTCTTGTTGTTACTCATGAAGAAGTTGGTTTTGACTGGAACATATACATTGGAAAGAAAACTGGTGTTGCTATGATGGCAGAGGTAGTGGATGATTTTGAGACATCTTATGTTGATGCTGCTCTAGAAAACGCCATCTTGGAAGGTTACAGGCAAAGAGCTGAGGAAGAAGAAATAGCTTACCTAGAAATGAAAAGGCAAGAAGCTTTGAAACTAGAATCAGAAAAGGTAAAAGCTAAGGTAAGTTTGTCTGAAAAGTAAGTTGTGAAGTTGTGTAGGTTGAAAAACCTTGCACAAAGTGCGCAAATCCTTGTGAACCTTGTCTTGCAAAGGTCGAAGTCATAAGAGAATTGACTGTATATAATGAAAATTTTTGTTATGATTACAAAAACATGAAAGAAGCTTATGACAAAATACAAGGCAAATATAAAAATGTCGAAAAAGCTAATCTTGAACTTGGTGCTAATGTAAAAATGTTAAATGCAACAGTAATTGAAAAACAAAAAGCTATTAACATGTACATTAATACCATTGCTGAAACAAAGCGTGAGCTTCATGACATAAAGATAGAAACATAACGAGTAAGACAATTGTTAAAAAGATACACCACAAACGCTTATGTCATTGATCACATTCTTCCTACGATCAAATCGGAGGAAAATGATGGTAAACCAAAGCGTAAAGAATACGGAAGTGTTCCTCCACCACTTCTTGCAAGTTATTCCTGTAAGAAAGATGATGAGACTGAAAAGGCTTTCAATATATTTCTTTTATCAGATTAGAAAAATAAATTTCCTGAGAACATTGACGTAGACTTTACGAAAGCAAATGATGACAATGAAGCGGTGGTAAAAAATGTGTTTAAAAATGTGTTGGGAAATGATTCTGATGAAGACAGCTCTGAAAGCGCCAAATCAAGTTTGAATAACTCGGAATCACAATCTGAAGATGACGATACATCATCAGAACATGATCTAAGTGATGATCCTAATGTTGTCATGTACAAGATTAAGGAATCTGATAGGTTATACTTCGATGATAGTTTTCCGATTCGGAACGTGAAAGAAGATCAACTTGATAAATTTTTTAAACCTGTAGAAGTTTCATCAGTTGATCTTGAGAAAAATGAGAAAAGATTTTACTCAAAACCTAAAAGCAATGCTAATAACTACCGAAAGTTTGGTGGTGATTTTCCTGAGAACAGGAGAGCATGATTGGGTTTGGAGGAAAATGAAGACGAATCGACGAAGAAACCAAAGTCACGGTTCCAGGCATACAAAGGTAAAAGCATAAAGTTTGTGTACAGAACAAGCACATTTGAGGCAGAAGGTATGATCGGTAAGAAATCGAATGATGAATTCAAGAAAGAGAAAGAACTTCGGGACAAGGCTAAAATCAAGTCCACAAGTGGAGTAAAACCCACTAGTGGAAATGTTTCTGATAATCGAACTTGCTTTAAATGCAATACTGTCGGTCATATTGCTCGCAAGTGTCTGAATCTAAAGCCTGTGTTTCCATGAAGAAAAACTGTGTCAAAAGATGAAAAACAAAAACAACCAGAGATTGTGAATTCTGATACAGTGTCAAATAGTAACTATGAATCTAAAGACGAAGTGAAACCTAAAATGAGTTCAAAGTTTGAAAACTCAATTTTTGAAAAAGGTGAAACTTCAAAATTTAATGAAAATAAAGATTCTAGATTCTATATCAAAAAAGCTAGAAGCAAGCTACAATCATGGGTTACTAAGAAAAGGCTTTCATCATCAGATAAACCAAAGTCTGTTGCTGACAAAACTGAAAATGTCAAAATGAATGAGTCAGTGATTAAACAGACAAAGAAAGAAAAGGACAACATGTTTTCAGAATCGACATTGGACGAAATGTTTGATGATGATTTTAATTATGATGAAGAGTTAAAATATGGTTATGATGCTTATCATGTTAAACCCAAAACCAAAAAGGTTTGGGTTTCCTTATTCAAATAGTTGCTTTGGGTGCAGGAGTTCCAAGATCTACTTTGTTAAAGTAAAATCTAGATAGCGGAGCTCCATGAGTATTTAACTTATCTAGAATGTCTTAATCTTTGTCGTTTTCAAAATTACAAGTGGTTAAGAAAGAAGAAGTTGAAAAGAAGATTTGTCAAAAGTCAAATTTTGAAAATCCACACCGTTAAAAAGAGAATTCTGATTGTTATATTGAAAAATCATTTAAAATTGATTTCCTACAAATGGTTTCGACAAGTTGTTGTTATCAAAGTTTAATGATTTGTTCTGCTGACAGGTGATGATGCAGACATTAAAAATGGGATCGGACGACGAGGTCTCGTGATCCGCATTGGTTTGTTATCTTTTTAGAATAGTATTTCTTAAAAAACCTAAAATCTAGAATATGTTTTTGATTTTAGGGGGAGTAAGAAAAATTTTAGAAAAAATAAAAAAACATATGAAAAAGTTGAAAAGTCAAAAACATTTGAAAAACTCAAAATGTACAAAAACATTGAAAAAAGACAAAAAGAATTTGTTAGTCAAAAAGAAAAGGATAGTACATCAGTGGACTATCACAGTATGCTAAAGAATTGTAAAGTTTAAAAATGATAAACAAGTCTTACTGTGGATGTGTCGATAGTCTTTACACGTTCAGTAGATTGTTTCCGGGATATAAACTAAATTATACAACTGCTTAATCTTGTGGATTAACACATCTTGGATATATGGACTTAGTACTCCGAAATTTCGATTGAAGGGTTGCCTGATTCTGAGATAGGAGGTCTTTATAGATAGTTGATATCAGGGGTATTATACAAGTTCTTCTGATTTTGCAGAAGCAATAGCCTAGAACTTCTATAATGCTTTTGCTATAAACTCCTAAACTGCATGCAAAATTTGAAAAGTATCGAAAGATCAAGTCATTTTGCAGTGCTTAAAAGATTCCTTAAATGGAACACACCTTTAAGTCGAGCGTTCATCTCTTTGTCGGTACGGTAGTAATAACCTAAGCTCTCAAGGCCTAGATAACCCAGATACAGATATCAGTTATGCTATACTCACTTGTAAGATGAAATCTAGGGAATCTGGATTCGGGAGTATATTCAAGAGGTGGGAACCATAGATAAGTCAAGTTTCATAATTCATATCCTAACATATTTTGGAACAATTGAGAAATGTGTTGAAGTTTAAGAGGACAAACATATCGACAATCTAGGTAAACGAGTTTAAAACTTAAAGTCATCAAAAAGGTCAACGGTACTGGTGATATGTCTCAAACAACTGATATGATCTTTAGACACGAATTCACAAAAATATGTCTGTAAATATGTTTGTACATAGTTTACTTTACTTGTTAAAAATTCTGTAAATACTTTACTTGTTAAAAATTCTGTAAATACTTTACTTGCTTTTCAAGATAAAAATCAAAAAGATTTTCAATGTGTTTTAGCATAAACTTTCTATAATTCAAAAAGATTTTGTTTCTACATTAGTTTCAAACGAGCCAATGATGGAGAACGGATCTTCGAAGTCTGGTAAGAAAATCTGATGAATGTTTAAAAGTTCATTAATTTGAAACTTTAAAATCAGAATGTTCATAATGATTTTCAAACTGAGGTCATTAATTTGAACTCGGTTTTATATATTTGGTTAATCAAGGTCATTAACTTGGACTTGATCAACTAAGTGGATTTTCACAAATGATAAAAATATGAAAGTTGAAGGATTTAAAAGAAAATTAAATGTATACAAGGTCATTAAATTGAACTTGAATAACTAAGATTTGAAAAAGATTAAAAAGAAGATTCAAACGTTGAAGTTTTATAACAGAATTTTGAATCTGAAATGTTTATTTGAATGTCAGAAAGTATTTAGACAGGAATCAAAGATTGAGGGGGAGTTGATAAAGCAAAAATCAAAGATTTTAGAAAGCTCAAAGCTAGGGGGAGTTTGAAGTCTATAGACCCAAGAAAAGGGGAGTCTGAAGGCTAAAGCTTAAAGCAAGGGGGAGCATGTTGGTTTAAAAAGTTTTATCAAGACCAAGCTCAAGAAAAAGGAAGAGGATATAAAGATCAAGATGTTAAAGTTTATACAAGAACTAAAGATCGGAAGACTCAGAAGATTTTAAAAGTCAATGACTACGGCTACATCCAAGGGGGAGTCTGTTGGTGCATATGTCTGTTGCCTACGTCGTTATGTACCGAGTCTGAGTGAATAGGGCTTAATCTGTTAGAAACTAGGCGTAATTATGTAAGTTAGAGGCCAAGTTCGCTTGAGATGGATTTGAGACGTCAAGTTCGGCCGAACTTAACTAAGTCAAGTTCGCCCGAACTTCATCCCCTATCCAGCGAACTTGTGCACTTATAAATAGGTGCCTTGGGATTTCATTTGTAACTTGGAGAGATTTTGGCACAGAGACGGCGAAGCTCTATCAGATCCGGTTCTCAAATGTATTGGACTTTAGATCAATGAAAACAACCTTAAAATGAGTAATTCTTGTTATTTGGTTAACTTGTCATTAGTTTCCGCCTAATCGGACAATAGATAACAAATTTAGTTCCCCTGCTAATCGTGGACGTTCCTACATTGTTCATTATAATATTATTATTATTATTATTATTATTATTATTATAATAATTATTATTATTATTATTATTATTATTATTATTATTATTATTATTATTTTTGGTTATTACAACTATTACCCCCTTAAAGAAATTTCGTCCTCGAAATTTGCAGATCAGGACAATCTTTAGAAATAGACAATGCGTGTTCTAATGGTGTCGGTGGGATCTTAAGGTATCTAGTGAATAAGTTAGAAACTACAGAATGTGTCGCTCCCATATCAAATAACACATAGGTACTACGATCACCAAGCTGAAGGGTTCCAGATACAGTACCTGAGGCGTTAGCAGCATCTGTAGCAGAAAATGCAAACACTCTTCCCCAGTGTTTGGTGGTGCTACATTCCCTCCAGTAATCCTCTTAGTATCAGGCTTGGTACAGTCTTTAATCATGTGCCCAGTCTCGCCACATCTGAAGCATGTTCCCGCGGCCCTACGGCATACACCGTGATGTTTCTTACCACACGTATTGAATAAGGGACTCGTGTTCTGATTCATCAATTGAGCCTTGTTAGGTCCTCCATTTGGCTGAGTCTGATTCTGGATAGGTGTCTGATTGAGAGGCCTAGGCTTCCAAAGACGTGTCTGATTTCCAGGGTTTCGATTTGCTTGAACTCTACGGTCCTGATGGTTTGAAGCAGTGGATGACTGGCCCGTAGCTTGTTTAGGAAATCCATCATTGTCCCTCTTTTTATTTTCCCAGTTCGAGATAAGAATTCCTTTCTCTCGAACTCGAAAATCTTAATTGCATCTGCCACCTCAGTGATGTCCTTGAACTTCATTAACATGATCGATTTCCGAATTCGATCATTAACTGCCCATTTGCACTTCTTAGCTTGAACTGCAGCATATCCTGCTGCTTCTCCCATAATACTGGCCAATCTTGAGAATCGGGTAATAAACTCCGAAGCAGGCTCGTTGATCCCTTGTCAGATAACAACATACTCCCTGATGTGAGCTTCTCTGTCAGCAGTCGAGAAATATCTATCGTATCAACGTAAGCATCTCCTCCTTTGACTTGTTTGTGTCCTTCCCACCAAGTCTGTGCATCGTCTTCTAGCTTGAAGGTGGCCAACCTAACCTTGTACAGATCTGCAACTCCCAGTACCTCAAAGATCTTCTCTATATGAGCTATGCAGTTTCGTGCCTCGATTGGAGTAGCAGCGTGGCTCAAAGATTTTGGGTGTTGCCTTTTGAAATGACGGAGCCACACATGGATGTCTTCAGAAGTGTTGTTGGTGGTATTCTCACCAACGAAGACTCCAGAATTAGGGTTAACACGCCCTTGAGTTTGTTGCATAACAGCCTCTACGGTCTGAGCAACGAGGTTCGGAAGCAGTCTAGCAAATGCTTGGTTAATAGTAGAAACCACGTTTGGGTCGGCTGGAGTTTCATTCGAGGCAGTGTCGTTATGCTGACAGTTAGTCGTGTGAGGGTTCCAACAAGTTTGGTGACGAGGAGGCATCTATCAAAAGTAGATGCATGGGTTAGAACATGAAAGTGGTGACGAGTACCTAGGAAAATTAACAGAATTTTATCCTAGACGTCTACCCCAACCTGACAGGCCTAATTACTAATGTTTAAGTGTTCTACAGGAAAGAGCCTTTGCTCTGATACCATAACTGTAACACCCCAACCCGGATAGGTTGACGTGTCACTATAACAGTGGATCAGAACAAAAGTCATAATTCCATTAATTAAAGGCCCAAAATATATATAAGTTTTATAAAGGTGATAAACATCTCCAGTAGCATCCTGTGGTTTATTCTTCACTCTTCACCCCGCCCAAAGTATCCTGTGAACCTGTGGTGAAATAAAATATACGGAATCACCAAATGCCCGGTTCGGAATAATAGTCTCAAATAGAAAATAAACAACTGAAATGATATCACCGAAAAGAAGCACAACACGATAAAGCATAACATATAACTGAATTGAATCATATCATACGGATGTACCCATGAGCTAAACAGAGGTGGCAACCACAAAGTCTGTCACATGAGACGGTGCGGGTTGGCCTACCTGTCATCCATCTCCAGAAATATTTCTAGGATATATCCATACGCCTCCTAGTTGCTGTGTACCAACCACACTTGTACGTAGGGACACTGTGAACTGAGAACTCCGTCACGGGAGGAGCCAGAGAGCTTAGGGTAGCGGATCTCAGATAATCAGAAATAAGTATAACATTAAAAAAATTGATATTGTAAATATCAAAACATGCGATAATGAGCACAAGATAATCATAAACGTATCGCATGATGCATAATAATTTTAGTTGGAGTAAGAAACGAACGGACGATCAATTGAATCGAGGCTCAAAGACGTTGGAGTTTTCAATATACATATATACATATGCTATAAATAAGGGTTATAGCAAATGAACCAGATAACAAAGGAAGAGGGTTAAGGATCCGTACATTATTTCTTGACTTGTTGTCTTAAAAATATATACTTGTCAAAGCGTGTTCGTATAAACCTACACCGTGTTCATACATTTAATAAGATTGTTTCCGTACACAAAAGTATTTATATGTGTTTGGTTGTCTAAATACTGTCTCGTTTAAAACCTCAAGTTTGATTAAGAAATCATAAATTAGTTTTGTTTTATATTAAAGAATACATATGTGTATTTATGATTGTGTTTATTAATAAAACATGATATTATTTTTAGTTTTATAATCGTAATTATAAAGATATAATAAGTAAATAATCATTAAATACATGTTTAAATAAAATAAACATTAATTAAAATAAATGTTAGTCACAAGACTTGAACTTGTGATCGATAGGTTGTAAGTAAAAAGGCTTAACCAGTGAGCCACTTAATCCTCTATATTTGGCTTATAAATCTGATTATTTAAATAAGAAAACTGATGGTATTAATTAGACAATATGATAAAACTAATGTCTCCAGGAAGGTTTGAACCCAAGACCTTCTAATTTCCAAGTTTTAACCAATTGGAATACACCACCTTTTGACATGTATTTTGAAATCAGATTGGTTTAACTAATATTCTGATGAGTTTAAGTATAATTCTGAGGTATTAAAAAGGATGCCTGTTGCAAGAATTGAACCCAAGACCTCTATGTTATAAGTTAGAGTCTCAACCAATGGACCACTCAGTTATTTATGCTTGTTTTATGAATTCTGATGTTTTATATAAGAAATCTGATGCATTTAACAGAAATTCTGATGTTTTTATAAAATTATGATATTTTATCAGAAATTCTGATGACTCATCAGCAAATCTGATGTTTTATCAGAAAATCAATTTGATTCTGATGCATTATATCAGCATTCTTGTAAAAATATATGTCTCCCGCAGGATTCGAACTTGAGACCTCTGGGTTGTAAACCAGCTGCTAAACCAACTGGGCTACAGGAGCCCTTGTGAACAAACAGCTTCATTATTTATTTATTTATTTACTCAGTTCACTGGTTTATCTTCTTCTTCATCATCTTTATAGAAAACTAACATTCACAAATAAATTATGTATTCCATTTTCATTATAGATTAACCTTAAAGTATCAAAAATAAAGATTTAGCTTATGATTACCTTGGTCAAAAACATGTTTCATTTACGAAAGACGTCGTCGGAAGGTACGTAAGTATCACCGGAATTAGTATTTCTTCAAGAAAATGGTTTCAGTTAGTATGTTTTCCGTGGTTAAAGCTTCGAGTTGTTTAGTAGGGATAGTTAAGTTTTTTAGTAGGCATATTGGTGAATGAAAGGTGGTGTCGGTATGGTGTTCGGTTTCGGTTACGGTTACCGGAACCGGGTTTTCTTATGAGAAGGTGATAGAAGATGGTGTGGTTTGTGAAGAGGTTGAGGATGGTTTTGCAAGATGATGGGAGCCTCTATTTATAGAAGAGAAAGGAAGGTTCTCGTTGATGGAGAGTTTGCAGAAATACTTCACAAAGTCAATTTTGCATGAAATAATTCATGCAAGTTGTGAAGAAGTAAAGAAATCTCAGCCATTCATTTTCAATTTGTCTGACAAAGTGTTATCTATACGTTTTGCCTTTCTTCTCCACTTTCAAGACTTCACAACAATAAAAGTATTGTATTATTGTTTATTATTATTATTATTATTATTATTATTATTATTATTGTTATTGTTATTATTATTATTATTATTATTATTATTATTATTATTTATGGTTATTACATGTTTTTTGAGTCGACTGTTGTTTTTTTGAAGCATAAAGTCGAGGAAGCTATGAAAGATGGAACTGCTCCTAAACTGCCAACACGCGAAGAGATTGCAGAGATGAAAAAGAAATGGTTTAAAGAGTTGGCTCCTGAAAGAAAGTTCAGGAGCCTCTTAGCATTTTTTACCAGAGATCCAGATATTTCTTTGGGTGACATAATAAGTTGGGGACAGATCAAAGAACTGAATGTTTATGCGATAAAGAGGGAATATGGAGTGCAGTACTTCAGATGCTTGAAAACATCCAAACACTACCATATTGGGATGTAAAAGAGTTGACACAGACGAAATTATTCAATCTGAAGGTTCGATTCCATGATCGAGATTTGTGGAAGCTTATAAAGTACGAAGCGATGCATGATTTTCCTCGCTGGAAGCCTCACATTCCAAAGAAGATAACCAAGATCGTTCCAGTCACAAAGGAAAAGGATGTTACTCCACACATAAAGAAGACACGTGTGATGAAGAACATCATGTTGACGAAAATGGAACAAGATTTTTACAAGATCTTCAAATAGTGGCATTACGATTCAGGGACAGGCGAAGCTGTAATATGTGTTCAGCCTGATGAGGATTCATGGAAGATATTTGAAGAGTTGTCAGAATCTGCGATCGCGCACAAGAGGATTTATGGTCTGTGGAGAATGATACTTATGTTGGATCCTATGTGGCTAGTGAACTACTCTTAGAAGGATATCGAACGTTTATTCTTTGTGAAGACCAGTTACGGAGATAAAGACAAGGAGTAGGCTCTTCAGTTCCAGAACGTGTTTTCGAAAATGAGTCTGACAGCACAGTTTATGAGAATTCTGAGTCAAACCTTGAGAAATCCGAGTCTAGTTCACTTTCTGGAAGAGAGAAAAGTTTTCATGAAAATTTTATCTTAGCATCAGATGATAGTTTAAATGATGATCCTAATGTAGTACTCTACAAACTGAAAGGATCAGATAAACTATATACTGATGAAAATTTCCCAATCCAGAATGTTAACTTAGACCGTGTTGATAAGTTCTTTAAACTCGTTGAAGTTAAAACATCTGATCTTGAAAAGAAAGTTGTAGGTTTTTATTCCAAACCAAAGAAGTCCAACAAATCTGTTCATCCAAGAGGAAGAAGTTATCCTGAAAACAAAAGGGATGGGTTGGGGTTTGAAAAGAAGAAACCTGGCAACAAGTCTCGTAAACAAAATTTCACCAAGAAAGTTGAGTTTGTCTTTGGAACAAGCATTGTTAATGAAAGAAAATCATCAACAAACAAACCAATGATGAGTTTAAGAAAGAAAAGGAGCTTCGTGAACAAGCTTTGGAACACACTGTTGGAAACGGCAGTAGAACATGCTACACAAAGTTGGGCATATTGCACGACAATGTTCTCAAAATCGTCCAAAACCTGTTCATGAACAAAGAAGGTTCATAGTAAATGAGAAGAAAAAAGGTCTAGAGTTTGTGCCCACAAAATTTTAAAAAAAATGATGATCCTAATCTCATTGAGAAATCAACAGTTAACACCTGTTCAAACTATGAAATTGGTGAAACATTAAAGAAAAATGAAAAGAAGGAATCAAATATTTACATCAAAAACGCATTTTCTAAGGCACAAACCTGGGTAGCCAAAGCAAAAACATCTTCAGTGGTCACAAAATCAATCAATATTCCAGTCAAACCAAAAGATAAGATAGAATCAAAAACTGGACAATGGGTTGAGACTAAGAAAGAAATCAAAATTGCCAATGTTCCGAAGGTCGACATTGCTATCCTACTCATGACCGAAAGGGCTTGGGTCTCTCTTTTTAAGTAATAGGTTTTTCATATGTGTAGGGGCTTACGAGGTCTATCATTTCAAAGTGGATGATGGACAGTGGAGCGTCTAGGCATATGAGGGGATGTTAGCTTTGCTATACAATGTAAAAGCTATCAAGGGAGGTTATGTTGGGTTTGCTGGAACACAGGGCGGCAGGATCGTGCGGGAAGGAATTCTTACCAACAGGGTGGTATCATTCGACAAAGTGAACTATATTGCTGATCTCGAGAACAATTTATTGAGCACTTCTCAGATCTGTGATAAGAAGTTCACAACTCATTTCAACGACAAAGAGTGTCTTATTCTTAAACCGTGTTTCATAATTCCCGAGGAGTGGATCCTCATGCGCGCTCCACGTGAAAATGATTTATATGTCTTAGACATGAGCGTCGCATCCACTACATCAAAGGAAGGTCAGTGTTTCATATCAAAAGTCACTGAAAAGGAATCAATTCTATGGCACAGGAAATTGGTCACATATACCTCAGGAATGAACTTTTTGGTGCACAACGACTTAGTGGAAGGGGTAAATCTCAAGAGTTTTCATTTATCAGATGATTGTCTTAGCTGCAAAAAGGGGAAGCAACATAAGAAATCACACCCGAGAAAGCTTCTTAATTCGATCAAGCTTCCACTGGAAAGACTACACATGGATCTCTTCGGACCAGTTAACGTGAAAAGTATTACCGGAGATCTTTATTGCCTTGTCATCACCGATGACTATTCAAGGTTCTCGTGGGTTTTCTTTCAAGAAAGCAAGAATGAAACGTCTGAAAATTTAATGATATTGTTTCAAAAGATTGAAAATCTTTACCATTTACCTATCAAGAGAATCAGAAGTGACAATGGTACTGAGTTTAAGAACAACAAGATGCTTGAATTCTGCAACGCTAAGGGTATTCATCATGAGTTCAGTGCCCCCTATACTCCACAACAAAATGGGGTAGCTTAACGAAAGAACAAAACGTTAATCGAAACTTGCACGCACGATGCTTGCTGATTCGAAACTGCCTATTAGCTTTTGGTGCGAAGCTGTTGCCTCGGCATGTTACACCCTTAATCGAGTAATGACTGTCAAGCCACATAAAAAGACATGCTTCGAACTTCTTAACCAGCGAAAGCCTAATCTAAAGTTCTTGGAACCATTTGGATCACCATGTACTGTATTGGACCCAAAAGGTAAATTTGGAGCCAGATCTTTGGAAGGGTTCTTCGTAGGGTATGCAAGTCCGCAAAAGAGAGTCTACCTTCCAAGCATGAATCAGGTTATCATTGCTCAACATGTTGATTGCCAGAGATACACAACACCTATGCAAAAGTTTAGAGATTCGTGGATGTTCAATTACGAAGGGTTGTGGAATTCATTTGACCTGCCAGAAGAACCATCAGAGGAAGAACTTTTCTTGTTATTTCAAAAACATCAGATATCTAACCAAGAGCAAGTTATTCGACCATTGGTGATTTCTCCACCAGCAACAACTTCCTTTGAAGCAGGTCTGAGCAACACTCAGACAGAACCTGTAGTCACAACAGTCTAGAATATTGCGGAACCATCTTCTGTTCAGCCAACAAATACAGATCCTGAAAGAGCACCTACCTTTGATGATGGGGGATCCAGTTCCGATGAAGGATCAGAAGAAATTAAAAGTTATCTAAACACTCAAACAGCAGAAACCAGTGCAAGAAATGAGGCTACTTCTTCAGAACAAGTTGCTGATCAGAATATCATGAATTTGGAAAGCACAGTAAATGTTCCAGGCGAAGTAATTTCAAGATCAGTCTCCTACCATCCAACAAATAACATCATTGGAGAACTACAAGCTGGCGTGAAAATGAGAAATCAGATCAATAAGGATCTAAGTTATTTTTATTCTAAAGTTGCTCCTTTCCAAACTAGATTTTCTCATAGTTGTTTTGTTTCTCAGGTCGAACCAGGTAATTACAAAGATGCACTTAAAGATTAAAGTTGGGTGGAAGCAATGCAGGAAGAATTGTTGCAATTCCAGAAACTTGGAGTCTGGGAACTTGTTGATCTACCACCAAAGCAGAAAAAGATAAACACTCGGTGGGTTTTCAAGTGCAAAAGAGATGATAGAGGAGTAATTGTACGCAAAAAAGCTCGGCTCATAGTTCAAGGTTTTCATCAGCAGGAAGGGATAGACTACAACAAAGTCTATGCTCAGTCGCTCGCCTTGAAGCTATCCGAAATTTCCTGGCATTTGCCTCATGGAAAGGTTTTAAAGTGTACCAGTTGGATGTAAAGTCTACTTTCCTGTATGGTAAGGTAAAAGAGGAGGTTTACGTCGGCCAACCACCGGGGTTTGTCGATTCGATACACAAGGATAAGGTCTACCTACTGAACAAAGCACTATATTGCTTACACCAGGCCCCGAGAGCCTGGTACGAGACGCTTTCCAAACACCTTCTAGCTAACCGCTTCACTAGAGGAACAGTAGACAGTACCCTCTTTACCAAGGAAGTGGATGGACATTTGATTATAGTACAAATCTATGTGGACGATATCATCTTTGGATCGATAAATGAACAGCTGTGTAAGGACTTTGGAAAGTCATGAAATTTTTTTTGAAATGAGTGCTATGGGAGAGATGAAATTCTTTTTGGGGCTTCAGGTTGAGCAACTGCCAGATGGTATTTTCATTCATCAAATGAAGTATGTTCATGACGTGTTGGAGAGATTTGATATGACAGGAACTAAACCCGCATCTACCCCTTTAGCCACAAACCAAGACATTTGCCCTGGCGAACATTGAAAAAGAGTCGATGAAACATTATATCGCTCCATGATCGGATCCTTGATGTATCTCACAGCTTCGAGACCAGATATCATGTACCCCACATGCCTTTGCGCCAGATATCAGTCAAACCCAAAGGAATCATATTTGTTGATCGTCAAAAGAATCATGCACTACCTAAAAGGATGCCCAAGCACCGGCTTCTGGTATCCACGACATGAGGACTTCAACCTTGCGGGTTACTCTGACTCTGATTTTGGATGCTGCAAACTTAATGCAAAATGTACAACGGCTGGTTGCCAGTTCTTCGGAACTCATTTGGTAACGTGGCAATGCAAGAAACGGACCTCGGTTGCTCTCTCTACTTGTGAAGCTGAATATGTTTCAGCATCCAGTTGTTGTTCCAAAATATTGTGGATACAACAACAGATGAGAGACTTCGGACTACAATTTCTTGATACGCCCATATATGTAGATAACAAGGCGGCTATTGATATCACAGTCAATCTTTGTCAACACTCACGCGCTAAACACATTGAGATTCAATACCACTTTATCCGTGATTGTCACGAGAGAAGGTTGATATGGATTGAGAAAATCCACACTGATGACCAAACAGCAGATTTTTACACCAAAGCTTTTGACAGAGCAAGATTTCGAAATCTTTCAAAATTAAATGGTTTAAAGAATCTGACATTAGGGGATGTTTATGAGGTTGAATTTGAGGATGACGATGTTGTGATGTGATACTCACCGGTAAGTCACACGTTTTTCTGTAAATATTTTTTCCTGGTTTCTTAAAAACACAAAAAAATCCAAAAATATGTTTTTGATTTTAAGGGGGAGAAACAGTTGTCGAAAATACAAAAACATTGAAAAATTTCAAAAATACAGATACTTAAAAAAATCAAAAAAGAGTTTTATGTATAAGAGGAAATGATAGTACATCAGTGGACTATTACGGTACGCTAAAGAAATGTAACGTCTAAAAAGTGTCTAAACAGGTCTTTCTAAGGATGTGCTAGTAGGCTTCGCACGTTCAGTAAACTGCTTTCGGGATATAAACCTAAAAGATAAACTGATAAATATGTGGATTAACATCTCTCGGATATATGGACTTCGTACTCCGAAATTTCGTTTGAGAGAATGCCAGATTCTGAGATACTAGTGTCATACCCCAACCAATGGTAGAAACATCAGGGTGCGGCACTAGGCGAATCAGATTGTTCAAGAGAATTCCATAACACTATTAAAGCGACAATATTTAAGAGGTCAAATTTCCCATACAATTCAACAAACATTTCGCAAATAGTCAAACAGAATACATAATCTCTTAAACAATTCCAATCCGATCTTCCCTAGATTTCTATTACATGTTTCTAAAGATAGCCCTAATCCATTGAAGCAAAAGTCATCTAGCTGCCACATATGTTAAAATAAAAGTCAATACAATTAAGTAAAGGTGAGCATACATGTTTGCATACATAGTAGATATAAAAGCGTTTAGCAAACACCGCATGAACATACGTAAGAGATGTGAACTCTATTACTGCATTGGTACATGTAACCAACATACCGCGAGTGAGAAGCACATGTACAAGTGTCCATGTCCTAAGAGAAAATAAATGAGAAAATAAATGAGAAGTAAGCGTAAAAGGGGTTCAAGTACACTCACAGTCGGTGCGTTGAAGGTAAGATGTGATCTGATATGGATTGAAGGAAGCGCCGATTCAGCCTGTAAATGCGAACAAAAGTGCATCAGTCTTCTGAAGTGCTGAAACGGTCGAAGTATGGAGGGGCAGTGAACAAGTTCGGGCGAAGTTGTTCCAAATCCTTTGGATTGGTACAAGTTTGAGCGAACTTGACATGTTGGTCTTACAGTTGGTACAAGTTCGGGCGAACTTGTCTGGTTTCCTTAGAAACTGTACAATTTCAGGCGAACTTGACTGATTTTCTTGAGATTTGGACAAGTTCGGGCGAAGTTGGTCATCAATCTGATGACAACTTCGAGTGAACTTGCTCTTTTTGGAGCGAACTCGACTGTTTTGGTCACCAAATTGTGCGTTTTCACGTCGTTTGTTGAGGAAATCGAGTGTCCATCCCTCCAACCTTAAGCTACTGAGCAAAACATAGGCTGGAGAGGTCTTTTGGAGCGAGTTTTAGCCACTTTACAGAGACTCAGGCTAATCCAGGCAAACTTGATGGTTCGTACGGGTTAGTCCGGTTCGTGCAAGGTGACGATATCGTCCTTGTGCTTCCGGATCTGAGATCTTGCTTGACAACGCCTCATTCCACTTCATAGTGAACGAAACTTACGTCACTAGTCCGTATTCTGTGTAAAAATCAATGCTTAAAAAGGTTTTACTCAGATCTAACACTTGGTGAGACGAAATCATAAAGATTTCTAGCTTGGGAAGCCAAAGCTAAGCCCAAATACACTCGTTCAGTGTAGATCTAAGTGAAAAGAAGATGTTTTATAGAAAAAGATGAAGATTTTTCATAAACAGAAGAGTTTTGATGAAAACGAAGGTAATCCTTGTGTAAAATCGTAGTAGAAACGTTGCAGTTTGCATAAAACAGGTTGATTCTTACTTGGAAATCAAAGGTTTTCGGTCTTGGGAGCTCTGGGGCAAAATTAGCAGCAAGGAATGAGAAAATGAGAGTGTTGGGTATTTATAGGTGAAGAGAAAAGGAGCTGGCCGACATCAAGTTCGGGCGAACTTTTCACAAGTTTCAGCGAACTTGGCACAAGTTTGGGCGAACTTGGCCAGTTCAACTTGAACTTGTGCAAGTTCGAGCGAACTTGCTAATTGTTGGGATTTCTAGTGGCCTGGTCAAGTTCGGGCGAAGTTGGTCATAACCAACTTCGAGCGAACTTGGCCCTTAGGTCATGTTTTTGTTTCCCATTCGTTCATAGACTGGTTGTTTGGTGATTCATTCGTGTTAGATAGTTACGTTAAGCGTTTTAGCGAAGCGTCAAGCGTTGTTTTACCATTGTAATGAGAGAGGGCGAGTTGCGTGAGCGTTTTAGCGATATCAAACTATAACATAGGCAAATATAACACACATAAAACATGACTCCACATTTTGCGATGCGATGTGATAAGCGATGTCGAAGGCACAAGTGGTTATTGTACAACAACACACTCGGCTCTTTAGGTAACATAGTTACTTGTGATTGTGTTGAGTTTAGCATTGTGTTTAATAGGCGTTTAGACGTAATATAGTTGTGACAAAATGTATTTAGTAAACATAAACCATTCCTTTAATCAAATCTCGGATTACAATGACAGATATAAACGAAATAAACGGAAACAAGATATCAACGAAAATACGAGTTGTTACAACTAGGTCTTTATATTTAGTTGATATCTGGGGGTATTATACGAGTTCTTCTAATTTTGCGTCAACAATGGCCTAGAACTTGGATAATACTTTCGCATTATTCACCCTCAAAGCTGCATAAAAATGAAGAAAAATGTCATTAAAAGATACGACATTCTGCAATACAAAAATTAAAAGATTCCCAAGAGGAAAACCACCTAAAGTCGAGCCTTCATCTCTTTCTCTATACAGAAGTACTAACCTGAGCTCTCAAGGTTTCACATTTCACCCCTTTACAGATATCAGTTAGATATATTCACCTGTGAGATGAAATCTAGGGAATCTCGATGCGGGAGTATATTCTGAGGTGGGAAACACAGATTAGGCCATGTTGCTAAATATTACCTAACATATCTTGTAGCAATTGAGAAATGTGTAGAGGTTTAAGTGGATCAATATACTGACAACCTAAAGAAAATCTGTTTAAGAACTTAAAGTTTTATCTAGAGCAACGGTACTAGTAATGTGTCTTAGTAAACTGATATGATCCTCTAACACAAACTCGCAAAAATATGTCTGTAAATATGTTTTTACATATTACGTTAAGCATATTTAGTTTTAGAAATATTCAAAAAACTCAAAAAGATTTTCTATTTCTACTTTAGTTTTTTGACTGCCGGTGATGGAAAACAGATCTTCAAAGTCGAAAGCGATAGAATGCTGAAGGAAAGCTAAGAAACCATGGGCTGGGAGCTAATCCGGAAAAAAAGTCTGGTTTGAAACGTTTAAAAGTTCATTAATTTGAAACTAAAAATCAAAAGGAAATGTCGGTTTTGGTCAAAACACGGTCTTCCAAGGTCATTAACTTGGACTTGCTAGCCAAATCAGTTAAACAAGGTCATTAACTTGGACTTGGTCTGAGTGGGTAAATAACGCTCAAAACACACGAATAAGTTAGAAAGTTTAAACATGTAGGATATTTTTGCACGAAAATAATGCCAAAGTTTTTGTACGAAAATATGAACAAAATTTTCGCACGAAAAATTTAATCTATATATATTGAGAGCAGATACTGATTTCGCACGAAATCCGCTATCCTCTACACTTGGTGTGATCTGTTTCTCTCTGGGCGAATTAGTGTGAAACCTTGTTTCTACTCATTTTCTATCACATTTTTCACATTAGGGAGGTTGATCGGCACACCTCTCATAATGGTGAAGGTATACCATAAAAAATGAACCGTAATTTAAGGACCGAATCGGACTTAAAAACGTTGTTCTAGGATAAGCTAGCTGGTAAAACTTAAAATTGAACTTATAAATGTTAAAATTGGTAGTTTAGGTTCACCGGTTCAATTTCATAAAAATCATAAGTTTACGTATCGGTTCAAGTTTGGAATCATTTTGGGGACGATGAAGATTTTCGCACGAAAATCTTAAGAGTTTCGCACGAAAATTTCAGATAAAAACTGTTCTATTATGTGTTAAAATTTTTGTACGAAAATTGTCTTAAAAATCGTGAAGGATTTTCGCACGAAAATTCTGGTGGTTTTTGTGTTTGATAATGTTGTCTAATGTTTACGCGTCTATATGTTTCACAAGAAATTTCACATGAGTTTCATCTTATGCACAATTCATGCTGCCTTATTGACAAGGAAGTGCCGGAATTTGCTCCATTCTCACAATACTTCGAGTTTCTGGAACGGTTACCTGTATTTCATGCTCTTACGCATAAGCACAATGTGTATGCTTCACACATAGACTGTTTCTGGGATGCAGCAGAGTTACAACAAGAACCTAAGGCTATCAAGTCAGCAGTAAGAATTGGGAATGATGATATTGAAGTAACTATTACAGAAGATCTTATTCGAGAAGTTTTGCAGCTGAAAGACAACAGTAAAGATCCTATAGGGTTTACAGCATGGATGGTCAAAGGATGTTTCTTTCGTATGGGGTATAACGGCTACATAAATTCAGCGCCGTTCAAAATCAACACACTGGGTCTACCCTACAGATTTTTGGCTCACTGTGTTACTCGCTCCTTGAGTCATAGAAAGAGGGGATTGGACGACTTAGTTGATTATCATATGTGCATGATGGTGGCACTTATTCTGAACAGGCCATACAACTGAACAGATGGTCTTGAATTTGGGAAAGGGTCGATTTTTGCAGTATCCCAGATTCATTCAGATGATTCTCGACCATTTACACCCTAATCTGGAAAAGAAGAAAGATGATCTGCTGGAATTAGAACACATGTCACCATCAGATCTTCACAGTATCAGCAACTACCGAAAGGGAGGAAAAGCACCGGTTTTCAAGCCAGTTTTTGGTACATTTGTAAACAAATATTATGTTGCCCCTCTAGAAGGAAAGTGGAGAAACGAGGGAAGTGGAGACGAGAGTGAAGAATCAAACATGATGGAAGACTTTATTGAGAAGAGAAGTACATGGTTTGTCAAAGCCAAGGGTGAGAAAAGTCAGGGACAATATGCTCAACAGAAAGGTAAATCTACCTCAAAAAAGAAGAAAGCTACAGAATCTTCATCTTCTGCTCTGAAACATCGAAAGAAAGATACTACGAAGAAAACAGGTTTGATTGATGAACCTGAGACTGAAGAGGTACAAGTTGAAGAAACAACACATGTTGAAGAATCTGTTAAAGATACCACGGCTGAGATTGAAAGAATGGTCGTTGGTGGTACCGAAGCTGGTGGTGGTGATGATGAAGGGCCATCATCCAGTACCGATTCTGATGATAGGAGAGAGGCAGATAGAAAAACAGAGAAAGAAGGAGCTAGAAAGAATAAAAAGAGAGAAAAGAATTACTGAAGAAAAGAAATGAAAGGCTACTGGAGAAGATGATACAACATATGAGCCATCTGAGTCTGAGGAAGAGGTTACAATGGTTAAGCCCACTAAAAAGCCAGCCGCTAAACGTGTTAAGAGGGCTGTGTTGTAAAAGCCTGAGTCTGCTGCAGGAAAGTTAAGGATTAAGTTGAAGACTAAATTTGCAGATCCTCCTGTTGTTCCAACTTCTACTGAAGCTTTTGCTCCTCCTCCTCCTCCTCCTCCACAACCGTCGTTTCAACCTATCTCTCCGCAGAAGTCGCCATCTCCTCCACCACAACACACTTTAGCAGATATTCTGATGCCATCTCCTCCACGTCCACCTATTATCACTCCACCTACAGCTTCTCAGTCAGAGCATCAATCGATGTCTCACCCTACTCAAGAAACATTCGATACAGGGTTTGACTATTCCAATCTAGATTTTGGAGATGTTCCTGGTGGAGAGGCCTTTTCAGCTGATAAAGTTTATGAGGGCAGGTTGGGAGAATTGCAACCTGACTTAAAGAATGTTGAGGAACGCATCAAGGTGCTTGAGTCAGATAGAGATAGTATAAGGGGGATTCTGAGGATTGTGACTGATGATAATGATAGGTTTATGCACGCATCCCAGAAAGTGTCTACCTATGAAGAAAGAATCAAAGTGTTGGAAAATGAGATAGAAGTTTTGAAGGCAACTCTTAAGAGCTACGAAACAGAAAATGAAAGAATGATTAAGAAGATGGATGAGTACGAGGCCGAACGAACGTCGAACAACAGGAAAATTGAGTTGATGAAGAAAATTCTGATTAGAACTCTGGGAATTTCTCTAGCAGATGAGATTGAACAGATTGAAAGAGAAGAAGCTAGACAAAGAGTTACAGAGAAAGAACAAGCTTCTAAGGCTATATCTGATGCTAAAGGCAAGGGAAAGAAGAAAATAGAAGGCTTATTTGTTGAGAAAGAGTCAGAGCTTGAGGTTATTGTGTCTGAAGACCTGTGATTGATCTAGCTGCGCCAGAAACTGAATCCGTGCCAGTATGTCTTGAAATGGTTGTTTACAAGCCTCCTCCTCCAAGGTTTGTCATGGTAGGGTTGCCTCTGAGATAGAGATTGATTATCCAGGGCTTCTTGAGAAACATCGCAAGTTCATGGAAAGGAAGCGAGAAAAGAAGCGCCAGATGGATCAAGAGATTGAGGACGAAGTTGAGTCGTATTTCGAGAATATAGAAGTTGATAGTGGTGTTAGTAGTAGGAAGGATGATAAGGATGTTGGTGGATCTGGGGTTTGTGTATCTGATGATGTTTTTAATGAAAATATGGATATTTATGTGTACTTGATCGACTCTGCTAACCAACATTCTGCAGATATATTTCAGGGGGAGTCCAGTGATTTGGCTCAAGGCTCAGGGCAAGCAGGAATCCTCACAACGACTTTATCGTCGTCTGTTCCTGTTATGCCTAAACCAAGAATATTCTATCTAGAGCATGATGTTGAAGAATGGGAATATGTACATAATTTCTCCAAGGTCGAGCTAGCAGACTTGTATGGTTTAAACGAAGAATCATTTGTGTTTGATTTTAAAGATGATCTGAAAAACACAAATATCGTGCCTAATGCCTATGTGTTCCAGCCCGTTCCAGATGCTGAAAATTATGATCATGTGGTTATCAAAGATTCGGAATCAGACGGTTCTGATGACAATGATGCTACGTATGCCGGAGAGGGTACATAAGTCTTCCCCACCTTTGCGGAAATATTCGCATCTGAGAATGAGGAGTTATTAAAGAGTAAAGTTGAAGAGGCCGTAAAGTCCGGTTCAGTACCTCAACATATGTCTAAGGAAGAGATTATTGAGATGAAAAGAAATGGTTCAAAGATCTTCCGGTTGAGCATAAGTTCTTACGTCCTTTGGCTTTCTTTACCAGAGATCCAGATGCTTCGTTAGGAGATATTATTAGCTGGGGTTGGATCGAAGAAATGGATGTATACGCTATCAAGAGAGAATTTGGTGTTCAGTACTTCAAGCATTTGAAAGATATAAAAACATTGCCATACTAGGATGTAACTGAGCTTACACAATGCAAGTTATCCAACTTAAAGATCAAGTTTCATGATTTGGAGTTATGGAAAGTGATAAAGTACGAAGCAAAGCACAACTTTCCATGATGGAAGCCACATTACCCAAGAAAGGTCACACAGATTGATCCAGTTATTAAAGAGAAGGACGCCACTTTGATTGTTAAGCGACCTCGTGCAATGAAAAATATGCCTCTCAAGAAAATGGAACAAAACTTCTACAAGATTTTTCAATGGTGGCATTATGATTCTAAACAGGGGAAGCTGTTATTTGTGTTGAACCCGATGAAGACTCTTGGAAGATTACTGAAGATTTATAAGAGTCTGTCATTGCTCACAAGCGTATCTACGGGTTATGGAGAGGGATTCACGTGTTAGATCCTATGTGGTTGGTCAACTGTTCAAAGAAAGATATTGAATGTCTATTCTTTGTAAAGATCAGTTATGAAGATAAGGATGAAGCTCAAGCTCTGCAGTTTCAAAAGATTGTTAACGTCTGTTATGCACATGACATTCACTTAGGTAAAATGTGGAACACTTCCTGGAGAGAGCTTGAAGCAAAAGAGAAGAAAAAAGAAGATAAAAAGGAGGCAAGGATCGAAGAAAGACGAAAGCTTGCTACTCGAGAAAGATTAAAGTTTGGCAACACTTACAATCGACCTCCTCCAACAGATCAAACTCATGTTTCTTCTGAGGAGCGTCGAAAGCCTCCTAAGCACTTTTTCGGTTGATCAAGTTAAATGTTTTTTGAGGATTTTTTTTGAAGAAAAGTTTTGAAGACCATCCAAGACTGCGGCAACATCCAAGGGGGAGTCTGTCGGTGCACATATGTCTATTGCCAACGTCTAGGATGAGTCGGTTGTATATATAGGGCTTTGCAATGTTAAAAGTTAAACATTAAACTTTTGGTTTTATTGTTGAAATTTTTGCACGAAAATTTCATGCGAAAATTCCCCAAGTATTTAGGTGCTGACATGTTGTCCTATAAATAGGTGACTTGGGGTGTTAGTCTAGCATGCTGATTTTTTGGAGACCAGAGGCGGAGCCCTGCTCAAATCAAGTATGTAATCTGTTCAAGTTGATTAATACAAGATTCGGACGTGTTAAACAGTATACTCATACTTGTCGATTGTTTGTTCACTCGGTTAACAATGAATTCTGCCTCTGTTACCTGAGCAAATCTCACCGGTAGCTCACGAGTTGGGTCCGATGCTAGACTCACACTCTTAGAGACTTGTTGATGAGAAGAAGTAGGTTTATGCAAGTCAGGGTTATCAAGTGCATCAATAAATGTTTTGATAGTGGATATTATGAGAGTGGTAGGTGGAGTGTAAAGAGAAGCAGCCTCTGGAGAGGGGCTTAAGTAGAGATAATCAAGTGATATATCTCCCTGTTGATTTGGGTCCCTTGTGCTTACACCACTCTCCTTTTGTGAGGATGAGTGAGGAGTTTGGAGAGGTGGAGGTCTTTGCATCTGTAGTGAGGAAGTAACAACAGATGTTTGCTGCTTTGTGATACAGCAGGCTCCTCTGGCACCTCAACTTCCAAAGTCACCTTTTTGGGTGTGTTCTTTTTGGTTTTGGGTTTGCGGATAGATGTGGTCCTTTTGGAAATTGCTGCTGTGTGTTCCATAGTAAAGGGTTTGGTACTGTAGTAACTAGGAGCAGTGGGCTCTGCAAAAGATGTTGTAACATCTATTGTGGGATTTTCTAAAACATTTTCCTTCACATTTTCTTGACTCTTGGTCATCACATGTGTGAATGTTTTGCTTGAAAGACTTTTAATTTGGAGACCCTCTCCTCTTGCAAAAATGTTTTGTGCCAATACCCTTTTTAAAGATAACTTATAAGTCTTGGGTATAAGTGAAAAGCTTTGGGCTTGCCATCTTTTTGGCTCTTACATTTGCAACCATGTCTAGAAATAGAGTATTTGAAAGCTTAAATATTGAATTTGTCAAGATGGCATAAACCACACATTGTGTTTTAAGAAATTACGTTAAATGCAATAGTTTTAGGTAATAGGCAAATGAGTAGGGTATGAAAAAAAATTTCATGGTAGGTGGAAATTAGGTTTATAAATTGTTGCCCTTACCATTTGTCCATCATACCATCTCTCTATAAATTCATGATGAAGATCAGTTTTCTAAAAGATTCACTACCTGTCTCATCATCTAGGTTAAATGTGGCAGGAATCAACTCTGGTGTGATTTGAACAGCAACACCATTTACAGTTGAAGTAATGGTTTATGCCTTTTTGTCATGAAGTAAAAGTAAAACGTCTGAATTCGCCCAAAAATCTTCAAAGTTTTCTACGTGAATGGGTGCATCGGCAATAAGGATATTATGATATTTGGATGTGGTGATGATGTCGATGATCGAGTGAAACTCTGTATTTGCAGAGGATTTCACAAGATAAGGAAGGCAATTGTGTGGTGGTTTCATGGAAAGAGCCATTATGAAATAAGGGTAACTCTTTTGAAAATCCTTTTTATACTGATAATCTTTTGAGTTAAAAAAAGAATCTTTTAGAAGCTCGCAGAAACACGATGATCTTTTTGATTGTAAGAGAGGAGAATTTGATTTTTGAAAAATCTGAGTTTATCGCACAAGTGAGGATAACCTCTTTTTTGTTAGGGTTTTCCAATATAGGTGATGACATGGCCAAACGGTTATCTTTATTAGTGATCAATCTTTCAAAAGTAGATGTGTCTAATGCTTTTGTGAACACATCTGCTAATTGATCTTCAGTGGAACATGATGTAGTGAAATCAATCTCTTTCCGTAACAATCTCTTACAAAGTGATGACGAATGTTAATGTAACATCAGTCTAAAATGGATCCTCGAAACCCGAATTATTTTGTAAGCCGGATCCGAGATGTGTGAATAAATGCAAATTGTATTTATTTTTTTGTTTTAAATAGTTGGTTATGTAACAAATTAATATAACTAGCTAAAGGTTTTAAGAATAAGTATAAAAAACTATACTGGTAAATTTAAAACTAACATAGGTTAGTTCATTATAAAAGAAACGAACCAAGTCATTATAACTAAAATACTTAACAAATATGAAGGGTTTGTTTGTAATTAACTAAAACTTAAAACAACAGGGGCCATCATGTCAATTTTTAAAAGTTGGAATAACTGAAACAAAAAGACGGGGTGTAGCCGGGTTGGAACACGAGCAACCCCGGTCGCAAAGAACACTAACAACCAATAGGACTGAAATCCACTTGGGATAGATATTGGAATGGAAACTTTTGTATCTTGAGCTTCAAGGATTATAAAGAAAAAAAATAAATGCGCTGTAACAGGGGATCGAACCCGAGTGAAACGCATAGAACATCAGCTGACTGACCAGCTGCAATGCAACTCACAATACGACAGAAGCCACATTAAATTTTATTTATCATCTGCTTCGAACAAATCTGTTTACTCCTTTCTTCATAGCTGAAACGAACCGGCGATTGGGATTCATGAACATTCGTTTTGATCAACGATTCAACTTCTTCCAGACCTTAATTAAGTCAGAAATTATACTACATCAGTTACATACTTCAAATCCAATTAGATGTGTGTTTACTGAGCCAAATTAATGAACAATATAAGCCACCATTGAAACCGATTTCAAGAACTTAAAGGAAACTCAATCAAACGTCAATAATAAGTTATATAATTGATGTCATCTGAGACCCTCCACTTTTTAACGCAAAATCCTTCAAACAAAGACAATTTTTTTTCACCAAAACATACGAATTTGATCCAAGAACGAATCTAGGGCTCCAACCTTGAAGAGACGATAACTTCCTCGTACGGACTCCGATTGAGGTAATTCAAAAGCCTAACTTTTTTGTTTTTTTGTTCTTCACAAATCCCATTGTCATTTCTACAATTAAGAACCTCACGAATTGAATTGTTAGATGAATTAGGGTTCTGTGTGACCAAAATTTGGGGCCTTTTGGTTTAGGATGCTATTTTGGTAAAATTGAACACAGGGTTTTGTTTAGGATCATGTTAGAATAGTTTGCATGAAACTTTAGAATTTTTGGATACCGTTTGGATTTATTATTGAATTTTTAATATTTATATATTTATATATATATATATATATATATATATATATATATATATATATATATATATATATATATATATATATATATATATATATATATACACGAGTTGACGTCAACCTGCGCTTTGCGGCGGGATGTCGATTATGAATGTTTTTAGTATTATTATATGAGACATGATAATGCTAAACATTAATTTCACTATGCCTAACCTGTGACATTTGTAACTTTTGCTCGTGTAAACTATTCCGAACAATTTATCAGTCAATAAAATATTGTATTTTATTTCCGAGATTTATTTAAATTCATAACATTTGTGTATTTTCAACTTTTATTCAATTTCGATCTTTCGAACCTTTCCTGGAAGTGAAATCGCAAACCGTTAAGCAAACGTAATCAGTTTAATGTGACGTACACTCCAGAACAATAACATAAGCTAAACATACCCTAAATATCATTTACATGACTTAGAAATACGTTTTGAAGGGTTCGGTATGGCAATAACACGCTTATGCAACTTCAGGGACTATTTTGCAAAATGTGCGAAAGTTTTTCTTAATACGGAACACGTACGCACATCCAAAAATTTTTGTAATCATTAAAATCTTGTATTTTAATGATGATAGTGCAAAAATACCATTCGTTACGCAATTACGGTCATTTTCGTGTTAATTAAAGCGTTCGTCGTAATTAACCGAAAAACGCAACCATACAACCAAACGAACCAGCATCCGAGACATTTCCGATCTTATTTCAAGTTCCTACATCTTTTTAAAGCCTAAATTTTTGGTTTACGAGGGTTAAACGCGTAAAAAACACCTTAAAACAAGTGCAGGGGCCTATTCAGCCACTTTTAAACCTGTGAGTTGTGACCAGCCTAGCCCGACCATAAGTTACGGTTAGCTGACCATAGGTTACAATTGGGTCTGCCAGCTATGTATTTTTGCTTGGGGCCACTCCAAGCTTGCAAAAGCCATCAAATCGAAACCATGGGCATTTAAACTACTATGTCACATCTTAGGACACTTGTTATCATCTCTTGAAGCCTCCTAACACTTTGAATTATCTCCTACATCTTCTAAGTACTATAAATAGGTGCCATGTTCTTCATTTCAACTTACACCTTTCTCAAAATTATGTCTCCCTCTCTTAGAGCTTGTTTCCAGTAATTGGAGACCTCCTACTGAGCTCTTAAGTGTTCCTTAACATAAGTAAGTGCTCACTCCTAAGTTTATTTCATTTATTTTAGCTTATTTGAGCTAAAAATCAAACAAATAACTTTTTGTTTGACTTTCAGTTAGGATCTGACCAAACATATATATGTTACCATAGTTGTATAGGGAATAACCCTCTGAGGTTATAACTTATGGTCATGTCGTTTGGTTAGCGTTATCATAAGTCGCTAGTTATGCCCTTTATAATGACCAAAACGCTCTTTTTGTGCATAAATGCATTCTAAGCATATGTAATCCAACTTTTGAATTATACACTGATGTTATAACATTGTTAAACATGTTTGGGAAATTAAGACTTATCATAGGACATATCTAACTATCCGAAAGTGTATTTACGCAAGTGACACGTTAAAGTAGCGGAAACTACCTTAACGAGCCATAATGGGTCAAAAGCACTTAGGAACCTTTCCTAATCAGAATGTTAAGTTTATTAAACCATGTCAAAAGAGTTCCAACACTCATTTGGTTTATAAGACTTCATTCTATCTGAATCCTCCGACTAAAGTCCCAATATTAACATAGTTATCCGATAGTAGGACACACTTGAATCTTTAGACTCTTGAGCTTTTGTTTATCTTCTTGAATAAGGACATTCTTGCAATCCTAAGTGAGTACATAGTCCCTTCTTTTACATTTTCAAATGCTTTGGGGTGATACATATGTGCTTATGATTATTTCGCGATTTCAAGACATTATATATGCTTTGATTACATAGTACAGATAGTACATGATTTCCATTGCATTGTTGCTTCGTATGTTGACTTAGCATGCCTAGCACATTGATTTCCAATACATTTTTGCTTCATATGTTGAATTAGCATGTCCAACACATTGATTTCAAAGACATTTTACTTCGTATGTTGACTTAGCATACCTAGTACACAATTTCAAAGACATTTTCATAGTATATTGACTTAGTATACCTACATATGGTTTCAAAGACATTTTACTTCGTATGTGGACTTAGCATACCTAGTACACGATTTCAAAGACATTTTCATGGTATATTGACTCAGTATACCTACATATGGTTTCAAGGACATTTTACTTCATATGTTGACTTAGCAAACCTAGTACACGATTTCAAAGACATTTTTGCTTGGTATATTGACTTAGTATTTCAAGTACATGGTTTCAAAACATTTTCATGACAAGCTTGCATTGTTCTAGACATATTGGTGCATTGAACTTGACAATGATACATTCATTAATATTGATCATGCCGACCGGTAGTATGTAATGGTACCATATGATTGACAACCTCGTTCCCACTTCCTAGGCTTGTTTGGAAGTGACTTTAGGGAACGACAGAATCCGATGAACATTGATAGACTTTTATTTTTATAAGAGTCTATCCGACAGTCAACAGGGCTTGAATGTATTCGCCAACAATCCTAATATATGTTTTTACAATAAAAGCAATGGTTTATAAGACATAACTTTTGATTTAAACAAAACTTTTGTTTATTAAAATACATTGTTTTATACAAGACATTTTGGCTATTCAAGACATGATATTGGTTTACACACGATATTCTAGCTATTCAAGACATGACATTGTTTATACATGAATTTGATTTACACATGAAATTGGTTATTACAAGACAATACTTTGGTTTAAACAAGACTTTTTGTTGGTTGGTTTACGGTAAGTGATTTAAATAACGAGATGTGTGTAATATGATAAAAGCATGGTGGATACGCCGATGGTACTTCCTACATATAAGTGCTTTTATCATCTTACATATCGTGGCGTTATCTAAATCATTTCAAACAAAATACAAGACATAACATATTTATACAAAACATGACCTTTTCATAAAAGACATAACATATTTTTGGTTTTTGATTTAACCATGCATTATTTCTTTTATATCATTTGATTTTTCTTACGATTTCATAAAAGAAAACATTTTGTAAGTATTCATGGCCACTTTTTGTTAAACATTTCTTTAAACATCCTATACCATGAATCTTCAACACAAAACCTTATGCTGACGTATTTACTTTCACATATGTTTCATGAGCGAATGTTTGAGGTTGATTATACTACATCTAGGATGGATTTTGGGCTTTAGTGACTGAAAATCTGAAGACAATTTAATTTATGTTATGTTTTATGTTTAAACTCCAGACAATGTGAACAATTTTAGTCAATAACACAAAACTTTAATTACCATGGTTGTGAAACAATCGTTCTGTTACGACACTCCCCGGCGTTTACATCGCGGTTTGTTGTTTTAGGCGGTCGGGGTGTGACCGAAAGATTGGTATCAGAGCCAATGGTTATAGGGAATTAGGTTATTAGTAATGCTTTGACCTAGACTATAACCTTTCTAGGACCCTAACACAAGTTATCTTGTGTTTAGATCTTAAAACAATAATATCACCTATCCTTAGGTGAATACCAAAACAGAAACACAATTTTCAAAACGATTTTGAAGTCAATCATCTATTCTTGGATGATTCATTTTTGGCTTAATGCCTTCAAAATTTTTCAAAATCTCGTTAAAGTTTGGGTTTTAATAATGTGAACATATGCAATCTGGAAGGGTGGGTGCCTGTACCCTAAGTTTTCTGTCGAAGGCTAGAGTGTTCGTACAAATCCACTTAATCGGACCAGTCACTCTTACCTGGGAACTCTTCGGGTGAGTGTCCACTTATAGGCTAAAGCATGTCTTCGCGATACATTATAAAGACCCATTTACTTTGATAAGTCAATGTGTGTCGTTTGTTTGTTTTAAACAAACGAACGAATGACCACCATCCTTATATTTCGTCGATATTTATGACATCTCATTTTGATTATAACATCATCTCACTCGTTTTCTCTCATGTTTTTCCTCTCTTTTAGAATGCCTCCTCGTTGAAGTGTGAATTCGGACGCCGATATGGCAGAATTAATAGCTCAGCAGTTTGCTGCTGTACTACCTTCCCTCATAACTCAAATAAATCAAGCCAACAATAACAAAAATGCACATGGTCCGTGCGACTTCAAACAGTTTATTTCGGCTAAACCACTCAAGTTTAGTGATTCTGAAGGAGTAACTGGGCTCCTACAGTGGTTCGAGACTCTTGAGAACACATTCCACTATGTCCAATGTTCGATTAGTGCAAAGTCGAGTTTGCTACAAGTGTGTTCCAAAAGAGGGTGCTCACATGGTAGAATGGAGTGATGAGACAGACGTGGGAAGAGCTTCATGCTCTTATGATGAAAGAGTTTTGCCCTCGTCATGAACAAAGGGCACTTGAAAACGAGTTCCACGACCTGAAACAGGACAGTGGAGAACACCGTGCTTACACCGATCGGTATGAGGAATTAAGCTTGTTATGTCCTGCTATGGTGACGCCTTTGGATAAGGCGATTGAAAAGTACATAAATGGTCTTCCTGACCCGGTTCAGGATATTGTCATCGGCATCAATCCTACTTTGGTTAGGCAAGCTATTGAGCTAGCTGCAACCCTGACTGAATCACAAGTTAAAAGGGTAAACTCCACCATAAGGGTGACAAGAAACCGTCTGACAAGTCTGAGAAGCAAAATGGTAACACAGCTGAAACGTCCAAGAAGTCAAGGAAGCGTAAGGCTTCTAAGAACTTCATTGTTGTTACACAGCCTAACCAAGCTGCTCCAAATTGGCCTGCCAAACCACTGGCCAAGAAATAGTATGTCGGCACTACACCTTTGTGCAACAAGTGCAACAGTCACCACCAGGCCCATCTTCCATGTCGTATTTGTACAAATTGTGGTAGATCTGGCCATTTAGCCAACACCTGTCGCTCAACTCCTGCACAGAATAATGTGGTCAAAAACCGTGTTCAACAGCCAGCCAATCATGCACGACCTCACTATCCACCTGGTTCATGCTACAATTATGGGGATCTTACCCACTACAGAAACAATTGCCCGAAGTTGGCAAATGCAAACCAGGCTCATGGACGAGCTTTCAACATTAATGCAAACAAGTCACGTGCAGACAACGAGGTGGTGAATGGTACATTCTTCGTTAACAACCATCCTACATCAATTCTTTTTGACTCGGGTGCCAATAGAAGTTTCGTATCCCTAGCTTTTGAACCTTTGCTTTCAATGCCTAGAACCAAACTAGGAAAGCCCTTGACAGTTGAAAGGCGAACCCCTAAAACTTGATTCAGTCATCCGTGATTGCCAATTGAACATCAATAACCATCTTTTTCCCATTGACCTCACGCCAATGCAACTCGGGAGCTTTGATATTATAGTGGGGATGGACTGGTTAACTAAACACCATGCTGAGGTGATTTGTTTTGATAAGATCAATCGTATACCCCTTTCGTCTGGTGAAACCTTAGAAGTTCGTGGAGAAAAACCTGTTAGTAGCCTTAAACTCATGACATGTACCCAAGCCCATAAATATCTACGAAAGAATTATGTTGCCTTCTTGGAACGTATCGTAGAGGACAAAGGCAAGGGCAAAACTATTCAAGACATCCCTGTTGTTTGGGATTATCCTGAAGTATTTCTTGGAGAGCTACCTGGTTTACCTCAAGCACGACAAGTGGAGTTTCGTATAGATCTTATACCTGGTGCCAACCCTATTGCTAAATCTCCATACCGTCTTGCACCGTCTGAGATGCAAGAGTGGTCAAAACAGCCTCAGGAGTTATCTGACAAAGGATTCATTCTTCTGAGCTTTTCACCTTGGGGCGCTCCAGTACTATTTGTGAAAAAGAAAGATGGATCTTTCCGTATGTGTATCGATTATCGTGAGGTCAATAAACTCACAATTAAGAATCAATATCCCCTACCTCGCATTGATGATCTTTTTGATCAGCTACAAGGTGCTACCTGCTTCTCAAAGATTGATCTGCGTTCTGGGTATCATCAGCTTCGTGTAATCGCGGAAGATATTCCCAAGACAGCTTTTCGCACACGTTACGGTCACTATGAGTTCACTGTTATGCCCTTCGGTTTGACAAATGCTCCTGCTGTTTTCATGGACTTGCTGAATAGGGTTTGTAAGCCTTATTTAGACAAGTTCATCATTATTTTCATTGATGATATTTTGATTTATTCAAAGTCTCGAGCCGATCACGAGCAACATCTACGTCTAACCATGGAACTCCTAAAGAAAGAACAACTCTATGCCAAGTTCTCCAAGTGTGAATTTTGGCTCAAGGAAGTTCAATTCTTGGGACATATTGTCAACGAACAAGGTATACATGTAGATCCCGCCAAAATCAGCGCGATTAAGGAATGGGATACACCTAGTACTCCTACCGGGATTTGTTCATTTCTTGGTCTCGCGGGCTATTACCGACGCTTTATTGAAAACTTCTCAAAATTACAGTTACCCTCACTGCTTTATCTCAAAAGAATAAACTTTTTGAGGGGGGACCTAAACAAGAAGCAGCGTTCCAGACCTTGAAACAAAAACTTTGTAATGCTCCTATTTTATCCTTACCTGAGGGTAACGACGATTTTGTCGTATATTGTGATGCATCAAACTTAGGCCTTGGTTGTGTTCTTATGCAAAGAGACAAAGTTATAGCCTATGCATCAAGATAATTGAAAGTTCATGAGAAGAACTACACAACTCATGATCTTAAGTTAGGAGCTGTAGTTTTCACTCTCAAAATATGGAGACATTACCTATACGGTACAAAATGTGTGGTTTTCACGGACCACAAAAGTCTCCAACACATTTTCAATCAGAAAGAATTAAACATAAGACAACGACGATGGGTCGAACTTCTGAACGACTACGACTGCGAAATTCGCTACCATCCTGGTAAGGCGAATGTCGTAGCCGACGCACTAAGTCATAAAGAATGTGTCAAGCTACATCGTGTTCAAGTTCGATCTGCTATTCAAAACCGTATCTTCCAAGCTCAACGTACTTGTGTTACACAAGACATATTACCACATCATCTTGAGCTTCAACTTGAAACAAAAGACAATGGGTTATTTTATTATCTGAACCGTTTGTGGGTTCCAAGCTAAGACAATCTCCGCACCTTATTATTGGATGAAGCTCACAATTCTTGTTATTCAATTCATCCAGGTGCAGACAAAATATACAAGGATCTTCGTACCCAGTATTGGTGGCCGGGTATGAAGAAAGACATAGCTTTGTACGTCTGCAAATGCTTTACTTGTCTTAAGGTAAAGGCAAAAACATCAATGCCCTTCTGGTTTGCTTGAACAACCAAAAATTCTTATTTGGAAATGTGAAAACATTGCCATGGATCTCATACCAAATTACCGCGCACTCCTAGAGGTCACGATGCCATTTGGGTAGTCGTTGATCGTCTAACAAAGTCAGCACACTTTATAGTGATTCGTGAGGATTTCTCTGCTGACAAACTTCCTAAAATCTATGTTGATGAGATTGTATCCCGTCATGGTGTTCCTTTGGACATCATATCAGACCGTGATGCTCGATTTCATCTCACTTTTGGAGAACCATGCAATCTGCCATGGGAACCAAACTTAACTTGAGCACTGCTTATCATCCTCAAACAGATGGACAATCCGAAAGGACAATTCAGACATTGGAGGATATGCTTAGAGCTTGTGTGGTCGATTTCAGTGGTAGTTGGGATTCGCATCTTCCGTTGATCGAATTTTCCTACAACAAGAGTTATCACTCTAGCATTAACATGGCTCCTTTTGAAGATCTTTATGGACAAAAATGTCGTTCACCTGTCTGTTGGAATGAAGTTGGTGAATCTCAATTCACTGGACCTGAACTCATTAAGACACAACTGACAAAGTCAAGAAAATTCGTGATAACCTTTTGACAGCTAGAAGCCGTCAAAAGAGTTATGCGGACAAATGACGCACGCCCTTGGAATTCCAAGTCGGTGATCACGTCCTACTCAAGGTATCCGCTTGGAAAGGTGTGGTCAGATTTGGAAAGAAAGGAAAACTTGCACCACGATATGTTCGACCATTCAAGATCGTCAAGAGAATCGGAAAGGTGGCTACAAACTTGAGCTACCTCCTGAACTTGGTAATGTTCATCCAACTTTCCACTTGTCCAATATGAAAAAAAGTGTTTGGCTGATGAAAACCTCCACATCCCTCTTATGAAATTCGTGTTGATAACACGATGCACTTTGTCGAGAAACCTGTGGAAATAATGGACCGTGAAGTCAAAAAGCTCAAGCGAGACGAATACCAATTGTTAAAGTTCGCTGGGAGTCCAAACGTGGCCCAGAGTTTACTTGGGAACGAGAGGACCAGATGAAAGCGAAATATCCACATCTTTTTCCACAAGTTTCCTCTAATTAAATTTCGGGATGAAATTTCCTAAAGTAGGGGAGACTGTGACATTTGTGACTTTCGATCGTGTAAACAATTCCGAACAATTTATCAATAAATAAAATATTGTATTTTATTTCCGAGATTTATTTAAATTCATAACATTTGTGTATTTTCAACTTTTATTCAATTTCGATCTTTCGAATCTTTTCTGGAAGTGAAATCGCAAACCGGTACACAAACGTAATCAGTTTAATGCGACTTACACTTCAGAACAATAACATAAGCTAAACATACCCTAAATATCCTTTACATGACTTAGAAATAAGTTTTAAAGGGTTCGGTATGGCAAAAACACGCTTATGCAACTTCAGGGACTATTTTGCAAAATCTGCGAAAGTATGTTGATTTGCGTATTTCTTAATACGGAACATGTGTGCACATTCAAAAATTTTTGTAATCATTAAAATCTTGTATTTTAATGATGAGAATGCAAAAATACCATCCTTACGCAATTACGGTCGTTTTCGTGTAAATTAAAGCGTTCGTCGTAATTAACCGAAAAACACAACCGTACAACTGAATGAACCAGTATCCGAGACATTTCCGATCATATTTCAAGTTCCCTATGCTTTAACATCTTTTTAAAGCCTAAATTTTTGGTTTACGGGGGTTAAACGCGTCAAAAACACCTTAAAACAAGTGTAGAGGCCTATTCTACCATTTTTGAAACATGTGAGTTGTGACCAGCCTAGCCCGACCCATAAGTTACGGTTGGCAGACCATAGGTTACGGTTGGGTCTGCTAGTGATGTTATTTTTTCTTGGTGGCCACTCCAAGCTTCAAAAACCCATCAAATTGAAACCATGGGCTCCTAAACTACTATGCCACATCTTAGGACACTTGTTATCATCTCTTGAAGCCTCCTAACACTTGGAATCATCTCCTACATCCTCCAAGTACTATAAATAGGTTCCATATTCTTCATTTCAACTTGCACCTTTCTCAAAATTCTTTCTCCCTTTCTTGGAGCTTGTTTCTAGCAATTGGAGACCACCTACTGAGCTCTTAAGTGTTCCTTAACACAAGTAAGTGCTCACTCCTAAGTTTATTTCATTTATTTTAGCTTATTTTAGCTAAAAGTCAAATAGTTGACTTTCTGTTTGACTTTCAGTTCTGACCAAAATTGGTCAAAGCAAAGTTCAATTGAACTTTGCAACGTGATCGTAATCACGATGGTTATGATCCATAGCGATCATACCTACTGATTACCACGTTTACTATTCGAAGTGACGAGTCAAAGTTTCGGTCAAAAATGCGCATTATGTGTATTTTATGATGGAACTATTTCCGGGTATCAAAACACTAAGTTATGATACCAAATCAGTTTTGCAACTTAGTTACACATGTTTTGACAAGTCTAACTCGTCACTTCTAGTTTAGTGCTTTATTAGGGTCGTAAGTCGAGCGGTCTTGACCACCGCTTTGACTTTCGAATCCGACCCGTTTGGTCGATCTTAGGATATGACCAAATACATATTTGTGACCATAGTTGTATAGGGAATAACCCACTGAGGTTATACCTTATGGTCATATCGTTTGGTTAGCGTTATGATAAGTCACTAGTTATGCCCATTATAATGACCAAAACGCCCTTTTGCGCATAAATGCATTTTAAGCATATGTTATCCAACTTTTGAATTATACACTAATGTTATAACCTTGTTAAACATGTTTGGGCAATTAAGACTTATCATAGGACATATCTAACCATCCGAACGCGTATTTACGCAAGTGACACGTTAAAGTAGCGGAAACTATCTTAACGAGCCATATGGGTCAAAAGCACTTAGGAACCTTTCCAAATCAGAATGTTAAGTTTATTAAACCATGTCCTATGAGTTCCAATGGTCATTTGTTTTATAAGACTTCATTCTATCTGAATCCTCTGATTAAAGTCCCGATATTAACATAGTTATCCAATATTAGGACACACTTGAATCTTTGGACTCTTAAGCTTTTGTTTATCTTTTTGAACAAGGACATTCTTGCAATCCCAAGTGAGTACATAGTCCCTTCTTTTACATTTTCAAATGTTTTGGGGTGATACATATGTGCTTATGACTACTTTCGCGGTTTCATGACATTATATATGCTTTGATTACATAGTACATATAGTACATGATTTCCATTGCATTTTTGCTTCGTATGTTGACTTAACATGCCTAGCACATTGATTTCCAATACATTTTTTCTTCATATGTTGACTTAGCATATCTAGCACATTGATTCAAAGACATTTTACTTCGTATGTTGACTTAGCATACATAGTACACGATTTCAAAGACATTTTCAGGGTATATTGACTTAGTATACCTACATATGGTTTCAAAGATATTTTACTTCGTATGTTGACTTAGCATACCTAGTACAGAATTTCAAAGATATTTTCATGGTATATTGATTTAGTATACCTACATATGGTTTTAAGGGCATTTTACTTCTTATGTTGACATAGCATACCTAGTACACGATTTCAAAGACATTTTTGCTTGGTATATTGACTTAGTATGCCATGTACATGGTTTCAAAACATTTTCATGACAAGCTTGCATTGTTCTAAACATATTGGTGCATTGAACTCGACAATGATACATTCATTAACATTGATCACGCCGACCAGTAGTATGTAACGGTACCATAGGATTGACAATCCCATTCACTTCCTAGGTTTGTTTAGAAGCGACTTTAGGGAATGACAGAATCCGATGAACATTGATAGACTTTTCATTTTTAAAAGAGTCTATCCGACAGTCGACAAGGCTTGAATGTATTCATCAACAATCCTAATATATGTTTTTACAATAAAAGCAATGGTTTATAAGACATAACGTTTGATTTAAACAAAACTTTTGTTTATTCAAAGACATTGTTTTATACAATACATTTTGGCTATTCAAGACATGACATTGGTTTACACACGATATCTGGCTATTCAAGACATGACATTTTTTATACATGACTTTTATTTTACACATGACATTGGTTATTATAAGACAATACTTTGGTTTAAACAAGACTTTTTGTTGGTTGGTTTACTGGTGAGTGATTTAAATAACAAGATGTGTGTAATATGATAAAAGCATGGTGGATACGACCATGGTACTTCGTATATATAAGTGTTTTTATCATCTTACATATCGTGGGGTTATCTAAATCATTTCAAACAAAATACAAGACATAACATATTTTAGACAAAACATGACATTTTTATACAAGACATGACATATTTTTGGTTATTGATTTAACCCTGCATTATTTCTTTTATATCATTTGATTTTTCTTATGATTTCATAAAAGAAAATATTTTTTAAGTATTCATGGCCACTTTTTGTTGAACATTTCTTTAAACATCCTATGCCATGAATCTTTGACACAAAACCTATGTTACTCACATGCATTTTTATGCTGACGTATTTACTTTCACATATGTTTCAGGAGCGAATGTTTGAGGTTGATCATACTACATCTAGGACGGATTTTGGGCTTTAGCGACTTAAAATCCAAAGACAATTTAATTTATGTTATGTTTTATGTTTAAACTCCAGACAATGTAAATAATTTTATTCAATAACACAAAACTTTAATTACCATGGTTGTTAAAAAATAGTTATGTTACGACACTCCCCGACGTTTCCGTCGCAGTTTGTTGTTTTACGCGGTCGGGGTGTGAGATAACCCCCATCCTACAACACCACACTAAAGTGTTTTACTTCAAAAACAGGAGTATATTACGCAACATAGTTTGCCGCATAATAATGTAGAGGGAGGTTATTCTACAAGAGGAAAAAAATGTACGAAGTGTAGGAGACAAGTTTGACCCTTGATTTGCAAGATCAAAGGTTGAGATTAAGTGGTTCACAAATATAGAATTCACATAACAAAAAACAAGGGAACAAGTGGCTATTACTTTTTTGTTGGTGCAGAATGTCTATGTCTTAGTCTTATATCGAGTATGTATAGATTATATGTGAATAGGCTAGCAAAATCAAGTATTTATGTAATTGGTAGTCAAGTTCGCTGGTTATAGTGTGTTGATGTCAAGTTCGGCCGAACGTGACTAGGTCAAGTTCGCCCAAACTCATTCCTTCACTAGCGAACTTGTATTGCTATAAATAGCTAGCTTGAGTCTTTCATTTGTAAATTTTGGTGCTCTGTGTAGCGAAGCTCTGTCAATTTGGAGACTTGAAGTTTAACTGCTTAATTCTTTTTTTTTGGTAATCATGTCATATTGTTTCCGCCATTATGGACATTAGATATCAAATCTAGGTTCCTATGCTATCAGGATCGGTCCTACAAGTGGTATCAGAGCTATAATAGTCTGATTTGATTGATATCAAGACAAGAACAACTCTAATTCTACTCCATTCTTCTAATTCTCTTAACTTTTACTCTAAACTGAAGAATTTATGGGCAAATTCTGTCCAAATTTGAGTATGTCATGTTAAATACATCATAGATAAACCCCTGAGAGTTTGGAGATTAAAATCAAACAAATTGATGCAAAATTGTTGAAAAAACCATGTTTTCAAAATCCATTTTGATCGAACTTATAAGCCAAGTTCGCTCGAACTTGACTTAGAAATTCACTTTTTAGTGTTTTTCTATCAAGTTTGCTCGAGCTTGAGAGTTTTTGAGGAAATTTGTGTTAAGTCCGATCGAACTTGTGATAATTTCTTTGTTTTTCTTCAAGTTCGCTCGAACTTGAGTATTTTCATTGAAATTTATTTCAAGTTCGCCCGAACTTGCAAGTTTTTTCTTCTAAAAACAAGTGTAAGTTCGCTCGAAGTCATCTCTGTATTATTTTTCAAGTCAAGACACACAAGTTCGACCGAACTTGTGTAAAAATTGAAATCTTTCATTTCTCCACTGCAAGTTCTATCGAACTTGTAGTAATTCTAATATTTTTCAAAGTTTGAACGTGTTTTCAGCGTACGTGTTTTGATATTCGCAATGGATGATCTTCAGAGAGCGTTTATGTCAGGAGTGGGTACATCCAATGCCAATGTGATACATCAAGTTAATCTAGAAAACGAGATGGGCACGTCCGTTAAACCTCTGAAGTTAATGAGTATGGACGAGTACGAGGGATGGAAGGAGAAGTTCAGTTACTGGGTTCAGGCCATGTATTTCCAAAGCTGGGTGGCTATTGAGAGAGGATATGTCGTTCCGTTAGATGAAACTCAGCAAGTTATTGAGAAGTACAAGTATTCTTCGCAACAAAAGGAAGAAGATATCGCTGAAAAGAAGATGATAGCCTCATTCAACAGTCACTTAGCGAGGATATTTTGATCTTGTTGCCTGAGTACACGACTTCGAGAGAACTCTGGTTATCACTGCAAAAGAAATACCAAGGAAGCACAGAGATGATCAAGAGTAAAAAAGCTCTTATCATGAAGGAATTCGATATTTTTACCATGTTGAAGGGCGAGACAATGAAACAGATGATTGAACGTTTTTGTCATCTGAAAGTTCAAATGAGTAGACACGGTCTCGAGAAGACAGAACCGGAGTACATCGATAAGCTTGCAGATGCGTTACCTGACGGAGAGTGGACTACTTATCTCATGGTTTTGAAGGAAGGTCCGAATTGGGAATTCTTCAAGCTGGCTACATTCATCGACAAACTCGAAGGTCATGAGATGGAACTTCTAAAGATCGCAAAGTCAAAGAATGCTAACATTGTTCAAGATGTTGGTCTATACTACAAGAACGAAATTCAAGACTTCATTTCAAGCCTAAAGATTCAAACAACATTCAGTGCAAATATGAATTATTCGAATCATTTGTCACAGAATCAAAATCAATCATATCCATAATATGACAAAGTCCGCAGAGTTCTTCGTTTTCAAGCACTGGTTCAAATTCTTCCTATCAGAGTCAAGCAAATCAGAATCAACAAACGAATTCTGATCCAAAAGTGTACAAGTGTAACATGCTATCAATTTAAACAATGTTGTTTCTGAGCAAGTTGCTAAGCAACACATGGCACTTCTCACCACAGTTCTAGAATCATATGAAAGTCTGGTGGCAGGGAAAACTGGCAATCCTGAAATGACCGCCGAAGACTACGATCAGGTGTGCGAAGAAGAACTTGAGCTGATGGATATAAAATGGTCTTTGGCTTCTATCATTCGAAGGGTGACAAAGTTTGTTGCACTCATAGGCCGAGATATCGGAAACTCAAGCAACAAGCTAGGGTTCGACAAATCAAAAGTCACTTGTTTCAGATGCTGACAGAAAGGGCATTTCAAGAGAGAATGCAAAAATTCTGAGGCAACAGGCAATCAGAGTCCATTTGGAGGTGGCAACGAATACTACAAGAAGTCGCTACAGTATAAACCATTTCCGAAGAAGACTCAAGTTGATATTCAAGAAAAACCATCCAACAATACTGGGAAGCAATGCTTGCTACCAACGAAGATGATGGTTTTGATTGCAATTCTTATATTGGAAAGAAGACCGGAGTTGCATTGATGGCTGAAATCGTTGAAGATACATATGCTGAAGATGCAGCCCTGGAGAATGCACTACTGGAACAGTATCCACAACAACAGAAAGAAGAGGAGACTTATCTTCACATGAAGACACAAGGTACTTTAACTCCTAACTCAACTTCTAGTTTTACAGGTAACTTTGATGGAAGTTCTCAAGAGCAAGAGGATGAGAAGAAATTGATTAATGAAGAAGTTATAGATGTTGCTCAAGAAATGAATGCTGAAAACCTCATGGACATTGCCAATAAAGCTATGATGTCGAATCTAACCAAGGTAGGTCAGGAGGTAAAGGTAATAGTAAAAGAAGTTGTCAAAGTGCAAGTTGTGGAGGTTGAAAAACCTTGCACAAAATGCACCGAGCCATGTGCAAAATGCGCCAAAAAATCACAAATCATCGCTGAACTCAATGTGCATAATGAACATATTAAATACGACTATCGCACAATGAAGGAAGCGTATGACAAAATGAAAGATGATTATGGCAGGCTCGATAGAAACAATATCGAACAACACGACACTGTGAGGAAGCTAAAAGGGACGGTAATGGATAAACAAAAAACAATAAATGTTTACATTAACACCATTGCTGAAACCAAACAACAACTCCAGGACATGAAAATTGAAACAGAACGTGTTCAACAACTTTTAAGAAGTTACACAAGTAACGCTTATGTCATCGATCATATTCTTCCACGATTTCGTCGGAAGAAAATGATAAAGAGTCTAAAAAGAAAAATGGTAGAGAATACAACAATGTTCCACCACCCCTATGCGAGAAATGTTGTCGCAAAATTGTTGATGGGATGGATAAGGCACTCAACATTGAGTTATTATTTGAAGAGAAAAATTAGTTGCCGGAGAACATTGAGTAATCTATACAACATCAGATGATGATAATAATGCGGTGGTTAAAATGTGGTTGAAAGCGTTTTGAATGATTCTGATGATGGCAGCTTTGAGAGCGCCACCTCGAGTTCGAATTGTTCTGAGACAAAATCCAAAGATGACGATACTTTATCAGAAGATGGCCTATGTGATGATCCTAACGTTGTCATGTACAAGGTTAAGGAATCTGATAGACTATACTTTGATGACAGTTTTCCGATTCGAAACGTCAAAGAAGATAAATTGGATAAACTGTTCAAACTGGTTGAAGTTACATCAGAGGACCTGGAGAAGAATGAAAAGAAATTCTATTTTAAACCCAAAAGAAATTATAATAACTACCAGAGAAATGGTGGTGATCATCCGGAAAACCGGAGAGCTGGGTTGGGTTTAGGAGTGGAAGAAGAACCGGTTAAGAAAAAATCATCATTTCACGAATACAAAGATAAAAACATGAAATTCGTTTATGGGACAAGCACAGTTCAAGAGGAAAGTTTGATTGGGAAGAAATCAAACGATGAGTTTAAGAAACAAAGGAACTTCGGGATAAGGCCAAAGCCACAAGTGGTGTAAAATCCACTAGTGGATATTCACATGATGATCGGACTTGCTTCAAGTGCAATGAAGTTGGTCATATTGCACGCAAGTGTCCGAAATCTAAGCCGGCCTATCTTCAAAGAAAAAGAAGTTCAGATGTTGTAAAACCTAAGCAACCAGAGTTTGTAAAACCGGTCACGAGTTTGAAAAGAAATGAATCAAAACCTGAAGTTAAACCTAAAACTGAAAAGAAATTTGAAAACTCAACTTTCAAAATAGGTGAAACTTCCAGGGCAAACGAATCAAGGTTTTACATCAAAAAGGCAAACATTAAGTCACAAGCCTGGATTGCTAAGAAAAAGTCAACAGTATCTGATGTTATCAAGTCTGAGCTTGTTAAGACTGATAACAAGAAAGAATCAAAATCTGAGACCAAAATAAAAAATGTCAAATCTACAATTGGTAACAATTCCTAAAAGGTAAAAAGAAAGTGAACTTTGAAAATGTAACTGACAGTGGAGGCTCAGATGGAGATTATGAGGATGATTACCAAGCTTTTTATCCTAAACCCAAGACCAAGAAGGCTTAGGTCGCGTTGTTTAACTAGATTTTAATATGTGCAGGGGCTCCTGAGATCCGTTTTTCAAAGTGGATTCTGGATAGTGGAGCGTCCAGACATATGATAGGGATGAAAGCTCTTTTGTTCGACATAAAAGCTATTTACGGCTGACATGTTGGATTTGCCGGTAATCAAGGTGGAAGGATTGTCGCCGAAGGAAAACTCTCCAATGGCATAGTATCATTTGATCGAGTGAACTACATCGCTGAGCTTGAGAACAATCTTCTGAGCATTTCGCAGATTTGCGAAAAACAGTTCACGGTGCATTTCAATGACAAAGAGTGTATTATTCTGAAGCCGGGTTTTAAGATTCCTGATGATTGGATCTTGATGCGCACCCCTCACGAGAATGATTTATATGTCTTAGACATGGGCGTCGCTACCACATCATCAAAATCAGCTCAATGTTTTATGACGAAGGCTACGGAGAAAGATTCTATTCTTTGGCATCGAAAAATGGGGCACATTCATTTGCGAAAAATGAATTTCTTGGTTCATAATGATCTGGTAGAAGGTGTGAATTTAAGGAGCTTCCATATGACTGATCACTGTTTAGAATGTAAAAAGGGGAAGCAGATCAAAAAGTCACATCCGAAGAAAATTCTGAACTCAATCGAGTTGCCGCTTGAACGTCTCCACATGGATTTGTTTGGACCTGTAAACGTTTGAAGTATTTCAAGAGATTTATACTATTTGGTTGTCACAGATGACTATTCTAGATATTCGTGGGTATTCTTTCAAGAATCAAAGGATGAAACGTTTGACAACTTGGTGATTCTTTTCAAGAAGCTCGAAAATCTTAATCATCTGCCTGTCAGATGCATTCGCAGTGACAATGGCACAGAGTTCAAGAATAATAAGATGAGAGAATTTTGCAATGCTAAAGGGATTCTAGATGAATTCATTGAATCGTATACTCCACAACAAAACGGTGTAGCTGAGAGGAAGAACAGAACACAAGAACCATGCTTGCAGACTCAAAACTTCCTGTCAGCTTCTAGAGTGAAGCGGTTGCTGCGGCTTGCTACACGCTAAACAGAGTCTTAACTGTCAAACTGAAGGAAACCAAATCTGCAGTTTTTAGAGCCATTTGGTGCGCCATGTACTGTAATCTATCAAGATGGTAAATTCAGGGCCAAATCGCTTGAAAGTTTCTTTGTCGGGTATGCGAGTCTGCTAAGAAGAGTACATGTTCCCTCTTTGAGAAAGGTAATTGAAGCACAACATGTTGATTGCTTCAACATACGAATCCTATTCAAAGAAGAGGCGATGCATGGTTGTTCAACTATCAAGATCTTTGGAAATCATTCGACTTGCTGGAAGAACCGTCTGAAGAAGAAATTGCAGCGTTATATTATCTTCAACAATCGGCGAATCAAGAATAGATCATTAGACCAATTATGGTTAATCAACGCATGTTGGATACTTCGTCTTCTGAAGCAGGTCCGAGTAATAGCGACGTTCAAGTTGAAAACGTTTCTGAAGCAGAAGTAACACCTGCTATAACTCCATCGAATGATTCTTCTAAAGCAGAAAATATAACAACAGTGCCAAGTATGCCTCAGAATTAAAATTCTTACTTTGATGAAGCGCCGACATTTGATGCTGATGGTGAATCCTCATCGGATGAAGAAGTTGAGCAGATATCCAACATGTTGAATCAATCTGCTAGCCCGAGCAATCAGAACGAAGCTTCATCTAGTGCTCCTAATGTTGAATTGAACGGTGATCTGAATATCTCGAAGCAGTAAAGCTCAGTTGATGTTCCTAGCGAAGAAATGCCACGATCATATTCTTATCATTCTTCAACGAATATCATCGGTGAACTACAAACTGGTGTGCGTACAAGAAGCCAAATCAATAAAGCACTAAGTTGTTTCTACACCGAGTTGCTCCTACTCAAGACTACTGCTACTATTCATGTTTCATTTCTCAAATAGAGCCAAAAAAAAGTAAATGAAGCTCTGGGTGACGAGAACTGGGTGATAGCAATGCAAGAGGAACTGTTACAGTTCGAGAAATTGGGAGTTTGGAAGCTTGTAGACTTACCACCGAAGCAGAAAGCTATAGATACTAAGTGGGTCTTCAAGTGTAAAAGAGATGATCGGGGGGTAATTGTCAGAAACAAAGCTCGGTTGGTTGTCAAAGGTTTCCACCAGCAAGAGGGTATTGACTACACAGAAGTATATGCACCGGTTGCACGATTAGAGTCAATCCACATTTTCCTCACGTTCGCAGCTTGGAAAGGTTTTAAGGTGTACCAGTTGGATGTAAAATCCACGTTTCTCTATGGTAAACTTCGCGAACAAGTGTACGTCAGCCAACCACCGGGGTTCGTCAATCCGCTGAACAAGAACAAAGCTTATCTCCTAGACAAAGCCTTATACGGATTACACCAAGCCCTGAGAGGTTGGTACGAGACGTTATTTCAACTTCTCGTCGGAAACAGCTTTACTAGAGGCACAGTGGATAGTACATTGTTTACCAGAGAAGTCGGAAATCATCTAATCATTGTACAAATCTATGTGGATGATATCATCTTTGGTTCAACGGATGATAGTCTTTGCAAAGAGTTCGAAAAGATCATGAAGAAGAAATTCGAGTAGTCAAAAGAATATTCCATTACCTGATGGGATGTCAAAGCACCAGCTTGTGGTATCCAAAGAACGAAAATTTTGATCTAACGGGATACGTTGACTCAGACTTCGAGTGGACAAGCTGAACTCTAAATCTACAACCGCTGGTTGCCAGTTCTTCGGAACTCATTTGGTAAGGTGGCAATGCAAGAAACAGACCACGGTCTCTCTCTCTCTACCTGTGAGGCAGGATACATTTCTACTTCCAGCTGTTGTTCTCAAATCCTCTGGATTCAACGACAGATGAGGGATTATGGTCTGCAATTTCTTGATACGCCTTTATTCGTAGATAACAAGGCAGCTATCGATATAACCAAAAATCCGGTTCATCACTCACGTACTAAACATATTGAAATTCGTTATCACTTCATTCGTGACTGCTACGAAAAGAAGTTGGTGCGAATAGAAAAAATCCACACCGATGAACAAAAGGCTGATTTTTATACCAAAGCATTTCCTTTAACAAGATTTAAATATCTCATGAGTCTTAACGGTATTAAAAATTTGCTTACAGGTGCGGAAGCTGAGGTTGAATACGGATCGGACGACGAGTTCACGTGATCCACATTGGTTTGTATATCTTTTAGATTAGCATTTCTTAAAAACTGAAATCCAAAAATATGTTTTTGATTTTAGGGGAAGAAATATTAGAGAAAATACAAAAACATATGAAAAATTTCAAAAAGTACAAAAACATTGAAAAAGACAAAAAGAATTCGTTGTCACAAAAAGGAAATGATAGTACATCAGTGGACTATCACTATATGCTAAAGAAATGTAAAGTTTAAAAGTGATAAACAAGTCTTACTGTGGATGTGTCGATAGGCTTAACACGTTCAGTAGATTGTTTTCAGGATATAAACTAAAATTTACAACTGCTTAATCTTGTGGATTAACACATCTTGGATATATGGACTTAGTACTCTGAAATTTCGTTTGAGAGATTGCCTGATTCTAAGATACGAGGTCTTTAAAGATAATTGATATCTGGGGTATTATACAAGTTCTTCTAATTTTGCAGAAGCAATAGCCTAGACTTCTATAATACTTTCTCAATAACCCCTAACTACATACAAAATTGAAAAGTATCAAAAGATCTAATCATTTGCAGTGCTAAAAAGATTCCTTAAATGGAACACACCTAAAGTCGAGCCTTCATCTCTTTATTGATACGGTGGTATTAACCTGAGCTCTCAAGGCTTCGCACTAACCCAGATACAGATATCAATTACGCTATACTCACCTGTAAGATGAAATCTAGGGAATCTTGATACGGGAGTATATTCAAGAAGTGTAACCATAGATAAGTTAAGTTTCATAATTCATACCTAACATATCTTGGAACAATTGAGAAATGTGATGGAGTTTAAGTGGACAAACATATCGACAATCTAGGTAAACAAGTTTAAAACTTTAAGTCATCTAAAGTTCACCGGTACTGGTGAGATGTCTCAAACAACTGATATGATCCTTAGACACGAATTCACAAAAATATGTCTGTAAATATGTTTGTACATAGTTTACTTTGTTCTGTACATAGTTTATTTGCTTTACAGATTAAAACCAAAAAGATTTTCAGTATATTTTAGCATAAACTTACAAAAATACAAAAAGATTTCATTTCTACATTGTTTTTCAGCAAACCAATGTTGGAGAACGGATCTTCGAAGTCTGGTAAGGTGCTAAACTGGTGGGAATCTAATTGACAACGGGCTGGGAGCTAATCTGTAAAAACTGATATGCCAAAACAATGCAAAGTTCATTAATTTGAAACTTTGTTTTTGAAAAATTCAACAGATTGTTCATATCAGGTCGAACCGGGGTCATTAACTTGGATTCGGCTGACAAATTAGTTAACCAAGGTCATTAGCTTGGACTTGGTCAACTTAGTGGATTTTCAGAACTGGTAAAAGATGAAAAGTTCAGGGACTAAATTGCAAAATCTTGAAAGTTTGAAACTTGGTTTAGGCAAGTTCGGCCGAACTTGCTTAAAAGATCAGAAGTTTATATTGAAACAAGTTCGACCGAACTTGTCTAGAAATTGTTGAGATTGATTCAAGTCCGACCGAACTTATCATGGGCTTACAAGTTCGCCCGAACTTGCTAGGGTATATATAGCATGTAAGTTCGGCCGAACTTCATTATTACTGATCTAAAAACCTCTGAGCGAACTTAGCTACTTTGAAGGATTTGATTAAATTGCTGAGAATTAATCATTGTGCTGCCAAAATTTGAGTTGCTTTAGGTGATTAGCACATCTATTGCAATGGTAGAGGTGCGAAATCGTTCATTGAACCGTGAATTGAGCTTAAAACTGTTAACTTAGAACTAAAAGTTTTAAAACTGTAGATCTAGGTTCTTAAAATCAAATTGTACTTAAAATTGTGATGATCAACAAAAATCGACATGTATTTGATTTGGATTGATCAGAATGATTATAACTGGATGTGCATGTTTTGGTGGAGAACATGACAAGTTCGCCCGAACTTGTTCATCAAGTCCGGCCAACTTGCATCTTAAAACAATAAAATCCTTTTTCAATCAATAAGTTCGACCGAACTTAGGATGAAAGCTGAGTTTGTAAATTGTGTGAGAAGTTCGCTAGAACTTAGGAAATAAACTTGAAATGTGTTAACAATAAGTTCGCCCGAACTTATGTTATATTGTTGAGCATGTTATTGTGACATGTCCGGGCGAACTTGACAAATTTGTTTGTAATATCAACATTAAGTTCCCCCAAACTTGATGTAATATGTTGAAAAATTTGTAATTCCTTCTCGAAATGCGTGCTAAATGTTTTATATTGATTTTCAGGTTCCAGTTCTAGTGCGAGTAATCACGATGGATTATTCTAAATTTCACAACAGATGTATTACTCTTGACAAGACGTTGTGTCCATCGCTAAAGGAATATGATAGTATTTTGAAGTTTTTGAAGGATTGTCCGATACATCATGCTATCACTGAAAGAACTTTGTCCTATCGATCGCACATTTATCATTGATGAGAAGTTTACAAACATTGCACGAGATCCAAATGACATCCTATACTTTAGTCACCTTGATGAAACTACCGTAAAGAAATTGATCAAGTTTTAGAAGTAGGATTCAGCACCAGTTGCAAAACTGCTGTTTGGGGCTTTGAAAAATGAAAATTATGTTGCGCCTGCTGGCAATAAGTGGAGGAATGATGGTAGTGGTGACGAAAAGGAGTTAAATGCTGAAAAGGAATGGTTTGTGACGTTTAAGCCTAAAGCTCGAAGTGAATGGTTTTTAAAGGCTGAGGTTGAAAAGAAAAAGAAACGTGCGTCTCAGAAAGCTGACACTATGCTAATCGATGAAGAAGAGCCTGAAAATGTGCAAACAGAGGCTGGTTCGAGTGCAGCAGTTGTGGTTGAAAGTCAAGAGACTATAAAAACTACGCGGGAGACGATGTGATCTCTGCAAATTCTGAGAATGACGATGATAGTGATGATACGCTCGAGAAAGAAAATAAGAAGTCAATAACAGAAATAGAGGCCGAAAAAGTCAAAGAAACTGATGCTGACTATGAGCCAGAGCAAGAAAAAGAATCTGACGAAGAGAGACCGAAGAAGAAAGCAAAACGAACAAAGTCTTCAGCAACTGAGATATCTAAGAAGACTATAGGGTCTCCAAAAACTAAGGGTAAAAACACAAAGAAAGCCCAGAAACCAGCAAGTCGTCGTTACGTTGAGAAACCAAAGAGCACAGAAGTCACACAAGAACCTTCTGGTGCACAGGAGAAAGGAGTCACACAAGAAACCTCCTGTTATTATTACATCTGAAGCAGAACGGCCAGGAGTTACACAAGAACCTCCTGAGTCTTGATTACTTGAAGTTCTGGTGATTCAATCTCCAGATCCTAAAATTGTTCATCCTGAAAGTTCAACTCCAAAGGCTTCTACACCAAAGGCTACTCCTAAATCGACGCCAAAAATGCCAAAGACTACTCCAAGTTCAAAACTATTTGGTGATATGCCGAATGAGCCAATAGATATTCAAGATTTGAATGATTTCTTTCCAGATTCAAACATCAATGTTCTAGAAAAGCGTGTCAAAGTTTTGGAAGATAGAGTGGTTAAGAATGAATCTGAAAAGGCCGAGCTAGAGAAGCTGATGAAGTAGAGTGAAGTGGAGAAGGAGATTTTATCTGACAAAGTAAAGTTTCTTGAAGGCGACAAAGGGTATTTGAAAGCGTTAGTCGAAAGTCTGCAGGAAGCGAATGAAAGATTGATCAAAGAGATTGCAAAGCTTCGATCTGAAAGGGAAATGAATGATAGACGTTTCAACAGATTACAAAAGGTTCTGACAAACAATTTGGAAATTAATTTTGCCGCTGAGCATGAACGCTTAGATCTTCAAGAAGCAAAAGAGAAAGCTGAGAAAGAGCTGGCTGAATAGGGCAAAGGAAAGCATGTGATCGAAAGTATGCCAGAGATCACTGAACCTGTAAAAGAGATAGAATCTGCTAAAGCTTCTGAGTCTGAGATTTCTAAGGTTGACGAATCTGTCAAGCCTTCTGACAGTGTAACTGTTACCGAAGATAAAGATGATGATGAAGCTGAAGATGATGAAAAAGATGATGAACCATCAAAGGATGATCCAAAAGATGATTCCGACCATGATGGAGGAAATGATGATGATCCAAGTGGTATAGGGATAAAGGTGGTTGATGCAACATTAAATGAAAGCTTTGATTTCACTAATCTACTAAACTATGAGGCGAAAGTTATGGATGATCAGAATCCGGGGGAGTCAGGGCAAACAGGGCCAACTGATGAAGTTGATATGTTTAATGCTATTACTGCTGCACAGCCTATTGCTGCAGTCCCGATAAAGCCTTTGATACTTATGCTTAAGCACAACGTTGAAGAGGGAGAATTCGTGCACAACTATTCAAAAGAAGATCTAGCAAAGTTAATCGACGTTGATGTAGAATCATTTGATTTTGATTTCGAAGAGCAAGTTCTTAATGTGAATACGTTTGAGCCTAATGAGTATCATTATCAACGAAGATACGAGGCAGATGAATATAACAGAGTCATAGTGGAAGATCGGTCCTCTGACAACGAGAAAGACGAAGCTAAGAAGTACGTTGGTCCTAATACAGATAGTTTTCCAACTTTTGAGGAAATGTACAAGCAGCTGAATGAGGATATGTTAAAAGAAAAGATTGAAGAGTCAATACGTGATGGAAAAGTCCCTAAGCCAATGACAAAGGAGGAGATCGCACAAGCTAAAAAATCCTGGTTTAAAGATATGCCACGTGAAAGAAAGTTTCGACGTCCTCTAGCATTCTTTACCAGAGACAAAGATGTTTCATTAGGAGATATTCTAAGCTGGGGGTGGTTTAAAGAGTTGAACGTGTACGCCATCAAATGAGAATTTGGAGTTCAATACTTCAAATATCTGGCAGATTTTAAGACACTTCCTTACTGGGATGTTGAGGAGCTTGTTCAAACGAGGAATGTCACGTACCATATGAAGTTCATTGATCAATTACTGTGGAAAATGATCAAGTTTGAAGCTGCAAAGGGTTTTAGATATTGGAAGCCTTTCATCCCGAAGCGTCGTATCGAAACAAACAAGAAGACTGGGGAGAAAGATATCACGTTGATCATGAAACATCGAAGAGCGATGAGAAATATGCCTTTAATGCCGATCGAACAGAACTTTTATCTGTTGTTTAAGTGGTGGCAGATTGATCAACTACGTGTGAAGATGTGATCGTGTTACGATTTGAGGATCATCTGGATATAACAAAGGAGAGAGTTGAAATGTTTGGGGTTGAAGGATTAAGAGGGCTTTGGAGAACGATCAGAATACTAGACCCGATGTAGCTAGTAAATTGCCCGAAGGAAGACATCAAGTGTTTGTTCTATAGTAAGATTTTTTTCGAACAAGCAATGCAATATCAGAGAGTCGTAAATGTTTGCTATGCACGAGAAGTTAACTCTGGTAGGATGTGTGAGTCAAGCTGCAGGGATCTTGAACGAGTAGAGTTTTTGAAAGAAGAAAAGCGTATCAAAGAAATTAATGAAAGAGGTAGGCAGCAAGGCTCAGAAGGTACCAATTTATGATTAAAGTGCCACCTACTGATTAGACGCCAGATCCAAATCTTGAAAGACGAAAGAAGCCGTACAAAAACTTCTTTGGACGTTAACGTTAAAGATTTATTGAAGACAGAGTGTTGCAGACTGATAAAAGATGAAGACGATATCCAAGGGGGAGTCTGTTGGTGCAGAATGTCTATGTCTTAGTCTTATATCGAGTCTGTATAGATTAGATGTGAGTAGGCTAGCAAAATCAAGTATTTATGTAATTGGTAGTCAAGTTCGCTAGTTATAGTGTGTTGATGTCAAGTTCGGCCGAACTTGACTAGGTCAAGTTCGCCCGAACTCATTCCTTCACTAGCGAACTTGTATTGCTATAAATATCTAGCTTGAGTCTTTCATTTGTAACTTTTGGTGCTCTGTGTAGTGAAGCTCTGTCAATTTGGAGACTTGAAGTTTATCAATAAAATTGATGTTTAACTGATTAATTCTTGTTTTTTGGTAATCATGTCATATTGTTTCCGCCATTATGGACATCAGATATCAAATCTAGGTTCCTATGCTATCAGGATCGGTCCTACATTTTTCATACGTTAATTTTTTTATAAAAATTACACCGTATTAACGAGCATATCATTCTCTTTGATTCGAGCAGCCTATTGCTATATTTTAACATTAATTTTTTTTGAAGGATTTTGAAACCATATTACGTGATTACGGGATTTTGAATACCCAGGTGACTACGTGATTTTGAATACCCATTACGTGATTACTTGATTTCATTGTAGTATTTTATGTGAAATCACGCTAAGTGATTACATAATTACGTAACAATAGTTGACTATGTAAATTACATGACTACGTGATTTTAAATACGCATTTCCTGATTACATGATCTCATTATAGTATTTATGTGAAACTATACTAGGTGATTAAGTAACGTAACACCTAATATTTCATATGGAATACCTAATATTTAAGGTAAAATCACGTATTAAGGATAAATAATATACAAAACATTAGCCAAACCAACCTATAATAGCAACTTAATGTCATATATTAGAGATTTAACCACGTAATAAAGCATAAACAATCAAGTTCTTATTATTGAATGTGTAAATACATAATAAGCATTATTGTATTAACATTAGTTATAACAAATCATATTAAATGTGTAATCACGTAATGAATTTACAATGAATGCGTAATGATTTATGTTGAATGTGTAATCACGTAATGGATATTCAAAAATCACGTAATGGGTACTGGGTATTCAAAATCACGTAATCACGTAATAGGTATTTGAAGTCCTATAAATTATTTTTTAAGAATACAATAGCAATAGGCGACTCGAATTAAAGAGAACGAAATGCTCGTTAATACGGTGTAATTTAAAAAAATATTAACGTATGAAAAAGTTATAGTCGTTTGAAAATCAAGGTGGAAACTAGTTAAAGGGAGAAAAGACCATCATACCCTTCCCTTTCTTAAATTGAGAAAAACAAATGTGTGATCATGATTGTCTCTTACACTTCGTACAAAGTTCTTCTCTTGTACATGATCCCTTACCTAATAATGTATGTATGCTTAAACTATCCTGTATATATATATTTTAATGGTTGTACGATCATATTACAAACGGCATATTTAATGAGTAATGATATTGTTAGGATCGCTCCTCCAATGCATGGGAACCTAATTTGTATTTATAGTCATCGTATGCGGAATTTACGTGATTAGTTAATCAAATACACAAGATTTATTGTTTAAAGATTGTTTTATTAATGTCCAAAGATGTTACAATGTAGTTTCCAAACCGACAGAGCTTCACCGTCTACAATGCAAAGTTCTTACAATGAAAGACCCAAACACAACTATATATAGAGCACCAAGTTCGCTCGAACTGTGACTTGGCTAGAACAAGTTCGGACGAACTTGTTCAGCCTTCACACAAGTTCGGCCAAACTTGTGCTATTACAACCATAAATATCACAAATCTAACATTTTCAACCCCTAATTACACAGACTCGATCCAAGACCTAGACAATAGATATCATGTATCAACAAACTCCCCCTTGGATATTGTCGCAGTCTTGACCAGTCTTCAATCTTCAACCTCTTCCAAAGAAGTTCTTGTACGACTTACGTCTTCTTTCTTGCTTAGGAATAGGCATTTGGTCAGTAGGAGGTTCCCACTTCATGAACTGAAATCTTCTGAGCCTTGCATCTCTACCCATTTCTTGTATCTTCTCGAGACGCTTTTCCTCTTTCAAGAACTCTTCTCTTTCCAACTCTCTCCATCTTGATTCCCACATATGGCCAGAGTTAATACCATGTGCATAGCATACGTTGATCACACCTTGGTATTGCTTTGCTTGGACTTCTTCACGTTTATCAAAACATATCCTATTGAAGAAGAAACACTTCACATCTTCTCTTGAACAGTTTACTAACTACATCGGGTCTAGATACGTATAGTTCTCCATAAATTATTCATTTCTCAATGCATTCCAGATCTTTTTCTTTAGTGATATCCCACGTTTTGTCTGCTCGTAACACAATCACTGCTTCGCTTGTTTCTAGATCTGTTTGCCACCACAAGAAGTAAGGATGAAAATCCTGTTCAATAGGTTTTTGTGGCATGTTCTTCATAGCCATTGGCCTTTTCGTCACTAGCGTAACATCTTTAACACCCGTCTTCTAATCAATCTTGACTCTTCGTTTTGGAATAAACGGCTTCCACAATTCAAAACCTCTTGAAGCTTCAAACTTGATAACCCTCCATAGCCGTTGTTCGTTAAATTTCATCTGAAGACTGATGTTTCTTGTTTGCACCAACTCTTCAACATCCCAAAATTTCATCTGAAGTACTGCAGAATCAAGGATTCAAAATCAAAATCAGAATGAACCTTCGCAGAATCAATCTTTAGATCAACACCACCCTGATCATCATCATTACCATCATCGTGATCTGAATCATATTTTGTATCATAACCTGTAGGGTCTTCATCTTTATCATCATCTTCCTCATCGTCGTCTTTCTCTAACTCAGACATTTTGATCGATTCATCATGCTTTTCAGCTTCCTGAGATTCAACAACAGAAACATCTTCATGAACAATCTCAATTCTGGAGCCTTTTCTGCTTCAACAGTCTTTTCTATCACAGGCCCCTCTGTTGGTTTAGGGACACTATCAACAATCCCTTTGCCGTTTCCCTGTTATGCCAGCTCTTTTTCAGCTTTCTCTTTGGCATCTTGAATATCAAGTCTTTCATATTCTGCTTTGAAAAAAAAAATCAATTCCCAAGCTATTTGTTAACACTTTCTATAGCCTGGCAAACCTTCTATCATTGTGATCTCTTTCAGATCTTAGTTCCGCGATCTCTTTCTCCAATTTTTCATTCGCAACACTCAAACTATCAACCATTGCTTTCATATAACCTCTGTCATCTTCAAGAAATTTGACTTTGTCTTGCAAAATCTCTTTTTCAACCATGCTTTGCTTCACTTTGTTCTCCAGAGCTTCTTTTTCAACTTCATTCTGTTTGAGTTTATCTTACAGAGCTTTGATTCTTTTTTCCAACACAACAATTGGCATATCTTCAAACCAATTCGAAAGATCTTCGGCTGTGACAGGATGAGTAATGTTATCTGGAATATAGCCGAAAGCATCTTTAAACTATTTAGCTCTAGCACTATGTGGAGTAGACTGCTTTGATCTTAGAGGAGTCGCTTTGGGAGTACCCTTTGTAGCAGACTTTGGTGTTGATTGAGGCTTACTATGAACCGGCACTTCAATAACAATAGGTGTTTCTTGAGTTACAATCTTCGGTGGAACTTGCGCTTCACAACTAGAATATCTTGCAAATTAGAAACAGGAGGTTCTTGTGTTGCTCCTTTCTTGTTTTCTGACTCAAATACAAGCAGCTGTGATGCTTTTTCTTTCCTCTGGTATAGGAGAACCCGTAGTTTTCTTTGAGTCTCCAGCCTTTGATTTTGAGTGCTTTGATTTCTTCTTAGGACGTTCTTCATCGGAAATGTCATCAAAACCCGGTTTAAATAGATCTTCACTGCGCTTTTTTCAGACGTTCTTCTTTTTTTTTCTCTGCTTCTCTCTGTCTAATGTCAGCAGAATCTTCAAAAGATTCATCATCTTTATCAGAAGTCGCTGAAATAACATCATCATGTTCTCCACCAGTAGTACCAGCCTCAACTTCTTGGCTATCAACATTAGCTGCACTCGATCCTTCAACATTTTGAGGATTCTCTATATCAACATCAGGCTCGTCTATCAGCATTGTTTCAACCTTCTTCGACGCCCTTTTACGTTTTGGCTTTTAAACAACAACCACTTTCTTGATATACCAATCATCTCTTTTCTCTTTGAATGTCTTAACAGTTCAACCTCGTCTTTATCGTCTCCACTACCATCCTTCCTCCATTTATTTCAGGTGGTGAGATATAATCAGCTTTGACAATAGCACCAAACACAGATTTAGCAATATGAGCAGAATCTTGTTTCTGATATATCTTGAGCTTCTTCAAAGTTGTTTCGTCCATATGGCGTAGATAGAGAATATCATTCGGATCTTTCGCAATGTTCTGAAACATATCATCTATCAGCGTCTAAACAAACCTTGGATATATCACCAGTCTATCCTTCCCATATTCTTTGACATAAACTTGAGAATCACTTTGAATAGTTGAACTTCTTGTTAAGCACTAACGTTGTCACCATACAAGCCATGTAATCCTGAATATCGTCTAACCCTGCTTTCCTGTGACTGAAAGCATGAATAATAACATGAATAAGAAGTTTATACGGTAGAGGAACACCGCCTTTCTTTAATGTTGGCTCATTTGCATGTTCTTTGTAACCCATTCTGAAGAAACAACCCTTAACCATTCATTCCTCGAAGCTAATTGGATCATTAGTATCATCATTGAATTCCAGAACCCTTCAAATTTCTGCTTCGGTGATCACAATCTCCTTATCTTCATTACCATCCGCGAACAACAGACTTAATCACTTGTTTGCTTTGTCATAAGATGCTGCGTTCCAGAAAAGATATACGTGTGATCTATAAACGACATGCTTATCGGTAATCGCCTTTGTAATTGGAATTCTCCCCAAAAATCTAGAATCTCCGAAAAAGCTGCCAGTGAGGGATAGATCTTTTCATCCAGCGAAGATACAGGTGTTGTGAAACTTAGAAAACGAAAGCTGGATATTCTGTAGACAAGAAATTCAAACGAATTAGACAATTTCACATTTTTTTCAACAAGATTCATCAAGTTCGGGCGAACTTGACATATTACAACACTACCAATTACACAACTTCGCTCGAACATGTAATTCACAGTTTAGTTTTCAGTTTTTCAATCAACTTCGGGCGAACTTGTGATAAAAACACTTTTTGACAGCTTTTCAACAAGTTCGGGCAAACTTGTTATAAAAACAAGTTTTGAAACATTCACAACAAGTTCGGGCGAACTTGTTGCATTTTCAAATTTTATTCATTATTTAGACAACTTCGCCCGAAGTTGATGTAACACAACTTTAACAAGTTCGGGCGAACTTGTTGTCTTCCCCACATAACCTGCAACAACACAAACATGGTCCGATGATCAATTTTATGACTTATTCATGTTCTTTACATGTTTAATAACATCTATCATCGTTCAATTTGTTCAAATTGACCCTAGATCTATTGTTTTTAACAGATTCAGTCCAATATAGTTCAAACACGTCAAATTTACGATTGATTTATGCAATTTATACATCTGCCATGTTCATAAGTGTGTCAATCACTTATAACAGGTCTTAATTTGAGCAGTACAACGGTACAAAGTTTGCAAAATGACAAAGTCTCTCTAAAAGCTCAAGTTCGCTCTAGGAAGTTCAGATCAGATAAAATGACCAGTTATGAAAATCCACTTAGTTGACTAAGTCCAAGTTAATGACCTTGGTTAACCGATTAGTCTACTGAGTCCAAATTAATGACCCCGGTTTAACCCGTTCTGAACAAACTGATGTTTTCTTCAAATTTAAAGTTTCAAATTAATGAACTTTTTATCGTGTTTTCGTGTATTTTGATTTTATAGATTAGCTCCCAACCCGTTGTCATCAAGATTCCCACCAGAATAGCACCTTTCCGAACTCCGAAGATCCGCTTTCAATCATTGGCTGTTGAAAACAATGTAGAAACAAAATCTTTTTGAATTTTCGAAAGGTTACGCTAAAACACACTGAAAATCTTTTTAGGTTTAAATCTGAAATCAAATAAGCTATGTACAAACATATTTACAGACATATTTTTTGTGAATTCGTGTCTTAGGATCATATCAGTTTAATGAGACATATCACCAGTACCTTGACCTTTTAATGACTTTAAGTTCTAAACATGTTTACCTAGATTGTCGATATATTTGTCCACTTAAACTTTGACACATTCCTCAATTGTTCCAAAATATCTTAGTTAGAATTATGAAACTTGACTCAACTATGGTTCCCATCTCAGAATATACTCCCGTATCAAGATTCCCTAGATTTCATCTTACATGTGAGTATAGCGTAATTGATATCTGTATCTGGGTTATGCGAAGCCTTGAGAGCTCAGGTTAATACCACCATATCGACAAAGAGATGAAGGCTCGACTTTAAGGTGTGTTCAAAAAATGGAATCTTTTAAGCACTGCAATTGATTAGATCTTTTGATTCTTTCAATTTTGAAGTAGTTTAGGGATTTTAGCAAAAGCATTATAGAATTTCTAGGCCATTGCTTCCGCAAAATCAGAAGAACTTTTATAATACCCCAGATATCAATTATCTATAAAGACCTCGTATCTCAGAATCAGGCAATCTCTCAAACGAAATTTCAGAGTACTAAGTCCATATATCCAAGAGATGTTAATCCACAAGTTTAAGAAGTTGTTAAATTTAGTTTATATCTCGGAAAGAATTTACTGAACGTGTAAAGCCTATCGACGCATCCACAGTAAGACTTGTTTAAACTTTACAAATCCTTAGCATACTGTGATAGTCCACTGATGTACTATCATTTCCTTTTTGACACAAACTTCTTTTTGTCTTTTTCATGTTTTTGTACTTTTTGGTTTTTCATATGTTTTTTCGTATTTTCTCGTTACATTTCTCCCCCTAAAATCAAAAACATATTTTTGTATTTTAGTTTTTAATAAATTTTAATCCTAAAAGATATAACCAATGAGGATCACGAGAACTCGTCGTCCGATCCATATTCAACCTCTGTTTCCGCACCTGTCAAAAGATTTTTCATACCGTTAAGCCTCGTTAAGTATTTAAACCGTGAAAGACTAAAAGGTTTGGTATAAAAATCAGCTTTTTGTTCATCGGTGTGGATTTTCTCAATTCGTACCAATCTTTTTTCGTAGCAATCACGAATAAAGTGGTAACAAATCTCGATACGTTTTGTTCGAGAGTGATGAACTAGATTTTTAGTTATGTCGATTGCTTCCTTATTGTCTACATATAATGGAGTGTCAAGAAATTGCAATCCATAGTCTCTCATCCGTTGTTGGATCCATAAAAGTTGGGAACAACAGCTGGAAGCCGAGATGTACTCAGCCTCACAAGTAGAGAGGGCGACCGTGGTTTGTTTCTTGCGCTGCCAAGTTACTAGTCGAGTTCCGAAGAACTGGCAACCGGCCGTCGTAGACTTTGCGTTCAATTTGTCAACACCAAAATCAGAGTCAGCATATCCCGTCAGATCGAAGTTGTCATTCTTTGGATACCACAAGCCTGTGCTTGGACATCCCTTCTATTATCTGTAAATCTGCTTCACGATCTGCATGTGAGATATTCTGGGACTAGACTGATAACGTGCACAAAGGCAGGTAGGATACATTATACCCGGGTGAGATGCGGTCAGATACATGAGTGATCTTATCATCGACCTGTAAAGATTATCATCAAATTGGGTTCCGATTTGATCAATGCAAATTCCGTTATTGAGTGCCAGTAGAGTAGATAAAGGCTTCGTGCTATCCATCTCAAACTTCTTCAAGATATCATGAACATACTTGGTTTGGTGGATAAAAATACCGTCTGGCAATTGATCAACTTGCAATCCGAGGAAGAATTTCATTTCACCCATAGAGCTCATCTCGAATTTCTTCTTCATGATATTTTCAAACTCTTTGCAAAAGATCATCATTTGTTGAACCAAAGATAATGTCGTCCACATAAATTTGTACGATAATTAGATGACTTCCAACTTCTCTGGTAAATAGCATACTATCCACTGTTCCTCTGATAAAGCCGTTGCCAACGAGATGTTGAGATAATGTCTCGTACCAGGCTCTCGGGCCTGATGCAAACCATATAAGGCTTTATCCAGATTATAGGCTTTCGTTTTATTTAGCAGATCGACAAACCCCGGTGGTTGGTTGATGTACACTTTCTCTCGTAGCTTACAGTATCGAAAAGCTGATTTCACATCTAATTGATACACTTTAAATCCTTTCCAAGCAGCAAATGCAAGGAATATGCGAATGGACTCCAATCTTGCAACTGGTGCATATACCTCGGTATAATCAATTCCTTCTTGTTGATGGAATCCTTTGACAACGAGCCGAGCTTTGTTTCGCTCTATCACTCCACGATCATCGCGCTTGCACTTGAAAACCCATTTAGTATCTATAACCTTTCGATTCTTTGGAAGGTCAACAAGTTTCCATACCCCCAGCTTTCGAACTGTTTGTATCGCAAGAACCCAATTCCCATCTCCTAAAGCTTCAAAAACATTCTACGGCTCAATTTGGGATATAAAACACTGATAAGTACAATAATCTTGAACTGGAGCTATTTTAGTGTAAAAACAACTCAAAGCTTTGTTGATCTAGCCTCTCATTCTAACACCAGCTTGTAATTCACCAATTATGGAATCCGATGGGTGGTATGAGTAAGATCTCGGTATCACCTCACTTGGAACATCAACAGTACTCTCCTGATTAGTAGTATTCAGATCAACTACTGATTCAACTACATGAGCACTAGAAGACACTTCATTTCGAGTACAACAGATTGATTCAGCATACTTGTGATCTGCTCAAATTCTTCGTCAGAAGAAGATTCTCCATCATCATCAAACGTCGAGCCTCGTCAGAGTCGGAATTATGTGCTTGAGAAATATTGGGTTCTTCTGTAGGATTAACTGGTTCTGCAGCCGGTGTCACTTGTTCTGCATGAGTTTCTTGAACAATACTATTGCTAGGACCTGCACCAGAAGAAGATGATCCAACAGTTGGTTGATTAACCACTATTGGTCTGATAATATGCTCTTGATTAGCCGACTGGTGTAGATAATATAACACAGCAATGTCTTCTTCGGAAGGCTCTTCTGGCAAGTCAAATAATTTCCACAATTCACTGTAATTGAACAACCAAGCGTTGCCTGCTCTTTGAATTGGAGTTGTATATTGAAAACAGTCGACGTGTTGCGCTTCTACCACTCTTCTTAAACTTGGAAGGTAAACTCTCTTGACTGGACTTGCGTAGCCGACAAAGAAACCATCTATCGATTTGGCACCAAACTTTCCGTCTGAATCAAGAACTGTACAAGGTGAGCCAAATGGTTCTAAATACTTCAAATTGGGTTTCCTTCGGTTTAGCAATTCAAAGCAAGTCTTCTTGGTCGGTTCGACCATCAAGACTCTAGTCAATGTATAACATGCTGCTGCGACTGCTTCACTCCAGAAACTGACAGGAAACTTTGAATCAGCAAGCATAGTTCTTGTTGTTTCTATTAACATTCGGTTCTTCCTTTCAGCCACTCCATTTTGTTGCGGAGTGTATGGAGCACTAAATTCGTGTAAGATCCCTTTGTTGTTGCAAAATTCTTTCATTCAGGCGTTCTTGAATTCTGTAGCATTATCACTTTGGATTCTTCTAATAGGGAGATGGTACAGATTTTCATCTTCCTGAAGAGAATCATTAGATTATTGAACGTTTCATCTTTGCTCTCTTGGAAGAAGACCCATGAAAACCTTGAATAATCATCGGTGACGACAAGACAATAAAGATCTCCAGATATACTTTTCATATTCACTGGACCGAAGAGATCCATATGCAGTCTTTCGAGGGGTAGCTTGATGGAGTTAAGAATCTTTCTTGGATGAGACTTTTTGATCTGCTTTCCTTTCTTGCATTCCAGACAATTATCAGTCATGTGAAAGCTTCTAAGATTCACTCCTTCAACTAAATCATTGTGAACCAGGTGATTCATCTTTCTGAGGTGTATATGACCCATCTTTTTGTGCCAAAGAATTGACTCCTTCTCTGTGGCCTTTGTTACGAAACATTGAGCCGACTTTGAAGTAGTTGTAGCAATGCTCATATCAAGCACATAAAGATCATTCTCGCGAGGAGCGCGCATGAGAATCCATTCTTCTGGAATCTTAAAGTCCGATTTAATAATCATACACTCCTTGTCGTTAAAATGGGTGGTAAACTGCTTATCACAGATCTGAGAAATACTGAGAAGATTGTTCTCCAGCTCAGCAATATAGTTGACCTTATCAAATGATACCACACCATTTGATAGCTTTCCCTCTGCAACAATTCTACCTCCTTGATTACCCGTGAATCGCACGTACCCTCCAATGATTGCTTTACTATCAAAGAGTAAGGCACGCATCCCAGTCATGTGACGTGAATCTCCGCTATCCATAATCCACTTTGAGAAGATGTATCTTTGGAGCCATGCACATTCAAAGAACTTATTTATAGAGGGAAACCCAAGCCTTTCTGTTCTTGGGTGGAATCGGGATATCATAAGTAGGAACTTGCAAATCAACATTCGGTAATTTCTGATCAGTCTTTGTGTCATTGAGTTTTTCAATTTTGACTGATGCAGACTTTGCATTTTCAGATGATGATGGTGTTTTCTTTGCAACCCATGATTGAGATTTCATTCAAGCTTTCTTAATGTAGAATTTTGAATCTTTGTTCTCATTTGATTAAGAAGTTTCACCCTTTCCAAAAGTTGATTTCTCAATTTTAGAATCACTTTTAGGTTTCACTTCAATGTTAGATTCGTTGTTTCGTTTTAAGATCGTTATTGGCTTTACAATCTCTGGGTGCTTAAGTTTCTCATCATCTGAGATTGTCTTTCTTTGGTGATACATAGGTTTTGATTTCGGACACTTGCGAGCAATGTGACCAACTTCATTGCATTTGAAGCAAGTCCGACTATCAACAGAATGTCCATTCGTAGGTTTTACTCCACTTGTGGATTTAGCCTTATCACGAAGTTAATTTTTCTTCTTAAATTCATCGTTCGATTGCTTTCCAATCGAATTCTCTTCCTGAACCGTGTTTGTTCCAAACAAGAATTTCATGTTTTTATTCTTATATTTGTGAAATGGTGACTTTTGTTTCTTTATCAGTTCATCTTCTACCTCTAAACCCAAACCCGCTCTCCTATTCTCAGGAAAATCACAATCATTCCTTCGGTAGTTGTTTAATTTTTCTTGGGTTTTGAGTAAAACTTTTTCTCATTCTTCTCTAGATCATCTGATGACACTTCAACAAGTTTGAACAGTTTATCGATTTGATCTTCTTTCACATTCCGAATCGGAAAGCTATCATCAAAATATAGTCTATTAGAGTCCTTAACTTTGTACATCACAATGTTAGGATCATCACTTAGGCTATTTTCTGATGAAGTATCTTCATTTTCAGATTGTGATTCAGAACTATCTAAATTCGAGTCGGCGTTTTCAAAGCTGCCATCATCAGAATCATTTCCCAAAAAAAATTCAACCACATTTTTCATTACTGATTCATTGTCATCATTAGATGTCGTGTAGACTACATCAATGTTCTCTGGCAACTTATCATTTGTTTCTGATAAAAGTGTTATGTTAAGTGCCTTCTCAATCCCTTCCACTTTCTTGCGGCAGTAACTTGCGCACAATGGAGTGGAACATTGCTATATTCTCCACGCTTCTTACCTTTTGGTTTCACATCATTTTCTTCCGACGGAATTGTTGGAAGAATATGATCGATGACATAAGCGTTCGTTGTGTAACTGAGCAACAACTGTCTTACTCATTCAGTTTCAATTTTCATTTCTTAAAGCTCATGTTTTGTTTCAGTAATGGTATTAATGTACATATTAATTGCTTCTTGTTTTTCAATTACCGTTGCTCTTAACATTCTTATTGTGGCACCCAATTCTAAGTTAGATTTTTCAACATTGCTATAAGTGCCTTTCATCTTATCATAAGCTTCCTTCATTGGGTGATAATCGTATCTAAAATTTTCATTATGCACAACCAATTCGCTTATGATTAGGGATTTCTCAGCACATTGCTCACAAGGTTTTGTGCACTTTGTGCAGGTTTTTCAACCTCCACAACTTTCATAACTTCTTTCTCAATCACCTTTACCTCTGAACCTACCTGTTTTAGATTAGCCATCATTGCTTTGTCAGCAATCTTTGTGAGATTCTCTTCATTCATCTCCTTTGTCACGTCAATGACCTCCTAAATCTCTGGTTTCTTTTCTTCACTTACTTGCTCTTGTGATGTATTTCCAAAGCAACCTGCAAAACTAGAATGAAGATTAGGAGGGATAATGTTCTTCATCTTTGTCTCGTGATAGATCATTTCCTCGTCCTCTGTTCTTTGCAGATATTCTTCTAAGATCGCATTCTCGATAGCCAAATCATCAACCATTGACTCTAATTCATCCATGATCTCTGCCATTAGTGCAACTCCAGTCTTGCCAATATAATTATTCCAATCAAAACCCTTTGTCTTCATGAGACACAACTAGAGCTTTTCCAGTTGGCTTTGAGGAATTTTCTTGAACTTCTACTTGAGTTCTTTTTTGGATACGGCTTGTACTACAACGCTTTCTTGTAATAGTCGTTGTTGTTTCCAAAAGGACTTTGATTGCCGCTTGCTTCTTGATTAGTGCATTCACGTTTGAAATGCCCCTTTTGTCTGCATTTGAAGCACATTACTTTTGACTTATCGAATCCAAGCTTATTCCTCAAGTTTCCAATGTCTCTTCCAGTGAGCGCGACAATCTTTGTGACTCTTTTGATAATCGACGCTAAGCTCCATTTGATATCCATCAGTTCTAATTCCTCTTCATCAACCTGGTTGTAATCCTCGGCCGTCATTTCTGGATTCCAATCTTCCCCGCAACTAAGCTTTCGTATGATTCGAGTACGGTTGCAAGGAGCGCTATATGTTGTTTGGCTACTTGTTCAGGGAAAACGTTCTTCAGATTGACTGCAATGTTGCACTGAAATACATTTGGGTCAGAACTGGAATGATTTGTCTGATTTGACTGATTGTTTGGTTCTGAAACGGAGAATTTGAACTAGCACTCGAATATCCTGTGTTCGGAGGACTATGATCATAACTCGGGTATGATGGAGTGTTCGGTTGACTTTGGAACGAATGATTTGAAGAATTGATATTCACACTAAACGCCGTTTGAATTTTCAGAATCGAAATTTCCTAAGCACCTCCTTTGTAGTACAGACCCACATCTTGTACAACATTTGCATTCTTTGTGTTGGTGCAGAATGTCTACGTCTTAGTATTATATCGAGTCTGTATAGATTAGATGTGAACAGGCTAGAAAAATGAAGTATTTATGTTGTTTAGGGTCAAGTTCGCTTGAGATTGGTATTGTGAAGTCAAGTTCGGCCGAACTTGACTATGTCAAGTTCGCCCGAACTTCCTCTCCCTCTAGTGAACTTGTACCACTATATATAGCTAGCTTGTGTCTTGTCATTTGTAACTTTGTGCACTTTGAGGCGAAGCTCTGTCAAACTGGAGACTTGATGTTATATCAATAAAATTGACGTTTAAATGACTAATTCTTGTTATTTGGTAATCGTGTCATAATATTTCCGCTATTATGGACATTAGATATCAAATCTAGGTTCCTATGCTATTAAGATCGGTCCTACAAGTGGTATCAGAGCTAGAATAGCCTGATTTGATTGATATCAAGACAAGAACACTTCTAATTCTACTCCATTCTTCTAGTTTTCTTAACTTTTACACTAAAATGAAGAATTCACGGGCAAATTCAGTCTAAATTTGAATATGTCATGTTAAATACATCATAGATAAACCCTTGAGAGTTTGGAGACTAAAATCAAACGAATTGGTGTCAAATTGTTGCAAAAACCATGTTTTTCAAAACCATTTTGATCGAACTTGTTAGCCAAGTTCGGCCGAACTTGTCTTAGAAACTCACTTTTTGAGTGATTTTCTATCAAGTTCGCTCGAACTTGAGGGATTTTGAGAAACGTTTTGTGAAGTTCGATCGAACTTGTTATATTTTTCTTGTTTTTTTCTTCAAGTTCGACCGAACTTGAGAAAATTCCTATTAAGTTCGCCCGAACTTGCAATATTTACTTGAAATCATTATTGAGTTTGCTCGAGGTCGTCTCAGGGATAATTTTGAAATCAAAATCACATAAGTTCGACCAAACTTGTGTTAAAATCTTAAATTCTTCATTCCCCCACTGCAAGTTCGACCGAAATTGTAGTAAATCTAACAATTTTTCAAAGTTTGAACGTGTTTTCAGCGTACGTATGTCAGTATTCGCGATGGATGATCTTCAGAGAGCGTTTATGTCAGGAGTGGGTACTTCCAATGCTAATGTGATACAACAAGTCAACCTTGACAACGAAATGGGCATGCCCGTCAAACCTCCGAAGTTAATGAGTATGGACGAGTACGAAGGATGGAAGGAGAAGTTCAGTTATTGGGTTCAAGCCATGCATTTCCAAAGTTGGGTAGCTATTGAGAGAGGTTATGTCGTTCCGTTAGATGAGAATCAGCAAGTTCTGGAAAAGTACAAGTACACCACAATACAAAAAGATGAGTACATTGCTGAGAAAAAGATGATCAGTCTCATTATATACAATCCGTTAAAGAGGATATTTTGGTCTTATTGCCTGAATACACGACTGCGAGAGAGCTATGGTTATCACTGCAAAATAAATACCAAGGAAGCGCATAGATGATCAAGAGTAAAAAAGCTCTTATCTTGAAGGAATTCGATATTTTTACCATGTTGAAGGGCGAGACAATGAAACAGATGATTGAGCATTTTTGTCATCTGAAAGTCCAAATGAGGAGACACGGTCTAGAGAAGACAGAACTAGAGTACATCGATAAGCTTGCTGATGCGTTACCTGACGGGGAATGGACTACTTACCTCATGGTCTTGAAAGAAAGTCCGAATTAGGAATTCTTCAAGCTGACTACATTCATCGACAAACTAAAAGGTCATGAGATGGAACTTCTAAAGATCGCAAAGTCGAAGAATGCTAACATTGTTCAAGATGTTGGTCTATATTACAAGAACGGAATGCAAGACAACATTTCAAGTCCAAAGATACAAACAACATTCAGTGCAAATATGAACTCTTCGCCACATAATCAGAATCAATCATATCCTCAATATGATCAAAGTCCACAGAGTTCTTCGTTTTCGAGCACTAGTTCAAATTCTTCATATCAGAGTCAAGCAAATCAGAATCAACAAACGAATTCTGATCCGAATGTGTACAAGTGTAAAATTGCTGTCAATCTAAACAATGTTGTTTCTGAGCAAGTTGCAAAACAACACATGTCACTTCTTGCCACAGTTCTAGAATCGTATGAAAGTCTGGTAGCAGGAAAAATTGGCAATCCTGAAATGACCGCCGAAGACTATGATCAGGTGGACGAAGAAGAGCTTGAACTGATGGACATTAAAGGGTCCTTAGCTTCTATCATTCAAAGGGTAACAAAGTTTGTTGCACTAACAGGCCGAGATATCGGAAATTCAAGCAACAAGCTAGGGTTCGACAAATCAAAGGTCACTTGTTTTAGATGCCGACAGAAAAGGCATTTCAAGAGAGAATGCAAAAATCCTGAAGCAACGGGCAATCAGAGTCCATCTGGAGGTGGAAATGAATACTACAAGAAGTCGCTTCAGTATAAACCATTTCCGAAAAAGACTCAAGTGGAGATTCAAGAAAAATATCCAACAATACCGAGAAAGCAATGGTTGCTACCAACAAAGATGATGGTTTCGATTGGAATTCTTATATTTGAAAGAAGGCAGGAGTTGCATTAATGGCATAAATTGTTGAAGATACATCTGCCGAAGATGCAGCAGCTATGGAGAATGCTCTTTTGGAACAGTATCTGCAACAACCGGAAGAAGAGGAGATGTATCTTCACATGAAGACACAAGGCAACTTATCTTCTAACTCAAATTCTAGTTTTGCAGGTAACTTTGATGGAAGTTCTCAGGAGCAAGTGGTCGAGGAGAAATCGATTGATGAAGAAGTTATCATTGATGTTGCTCAAGAAGTGAATGCTGAAAACCACAAGGACATTGCCAATAAAGCTATGATGGCAAATCTAACCAAGGTAGGTCTAGAGGTAAAGGAAGTTGTCAAAGTGCAAGTTGTGGAGGTTGTAAAACCTTGCACAAAATGTACCGAGCCGTGTGCTAAATGTGCCAAAAAATCACAAATCATCGCTGAACTCAATATACATAATGAACATTTCAAATACGATTATCGTACAATGAAGGAAGCGTATGAAGAAATGAAAGATGATTATGGCCGGCTCGATAGAAATAATATTTAACAACATGATACTATAAGGATGTTGAAAGGTATAGTAATGGATAAACAAAAAGCAATTAATATCTACATTAACACCATTGCTGAAACCAAACAGCAACCCCAGGACATGAAAATTGAAACAGAACATGTTCAACAACTTTTAAGAAGTTACACAACTAACGCTTATGTCATTGATCATATACTTTCCACGATCTCGTCGGAAGAAAATGATAAAAGATCTAAAAAAAGAAATGGTAAAGAATACATCAATGTTCCTCTACACCTATGCGAGAAGTATTGTGGCAAAACTGTTGATGGGATGGATAAGGCACTCAACATTGATTTGTTATCTGAAAAGAAAAATGAGTTGCCGGAGAACATTGATGTAGTCTATACTAAATCAGACGATGACAATGCGGTGGTTAAAAATGTGGTTGAAAACGTTCTGAATGATTCTGATGATGGCAGCTTTGAGAGCGCCACCTCGAGTTTAAACAGTTCTGACACAAATTCTGAAGATGACGATACATCATCGGAAGATGATCTATGTGATGATCCTAACATTCTAATGTACAAGGTTAAAGAATCTGATAGATTATACTTTGATGATAGTTTTCCGATTCGGAATGTCAAAGAAGATCAATTGGACAAACTGTTCAAACGAGTTGAAGTCACATCAGATGACCTGGAGAAAAATTAAAATAAATTCTATTCTAAACCCAGAAAAATATAATAACTACCGAAGGAATGGTGGTGATCATCCGGAAAATAGGAGAGCTAGGTTGGGTTTAGAGGAATCTGATGAACCTAAAAAGAAAACGTCACCATTTCATGAGTACAAAGATAAAAACATGAAATTTGTTTATGGGACAAACACGGTTCATGAGGAGAGTTTGATCGGAAAACAATCAAACGATGAATTTAAGAAACAGAAGGAACTTCGAGATAAGGCAAAAGCCACAAGTGGTGTAAAATCCACTAGTGGACACTCACATAATAATCGGACTTGCTTCAAGTGCAATGAAGTTGGTCATATTGCATGCAAGTGTCCGAAAGCAAAGCCGGCCTGTCTTCGAAAGAAAGAAAGTTCAGATGTTGTGAAACCAAAGCAACCCGAGTTTATAAAACCTGTAACGATTTTGAAAAGAAATTAATCAATGCCTGAGGTTAAACCTAAAAATGAAAAGAAATTTGAAAATTCAACTTTCAAAATAGGTGAAACTTCTAGGGCAAATAAATCATAGTTTTACAATCAAAAAGGAAAACATTAAATCACAAGCCTGGATTGCTAAGAAAAAGACAACAACATCTGAGGTTATCAAGTTTGAGCTTGTTAAGACTGATAACAAGAAAGAATCAAAATCTGAGACAAAATCCGAAACTATCAAATCTACAAGTGGTAACATTCAAAAGGTAAAAGCAAAGTGAATTTTGAAAATGTAAATGACAGTGGAGGCTCAGATGGGATTATGAAGATGATTACCAAGCTTTCAATCCAAAACCCAAGACCAAAAAAGCTTGGGTCGCGCTCTTTAACTAGATTTTTACATGTGCAGGGGCTTCAGAGATCCGTACTTTCAAAGTGGATTCTAGATAGTGGAGCGTCCAGGCATATGACGGGAATGAAAGCTCTTCTGTTCGACATAAAAGCTATCAATGGCGGATATGTTGGATTTGCTGGTAATCAGGGTGGAAGGATAGTCGCCGAAGGAAAACTATCCAATGGTGTTGTTTCATTTGATCGTGTGAACTACATTGTAGAGTTGGAGAATAATCTTCTGAGCATATCGCAGATTTGTGACAAACAGTTCACGGTGCATTTCAACGACAAAGAATGTATTATTTTGAAGCCGGGTTTCAAAATACCTGATGAGTGGATTCTGATGCGAGCCCCGCGCGAGAACGATTTATATGTCTTAGATATGGGTGTCACTACCACATCATCAAAATCAGCACAATGTTTTGTGACAAAGGCTACTCAGAAAGATTCTATTCTTTGGCATCGAAATATGGGGCACATTCATTTGCGAAAAATGAATTTCTTGGTTCATAATGATCTGGTAGAAGGTGTGAACTTATGAAGTTTTCATATACTGATCACTGCTTAGAATGTAAAAAGGGAAAGCAGATCAAAAAGTCACATCCGAAGAAAATACTGATCTCAATCAAATTGCCGCTTGAGCGTCTCCACATGGATTTGTTTGGTCCTGTAAACGTTCGAAGTATTTCAAGAGACTTATACTGCTTGGTCGTCACAGACGACTATTCGCGTTACTCATGGGTTTTCTTCCAAGAATCAAAAGATGAAACATTCGAAAACTTGGTGATTCTTTTCAAGAAGTTAGAAAACCTTTATCATCTCCCTGTACAACGAATTCGCAGTGACAATGGCACAGAGTTTAAGAAAAATAAGATGAGAGAATTTTACAACGCTAAAGGGATTCTGCACGAGTTTAGTGCACCCTATACTCCACAGCAAAACGGTGTAGCTGAAAGGAAGAACAGAACTTTAATCGAAACGGCAAGACCCATGGTTGCAGACTCAAAGCTTCCAGTAAGCTTCTAGAATGAAGCGGTTGCTGCAGCTTGCTACATACTAAACAGAGTTCTAACTGTCAAGCCAATGAAGAAGACATGTTTTGAAATGATTAACCGACGGAAGCCAAACTTGAAATTCTTAGAGCCATTTGGTGCGCCATGTACTGTAATAGATCAAGATGGTAAATTCGGAGCCAAATCGCTTGAAGGTTTCTTTGTCGGATATGCGAGTCCGCTAAGACGTGTATATATTCCCTCGTTGAGAAAAGTAATTCAAGCACAACATGTGGATTGCTTTAACTATACGCATCCTATTTAAAGGAGAGGCGACGCATGGTTGTTCAACTATCAAGATCTATGGAAGTCATTCGACATGCCGGAAGAACCGCTGAAGAAGAAATCGCAGCGTTATATTATCTTCAACAGTCGGCGAATCAAGAACAGATCATTAGACCAATTGTGGTTAATCAACCCACGTTGGATACTTCATCTTCCGAAGCAGGTCCAATTAATAGCTGTGTTCAAGTTGAAAACGTTTCTGAAGCAGAAGTAACACCTTCTACAACTTCATCAAACGATCTTTCTGAACCAGAAAATGTAACAACAGTGCCAAGTATGCCTCAGAATCAGAATTCTGACTCTGATGAAGCGCCGACATTTGATGCTGATGGTGAAACATCATCGGATGAAGAAGTTGAGTAGATATCTAACATGTTGAATCAATCTGCTAGTTCGAGAAATCAGAACGGTGATCTGAATGTCTCAAATCAGCAAAGCTCAGTTGATGTTCCTAGCAAAGAAATGTTGCGATCATATTCTTACCATCCTTCAATGATATCATTGGTGAATTACAAACCGGTGTGCGTACACGAAGCCAAATCAATAAAGCACTTAGTTGTTTCTACACTCGAGTTGCTCCTACTCAAGACTACTGCTACTATTCATGTTTTATTTCTCAAATAGAGCCAAAAACTGTTAATGATGCTCTGGGTGATAGCAATGCAAGAGGAACTGTTACACTTCGAGAAATTGGGTGTTTGGAGGCTTGTAGACTTACCACCGAAGCAGAAAGCTATAGATACGAAATGGGTCTTCAAGTGCAAAAGGGACGATCGGGGTGTAATCGTCAGAAACAAAGCTCGGTTGGTTGTTAAAGGTTTCCACCAGCAAGAGGGTATTGACTACACATAAGTATATGCACCGGTTGCACGATTAGAGTCTATCCGCCTTTTCCTCGCGTTCGCAGCTTGGAAAGGATTTAAGGTGTACCAGTTGGATGTAAAATCTGCATTTCTCTATGGTAAACTTCGTGAACAAGTGTACGTCAAGCCAACCACCGGGTTTTGTTGATCCACTGAACAAGAACAAAGTTTATCTCCTAGACAAAGCCTTATACGGATTACACCAAGCCCCGAGAGCTTGGTACGAGACATTATCGCAACATCTTGTTGGAAACGGCTTTACAAGAGGAACAGTGGATAGTACATTGTTTACTAGAGAAGTAGGATCTCATCTAATCAATGTACAATTCTATGTGGATGATATCATCTTCGGTTCAACAGATGATAGTCTTTGCAAAGGTTAAAGATCATGAAGAAGAAATTCGAGATGTCCTCCATGGGTGAAACGAAATTTTTCCTCGGATTACAAGTCGATCAGTTACCAGACGGCATATTCATTCATCAGACAAAGTACGTTCACGACATTCTCAAGAAGTTTGAAATGGATAGCTCGAAGCCGCTTTCGACTCTGTTGGCACTGAACCATGGGATTTGCATTGACGAGACGGGAACCAAAGTTGATGACACACTCTATCGATCGATGATAGGATCTCTGATGTATCTGACGGCATCTCACCCAGACATCATGTATCCTACCCGCTTATGTGCGAGATATCAGTCTAGTCCTCGAGTATCACACATGCAGATAATTAAGCGAATCTTTTGTTACTTGAAGGGATGTCCAAGCACCGGCTTATGGTATCAAAAGAACGACAATTTTGATCTAACGAGACACGCTGACTCAGACTTTGGAGTGGACAAGTTGAACTCGAAATCTACAACGGCAGGATGCCAGTTCTTCGGAACACGTTTGGTAATGTAGCAGTGCAAGAAATAGACCACGGTCTCTCTCTTTACCTGTGAGGCAGAATACATTTCTGCTTCCAGCTGTTGTTCTCAAATCCTCTGATTCAACAACAGATGAGGGATTATGATCTGCAGTTTCTTGATACGCCTTTATTCATAGATAACAAAGCAGCTATCGATATAACCAAAAATCCGGTTCATCACTCACGTACTAAACATATTGAAATTCGTTATCACTTCATTCGTGACTGCTACGAAAAAAAGTTGGTACGAATAGAAAAATCCACACCGATGAACAAAAGGCTGATTTTTATACCAAAGCATTTCACTTAATAAGATTTAAATATCTAATGAGGCTTAACAGTAGTAAAAATTTGCTGACAGGTGTGGAAGTTGAGGTTGAATACGGATCGGACGACGAGTTCACGTGATCCACATTGGTTTGTCATATCTTTCTAGATTAGTATTTCTTAAAAATCTAAAATACAAAAATATGTTTTTGATTTTAGGGGGAGAAATATTTGAGAAAATACAAAAACATATGAAAATTTCAAAAAGTACAAAAACATTGAAAAAGACAAAAAGAATTCATTGTCACAAAAAGGAAATGATAGTACATCAGTGGACTATCACAATATGCTAAAGAAATGAAAAGTTTAAAAAGTGATAAACAAGTCTTACTGTGGATGTGTAGATAGACTTAACACGTTCAGTAAATTGTTTCCGAGATATAAACTAAATTTTACAAGTGCTTAATCTTGTGGATTAACACATCTTGGATATATGGACTTAGTACTCCGAAATTTCGTTTGAGAGATTGCCTGATTCTGAGATACGAGGTCTTTATACATAGTTGATATCTGGGGTATTATACAAGTTCTTCTGATTTTGCGGAAGCAATAGCCTAGAACTTCTATAATACTTTTGTTATAAACCCCTAAACTGCATGCAATCTTGAAAAGTATCAAAAGATCTAATCATTTTCAATGCTAAAAAGATTCCTTAAATGGAACACACCTTAAAGTCGAGCCTTCATCTCTTTGTCTGTACGGTAGTACTAACCTGAGCTCTCAAGGCCTTGCATTAACCCAGATACAAATATCAATTACGCTATATTCACCTGTAAGATGAAATCTTGGGAATCCTGATACCGGAGTATATTCAAGAAGTGGGAACCATAGATAAGTCAAGTTTCATAAAGCAAACCTTAACATATCTTGGAACAATTGAGAAATTGTAAAATTTAAGTGGACAAACATATCGACAATCTAAGTAAACGGGTTTAAAACGTAAAGTCATCTAAAGGTCAACGGTACTGGTGATATGTCTCAATCAACTGATATGATCCTTAGACACGAATTCACAAAAAATATGTCTGTAAATATGTTTGTACATAGTTTACTTTGTCATGTACATAGTTTATCAGCTTTATAGATTAAAGCCAAAAATAATTTCAATGTGCTTTAGCATAAACTTACAAAAATACAAAAAGATTTTGTTTCTACACTGTTTTCAGCAAACCAATGTTGGAGAACGGGTCTTCGAAGTCTGGTAAGGTGCTAAACTAGTGGGAATCTTATTGACAATGGGCTGGGAGCTAATATGTAAAATCTGATAATCCAAAATGATGAAAAGTTCATTAATTTGAAACTTTGATTTTTGAAAAGTTTGTAAAGTTCAACAGTTTGTTCATAACGGGTCAAACCGGGGTCATTAATTTGGACTCGGCAGATAAATTGGTTAACTAAGGTTATTAGCTTGGACTTGGTCAACTCAGTGGATTTTCAGAACTGATAAAATGTGAAAAGTTTAGGGACTAAAATTGCAAAAATTTGAAATTTTGAATTTGATTTTAGGCAAGTTCGGCCGAACTTGCTTAACTGATTAAAGTTTCACTTTGAAACAAGTTCGACCGAACTTGTTTTGAAAATAATGAAATAGATAAGTTCGCCCGGACTTAATAATGGGCTTTATTTCATTGGCTTTCAAGTTCTCCCGAACTTGCTTGGGTATATATACCTTGCAAGTTCGGCCGAACTTCATAATCTGCTAAGCCATTCTCTCTGAGCGAACTTACTGATTGAGTGCTATTTGTTAAAATTCTCAAGATTATACCGTTATACTACTGAAATTTCAATTGATTGTGGTGATTTGCACACCACTCTGAATGGCCGAGGTGTGTAATTGACATTTGATCCATGAATTGAATATTAATCAGTTGTTTAAGATCTAAAACTGTTAAATCTGATAGAACTAGGGATCTCTTGGACAAATTGAACTTAAAATTGTAACAAACAACATAAACCGACCTTGGATTTGAAAGGAATTCATGTAAAATGGTCATTACAGTTGTTGCATGTTTTGATTGGAGAAGATGACAAGTTCGCCCGAACTTGTTCATCAAGTCCGGTCGAACTTGCATCATAATTCAATAATATTCATTGTTAAAACCCTAAGTTCGGCCGAACTTAGTATGACATCTGTTTTTGAAAACATGCTGATAAGATCGCTCGAACTTAGAGTATTATAATTGCAAAATGGTAATGATAAGTTCGCCCGAACTTAGGTTATTTGTTGAACATGTTTGGATAGCATGTTCGGGCGAACTTGACAAAGCTGATTTGTAATATTAACATCAAGTTCGCCCGAACTTGATGAAAAAGGTTGGAAAAATTTTCTAACTTCTTCTCGAAATGCGTGCTAAATGTTTTGCGTCGATTTTCAGGTTCAAGAACCAGCGCGGGTGATCACGATGGATTATTTTAAATTCCATAACACTTGTATTACGCTTGAAAAGGCGTTATGTCCATCGTTGAAGGAATACGATAGCATTTTGAAGTTTCTGAAAGATTGTCTGATTTATCGCGCTATATCTGAGCGAACAGTGTCCTATCGTTCTAATACTTATCATTTCTGGATGAATGCATTAAATGCAGACAAGAAGATTATTACGTCGTCGGTACAAGTCGGAAACGAGAACAAAGTGATCACAATTACAAAGGATGATATTCGCAGAATCTTGCAATTCAACGACGACAAAGATGATCCTTTTTTCAGGACGAAAAGATGGTACGAGGTTGTTTTTATCGGATGGGTTACAAAGGAAGCGTACACAAGCCGATGTTGAAGAAAGGGGAAGTTCCAAACCCCTACAAACTCCTCATGCATGCAATCATTCATACTTTTATCCATCGTAAAGCGGGTCTTGATGATGTACAAGATTATATGGCCTGCATGGCTACGGCGTTGATTCTCAAGAAGCCGTATAACTATTCGAAGCTTGTTTTCACTCATATGTCGAAGAATATGGAGGATACTAGATTGTGTCTATATCCGAGATTCATGCAGATGCTTATTGATGAAAAGTTTACTGATATTGCACGTGATCCAAAAGATATTATGTACTTCAGTCATCTTGATGAAACGACTATGAAGAAGTTGATAAAGTTCCAAAAGCAGGATTCAGCACCAGTGGCAAAACAAATATTTGGGGCTTTGAAAGATGAAAACTATATTGCGCCTGCTAGAAACAAATGAAGAAACGATGGTAGTGGTGACGAGAAGGAATTAAATGCAGAATAAGAATGGTTTAAGTCGTTCAAGCCGAAAGCTCGCAACGAATGGTTTGTAAAGACTGAGATCAAAAAGAAAAAGAAGCGTGGTGCTAAGAAAGTTGATACCATGCTGATAGATGAAGATGAGCCTGTAAACGTGCAAACAGAGGCTGGTTCTAGTGCAGCGGTTGTTATTGAGAGTCAGGAAGCTGAAAAGACTACTCAAGAGGATGATGTGATTTCTGCTACTTCTGAGAACAATGATGATAATGATGATTCTCTCGAGAAGGAAACCAAGAAAGCTATAGCAGAAACGGAAACAGAAAAGATCAAAGAAACTGATGCTGACTTTGATCCTAATCTAGAAAAAGAGTGATGAGGAGAGACCTAAGAAAAGAACTAAGCGTACAAAGTCTTCAGCAACTGAAATATCTAAGAAGACTACAGCGTCTCCAAAGACCAAAGGCAAGAAAACAAAGAAAGCTGCAAGCAGGAGATATATCGGAAAGCCTAAAGTGCAGAAGTTACACAAGAACCTTCTGGCACACAAGAGAAAGGAGTTACACAAGAACCTCCTACACAAGAACCTCATGTTATTATTTCTTCTGAAGCTGAATGTCCAGGAGTTACACAAGAACCTCCTGTTATCATTTCATCTGAGTCAGAAAGGCCAGGAGCAACACAAGAACCTCCTGAGTCTAATTTACTTAAAGTACCAGTGATTCAGTCTCCTGATCCTAAAGTTGTTCAACCAGAAAGCTCAACTCCAAAAAGACTACAGCAAAGGATGCTACTCCTAAATCAACACCAAAAACTCCAAAATCAAAGATATTTGGTGATATTCCAAATGTGCAGGTGGATCTTCAATATCTTGATGATTTCTTTCCTGAATCAGATGTTGATATTCTAGAAAAGTGTGTCAAGATTTTAGAGGATAAAGTACAAAAGAATGAAGAAGAGAAACCTAAACTAATCAAGAAGGTGAATCAAAGCTCCGTGGAAAAGGAAATGATGGATGATAAGATCAAAAGTGTTGGAAAATGAGCGTGAATTCTTCAAGGCATTGATTGAAAGCCTACAGGATGCAAATGAAAAGTTGCAGACAGAAATTGCTGATCTAAAGAAGATACAAGCCCTAAACGATAGAAGATTCACAAGGTTGCAAAAAGTTCTATCAAACAGTCTTGGAATCAACTTTATTGATGAATATGATTGATTGGATAGACAAGAGGCGAAAGAAAGAGCAGAGAAAGAGCTAGTAGCTATTGGCAAAGGCAAAGGTGTTGAAGATGATGCACCTAAGTCTTCTGAAGCTGCTGAAAAGTCTGTTGATGAGCATGTTGAAAAAGCTTCTGAGTCCGAGATTGCTAAGGTTGACGAATCTGTCAAGCCTTCTTATGTTGAAATTGTTACTGAAGATAAGGACGATGATGAAGTAGAAGATGAAGATAAAGATGATGAACCACCAGTTGATGATCCGAAAGATGATTCTAACCATGATGGAGGTAATGATGATGATCCGAGTAGTACAGGGATTAAGGTGGTTGATGCTACAGTGAATGAAAGTTTTGATTTCTCTAATCTGTTAAACTATGAGGCGAATGATATGAATGATCAGAATGAGGGGAGTCAGGGCAAATAGGGCCAACTGATGATATTGAAATGTCTGATGCTATCACTATTGCAAATCCTGTTGCTGCATTTCCAACAAAGCCTTTGATACTGATGCTTGAACATAACATCGAGGAAGGCGAGTTCATGCACAACTATACTAAAGAAGATCTGGCCAAGTTGATTGAAGTTGATGCTGAATCTCTGGATTTTGATGTCGAAGAACAAGTCCTGAATGTAAATACTTTTGAGCCTAACGAATATCATTATCAGCGTAGATTCGAGGCAGACGAGTATAACAGGGTTATAGTAGAAGATTGGTCTTCGGATGACGAGAAAGATGAAGCTGCGAAGTACATGGGTCCTAACACAGATAGTTTTCCTACTTTTGAGGAAATGTACAAGCAATTGGATGAAGATATGTTGAAAGAAAAGATTGAAGAATCTATTCGTGAAGGTAAAGTTCCAAAGCCGATGACAAAGGAGGAAATAGCTCAAGCTAAGAAATCCTGGTTCAAAGAGATGCCGTGTGAACGTAAGTTTCGATGTCCTCTATTCTTTACCAGAGATAAAGATGTGTCGTTGGAGATATCCTAAGCTGGGGATGGTTTAAGGAGCTAAATGTATATGCAATTAAACGAGAATTTGGGGTGCAATACTTCAAATATCTGGCTGATTTCAAGACGTTACCATACTGGGATGTCGAGGAGCTTGTTCAAACCAGAAATGTTACATATCAGATGAAGTTCACTGATCAGTTATTATGGAAAATGATCAAGTTTGAAGAGACAAAGGGTTTTAGATATTGGAAGCTGTTCATTCCAGGTCATCGCATCAAAACGAACAAGAAGACAGGGGAAAAGGATATAGCTTAATCATGAAACGACCGAGAGCAATGAGAAACATACCTTTGATGCCTATCGAACAAAATTTTTATCCGGCGTTTAAGTGGTGGCTGATTGATCCTAACATATGTGAAGCAGTGATAGTATTACGATTTGAAGAACATCTAGATATCACAAAGGAAAGGGTTGAGATATTAGGGTTTCAAGGTATGAGAGGATTGTGGAGAATGATCATGATACTAGACCCGATGTGGCTAGTGAATTGTTCGAGAGAAGATATCAAATGCTTGTTCTATAGCAAGATAGTGTTTGAGGAATGTGAAAAAGAACAAGCTATGCAATATCAGAGGGTCGTTAATGTATGCTATGCACGTGAAGTGAATTCTGGAAAGATGTGGAAAACGAGCTGGAGGGATCTAGAACGTGTTGAATTTTTTAAGGAAGAAAAGCGTCTTGAAGAAATACACGAAAAAGGTAGGGCGGCAAGGCTCAGAAGGTTTCAATTTATGAACAAAGTGCCTCCTACTGATCAGACGCCAGATCCGAAGCAAGAAAGACGAAAGAAGCCGTTCAAGAACTTCTTTGGTCGTGTGCGTTAAAGTTTTATGGAAGACAGAGTTTTGAAGACTGATAAAAGACGAAGACGATATCTAAGGGGGAGTCTGTTGGTGCAGAATGTCTATGTCTTAGTCGTATATCGAGTCTGTATATATTAGATGTGAACAGGCTAGAAAAATGAAGTATTTATGTTGTTTAGGGTCAAGATCGCTTGAGATTATGAAGGTCCGTGATCAGACGGTTCTAGACGGAAGTAAGTGGATAAACGTAAACCGATTCGGTAGAATGTTATTACAGCAAGGAGTAGAAACAGAATACAGCGGGAGTCTTCATTCATACCGAAAGAATATACATCTTTATAAGTCCAGCTACCAGAGTTCCTGGAGAGAATCCGGCAGCACCTCCCTGTAGGGATGCCAAAAACTTAAATGACAAAATGAACAACACACCTATATATAGGGAGACAAGTTCGTTGGAGTGGAGGTAAGTTCAGGCGAACTTGACTATGTCAAGATCAGCCGAACTTGACATCAACATGTAACCTCAAGCAAACTTGGCCCTGCTATAGTCAAGTTCGAGCGAACTTGACCAATACAGGTCAAGTTTGGGCGAACTTGATCCCTTTTACACTGAAATCTTCGTATTTTGGTCGTGTGTTCGATTCTAACCTATACAATATTCAACACACGCTCTATCTAGCCTATTCGACAAGTGACGAACACAAAATGCATCAACAGATTCCCCCTTGTTCGTTATTGTCGAAGCTTGATCTTGAACTTCAAAACTTTAAGCCGTGTTTGAATATTCTCTGCAACTTCAATCAAGGTGTCTGCCGATATCGTCGAGACGCGTCAACAGATTCCCCTTAATCGATGATCCGGGTTTGCATTAACAACTTTCAAAACTGCTGAAATCTCCAGTTCAGATCTTTGGTTACGTGGTTTCCGACTCCTCTGATTTACTTGACCGACAAATTTTCTCGAATAACCATCAACTCGAAGCTAGTCAATGCAGCAGCTTCTCCATTTCGACGATAACCGCATCCGAGTTCAGTTTATGAATAAGCGTTGAGCATCGAGGGTTTATTCTGCACACTCCTAAAGTATCAAAAACTCAACCGGCAATTGATAGAGACTTCGAATCACCGCATCAAAAAACTTCAAATCGATGAATACCCTCGAAAATCTGAAATCCCGATTTTCGTAATCACGGTTAAGCACCCTTTAGAAAGATTTGATTAGCAAATCGGTAATCTGCTTAATCAACAAATCTTCATCGGAAATAGATAATCTGATAATGCATCGAATCTGAGAAACATACGTCCGTGACCAAAATCACATTCTTCCTCTTCAGTCATAATGCAAGATATATAGCTATCTCCGGTAGACCAGCGCCACTTAATCACCAAACATCATCATCCAATGGCGGTTAGTCCAAAGAAAAGAATGATTTATCTGCTTGAAGACTAAATATAATGGCCACCAAAGGCTATCATCAGTTAGCGTATCTGGGATAACTTCAGATCTCCTTGGTAATTTTGAAACCATCCGTCTTCAGAGCTAGTCAATAATCCTAAGATCATCACTGAACGTTTTGAACGTCCTCAGTTCCTACATCGGTATTAACGACTGCTAATCCAGCTAACTATTCCTTAACCGAAGATCAGGAGCCTTAAGTATCAATTTGTATCAAGACCTGATAAATCAGAACTTCCTATGATCACAAAATCTCAATGAATCTCAATTCTATGCATTTCCTGAAAATCTGCAATCGGTAACCACCCGGATACTGTTGTAGTAGTCATAAATTTCAAAAATGCCGGAATCTTCAAATATTGAAATTTTTTATTCCCCCTCATTTTTGCAAATTTTGACTATACTGAAATTTTTACTGAAATTCCCCCTCAAATCCGGAATTTTCAGTTTTCATCAAATGCGGAATTTAACTTTAGGCCCATCGGTAGTCTTCAACTCTAATGATCACCAAATTACTTTGGAATCAATGACTACCCTCTCATCTTCAACCATCTCTAACCTCATCATCTCAGCCTATCTCTAAGGCCTCTGACGGGGTCCCCGAACAGTCAGTATCGGATGTTAAAATTTCGAAAAAATTTCTATCACCAAATTTTTTCTAGACACCCGTCTCATCAAACCGAACAATAAATTTTTTCAATGCCTTAACAAGTTCGGGCGAACTTGTATATGCTAGTGAGACAAGTTCGGGCAAACTTAGTCAAATTGTGACAAGTTCGGGCGAACTTGGTTGGCCACCACCAAGTTTGGGCGAACTTGCATGAAATAGACAAGTTCAGGCGAACTTGTGCTTAATTTCAATGAAAATCAGTCAAGTTTGGGCGAACTTAATGAAAATTCATGAAAAACTTTGTCAAGTTCGGGCGAACTTGTTGAAAAGTCTAGAAAAACCATGTTAAGTTCGTGCGAACTTGGTCTCCCAAATCAGTCATTTTACACATTTTTCGATCCAAAATCCTTATTTCTTCGAATTTCGAGATGATTTCACCATAGATCTGGTCGAAATTGGTTTTCTAACAATCCTATCCATTCAATTTTGGATTTTGTCCGTGGATTGTAGGTTTATTTCATGTTTTAAGTCTAAAACCCCTCCTAATGTCCATAAATGTCCAAATTCATGAGCTTAGGTGATAACCGTTGCTCTTATACCAATTGAAGGTCCGTGATCAGGCGGTTCTAGACGGAAGTTAGTGGATAAACGTAAACCGATTCGGTAGAATGTTATTACAGAAAGGAGTAGAAACAGAATACAGCGGAAGTCTTCATTCATACCGAAAGAGTATACATCTTTATAAGTCCAGCTGCCGGAGTTCCTGGAGAGAATCCGGCAGCACCTCCCCATAGGGATGCTAAAAACTCAAATGACAAAATGAACAACACACCTATATATAGGGAGACAAGTTCGCTGGAGTTGAGGTAAGTTCAGGCGAACTTGACATCAACATGTAATCTCAAGCGAACTTGGCCCTGCTATAGTCAAGTTCGAGCGAACTTGACCACTAAAGGGCAAGTTCGGGCGAACTTGATCCCTTTTACACTGAAATCTCTGTATTCTGGTTGTGTGTTCGATTCTAACCTATACAATATTTGTCACACCCTCAATTTCCACTTGCGGAGTTGTACCATGAGGCGTGTGATCAAACCAGAATCTCAGACACTAGCAATATCGAACGACTCTATATGATTTATTTAAACGTTTTCCAAAAACATTTGTTTAACCATTCATAGTCATTTTCAAAATATCTTAGTTTCAAAGTTTAGCGGAAGCATTAAGGTAAAGTAACGGGCGCCAACACAAACGCCAAAACCAAAAATCCCAAATATTATTCGTAAATAAGACTCGATAAAAATGTCTTGATCAAATGTAAGTGAGTGCACCTAGCGCTCCTAGCGTCCTGAGAAACATGTAAAGAAACAAGTGTCAAATTAAAGAAGAGTGAGTTCACATGTTTTTATAAGTTCACAAGTTCGGTTTAAAATATTGTTTTTCCCCGTTATCCCTAACCCGGAATAACGACATAGTTCCATTATTCCTAACCCGGAATAATAATGTTGGTTCGTAATTAAGTTCAATGTTAACATGTAGGTAGCGAGCCTAAAGTTACGTCACATAAGAGTTCGCGATCGAATCTGACTGTTGTTGCCTCAGTGTTGCCAGGTTTATCACTGACCATGGTGAAAGTTAGGCCAAATTAATCACCCGTTGACCATTCCCGGTCGGCTAGCGCGACTAGCTCGGGTGGGGCTTGTCGGGCCTAGTAGTACTACTATAATTTCCCCGCTATTTAACCCAATACTAACGATCCGAGAGTTGGTTGAGGACTTCCGTGATAAAGCTACTTAGTGACCATAACGTATATTAATATTAACTTAGTTACCGAGGAGTTAACGGCGTTCATTTCGCATAACGTAAAAAGATAGAGTTGTAGAGCGTGTACATGTTTCTCCCCCTGTTGTTTAAAACTGGATAAAATAGGGGCCGTGAACTCACATTAAATTGATCGGTTAGAATAACGCCCCAGAAGCAAATGATGGAACCACTAATCGCGTCCTAACATGTCAACCGATTTAAAGTTAGTGTGTGAACACAATGACACAAAACCCTACACATAACTAACACACAGTACGGCACACGTAATAACCAATACGAAACCATAATCATGCATGAAAAGTATCATCATACAAAATAACGATCAAACCAACTAGTCATAAGCATAGGATAACTCATACAACCCTTAGGTACACACAAACGCAAGTTATCATGTTTCAGCTTGTACGCTCATAACTAGGCTTTTTTCGAGGATTTTTATAAAATAGTCCCAACGTTCCAAAAATTCCAATTCTTTTACAGGAGGTGTCAATTAGACTGTAGAATTTTATGTAAAAGTTTCAAGTCCTAAAGTTTTACCAATTATTTATAAACATTTATATACTAGGCTGCAATCAGATTCGTCGTTTTCTTACTGCAGTCCACAGAAAAAATTATTTAAAAATCATTGTTCATCCAATTAACAAAATTCCAGTGGAAGCGTTTCGGAAATTCCCGTCCCTAGTTACTGTACAAATTTCGTGACCTAACCCCTTACAGATTATGAGATCCTTCTCGATAAACAACCCAAATTCTGTAGAATTTACGCAGCTTCAGCTGCTGCACTAAATGACCATTTAAAAATAGCAAACGACCTCAGAAAAATATGAATCTGGCGTCATAACACGTTTTAGGTATTAGAAAATCCACTTTTCTATAAATAACGATCAGGTTACAGCCAACTGAAGTTGGCTGTAAATGTCAATCAGCAAACTGTTTTCGACTTTATCGCATTAGAACATGATTAAACGATCATGACGCTTAGGCGTATCGATTAACAACAGGTTAACTTGTCAAATATCATCATATATATCAATATTCATGCAAACCCTAAATATATAACATGATCTTTATCGCTAAAACGCAGCCTAAAATTTTAGTATTCAACATAACATCACAACCGCAAAGATTCGCACATTCATCCAAACTAATCATAAATCACAACACTTTTTCATACTAATAATCCTACCATTACATAATCATGATCAAGATTACACAGAAACTAGTGTGAATCGCAAAACAATTAAACCCTAACCTTGAAACGATGACAATTAGCGAACCGGGACAAGCTTGGAATCAATCCGGGAGTTGTAGGCTTGCGACCGTGAGAGGGGGGGGGCTGCCGTGACCTCCTTCTAGGGATTAGGGTTTTGTGTTTTCTTTTAAAACATCCCATGCATACATACATTTATATATAACAAGGGGGAAGGGGGGCGGTTTGGGTAAGTGTCTTGGGCCTCAAGTTTAGGTTATTTCCTTGGGCCGCAAGGAGGTGTAGGTCGAAAGGTCGACACGTTTCGCGGCTCGATTCGGTTCGGCTATTTATTTATTATTTTTTTTTACAAATCGGTAACATTAGCTTATAACTAATAAATCACGGAATCAAAGCGTGATACAATAATCTACAAGCGTCTAATAACACATAGCACGTAATTCGGATACAGCCCGTCTAATAACACATAGCACGTAATTCACCCTATAGATTCACAAAGTTAGCGTAGTTATTGCGAGCGTGTAATTTAATTCTCCGAATTAAATCAGCGTAGGAGTGAATAACCATAAAGTAGCGCATTTAAGATACCTGAAAAGCGGGATGTCACATTATCCCCATGTTGAAAGAATTTTCGTCCCGAAAATTGAGTAAACGCGGTTTAGAATGCAACGCACACAAGTTCAGTTTGTTAGAATGGTAGAAGTAAATCCTAGGCTGTCACATCATCCCCATGTTGAAAGAATTTTGTCCCGAAATTTAGTTGGTGGTAACATCAGGTTGCTGCTCAGCTGCAAAAAGGTGTGGATATTTGCTTTTCATTTGGTCCTCTCTTTCCAACGTGAACTCCGGTCCATGCTTAGAGTTCCAACGAATCTTGACGATCGGTATCTTGCTATGCCTTCGAGTCTTAATCTCACGGTCCATGATCTCGATAGGTTGTTCCACAAAATGCAGTTGCTCATCCATGTGAATCTCATCCAATGGAATGACTAGGGTCTCATCTGATAGGCACTTCTTCAGATTGGACACGTGAAAAACGTTGTGAACTCCACTGAGTTCGGCAGGAAGGTCTAACTGATAAGCTACGGGCCCGATACGCTTCGAAATCCCAAATGGGCCTACGTACCGTGGATTTAGTTTGCCTCGTTTCCCAAAATGAATTACCCCCTTCCAGGGTGACACTTTCAGTAGGACGCAGTCACCTACTTGAAATTCGAGCGGTTTGCGTCATTGATCAGCGTAGCTTTTCTGTCGATCTCGTGCTGCTGCCATGCGGTTTCTGATTAGCAAAATCTTTTCAGTAGCCTCAAGTATCAACTCAGGACCTGTGAGTTGACTGTCACCGACTTCTGCCCAACAGAACGGTGATCTACATTTGCGACCGTACAATGCTTCAAACGGTGCTGCCTGAATACTCGTATGGTAACTGTTGTTATACGAGAATTCCACTAAAGGCAGATGGATTTCCCAACTGTTCCCAAAGTCTACCACGCATGCCCTAAGCATGTCTTCCAAGGTCTGAATGGTCCTTTCACTTTGACCATCCGTCTGAGGGTGGTAAGCTGTGCTCATATCTAAGCGTGTACCCAACGCTTTCTGAAGTGACTGCCAAAAGTTGGACGTGAAACGAGCACTCTGTCTGAGATGATGGATGTTGGCACCCCGTGCCGAGAAACTACTTCCTTAATGTAGATGCGAGTCAACTTATCCATCTTATCTGTTTCTTTGGTCGCTAGGAAGTGTGCAGACTTAGTTAGACGATCCACGATTACCCAGATGGTATCGCAACCACCCGGAGTTCGCGGGAGTTTAGTGATAAAGTCCATCGAGATCTGATCCCATTTCCACACTGGGATCTCAGGTTGTTGAAGTAACCTGGATGGCTTCTGGTATTCCACCTTGACTTTCGCACAAGTCAAACACTTGCTCACGTAGGTGGCTATATCCGCTTTCATATTGGGCCACCAATACGCGGCTTTAAGGTCTTGATACATCTTATCCGAACCAGGATGGACAGAGTATCGGGATTTGTGTGCTTCGTCCATAACTGGCTTTCTGAGGTCTCCGTAGAGAGGTACCCATATACGATTCATGAAATACCGGGCACCATTGGGTTTCACTTCCCAATCGCGTTCCATCTTTCCCACTGATTCGGCCTTTATGTTCTCTTCCTTAACTGCTTTTAGCTGCGCGTCGCGTATTTGTTCGGGTAATCCAGAATGAATTGTGAACTGCAGCGCTCGTACCCGACGAGGTTTCAAGTGCTCCTTCTGACTGAGGGCATCAGCTACCACGTTAGCTTTACCTGGGTGATACCGAATGGCACATTCATAATCATTCAGGAGTTCGACCCAGCGATGCTGTCGCATGTTCAACTCCTTTTGGTCAAAAATATGTTGGAGGGTCTTGTGATCCGTGTAGATTGTGCACCTTGTTCCATATAGATAGTGTCTCCAAATCTTAAGTGCAAACACAACTGCTCCCAATTCCAAGTCATGTGTCATGTAGTTCTTCTCGTGAACCTTCAACTGTCGGGATGCATACGCGATGACCTTATCACGTTGCATGAGTACACATCCCAATCCCTGAATGGAAGCGTCACAATATACCACAAAATCATCTGTCCCTTCTGGCAAGGACAAAATGGGCGCACTGCAAAGCTTCTGCTTCAGTAATTGAAATGCTGCTTCCTGTTTGTCACCCCAAGCATACTTGGTGCCCTTCTGGGTGAGAGTGGTAAGTGGTTGTGCGATCTTGGAAAATCCCTCGATGAAACTTCTATAGTAACCAGCCAAACCCAAAAATTGGCGGATCTCTGTCGGTGTCCTGGGTGCTTCCTAGTTTTTGATAGCATCGATCTTGGTGGGATCAACGTGTATACCCTTTTCATTCAAGATATGCCCGAGAAACTGAACTTCCCGAATCCAGAAATCACATTTCAAAAATTTGGCATATAGCTTCTCCTGTTGAAGTAGTTCCAGCAATATTCGTAGATGCTCAGCATGTTCTTCTTCACCCTTAGAGTAGATGAGTATATCATCGATGAACACGATGACAAACTTGTCGAGGTACGGCTTACACACGCGGTTCATGAGGTCCATGAACATCGCAGGTGCATTGGTGAGACCGAAGGGCATGACCAAGAACTCGTAATGGCCACACCAAGTGCGAAATGCCGTCTTGGAGATATCCTCCTCCCTGACGCGTAGCTGGTGATAACCGGACCGTAGATCAATCTTGGAGTAGTAGCTTGACCCTTGAAGTTGGTCGAAAAGATCGTCGATGTGCGGTAATGTGTATCGGTTCTTGACGGTGATCTTATTGAGTTCCCTGTAGTCGATGCACATGCGGAAGGTCCCGTCCTTCTTCTTGACAAAAAGGACCGAAGCTCCCCATAGCGAAGTACTGGGTCGGATAAATCCTTTTTCCAACAATTCCTGAAGTTGGGTAGACAGCTCTTGCAGCTCTGCTGGAGCTAAGCGGTACGGGGCCTTGGCGATAGGAGTCGCATGGTTCGCCAATTCGATTTCAAACTCCACTTGTCTCAGTGGTGGAAGACCGGTAACCCCTCTGGAAACACATCGGGAAAGTCACGGACGACGGGGATATCTTCAATCCGCTTCTCGTCCTTAGACTGCTCGGTGACCATTGCGAGCAAAGCAAAAGAGTTCTTCTTCCGAAGATACTTCTGAGCTTGCATGTAAGAGATGATGTTTGTGACGAGGCCTGCCTTCTCGCCTTGCACCATCAAGACTTCGTCGTTAGAGAGCGGAATACGGATAGCTTTCTCGAAACAGAGAACTTCAGCTCGGACGTCGGATAGCCAGTCCATTCCGGCTACCACATCAAAACTACCCAGAGTAGTTGTCATCAGATCAATGGTAAAGTTGTGACCCGCGAGTTTAAGTTGACAGCCGGTCAGAGTTACATCTACAGATTTACCATCGGCTAGTTCTATGACGTAAGGGGTCTCTAGGGGTTTAGGTGTGAGATTTAGGTTCTTCCTAAAAGACTCAGATATAAAACTCTTATCCGCACCCGTATTAAAAAGTACAATAGCAAAATGATCGTTAAGGGGAAACTTACCGGTGACCACATTCGAGTCGTTTCTGGCCTCTCCACGGCCTAGCGTGAATGCACGTCCTTTGGCACCTCCTGTGCCACCATTTCCAATGTTGCCATTGTTGTTATTGTTGTTGTTGTTGTGGTTGTTGTTATTCCCACCATTGTTGTTGTTGCGAAGTTGCGGGCAGTCTCGCTTGAAATGGGCAGTACTACCTCACTGATAGCATCCCTGGTTATTACCTTGCTGTTGACCCTGGTGCTGGTTCTGATTTTGTCGTGTCATGATCTCCCCGCGACAATCCTTTGCCGCGTGTCCTGCTTTGCCAAATCGTTGGCAGCGATTTCTAGCGCAAGGGCCGTGATGATGGAGGTTACAACGATTACATTGCGGCTTTCGACCCGCATAGCCGCTCAAGTTCTGGGCGTTGTTGGCAGACTGATTGTTGTGACCCCGATTGTTGTTGAAATTGTTGGACCGCTTCTGGTTTCCTTGTTGTGGCTAGGCTGATGAAGACTGCCGAGCAGGTGAGTCTTCAAATTTTCTTTTGTTGTCAGGGACAATTTCAGTTGCACCCCTAGGTTGCAACTTCCTTTGCTCCACCGCCTTATCGGTGAGTTTATACGCCAGCCTAATCGCTTGATGCTCCGTCGTAGGGTTGCTAGACATTACCATGCCCTGGATCTCAGGGACCAGATCCCCAAGATAAAACTCAAGTCGTTTTTCGACGGTGTTAGCCAAATCGGGACAAAGGAACACCAGATCATGATGTTTTGCCGTGTACGCTTCAATTTCTGACCCAACCATCTTGTGGTTCCACAACGCCTATTCCAACTGTTGAACTCTGTCCCGTGGACAGTATTCCTCCTTGATTAGGGCCTTAAATTCGGTCCAGGCCATTGCGTTCGCCGCAAGAAGTCCACGCGTTTGGACTTGTGCGTTCCACAAGGTCAATGCCCCATCTTCCAACGTTGAGGCAGCATACTTGACCTTATTAGCTTCAAGGAAATTGCACATCTCGAAAACCGATTCAGACTTTTCAATCCAACGGACCAGTCCTATGGGTCCTTCAACGCCCGTGAACTTGCTCGGTTTTGCATCCAGGAACATCTTGTAGGGGTTAAGACCCCCTCCTGAGGATAGAAGATAGGTAGTTAGCGAGAAAGTCTATTAGCCCAACTATTAGATTTTCCCATGAAAATTTAATGATGGTTACCTGCTGGTGGGTTAGGAACACCTGCCAGAGCAGCATTCACGTGTTCTTGGATTAATGCGGCCAATTCTTCAGTTGACATGTTGAGGTTTCCGCGACGACCGGTTGCCATTTCAGATCTTTGCAAGACAACACAAACACACACCGATAAGTATATATATCCAATATAGTTATCATATTCCACACTTCAATAATCACACAAGTTATGTCAACCCAACAAATTAAACAATTAAAAGGAACATTCGATTAAATAAATTGCAATGTCTCACAAAATACCAACCAAACATCTCAGTTTAATTATAAAATTTCAAGTTCAAACATAAGTGGAAACAAACAAACTAAAGGAAACAAACGGGGATTGACGAGACGAGTTAGTCATCTACGTCTCCATCTCCCAAGTCGCTATCATTACCGTCATCCTCTTCGGCGTTTTCAGCTTCAACAGCCGGGTCCTGTTCCGGCTCTTCTTCCTCCGGATCTTCCTCTGGATCCTCCTCCTGGTTTTCCTCTGGATCCTCCCCTTCTTCCTCTACTAGCACTGGAGGGGCCGGTGCTGGTGCGGGTACTGGGATAGGTGGTGCTTGGTTCTGCTCCAGTTCTTGAATCCTCCAGCTGGACTCAAGAACTCTGTCTTCGAGCCAGTCAGCCCTCAGCCGCTCCGCACGAAAGTCCTTAGCTAAAATGTTTCGAACTCTCTTATTCTCATATTGCTCTTCCTCGAGCTCTCCAGTTTTACCAGTTAGCTGACGTATCATCCATCCCTGTGCTTTGATAGTCTCCTGCATTCTCTCCAGCTGTTCCTGTTGTTTCCTTAACACATCTCTAAGTAGATCGTCCCCACTCCTAAAGAGTTGACCGGATCGACCGGTATAGCGATGGTCGGACGGGAGGACGACTCCCCTCCTAGAGCGAGCCTTTTCCTAGTAGCTGAGCGTGTCTCCACGCCACAAGGTGGTGAGGGTTCGACCATGGGTGCCTTCCCCGGCGCCCTTGATTGTCGAGATCTGTTGATGATGATGATGACATAGCCTGCTAGGTTGGTGTAGTTAGTTACGAGTTGCGTGCATCACAATATACATATATATCTCACATAGAACAATTGTAGTATAACATATAACAAGAAATCACAGTTCGGTGCCAACTAAGTCTAGTGTCGTGTAACAGCCATAGTTTAGGTCTACTTTTAATGCAAACATGGTTCTCTATAGCTAGAGGCTCTGATACCAATCTGTCACACCCTCAATTTCCACTTGCAGAGTTTTACCGTGAGGCGTGTGATCAAACCAGAATCTCAGACACTAGCAATATCGAACGACACTATATGATTTATTTAAACGTTTTCCAAAAACATTTGTTTAACCATTCATAGTCATTTTCAAAGTATCTTAGTTTCAAAGTTTAGCGGAAGCATTAAGGTAAAGTAACGGGCGCCAACACAAACGCCAAAACCAAAAATCCCAAACATTATTCGTAAATAAGACTCGATAAAAATGTCTTGATCAAATGTAAGTGAGTGCACCTAGCGCTCCTAGCGTCCCGAGAAACATGTAAAGAAACAAGTGTCAACATTAAAGAAGAGTGAGTTCACAGGTTTTTATAAGTTCACAGGTTCGGTTTAAAATATTGTTTTTCCCCATTATCCCTAACCCGGGATAACGACATAGTTCCATTATTCCTAACCCGGAATAATAATGTTGGTTCGTAATTAAGTTCGATGTTAACATGTAGGTAGCGAGCCTAAAGTTACGTCACATAAGAGTTCGCGATCGAAGCTGACTGTTGTTGCCTCAGTGTTGCCAGTTCTATCACTGACCATGGCGAAAGTTAGGCCAAATTAATCACCCGTTGACCATTCCCGGTCGGCTAGCGCGACTAGCTCGGGTGGGGCTTGTCGGGCCCAGTAGTACTACTATAATTTCCCCGCTATTTAACCCAATACTAACGATCCGAGAGTTGGTTGAGGACTTCCGTGATAAAGCTACTTAGTGACCATAACGTATATTAACATTAACTTAGTTACCGAGTAGTTAACGGCGTTAATTTCACATAACGTAAAAAGATAGAGTTGTAGAGCGTGTACATGTTTCTCCCCCTATTGTTTAAAACCGGATAAAATAGGGGCCATAAACTCACCTTAAATTGCTCGGTTAGAATAACGCACAAGAAGCAAATGATGGAACCACTAATCGCGTCCTAACATGTCAACCGATTTAAAATTAGTGTGTGAACACACTGACACAAAACCCTACGCATAACTAACAAACAGTACGGCACACGTAATAACCAATTCAAAACCATAATCATGCATGCAAAGTACCATCATACAAAATAATGATCAAACCAATGAGTCATAAGCATAGGACAACACATACAACACTTAGGTACACACAAACGCAAGTTATCATGTTTCAGCTTGTACGCTCATAACTAGGCTGTTTTCGAGGATTTTTATAAAATAGTTCCAACGTTCCAAAAATTCCAATTTTATTACAGGAGGTGTCAATCTGACTGTAGAATTTTATGTAATATTTTCAAGTCCTAAAGTTTTACCAATTATTTATAAACATTTATATACTAGCCTGCAGTCAGATTCGTCGTTTTCTGACTGCAGTCCACGGGAAAAATTATTTAAAAATCATTATTCATCCAATTAACAAAATTCCAGTGGGAGCTTTTCTTAAATTCCTGTCCCTAGCTACTGTACAAATTTAGTGACCTAACCCCCTACAGACTATGAGATCCGACTCGATAAACAACCTACAAATTCTGCAGAATTTACGCAGCTTCAGCTGCTGCACTAAATGACCATTTAAAAATAGCAAACTACATCAGAAAAATATGAATCTGGCGCCATTTGAAGCGTTTTTCAAAAATACACGTTTTAGGCTTCAGAAAATCCACTTTTCGATAAATAACGGTCAGGTTACAGCCAATTGAAGTTGGTTGTAAATGTCAATCAGCAAACTGTTTTCGACTTTATCGCATTAGAACATGTTTAAACGATCATGACGCTTAGGCGTATCGATTAACAACAGGTTAACTTGTCAAATATCATCATATATATCAATATTCATGCAAACCCTAAATATATAACATGATCTTTATCGCTAAAAGGCAGCCTACAATTTTAGTATTCAACATAACATCACAACCGCAAAGATTCGCACATTCATCCGAACTAATCATAAAGCACAACACTTTTTCATACTAATAATCCTACCATTACATAATCATGATCAAGATTACACAAAACCTAGTGCGAATCGCAAAACAATTAAACCCTAACCTTGAAACGATGACAATTAGCGAACCGGGACAAGCTTGGAATCAATCCGGGAGTTGTAGGCTTGCGACCGTGAGAGGGGGGCTGCCGTCGACCTCCTTTTAGGGATTTGGGTTTTGTGTTTTCTTTTAAAACATCCGATGCATACATACATTTATATATAACAAGGGGGAAGGGGGGGCGGTCGCAATAGGGGGGGGGGTGTTTGGGTAAGTGGCTTGGGCCTCAAGTTTAGGTTATTTACTTGGGCCGCAAGGAGGTGTGGGTCGAAAGGTCGACACGTTTCGCGGCTCGGTTCGGTTCGGCTATTTATTTATTATTTTTTTTTACAAATCGGTAACATAAGCTTATAACTAATAAATCACGGAATCAAAGCGTGATACAATAATCTACAAGCGTCTAATAACACATAGCACGTAATTCGGATACAACCCGTCTAATAACACATAGCACGTAATTCACCCTATAGATTCACAAAGTTAGCGTAGTTATTGCGAGCGTGTAATTTAATTCTCTGAATTAAAGCAACGTAGGAGTGAATAACCATAAAGTAGCGCGTTTAAGATACCTGAAAAGCCGGGATGTCACAATATTCAACACACGCTCTATCTAGCCTATTCGACAAGTGACGAACACAAAATGCATCAACAGATTGGCATTGTGAAGTCAAGTTCGGCCGAACTTGACTATGTCAAGTTCGCCCGAACTTCCTCTCCCTCTAGCGAACTTGTACCACTATATATAGCTAGCTTGTGTCTTTTCATTTGTAACTTTGTGCACTTTGAGGCGAAGCTCTGTCAAACTGGAGACTTGATGTTATATCAATAAAATTGACGTTAACTGATTAATTCTTGTTATTTGGTAATCGTGTCATAAAATTTCCCCTATTATGGACATAAGATATCAAATCTAGGTTCCTATGCTATAAGGATCGGTTCTACACTTTGACTTGGCCATTTTTAGCATCTCCGTTTCATGTCCTTCTAACTTGTCAATGAAATCTGATAACTTGAAATGCATCCAACTTGGACTATTCTTCAATACCATCAAGTAGGTCGTCCACTCCCCCTCAGGAAGTGCATCAGCCAACTTGTCAATCATCTCTTCATCTGTTTTGTGTAGATGGTGCTTTCGCATCTGAACTATCAAATGACAATATCTATCGATCATTTTTTTCATGGTTTCTCCTTTGATCCTCGTGAAAATGTCAAACTCTTTCTTGATTAAAGCCTTCTTGCTTTTAATCATCTCGGCACTTCCCAGATATTTAGCACATAGTGCATTCCACAGCATCTGTGACGTCTTGCATTCAGGTAGCCAGATCAAGATATCTTCTTTCAGCGATTGTTGTATCAGACTAATCATTTTCTTCTCTTGTGACATCTGTGCTTTCTAATCGTTGTACTGGTATCTAACAATATTATAATAATGAAAATTTTGTATTACATTTATGATTTTGGTATATTTATTTTACGACTATTGCGTAATTACAATCCTTGTTCAAATCGGATCTTTTAAACACTTTCTGGAAGCGTAATCGTGAAACGAAATCCATTAAATGCAACGTATGTCCTGGGATGATGAAATAATCTAAACATACCCTAAATATCCTTTATATAACTTTGAAATAAGTTTTGAAAGGTTTGGGAGGCCAAAAACAAGCTTATTCGATCATAGGAACTAAATATGTCAAACTGCGAAAGTCTGCCGATTCTCGTAGTGACGTACATTCTAGAACATTAACACAAGCTTAACATACCTTATATACCCTTGACATAACTTAGAAATGAGTTTCGAAGGCTTCGGTATGGCAAATCACACATTTGCAACTTCAGGGGCTATTTTGCAAACTTTGTGAAACTATGCCTTTTTGCGTAAACCACTATCCAGAACATGTACCGACATCCAAAATATTTTTCTAATCATCAATATATCATATTTTAATGACTGGAATGCAAAAATGTCATTCGTTGCGCATTTACGGTCACACACGCGTTCGTTTCGATTTTCGTCGTAATTAACCGAAAACCGTGACCGTACGACTAAACGAACTGACCTTTGGAACATTTTCCAACATATTTCAAGTTCCCTATACTTTTTTGTCCTTATGGAGCTTTGAAATAAGGTAAACGAGTGTTAGAAGTGCGCGAAACGCAACGAAATGATGCAGGGGCCTGTTCTGCCATTTTATGAAACTTTGCCCAGGTCACAGGCTTACGGACCGTAAGCCATAACACCATACGGTCCATAAGGACCTGCCCAGCTCACAAAAACAGCTGTTAACAGCCTGTTTGTTTTAGGACACTAGGCATTCGAACATGATCTATTTGACTATTACAAGGCTTGAATGGATAGACCTTTGATTGATAGGAGTCTATTTGACGGTTACAAGGCTTGAATGTGTTTTCCAACAAATCTAAATACATGTTTAACAATAAAATCAATGGTTTATAAAATATATCTTTCGATTATTTCAAAGACGTGTTTTATTACAAGACATTTAGGTTATACTTGACATTTGGTTCATACAAGACTTTGTTTATACAAGACATTTGGTTTATACTTGACTTTTGGTTACACAAGACTTGTTTATATATGACTTTGGTTTACATGACTTGGGTTTGCATTTGCTTTGGTTTAAACAAGACTTTTCGATGATGGTTGGTTTATGGCGAGTGATTTAAATAACGTGACGTATGTAATATAATAAAAGCATGGTGGATACGCCGATGGTACTTCCTATATATAAGTGCTTCGATTATCTTACATAGTGTGGCGTTATCTAAATCATTCTAAACAAATACAAGAATTACCTTAGTTATCTACTCAACCTTGCATTACTTCTTGGTTTTGTATTGATTTTCATAAGATCTTTATAAACGAAACTTTTTATGATTCATGGCTACTTTTGTATAAATTCAAACATTTCCTTACAATAATCAAAGCCATGAAACAACATCACAAAACCTATGTTACTCACAGGTATTTTTATGCTGACGTACTTTATTTTCACATATGTTTTAGGAGCAAATGCTTAAGGTTGATCATGCGTCACATAGGACGGACTTTGGTCTTTAGTAGCTTAAAACTTGAAGACAATTTAACTTATATTATGTTTTATGTTTAAATTTCCAGACAATGTAAACAATTTATATTAAACAAAACTTAACTTGTTATGCCATGGTTATTGAAACAATAATTATGTTACAACACTCCGCGATGTTTCCGCCACAGTTTGTTGTTTTACGTGGTCGGGGTGTGACATCTCTGCCACACATGCATCTTTAAGTTCTGGCGTAAACTTTACTAATGAAAGATCTTGATTACGTTCATCCTTTGGCCACATATATCCGGTTTGAACAGCAACCCAACTGAGGAAGTGATTCGCTTGAACCCAGTTCACGAACTTTTCTTTCCAGCCTTCAAGTTCATCCATGCTCATCAACTTTGGCGGCTTAACCGAAGTTTCCATCTCATTATCCAGATTCATCTGGTTCACCGCTTTTGCATTTGCGTTCGCATTTGATGTAGAAGCTATTGTTGAAGCAAAGGCGTTGTGGAAATCATCCATCTTGAAAATTAGACGAATATATTTGAAACACGTTCAAAAGCACTTGAAGATTGATTAGCAAACTGACAAGTTCAGGCAAACATGTGCATGAAAACAATATTCAGATTCAATTTCAACAAGTTCGCCCGAACTAGTATGAAATTTTCAGAAATTTTCACTTAAGAACAAGTTCGGGCGAACTTGTGATGATTTTTGAAATATTTTCAATGTTTACCAAGTTCGGGTGAACTTATGAAAAAAATTCAACAAAATTTTGACAAGTTCGGGTGAACTTGATAAAAAATCTGAAATTTTAACAACTTCGCGGGAAGTTGTTTAATATAAAAAAATGATGATTTTAAGCCAAGTTCGGGCGAATTTGATGTATAAGTTCGAGCGAAGTTATGTTATCAAACATGGTTTTTGACATTTTTGACATGAAATCGATTGAATTTGATTCTGAAACTTTCAAGGGTTTGTTATTAGGTGATAATGTATGACATATTCAATTTTAGCCATTTTTAACCGTAGGTTCATCAATTTTGTGAAAAAGTGTAGAAAAATGAAAGAAATTGGTATAAATAGAGAGTGTCTTGTGTAGATCTCAGCAAATAGGTATCCATGGCTCTTATACCATTTGTTAGGATCGCTCCTCCAATGCATAGGAACCTAATTTGTATCTATAGTCATCGTATGCGGAATTTACGTGATTAGTTAATCAAATACACAAGATTTAGTGTTTAAAGATCGTTTTATTAATGTCCAAAGATGTTACAATGTAGTTTTTAAACCGACAGAGCTTCGCCATCTACAATGCAAAGTTCTTACAATGAAAGACCCAAAGAAAACTATATATAGAGCACCAAGTTCGCTCGAACTGTGACTTGGCTAGAACAAGTTCGGGCGAACTTGTTCAGCCTTCACACAAGTTCGGCCAAACTTGTGCTATTACAACCATAAATATCACAAATCTAACATTTCAAGCCCTAATTACACAGACTCTATCCAAGACCTAGACAATAGACATCATGTATCAACATATATTTCCATCATTACACTTGAATTATTCATTAACACTTCAAATCAAACTATTCATGCATGAGGAAACCAAATTAGATAAAACTATAATCATCTAAAGTAATACCTGTACTTCCATGGCTATGATTGAGTAAATTATAAGCAAGACTATCTCTAACTTGCATTCATTTTATTGATTCACCCCTACCATTTTCCCCAACGACATTATCATCATCAAACAAATCAAACTTCAAATCGTCATCCATTGTTTAAAGTTAACGAATTTTGGCATCTTTGTTTTTCTTTGTTGTTACCACGCCTCGAATTTAGAAGCCCTGATGATCAGGAAATCGAATATTACAAGTAGGCCAATTAGTTTGGAGATGATAACATATTCTACAAAAACCAAGTTTCCCACCACACGATCATCGGCTATATGTAACTAACAATTACTTTCATGTCTTCAATTGAAATCGAAACTCCAACTTCTATGTTTGGATTTATATACCAGGAGACTTCATATTCTAAATCAAATTTTAATGATACATGGGATATAACATGAAATTTGGCAAAAATAGAATAAAAGGAGAAAAAAGAGCTTTAGTTATGGCCTATTTTAATTGTGACCATGTGCGTTTGTTCATGCAGATCATGACACAAAGCGACACCATTGCTTACAAAGAATCGTCACTTTAACAAAGGGATGTGAATTTGAAAAGGATATCCATATTCTTACTTCAATTAATTAATTGTTAAAAGAATTACATAGGACAGATGCAATTGGAGAACTTTTGTATAGAATGTAAAAGTAATATTCAAAAGTAACTCTTTTTAACCGACGTGACTTTTTTAAGAGGTGTGATGTATTTAAAAGTGTTTTAAAGGGTTGTGACTTTTTTGAAGAGGTGTCATCTAAATCATTGTGTCGTATACATTAGTTTGAAGGGTTGTGACTTTTTTAGAGGTGTGATCTAAACCATTGTGTCTTAAGTTACTTTTTTGTTGTATTATATATAATAAAATGAAAGGGTGTGGGTAAAATGAACTAAAGGATGTAACTTTTAAACAAATGGGACATAACCAAAGTTGCTAATTGTATAAGAGTATATAATGTATAGGAAATGCATAATCTATTAATAACCGAATCTCATGTTTATGATATTGTCATCCTAAGAATTTAGATATAGAATTTGTAACTTAGATTGTCTATTAATCATACAACCTAAAAATATATATGTGAATGGTTAAATTATAATAATTGTGGAAATGAAATGATATAGATAATCGTTTATGGAATTTGACAAATCACAAAGTTGTAATTCTATGTTTTGGTGAAAATAGTGTAGTTGATACTAAGAAGCTTATATTTAAAATCCTATAAACTATAAAATTATAAATCGGCGAGAATAAGATATTTGATCGTAAGTTTATATATATAATAAATTTCATATTATATTAATTTTAGGAATTGGTATTAATTTATATAAATTGTCAAAATAATAATCTAGGAATTTGGGATAATAATATTTAGGGGTACTTGATTACTTCAAACCCTAGAGCATTTGTATATTGTTGTTGGTATTTTATTGATTGATATATATAAATATAAATATATATTCTAGGATAGTGTTTCTCTTGGTATTTTCTCAATTTCGTTTGGTCGATTCCAGGATATAAAATAGAACGCAACCCGTGAGTAATCTATTCCATTTTTCCCCTTTTTAATCTTTTACAAATTTTGGGGTGCATTATGTTATACAGGTTTTCAACTTATTCAACATGCTAAGTTCAAGTGTTATTATGTGAACGCCTTATGTGATTTCATTCATTTTATACGCTACTTGATGTCAAGTCTATTGCATGCTATTGAGTCTTGTGGATCCACGGCTGACTAGGTTCCCCATGGCCGTGGGTTGTAGCCTAGTATCGTCAACAGTATTAGATTTGCTCTTCGGGGCTTGAGACTAATGCACGCTATTGTCATGAGTCTACTATTTATTTTGTTGTGTGTTGTTAAATGGTTATGCGTTCTTGTTTGGTATTTATGTGATTATTACCAAAGTTAGCATCATGAGACAATCACCATACTAACCTTGAAATGCATGATAAATTTATTTATTTTAAAATTAATATAAAAACGTTTTTAAAATAAAATGAGGAAATTACTCACCAACCTGTTTGTTGACCCAAAAAAATATATTTTCCTAACATGGTGCAGGTAATCAAGGTTGATGATCGAGTGAAGAGGTCATGTAGCATAGGCCTTAGGAAATAAATGGGAAAACTTATGTTATTCATAAACTTTTTCAAAAGATATTTGACATGGTTTACAGTCATTCATGTCAAACTTTTTCAAAAGAGATTTGACATATCTATTTTAATGAATGAAATTTCCATTTTCGAGTTGTTGTACTTGGAGGACAAGAAAACATTGTAACTCCCCCATGGCACTCATTTCAAATTAAGTTGCATCAATTTTCTGAAAGCTTCAAATGAGGATCCAAAGACGATATCATCCACATAGATCTGTACAATTAACAGATTTTTCCCTTCCCATTTAAGAAAAAGATTTTTATCAATTTTACCTCTTTTAAATTTGTTAGATAGGAGAAAGGCGGATATGGTATCATACTAGGCTTTTTGTGCATGTTTTAGTCCATACAAGGCTTTGTTTAGCTTGTAGACATAATCAGGATGGAATGAGTCTTCAAATCCAGGTGGTTGACACACATAGACCTCTTCTTGGATTTTTCCATTGAGAAAAATACTCTTTATATCCATCTGATACACCTTCATGTTGTGGTTGACAACAAAGGCCAAGAAGAGTCTTATAGTTTCCTACCTTGCTACAGGAACAAAGGTTTCATCATAGTCAATTCCTTCTTCTTGTTTATACCCCTGAACCACAAGCCTGACTTTGTTTTTGATAACTATGCCTCTTTCATCAGTTCTATTTTTGAAGACCCACCTTGTACCAATTGGACATGTGTCATCTGGTAATGGTACAAGTTCCCAAACTTGTTGTCTTATAAACTGAAGAAGCTCTTCTTGCATGGCTTCTATCTAACTGTTGTCTTTTAATGCCTCTTAGTCTTTGACAGGTTGGATGAGTGATAGAAAGCATGCAAATAGGAAGACATATGAGGTTTAGCTTTTTGTGAGCACTCCTACATTGATATCTCCTATAACTTGTTTAGGTGGATGAGATATGTGGAAGATAGTGTTTCCAATGTATGAAATAAGGGAATTTTGTGGTGAGGGGTATAATTGAGACTTTTCTACTGAAACCTCTGTTGTCATTGTAGTATGGTCAACAGTGGTTTGAAATGGTGGTGGTGGGATTGGCCTAAGTGGTTAGTTATTTGATGATGAAGATAGATCAGTGGATTGACCACAAGCCGCATCAGAGGTTTAGGGTTAACTTTGGTCAACAATGCTTCCAGTTATCGTGGACTAACTTTTGTTTTGTGTAGAGGAACTTTGTGGATCAGAAGGGACTTTATATTGAGATGGCATTTCAATGTCAAACCTGTAATCTTGTTGTGCTGCATTTTGTTTACCTATATCAACACCAACCTTCAAAATTGAATTTATCGAGATCAGATAATTTTTGCAGGATTTTTAGGGATTTTCAAGGATGATAATTCATTGAAATTTACATTCAAAGTTCCGTCTATAGTCATGGTCCTTGAGTTAAACACTTTGTAGGTCTTGGCTGTAGAAGAATATCCCAAGAAGTATCCACAATCCACTTTAGCTGCAAACTTTGAAATTGAATCTTTGAGATTCAAGATAAAGCATGGTCAACCAAAGATTCTAAAAAATGTTATTATTGGTTTTATTTTGGACAAAATCTCATAGGCAGTCTTTTGATGCCTAGGATTTATTAAGACCATGTTTTAAATATAGTATGCAGCATTCACAGCCTCTGCCCAGAAGGACAATGGAAGACCCAAATCTGCACGCATAGTCCTTGCACCCTCAATAAGAAATCTGTTTTTTTCTTTCAACAACCTCATTTTGTTCAGGTGTTCTAGGAATACTGAATTACCTCAGTACTCCTTTGGATATGCATAATTCATCAAGCTCTTGATTTCTGATTTTTGTCCCATTGTCACTTCTGATGGACTTTACAGGAAGATCATATTGTTTTTCTATTTTTATAATAAACTCTTTTGAAATTCTGATGTCTCATCTTTTGAGTGAAGAAAGAATGTCCATGTAAACCTAGAAAAATCATCAACTATTACCAAGAAATAACACTTTTTCTTCAAGCTCATGATTTTCGCTAGGCTAAACAAATCAATATGCAACAGTTGTAAGCATTTGGTTTTTTTAGGCTCTTCAATGGGCTTGTGTGAAACCTTGTGTTGTTTTCCATTTTGATAGGAGACACAATGTTCATCACATTTGAATGGTTTTTGGTTGGTAAAAATCTGACAAGCTTTTCCTTTGTTAGGGTGTTAATTGTTTTTTAAAGTAACATGTCCCAACCATCTATGCCATAACTCTGTCTCTTTTGAAGAGGCAACAAAAAATATGAAAACATTGGATTTTGGGTTTTCTTTAGACATTTCTACTATATAAACATTGCCACTTCTATGAGCAACAAGTTGTGCAGTGCTTTCAGCTACAATTTTGTCAATCTTTATGACAACCTCAGGTCCAACGATTTTCCAAGTTGTCTTTGTAGAAAATGAGCCATAGCCTTCGTCACTCATTTGTGAAACACCGAGTAACTTAAAGTTTAAATTGTCTATTAGATTAACATTATCAAATTTTAGCTTTCCAGCTTAGAGAGTCCCTGACCCCATTCCCTTTCTTTTAGCATTATTACCAAAAGAAATATCACCACCTCCATGAGAGAGGAAGTTTGTCAGCAGAGCTTTGCATCCAATCATGTCTGGCTCTTCCACTATCTACATACCATAGGCTATCTGGGCATGTGGATACTCCCATTTTGGTGGTCATGAATGCGCATGCGCACTTATTCTCCCCTTCAGTTGTATTCTAGGGATCACTATTTTTTACAACATTATCATCACTTTTTTCACAAACAGTTGTTTGTACTGAGTTGGATATACTCTCGACATTTTGTATGTTAAAAATTTCTTGGTTGTTTTTAACAATCTCCATATATATCTTTTGGATCTACTGAACCCTATATAAGAACAGATGTTTGGAAAGCGAAAATATTCTATATCATCTGATCGACAATAAAACAATACTTTAAAGATTCAACTCTTCCCAAAGGCAAAGACATCAACTTCTACTATCAAAGGTCTGTTAGACTAAAGAGAACCTCTGATAATGAAGAATTAAAGAACTTTTGAAGCAAAGGTCTGCTGGACCAACAGAGGTTAAAGCTCATCAGAGTTTCTTGTAGGAACGTCCACGATTAGCACGGGAACCTAAATTTGTTATCTATTTTCCGATTAGGCGGAAACTAATGACAAGTTAACCAAATAACAAGAATTACTCGTTTAATAGTTGTTTTCATTGATCTAAAGTTCAATACATTCGAGATCCGGATCCGACAGAGCTTCGCCTCTGATTTGACAAAGTTACTCCAACTTACAAATGAAATCACAAGGCATCTATTTATAGGATCATAAGTTCGCTGGTTTGGTGTTGAAGTTCGGGTGAACTTGACTTAGTCAAGTTCGGCCAAACTTGACTTCCCCATTACCATCTCAAGCGAACTTGTCCTAAAATACTCTTAAATACGCCTCGTTTCATCTATACTATACAGACTCGATACAAGACTATTCTATAGACATTATGTACCAATAGACTCCCTCTTGGATATCTACTTTGTCTTGTTCGGTCTTCAGAAACTCTCGTTTATTCAAGACTTGTTCTCGTGTAATGACGAAGGCAACATACATATGCACCAACAGACTCCCCCTTGGATGTTGTCGCAGTCATCTTCTTTCATAGACATCTTTGACAATAATCATCCTTGTCAGTCTTCAAGTTAGTCTTCTTTTAACGCCTTGTAATCATCAGACTTCAAATAAGTTCCTGAGTCTTTATCTTTATCCTTGAATAAGCATTAAACTTTATGATCTTCAAACTTCTCTTTTTCTTCAATTTAACTTGATAAAACTTTAAACTCAGCTCCCCCTTGCTGTGAGCTGTGCTCCCCCTAGCTTTGAGCTTTATCTTCAATCACGTTTCATCCTGCTTCCCCTAAAACTTTACTTCCTGTTTCAAAGTTCTTGGGAATTCAAATAAACATTTCAGATTCTAACTTTGAAATTTGTAACACTTGTATTACATACCACCTATACAAAACATGTATTTCAAATTTTAATCTTCATTTTTCAGTTATTTCAAGTTCAAATTAATGACCTTGAAAAATTTAACATTCAAAACCTTTTTCAATTCCTTTAATTTTTTAATTATTGAAATGAAATCCACTTAGTTGACCAAGTCCAATTTAATGACCTTGATTAACTAATTTTGTTTACCAAGTCCAAGTTAATGATCTTAGTTAAACCCGTTGTAAACAACTGATATTATCTTCAATTTTAAAGATTCAAATTAATGATCTTTTTTACCAGACGTCGATGATCCGTTCTCCAACATTGGCTCATTGAAAATCTTTTTAGATTTTTTAAAAAGTAAGTAAAGTATTTACAGAACTTTTAACAAGTAAAGTAAACTATGTACAAACATATTTACAGACATATTTTTATGAATTTGCGTCTAAGGATCATATCAGTTTTATTGAGACATATCACCAGTACCGTTGACCTTTTTGAGACTTTAAGTTCTAAACTTGTTTACCTAGATTGTCGATATGTTTGTCCTCTTAAACTTCACCACGTTTCTCAATTGTTCCAAGATATGTTAGGATATGATTTTTGAAACTAAACTTATCTATGGTTCCCACCTCTTGAATATACTCCCGAATCCAGATTCCCTAGATTTCATCTTACAGGTGAGTATAGCGTAACTGATATATGTATTTGGGTTGTTCGAGACCTTGAGAGCTCAGGTTAGTACTACCATACCGACAAAGAGATGAAGGCTCGTCTTTAAGGTGCGTTCCACTTAAGGAATCTTTTCAGCATTGCAAATGATTAGATCTTTCGATTTTTTCAAGTTTGCATGCTATTTTGGGGTTTTTAGCAAAAGCATTATAGAAGTTCTAGGCTATTGCTTCCGCAAAATCAGAATAACTTGTATAATACCCCAGATATCAATCATCTATAAAGACCTCGTATCTCAGAATCAGGCAACCCGTCAATCGAAATTTCCAAGTACTAAGTCCACATATCGAAGATGTGTTAATCCACGAGATTAAGCAGTTGTAAATTTAGTTTATATCCCGGAAACAATTTACTAAACGTGTAAAGCCTATCGACACATCCACAGTAAAACTTGTTTATCACTTTTAAACTTTACAATTCTTTAGCATACTATAATAGTCCACTGATGTACTATCATTTCCTTTTTGACAACAAATTCTTTTTGTCTTTTTCGATGTTTTTTTACTTTTTGAATTTTTTTCAATGTTTTTGAACTTTCAATTTTTTCATATGTTTTTTATTTTTCAACAATTTTTAAAATTTTCTTACTCCCCCTAAAATCAAAAACATATTTTTGAATTTTAGATTTTTTAACAAATTCTATTTGAAAAATATAACCAACCAATGTGGATCCCGTGACCTCGTCGTCAGATCCTTTTTCTCAATCCTCTATCTGCAGTTGATTAACAAACAATCAATAAACTCATTTACCACTTGTAAAAGCAGTTTGAACTTGTAAGAACTTTGAAATCAGTTTTTCTGTTCAACCGTGTGGATTTTCATAATTTTGGCTTTTTTCAAAATTTTCTTCTTAACTACTCCCCACCCTCAAAATGACAAACATTTTAACATTCTAGATAAGTTAAATTGATATGAAGCTCCGCAATGCAGAATCAACTTTTGATCAAGTAGATCTTGGAACTCCTACACATGAAAGGTTTTAGTTAAAAAATTCAACCCAAGCCTTCTTGGTCTTGGGTTTTGGATATAACTCCTCATACACCTCTTCGTAATCACTTTCGAAATCTCTTTGATAAGCATATTCAACATCACAACCTTCAAACTCACAATCAACTTTACTTTTATCTTTCTTGATTGATTTGACATTTTCGGTTTTATCACAAACAACCTTCACTTTTTCAAGTGATTTCTTTTTAGCAATCCAAGCTTGAGAATTAACTCTAGCTTTCTTGATATAAAACCTAGAATCATTGTTTGACTTTGAAGTCTCTCCTTTTTGAAAAATTGAATTTTCAAATTTTGATTCATTTTTAGATTTTATTTCAAGATTGGATTCAACATTACGTTTCATTTCTTTTAAAATCTGATTTGACCATTATCAGATTGCTTTTGTTTTACCTCTTTTGAAACTTCTTTTCTTCGGAGATACACAGGCTTAGACTTCGGACACTTGCGAGCAATGTGACCAACTTCATTACATTTGAAGCAAGTCCAAGTGTCATGAACCTGTCCACTAGTGGGTTTTACTCCACTTGCGAACTTAGCCTTGTCCCGAAGTTCCTTTTCTTTCTTGAAATCATCGTTTGACTTCTTACCGATCAAGCTTTCTTCTCGAACCGTGCTCGTTCCGTACACAAACTTTATGTTCTTACCTTTGTATTCTTGGAACGTTGTCTTCTGATTCTTCTTCGGTTCATCTTCAGCTTCTTTCAAACCTAAACCTGCTCTCATGTTCTTAGGAAAATCACCACCGTTTCTACGGTAATTGTTAAAATTCTGTTTCGGTTTAGAATAAAACTTCTTTTCATTTTTTTTCGAGATCATCTGATGAAACTTCCACAAGTTTAAACAGTTTATTGATTTGATCTTCTTTCACATTCTGAATCGGAAAGCTATCATTGAAATATAATCTATCAGATTCCTTAACCTTGTACATGACAACGTTAGGATCATCACTTAGATCATTTTCTGATGATATATCGTCACTTTCAGATTGTGAACCAGAACTGTTTGAACTCGAGTTGGCACTTTTAAAACGGCCGTTATCAGAATCATTTCCCAAAACATTCTTTACCACATCTTTTACCACCAATTCATTGTCATCGTTTGATTTCGTAAAATCTATGTCAATGTTCTCAGGCAATTTAACTTTCTTTTCTGAAAGAAGTAAAAGATTAAATGCCTTTTCAATGTCATCATCTTTCTTACAGCAGTAACTTGCAAGAAATGGTGGAGAAACATTTCCATAAACTTTACGCTTTGAATTATCAACATTATCCTCCTACTTGATCGTAGGAAGAATGTGATCAATGACATACGCGTTTGTGGTGTAACTTTTTAGTAATTGTCTGATTCTTTCTGTTTCAGTTTTCATTTCGTGAAACTCATGCTTTGTCTCAGCAATTGTATTAATGTACATGTTAATTGCCTTTTGTTTTTCAATAACTGTGGCATTTAACATGGTGACATTAGCATTGAGTTCACTGTTAGCTCTTTCAACATGTTTATATTTTCCTGATATTTTGTCATAAGCTTCTTTTATAGTTCTGTAATCATAACGAAATTTTCGTTATGTTCAGTCAATTCTCTTATGACTTTGACTTTATCCAGACAGGGTTCACAAGGACTTGCGCACTTTGTGCAAGGTTTTTCAACCTCCACAACTTTCACAACTTCCTTTTCAGACATGCTTCCCTCTGCTTTTACCTTTTCGGCTTCTGCTTTCAACTCTTCTTGTTTTTACATCTCAAGGTAAGCTATTCCTCCTTCCTCTGTTTGTTGTATGTATCTTTCCAGAACTGCCTCCTCCAAGACAACTTCTTCCTCAGATCTCTGCATTAATGCTTCTTGAATAGCATTTTCGATAGCAGCATCCACAAATGATGTCTCAGATTCATTCACAACCTCTGCCATGATTGGGAACAAGAGCTTGTTCGGCTTTCTTTGTAGGTTTATCTTCAACTTTAACTTGTGTTCTATTCAGATATGATTTGTATTGCAACGCTTTCTTGTAATATTCGTTACCGGTTCCAAAAGGGTTTTGGTTTCCACTAGCTTCTTGGTTATGGCATTCACGTTTGAAGTGCCCATTTTGTTGACATCTGAAACAAGTAACTTTCATTTTGTTGAAACCAAGTTTATTGCTTGAGTTACCAATATCCCTTCTAGTGAGTGCTACAAAATTTGAAACTCTCCGGATAATCGATGCTAAGGACCATTTGATGTCCATCAGTTCCAACTCTTCCTCATCTACCTGATCGTAATCCTCAGCTGTCATTTCAGGATTTCCAATCTTTCCAGCAACAAGATTTCATATGATTCCAGAACTGTAGCAAGAAGTGCTATGTGCTATTTCGCAACTTTTTCAGGAAACACATTCTTTAAATCAACTATTATGTTGAATTGGAAAGCATTTGAATTAGAAGTAGATTGGCTTGTCTGATGAGATTGACTTTGAGAAGAAGAATTTGAACCAACGTATGAATAACCAGTGCTTGGAGAATACTGATTTTATGACGACTGATCTGATGTATTCATGTTTACACTAAATGCCGTTTAGATTTTGGACTTTGAATCGGAGTATCTGGAACACCACCTTTGTAATAAACTCCGACATCCTGAACAACATTAGTGTTTTTGGATTTTGCAATCTTCATCAATCCCATTTCATGACCTTCAAGTTTGTCAATGAAAGATGACAACTTAAAATGTCTCCAAGATGGACTATTCTTTAGAATCATCAGATACGTTGTCCATTCTCCTTCTGGAAGTGCATCGGCCAGCTTCCAATCTGCTCTTCGTTAGTTCTCTTGATATCATGTCTTCGCATCTGGACCATGAGGTGACAATATCTATCAATCATTTGCTTCATTGTCTCTCCTTTGATCATCGTGAAGATCTCAAATTCTTTCTTTATCAAAGTTTTTTGCTTTTGATAATTTCATCACTTCCTTTGAATTTTTCGCAAAGAGAATTCCATAATTCTTGAGAAGTATCATATTCTGGTAATAATATCAAGATATCTTCTTTGACAGATTGTTGTATCAAGCTGATCATTTTCTTTTCAGCAACATATTTCTCTTTGTCAATCGCTGAAAACTTGTTCAGTGGAAGATCTTGATCACGTTCATCTTTGGGCCATGTATAACCATCTTCAATCGCAACCCAGCTGTTGAATTGATTCGCTTGAATCCAATTAACAAATTTTTCTTTCCATCCCTCGAACTCGTCCATACTCATCAACTTTGGCGGTTTCTGAGTAGTGCTCATTTCGTTATCGAGGTTCATCTGGTTAACCGCAATCGAATTTGACGTTGAGGCTTGTGCTACGCCAACTGCTAACGCGTTATGGAAATCTTCCATTTTGAAAATATTCGAGATCCGTACGCTGAAAACACTTGAAACTTTGAAAAATATTAGAACTAACTACAAGTTCGGTCGAACTTGTGTGAAAACAATTTTTGATTTCAAGTATTCACAAGTTCGGTCGAACTTAGGTAATCAAGTTTCAAATATTATCACTTACACTCAAGTTCGGTCGAACTTGAGGTGAAATTTTGAGAAAAAACAGATTTCAAGCGGACTTGTAAACTGTTAAGTTCGGTCGAACTTAGGTAATAATTTTCAATGAGTTCGTCAAGTTCGGGCGAACTTGTGAATAAAATTCTATGAGATTCAATCAAGTTCGGTCAAACTTAACCAAAACTATTGAAATATCCTTCAAGTTCGAGCGAACTTCTCACAAAAATCTTGAAAAAACCTATCAAGTTCGGTCGAACTTGATGAAAATCAGTGAGATTTTAATCAAGTTCAGTCGAACTTGATGTTAAGTTCGGCCATGACTTGTTCTAAAAACATGGTTTTCTCAACTTTTTTGATGTCAAAACGTTTGAATTTGATGTCCAAACTCTCAGGGGTTTGTTATTAGTGTGTTTTACATGACAAATTCAAAATTGAACAGAATTTGTCCGTGAATTCTTCATTTTTGTTCAAAAAGTTAAGAAAAGTAGAAGAATGGAGATGAAATAGAGAGATTCTTGTCTTGATTTCAACAAATTCAGGTATCCAGGCTCTGATACCACTTGTAGGAACGCCCACGATTAGCACGGGGACCTAAATTTGTTATCTATTGTCCGATTAGGCGGAAACTAATGACAAGTTAATTAAATAACAAGAATTACTCGTTTAATAGTTGTTTTCATTGATCTAAAGTTTAATACATTCGAGATCCGGATCCGACAGAGCTTCGCCTCTGATTTGACAAAGTTACTCCAAGTTACAAATGAAATCACAATGCATCTATTTATAGGATCATAGGTTCGCTGGTTTGGTGTTGAAGTTCGAGCGAACTTGACTTAGTCAAGTTCGGCCAAACTTGAGTTCCCCATTACCATATCAAGCGAACTTGTCCTAAAACACTCTTAAATACGCCTCGTTTCATCTATACTATACATACTTGATACAAGACTATTCTATAGACATTATGTACCAATAGACTCCCTCTTGGATATCTATTTTGTCTTGTTCGGTCTTCAGAAACTCTCGTTTATTCCAGACTCGTTCTCGTGTAATGACGAAGGCAACAGACATACGCACCAACATTTCTATCAATAGATGCTTGATAAATAGAGTTTAGATATTATAAATGTGACATTTTTTTAGCTTAGCGGATGTTAGAGTTTGTTGTAACTGTTAGATGTCATTGTCAAGGTGCCATCAACATAAGATGCTCAGAAGTTTGAGTTGTACTATAAATAGAAAAATGCTTGTACTGTTCTATTCATCACTTTCCTTCTAACATTCTGTACAAACAAATATGAGTGATCTTAGGTTGAGGGGGAGTTGTAATATTTGCATGCATACGTAAATCAAAGTTTATGAAAGCATGTTGATGAAAACAATGTCTCTATTGTTGTGATTTGAAAGTTCATTATTTCCACTACACTATTTTTTTACTGTTTATCTTCTTTCAGTGATTTCCATCTTAAACAATCACAACAATATAAAACTCAGATCCTAACAATTGGTATCAGAGCTTGGTCAATCAAATTTGATTTTTACAATCAATTTGATATAAACAGACCAGCTCTCATTACTGGTTCGTTTGTTCGTTGGATTGAAAACAGAGTAAAAGTTTATTTACGTCAAAGTAGTTTTAAACAAAACCTGGTTGCAAAAAAATCAAGAATGTCTCAAAATTCACAGAATCCACACAACACTGGCACCATGTACAAACCTTTGATGCTTGTCAGATCCAAGTATAATATCTGGCAACATCGGATAGGTCACTACTTCCACAATAGAACATGGGTTGCTGGAAATCAGTTACCTCCGACCAGATGTTCCGATGGCACCGAGTGCAGAAGACACAAAAGTTCAAAGTCCTTACTTCGAGAAGATTTATAGAAAATCAAACAAGATGCAAAGGCATTTTGTGTCGTTGTTACGGCTTTGCTGAATGATATCTATGATTGCATGTTGCATTGCAACAGTGCTAAGGAGTTGTGTGATGCTTTGAAGGAACAATTCGATGGCACAGATGAAGTTATTGAAAACAACCATGAAGTTTTAAACCAATAGTATGAAACATTTTGTCATGTTAAAGGAGAATCATTAACTCAAGAGGTCGATAGGTTTAGTTGTCTAATAAGTGAGTTAAAACTGGTAGATGTCAACTTTGCTAATTCAACCTTGAATAGCCGATTTCTTAGATCACTACCAGATGAATGGGACACTATTGCTTTTGTAACTAGAAACTCTGTTGGTTTCAAAGAGATGAGTTTGACTCAGCTTCTTGGTAGGCTCTTGACTTATGAGAGAGAGCTTGTTGGAACTATTGAACCCTACAAAGGAACAGATGACAAAAAAGCCAAAACCTTCTAACATCTGATCCCTATAATAAAGGTCTGCTGCTCTAAGCTCTGATGTGATATAAATACTGTTCATAGGATCTGATCAATAGCTAAGATTTGCTGAAGCCATGGTCTGCTGATGTGAACCACTGATGAAGATAAAGTCTGTTGAAGTAATGTTTGCTGAAGACCAACAAAGGATGAAGTCTAACAGAGGATATCTCAACAATTGTTATCATCAGAGTTTTTATTGTATTTTTTGTAACAGAGTTTAGACTAGCAAATGTTATAATTTGTTTAGGTTGTTAGATGTCACTTTCATAGGGACGTCATCATAAGATGCTCAGAGGTTACGATAGTACTATAAATAGAACAGTGCTTGTAGTGTTCTATTTATCACTTTCATCACTTATCAATGTTGATGCACTCTTTGTTCGTCACTTGTCGAATAGGCTAGATAGAGCGTGTGTTGAATATGGTATAGGCATTAAAAAAATGTATTGCTCAGTTTGATGAGACGGGTGTCCAGAAAAATTTGGTGATAGAAATTTTTTCGAAATTTTAACGTCCGATACTGACTATTCGGGGACACCGTCGGAGGCCTTAGAGAGAGGCTGAGATGATAAGGTTAGAGATGGTTGAAGATGAGAGGGTAGTCATTGATAACAAAGCATTTTGGTGATCATTAGGGTTGAAGACTACCGACGGCCTTAAAGTAAATTCCGCATTTGTTAAATGCTGAAAATTCCGGATTTGAGGGGGAATTTCAGTGAAAAATTGGTATGGTCAGAATTTGCAAAAATGAGTGGAAATAAAAATTTCATCTTATATGAAGATTCCAGCATTTTTGAAATTCATGACGGTGCAACAGTATTCGGGTGGTTTCCGACTCCAGATTAACCGGGAAATACAGAGATTTGAGATTCATTTGTAAATTGATCAAGTTGATGTCTAGTTTGAAAGCAGGTGGTTACATAACTGAGTCTTGGAGGAGTTGTTTATCAGATTCTGCGGTCATGGTTGTGGATTGACACCTGAGTCGCACGTATGGTTTGGAAGCACCCACGACTGCCTATCTTTAACTCTGCTTTGCACATGAATTATTGACTGGACTAACCGCCAGGAGATAAGGATGCTTTGTAGTTTTAGTTGCCCTGGGTTGTATGCGGTACCATGAATAAGGAAGATGATTTATGGGATCGGATCTTCCAGACAAAGAAGTGTACCAGTTGCTGACAAAAGAGATTATCCATTTGGGATTCTGTGATCACAGGAAGTTCAGATTATTTAGATCATGATTCAGATTGATGCTTAAGGGTTAGAGTCCTGATCTCCGGTAAAGGAACAGTTAGCTAGATTAGTAGTCGTTAGTACCAGTGAGGAACTGAGGATGCTCAAAAGGTTCGGTGATGATCTTAGGAATTAACGACTAGCTCCGCAGATGGATGGCTTCAAAATTATCAAGGAAATCTTATGGTAACTTTGGTGGCCATTATTTTAAGTCTTCAAGCAGATGAATCATTCTTCTCTTTGGACTAACCGCCGTTGGATGATGATGTTTGTTGATTAAGTGGCGCTGGTCTACCAGAGATAGCTATATATCTGGCATTGTGACTGAAGAGGAAGAATGTGATTTTGATCATGGACGAGTGATTCTCAGATTCAAAGTGTTACCAGATGATTTGGTTCCATGATGATTTGCTGATTGAAAAAGATTACCGATTTGCTAATCATGAGTGATTACGGAAATTAGGATTTCAGATTTTTGCGGGTAAACATTGATTTGAAGTTTACCGGTGTGGTATTTTGAAGATTCTATCAATTGCCGGTTGAGTTTTGAGATCGGAAGATCGAGCATGGGAGATATGCGCTAAACTGAATGCGGATGTGGTTAAAGTTGAAATGGAGAAGCTGCATTGATGAGCTTCAAATTGGTGTCTATTCAAGATAATCTGTCGGTCAAGCAAATCAGAGGAGCTTCGAAACTGTGCAACAAATATCTGAACTGGAGATTTCAGGGGGAATTAGATGTTGATAATGCAAACCCGAATCATCAATTAAGGGGGAATTTGTTGACGCGTTTCGATGACATCGGCAAACACCTTGATTGAAGTTGCAGAATATTCAAACATGGCTCACGTTTAAAGACCAAGATTCGACAGTAACGAACAAGGGGGAATCTGTGGATGCACTTTGTGTTCGTCACTTGTCGAATAGGCTAGATAGAGCGTGTGTTCAATATTGAATAGGTTAAAATCGAACACACGACCGAAATACGGAGATTTCAGTGTAAAAGGGATCAAGTTCGCCCGAACTTGACCTGTATTTGTCAAGTTCGCTCGAACTTGATGTGCCTTTAGTCAAGTTCGCCCGAACTTGTCCTGTGAAGGACAAGTTCGCCCAAACTTGACCATAGCACATCCGGGCGAACTTGTCTCCCTATATATATGTGTGTGTTCATTTGTCATTTAAGTTTTTGGCATCCCTACGGGGAGGTGCTGCCGAATTCTCTCCAGGAACTCCGGCAGCTGGACTTATAAAGTTGTATACTCTTTCGGTATGAATGAAGACTTCTGCTGCATTCTACTTCTACTCCACTCTTAATAACATTCTACCGAATTGGTTTATGTTTATCCACTAACTTCCATCTAGAACCGCATGATCATGGACCTTCAATCAATCTATCTTTCTTTCTACATACTGTACAAAGAAATAAAGTGATCTTAGGCTGAGGGGGATATTGTGAATATACATGCATACGTGATTAACTTTACAAAAGCATGTTTATGAAAACAATCATCCATTTGTTGTGAATCAACGTTTACATTTTCGTTGCATTTACACTATTTTATCACCATTCATCATTTTCATCTTTAAACTTTTAAACAATTCAAACTCAGATCCTAACAATTGATGTCACAGCTAGGTCATTCAAATTTGGTTTAAAAATCAATTTGATATAAACTAGTCAGCTCTCCCTTCTAATTCGTTTCTTCGTTTATATTGAAAACATAGTTTATTTACGTTCAAAGTTTTTAAACAAAATCTGTTTATAAACAATCAGAATGTCTCAAAACATATAGGATCCTCATAACACTGGTTCCATGTTTAAACCACCGATGCTTCTCAGATCTGAGTATTATATCTAGCAACATCGGATGGTCATATACTTGCTCAGCAAAACAATGGTTGCTAGAGGTCGGTTGTCTTTGGACCTCATGTTCCAATGGTCCCAGTGCGGAAGACCCAAAAATTCAAATCGAGCTAGACGCAAAGGCATGTAGCATCGTGGCCTCTACTTTGCCTAATGAAATCTATGCTGGCCTGTTGCATTGCAACAGTGCAAACGGAGTTATGGGATGTAACACCCCAAAAACATCGCAGCGGAAAAACAAACGTAATGGTCACGGAAGTTGGTGCCCATAAATATCTTAGTGGAATGCATCGTTAATTTTTGGATATATTACTTAATTAAAACATTTTTTAAGTTTAAACACAAGTCATAACCATAACATAGTTAAGTTATCTCGATCCTTATGGATCTTATTACAAACATGGACCCAGATTAGTTTTAAAAGTTGTCCAAAACATTATTAATGAAAAACATGCATCACAACCACAGATACGCCAAAGGTTCCTGAGCCGAACTCATGTACCTGAAGAACATATTAAAATCAAGGGTGAGTTCACGTATTCAAATTTAAAACAATTTGATCCAAGGAAAACTTTCAAATTATGTGTTTAATTAATAAAACATCCAATAATATTACGAAAGCCACTTTCATATCCTCAATAAAAATTCATGGGTCAGCGATCGCAAGCGTTCTCCTAAAACCTTCGATACACAACATCTTCCCAAGTTATCCATATTAAATTGATAGCATCAAGTGTTCAGATTCGTATGTTTGCAAGATAATACGAACTATATATTTACTATGAAGGTATAATCAAAGCTAGACACACTACAGAATATCAATTCGTCGCTTGACTGACATGGAGCTACCGGTCACGACGCGGTGGTCAACCCGATAGATCTATCAACAATTCCACGCACACATATTAATGATTAAACGGCAAAACTTGCGCAAGAGCCCGCAATGGGTCTCTTATAATGCCTGCCTCACGTACAATACATATATCCTACTAAAATGATAAATTTAATATATAACGAGTCGTACGAATTTCCCCAAAGTCCCCACCGAAACGTATACCATACCCGGTACTTACTCTCTTGAGACCGAGCGAATTCGTCACAACTTTATATTTAAGCAATTTTAAATCTACACGGTCGTTTTCTCTTAAACACCGTAATAACACCGGTTTCTCCCCGAAACATATATTCATATTTATCCAAAAATCTGTTTCTCCCCGAAACATATTTATATCAAAACCATATATTTTCCATGAAAATATATCCATAGTTTAATCAAAGATATATTTTATACAATGGTGTATACTTATCCTTTTAAAGTGTGTTCTTCCCCCAAAACAGTTATAAAAACAGTAAAAAGAGGGGTTTAGTGACACTCACATTTAGATGCGTATTATAAATAGCGTAATCCCACAATTATTTCTACATGTTCTAATATACGTAAGAACGATTTATCAAACAATATATCACAATATTCCTAAGTTTCTCCAAATCTTGGAATTTTCACATAACTTTGAGATTTTATCGAAAAGTCATTATTTTTTATTATGTTGGCACTTTAATATTATATATATATATATATATATATATATATATATATATATATATTTTAATTTATGCGACTTGAACGATTTTATTGGTGACCCTTAATATTCAATATCGTAACACGCGATGTGACACCCGGTTATTCTGAGCATGTACGAGTCTGACACGTGTTATGATTAAATAAAAAGGCAAATTATATTAAATTTGATGTATTTTGATGTTATTTGATGTGTTGATACATTTAAAATTTATTGAAAATTATGTTGGCAATTTTAAGATAAACGTTTATCGCGTAACGGATAAAATACGAAACGAACGTCAGTGATCGCCCGAATAATGTTAAAATCCTAAAAATAGTCGTTATGATTAAAATATTATATTTAGTCATGTTCATGAAGAAAAGTTATTTAAAACGCTTAAGAACTCTATTTTCGTGAATTTAAGCGCGTACTGCGTATCACAGCGCTCATACTATCAAATACGGACAACGCTGCCAGTCCAGACAAATAAAATATTGTTCAACATTTGGTGAGTAAAATTTTATAGAGCGTTAAAAATAATATAAAACGCCTTAAAACGGGATTAAAACACTAGATAAAATACCCGGTAGCCAGTAAAATACTTGCTTTTAACCTATGATATATATATATATATAGTGTATGTATATCTATGTAATGTGTGTATGCATATAGGTGGCGGCATTTTTATGCCCACCTCCTTTCTTGTTTCGTTCCTTTTGCCAAGTGTTCAAGATTTCATGCATGTGATCTTACAAAAGCCAAGGCAATCAAATAAAATCCTTACAAATCCAAGACAAATCATAATCAACCTCACTCATCGTCTTCTCTCTCCCTCCCAACCGTAAGTGCTCTCTCTCTCTCCTCCATTCTTTCATTTTGAACTTGTTCTTGAAGATCCAATCTCATTTGAAGGTGTTGTCAAGTGTTTTTGAACAGCAAAAGGTGATTCCAAGGTGTTCCAAGCAAGAATCAACCTCCATATCATCATATATTTCGAAACCCATCAAGATCTTGAAGGTATAAGAATTTATGTTGAAATACTTGTTCTTGATTTTTCGTGATTTTGATGATGATGGAAGTTTCTCTTATTCTTAGATTTAAACACAAACTTTAAAGCTAAAACAAATTATTTTTTTAAATAAAATAAAAATGGATATATGTGTGTATATATATGGCCGTGGATGTGTATGTATATATGATAGAGATGATGTTTTGATTTTTGAGTAACTCTTGGATGATCGGATTCTTGAAAGATGATGCATTAGATGCTTGTACTTAGACATGCATGTGGATGTATGGACATGAAATGATGAATAAAATATGATATGATGAGAATGATTTTTAATCAAGTACTTAACACTAAAAATAATAATATTTGAAGTGTTAAATAGCATGAAGCTTTGTCATGAAGTCTACTAGTTTTTAAGTTGTTGCATGTGCTTGAATGATAGTTAAAATGCAAGGGTTTGATGATTTATACATGATATGATAAATATTCATTCAAATCAGTAAATAAACATGTAAAATAAAGTTATGCGATGTATTTTAAAGTTATAAAAATTATGTCATAACTTGATAGCTTTGCATGTTGTACTTAAGGCTTGAAAAGTAGTAAATTGGGTGATATTTGCATGATTTTTGTGCTATTTATGAGACCTGCATATATATGATTAAAATTATTGCTTTGGTCAGTATATAACATGTATTGTGTTAAAATATCAAGTCGTTTCGATTTGGGATGCTTATGGTAAAGTTCGGTGCAAAACAATGCGTTAAAAACGGTATTTTTATAAAACTATTTTAGATCAGTAAATAAACTAATATTTTTATATAAAAATAAGTATTTTAACTTATATTAAGTATCTTTGGTGTTTGGCTAGTCATACGTGACTTCCGACGCCCGAAAACGATACCGAAAACGCTAAATACGCATATTTCAATGTACACGAACATGGATTGTTCAAGAGTGAACTTGGTATATTATGATGTGATATGTGATTATGAGAATATGTTATGTGATATGCTAGATGTAAACATGATAGTGGAAGTTTAAACTATGCATGTACACTTGTGCGGTTAAAACGGTGAAAATTGTGTTATATGTGTAACTTGTTTGTCGAGCATGAAAATGATACATAGGTTAACTTTATAAGTTATTTCATGTATGAATGCTTTAAAAATGATAATATATATATATATATTAAGAAAATACGTGTATTACCATATTTGTTTATATGTTTACGTTTACGTTTATGTATTACGACGTGCAAATCGTAAATATAATAATTATAAACAGTGTGATATCAAATATAACATATTGACGGTCACCACTAAAATCTTTCAAATTGCGAAAATCTTAATATATATGAACACATATATATAACCACGCCAACATAATCAAACAAAGACTTTTCGAGAAAATCTCAAAGTTATGTGAAAATTCTAAGTATTGGAGAAACTTAGGTATTTTGTGGGTTTTGATTATTAAATCGTTCTTATTTAATTTAGGACGAATAAACAATTTGTGGGATTATGTTAACACATAAAAACGCACCTAAAGGTGAGTACATATTCCCCTCTTTTACTTTTTCAAATGTTTTGTGGTGAAACATATGTGCATAACTTTACTTTCCGTTTTCATGACATTATACATGTTTTGTTACATAGTACATATAATACACTATTTCAAAAATAAAAACATTTTTACTTGACATCTTGACTTAGTATGTCTAGTACATGGTTTTCAAACATATTCATGACATGCTTACATTGAAAATGACATTTGATATGTTTAACAGGACAATAATACATTCATTAACAGTGATCGCGCCGACCGGTAGTATGTAATGGTACCATAGGACTTGACAAATCTCGTTCCCGCTCCCCAGGCTTGTTGGGTAGTGTTAGGGAATGACTGAATCCGATAACATTTTTTTTTCCGATAAACCTTGATCCTGATAAGGGTTTATGAGACAGTCTCAAGGCTTGAATGTATGCGATAAACAAATCTGAGAAATGTTCATATCGATATATGCAATGGCATTCAAAACATAACTTTTGACTTAAACATTGTTTATTCAAAGAACTTGTTTTGTACGAGACAATTAAATATACAGAGCATTATGCATTTGGTTTGAGTAAATACTATTTACTTGCCATACAAGACATGGTTTATATTTGACATTAGACATTGTTTACACATGATTTTTGACATTGATTTAAATAAGCATTATTTGATGATTTTTGATAAGTGATTTGATAACGAGATGTGTGTAATATGATAAAGGCATGGTGGATACGCCGCTGGTACTTCCTATATATAAGTGCATTTGTTATATTACATATCATGGCATTATCTAAACCACTTTATCAAGGACAAGACATGACATATTTTACACATATTATTACATTTGGTTATTTACTTAACCATACATCATTCTTTATATCATCTGATTTTCATATTGATTTTCATTTGACTTCATAAAAGGAAATACTTTATAAGGTTCATGACTACCTTTCGAAAACATTTCTTTTCACTTTCAAAGTCATGAATCTTAACCACTACACCTATGTTACTCACAGGCATTTTTATGCCGACGTATTTACTTTCACATATGTTTCAGGAGCGAAAGTCTGATCTGAGCGTGCTTCACTTAGGGCGACTTGGGCCTTAGAAATCTAAAATCAAGAAACTTATTATCATTATGTTATGTTTCTATTTGAATCAAGACAATGTAATCAACTTCTATTATTGTAAAACTAAACTCTAATTATCATGTGTTGTGAAACAATAATTCTGCCACATAACTCCCCGACGTTTCCGCCGCGGTTGGTTGCTTTACATGGTCAGGGTGTGACAGAAAGATTGGTATCAGAGCTCATGGTTATAGGGAATTAGGTTATTAGTAATTCTTTGACCTAGACTATAACCTTTCTAGGACCCTAAAACAAGTTATTTTGTGTTTAGATTCTTAAAGCAATACCATCACCTATCCTTAGGTGATTATCAAAACAAGTACACAAATTTCGGATTGAGAATCAATCATCTATCCTTAGATGATTTGTTTTTAGGCTTGTGCCTCTAAAGTTTAAAATCTCGTCAAAGTTTGGGTCTTAATAATGTGAACACGTGAAATCTGAAAGGGTGGGTGCATGTACCCTGAGTTTTCTGTCTAAGGCTAGAGTGTTCGTATAAATCCACATTATCGGACCAGTCACTCTTACCTGGGAACTCTTGGGGTGAGTGTCCACTTATAGGCTAAAGCATGTCTTCGCTATACATTAAAAAGACCCATGTACTTTGATTAGTCACCATGTGTCGTTTGATTGTTTTGAGAAACAAACGACTGACCACCATCCTTATGCTTTGTCGATATTTTCAATACTCCTTTTGAATTTGCCAAACACCAATCTCATACATTTCTTTGTGTTCCCTTTTCTTATAGAATGCCTCCTGGACGTGATCAAACTCAAGATGCCGCTATGGCAGCCATGATCGCTCAGCAAGTGCTGCTGTACTTCTGAACCTAGTAACCCAGCTAAACCAAGCCAACAACAACAATAACAATGCACATGTTCCGTGCAACTTTAAGACATTCAATTCGGCTAAACCGCTCCAAATTTCTGGGTCTGAAGGAGCTTCTGGGCTGCTACAGTGGTTCGAGAGCCTCGAAAGCACGTTTCGTCACGTTCAATGCCCGAATGAGCGAAAGGTTGAGTTTGCGTCCAGTGTATTTCAGAAGAGGGCGCTTACATGGTGGAATGGTGTGATGAGACAGGGGTGCCGATGTGGCAATGGCTCAAACATGGGAAGAGCTTCGTGCTCTTATGATGAAGGAGTTTTGTCCTCGTATGAACTACGGGCACTGGAAAATGAATTCCAACGATCTTAAGCAAGATAGTGGAGAGCACCGCGCTTACACGGACCGATACGAAGAACTGCGCCTGCTGTGTCCCACCATGGTCGCGCCTTTTGACAAGGCGATTGAGAAGTACATAGATGGTCTTCCTGATCCTGTTCAGGATATTGTCACCGGCAGCAACCCTACCACTGTGTGACAAGCCATCGAACTAGCTGCAACCTTGACTGAGTCTCAAATCAAGAAGGGTAAACTCCACTGCAAGGGTGACAAGAAATCATCTGCCAAGATTAAGAAATAGAAGGGAAAGAAGGCTGAAACCTCAAAGAAGTCTAGGAAACGTAATGCTTCCAAGAACTTTGCTGTTGTTGCACAGACCAACCAAGCTGCTCCTACCCATCCAGCACAACCACCCGCCAAGAAACAGTATGTTGGTACTGCACCTCTATGTAACAAGTGCAACTATCATCATCAACCACATCTTTAGTGTCGTCTTTGCACCAATTGTGGAAGTTGGCCATTTGGCTAACTCATGTCGCTCTCCTCCTGCTCCGAATAAAGTGGTTCAGAACCCTGCTCAACAGCAAGCAAATCCTGCACGACCTCCCTTTCCGCCTGGATCTTGCTACAATTGTGGGGATCTGACTCACTACAGGAACAATTGCCCGAAGTTGGCTAATGCGAACCCGGCTCGTGGACGAGCATTCAATGTCAATGCCAACGAAGCACGTGCTGACAACAAAGTGGTTAACGGTACGTTCTATGTTAACAAGCAACTTGCTTCTATTCTTTTTGATTCGGGTGCCGACAAGAGTTTTGTATCCCTAGCGTTTGAACCTTTGCTTGCAAAGCCTATAACATAACTAGGAAAGCCTTTTGTAGGACCGATCCTCGATGCTTAGGAACCTCAATTTGATATCTAACGTCCATAATAGCGGAAATATTATGTCATGTTTACTAATAGACAAGATTTTAATCAGTTAAATGTTAGTTTTATAGATCAAACGTTCTGGTTACAGACTGACAGAGCTTCGCCTCTGAAATGGCAAAGTTACAAATGAGACTCTCAAGCTAGGTATTTATAGATCAACAAGTTCGGCCCAAGGAGGTGCAAGTTCGCCCGAACTTTCCTATGCAAGTTCGGCTGAACATGCCTGAACATGTGAACCAGGAGCGAACTTGGCTAAGACATATTATAAATACTTCACTACCTAGCCTATCCAGCTCTATACAATACAGACTCGATAATAGACTAAGACATAGACATTATGTACCAACAGACTCCCCCTTAGATATCGTCTTTGTCTTTTATCAGTCTTCAAAACTCTGTCTTCATATATACATTAACGCACATGACCGAAGAAGTTCTTGTACGGCTTCCTTCGTTGTTCTTGTTTCGGATCCGGCGCCTGATCAGTTGGTGGTGGTCTTTTAAAGTTAGTAATTCTTAGCGAACTTTGCCTTACCGCTTTTTCCATTCTTTCTTTGATCACCTCACTTCTGGTTTCTTTGTTTAGAAACTCTACCCTCTCCAGATCCTTCCACTTCGTTTGCCACATTTTACCAGAATTTACATCACGTGCATAGCAAACGTTAACAACTTTCTGATACTGCATCGCCTGTACCTTTTCTCTTTCTTCAAAAACAATCTTGCTGTAGAAAAGGCATTTTATATCTTCTCTCGAGTAGTTAACCAACCACATAGGATCTAGAATCCTTATCGTCCTCCAGAAACCTCTCATACCCTGATGACCCATCACTTCAACTCGTTCTTTAGCAATATCCAGGTGATCTTTAAACACAATCACTGCTTCACAAGTAGCTGGATCAATCTGCCATCACTTGAATAAAGGATAGAAGTTTTGTTCGATCGGCATAAGTGGCATATTCCTCATGGCTCTAGGACATTTCATAATTAACGTTATGTCCTTTTCCCCTGTAACCTTATTGATCTTTACTCTTCGTTTTGGAATAAATGGCTTCCAGTGATTCCAACCTTTACCAGCTTCATACTTAATCATCTTCCACAACAACTATCAATTGTCTTCATATGATAAGTAACATTCACTGTTTGTACCAATTCTTCCATATCCCAATACGGCAATGTCTTTAAATCAGCAAGGTATTTTAAGTATTGCACTCCAAATTCCCTTTTTATTGCATATACATTGAGCTCTTTAAACCATCCCCAACTAAGTATATCCCCCAAAGAAACATCTTTATCTCTGGTGAAGAATGCTAGTGGATGTCGAAACTTACGTTCACGAGGCATCACCTTGAACCAAGACTTTCTCGCTTCAGTTATCTCTTCTTTGGTCATCGGTTTAGGAATTTTTCCTTCTCGTACCGCTTTAGCTATCTTATCTTTCAACATATCTTCATTAAGCTGTTTATACGTCTCTTCAAATGTAGGAAAACTTTCTGAATTCTGACCAACATACATAGCTTTCTGATCTGATTCATCATCTGAGGACCAATCTTCAACTATCACACGATTGTACTCATCAGCTTCAAGCCTTCTTTCTTATTGATACTCTTTCGGCTCAAATGTGTTAACATTCATAATTTCCTCAAAATCAAACTCCAAGTTCTCAGCTTCAACTAGTTTCGCCAAATCTTCTTTCGAGTAATTATGAACAAACTCACCTTCTTCAACATTGTGTTCCAACATTAGTATCAAAGGTTTCGTAGGTACAGCAGTCAAAGGCTTCGCAGATCGATCAACATCTAACAAATCAATATCATCTGACGGACCTTTCTCCCCTGACTCCCCCTGGCTTTTATCTTCCATTCGATTCGATTCATCATCCATGAGGTCAGAAAAATCAAACTCATCAGATACTTTAGCTTCATTGATCTTTAAACCTGTACCTCCATGATCAAAATCATCACCACCTTGATCAAAATCATCGTCATCATCCCCAACATTCCAATCCTCATAGCCTTCTTCCTCTTCATCTGCATTCTTATCTTCCTTTTCGGCTTCTTCATTGTATTTTTCTTCAGAAACAATAATAGGATCAGAAGGTTTGACAGATTCATCAACCTTTTGGATATCAAACTCAGAAGCTTTTGAATATCCTCAATTGGCTTCTCAGGAACATCAAAAGATTTTTTAGCAGAAGATTTAGGGGCTTCACCGTCAACCTGCTTTCCTTTTCATGGCCGTGCCAGTTCTTTCTCAGCACGTTCCTTGGCTTCTTGATGATCCAGACGATCGTATTCAGCAATAAAATCAATATTCATATTGTTAGATAACACCTTCTGTAATCTGATGAATATTCGATCGTTCAAAGCTTGAATTTTCTTTAATTCTGCAATCTCTGTCTGTAGTTTTTCATTGGGTCCTGCAGACTTTCTATCAACGCCTTGAAATATTCACGTTCATTCTCAAGCACCTTCACTTTATCGTCAAGTATTTCTTTTTCGACTTCGCTCTGATTCACCTTCTTTACAAGCTCAGCCTTTTATATCTCAATCTGTGCAACTTTCTCTTCCAATACCTTCACACGTTTTTTCTAACATCTCAGCATTAGTTTCTGGGAAAAACTCATCCAAGTCTTCAAGACTGATTGGACCGTGTGGCATATCACCAAACATACTTCCCCTTGGTGTCTTTGGTGTTGAATCTTTTGGTGTTGCAGTTTTTTATGTTGACTTCTTAGGCGTAGAACTTTCAGGAACAGAAGTATTTGGAGCACTAGGAGATTCAGCGATCGGAACTTCAACAAATTCAGACACAGGAGGTTCTTGTGTAACTCCTGGCCTTTCAGCTTCAGCATGAACAATAACAGAAGGTTCTTGTGTGGCTCCTTTCTCCTGAGCACCAGAAAGTTCTTGTATGGCTTCTGTGCTTTTCACCTTGCTTTTATATCTCTTGCTCACAGCTTTCTGAGCTTTCTTAGCTTTTCGTTTTCCTTTTGTATGAGGTGACCCTGTAGTCTTCTTTGATATGTCAATTGCTAGAGACTTTATACGCTTTGACTTTTTCTTTGGTCTCTCCTCGTCAGATTCTTTTTCAGGGTTAGGATCAAAATGTGCATCCAATTTCCTTTCTTTTTCTGCTCTAATTTCAGCTTCTGTCTTTTCTGGCTCTTTATCAGATTCTTCATTCTCAGAAGTAGCAGAAATCACATCTTCTTGGGTTGACTTTACAGTTTCTTGACTTTCAATAACCACTGCAGCGCTCGATCCAGCAACTGCTTCAACATTTTCAGATTCCTCCTCATCAACAAGCAAAGTTTCAACTTTCTTTGCACCATGTTTCTTTTTAGGCTTATCAGCTTCTGCCTTTAAGAACCACTCGCTCCTTGCCTTTGGTTTGAATTCTTTAAACCACTCCTTCTCAGCTTTAAGTTCTTTCTCGTCGTCGCTACCATCTTTTCTCCATTTGTTGTCTGGCGGCGAAATATAGTTAGAATCTTTAATGGCTCCGAATACTGGCTTGGCAACAGAAGTTGAAGCTTGTTTGAAACTTAATAAGCTCCTTCACTGTAGTCTCGTCGAGATGAACTAGATAAAGAACGTCATTCGGATCTCGAGCAATTTTGGTATACTTCTCGTCAATTAACATCTGTATAAACCTCGGATAAAGACACAATCTTGAATCTTCCATGTTCTTCGACATGTGAGTAAACACTAACTTCGAAACATTAAACGGCTTCTTCAGAATAAGCGCTGTTGCCATGCTAGCCAAATAATCATGTACATAATCCAAACCGGCTTTGCGATGGCTAAATGTATGAATTAACGAATGAATCAGAAGCTTGTAGGGGTTAGGTACTTCCCCTTTCTTCAGTGTTGGTTTGTTTACACTTCCTTTGTAGCCCATACGGAAAAAGCATCGCGAACCATCTTCTCATCTAGATGAATCGGATCATCTTTGTTGTCTTTGAATTCCAGAATCCTTCGGATATCATCTTCAGTTACTGTGATCGGCTTGAGTTCATCACCAACTTGCACCGTAGAAGAGATCGTCTTCTCATCAGCGCTTAAACTCGCATTCATCCAAAAATGAACAACATGTGATCGATACGACACCGTGCGTTCTGTAATTGCTCGGCGAATATGACTATCTTCCAGAAATTTCAAAGTACTGTCGTACTCCTTCAGTGACAGACAGATCGTTTTATCAAGAGTGATGCACGTATTGTGAGTCTTTGAAAACTCAACAGAGATTACTCGTGCTGGAACCTATGCCTAAAAAACGACGCAAAAACAATTAGCACGCTTTTCAAGAAAAAATCACAAAAAAATTTCTGACACTTTAATCAAGTTCGGGCGAACTTGATTAGGTGTTACAACATTCTGTTTTGATCAAGTTCGCCCAAACATGTGACAAACATGTTCAACATTTTCAAATGTAAGTTCGGGCGAACTTACAATTTTTTTATCATTCAATTTTATCTAAGTTCGGCCGAACATGTATGAAACACATGTTCCACATTAAAGGACAAGTTCGGACGAACTTATGTTATCAACAATTAGTTTTATTAAGATCCAAGTTCGGTCGAAGATGAAGAATTAAATCATTTCATTAATCAAGTTCGGTCGAACATGAAACTAAATCATTTAATCATATTTTTGACAAGTCCGGTCGAACTTGACAACAAGTTCGGCCAAACTTGTCGTCTTCTCCAAAAGACCAAACTTGTTCACGCATCCTAACAATCGTTTCAGACCAATCAAAAACAATTATGCGGTCGATTTTAAGTGTAGATTAAGAATCTATGTTCAATTTTGATTATCATCACTTAAATCTCAAATTTTAATTTTTAGATCTGTTTGATTTGTTTAAAGGTCAATACACAATTTAATCACAAATCTATACCTCTGCCATTGTGATTGGTGTGCAAATCACCAAAAACAATCTCGATTTGGACAGCGTAACGGTAAACAAATGTTTCGCTCTAGTTCTCTCTAAACTCAAGTTCGCTCAAAAGGTTCTGAAAGCAGGTAAATGAGTTCGGCCGAACTTGCTAAGCCCAACATGAAGGCCCAGAGTAAGTTCGAACGAACTTATTATTAAAACAACTATCAGCCATCTGCAAGTTCGTCGAACTTGCTTTTGTGAAACTTGATATTGTTTAACAAGTTCGGCCGAACATGCCAAACCACAAATTTTAACTTTTTCAAATTTTCATTTTAACCCCTGAACTTTCCAACTTTTTTACCAGTTATGAAAATCCACTCAGTTGACCAAGTCCAAGCTAATGACCTTGGTTAACCGATTTTTCTGCCGAGTCCAAGTTAATGACCCAAGTTTGACCCGTTACGAACAAACTATTGATATTTTCAAAATCAAAGTTTCAAATTAATGAACTTTTTATCATTTTATCTTTTCAGATTAACATATTAGCTCCCAGCCTGTTGTCAAAGAGATTCCCACTAGTTCTAGCATCTTACCAGACTTCAAAGATCCGTTCTCCAACATTGGTTTGCTGAAAACAATGTAGAAATAAAATCTTTTTGTATTTTTGTAAGTTTATACTAAAACACACCAAAAATATTTTTGATTTTAATATGTAAAGCTGAAATACAATGAAATAAGCAATGTAAACTACGTACAAACATATTTACAGACATATTTTTGTGAATTTGTGTCTAAGGATCATATCAGTTAAATGAGACATATCACCAGTACCGTTGACCTTTTGATGACTTTAAGTTTTAAACTCGTTTACCTAGATTGTTGATATGTTTGTCCACTTAAGCTTTACCACATTTTTCACCTGTTTCAAGATATGTTAAAGTATAATTTATGAAACTTGACTTAACTGCGGCTCCCACTTCTTGAATATACTCCCGTATCCAGATTCCCTAGATTTCATATTCAGGTGAATATAGCGTAATTGATATCTGTATTTGGGTTGTGCAAAGCCTTGAGAGCTCAGGTTAGTACTACCGTACAGACAAATAGATGAAGGCTCGACTTTAAAGTGTGTTCCACTTAAGAAATCTTTTCAGCATTGCATATGATTATATCTTTCGATACTTTTCAATATTGCATGCAATTTGGGGGTTTAAAGCGAAAGTATTATAGAAGTTCTAGGCCATTGCTTCCGCAAAATCAGAAGAACTTGTATAATACTCCAGATATCAACTATCTATAAAGAACTCGTATCTCAGAATCAGACAATCTTTCAAACGAAATTTCGGAGTACTAAGTCCATATATCAAAGATGTGTTAATCCACAAGATTAAGCAGTTGTAAAATTTAGTTTATATCTCGAAAACAGTTTACTGAACGTGGTAAGCCTATCGACACATCCACAGTAAGACTCGTTTATCACTTTTAAACTTTACGTTTCTTTAGCATACTGTGATAGTCCACTGATGTACTATCATTTCCTTTTACGACACTGAATTCTTATTGTCATTTTCAATGTTTTTGTACATTTTGAATTTTATATGTTTTTTGGATTTTAAAAATTTTTAAATGTTTTTGTATTTTCTCTATCATTTCTCCCCCTAAAATCAAAAACACCTTTTTGGATTTTAGTTTTTAATAAAATTCTAAACTAGAAAGATATTTACAAACCACTGTGGATCACGCGAACTCGTCGTCTGATCCGTATTTAACCTCAGCGTCCGCACCTGTCAGCAAATTTTTCATACCGTTAATTCTCAGCAAGTATTTAAACCGTGACAAAGAAAATGGTTTGGTATAAAAATCAGCCTTTTGTTCGTTGGTGTGGATTTTTTCTATTCATACCAACTTCTTTTCATAGCAATCACGAATGAAATGATAACGAATTTCAATGGTGTTTTTTGCGTGAGTGATGAACCAGATTTTTAGTTATATCGATTGCTGCCTGGTTATCAACATACAGCAGAGTGTCTAGAAATTGCAGACCATAGTCTCTCATCTGCTATTGATACAGAATCTGTGAACAACAGTTGGAGGCCGAGATATACTCAGCTTCACAGGTAGAGAGAGCGACCGTAGTCTGTTTCTTACACTGCCAGGTTACCATTCTTGTTCCAAAGAACTGGTATCCCACTGTAGTTGATTTTGAGTTCAACTTATCTACACCAAAATCGGAATCAGCATAACCTGTGAGGTCGAAATTGTCGTTCTTCGGGTACCACAAGCCGGTGCTTGGGCATCCTTTCAGATATCTGAAGATACGCTTCACAATCTGCATGTGTAAGATCCTCAGGATTGATTGATATCTGGCGCATGGGCAGGTTGGATACATAATATCTTGGCGCGATGTCGTCAGATACATCAACGATCCAATCATCGATCTGTATAACATCTCGTCAACTTTGGCTCTAGTCTCGTCAATGCAAATGTCGTGATTGAGAGCAAGAGGCGTAGAGAGAGGCTTCAAGCTTTCCATTCCAAACTTCTTCAAAATGTCGTGAACATACTTAGTCTGGTGAATGAAAATACCATCCGGAAGCTGCTCTACTTGCAAACCAAGAAAGAACTTCATTTCGCCATCGAGGACATTTCGAATTTCTTTTTCATGATTCCCTCAAACTCCTTGCAGAGACTATCGTTTGTAGATCCAAATATGATGTCGTCAACATAGATTTGAACTATAATCAAATGGCCATCAACTTCTCTGGTGAAAAGAGTACTATCCACAGTTCCTCTGATAAAGCCGTTTCCGATGAGATGTTGTGATAGCGTCTCGTACCAAGCTCTCGAGGCTTAGCGTAGTCCATAAAGAGCTTTATCCAGTAGGTATGCTTTCTTCTTGTTAAGTGGATCGACAAACCCCGGTGGTTGTCCCACGGACACCTTCTTGCGTAATTTTCCATACAGAAAAGCCGATTTGACATCCAATTGATAGACCTTAAATCCTTTCCATGATGCGAAAGCTAGAAAAATTCGAATAGATTCCAATCTAGCCACTGGTGCATAGACTTCCGTGTAGTCTATCCCTTCCTGCAGGTGAAATCCCTTGACAACAAGCCTAGCTTTGTTACGAACAATAACCCCTCTATCATCACGTTTACACTTAAGACCCATTTTGTATCAATTGCTTTCTGATTTTCTGGTAAGTCATCAAGCTTCCACACACCCAACTTCTCAAACTGCAATAATTCTTCTTGCATTGCTTGTACCCAGTTTTCATCGGCTAAAGCTTCATTAACTGTCTTAGGCTCAATTTGAGAGATAAAACATGAATAGAAACAATAGTTCTGGGTTGTAGCAACAGGTGTGCAGAAACAACTGAGTGCTTTATTAATTTGCCCTCGAGTTCTAACACTAGTTTGAAGTTCTTCGATAATATTTGTTGACGGATGATAGGAATATGATCGCGGCAATTCTTCACTTGGAACATCTACTGAGTTTTGCTGATTCGTGATGTTGAGATCAACAACCAATTCAATATTTGGAGAGCTTGATGAAGCTTCATTTACGTTATTCGGGACTGCAGATTGATTAAGAAGACTTGTTATCTGCTCCACGTCTTCATCTGAAGAAGATGATTCCCCATCAGCATCAAATGTTGGTGCTTCATCTGAATCAGAATTTTGATTCTGAGGCATACTGGGCTCTGTTTTGGTATTCACTGGTTCAGTAGAGGCAATTGTTGGAAGATTAGCAGGTGTTGATAATGTTTCAGAAACATTTTCAGCCGGAACACCACAATTGTTTGAACTTGCACCAGAAGAAGATGGATCCAACGTGGGTTGATTAACCACAATTGGTCGAATAATTGTTCTTGATTCGCTGACTGGTGAAGATAGTAACACTGCAACTTCTTCGTCAGTTGGTTCTTTGGGCAAGTCAAATGACTTCAAAAGGTCTTGATAGTTAAACAGCCATGCGTCACCTTTCCTTTGAATAGGATCCGTGTAATTGAAACAATCCACGTGTTGTGCTTCAATAACCTTTCTTAATGAATGAACATATACTCTTCTCAACAGACTCGCATATCCAACAAAGAAACCTTCAAGAGATTTAGCTCCGAATTTGCCATCTTGGTCTATTACGGTACATGGCGCACCGAATGGTTCTAAGAACTTCAAATTTGGCTTCTGTCGGTTTATAATCTCAAAACATGTTTTCTTTGTTGGTTTGACAGTGAGAACCCTGTTTAGCGTGTAGCAAGCCGCAGCAACCGCTTCACTCCAGAAGCTGATAGGAAGTTTAGAATCTGCAAGCATGGTTCTCGCAGTTTCAATCTACAAGCATGGTTCTTGCTGTGGAGTATAGGGAGCACTAAACTCGTGCAAAATCCCTTTTGCGTTGCAGAATTCCTTCATTTTGTTATTCTTAAACTCTGTGCTGTTGTCACTTCAATGCGTCTGACCGACAGATGATAAGTTCTCGAGTTTCTTGAATAGAATAACCAAGTTCTCGAACGTTTCGTCTTTTAATTCTTGAAAGAATACCCACGAATATCTCGAATAGTCATCTGTCACGACCAAGCAATATAAGTCTCCTGAGATGCTTCGAACATTTACAGGACCAAATAAATCCATGTGGAGACGTTCTAATGGCAACTTAATTGAGTTTAGAATTTTCTTCGGATGAGATTTCTTGATCTGCTTTCCCTTCTTGCATTCCAAGCAATGATCAGACATCTGAAAACTTCGAAGATTTACGCCTTCTACAAGATCATTATGAACCAAGAAATTCATTTTTCGCAAATGAATATGCCCCATCTTACGATGCCAAAAAATAGAATCTGTTTCAGTAGCCTTTGATACAAAACATTGTGCTGATTGTGATGAAGTGGTAGCAACACCCATATCAAGAACATATAAATCATTCTCTCGCGGTGCTCGCATCAGAATCCACTCATCTGGTATTTTGAATCCTGGATTCAAGATAATACACTCTTTGTCATTGAAATGGACTGTAAATTTCTTGTCACAAATCTGTGATATACTCAGAAGATTGTTCTCAAGTTCTGCAATATAGTTCACGCGATCAAATGAAACTACGCCATTGGAGAGTTTTCCCTCGGCGACTATCCTTCCACCTTGATTTCCTGCAAATCCAACATATCCACCATTGATAGCTTTAATGTCGAATAGCAATGCTTTCATTCCCGTCATATGCCTGGATGCTCCACTATCCAAAATCCACTTTGAGAGTACGGATCTTTGGAGCATCTGCAAAATTCAGAAATTAGGTGAAAAGCTCTACCCAAGCCTTCTTGGTCTTGGGTTTTACTGGATAACCATCATCAAAAGTATATTCAAACTTATCAACATCATCAAAATCAAATTCATCATCTGTTTCAACAATGTTAATGTTTGAAAATTTCATTTTTTCTTATCTTTTACAGATTTGACATTATCGATCTTGGTTTCAGTTTTAACTTCTTTCACATTCTCACTAGTCTTCACATGCTCAGACTTAGTGATTTCAGATTTTGATTCTTTTGTGTTGTCAGCCTTTACTAGCTCAGACTTAACAACACCAGATGTTGTTAACCTTTTGTTGGTAATCCAGGTTTGAGATTTGATATTAGCCTTTTTGATGTAAAACTTTTCATTAGACCTAGAAGTTTCACCTTTTTCGAAGATCGAATTTTCAAAAGTCTTTTCAGACTTTGGTTTAACTTCTGGTTTTGATTCATTTCGTTTCAAAATCTTTACAGGTTTTGCAAAACTGGTTGCTTTGGTTTAACAACATTTGAATCTTCTTTTCTTCGAAGATAAGCCGGTTTTGATTTCAGACATTGTCGTGCCACACTTGAAACATGTCCGATTATCAAGTGGATGTCCTTTAATTGGTGGTTTTACCCTACTTGAAGTTTTGACACCACCTGTAACCTTGGCTTTATCTCGAATTTCTTTATCCTTCTTGAACTCATCATTTGACTGTTTACCAATCAAATTCTCCTCATGAACTGTACTCGTCCCATATACAAAATTCATGTTTTTGTTTTTATATTCATGAAATGGTAACGGTTTCTTTACAGATTCATTAGTTTCTTCTTCTAAACCCAACCCCGCTCTCTGGTATTCCAGATGATCACCAGCATTTCTTTGGTAATTGTTTCTTTTAGGTTTGGAATAGAATTTTTGTTCATTAATTACCAATTCCTCTGATGTGACTTCCACAAGTTTAAAGAATTTGTCAAGCAATTCTTCCTTCACATTCTGAATCGGGAAGCTATCATCAAAGTATAGTCTATTTGAATCCTTAATTTTGTACATTACAATATTAGGATCGTCACTTAGACCATCCTCTGACGACTTATCGTCATTTTCAAATTGTGAATCGGAATTCTTTGAACTCGCGTCGGCGCTTCTGAAGCTACCGTCATCAGAATCACATAAAACATTTTCAACCACTTTGTTAACCATAGCGTTGTTATCATTATCAGATTTAGCATAGACTATATCAATGTTCTCTGGCAACTCGTCTTTCTTTTCAGAAAGTAATTCAGCATTGAGTGCCTTGTCCATCTCGTCTACTGATTTAACACAGTATTTTTCGCAAAGGGGTGGAGGAAAATTGCTATATTCTTTGCCCGCTTTCTTTTTAGGTTTTTCTTCCGTTGAGATTGTCGGAAGAATGTGATCTATAACATACGTGTTGGTTGTATAACTTCTTAATAATTGTCGAACTCTTTCAGTTTCGATTGTCATGTCTTGAAGTTGTTGTTTGATTTCAGCAATGGTGTTAATATAGGTGTTAATTGCTCTTTGTTTATCCATTACTGTACCACTCAACATTCTTATATTATCATGTTGTTCGATGTTATTTCTGTCAAGTCTGCCATAATCATTTTTCATTTTGTCATACGCTTCTTTCATTGTGCGATAATCATATTTTAACAAATCGTTATGCACATTGTTTTCAGCGATGATTTTTTATTTTTCGGCACATTCGACACAAGGTTCAGTACATTTGTACAAGGTTTCTCAACCTCTACAACTTGTATTTTGACAACTTCTTTCTCGACAATTTTTACCTCTGGACCTACCTTGGTTAGATTCGCCATTAAAGCTTTATCTGCCATTTCCTTGAGGTTTTCGTCTTTCATTTCTTGAGTGACATCAATGATCACTTCATCAATCTTTTTCTCCTCAACCACTTGTTGTTTCGAGCTTCCATCAAAATGACCTGCAAAACTATCACAAGAATTAGAGGATAAAATTTCTTGTCTCTACATATGGATTTATTCCTCTTCTTCCTGCTGTTGATGCAAGTATTGTTCCAGAATAGCTTGTTCAAAAGCTGCTGCTGCTTCTGCTGCTGCCGCTGCTTCAGCTGCCGCCGCTACTTCCTCTGCAGAATTATCTTCAACTATCTCCGCCATCAAAGCAACTCCGGTTTTTGCCGATATATGAATTCCAATCAAAACCGTCATCTTCTGTGGATGCAACCACGGCTTTCTCCGTGGTACTACTGTTTGGCTTTTCTTGGATCTCAACTTGAGTTTTCTTCGGGAACGGTTTATATTGAAGTGCCCTCTTGTAATATTCATTCCCTCCTCCGAAAGGACTTTGATTTCCGGTTGCCTCGGTGTTCTTACACTCTCTTTTAAAATGTCCCTTCTGTCGGCATTTAAAGCATGTGACTTTGGATTGTCAAAACCCAATTTGTTGCTGGAGTTTCCTATGTCACGGCCTGTGAGTGCAACGAACTTTGTCACTCTCCTGATTATCGAAGCTAATGACCACTTGATGTCCATTATTTGAGCTCTTCCTCGTCTACCTGGTCATAATCTTCTGCGGTCATCTCGGGGTTTCCGATTTTACCGGCAACAAGACATTCATAAGACTCTAAGACGGTAGCAAGTAGTGACATATGTTGTTTTGCAACTTCTTCTGAAACAACATTGTTCAAATTCATTGCGATGTTGCATTTGTAAACATTCGGATCAGAACTTTGTTGTTGATTCTGGTTCGCTTAGCTTTGATATGTTGAATTTGAACCAGTGCTCGAGTAAGAACTTTGTGGACTTTGGTCATACTGAAGCTGTGAATGGTTCTGATTCTGTGGAGAAGCATTCATATTTGCACTAAAAGCAATTCCAATTTTTGGACTCGAAATGTTATCTTGCATTCCGGTTTTGTAGTATAAACTGATGTCTTGAACAACATTAGCGTTTTTTGACTTCGCTATCTTCAGAAGCTCCATTCGTAGCCTTCGATTTTATCAATAAAGGTTGACAACTTGATGAATTCCCACTTATCACTATTCTTCAGAACCATCAAATAAGTTGACCATTCACCCTCTGGTAGTGCATCGGCAAGTTTGTCGATGTATTCTTGTCCGTCTTCTCAAGACCGTGTCTTCGCATTTGCACATTGAGATGACAGAAATGCTCAATCATTTGCTTAGTGGTCTCATTCTTTAGCATGCTGAAGATATCGAACTCTTTCAGAATGAGAGCCTTCTTGCGTTTGATCATTTCAGCACTGCCTTGGTATTTCTTCTGTAACGACAACCAAAGCTCTCTTGCAGTAGTATACTCTGGTAGCAAAATCAGGATACCTTCTTTGACAGACTGCTGGATGAGACTGATCATCTTTTTCTCAGCAATGTATTCGTCTCTCTGTACTGTCGAATAGTTGTACTTTTCAAGGACTTGTTGATGTTCATCTACCGGAACAGTATAGCCTCTTTCAATTGACACCCAGCCAGCAAAAGTGCATGGCTTGAACCCAGTAGGTAAATTTCTCTTTCCATGCTTCTATTCATCCATGCTCATCAGCTTGGGCGGTTTGACGGTTGTTCCCATTTCGTTATCAAGATTGATTTGATTGATCACATTGGCATTTGACGAAATAGCTCTGGACATAAAAGCGCTTAGTTGATCCTCCATTGTGAATAACGAATGTGTACGCTGAAAAACTTTCAAAAACTTTTGAAAATGATTTGTACTACTACAAGTTCGGTCGAACTTGTAGCAACAAATGAAGAATTCTCTGATTTTCTAACAAGTTCGGTCGAACTTGTTAGATTTGCTTTGAAAAGTATTGTTTAACTTCGGTCGAACTTACACAATCTTTGAGCAAACAAACAGAACTTCGAGCGAACTTATCAACAGAATTTTGATGAAATGCTAGGTAAGTTCGGGCGAACTTACTTAAAATCTCTTAGATATTACACAAGTTTGGTTGAACTTTATGTAAAATCAGTGAAACTTTAGTAACTTCGAGCTAACTTGACTTAAATTTCCTCAAAAACCACCTAAGTTCGGGCGAACTTACTAAAAAATCACTTGAAAAGTGATGTTTTAGGGCAAGTTCGGCTGAACATGGCCAATAAGTTCGTTCCTGAGGGTTTTCAAAAACAAGGTTTTTTCAAAACTTCGACATGAATTCAGTTGAGTCTCTAATCTTTCAATGGTTTATCTTTGTTGTATTTTACATGATATATTCAAAATTCAAAAGATTTGACCATGAATTCTTCATTTTATGTTCAAAAGTTAAGAAAAAAAGAAGAAGAATGGAGTAGAAATAGAAGTGTTCTTGTCTTGATACTATCAAATCAGACTGTTCTAGCTCTAATACCACTTGTAGAACCGATCCTCGATGCTTAGGAACCTAAATTTGATATCTAACGTCCATAATAGCGGAAATATTACGTCGTGTTTACCAATAGACAAGATTTAATCAGTTAAACGTCAGTTTTATAAATCAAACGTTCTGGTTACAGACTGACAGAGCTTCGCCTCTGAAATGCCTAAGTTACAAATGAGACTTTCAAGCTAGGTATTTATAGATCAACAAGTTCGGCCCAATGAGGAGCAAGTTCGCCCGAACTTGCCTATGCAAGTTCGGCCGAACATGCCTGAACATGTGAACCTGGAGCGAACTTGGCTAAGACATATTATAAATACTTCACTACCTAGCCTATCCAGCTCTATACAATACAGACTCGATAATAGACTAAGACATAGACATTATGCACCAACACCTTTGACAATAGAGATAGCTAATGGTGAACTCCTTGTACTCGATTCTATCATTGAAATTGCCAGTTGAACCTCAATAATCACCTTTTTCCCATTGATCTCACGCCAATGCAACTTGGGAGTTTTGACATTATAGTAGGAATGGATTGGTTGACCAAATACCATGCAGAGGTAGTTTTTTTGTACAAGATTGTTCGTGTGCCGCTTTCGACTGGTGAAACCTTAGAGGTTCGTGGAGAAAGGCCCATGAGTAGCCTTAAATTGATGACAAGCACCCAAGCACAAAGATACCTATGAAAGAATTACGTGGCTTTCTTGGCACATGTCATAGAGGAGAAAGACAAGGGTAAGACTATTCAAGACATCCCCGTTGTTCGGGATTATCCTGAGGTGTTTCCTGAAGAGTTACCTGGTTTACCCCCAGCACGTCAAATTGAGTTTCGTAATGATCTTGTACCTGGTGCCAACCTGATTGGCAAATCTCCACACCGTCTTGCACCGTCTGAGATGCAAGAATTGTCGAAGCAGCTGCAGGAGTTATCTGACAAAGGATTTATTCGTCCGAGCGTTTCACCTTGGGGCGCGCCTGTTCTATTTGTAAAGAAGAAGGATGGATCTTTCCGAATGTGTATCGATTATCGTGAGCTTAACAAACTCACTATCAAAAATCGATATCCCCTACCTCGCATTGATGATCTCTTTGATCAGCTTCAAGGTGCTACCTGCTTTTCGAAGATTGATCTACGTGCTGGGTATCATCAGCTTCGTGTACTCGAAGAAGACATTCCCAAGACTGCCTTCCGCACACGATACGGCCACTATGAGTTCACTGTTATGCCTTTCGGTTAACGAATGCTCCTGCCGTCTTCAAGGACTTGATGAATAGGGTTTGTAAGCCTTATTTGGACAAGTTCATCATCGTTTTCATTGATGACATTTTGATTTATTCAAAGACTCGAGCTGACCACGAGCAACATCTCCGTCTAACAATGGAACTCCTAAAGAAGGAACAACTCTTTGCTAAATTCTCCAAGTGTGAATTTTGGCTTAAGGAAGTTCAATTTTTGGGGCACATTGTCAACGAACAAGGTATTCATGTAGATCCCGCCAAAATCAGTGCGATTAAGGAATGGGATACACCTACTACTCCTACCGAGGTTCGTTCATTTCTGGGTCTCGTTGGTTATTACCGGCGCTTTATTGCAAACTTCTCCAAGATTGCGGTTCCTCTCACAGCCTTAACTCAAAAGAACAAACCTTTTGAGTGGGGACCCAAACAAGAAGAAGCTTTTCAGACCTTGAAACAAAAACTCTGTGATGCTCCTGTGTTATCTTTACCTGAGGGAAACGAAGACTTTGTCGTATATTGTGACGCATCAAACTTAGTCCTTGGTTGTGTTCTCATGCAAAGGAACAAAGTCATAGCCTACGCATCAATAAAGTTGAAGATCCACGAGAAGAACTACACAACTCATGATCTTGAGTTAGGTGTTGTGGTTTTTGCTCTCAAGATTTGGAGACACTACCTTTACGGAACAAAATGTGTGGTTTTCACTAACCACAAAAGCTCCAACACATCTTCGACCAGAAAGAACTAAACATGAGGCAACGACGTTGGGTTGAACTTCTAAACGACTACGACTGCGAGATTCGCTACCATCCTGGCAAGGCGAATGTCGTAGCCGATGCTAAGTCGAAAAGAACGCGTTAAGCTTCATTGTATATGATATTCAATCCTGCATCTCTCAAGCTCAACATACATGTATAACCCAAGGTTTGTTGAAAAATGAACTATCACTTAATCTCGAGCTTCAACTCGAAACGAAAGACAAAGGGGTACTCTATTTCATGAACCGTTTATGGGTTCCAAGTACAATCTCCGTACCTTATTGATGGATGAAACTCATAAGTCTCGATATTCCATTCATCCTGGTGCAGACAAAATGTATGAGGATCTTCGTACACAGTATTGGTGGCCGGGAATGAAGAAAGACATTGCCTTATACGTATCCAAATGCCTTACTTGCCTCAAAGTCAAGGCGGAACATCAACATCCCTCTGGATTATTGGAACAACCAGAGATACCGGTTTGGAAATGGGAAAACATTTCCATGGATCTCGTTACCAAATTACCGCGCACTCCTAGAGGTCACGATGCCATTTGGGTAGTCATTGATCGTCTCACAAAATATGCACACTCCTTGCCAATCCGCGAGGATTTATCTGCTGACAAGCTTGCCAAGATCTATGTAGATGAGATTGTATCCCGACATGGTGTTCCTTTGAACATCATATCTGACCGAGATACTCGATTCTCATTTCACTTTTGGAGAACCATGCAATCTGCTATGGGAACCCAACTCAATTTGAGCACAGCTTATCATCCTCAAACGGATGGACAGTCTGAAAGAACAATCCAGACACTGGAAGATATGCTTAGGGCTTGCGTGATTGATTTTTGTGGTAGTTGTGATTCGCATCTACCCGTTGATCGAATTCACTACAACAATACTTATCACTCCATCATCAACATGGCTCCTTTCGAAGCTTTATACAGTCGAAAATGTCGTTCACCAGTCTGCTGGAATGAGATTGGTGAAGCTCAGCTCACCGACCTGAACTCATTCTAGAGACTACAGACAAAGTTCAGAAAATTCGCGATAACCTTTTAAAAGCTAGAAGCCGTCAAAAGAGTTATGCGGAGAGACGACGCAAGCCTTTGGAATTTCAAGTCGGTGATCATGTCCTTCTCAAGGTATCCCCTTGGAAAGGTGTGGTCAGATTTGGAAAGAAAGGAAAACTTGCACCACGATATGTTGGACCATTCAAGATCGTTGAAAGAATCGGAAAAGTAGCCTACAGACTTGAGCTACCTCCACAACTTGGAAATGTTCATCCAACCTTCCACGTGTCTAATCTTAAAAAGTGTTTGGCTGATGAAAACCTCCACATCCCTCTTGATGAAATTCGTGTTGATAACACGATGCACTTTGTTGAGAAGCCGGTGGAAATATTGGACCGTGAAGTCAAGAAACTCAAGCGCAAGCGCATACCGATAGTCAAAGTTCGCTGGGAATCCAAACGTGGCCCAGAGTTTACTTGGGAACGAGAGGATTAAATGAAGGCGAAGTATCCACACCCTTTCTCACAAGTTTCCTCTAATTAAATTTCGGGACGAAATTTCCTAAAGTATGGGAGACTGTGACACCCTGTTATTCTGAGCCTGCACGAGTATGACACGTGTTACGATTAAATAAAAAGCCAAATTTTATTAAATTTGATGTATTTTGATGTTATGTGATGTGTTGATACATTTCAGATTTATTGAAAATTATGTTGGCAATTTTAAGATAAACGCTTATCGCGTAACGGATAAAATGCGAAACGAACGTCGGTGACCGCCCAATAATGTTAAAATCCTAAAAATAGTCCGTTATGATTAAACTATTATATTTAGTCATGTTCGTGAAGAAAAATTATTTAAAACGCTTAAAAACTCTTTTTTCACGAATTTAAGCGCGTACTACGTAGCACAGCGCGCATACTGTCAAATACGGACAACGCTGCCAGTCCAGACAAATAAAATATTGTTCAACAATATTTCGGTGAGTAAAATTTTATAGAGCGTTAAAAATATTTAAAACGCCTTAAAACGGGATTAAAACACTAGATAAAATACCCGGTAGCCAGTAAAATACCTGCTTTTAACCTATGATATATATCTATTGTGTATGTATATCTATGTAATGTTTGTATGCATATAGGTGGTGGCATTTTTATGCCCACCTCTTTTCTTGTTTCTTTCCATTTGCCAAGTGTTCATGATTTCATGCATGTGATCTTGCAAAAACCAAGGCAATCAAATAAAATCCTTACAAATCCAAGACAAATCATAATCAACCTCACTCATCTTCTTCTCTCTCCTTCCTAACCGTAAGCTCTCTCTCTCTCCTCCATTCTTTCATTTTGAACTTGTTCTTGAAGATCCAATCTCATTTGAAGGTGTTGTCAAGTGTTTTTGAAAAGCAAAAGGTGATTCCACGGTGTTCCAAGCAAGAATCAACCTCCATATCATCATATATTTCGAAACCCATCAAGATCTTGAAGGTATAAGAATTTTGTTGAAATCCTTGTTCTTGATTTTTGGTGATTTTGATGATGATGGAAGTTTCTCTTGTTCGTAGATTTAAACACAAACTTTAAAGCTAAAACAAATGAATTTTTTTAAATAAAATAAAAATGGATATATGTGTGTGTATATATATGGTCGTGGATGTGTATGTATATATGATAGAGATGATGTTTTGATTTTTGATTAACTCTTGTATGTTCGGATTCTTGAAAGATGATGCATTAGATGCTTGTACTTAGACATGCATCTGGATGTATGGACATGAAATGATGAATAAAATATGATATGATGAGAATGATTTTTAATCAGGTCCTAAACACTAAAAATAATAATATTTGAAGTGTTAAATAGCATGAAGCTTTGTCATGAAGTCTACTAGTTTTTAAGTTGTTGCATGTGCTTGAATGATAGTTAAAATGCAAGGGTTTGATGATTTATACATGACATGATAAATATTCATTCAAATCAGTAAATAAACATGTAAAATAAAGTTATTTGATGTATTTTAAAGTTATAAAAATTATGTCATAACTTGATAGCTTTGCATGTTGTACTTAAGGCTTGAAAAGTAGTAAATTGGGTGATATTTGCATGATTTTTGTGCTATTTATGAGACCTGCATATATATGATTAAAATTATTGTTTTGGTCAGTATATAACATGTATTGTGTTAAAATATCAAGTCGTTTCGATTTAGGATGCTTATGGTAAAGTTCGGTGCAAAACTATGCGTTAAAAACGGTAAAAATCGTCTTTTCAAGTGATTTTTATAAAGCTATTTTAGATCAGTAAATAAACTGATATTTTTATATAAAAATAAGTATTTTAACTTATATTAAGTATCTTTTGTGTTTGGCTAGTCATACGTGACTTCCGACACCCGAAAACGATACCGAAAACGCTAAATACGCATATTTCAATGTACACGAACATGGATTGTTCAAGAGTGAACTTGGTATATTATGATGTGATATGTGATTATGAGAATATGTTATGTGATATGCTAGATGATAACATGATAGTGGAAGTTTAAACTATGCATGTACACGTGTGCGGTTAAAACGGTGAATATTGCGTTATATGTGTAACTTGTTTGTCGAGCATGAAAATGATACATAGGTTAACTTGATAAGTTATTTCATGTATGAGTGCTTTAAAAATGATATATATATATATATAAAGTTCATTTGTTATATTACATATCGTGGCGTTATCTAAACCACTTTATCAAGGACAAGACATTACATATTTTACACATATTATTACATTTGGTTATTTACTTAACCATACATCATTCTTTTATATCATCTGATTTTCATATTGATTTTCATTTGATTTCAAAAAGGAAATACTTTATAAGGTTCATGACTAGCTTTCAAAAACATTTCTTTTATCTTTCAAAGTCATGAATCTTAACCACTAAACATATGTTACTCACAGACATTTTTATGCTGACGTATTTACTTTCACATATGTTTTAGGAGCAAATGTCTGATCTGAGCGTGCTTCACTTAGGGCGACTTGGGCCTTAGAAATCTAAAATCAAGAAACTTATTATCCTTATGTTATGTTTCTTTTTGAATCAAGACAATGTAATAAACTTTTATTATTGTAAAACTAAACTCTAATTATCATGTGTTGTGAAACATAATTCTGCCACACGACTCCCTGACGTTTCGGCCGTGGTTGGTTGCTTTACGCGGTCGGGGTTGACACGCGAAAATTCGTTAACTTATACATTTATCATTTTTAAAGCATGTATACATGAAATAACTTATTAAGTTAACCTGCATATTAATTTTCATGCTCGACAAATTAGTTACACATTTAACGCGATTTCACCGATTCTACCGCTTAAACACATAAGTGTACATGCATAGTCTAAATTCTTGCTATCATGTCAACACTTAACATATCATCATATACACATATTTAAATCACATAACACTTTTATACACATGAGGTTCACCCATGAACAACTCATTCTAGTGCACATTGTAATATGCGTATTTTAGTGATTCGGTAACGTTTTCGGGCGTCGAAAGTCACGTATGACTAACCAAACACCAAGTAAACTTAATATAAGTTAAAATACTTATATTTATATAAAAAAATGTCAGTTTACCTACTAATCTAAAACAGTTTCGTAAAAATCTCTTAAAAAGGCGATATTTACCGTTTTTATCGCATAGTTCTGCATGAAACGTTACCATAACCATCACAAATCGAAACGACTTGATATTTTAACATAATCCATGTTATTTACTGATTAAAATGATGGTTATATTCAGATTACTGCAGTTTTTGTGCAAGTCATACAAATCATCTGATTTCACGTATTTTACAACTCTTTAAGCACAATGTACTACATGCAAAGCTAGTAAACTTTATGACAAGTTTCATACCGCTTTATTACATAAAATAACCTTATTTTTAAGGTTTATAATCTGATCTAAAACCATTTTCATCATAACATAATTTAATCATCATTTTATGACCATTTTAACTTCATGTATGCTCATAAGAAGCACCTAATGCAACCCTATCATATCATCATCAACATGCATGAACTCAAATATATCCAACATTCATTTATTTCTTGTTCACCCATTCAAGAACATCATCATCATCATCATCATATGATCATCATCCAATCATTTATCATAAATGCAAGAATCTTGTTTCTACACATTTATGTACTAACATCAAATTTTACACGGCCACATGTATACATACATATGATTCCAAAATTTCACTTTACTCATATTCATCACAAATCACTAAACAACCTTTTTAAACATGCATGCATTCAAATCCTTATGAACATTATCAATCAAAAACATTCAAAGTCAAAACTCAATCTCATATGTATATACATACATACCTACAGCCACCCACATAGATGTAGACATGTCAATTTTTCTTTGAAAACCCATTTGTTATTTGTTTCAAGTTAGTGTTTATATCCAAGAACAAGAGAAACTTCCATGACCATCAATATCACTATGAATCATGAACAACATTTAGAGAAATGATGTGATACCCATGACGAAACCATGTACCTCTTAATTGGTCCTAAACTTTAAGTCATGCTTAAAATAATAATTACACGTAAACTTTGCAAACTTGTATGACTTGTGTGCTATACTGAGCAATCGTTATTATGTCTCGGAGGAATCCGAGAGCACGTCATGGTTAACATGACACTATTAATGACCAACGATGCCAGGTTGGTGTCCTTAGCCTTGAGCAATGTGTTAAACAGAGACTTGACGTTTAACAGCGCATTAAACCTTTGACGTTGATTATTAGGTTATCGGTAGCATTATTTAAGATTCTGAGTTCCAGAAACAATTTAGTTTTGTGCCATAGACTGTGACATAAGGTTTGAAGTTAATCGAAGCCCAGGCACGCAAAACGAAGCAGTTTCCCGGTTTGGGAAACGCCTTCGTTTCGGGCATAAAATAAGGCAACCAAATGTGCAAGGAACGATCGATCAAGCTTAAAAACACTTAAACCACCCTAATACGAGACTTTTATATTAAAACAACTGGGTTTCGATTTCGAGACAGTTATGCTCAGTTTTTAAACCGAGTCTTTTGACACTAAAAACGCGAAAACGGAGCCCGTTTCGCAAATCGGAGACGCGTCCGGGACCCGAAAACGAACCTAAACGCAACACAGAAGATAAACATCATCTTTTAGCACGTAATACGAAGCACGAGGTGTCTCCCATGGACCCCCTTTTTATATTCATTTTTATTATTTTTTTCTTTTAATTCTCATTTTTCCTTCCAAAAATACACCATTTCCTCACAAGATATGCCATAACTATCATCTTCTTCAGCTGATCATCTTCCTAACTTACCAAAATCGAAAGTATATTCGATGTTTCATAAGGTTTTGATCATTAATTCTTGATTAAACGCGATTTATAACCGAAAAAACCCTTTTTAATCCATGATTTTTGAAGGTTTAAACAAGTTTATGGGCTGAGTAAGAACACCTTGAGAATTCTATGGTGTTATATGGCAGCCATGATCACAAATCTTTGGGTTTTGATACCCTAATCAACACCTATTCGACAAAAATCGCATAACTATTCGATTAACCGAAAAACTATGAAACAAAGCTTGATTGATCTAAGTTCTAGCATATTTGGATTGTACTTGATGTGTAGGTACTGAATATAGCACCCACACACTTCTGGACTCACAAGAAGCGCTTGGAAACGAAGCATTCGCTAGGTATACCATCCGAGAACCGAAAATATCATAGGCAGAATCTTGTTTTAGCTATAAATTGCTCCGTGATACTTGGATTGAGCTGAAATTTGGTATGGTGTTGTCATGAGTGTCCACGTAAAATTTTAGAAATTTTGGAATTTTCTACAATTTTTGGAGAAATTTTTCCTGTTTTATAAAAACAATTCCAGAAAAAAATACCAAATAGGGTCAATAAATCACCAAATTTTTCATGAACACTAAGAATCATGTCATAAAAGTTCTGGAAAATTTCAGAGTCCATTGGTTGAGTTTGGATTCGGGTTAAAAATTCGTGTTTTTGGAGTTTTCGGTAGCCAGAAACGCACCGAAACAAAATCTGAAAAAATCTCAAATTTTTATGAGATGTTCCTGGACATGTATGGGATGTTCAGGAATGTTTTGGGAATTTTTGGACCACTGATGGTATTTAATGATAATTATGTGGTTAAATATAGTTTTATAAATAATTTATTTAAATAAGTAAAATGCCAAAATATATTCCCAGAAATTTTTCCCATAATCTACAGAATTTTACTGAGTTATATAAAAATTTACAGATTTTTATTCAAATTCTAGATTAAATGGGAATGCATGGGATTAAAATGGGTTATTTTAAATCAATTTCGGCAGTTTACCGTATAACGAACCTGTCGGAACCGGGAACTGACCTAACCCAACAACCACTATAATTGGAACACCGGAGTTTCCCGGGCATATTGGGCACTAGGGGTATCCTAAGACAATTCGGGAGAATTCCCGACGGTGAAAATAGAAACTCAATTTTGGGCAACCTAGACTCCCCAAACCCTCAAACTCTCTTAATGAAAAGTTAATCTTTCTTAAATAACAACGTGTTGGAACTATTGGTATTCCCGTACCATTATCCGAACAAGTTAAACTACTGACTTTGGCTGGCACGCGAAATGGTGCCCGGAAGCCAAACTGAAAACTAATACTACCGTGACCTCCATCACCATACAAGTGTCCTATAGACTCAATATGGAGTGAAAACTCCTGACAAATCCAATTATAACCATTACCAACTTAGATACTGATTTGAGTCCATACTTGCATATGCGTTATTAAAGCTGATACAATCGTTTGATCACTTGTGTGTTGAGACTACTACGTACACTGTGACTTTCACTTCCCCACTTTTGAATTGTTTTACTGTTTTCTAGGGACTTGCATGTTAAAAACTGTGTTGAATACACCCATTTGGGGCGTGAGTTTTGCTCCCCCACTCGTAAACTGTTTCACTGTTTTCTGGAATGCCTTGCATGTTACGAAACTGTGTTAATTGCACCAACTTGTGAGATGTGAATTATCTAACACACGAACTACCTCTCCTCTACAAGTGATTAGAGTAAGCCGTGGACAGTGGATAGTACTATTGGTCTGACAAGCCCCGTTGCTCCAGGCAGTGTCTAGGTGACACTGTGTGTCGGTGACTAGGCAACTGCACGCGTCCTAACCTTGGTTATGTTGTTAGGCATAACTGCAGGGGAACATTGAGCTTTACATGACTCAGTTGCCGAGATGATGTGCCTGTCTTGACACGGCCCGGTGGAAAGTGTCTGCGGTGACACGACCCAGTACGATGATGTGTCTGTCTGACACGGAGTACCTATGACAGGTTAAGGTTTCACTTGTGTCCTCGTGTAATTCCATCTGTGACTATGACTGTGACCAGTGCAATTAAACCTGTTAATACATATGGTTCCACAATAACTAAACCAGTGGAACTCACGCAGTGTTTAGCTGACTCTTTTCAAAACTAACATGCATTTCAGGTAAAGTGAAGCAAGAGTAAGTAATGTGTGTGTGGATGGCTTGGGTAGTAAACTGTAGCAGAATAAGAGCTGTAGTAGCTCGTAGTACCGTACTTGAACTTGTGGTGTGTAATATGATACTATTTATATGTAGTAACCGAGGTTCTCTCTTTATATGGTATCATGTTTTAAACTCTAGAGAATTACCATGTGTCTGCTGCACCCTGCATTTGTCTTTCGCTGCGAGTCGGGATGTGACAGAAGATGGTATCAGAGCCTTCGGTTATAGCGAACTAGGTATCCTTAAAGAACCTAGACTATAATCCTAAGTTAGTCTCCACACGCTGAGAACTGCTAGAAACTGAGTAGTATGGCTATTACCAGGAAGCCCTAGTGGGGCATATAAATTATTGTGGTCCGGAACACCATAATTTATATGCTCATACTTGGGAGTTCTGGGAACGTCATTGAGATAGGACGTACTAACGTCACCATCCACAAATAATTTTTTTTATAAATCTTAAAAATCAAAACAGTGCAATACGTGCTTATGTGTATATTTGTGGAATGTTGAGTTTCGGTTATTTCGGTCAGTCAAATCGGCGTTGTTGGTGGTTTTCTTCCTACAGGTATCATGTTGCATCACTCGAGTCACCAGACTACTTCTCACACGGAGACCGATCCTGAGGAGGATCCGTTGATACCACTCTTGACATCGAGCAACTCGCCAGATCCTTCTGGTTACTGTTGTGGTCCGTACCCACCCAGACCTTGAACTAGGCGCGAGAGAGAGGTCTCGAGCGCCTACCGTTCACCATCACACCATCCGACTAGCTCCTCAGAGCATAGTCGTACCCCGGATGTTGCTATACCAGTATGACCTATTCCTCGGAGCCCTACTCCCGCCACGGGCATTGGGAGTGGGAGCCGGTAGCACCTAGGTTACCTACACCAGGGACTCCCCCTGACCTTTATACTCCTTCCACTCCGAGTGCTTACTCGCCCTCTTTATCTAGCCCTCTTGAGATACCCACCTTTGGCCTCCGACAGACGGCTCGTCGGAGGGTTCTTACACCTGTACCTGTGTTCACACCACCTGTTTCCCCTATTTGTATGATACCCGTACCCATAGGGACCCAGCAGCATTTTACCGCCTGTTTTCTGACACCACCTGGGGATGACCCTTCCCCGTTTCACACTTACGAGCGAGGTGGCCCTTCCCAGCCGTTTAGAGAGCATTCCCCACCCGTCTGGGCCATACCCGTTCCTCCTAGGAGGTGCCGGCTCCCATCACCGAGAGCAGCTTGATGGGGTTTCTGTTTGAGCAGATTTCATTATTACGGATGGCGCGGGATGAGGATGAGTAGCAGAGAGGTCGATGGGAGACTACCTGATCCTCTTACAGTAGGCGATCATTGCTTACAGCAGGGTATGGGATATGTTCATCATGAGCAGGATCATTTCCGTGCGTTGGTATACGGATGTATCGGTGCCATTGTAGGTTTGGTAGCAGGTCTTGGAGGGTTGGCATGGTGGATGTGGCATTCCTAGTATGGTTCCTTTCTAGTATAGATAGAGGTGATGTATCTTTTGTACATCTTACCAAGCACTGGGTTATACCCATGTCGAGGTGGTGATGTAGTCATAGTGTTTCCACGTTTTCCTAGTTAGTATTTTTGATGCATCAAGTCTGTACGTAACCTTGGTGACATGTTTTGACAGCACATTTAAGCACTGGCCCTTATGGGTTAAGTCTATGTGCAAATTTAGACGCATGTTTGATGATGATATTATATATATATATATATATATGACGATGCTTTTGACTATATGTGCCGGGACTCATATGTGTGATGAAGTGTGTGATACGTTTTAACCGAATATCTGATTTGTATTAACTGGATACGTGACCTTGGTACATATACATCTATTGTTTATAATAGAATGGCCCCGAAACGCGCATGAGGCAGAAATTGCGCAAATGATAGCGTAGCAACTCCAGGTTGTTATTCCCACGATTGTGGCGCAGGTTAGCGCCGGTATTAACGCTAACCCGTAACCGAATCTGCAACCCAGACCGGTAGGTCAAAACGATAACCAAAATAATGGTAGGCCGGTTTGCACATAGAAGCATTTCATGGAATGCAAACCGATGGAATTCAATGAAACTGAAGGACCAATGGGTTTGTGAAATGGATCGAGAAGTCGGAATCGGTACTTAACATAAGTAATTGTCTCGGTGATTACGCAGTTAAGTATACAACTTGTACCTTTACCGATCACGCTTTAACCGGTGGAACACTATTGTTCAATCTCGCGGACAGGCGCGATCAATGGTATGAGTTGGGATGACCTTAAGGTACTGATGAGGGAATGGTTCTGTCCAGCCCACGAAATTCAGAAACTCGAACATGAGTTTTGGAACCTGCAAATGCAAGGTGCTGATCATGCAGGTTATACCAATCGCTTCAATGAACTGGCACGCAAATTTCCAGACATGGTCCGAGCGGAGCCCAAGAGGATTGAAAGGTATATCTGGGGACTGGCCCAGAAGTGAGGAGTATCATTAACTCGATGGAATACCGAACCATGCACGAAGTGGTAGCCAGTCAGGTACTGTTACGTACGACATGGTGAGGCGTAAGATTTTGACGATGCCCGGAGAGCAGGCCGGGAACAAGCGAGGAGCCCCGGAGAGTAGTTGCGCAAGGGCAGCAACACCGAAGAAGGGGAGAACTACTAGCCAGAGCTATGCCATGACTACCCCCACGGGTAACTTCGATGGCTACAAAGGAAAGGCCCGAAAGTGCAACAAGTGCGCTTTCAACCACTCTGGTACATGCCAAGCAGTGATATGCTCGAGATGTCATAACAATGGGCATTTCGCCAAAGACTGTAAGATGTCCGTGGAACCCAATCCCAAACGAACCCGTTTTTAACCTCCTAGGCCTCAACCTCTTCAGCAGCGACCCCGACAATCAACCCAACAGGTTACCTACCCCCGTGCGTGCTTCGGATGTAGTAGCACGAAGCATTTTCGTAATAGTTGTCCGAAGTTAGCTCAACAGATGGTAGGAAGGAATACGCAGAATCAAGCCTCTACCTCGAATGCAGCTCGAGGTCGTGCCTTTGTCATGGGAGCTGGTGACGCACGCCAGGATCCTAATGTGGTTTTAGGTACGTTCCTCGTTTCCGATCAATTTGCTTTAGTGTTATTTGATACGGGAGCCGATAGAAGTTATGTGTCGATTGCATTTTTTGCCACTCTTGAATATGCCTACTATTGACTAGAAACAACCTTATACCGTCGAACTTGCCTGCGGGAAACCAATCACCAGTCACCAACGTATTGTTAACTGCCCTATAACCATTAACAGTTACCAATTCTCTATTGACCTATTACCGTAGAATTGGGTAGTTTCGACATCATCATAGGAATGGACTGGCTGTCCAGGCATCGTGTGAAAGTGTTGTGTGATCAGAAGGTTGTGAAAATTCCTTTATCCCCGACGAATGCGATCATGGTACAGGGAGAGAAGTTAGGTACCATGTTGAACCTCATATCTCATCTCAAGGCGTTGAAGCATATACGACAGGGATGTGACGTGTTTTTAGCCAGCGTCACAACGGAGGAGACAGCCGAGAAGCGTATTGAAGACATCCCGGGAGTATGTGAATACCCTGATGTGTTCCCGGAAGAATTGCCCGAGTTGCCGCCTAACCGGAAAGTTGAATTTCGCATCGACCTAATACCAGGAACGGCACCCGTTGCCAAAGCCCCCTATCGTCTTGCACCGTCTGAGATGCAAGAACTATCGACGAAGCTGCAAGAGTTACTGGATCGGGGTTTCATCCATCCTAGTTATTCCCCCTGGGGAGCCCCAGTTTTGTTTGTGAAGAAGAAGGACGATAGTTTCTGAATGTGGATCGACTACCGAGTGTTGAACAAGGTCACTATTAAGAACCGTTACCCTCTTCCAAGAATCGATGATCTTTTTGATCAGCTACAAGGAGCTCGATACTTTTCTAAGATAGACCTTCGGTCAGGTTACCATCAAGTGAAGGTCCAAGAGGACGATATTCCTAAGACAACGTTTCGAACTCGTTATGGCCACTACGAGTTCCTGGTTATGCCTTTTGGGTTAACCAACGCACCTGCTATGTTCATGGACCTCATGAACCGAGTATGTAAACCATACCTTGACAAATTTGGTATCGTCTTCATCGGCGATATTCTAATATACTCCAAGAGAAAGGACGAGCATGAACATCACTTACGTGCTATCTTGGAGATATTACGGACATAACAGTTGTACGCTAAGTTGTCTAAGTGCGACTTCTGGTTGCAAGCGTACAATTTTTAGGACATGTAGTAGATCAGAACGGAATCCATGTGGATCCAAGTAAGATATAAGCAATCAAGAATTGGTCGGCGCCGAAATCTCCAAAAGAGATACGACAATTCTTGGGACTGACAGGGTATTATCCTTCATCGAGAATTTCTCAAGTATCGCCCAATCGCTAACCGCTTTGACGTAAAAAGGACCGGAAGTACGAATGGGGTGAAAATCAGGAAACAGTGTTCCAGTTGTTAAAATGAAAGTTATGTGAGGCCCCAATCCTGACGTTAGCCGAAGGCAATGACGACTTTGTCGTATATTGTGACGCATCGCGACAAAGGCTTGGATGTGTCCTTATGCAAAGGAATAAAGTTATTGTGTACGCTTCTAGACAGTTGAAAGTGCACGAAAAGAACTACATGACGCATGATTTGGAACTAGGCGATGTTATATTTGCGCTAAAGATTTGGAAATATTACTTATTTGGTACCAGGTGTACTATATATACGGATCACAAAAGCCTCAAACATATCTTCGATCAAAAGGATTGAACATGAGGCAGCGTAGATGGGTGGAATTGTTAAACGATTACGACTGTGAGATAAAGTACCACCCGGGGAAAGCTAATGTGGTAGCAGATGCGCTAAGTAGGAAGGATCGAATTAAACCCTTCGAGTGAGAGCCTTGGGAATGATTGTGCAGACAAGCCTGATAGATCAAATCCGAAACGCGCAGATGCAAGCCCTGGAAGAAAGCCAGTTACCCGGCGAAGGATTACACGGGAATGAGAAAATTTTTGTGAGGAAAACAGACGAGGTATTGTATTTCAAGAATCGGTGTGGATTCCTGCAAGTTCGGAGCTGAGACAGTTGATCATGGACGAGGCTCATAAGTCGAAATATTCAATTCACCCCGGTACAGATAAGATGTACCACGACCTTAAAGAGTTTTACTGGTGGCCGGGGATGAAAAAGGATGTGGCCGAGTACGTGAGCCAATGCTTGACTTGTACGCGAGTCAAGGCCTAGTATCAGAAACCATCGGGAATGTTACAACAACCCGAGATACCGCAATGGAAATGGGAGCAAATCACGATGGATTTCCTGACCCATATTCCAAGAACGCCTCGTGGTCATGACACGATTTGGGTGGTCGTCGATCGATTGACCAAATCCGCGCATTTTATTCCTATCCGTACTACTTATAAGACCGACCAGTTGGCCGAAATCTATAGTAGCTAGACATGGTGTCCCGATTGCTATTATTTCCGACCGAGACAGCCATTTTACCTCGCGGTACTGGCAAAAGTTACAAGAAGCTTTGGGGACGCGAATTGATTTGAGCACTGCTTACCATCCCCAAACTGATGGCCAGAACGCACGATCCAGGCACTAGAGGACTTGCTTCGTGCTTGTGTCCTGGACTTTGGAAGAAGCTGGGACAAGCATCTCCCACTAGTGGAATTTTCATATAACAACAGTTACCACAGTAGCATCCAGGCAGCCCCATACGAGGCACTCTATGGTCGAAAGTGCCGATCACCACTTTGTTGGGCCGAAGTGGGTGACACTCAACTAACGGGGTCTGAACTAGTTCAGGAAACGACCGATAAGGTCCATCAGATTCAGAATCGTCTGAAATCCGCTCAGAGTCGGCAAAAGAGTTGGGCTGATGTACGTAGGAAACCGCTATCAGTCAAAGTGGGTGAACGGGTATTGTTGAAAGTATCGCCATGGAAAGGCATTATCAGATTTGGAAAGACCGGAAAGTTAGCCTCGCGATACAATGGACCCTACGAGATCCTAGAAAAAGTAGGTCCCGTAGCATATCGGTTGAAGCTACCAACCGAGCTTAGTGCCATTCATAATGTCTTCTACATTTCAAACTTAAAGAAGTGCCTTTCGAACGAGGCCACCCAAATACCATTGGAAGACATACACGTTAATGATAAACTCCACTTTGTGGAAGAGCTGGTGGAAATAGTTGATGGCAGGGTCAAACAATTAAGGCATAACAAGATTTCATTGGTTAAAGTGTCGGACCGATCCACAATGCATAGGAACCTAGATTTGATCTCTAATGTCCATAATAGCGGAAATATTATGACACGCTTACAAAATAACAAGAATTAGTCAATTAATCGTCAATTTTATTGGTATAACGTCGAGTCTCCAAATTGATAGAGCTCCGCCTCAAAGATGCCAAAGTTACAAATGAAGCAAACATGCTAGCTATATATAGGGTTGGAAGTTCGCTGGAGAGAGTTGAAGTTTGGGCGAACTTGACTAGGTCAAGTTCGGCCGAACTTGACTTCACATGATGATCTCAAGCGAACTTGACCCAATTACACATAAATACTTCGTTTCGCTAGCCTATTCAATTCTAATCCACACAGACTCGATATAAGACTTAAACATAGATATTCTGCACTAACAGACTCCCCCTTGGATATCGTCTTTGTCTTTTATCAGTCTTCAAAACTATGTCTTCAAACTAAACATTAACGAACACGACCGAAGAAGGGCTTGAATGGCTTCTTACGTCGTTCTTGCTTCAGAACTGGCGTCTGATCAGTAGGAGGCACTTTGTTCATGTACTGAAACCTTCTGAGCCTTGCCGCCCTACCTTTCTCGTGTATTTCCTCAAGATGCTTCTTATCCTTTAAGAATTCAACTCGTTCTAGCTCCCTCCAGCTTGTTTCCCACATCCTTCCTGAATTCACTTCATGAGCATAGCAAACATTCACAACCCTTTGATACTGCATGGCTTGTTCTTTCTCACGTTCTTCGAATACAATCTTGCTGTAGAACAAGCATTTGATATCTTCTCTTGAGCAGTTTACCAACCACATTGGATCTAGAATCCTGATTGTTCTCCACAAGCCTCTCATACCCTAAAATCCAAGTATTTCAACCCTTTCCTTCGTGATATCCAGATGTTCCTCAAATCATAATACTATAACAGCTTCGCATGTAGTAGGATCAATCTGCCACCACTTAAACACTGGATATAAATTCTGCTCGATTGGCATTAAGGGCGTGTTCCTCATCGCCCTTGGTCGTTTCATAATCAACGTTATATCCTTTTCTCCTGTCTTTTTGTTTGTTTTGATGCGACGGCCTGGAATAAACGGCTTCCAATATCTAAATCCCTTTGTCGCTTCAAACTTGATCATCTTCCATAGTAACTGATCGATATACTTCATATGATAAGTGACATTCACAGTTTGAACAAGCTCTTCAACATCCCAATACAGTAGTGTCTTGAAATCTGCTAAATATTTAAAGTATTGCACTCCAAACTCACGTTTAATAACATACACATTCAACTCCTTGAACCACCCCCAACTTAGGATATCCCCCTGTTGGTGCATAATGTCTATGTCTTAGTCTTATATCGAGTCTGTATAGATTAGAGTTGATTAGGCAGCAAATCGAAGTATTTATGTAACTAGAGGACAAGTTCGCTGGAGAATGAACTTGGAATGTCAACTTCGGCCGCAAGTTCGCCCAAACTCATAACCCTCACCAGCTAACTTCATCCTCTATAAATAGCTAGCTTGTCATCCTCATTTGTAACTTTGGCATTTTGGAGGCGAAGCTCTGTCAGTTTGTACTCTTGACGTTTGATCAATAAAACTGATGTTAAACTGATTAATTCTTGTCTATTGGTAAACACGACGTAATATATCCGCTATTATGGACGTTAGACATCAAATTTAGGTTCCTAAGCATCGAGGATCGGTCCTACAAGTGGTATCAGAGCTAGAACAGCCTGATTTGATAGTATCAAGACAAGAACACTTCTATTTCATCTCCATTCTTCTATTTTTCTTAACTTTTCATCAAAATTGAAGAATTCACGGTCAAAATCTTTTCAATTTTGAATGTATCATGTAAAATACAACAAAGATAACCCCTTGAAAGATTGGAGACCAAAATCAATCGAATTGATGTCAAAATTTTGAAAAAAACATGTTTTCCAAAATCATGTTCATCGAACTTGTTAGCCAAGTTCGGCCGAACTTGTGCTAAAAACTCACTTTTTCAGTAGTTTTTACCAAGTTCGCTCGAACTTGAGGTGTTTTCAAGAAAACTTTGCCAAGTTCGCTTGAACTTGAGTGAATATTTGAAGAAATTTGGTTAAGTTCGCTCGAAGTTGCTAGATTTTTATTGAATTTTTATCAAGTTCGACCGAACTTGATAAATTTCAAAGATTTTTAGCTAAGTTCGCCCGAACTTGCTAGTTTCTCATCAAAGTCATTTACTAAGTTCGCTCGAACTTACAAAATCTTTACAAGATCCATCAACAAGTTCGACAGAGGTTATTAAAAGGAAAATTTTCAAATCAACATTCACAAGTTCGACCGAACTTGTGAATAATCTCTGAATTCTTCATTTCAACTACAAGTTCTAGTATAACTAACATTTCAAAAGTTTTTGAGTATTTTCAGTGTACATGTCTCGTTATTCACGTGGATGGTATTCAAAGAGCTTTTATGTCTGGAGCTAGTTCGTCAAATGCTAACGTGATCCATCAAGTCAATCTTGATAACGAAATGGGCACGACTGTTAAACCGCCCAAGCTAATGAGCATGGAAAGAGAAATTTACATATTGGGTTCAAGCCATGCACTTTGCAGGCTGGGTGTCGATTGAAAGAGGTTACACTATTCCAGTGGATAAAAACCAGCAAGTGTTGGAAAAGTACAATTACCCCGACTGTACAGAAAGAAGAATACATTGCTGAGAAAAAGATGATCAGTCTTATCCAACAATCTGTTAAAGAAGATATTCTCGTCTTGCTACCGGAATACACAACTGCAAGAGATCTTTGGCTTTCTCTTCAGAAGAAGTATCAAGGAAGCGCGGAGATGATCAAGAGCCAGAAGGCGCTCATTATGAAAGAGTTCGATATCTTCAACATGCTGAAGGGTGAGACCATGAAGCCGATGATTGAATGCTTCTGTCATCTTAAAGTCCAAATGCGAAGACACGGTCTCGAGAAGACGGAACAAGAGTACATCGACAAGCTTGCTGACGCTCTACCAGATGGAGAATCTTATCTAATAGTTCTAAAGGAAAGCGATAAATGGGAATTCTTCAAGCTGTCAACATTTATCGATAAACTCGAAGGCCATGAAATGGAACTCTTAAAGATTGCAAAGTCAAAGAATGCTAATGTTGTTCAAGACATTGGGTTGTACTACAAGAGTGGAATGCAAGATAACATTTCAAGCCCAAGATTCAGACAGCATTCAACGTGCGTGTGAATTCTTCGAACAATTCGCAGCAGAATCAGAATCAGTCATATCCTCAATATGATCAAAGTCCACAGTCTTCATTCTCAAGTACTGGTTCAGATTCATCTTATCAAAGTCAAGCAAATCAGAATCAACAAACAAATTCTGATTTGAATGTATACAAGTGCAACATCGCAATGAATTTGAACAATGTTGTTTCGGAACAAGTCACTAAACAGCATATGTCGCTTCTTGCCACTGTTCTGGAGTCATACGAAAGTCTTGTAGCCGGTAAAATTGGAAATCCCGAAATGACGGCAGAAGATTATGACCAAGTGGCTGATGAAGAACTCGAGTTGATGGATATAAAGTGGAGTTTAGATTCGATTATCCGAAGGGTTACAAAGTTCGTTGCTCTCACTGGCCGAGATATCGGAAATTCGAGCAACAAACTGGGTTTTGACAAGACAAAAGTCACGTGTTTCAGATGTCGCCAAAAGGGACATTTTAAGAGAGAGTGTAAAAACCCTGAAGCAACAGGAAATCAATGTCCATTCGGAGGAGGCAACGAGTATTACAAGAAGTCACTTCAGTACAAGCCTTTCTCGAAGAAGACTCAGGTTGAAATTCAAGATAAACCAAACAGCAGCAACACTAAGAAGGCTATGGTTGCATCAAACGAAGATGATGGCTTCGATTGGAACTCCCACATCGTAAAGAGACAAGAGTTGCATTAATGGCTGAAATTGTTGAAGATACTTCTGCAAAAGAAGCAGCGGCTATGGAGAATATTCTGCTGGAACAATATATGCAACAACAACGTGAAGAAGAGGAGTATATCCACTTACATAAGCAAGGAATTTATCTCCTAATTCGTGTGATAATTGTGCAGGTCATTTTGATGGATCAGGAACAAGTTCCCGAGAAGAAATCAACTAATGAAGTAGTCATTGATGTTACTCAAGAAGTGAATGCCGAAAACCTCAAGGATATTGCCGACAAAGCATTAATGGCAAATCTAACCAAGGTAGGTCCAGAGGTAAATGAAGTTGTCAAAGTACAAGTTGTAGAGGTTGAGAAACCTTGTACAAAATGTATCGAACTATGTTCTAAGTGTGCTGAAAAATCAAAGATTATCGCTGAAAACAATGTGCATAATGAACTTTTGAAATACAATTATCGCACAATGAAGGAAGCGTATGACAAAATGAAAAATGATTATGGTAGGCTCGATAGAAATAATATCGAACAACATGATACCATAAGGATGTTAAAAGGAACAGTAATGGATAAGCAAAAAGCGATTAATATCTATATTAACACCATTGCTGAAACTAAGCAACAACTACAGGACATGAAAATTGAAACAGAGCGTGTTCAACAACTTTTGAGAAGATACACTTGTAACGCATATGTCATTGATCACATCCTTCCGACAATTCCATCGGAAGAGAAACCTAAAAAGAAAATTGGTAAAGAATACAACAATGTTCTTCCACCCCTATGCGAGAAGTATTGTCGCAATTCCGCTGATGGGATAGATAAGGCACTCAACATTGAGTTGTTATCTGAAAAGAAAACTGAGTTGCCAGAGAAAATTGATGTAATCTATACTAAAACAGATGATGACAATGCTGTGGTTAAAAAAGGTTGTTGAAAATGTTTTGAACGATTCTGATAAAGGCAACTTTAAAAGCGCCGACTCGAGTTCAAAGAATTCTGATTCACAGACCGAAGATGACGATAGATCATCAGAGAATGATCTATGTGATGATCCTAATGTTGTAATGTACAAGATTAAGGAATCTGATAGATTATACTTTGATGACAGTTTTCCGATTCAGAATGTAAAGGAAGAATTGTTAGACAAATTCTTTAAACTCGTGGAAGTCACATCAGATGATCTGGAGATCAATGAAAAGAAATTCTACTCCAAACCTAAAAGAAATAACTATCGTAGGAATGGTGGTGATCATCCGGAAAACCGGAGAGCTGGGTTGGGATTAGAAGAATCAGATGAACCTAAAAAGAAAACGTCACCATTTCATGAGCATAAGAATAAAAACATGAATTTTTTATATGGGACGAACACGGTTCATGAGGAAAGTTTGATCGGGAAACAATCAAACAATGAGTTCAAGAAACATAAAGAACTTCGAGATAAAGCCAAAATTGCAAGTGGTGCTAAAACAAGTGGTGTAAAACCCACAAAAGGACATCCACATGATTCTCGGACTTGTTTCAAGTGCAACGAAATTGGTCATATTGCACATTACTATCCGAAATCAAAGTCGGCTTATCTTCGAAGGAAAGAAAGTTCAAATGTTGTGAAACCGAAGCAACCAGTGTTTGTAAAACCAGTAAAGATTTTGAAAAGAAATGAATTAAAAGCTGAAGTCAAACCTAAGTTTGAAAATTCAATTTTTAAAAAAGGTGAAACTTCAAAGGCTAATGAAAACAATTTTTACATGAAGAAGGCTAACATAAAATCTCAAGCCTGGATTGCAAAGAAACGGTCAACAACATCTGAGATCACTAAGTCAGAGCTTGTTAAGACTAGTGATAGCATGAAAGAATCAAAATCTGAAATCATAATTGAAACCACATCTGAAAATGTCAAAACTACAAGTGGTAACAATTCAAAAGATAAAAAGACAGTAAAGTTTTCAAACATAAACATCATAGAAAATCCAGATGATGAATGTGAATTTGATTATGCAGATGAGTGTGGATTCGATTATGCTGATGAGTGTGAGTTTGATTTTGACGATGGTTATCCAATTCAACCCAAGACCAAAAAGGCTTGGGTCTCGCTTTTTAAATAGATTGTTGAAATGTGCAGGGGCTCTAATTGAATTCAGCCCGTCCATTGTCCAATTTAAATTTATTTTAATGGTTTTCGGTTGACGTAAACAAGTGTCGATATTCTTTTAAGTATATCTCTTTCAGTTGCTATACTAAACCAAAATAGATAGCGACCGAAATCCCGCAGCGTCGCGCAGGTAATCTTACTAGTTATATATAAGAGTAAATTGTCATTTTAGTCCCCTAGTTTTGTCCCAAATTGTCATTTTGTCTAAATAGTTTTTTTTCTACTTTAGGTCCCTGAATTTTTCATTTTCTTGCCATTTTGATCACATTGCCTAACTCCATTAAAAAACCTCAGTTTTAACCAGGGGTATTCTTAGCATTTTTCGTATAATTATAATACTAATAATAATATTTATAATATAAAACACAAAAAAACTAACGTTATTTTTTGTTTCTATAAAAATCTGATTAACACCCCCACCTTCTCTCTAGTTCTACCGATAATTAAACTAAAAACAACTATATTTTCGCTTTTCTTTCAATTAAATAATAATATATATACCTTTTATCATTAAATTTTCTCTCTCCCCACTCACAACCATTTTCAAAATATATGAAAAAATTATAGATGATAAACACTAAACAGTGTCCCACGAATATGCAAATGAACAGTAACATTTTTTCTCCTTTACTCACAACCACTTAGACTACTTTTTGTAATTTAAAAACATCTCTCTCAGAAAATTTGTATACATGAATCATGATGTGAATACTCTAAAGAAAATTTGAAACTTTTCGTAGTGGACCTGAGGGTGTTACGTTAAAAACTTGACATAATTTTCGTACAATATGTTTAAAATTTTTTGGCTTTAGGCCATGTGTAGTCAAAAAACTTCTGAATGGGCGTTGTCTGACACGTGCATGTCATGTCGGTATGGGGCTTTTTGTGGCGTTTTGACATTAGATGTCGTAGTCAAAACACCCCTATCTCATCATTACCCAATTAATAAATAAACCCTTTGATTATACATATAAATAAATGTACGTATATATGTGTGTGTGAGTGGGTGGAATTGGGCAACGCCGCCTTCATCAAAACAGCGGTTCAAATATCAACCCCTAAAGCGTCCGGCGTAATGGTGTTGCTGGCGCTTTAGAGCGTTTTCCGGCACAAAAAATCCAATCAAACCGCCCCACTACGGCTAGACTCAATTTACCATATCGAAGCAGACGTGCTTTAAGTGTGGTCTCTGTCTGTGATGGTTCCCTATTCTAGAGATATTCACTGCCAGGCATTACCCACGTCAGCCACACACATGAACCCTATCTCTTTTCTGATAGGTGATGTGTAAACTTTAAAGTTAAACCATCAAACATTTTTTTTTGTTTTTACCAAAAACCATCATTTTTTACTATATTTTTTGTTTTAGATGTTTATTTGTAATGTTTTTAGTGATAAATGAAAAAAGAAATAAATCTATGAAAGCATTTACGTTTATTATGACATAGGGAAAAATTTGTGTAAAATGAATAGTGCTTTCTTACTATATATAACCAGTAAACTTTATCCGCGTTAGAGCATTCGCAATCAACCTCCCTTCTCCATCTTTATATCAATCTTCCTTCTTCATCTTTATAATTACACTAAAAAACACTATATTTTCTCTCTTCTTTCAATTAAATAATATTTTTTTAATTTTTATCATTACATTTTCTCTCTCATCTCACAACTACTTTCAACCACTTCAAAATATAGATGCTCATTTTCTCTCCCCTTCAAATTTACTGATGGACAATAATTTTTTCTCCTCTCCTCTACTCACAACAATTACAATCATTTTCAAAAGAGTTAATTACTGTTTTCGTCCCTGTGGTTTGTCAAAAATCACTATTTCAGTCAATTAGTTTAAAAATTGCGATTTCAGTCCCTGTGGTTTCACTTTCGTAACCATTTCAGTCCACCTCGCAACCATTTCAGTCCCTGTACTTACAGAATAAATGGATTGAAGTGGTTACGAAAGTGAAACTACATGGACTGAAATGGTTACGAAAGTGAAACCACAGGGACTGAAATCGCAATTTTTAAACTAATGGACTGAAATAGTGATTTTTGACAAACCACAGGGACGAAAACGGTAAGAGGTTCCACTCACATACATTTAGAGGCACCATTGAGAATACTTTTATACAAGCAAAAAATGTATACTATACAATATTTTTATTAGAGTTAACTTTCGTTTTACTCCCTGTGATTTAGTGTTTTAATGGTTTTGCCCCAATAGTTAAAAAACGATTTTTCTCCTTGATGTTTCGATTTTATCTCTATTTGCTACACGACTCTAACTCCATTCATATTGGATGTTAACTAGAATGATATTTTCGCAATTTTAAGGACAAAGTAAGGGTATTATTGGTGATTTACTATTACTTTCTAAATCCATTTTTTTGTTTTCTTATTGATATTAATAATTAAAAATAAATAAAACTCAACTCCCTCCCATTCATCTCACCCTCTCTCTCTACCTTCTCTACAACCAGCCACCACCGCCACCACCAGCTGACCCCCATCACCACCTCCTCTTTGCAAATAATCAATTTCTCCAAGAAAACCAGATCTGAAAAGGGTATTTCTCCCCCAAAACAACCAGATCTGAAAAACGTGGTTCACCTTCTTTGTCGCGACTGCAACTGCCGCGGGTCACCTCAGATCTTGTCGTCCGCCGGTTCACCTTCTTTGACGCCACAGACGTTTGTTCACTTTTTTGGAGGAAAATCTCTTGTTTTCCGGCCATTATTAGAATCTCTCTCACACTCTAAAATTCTATTGATTAACTTTTCTATGAAGATTCATTAAATCTCCTCATTGTTATGTGAAAGCAACTTAAGAGAGATAATGGGAAGAGGAAGTACTGAGATCAGGTGGATAGATAACACAAGCAACATACTAAAGAAATTTTGGTATCATGAAGAAAGCTAAAGAGATTGTTGTTTTCTGTGATGCCAATGTTGCTGGTGACGGTTGCAACCACTGGAGGTGACGGTTGTTGATAAGGAGTAAATAGAGACGTCTTTTTTTTTAATAGTGGAAAATGAAAGTGGTAGTTTAATATTACTCAGTGTTGTAAAAGTCCGATTCCAAGGCCTTGTACTCGGCGAGTACTTGTTCCTCGGAACCTCTCCGAGGCGATTTTCTCCTAGGCGGACTCAATTAGTCGTCGGCGGTCAAACTCGGTCAACATTGGGGAGTAGTCGGTCTAGTCGGGCATAGTCGGCCTAGTTGGTCAACCTCGTTTGTTGACTTTTCCGAGAGTAGTCGGAGAGTAGTGGGCCAAGTTGGGACTAGTCGGCCTAGTCGGTCAACCTCGTCTGTTGACTCTTATATTATGCTTATTTTGACATGATTATGTTTATTTTGATTTGAATTATGTTTCTTTTGACATAATATAATATTCAATAATTAATTTCTTTATATTTACGATGTCCGAGTACTCCCCGTGTACTCCGAGTACACCCAACTTCCCCGTTGGCCGACTAAGGTCCGCCTAGCGACTTTCGCAACACTGATATTACTTAAATAATTTTACATACATATGGATCTCTAATTAAATAAATTGACTTATTAGTCCGTTTTATAAAAAGATGAAAATACCTCTAGTTAACAGTCATTTTGGACAAAGTTCGAGCCGTGGAGTAAACTAGCAACAAAATTGAAACATCAAGGAGTAAAATGACTATTTTTAAAGGATTGAGACAAAATTGTTAAAACCACCTAACCACATGGAGCAAAACGGAAGTTTATTTTTTATATATAGCATTATTAGATTTTATTACACATATAGTGACCCTCGTTTAACCAAAATTCAAATTCTAAAAAATAAAATTGTAATATGTAAAAAGGATATTTACACGTGTTTTACATCTATTATAAAATAAAAAGAGGGCTGCTAAATATACCCCTCTTGTTACTTTTTATACCTTATTTCCATAAAATCACATTTAAACTTATTATATTCACCCCTTATACATGTCTTCATTTTTTGAAAGTATTATTTTTGTTACAAAACAAATTTAAAAGTGTAAAAAAATATTATAGATGTTTTTTTTTCTTCAAATTTTTTGTTTGTTTTTTATGTTTATTAAAAAAACATATTTTTAAAGTGTTCAGTTCGATCGGAAGTCTTAAACTGGTTTTAGTTTGTTTATAACATACTCCTTACACTAATTAAATTTGAACTTATATAGATTGTTAATTTATAGTTTGATAAAATTATTTTAGTACCTATTGTTTATTTGTTCACTTAAATAGATGGTTTGAATGATTAATATGTGCTGGGCTGTAAACACTATTTTACAAGAAAAACTTTATTATTTTTTTAATAAGTAAAAATTGTAAATTTTTTTATAAACACATTAAAAACATGTAAATAAGCAACAACTTTGTGTTTATGGTGTTTGTACCCTTGGTTTTGAGAGTCTTTCAAAAAAATTGGAATTTTCATTTATAACTCTAAAGCTTTAATCTTTAACATTTTAAAAATAAAGTTCAATCTTTATTAATTCAACCCCTTTGATTAATTTGATTTTTCACTTCTAATTCAAAAGTTTTCATCTTTTGCAATTTAACCCCTTTAATTTTTTTTACTTTTAACCCAAAGTTTTTCATCTTTTGCAACTTTGGCCCCTTTTACTTTTAATCTTTCGCAAGTTTTTTGTTTAACGTTCGCTCTAGATTTTCCAAGTTAACACGCCGCAACGTGTATGTGGGGTTCAACGTTTTTCATCTAGTTTTTTCCCGTTTGACAGGCCTGTCGCAGCGCGTCTATTTTTCCCCGTTTGATAGGTCTTTCGCAACGCGCAGGTCATAGATTGATTTAGTTATTCTTTTCTATGCTTTACACACAGGCTCGTAGTCATATAAAAACATTTGGCTTTCATCGAATATAATATATAACTAACGAATCCCTCGTCGCATTGCGGCGGGTGGTAATTCTAGTTTAAAGTATTAAAAATTATAAAAGTGAGACTTTTATAATGCAAACTATATGAGGAAAAACATAATATAGACTTTTCTTAAAAAGAAAGTTCAAAACATATTTTATTGTTTTTATAAGAAAAATGTTATTATTTATTTGTAAAGATGTTCAATAAAAAACATACTCAAAATACTATTTTGGAAATTGTCTTTAGAAACAACTAGTTATAAGATTCGCGCGCGTTGCAGCGTGGGGCGCACGTACATCATAAACATCGAATAGATTAGTCCCGACGTTATGTGATTGCGTTATTAAACTTATGAAAAGGCGTGTTTCGACGTATCCGATTAGACTTAGTGTAACCTATATAAGCATTACGATTTGATCAAAATGTAAAGTAATTATCGCTTGCCTTCTATGTGATGGATGATCCACGTGCGTTCAAAGACAATGAAAAACCGTGTTATAGTTAATGGTAACTATATGAAAATGAATATTTTGGCATGCTAACTAAACTTAAAGTAACTGTATGAAAATGAATATTCTGGGCATGCTAACTAAACTCATAAACACATGATGATTTATAGTTTAATTATATGTTGTCTTTCGTATTTGATTTGATATAAAAGTGTAACGTTGACTTTTTATATTTGGACAAACTTTTTTGCAATTGAACGAACGATGAACAAACTTCTCATCATCATAAGCAAACTATTTTTCTTCAAATTAACGCATAAAGAAATTTTTTTTATAAAATTTAAAGGCATATTTCACAAAGCAACTATCCAGCCCAATATACGAAAAAATAATGAAAAAAAAAAAATAGTATACAAAGAAGGCAGGAGGGACCATGTATGTAGAAAAGAAATAAAAGTAACGTTTAAATTAAAAATGCAAAAGGATCAATTTGGTAAAATCAACCGACTTTATCATTTAAGATAGATAGAAATATCCGAAAACTTTTTAAAATATGTTTTTTAAATAAAAAGTAAAAACAAACAATGTTTTTTGAAAAAAAAAACGTGGGTAATCGTTTTGAATTTGTTTTGTAACAAAAGAATATTTATTTTTAAAATGATGATTTGTATAGGGGTAACCATCACAAGTTTTAATAAGATTTTATAAAAAAAAGTATAAAAAGTTATAAGAGGAGGTACATTTAGCATACTCCGAAAAAAATCATAAATACATTCACTTATTATTGTATACATTAAATTAAAAATAAAAAAATAACAAATTTATTTTCAGTTAACAGTATCTCTTGATTAAACATTCACGTGTCTTTTCTTTATATAAATCATATAAAACACCTTTAATTAATTATTAATATCTATTATCTACTATTATCAATTAATTAATTAATTAATAATTATATATTATATATTATTAATTATTAATTTTTATTTTTATTTTTAATATTAATAATTCATATATATGTATTAATTCATAACATATATGAGGAATAGTGTCAATTTTGTCTTTTGTGAGTTTGTTGGTTTTTTTTTTTTGAACTTTAATGTTTTTCATTGTTGTTATAAAACTTTTGATTTTTATAAATTTTCCATAAAAGTTAAAATGAGTTTAGTTTTTCTTTAGGCTTTTCTCGAATATGATCGTCGTTCGGTTGTTACTTAGTACGGTGTTTAGTGGTCACATTTGATCCGTCAGGGTTTTTTACCTCCTCGATTTTCTGATATGTGTCGTATAAATTTCTACTTCGTATATGTGTCACGTTACGTGAATCACTTGGTGTTAGAATTCGTATTTTTATGTTATGTTAATTGTCGTTTGATTGCTATTTAGCATTGTTTTACGCCCTCTCTGCAATACTTTTAGCATGGTTTTACACCACCTTCCGTAACGCAGGGGCTAAGGCTAATGACTAGTTTCATTTCAATTTCAATTAATAATTCAAGTGAAATGAATATTAGATTTAGGTTTGTGATCATTATTCATTGACCACACTTTTAATTTAATGGTGTAATGTAATGTAATAGCACGTGTCCATTAAATTTTAAAATATCTTGTTCTCAAATAACATTTCTTCATTAACTTTAAAACAATTAAAAAAGAAGTTGTGTTGAGTGTTTTCAACATTTAGATATAAAATTTATTAAAAAAACGAAGTTATTCTTCAAATAAAGTATTTTTTTATCGTAAACTATACGAGTATCAGTACTATAACGAACTGAACTAATACCGACCGAACAACATCGTTATCGGCATCCGTATCCGTTTTTTTCAAATTTGAGTCTTTCTATTTAGTTGGTGTAGGATAATCATCTTTCCTATTACTGTTTTAATCTATATTTCTTTCTATATATTTTAGTTTTTGAAAGAGCTTTTTATATCACAAAAAGTGGTTATCAGTGAAGAATAGAGAAAATGTTACTATTTATGAAGAAACATTATATAGCACTAAGACTAAATAGTTGGATCGTCTCGTGATGAGGGGTACAACCTCCGTTCTTCACTCGAAAGATGGCTAACTTTTACAGGAATCCTGCAAAATGACCAACACCGGTGACTCGCTACAAGAAGAAGAAGATGGGGGTTCTCCTTGTAACCACCCTCCGGCGTGAAAATAAGTAATCACTTTGAGGATAAATGTGTGTATATAGTGAGAGAGTAAAGAATCGAACCCTTAAACTTGTGGATTAAGCCTTCTATTTATAGTCGGAGAATGGTAGAGAAGGCGACCTGGCAACTAGCCAATGTTTGCCAGTTGTTCGACCAGAAGGAATATTCGTCCTGTCTCCTCAGACGATGTTAGACCTTGAGGTGACGAGGCGCACAGTTATTCGCTCTAGGGCAGCTTGCGATTGTACTGGTTGTCGCCTTGTCATCCCAGGATTTTGTAACCGTTTGCTGGCGTCTCGCTATTGGTCCACGTACTGTCCTTTTTATCTGTTGAGAGCATCTTTCTATCGCCAGGTGCTCTTTTCCAGAAGCTTCTAGAACTTTCTGGATGCTCTCATGTGACGAGGAAACCAGCTTGGAGTGGTGTGGCCCCTTTGACATGTGTCCACACGTGATTTAGGGTCACACCTCTTCAAGTCCCCTAGTCTAGTGTGGCTTCCAGATGAGTTTATCAGCTGAGAGGGATTCTGGACTCAAGGTAATGTCTATGTAGGTGGTTATTTTCTTGTAATGGAGTGCATGAATTCTGGCGTATTGAAGTGGGCCAAAAAAGCGCATGGATTTTGGCGCATAGAAGTGAGCCAAAAAAGCGCATGGATCTTGGCGTATAGAAGTGAGCCAAAAAAGCGCATGGATTTTGACACACATAAGTGGGCCCACATGGCGTACGGGTTTAGATAAGGTTTCTTCATGAGGAAGCTTCCTTTGGCAGTTGTGTGGTTGGTGGGATTGGCGTCAGACACCTGTCTCTGTAGCACAGCAGGGTGAGATGGTTGTCCCATCGAAGGGGTGGAGCAGTCGCTTTTTCAGGGAAGACATCAGACTGGCAGTTGTCTTTTTGGCGATGTCAGACGTGTGGCAGCCACGCGCCCTTAATAGGTGGCGTTTCAGTTTTTGTCGACAAAAGCGCATGGATTTTGGTGCACATAAATGAGCCAAAAAAGCGCATGGATCTTGGCGTATAGAAGTGAGCCAAAAAAGCGCATGGATTTTGGCGCCCATAAGTGGGCCCACACGGCGTACGGGTTTAGATAAGGTTTCTTCATGAGGAAGCTTCCTTTGGCAAGTTGTGTGGTTGGTGGGATTGGCGTCAGACACCTGTCTCTGTAGCACAGTAGGTTGAGGTGGTTGTCCCATCGAAGGGGTGGAGCAGTCGCTTTTTCATGGAAGACTTCAGACAGACTGGCAGTTGTCTTTTCGGTGATGTCAGACGCGTTGCGGCCACGCGCCCTTAATAGACGGCGTTTCAGTTTTTGCCGCCTGACGTGTCACCTCCTTATTGGATGGGGCTCCCCACGTGCCGGTTTGTTTCCCCGTCGCATTAAATGCGATAGGTATAAATACTTCGACGATTCCCTTGACGAAAACTCCATCTTTCCAACTTTTATGAACTTTTTTCTTGTGATTTTTTCTCTTCTTCTTCATCTCTCATCCAACAAGCATTTGTTAATTTCTTGATCTTTGCGAGTCATGTCTACTTCCATGAAATCGAGTGGTTCTAAGAAGGGTAAAAAATCCAAACTAAAGGATCCTCTAAGGCCTGGCCAGACTGTTATTAACTGGAAAGAGGAAGAGTTCCAGCATCTTTGCCAGTCATTCAGTTTTTCGGTAAACTGGGTGCCCAGTTTGCGGTCTCTGGCAGTATTGCGCTGGACGCCCGTCCAGGTTATATGACCTTATACGTTGGTTTCTTCCGAGAGGGTAACTTCTGTCTCCTGATTACTAAGTTTCTTGGCTGAAGTTCTCACTCGCTATGGGTTGCACATTTCCCAAATCAGTGTTGTGGGGTTGCCCCGTATTACACATTCGAATTCGTCTGTCATTACCGGGGGCTACTATTCTTTCAATTCCCGCCCCGCTAATGTCTTACCTTGTAGCAAGGATCCCTCCTAGAAGTCTGCATGATTGGAAACACAAGTACTTTTACATACGCCGCGGTGTGATACCCATTGATATGCATTATCAAGACCCTGATAAGAGTATCTCGAAATTCCCGGTGGGCACTTATGCTGAGGAACAATGGTACAAGACTCTAACACGGAACCCTACTCCTATGTTGCAGTTTGAGGAGAAGGCTTTGGTGGCGGCTCGCATGAGTATGTTGTGGGCATCCTCTAATCCTAGGGTTGCACCGGTATATGGTCACAAGAATAAAGGTGGCCTTTTGCTCTTTATTTCTGACCTTTGTTTTTTTGCATATCTTTTTTGTTTCTTCGCATGAATTAGGGTTATGTTGTTTTGTTTCATGCAACTTATAATTTGATGAATGGTTCGACCCGAAAAGTTCCGGGGAGATAGTTGCTAGGTTGCTTTCGGAGGGGGAGCGTCCCTGGTTGCAGCAGATTCATGATAACTTTCACCACCCTATCGATGAGAGTTTAAGCATTCACGTCGCTACTCCTACAGGTGCGCGTCCTTTTTCTGACGATCTTATTTATCGGTCACGCGCAGGGCGTGTAGGTTCTTACGCAATCCCCCTAGGCACTGAAAATGTGGAGGTTCCTTAACCGACGCAGGAGGTTCCTGTGGACCAAACATCGTCGAAGGTGCAGGTGGGTAAGCCTTCCTCTCGTCTGCGATATTTGGATTATGTTGTGGTCTCTGACACTATGTCTGGCTTGGACGTAGGGGTTAAACGCGCTACTGTTGATGCTGAGGAAGATCGGGCCACTCTCACACAAATTATGGAGAAGAAGAGAAAGTTGATGTCTGATGCGAAGCAGAAGATGGATGTTGAGGCTGCCCTTAACATTTCTGAAAAGAAAATGAAGATGATAGGCCAACTTGCTGTTCCTTCTGAGAGTGAGGTAGATCTAGGGATTTTTGAGAAACCTTCTACTAATATCTTGGAGGGATTGTATGAGGAAACCTATGGCCGGAAAGGTAACCACTTACTTTAGACAACTTATGTGTCGTTCTTGCTTCTCTGTGTTTTCCTAAGCATGCCTTGGTTTTCGCTCATAGCCCCAATGAAGGCAACTGGTTCTCAACCTGGGTGCGCCACTTCTCGTTCATCGAAACCTGCCAGTCTCGATATCTCTTCTATTCCCGGCCCAGAGTCTCCTCCTGCTGCCGTATTTAGTGATTCCTCTCTGCGCGACCCTGTGCCTCCTAAAGATGTCAAAGGGAAGGGTCCGTTGAATGTCGTTGGTGTGGAGGCAACTGGGAAAGCTCCCTCGTTTGGAGTTCCGGGGGTAACTATTTGTGAAGGGGCAGGTGGTTTAGATTCTGATGTTGAATCTAGTGATGATACCCCCAGTGACGAAATATACTCGACGTGTCCCCACGAGAGATGAAGGGCGTGCTCACACGGAGGGACGAGGTGGTTTAGGGTCAGGTAGAGTTGAAGCTGGTGGGTCTTAGGTTGATCATAACCCTGCTTGTGATAATTTACCCCATGTGCCTCGCTTGTCCCTTGTGCAAGGGTCCCGCATGGACGATTTGGACAACTGTCATGAATTTTATTCTATGGCTTTGCCTCCTGCTGAGCGCCTATTTCAAAAGAATCGGGACCAGTTTTGGCTTTTTGATGACCATGTTCATGCTAGCGTGAACTATTATTCGATTACTCAGGAGATTGTCCGTGATTGGAAATATATAGGTGAGGACATTCTGGAGTTTGAAAGGGTGAAGCGAGAGTTTGTTGCTGAGAAAGATGCCTTCAATTTAGAGAAGAAGAAATTAAAGTGGCGTGTGAGTGACGCAGAAGATAAACTTGCTAGGGAACAAAACTAAATTCAGAGTGCCAAGTGGAGTAGGAAACTGCTTGCGCTAAAACTAACCGAGCTATGAAGGCTGCTCGTGACGAAGCTGTGAGGTTGAGATGTGAGAGGGATGAAAGTGGCTAGGAAGTGTTACGGCTCTCCAATTTGTTGAAAACTAAAGAAGCTGAGGCTATTACATCGCAAAAAAGTTATGCGGAGGCTTTGGTGCGCATCTCAGAGTTAGAGGATGCAGTTGAAGAGGAGCAAAAGCAGAATAAAACCTTGGAGATGGTTGCTGAAGAGTTGGGAAACGATTGAAAATAGTTGCTTAATCGTGGCATGCCTGTGGTTAGTTTTGTTTATTCATCTCTTCTTCTTTTTTCCTTTGTGTACTTATTTCCTCTTTATCCTCTTATTGTAGCTTGCTGATCGATTACCCACTCTGAAGAATTGGCCAAGTACATGCTTGAGCTTGGCCAAGCAGCGTACAATAGTGGTCGCTAAAATGGTTTCTCTGAGGGGAAGGCTTCACAGTTGAAAAGAAACCGGATGGTGCTTTTAAGCTATTCAAGGAGAAATGTGGTGAGACTTTCCGAGAGAAACGCAAGGCATTTGGTTTGTTGGAGTTTGGAATTTTGAAGGTGGTAGAAAAGTTGTGCCGTAAGGGAGTAGCTGTTGATGTGCTTTGTAAAGCACTTGAAGGTGGTGGTTCAACCAGTGATGCGGTGACTGGTGGTGCAGGTACTAGCGGTCGCTCTTAAATGAAGATTATCAAACCGGCTTGCATGTCGTGTAATGGCCGAGGGGCCGTTGTAACCATCCTAAGACAGTTTCGTGGTTATCCATGTTTGACTTTATTTATGTTGTTTGTGTGAACAATATTTTTGCAGATGTGGTCTTTGCCAAGGCCATGTCTTTTATGTTTATGTCGTTATCTTATTGGGCCATGGGCCGTTTGGTTTGAATTTTGTTCTTATTTACAATTTGTGCATGCGTGAACTATCTTGTATAGGTGGCACGAATAATTATTGGTTGAGACATGGATATGTGCAGGGTAAACCCGATCGTACACTTGATCGTGACGAACCTTGGAGGTTTGTCACCCATATATTGTCGTTCTGAACCAAAGGTGTTTTCATGTGAGCTCAAGTGAGGGTCTGTTGTACGGATCGTTCTGGTCCTAATTTGACAAACCTAAGTTAAACGTGTGGAATCCGTTTGCATAGGCGACATTGGATACTAGTTTGTTACTGATTAATCACTGTTTCATTGATTAGTAGACGTTACAGATCCTGGAAACACTTGGACAGAGCTTCGCCTCTGTCGTGACAAAATCTCTAAATCTTACAAATGAAATGAAAAGTATCCTATTTATAGGAGAGCAAGTTCGCTTGAACTGTGTCATGGACAAGTTTGGGCGAACTTGTCCTAGGCATGACAAGTTCGGGCGAACTTGTCCAAGCCATGACAAGTTCGGGCGAACTTGTCCTAGCCATGACAAGTTCGGGTGAACTTGTCCTAGCAATGGCAAGTTCGGGCAAACTTGACTCTTTACATACATTAACTTCGACATTTCGCTTCTTAATACAGACTCGATATTATACAATGACGTAGGCAACAGACATATGCATCAACAGACTCCCCCTTGGATGTTGCCGTAGTCATCATTCTTTAATTAAGTTCCAGAGTCTTTAATATTCTCTTGATCTCTATTTCTTGAATAACTTTAACTTCTTTGATCTTCATGGCATCTACAATCATTTTCTCTTTTCTTCTCGAGCTTGTCTTGATAAAAACTTTAATCACCATGCTCCCCCTTGCTTTGAGCTTTCTGGTATCTTCAATCAATGTGTTTTATCCAGCTCCCCCTTAAAATCAACTTCCTGTTTCAAAGTTCCTCAAACTTTCAAATAAATCATTTCAGATTCAAACTTTGAAATCTCTAAATACAACCATTTCAAATTTTAATCTTCTCATCAGTTTTAAACCCTCTCAGTTAATCAAGTCCAGATTAATGACTTCGAATATGTGATTCATGTATCAAGTTCAACTTAATGATCTTGGTTAAACGCTTTGAAACAAGCTGATGTTTTTATTCAAATGTAAGTTTCAACTTAATGAACTTTTAAACTTTTCAGATCAATTTCAATTTTTAGATTTTGTTTAGCAACTTTAGATTTTGAAAATCAGCTTTTCATCATCAGTGGTAAAAAACTAAAAGATAATATAATATTTTTGTTTTTATATAATGAATATCAAACTCTAAGTATGTACAAACATATTTTTGTTGAGTTTGTGTTAAAGGATCATATCAGTTTTTGAGACAAATCACAAGTACCATTGACCTTTTGAGACTTTAAGTTTTAAACAAATTTACCTAGATTGTCGATATGTTTGTCCACTTAAAATTCGACACATTTCTCAATTGTTCCAAGATATCTTAGTTAGAATTATGAAACTTGACTCAACTATGGTTCCCATCTCAGAATATACTCCCGCATCAAGATTCCCTAGATTTCATCTTACAGGTGAATATAGCGTAACTCATATCTGTATCTGGGTTATGCGAGACCTTGAGAGCTCAGGTTAGTACCATCGTACCGACAGAGAGATGAAGACTTGACTTATTAGGTAGTGTTCCAAAATGGTCTTTTCGTACTGCAATTGTAGTATCTTTCAATATTTTCAATTAAATGCAGTTTTAGGGGATTTTTGCAAAAGCATTATAGAAGTTCTAGGCCATTGCTTACGCAAAATCAGAAGAACTTGAATAATACCCAAGATATCAATCATCTATAAAGACCTCATATCTCAGATTAAGGCAATCTCTCAAACGAAATTTCGGAGTACTAAGTCCATATATCCGAGAGATGTTAATCCACAAGTTTAAGCAGTTGTAAATTTAGTTTATATCTCGGAAACAATTTACTGAACGTGTAAAATCTATCGACACATCCATAATAAGACTTGTTTATCACTTTTTAAACTTTACAAATCATTAGCGTACTGTGATAGTCCACTGATGTACTATCATTTCCTTTTATCCACAAAAACTCGTTTTACCTTTTTCAATGTTTTTGTACTTTTCGTATATAATATGTTTTTGGATTTTCTGAAAAAAATTTCTCCCCCTAAAATTCAAAAACGTATTTTTGGAATTTTTTATTTGTAGAAAAACATTGACCAACCGATGAGAATCACTTCAATTCGTCATCCATTACTGCTTCACAAATTTTCTTTTAAGCACTCTTATCCTCATGATGACAAAAACCTTGACACTTTTGTGTTTATAACAATTTACTAAACATGAGTTTTGTCTTGTTCAACAGTGAGGGTTCTGTGAAATTTTTCAAATTTACTTCAAAAATTTGTAAAAATTTTTAAGTAAACGTTTATTGGAATGTATTTCGAAAAATTTTCTCCAAAAATTTTCAAAATTTTAAAGTAAACATTGTTGGAACATGTTTTGTAAAAACGGCCTTTATATATAACATGATAACCCGGCCCATCTTCAATGTATGCCCTAGAACGCCATTCTTAGTAATTTGCGTTCATCTCAGAAGTTCCTGCACAAAAATTCAAACAGTTAGTTGAATAGTGACACCCAAGCCTTTGTAGTCTTAGGCGTTGTTTCTTCAACCTTAATTTTTACTTTCTTTTCACAATCAGGTTTATTTTGGACTTTCTCAAGTTTCGGAAAGTTCTCTAAACTTTCAAGTTTTACGGATTGTATGACTTCTTTTTCTTTCACCAACCATGATTGATTTTTCGTTAAAGCTTTCTTGAAATACAATATAGAAATTTTTGTTCATTACTATTTGAGGATTCATCAGTTTCAAAATTTGAAAACTTAGTAATAACTGGTTTCACCTTATTTGTAGTTTCTGTACAATGTTTCCAAACCTGATTTGATACTCCAGAATATTTGTTATCAATATGAGCAGGTTTAGGATTAATTTGAAAACATTTTCTAGCAATGTGTCCAGTTACTCCACATTTATGACACTTTCTGTTCTCATACTGATCCTTTTTAGCAAACCATACACTCAAATCATAACACTGATTTGATGTGTGGTAGCCATCTTTCCTTATTCTCCTGTAACTTTGATTTGACGTTGAAGCACTGCGGTCTGACCTGCCCCAATTATTCACAAATTTTTGTGAGTTTCGATTTTCAAATTGTTTTGAATTTTTATAATGATTGGATGATCGTACCGATGAGCTTTTATGTTTCTTTTGAAAATTTTTAGAACTTTGTTTTTCCTTTTGTTTTCGTTCTCCATTCTACTTAGAAGGTTTTTGCGTTTAGCATTCATCATCGGTATCATCATCACAATCCTCAATTATGAAATTATCATAATTTGTGACATTTTCACTTATTGGAGTTTTCTTTTTATTTTCATTGATTGGTTTTGGACATATCTGATCTAGAATCAATGACGAAGTCACAAAACATTTCAACTTCTTTTCTAAATCAACCGCTTTATTTTTAGCATTCTCAACATCTTGTTCAAGTTTCCAGATTTTTTCAAGATGCGAGTTTATTATATTTTGTTTTTCAAAAACATTTTTATTTAAAACAAAATTTTCATTTTCTAAAATTTTTATTCTATTTTCAAAAATCTTTTTATTTTCTTTTAATTTTTTATTTTCTAATGTACTCCCAAGATTATTCAAGAGTTTGGCATTATCTGCCAGATAATCATTCAAATCTACTATAAAGACTGGGCAGATTGGTTTAGAACTTGAAGACTCATTTGTAGATGTACTTGAAACTTGTGCTTCACAGTTCTTTGCCATTATACTCCCTTCTTTCTTCAACTGAACATTCCCTTGATTATTGACAAGATCAGACTTCTTTAGTAATTCCACTTCATATCCCTCTAATTTGTCTATGAAGGTAGAAAGCTTGAAAAATTCCCATCTCGGACTTTCCTTTAACACCATTAAGTACGTTGTCCATTCACCCTCCGGAAAAGCATCAACCAATTTGTCAATATACTCTGCTTCTGTCTTATCAAGACCATTCCTTCTCATCTGCACTTTCAAATGACAAAATCGCTTTATCATTTGTTTCATTGACTCGTCTTTCAGCATTGTGAAGATGTCAAATTCTTTCATGATTAGAATTTTCTTGCTCTTAATCATTTTAACACTATCCAAATATCTAGCATGAAGAGCATTCCACAACTTCTGTACTGTATCACATTCTGGTAGCAGAATCAAGATATCTTCATTTATCGATTGCTGCAACAAGCTTATTATCTTCTTCTCATGAACATTCTGGTAGAATAAATTTGCTCCTTTCCAGTTCTCAAATTTTTCTTTCCAGCTTTCATACTCGTCTATACTCATCAACTTTGGCGGATTCACGGACCCCATTTCGTTTTCCAAATTTATCCGTTGTTCAAAAACACTTGAAAAATGATTAGCAAACAGACAATTCTAGTAAAATTTGATTTCTTAATCGACAATATTAACGTATCGGTTCTCTAAAAACGTTTAAAATTTTTCCAAAAACTGTTTTTACCATATTAGAGCTTTAAACTCGTCTCGTCGATACGAATCTAACAATATATAATGTTCGAGACGTTTTTGTAATTTTCATGCCTTTTTTATTAGAACTTGTAATGGACAAGTTCGGGCGAACTTGTACCCTTCTTGACAAGTTCGAGCGAACTTGTATACTACTTGACAAGTTCGAGCGAACTTGTTGAAATTGGACAAGTTCAAGCGAACTAGTATTAATTTTCAACAAAATATGTCAAGTTCGGGCGAACTTGATCAAATTTTGACAAGTTCGAGCAGACTTGTTCAGCAAGTTCGCTCAGAATGAGTTTCCAAAACTTGATTTTTTGTAATTTTCGACATGATTCTGATCGTTTTTAGCTCTAATCTTTTCAAGTATTTATCTATGATGAATTTTAAGTATTATACTTGAAAATCAGTCCATTTTGTCCGTGAAATGTCCAAGAAAAGTTTAAAAAGAATGAAATGAGTAGAAGATGAGATGTTCTATGTCTAATGTCTTCAAATTAGGCCAATCCCGCTCTGATACCAATTGAGGGTCCGTTGTACGGATCGTTCTAGTCGTAATTTGACAAACCTAAGTTAAACGTGCGGAATCCGTTTGCATAGGCGACATTGGATACTAGTTTGTTACTGATTAATCACTGTTTCTTTGATTAGTAGACGTTACAGATCCTGGAAACACTTGGACAGAGCTTCGCCTCTGTCGTGACAAAATCTCTAAATCTTACAAAAGAAATGAAAAGTATCCTATTTATAGGAGAACAAGTTCGCTTGAACTGTGTCATGGACAAGTTTGGGCGAACTTGTCCTAGGCATGACAAGTTCGGGCGAACTTGTCCAAGCCATGACAAGTTCGGGCGAACTTGACTCTTTACATACATTAACTTCGACATTTCGCTTCTTAATACAGACTCGATATTATACAATGACGTAGGCAATGGACATATGCATCAACATCAAGGTAGTGTATGCATTTATAATAAAAATTCAAAGAGAAATAACACGTGATGTAAGCAACGCTTCTTGTATTTCGTATAAATGTGTTAGGCCAGGGGCCGTTCATACAAGGATAAGATGGAGTTACATGTAGAATTTGCGCAGCTGCTGTGCTTTCCAGGTCCTGGGACCGCTTTTTCATCAAGGGTGCGCAGCTGGTAACGCCCCTTTGCCTAGGACCTTTTCGACGACATGGGGTCCTTCCCACTTGGGAGCTAGCTTGCACGGGCGTTCCGTGTTGGAAGCTTCATTGTCTCTAAAGACGTAGTCCCCGGGATTGAAGGTGCAGATGCGCACCCTGCTATTATTATACTTTTCGAGCTTTGTCATGTAATTGGCCTCGTTGATAGCGGCCATTTCTCTTCTTTCTTCTAGGAGGTCTAGATCCATGCGACGCTCCTTGTCATTGTATACCTCGTTCCTGGAGAGCATTCTTGGGGATGGGAGGCCAATTTCTGCTGGTATAACTGCTTCAGAGCCATACATCAAACTAAACGGTGTGTCGCCATGGCTTGTCTTAGGCGTAGTCCTGTGTGCCCACAGGATGCTTGGAAGTTCATCTACCCAACCTCTCCTTTGGGTTCCCAGCCTTGCCTTGATGCCGTTAACAATGTGTTAACACTCCCCACTTGGCCATTGCCTTGTGGAAGTGCCACTGATGAGAAAACGTGTAACGCCTCGCTTTTTCGCATCCTTATTTTAGAAATAAATATTTGTATCATAATTTGAGGTGTTAAAACATAATAAAAATATATGTATATATATATATATATTATTAATCTTTATTCGTGTAACGTCTCGTATCTTCGTATTTCTATTTTAAAAATGTTCGCATTCGTATTCTAATTTTAGAAACCTTACATTCGTATTTTAATTTCAATCTTACAATTCGAGGCGTTAATCATAATACAATTCATTTTTCATACATCTTTTTTTATTCACACAACCGATCATTTAAATACGTATTTATACGCAAACCGACACAATTATACGTATAAATACTTATACGCACATCCTCAATACTTGAATTATACTTTTATACTTTTTATATATTCAATTACATAATATATACTCAAGAAATATACCAATCATCTTTCCACCTCATCAATCCTCTTCCACCTTTCTTTAACCAATCATATTTCATCTTTTTCCATCTCCTTTCTCCACCAATCATCTTTTCAATCCTCTTCCACATTTTTTTACCAATCATATTTCACCATTTTCCACCTCCTTTCTCCACCAATTATCTTTTCAACCCTTTCCTCCTTTTTTAACCAATCATATTTCGCCCTTTTCCATCTTCTCTACCTATAAATACTAACCTCCTTCTACCATTTTCTTCACACCATTCTTCTCTCCATCTCTCTAATTCTCCCAATCTCTCTAAATCAAGAATTCTAAAAGCACACTAAGTGTTCCAACCATTCTTCTCTCAACCTCTCTACTTCTCTCAAATCTTCCAAGTAAGCAAGAGAACTCTAAGAGTTCTAAAAGAAAACACTAAGTGTTTTAAAGAAACTTTGCAAGAGAACTCGACCCCGTTTTACACTTTAACGTATTTTTGGGTGCAACATGTATAAAAAGTCCACTTTACGCAATCGATTATAATTAAAAACACAAACCATCGAACACGTTCATTGTTATTCTTAGGTTGTTTATGCTTGTTAGTTTCAACTTGTACTTCCATGATATTGTTATGCTAAGGTTGTTATGCATGTTAGTTAAATTTCTTTAATTATATACTATTTGCTATGCTTAAGTTGTTTATGTATGCTCATTCTACTTTAATATAAAATACCATGTGGATTTGAGACAAACTTTTATACATATACTTATATTCAAACTTGTATGCTCGCCAGTGCTTTTGTACTGATCCATGCTTTTATTATATGTTGCAGGATTGTGACCGATAAATCTAGTAGGATTGCCTAGAAACGCATTTATGTTTTAATGTTCGTTGTATTGTAAATTATTTTCAATCATGTTGTATCTCGATTCCAATACTTGTACAAAAATCATTTTAATAAAATGAAATTTATTTATTTGAATATTTATTGTACATTATTTATTTTAAACTTGTGGCGTTCCTAGTTCAAGCAACGTAAAAAGTAATTATTAAATACTTGTCACTATTAGCGTTATAAAGTCTCTTGCAATCTAGTTTTCGTCTCATCCCGATGTTTCCGCCATCGGTTGGGGTGTGAGAGATTGGTATCAGAGCCATAACTATAGGGAATTAGATAGAATTGCCATGTTCGACCTAGTCTATAGTTTAAGTACCATACTCTTGATCATTCTTGATTACTTGTCTGAATTGTTATTCTTCCTACGTTGCTTCTCTCTCCTCTTTAGTCTTAAAACGTACAATATGTGTTTCCTAAGACACCAAAATGCAATACACATTCTTGAGAATATTCTCGTTCTACAATCGAAATAACTTATCAAAATAGGGGTGATTCCCGCCTTTGGTGACATAAAAATATATGTATATATATTATATTATATTATTAATCGTTATTCGTGTAACGCCTCGTATCTTCTTATTTCTATTTTAAAAATATTCGTATTCGTATTCTGATTTTAGAAACCTTACATTCGTATTTTAATTTTAGTCTCACAATTCGAGGCGTTAATCATAATAAAATTCATATTTTATACATATTTTTTTATTCGCACAACCGATCATTAAAATACGTATTTATACGCAAACCGACACAATTATACGTATAAATACTTATACGCATATCCTCAATACTTGAATTATACTTTTATACTTTTTATATACTCAATTACATAATATATACTTAAGTAATATACCAATCATCTTTCCACCTCATCAATCCTCTTCCACCTTCTTTAACCAATCATATTTCACCATTTTCCATCTCTTTTCTCCACCAATCATCTTTTTAATCCTCTTCCATCTTTTTAAGCCAATCATATTTCACCCTTTTTCCACCTCCTTTCTCAACCAATCATCTTTTCAATCCTCTTCCACCTTTTTTAACCAATCATATTTCACAATTTTCCATCTTCTCTACCAATAAATTCCAACCTCCTTTTACCATTTTCTTCACACCATTCTTCTCTCCATCTCTCTAATTCTCTCAATCTCTCTAAATCAAGAATTCTAAAAGCACACTAAGTGTTCCAACATTCTTCTCTCAACCTCTCTACTTCTCTCAAATCTTCCAAGCAAGCAAGAGAACTCTAAGAGTTCTAAAAGAAAACACTTAAGTGTTTTAAAGGAAGCTTTGAAGCTCCAACCTCCAACTCTTCACGGAATCACCAAAGGAAACTTTGCAAAACTGTGAGCATACTCGACCCCTTTTTACACTTTAACATATCTTTGGGTGCAACATGTATACAAAATCCACTTTACGCAATCGATTATAATTAAACACACAAACCATCAAACACGTTCATTGTTATTCTTAGGTTGTTTATGCTTGTTAGTTTCAACTTGTACTTCCATGATATTGTTATGCTAAGGTTGTTATGCATGTTAGTTAAATTTCTTTAATTATATACTATTTGCTATGCTTAAGTTGTTTATGTATGCTCGTTCTACTTTAATATAAAATGCCATGTGGATTTGAGACAAACTTTTATGCATATACTTATATTCAAACTTGTATGCTCGCCAGTGCTTTTGTACTGATCCATGCTTTTATTATATGTTGCAGGATTGTGACCGATAAATCTAGTAGGATTGCCTAGAAACGCATTTATGTTTTAATGTTCGTTGTATTGTAAATTATTTTCAATCATGTTGTATCTCGATTCCAATACTTGTACAAAAATCATTATAATAAAATAAAATTTATTTATTTGAATATTTATTGTACATTATTTATTTTAAACTTGTGGCGTTTCTAGTTCAAGCAACGTAAAAAGTAATTATTAAATACTTGTCACTATTAGCGTTATGAAGTCTCTTGTAATCTAGTTTTCGTCTCATCCCGATGTTTCCACCATCGGTTGGGGTGTGACAAAACATGTTCAATATGTAGATCTTTGAGCCAATTCTATATGTCTTCAGATGCGAAATTGGTTCCATTTCCTGTGACTATGCTTAATGGCAACCCGAATCTATATATGATGTGTTCCCAGATAAACTTTCTCACCACCATTGCTGTCGTCGAGGCTAAAGCTTTGGCCTCCACCCACTTAGTGAAGTAATCAACTGCCACAATTATGAACTTTACTGCCCCGGGTGCGTCTGGGAATGGTCAAACCATGTCTATTCCCCACTGCTGAATGGCCACGTCGTTGTAACGGGTACTAAGGCGTTTTTGGGGCGCATCGTTTTGGGTTCGTGGCGCTGGCATGCGTCACACTTCCTTAGTGTCTTGACAGCATCCACATAAATCCCTGGCCAGTAGTAGCCAGCATTCATTACTTTCGATAAAACCATGCGCGGGCCAGCATGCATTCCGCAGATCCCTTCGTGTATCTCTCGTATGAGGTAATTTGCATCCACTGGGTCCACACATCGCAGAAGTGGTCCTAGGTAAGATCGCCTATATAAAATGCCATCAAACATTTGGTATTGCAAGGCCTTGTGCCTGATCTTCCTAGCTTCTGCCTTGTCTGCAGGCACCTTCCCTAATTGTAGGTACACTATGATTGGTGACATCCAGGATGAGGTTCCCAATTGTACCATATTGACCTGTCTTAATGGAACACATAGATTTTCAGTACCTCAATACGCGCATCCTTAGCGAAGTGCTGGAAGCTTGTTGTGAATTCTTCGGATCGGACCCAACTTGTGAGCTTCCGGTCAGACTTGCTCAGCTAACATAGGCGGAATTCATGTTAGCTGATTGAATAAACAAAGAACAAGCGATGATTACTGTTTAACCGTCTGTTATATTGATTAACATTGAAACGATTACAGACTCGAGCAGGGCTTCGCCACTGATCACCAAAAACAGCATACTAGACAAACATCCTAAGTCACCTATTTATAGGCAAGACACGACAACACCTAGTGACTCAGGACACAAGATTTTCGTACGAAATTTTCGTAAGAAAATCCTTATACATTTTCGTACGAAAATTGTAATAACTATTCACAACTTTCAAAACTTAACATTTGACGCTACGAAACCCTATCTGTACAATAGACTCGTCCTAGACGTAGGCAATAGACATATGTGCACCAACAGACTCCCCCTTGGATGTTTCCGCAGTCTTGGACAGTCTTCAAAACTTCACTTCAAAACTTTAATCATATTTGACGTGAATCATCTGAAAAATCGCTTTCGTGGCCTTCGACGCTCCTCTGAAGCAATAGGCGTTTGATCTGTAGGAGGAGGTCGGTTGTACGTGTTCCCAAATTTGAACCTCTCTCGGGTAGCCAGCTTTCGACGTGCCTCAATTCGTTCTTCATTTTGATCTTTCTTTTTCTGCTCTTTGTCTTCAAGCTTTCTCCATGAAGTGTTCCATTCTTTACCTGACTTAATGTTGTTCGCATAACAAACATTCACAATTTTCTGGAACTGCATGGCCAGCTCCTTCGTCTTTTTCCTCATAACTGATTTTGATGAAGAATAAACGTTCAATATCTTTCTCTGAGCAGTTGACCAGCCACATAGGATCCAATACTCTGGTTGCACACCACAGCCCATAAATTCTCTTGTGCATGATCACGGTTTCGGAGAGATCCTCAGACATATCCCATGATCCTTCGTCGGGCTCAACACAAATAACAGCCTCTCCAGTACTCGAATCATAGTGCCACTATTTGAAGATCTTGTAAAAATCTTGTTCCATTTTCTTCAACGGCATATTCTTCATAACGCATGGCCTTTTCACAATCAAAGTCACATCTTTCTCTTGAGTTACTGGATCAATCTTTGTGACGGTTCGCGGCTTGTGAGGCTTCCATAAGTTGAATCCATGTTCATCTTCAAACTTGATTAGCTTCCATAGATGTTGATCATTCGGTCGAAGCTTCATACTAAACGTCTTGGTCTCAACCAGTTCTGTCACATCCCATTTTGGAAGGGTCTGAATATCACCCAATCTTCTGAAGTATTGAACTCCATACTCACGTTTCAACACATATACATCTAGTTCCTCGATCCATCCTCAACTAATAATGTCACCCAGAGATGCATCAGGGTCTCTAGTGAAGAAAGCCAATGGACGACGGAACTTTCTCTTAGGCAGCTTCTCCTTGAACCATTTCTTTTTCATTTCTATAATCTATTCCTTAGTTGGTGGTTTAGGAGCCGTTCCATCTTTACTGCTTCTGCTACTTTCTGCTTTAACATATCATCATTGATCTCTGCAGTCATTTCATCAAGGGTAGGAAATACATATGTTCCTTCACCCGTATACCTCGCCTCTTCATTATCATCCGAATCCCAATCTTCAATAATGACTCTGTCAGAATCGTTTGCTTGCGAGATGTCTTCGAAAACATAATCATTTGGCTCTGAGCTTGTGTTCTTTAACTCTTCTTCAAAGTCGAACTCCGAATCTTCTTGTAAGCCAAACAATTCTGCAAGATCAGCCTTGGAGTAGTTATGAACATACTCCCCTTCTTCGACATCGTGCTCGAGATAGATAACTTTCAACTTTTGCACTGTCTCTTCAATCGACGACTCCCCCTGAACCTGTTCATCGGTTAGTTCAAAAATAGAGTCGCTCATGTAAGCATCAACAGACAAATTTTCATTATCAAATAAACTTGCTACATATTCAAATCCTTCCTTCTCTAACTCATCAAACGTTTTGTCTACCAAATCATCAATCTCTTTCTTTAGCTCCCTATCAGCAATCTCCTTTTATCTCATCATCTTCTCTAAAATCCCTTCTCCTTGAAGCACAAACCCCATGCTAACATCAGCAGACAGATCATGGACTACTAACTCAGAAGATACTGGCACGGATTCAGCTTCCGGCGCAGACTGTTCGATCAAAGGAGCCGATGAGGAAGCAACTTTATGCACGGGCATATCATCAATCTTTTCTTTACCTCGGCCTTCAGCATCAAATAGAGCTTTAGAAGCTCGTTCCCTTTCAACAACCTTCTGTCTTGCCTCTTCTCTCTCAATCTTCTCAATCTCATCAGAGAGAGAGATACCCAAAGTACGAACAAGAATTTTCTTCAGAAGTTCAACCTGCCTGTTGTTCGACTCTCTCTCAGCTTCGTACTCTTCCATCTTTTTGATAATCATCTGGTTCTCTATCTCGTAACTGCTCAGAGTTGCCTTAAGATCTTCCTCTCATTCTCCAGAGCCTTGATCCTTTCTTCATAAGCATTAACTTTCTAGGAAGCCTGGAAGTATCTTTCACTATCGCTAGTCACCAACCTTAGAATCTCCCTTATACTGTCTCTATCCGACTCAAGGATCTTAATCTTTTCATCAGCAGACTTCAACTTTTCTTCCAATTCATTGAGCCTTCCAACATAAACGTCATCAGCTGTGAGCCTATCTCCCCCTGGAATACTACCCATATCAAAGAAATAGTCATCAAAAGCTGTGTCAACTAGAGGATCTTGTTGTGAAGGATGAGCGGATGATGTTGCTTGCGCTTGAGATACAACAGGAGGAGTGCCAATAGTCTATTGTGGAGGAGAACCAACTGGAGGATCAACTATTCGAGAAGGAGATGGAATAGGAACCTATGTAGATGTGTGCTGAGGAGGAGGAGATATATGTTGAGCAGACACATTAGGTGTTTCAATAACAGGAGGTTGAGACGTTGGAGGAGGAGATGGAGGACGCTCAGAAGTTGTTTATGTTGTTGGAGCAGCTGGAGTCTCAGTAGGCTTTGTCTTTAGTTTGATCCGAAGTTTTCTTGCAGTAGACTCAGGCTTTCTTGCTGCTGTATGCTTGACTCTTTTACCTGCTTTCTTCCTTGCAGGTTTGACAATAGATATCTCCTCTTCGCCTTCAGATGGCTCATAAGTAGTGTCATCGTCACCTGTAGCCTTTTGCTTCTTTTCCCCAGCCAACTTTTTCTCGCTTTCTATCCTCTCTTGCTCTTTTCTTTCTCTTTCTCTCTTTTCTCCTTCTCTCCTATCCTCTGAATCTATGCTTGATGATGGCCCTTCATCACCACCACCACCCGCTTCGGTCTCAACACCCATCATTCTCTCTATATCCGCAGTGGCTTCTTCCAAAGTCTCTTCAAAAATGAACTGATTCAGTCGGTTGCACAGTTTCTTCAACATTCACCTGCTCGACATCCGGTTCATCAATCAACCCTGTACTGACACTAGCTTGTTTTCTTTGACGTTTGAGGGCAGAAGAGTAAGTTTCAGACACTTTCTTTCTTTTGGTAGCAGACGAAGTAGAACCTGCTTTCTTTCTCCCATAGTGACCTTTCTCACCTTCGCCTTTGACATACCAAAAACTCCTCTTTTCAACAAAATCTTCCAACTTTTCTATTTCATCAGCTTCATCACCCCTCCCCTCATTCCTCCATTTTCCTTTAGGCGGAGCAACATAATCAGCTTTGACGAATGTTCCAAAAATAGGCTTAAAAACTGGAGCCTTTCCTCCCTTGCGGTAGTTGCTGATGTTGTGGTGGTCAGATGAAGACATATGCTCTTGCTCCAAAATGTCATCTTTCTTTTTCTCGAGATTCGGATGTAAGTGGTCAAGAATCATCTGTACAAAACGAGGGCACTGCAAAAATCTACCTTTACCCAGATTCATCACCATCTGATCAAATATCAACTTGCTGAAGTTGTAGGGCTTGTTCAATATCACCGCTACCATCATACACATGTGATGGTAAACAAAATCATCCCATCCACCCTTTCTGTGGCTTAGTGAGCATGTAATGCAGTGGGCAAGAAATCTGTATGGCAGACCCAGCTGGTTGATCTTGTATGGGGCGGAATTCACGTATCCGTTGTAGCCCATTTTGTAAAATCAGCCCTTGACAAACTTCTCTGTAAACCCTGTCGGAAAATCTCTTTCATCCCTGAAATGCAGTATAGTGCGTATAAGATCTTCAGTGATAGTTATTTCCACATCTTTATCTCCAATCTTTACTGCTGACGTGATAGCCCTAGAGTCAGCTTTCAACTTTGCTGCAGCCCAAAATCGATCAACATGTGAAGCATATACATCGTGATGATGTGTAAGGGCATAATAAACTGGCAGCCTCTCCAGAAAGTCTATGTACTGCGAGAACGGAGCAAATTCTGGCACTTCCTTGTCGATTAAGCAGCAGGAGTTGTGCACGGGATGAAACTCATACACGGTTTTCTGTGAAACAGAGAGATGTGAAAAAGTTAGAAAAATTTTCACAAACATAAATTTCTTCAGATTTTCGTACGAAAATTTACATAATACAAGTTTCTTCAATTTTCGTGCGAAAATAGCAAACCAGAATACAACCCTTTCTTATATGAATTTTCGTGCGAAAATGCAAGATTTTCGTGCGAAAATCTTCATCTTCTCCACAGTTATCCTCTTTTCAAACCGACTCAAAACACTTGTAATTTTTGACTTTTTCAAGAAATTGAAACGGTAAACCTTAGTTAAACTTGCCGATTTTAACATTGGAGGGTTCAATTTTAAGTTTTACCGGCTAGTTTATCCTAGATCTACGTTTTAGTCCATTTAACGTCCGACGAGTCCAAATTTATGGTTCAATCTCGGTAAATACCTTAGCCATTATAAGAGGTGTGCAAATCAACCTCCCTAATGAATCAAAAACGTCGAGAAGTGAGTGAACCGAGACAAAGTGCACAAAGAACTTCAGAGAATCCGCACCAAATGTTCTAACAGTTTTCGTGCGAAATCACTCAACACCTCTCTTATATATAGGCTACAATTTTCGTATGAAAATTTGGGCTGTGATGCTTAGCCAGATTTTCGTGCGTAAATTTTTGGCCCCTTGAAAATTTTCTCAACTTTTCAACTTTTTCGTTTGTTTTCACTTTTAATTATCCACACAGTTATACAAGTCCAAGTTAATGACCTTGTTTAACTGTTTTGGCTACCAAGTCCAAGTTAATGACCTTTGATGACCACCTTTTGACCAAAAACTGATATTGTTCTTAGATTTTTAAGTTTCAATTTAATGAACTTATCAACGTTTCAAACCAGACTTTGTTTCTAGATTAGCTCCCAGCCCGTGATTCAAACGATTTTCCTCTGCATTCTGTCGCTTTAGTCTTTGAAGATATGTTTTCCATCACTGGTAGTCAGAAAAATAAAGTAGAAACAGAAAATCTTTTTGAATTTTTGAAAACTTCTAAGCTAGAAATACTTAAAGCAATATGCATAAAACATATTTACAAACATATTTTTGCGAGTTTGTGTTAGAGGATCATATCAGTTTATTGAGACACATTACCAGTACCGTTGCTCTATATGAAACTTTAAGTTCTTAAACAGATTTTCTTTAGATTGTCGGTATACTGATCCACTTAAACCTCTACACATTTCTCAGCTGCTTCAAGATATGTTAGGTAAATTTTAGCAACATGGCCTAATCTGTGTTTCCCACATCAGAATATACTCCTACATCGAGATTCCCTAGATTTCATCTCACAGGTGAATATATCTAACTGATATCTGTAGAGGGGTGAATTGCGAGACCTTGAGAGCTCAGGTTAGTACTTCCGTACAGAGAAAGAGATGAAGGCTCGACTTTGGTGGTGTTCCTCTTGGGAATGTTTTAATTTTTGTACTGCAGAATGTCGTATCTTTTTATGACATTTTCTTCATTTTTTATGCAGCTTTTGGGGGTGAATAATGCAAAAGTATTATACAAGTTCTAGGCCATTGCCGACGCAAAATCAGAAGAACTCATATAATACCCCAGATATCAACTAAATATAAAGACCTAGTATCTCAGAATCTGGCATTCTCTCAAACAAAATTTCAGGGTACCAAGCCCATATATCCGAGAGATGTTAAGCCACAGATTTACCAGTTTTTCTTTTTAGGTTTATATCCTGAAAGCTGTTTACTGAACGTGCGAAGCCTACCAACACATCCTTAGAAAGACCTGTTAGACGCTTGTAAACAATGCATTTCTTTAGCGTAGCGTAACGGTCCACTGATTTACTATCATCTCCTCTTATACACAAAACTCTTTTTGTATATTTTTTAATGTTTTTGTATTTTTCATGATTTTTTCAATTTTTTTGTATTTTCACAACTTTTTCTCCCCCTAAAAATTAAAAACATATTTTTTTTGGATTTTTGTTTTTAAGAAAGTATGTAAGCTATTTACAGAAAACATTTTGACTTACCAGTGAGGATCACGTCCCAACATCGTCATCCTCAAACTCAACCTCATAAATATCCCCTGATGATAGATTCTTTAAACCATTTAATTTTGAAAGATTTCGAAATCTTGCTCTGTCAAAAGCTTTGGTGTAAAAATCTGCTTTTTGGTCATTAGTGTGGATTTTCTCAATTCATATCAACTTTTTCTCATGACAGTCACGGATAAAGTGATATCGAATCTCGATATGTTTAGTGCATGAGTGTTGACAAGGATTGACCGTGATATCAATAGCCGCCTTGTTATCTACGAAAATGGGCGTATCAAGAAATTGCAGACCATAGTCTCTCATCTGTTGTTGTATCCACAGTATCTGGGAACAACAACTGGATGCTGAGACGTATTCAACTTCGAAAGTAGAGAGAGCGACCGTGGTCTGTTTCTTGCATTGCCACGTTACCAAACGTGTTTCGAAGAACTGGCATCCTGCCGTTGTAGACTTGGCATTCTGCTTGCAGCAACCAAAATTAGAGTCAGAGTAACCCGCAAGGTTGAAATCGTCATGACGTGGATACCACAAGCCGGTGCTTGGGCATCCTTTCAAATAGTGCATGATCCTTTTGACGATTAACAGATGTGATTCCTTCGGACTTGATTGATATCTGGCGCAAAGACATGTGGGGTACATGATATCCGGTCGTGAAGCTGTGAGATACATCAAGGATCCGATCATGGAGCGATATAATGTTTCATCAACTTTTTCTCCATAATCGTCTGGACAAATGCCGTGGTTTGTAGCTAACGGGGTAGATGCGAGTTTAGTTCCTGTCATGTCAAATTTCTCCAACACGTCATGAACATACTTCGTCTGGTGAATGAAAATACCGTCTGGCAGTTGTTCAACCTGAAGCCCCAAAAAGAATTTCATCTCTCCCATAGAGCTCATTTTGAATTTTTCTTTCATGACTTTCTCAAAATCCATGCACAGCTGTTCATTTGTCGATCCAAAGATGATATCATGCATGTAGATTTGCACAATAATCAGATGTCCATCTACTTCCTTGGTAAAAAGAGTGCTGTCTACTGTTCCTCTGGTGAATCGGTTAGCCAGAAGGGGCTTGGAAAGTGTCTCATACCACGCTCTCGGGGCCTGGTGTAAACCGTGGTGGTTGGCCGATATAAACTTCCTCTTTTACCTTACCGTACAGGAAAGCAGACTTCACATCCAATTGGTACACTTTAAAACCTTTCCATGAGGCGAATGCCAGGAAAATGCGGATAGCTTCTAGACGTGCGACTGGGGTGTAGACCTCGTTGTAGTCTATCCCTTCTTGCTGACGAAAACCTTGAACTACGAGCCGAGCTTTGTTTCGAATGACCACTCCTCTATCGTCTCTTTTGCACTTGTAGACCCACCGTGTGCTTATCCTTTTGTGCTTCGGTGGTAGGTCAACAAGTTTCCAGACTCCAAGTTTCTGGAATTGCAATAATTCTTCCTGCATTGCTTCCACCCAACTGTCATCTTTAAGAGCATCTCTGATGTTTCCTGGTTCGACCTGAGAAACAAAACAACTATGAGAAAATTTATTTTGGAGTGGAGCAACTTTGGAATAAAAGCAACTTAGATCCTTATTGATCTGATTTCGCATTTTCACGCCCGTTTGCAGTTCTCTAATGATCTTATATGTTGGATGGTAGGAGACTGATCTAGGCATTACTTCGCCTGGAACATTTACTGAGATTTCTAAGTTTGTGATATTCTGTTCTGCAACTTATCGTGACGAAGTAGCCTCATTTCTCGCACTAGTCTCAGCAGCTTGATTGTTGAGATAACTTGAAATCTCTTCTGATCCTTCATCGGAACTAGAATCCCCATTATCAAAAGTTGGATCTTGTTCTGGTTCTGCATCTGCTGGTTGAGGGGAAGATGGTTCTGCAATATTCTGAACTGGTGGAACAACTGGTTCTGACTAAGTGTTGCTCGGACCTGCTTCTAAGGAAGGTGTTGCTGTTGGAGAGATTACCAACGGTCCTGTTACTTGCTCTTGATCGATATCTGATGTTGTTGAAATAGCAAGATAAGTTCTTCCTCAGACGGTTCTTCAGGCAGATCAAATGAATTCCACTACCCGTCGTAATTAAACAGCCACGGATCTCCAAGTTTTTGCATTGGTGTTGTGTATCTCTGGCAATCAACGTGTTGAGCAACAATAACCTGATTCATGCTTGGTAGATAGACTCTCTTTTGTGGACTTGCATATCCTACGAAGAAACCTTCCAAAGATCTGGCTCCGAATTTTCCTTCCGGTCCAAAACGGTACATGGTGATCCAAAGGCTCCAAAAACTCTAGGTTAGGTTTTCGTTGGTTAAGAAGTTCAAAGCATGTCTTTTTGTGCTTCTTGACAGCCATTACACGGTTAAGGGTGTAACATGCAGATGCAACAGCTTCGCTCCAAAAACTGATAGGCAACTTAGAATCAGCAAGCATTGTGCATGCAGTCTCGATAGTGTTCTGTTCTTTCGTTCAGCTACTCCATTTTGTTGAGGAGTATAAGAGGCTCTGAACTCAAGATGAATACCCTTAGCGTTGCAGAATTCGAGCATCTTGTTGTTCTTAAACTCAGTACCGTTGTCACTTCTGATTCTCTTGATAGGCAAATGGTAAAGGTTTTCAATCTTTGGAAACAAGATCATCAAATTGTCGAACGTTTCATTCTTGCTTTCTTGAAAGAAAACCCATGAGAATCTTGAGAAGTCATCGGTTACAACCAGGCAGTATAGATCTCATGTAATACTTTTCACATTAACAGGCCCAAAGAGATCCATGTGTAGCCTTTCTAGTAGAAGTTTGATGGAGTTGAGAAGCTTCTTCGGGTGTGACTTTTTATGCTGCTTCCCCTTTTTGCAGCTGATACAGTCGTCTGATAAATGAAAATTTTTGAGATTCCCCCCTTCCACTAGATTGTTGTGCACTAGAAAGTTCATCTTCCTAAGATGTATGTGACCCATGTTCCTATGCCATAGGATCGATTCTTTCTTAGTAGCCTTTGATACAAAACACTGTCCTTCCTTTGAAGTAGTGGATGCGACACTCATGTCTAAGATATATAAATCGTTTTCTCGCGGAGCGCGCATGAGGATCCACTCTTCAGGAATAACAAAACCAGGTTTGAGAATAAGACATTCTTTGTTGTTGAAGTGAGTTGTGAACTTCTTATCACAAATTTGTGAGATGCTTAATAAATTGTTCTCGAGCTCAGCAATGTAGTTCACTTTGTCGAAAGACACGACTCAGTTTGTCAAAATTCCTTCTCCCATGATCCTGCCGCCCTGTGTTCCGGCAAACTCAACATATCCTCCCCTGATGGCTTTAACATTGTACAACAAAGCCAACATCCTTGTCATATGCCTAGAAGCTCCACTGTCCATGATCCACTTTGACATAATTGACCTTGGAAGCCCCCGCACACATGAAAAGCATATTACTTAAACAGAGAGACCCAAGCCCTTTCGGTCTTGGGTGGGATGAGAATGTCGACTTTTGGAACTTTGGTAACTTTTTCATCTTTCTTAACTTCAACCCATTGTCCAGTCTTGAATTCAATCTTATCTTTTGATTTGACTAGAACATTGGTTGATTTTGGGGTTACAGGAGATGTTTTTGCTTTGGCTACCTAGCTTTGTGCCTTTGAAAATGCCTTTTTGATGTAAAGATTGGATTCTTTTCGTTCATTTTTCTTTGAGGTTTCTCCAACTTCAAATTTTGAAATGATCTCGGTTGGTGGTTCCTTAATAGAACTGACATTATATTTCTCTTTAAAATTTTTGTTGGCACAAACTCTAGACCCTTTTTCTTCTCATCTACTGTAAACCTCTTTTGTTCATGAACAGGTTTTGGACGATTTTGTGAACATTGTCATGCAATATGCCCAACTTTGTTACACCTGTAACAGGTTCTACTGTCATTTCCAACAGTGTGTTCCAAAGCCTGTTCTCGAAGCTCCTTTTCGTTCTTAAACTCTTCGTTGGTTTGTTTGTTAATGACCACTTTTTCTTCAACAATGTTAGTTCCAAAAACAAACTCAACTTTCTTTGTAAAATTTGGCTTTCGTGATTTGTTATTTCTTTTCATTTCAAACCCTAACCCATCCCTTTTGTTCTCAGAATAACCTTTACCTCTTGGATGAATGAGTTTGTCTGATTTCTTTGGTTTTGAGTAAAAACCAGCAACTTGTTTTTCAAGATCAGATGTGTCAACTTCAATGAGTTTAAAGAATTTGTCGACACTATCGAAGTTAAAATTCTGGATTGGGAATTCTTCATCAGTATATAGTTTATCTGATCCTTTCAGTTTGTAGATAACTACATTAGGATTATCTTTTAAACTATTGTCTGATGTTGAGATAAAATTTTCATGAAAACTTTTCTCACTTCCAGAAGGTGAACTTGACTTTGATCTCTCAATGTTTGACTCAGCACTTTCATAAATTGTGTTATCAGACTCATTTTCAAAAACATTTTCAAACACTTTGTTTACCACCTCGGATTCACATTCCTTCTCTGTTTTGGAATATGTTACGTCAAGATTTTCAAGCAGCTCGTAATTCTTTTCAGGGAGAAGGTTTAAATTCAGCGCCTTAATCATTCTGTCAGGATGTTTCTTAGCATAGCTATTCCACATAGGAGGTGGAACATGATCGTAACATTTTCCAAGACTCGTATCATTTTTCTTACCATATTTGCTGCTTGCTGGTTTTGGTAGAATGTGATCGAGGACATACATGCTGGTAGAGTAATTGATTAACAACTTGTTAACCCATTCTGTTTCGATTTTAGTTTTCTCCAGCTCACTTTTTGTCACACCCCGACCCGCAGCGGAATAAGAGTCGGGGCATAATTGGGTTATCACCAAAGCTCATGATGTTTACTAAAATGTTTCATATTTATTAAATTCAAATTACAACTAAAATATTCAAATCAAATCCATACAATTACAAGGAAATGAAACTAAGTAAAACAATCCCAAGCTTAAACTGATTTATTCTTCTAGGCCTTCCTATGTGTTTCTTGCCTCAACTGGATCACCTGTATCATGTGTAAAACGGGGGACATTTTGGGTCAACAAAAGTTGGCGAGTGAACCTTGAGAAAACATTGTTATTAATTTCTTGTTGTATTTAATATGGAAAATTTATGCAATAATCACATGTGAGCAAACATATATATATAACAAAAACACAAACCACATTGGATGAGTAAATGACATGAATGATGATGTATATGAGATCAAGGCTCAATCAAACGGAGCCGATCGAGTGACATGAATGATGATGTATGTGAGATCAAGGCTCAATCAAACGGAGCCGATCGAATGAGGCACCTGATACTCAACCCGTATCCCACGGGGAGCTGATGGGCCTAATGAAATGCATGTACTGAAAATGATAACTTCAATAAACATAATTCACACAACAATTGATACACATTGGATACACATTTGATCACGGATATGATGGATGCACAAGTGTTTAAATATAATAAGGAATTAAACGACACATGATACACCCCAAAATGTGATTAAAACGGGGAATTGGTAGAGATTCACTCACATTGGGTGCGTTCTTTGATGACGTTGGATGCGCACTAGTTTTTGGGATTTGATCGACGGGGAAAACTAACCTAAAATAATAACGAAATGGTTTGGTAAATAAATGGATTTTATTTGAGATTAATATTTTTAATTCATAATCTTAATAGGATTTTTAGATTTATTTTTGTGAGTTTAAGGACATTTTCTAACTTTAAAAATATTATTTTTAAGTATTTTTAAATAATTTTCTGATTAAATAAATAAATAAATGTTGACTTTTTGACTCTGACCATTGACCGTTGACCGGTCGGATTGTGTTAATTATATGAGCTGAGTGAGGTTCGAACTCGGGACCTCTCGTATACGTGCACGCAGCTCTACCATCTGAGCTACGTGTCTAACCCGAAATATTCTCAGTTTTAATTATATATATATACTGATTAACTTTTATCTTATTTAATTTATTTCAAAAATGATTTAAAATGGCCGAACCGACTTCAGTGACCCGGAGGTCGAACTCGAGACGTTCGGTTCGAGCACGCACAGCCCAACCAGTTGGGCTGTGTGTCATATCTGTTTAACTTATGGATTAAATTATACTTATTAACATTCGGTGACCTGATCCGATTCAGTTGTAAAAATGTTGGTTTTAATTCTGAAATTCGGTAACGTATGCGATTCGAACCCGGGACGTGTGCATTGTTTGTGCACACAGTCCACCGCTGGACTGTGTGTCTAACCCGGTTAAGTATTCAGTTTTAATTAAACTTATACACATGTTCGACTTCGTCTTCTTCGTTTACAAAGACACAGAACAAAGATGCCCGACTGTTCTTGTTTAAATCGGTCATCGAACATATAATTGATTGGAATGAAATGGATAAAGAGGGTTACAGAGTAAAATGTACCGAACAGAATATTTTTCTCAGATTTCCGGCAAGGGTCGTCGGTTCTGATTTGTGACTTCCGTCTGAGTGAATCAATTAACAGTTTTGATCAATCAGTTGTGCAATTAAGTTACTAAGCAAGGGATATCAGGGGTTTTAGATGATTGTACCGATTCACAGCGAGACTTCGGAATTTTCAGTGACTTTCCAACGAGTGCAGGAATTACCGGTAACGTTGTCTGAGACGGATTCTAGTTGAACGATTTATGTTAGTACTTGTCTAATAATGGATTGCAAACAAAAGAGTCGAGAAATTTACCGATTGGTGTAAGTCTCGGTTTTCCGGTGAAAGTCCGGCTAATGCAGAATATCTCCGGCGAGTGCTAAAGCTTCGAGAGATTGTGCGATTTTGAGCGAAAAGGTTACCAGAGGTTTGGGTGGGTATTTATAGGTAAGAAACAGAATGTATTGAGTCCGAATTTGGTCTTGATTCGTGGTCGAAGTTTCTCCGGCGGTTACGACCGCAATTGACTGTTAGACGTCGGTTATAACCGATGTCGAAGTCGGTTATAGCGTTTTAGTCAAAAGGAAAATGGCTAAACTCGCGGATTGCTGGATTTTCCGGTGATTGCGAGTTCTATCGCGCTGAGGTCCGGTTTTGAATTTGAGTTTTAATTTAAGTATTATTTGTTTCAGTAATTTCACAAAGGAGTCATGTGGCGGAGTGGTGTAGTGTGTGCTTGTGCTTATGGGCGACCCGGGTTCGAAACCCGGCAGCCTCATTTTATTTTTTATTCACTTATTTTTATCATTTATTAATTATAGTTTTTAAATTCTAAAATGTTTATTAATTATGTATTGTTTAAAATTAGTTTGAGCAATAAATATGCAAAGAAAATTTTTAACTGGATATTCGATTAATAAACGAAGCGGGTTTTGGAAACCCGTTTTTCGACGGATGTTAACAGGAAAAAGATGCGGGTATTTCTCGCGCATTGAGTCTTCACGTTCCCAAATAAACTCAGGTCCTCGTTTCGACTCCCAACGTACCCTGACAATTGAAATACGACTCCGTCTTAAACGCTTCTCTCCGAAGTCCATGATCTCTACTTGTCTTTCAATGAAGTGCATAGATTCATCGATCTGAATATCTTCTAGAGGAATATGGAGGTTTTCATCGGCGAGGCACTTCTTCAAGTTTGATACGTGGAATGTGGGATGAATTCTGTTGAGCTCTTCTGGTAGGTCAAGCTTGTATGCTACAGGACCTACTCTTTCGAGTATCTTGAAAGGTCCTACGTAGCGTGGTGCTAGCTTGCCCTTCTGGCCAAAACGAATCACTCCCTTCCACGGTGATACTTTTAAAAGTACTTGATCCCCAATGTCAAACTCCAAGGGCTTTCGTCGTTTGTCTGCATAACTCTTTTGACGACTTTGAGCCGCTAGAAGATTGTTTCGAATTTGAATGACCTTGTCGGTTGTTTCTTGAATTAACTCTGGACCGGTGATTTTTGATTCCCCAATTTCGTGCCAACATACTGGAGATCGGTACTTACGACCATATAAAGCTTCGAAAGGAGCCATGCCGATACTTGAATGATAGCTATTGTTGTACGAAAATTCAACTAATGGTAGATGAGCGTCGCAATTCCCTTTGAAGTCTATGACACATGCTCGAAGCATGTCTTCAAGAGTTTGGATGGTGCGTTCAGATTGTCCATCAGTTTGAGGATGAAAAGCGGTACTGAGGTCTAATTGTGTACCCAAGGCGGTTTGTACGGCTCGCCATGTTCGTGAAGTGAAACGACCATCACGGTCTGAAATGATGCTCAAAGGTACACCATGACGGGTTACGATCTCGCTGATGTAGATACGAGCTAACTTCTCGTTCTTAAAGTCCTCGCGAATCGGAATGAAGTGAGCTGATTATTACCCATATGGTGTCATACCCACTGGAGTGCGAAGTAACCCGGTAATGAAGTCCATGGTTATGTTTTCCCACTTCCATACAGGTATTTCAGGTTGGGTTAGAAGTCCTGAAGGTCTTTGATGTTCAGCTTTTACTTTGGAACAGGTAAGGCACTTGGAAACAAAAACAACGATATCCTTTTTCATGCCCGGCCACCAGTAGGTGTATCGTAGGTCTTGATACATCTTGTCGGCTCCTGTGTGTACAGAGTACCGTGTTTTGTGCGCCTCATTCATGAGGAAATCACGAAGGTTATCGCGATCGGGAATCCATATGCGATTTAGATAGTATAGAATACCGTCGGATTTGGTTTCGATTTTGAGTTCCGCTCCACAAGACAGCTCATCGCGTACGTCGTTTTCTGTTACAGAAACATGTTGAGCTTCTCGGATTCGATCTTTGATGTCGGTTATGATTTGCGAACATAGAAGACGAATGGAGTTCGCATAACCTTTTCGACTGAGTGCATCAGCCACCACATTTGCCTTTCCAGGATGATATCGAATTTCACAGTCGTAGTCGTTAAGAAGTTTGACCCATCTTCGTTGCCTCATATTCAACTCCTTTTGGTTGAAGATATGTTGGAGACTTTTGTGGTCAGTGTATATTTCACACTTGGTACCGTAGAGGTAATGTCTCCATATCTTGAGAGCGAACACAACGGCTCCAAGTTCCAGGTCGTGGGTGGTGTAATTCTTCTCATGAACTTTGAGTTGCCTAGAAGCATAGGCTATCACTTTTCCTCTTTGCATTAATACACAGCCTAGCCCTTGCCCTGATGCGTCGCAATATACTACAAAGTCATCGCAACCTTCAGGGAGTGTGAGGATAGGTGCGTCACAAAGTTTTTGCTTTAGAGTTTGGAAGGCTTCTTCTTGTTTAGGTCCCCATATGAAGGGTTTTCCTTTATGAGTCAAAGCCGTGAGTGGTACAGCAATACGGGAAAAATTGGCAATGAAGCGGCGATAGTAACCAGCCAAACCAAGAAATGACCTTACTTCGGTAGGGGTACGTGGCGCTTGCCATTCCTGTACTGCCTTGATTTTCGAAGGATCGACATGTATTCCCTTGTCATTAATGACATGTCCAAGGAATTGTACTTCTCTTAACAAGAATTCGCATTTTGAGAACTTAGCGTAGAGCTTTTCAGTCCTTAAGAGAGTAAGGATGAGTCGAAGGTGTCGTTCATGATCGGATTTAGACTTGGAGTAGATGAGGATGTCATCGATGAAGACTATGACAAAGCGGTCGAGGTAGGGTTTGCATACCCTATTCATTAGATCCAAGAAGACAGCTGAGGCATTGATTAAACCGAATGGCATGACCATGAATTCGTAATGACCATAACGAGAGGCGGTCTTTGGGACGTCTTCTTCATGTACTCTGAGTTGATGATAACCAGAACGAAGGTAGATTTTTAAAAACAGGTGGCGCCTTGAAGTTGGTCTAGGAGGTCATCGATGCGAGGTAGTGGGTAGCGATTCTTAATCGTTAACTTGTTGAGTTCTCTGTAGTCAATACACATGCGAAACGTTCCATCTTTCTTCTTCACAAAAAGAACAGGCGCACCCCAAGGCGAGGAGCTAGGACGTATGAATCCTTTGTCAGTCAGTTCTTGCAATTGACTGGCCAGCTCTTGCATTTCGGATGGGGCTAGCCTATAAGGAGATTTTGCGACTGGTGTAGCGCCAGGTACAAGATCGATGCGGAATTCGACTTCTCTCACAGGAGGGAGTCCTGAGATGTCGTCGGGAAAGACTTGTGGGAATTCTTTCACTACTGGTTTATCTTCGAGTTTCTTCTCCTTGTTTCCCTTCTTGACGACGTGAGTTAGGAATGCGACATAGTTCTTGCGGAGATATTTTCGGGCTTGAAGGCAGGACATTAATTTGAGTCCTTTCGAAGGGGTTTCTCCAAAGATACGTAGGGTCTGACCGTCTGCAAGGGGAATGCGAATGAACTTTTCACGGCATACTACTTCCGCGTGATGCTGGCTGAGCCAGTCCATACCGATTATAATATCGAAACTTCCCAACTTCATAGGAATGAGGTCAACTGGAAAATCGTGATCGTTTAGAGTGAGGGTACAATTTCGTATAATATAATTTAATGAAACGGGCTTTCCATCAGCAACTTCCACCGTTAGAGATTCCATGAGATTATCACGAGTTTGGTTGAGGATAGGTTCAAATTCTAGGGACACAAAGCTCTTATCCGCGCCAGTATCGAATAACATGGATGCATAACTACCATTTATGAGAAACGTACCATTAACCACGTTGTTGTCAGCTCTAACTTGGTTGGCATTGATGTTGAAAGCTCTTCCTCTAGCAGGTGGAGGAGCTTGGTTAGCTTGGTTTACCGGATTTGCTTGAGCTTGAGCATGGATGATGTTCACCAAACGTGGACATGTGTTCCTGAAGTGGTTTGGGTCTCCACAGTTGTAACATGCTCGCATGGGTTGAATCATGGGGTAGTTGGGTTGGTAGTAGGATTGGGCTATATGTTGTGCTGGTGGTAGGAGTAAAGGTTGTTGGGCTTAACCCACTATCTGATGATGGGTTTGGGTTGAGGGTTGATTGCGGTTCATTCGCTGAAGTGTGCGACAAGTTTGGATGGTGTGACCCGCACGGCCACAACTGGTGCAATGTTGGCAAGGAGTTTCTGGGAGGTGATGGTATTGACAACGGTTGCATTTTGGGTATGGGCTGGTGTATGGCTTTTTAAATGGTGCAGCTGAGGGAGCAATTTGGGTAATTGGTGCGGCAGTGATAGGAGGGTTTGTTTGTGTGACTGCAAAATTTCTGCTGTTTCGTTTCCTCTTACCAGCAAACTTTGAAGAGGAGATGGAATGGTTTGGAGTTTGGGCCTCAATGGGGGCTTTCTTTTTCTCATCCTTGAATTTACCGTTTCGGATGCGATTCTCGGTAAGTTCGGTAGCTAGTTCCATTGCGGCTTCAAGTGTTGCAGGCGAAGTGCTTAGAACCGAGTCTTGAATTTTCGAGGGGAGGCCTCGAATGTAGTGTTCAACCAGGCGGTACACGGGGGTGAACAGATTAGGGATCATTTGGTTCAGTTCGAGAAATCTTTTGTTGTAGGAAGTGTGATCTCATTCCTTTTGTTTCAACGAGTGGAATTCGTCTTCCAAATTTTTGATTTCGCTTCTTGGACAGAAGCACCTTGTCATGAGTTCCCTTAACTCTTCCCATGTTAAGGCCATGGCATCTTCGACTCCTCGCTTACCCTTTTCTGTGTTCCACCAGGTAAGGGCTACTCCAAACAGTCTCCCTGATGCATAACGTACCTTGCGATCCTCGGGACAATCGCAATTGAGGAAGGTGTTCTCCATTTCTTCGAACCAGTGGAGGAGGGCAGTAACACCTTCGGTCCCTTCATACTTTGGGGGATCGCAAGATTTGAAGTGTTTGTAGGAGCACTTTTTAGAGTGAGGGTTGGCGACGCTCTGGTCTTCTTGATTGGGAGGGTTGATAGGATTTGCGGTGAGAGCTTGTTGAACTTGAATCACGATGTCAGGAAGTACCGCGGCCATTTGTTTAGCAATTTGAGTGGCCAAGCGTTCATTGGATCTTCCTGACTTTCTACCTCCACGTAGTTGCCTAGCCGACATCTACAGGAACATACATAGGAAGATTGTGAGTTTAAGAAGTTTTTAGGTGTCATGTGTCGTTAAAAGAATAAAAATAACATAACTATCAATAATGCAACTACATCCATAGGATGTCTTGGGTTTGCTCATGTTTGGGACTCCAATGTCCCCCATACCATCGCCTGTATAGTCATGTGGGCCCCCATGACTATTGGCTTAGTAGGATTCACATTGGTGTTGGCGGTTTAACACTCGCATCACCCGAATGAAAACCATGAAATATGATTGCGAGATGTATGGTAGGAGGGTGTCCAGGTGTAGACACAATGACAACTCAAAGTGGGGTTAGCTCACACGACGTTTGGTATAGCATGCTTTGGCCTAATAGGTCCTTCATACTCTCATCGTTAGTCCCAGGTAGGCAAACTGGTCCTTTATTTTGGATTTATACGAATGCCAAGCCTAGACAGGACGTTCCGACTACCGGTACTCGTACCGTTCCAGTTACTACATGCCCGTCATGAGAACTCACTTTGATGTGATTTGAAAAATACAAAAATCGTTGCAAAAATCATGGGAATTGTGAGGTGTGTGCTCTCATGGATATGATATGTTATGAGGATATGATTCATGATGAGCATTGTATAATGATATGTACTTATGAACATGCTTGCATAACATTGAATATAACAATAAACATAAAGCATATAAACATCATGAATTTTGTATGTAACGCGTAAACAATTTAAAATTTTAATTAACTATAGTATAGGCTCTAAGGGTCTAATAACCTATCCTATATCCCTATAGTCATGGCTCTGATACCAATCTATCACACCCCGACCCGCAGCGGTCGGGGCATAATTGGGTTATCACCAAAGCTCATGATGTTTACTAAAATGTTTCATATTTATTAAATTCAAATTACAACTTAAATATTCAAATCAAATCCATACAATTACAAGTAAATGAAACTAAGTAAAACAATCCCAAGCTTAAACTGATTTATTCTTCTAGGCCTTCCTATGTGTTTCTTGCCTCACCTGGATCACCTGTATCATGTGTAAAACGGGGGATATTTTGGGTCAACAAAAGTTGGCGAGTGAACCTTGAGAAAACATTGTTATTAGATTCTTGTTGTATTTAATATTGAAAATTTGTGCAATAATCACATGTGAGCAAACATATATATATAACAAAAACACAAACCACATTGGATGAGTAAATGACATGAATGATGATGTATATGAGATCAAGGCTCAATCAAACGGAGCCGATCGAGTGACATGAATGATGATGTATGTGAGATCAAGGCTCAATCAAACGGAGCCAATCGAATGAGGCACCTGATACTCAACCCGTATCCCACGGGGAGCTGATGGGCCTAATGAAATGCATGTACTGAAAATGATAACTTCAATCTAAACATAATTCACACAACAGTTTATACACAGTGGATACACATTTGATCACGGATATGATGGATGCACAAGTGTTTAAATATAATAAGGAATTAAACGACACATGATACACCCCAAAATGTTATTAAAACAGGGAATTGGTAGAGATTCACTCACATTGGGTGCGTTCTTTGATGACGTTGGATGCGCACGAGTTTTTGGGATTTGATAGGCGGGGAAAACTAACCTAAAATAATAACGAAATGGTTTGGTAAATAAATGGATTTTATTTCAGATTAATATTTTTAATTCATAATCTTAATAGGAATTTTAGATTTATTTTTGTGAGTTTAAGGACATTTTCTAACTTTAAAATTAAGTATTTTTAAATAATTTTCTGATTAAATAAATAAAAAAAATAAATAAATAAATGTTGACTTTTTGACTCTGACCATTGACCGTTGACCGGTCGGATTGTGTTAATTATATGCGCTGAGTGAGGTTCGAACTCGGGACCTCTCGTATACGTGCACGCAGCTCTACCAACTGAGCTACGTGTCTAACCCGAAATATTCTCAGTTTTAATTATATATATATACTGATTAACTTTTATCTTATTTAATTTATTTCAAAAATGATTTAAAATGGCCGAACCGACTTCAGTGACCCGGAGTCGAACTCGAGACGTTCGGTTCGAGCACGCACAGCCCAACCAGTTGGGCTGTGTGTCATATTTGTTTAACTTATGGATTAAATTATACTTATTAACATTCGGTGACCTGATCCGATTCAGTTGTAAAAATGTTTGTTTTAATTCTGAAATTCGGTAACGTATGCGATTCGAACCCGGGACGTGTGCATTATTTGTGCACACAGTCCACCGCTGGACTGTGTGTCTAACCCGGTTAAGTATTCAGTTTTAATTAAACTTATACACATGTTCGACTTCGTCTTCTTCGTTTACAAAGACACAGAACAAAGATGCCCGACTGGTCTTGTTTAAATCGGTCATCGAACATATAATTGATTGGAATGAAATGGATAAAGAGGGTTACGGAGTAAAATATACCGAACAGAATATTTTTCTCAGATTTCTGGCAAGGGTCGTCGGTTCTGATTTGTGACTTCCGTCTGAGTGAATCAATTAACAGTTTTGATCAATGAGTTGTGCAATTAAGTTACTAAGCAAGGGATATCAGGGGTTTTAGATGATTGTACCGATTCACAGCGAGACTTCAGAATTTTCAGTGACTTTTCGGCGAGTGCAGGAATTCCCGGTAACGTTGTCTGAGACGGATTCTAGTTGAACGATTTATGTTAATACTTGTCTAATAATGGATTGCAAACAAAAGAGTCAAGAAATTTACCGATTTGGTGTAAGTCTCGGTTTTCCGGTGAAAGTCCGGCGAATGTAGAATATCTCCGGCGAGTGCTAAAGCTTTGAGAGATTGTGCGATTTTGAGCGAAAAGGTTACCAGAGGTTTGGGTGGGTATTTATAGGGAAGAAACAGAATGTATTGAGTCCGAATTTGGTCTTGATTCATGGTCAAAGTTTCTCCGGCGGTTACGACCGCAATTGACTGTTAGACGTCGGTTATAACCGATGTCGAAGTCGGTTATAGCGTATTAGTCAAAAGGAAAATGGCTAAACTCGCGGATTGCTGGATTTTCCGGTGATTGCGAGTTCTGCCGCGCTAAGGTCCGGTTTTGAATTTGAGTTTTAGTTTAAGTATTATTTGTTTCAGTAATTTCACAAAGGAGTCATGTGGCGGAGTGGTGTAGTGTGTGCTTGTGCTTATAGGCGACCCGGGTTCGAAACCCCGCAGCCTCATTTTATTTTTTATTCACTTATTTTTATCATTTATTAATTATAGTTTTTAAATTCTAAAATGTTTATTAATTATGTATTGTTTAAAATTAGTTTGAGCAATAAATATGCAACGAAAATTTTTAACTGGATATTCGATTAATAAACGAAGCGGGTTTTGGAAACCCGTTTTTCGACGGATATTACACTTTTCAGCTCAACAATTGTGTTAATATGAAGATTGATGGCCATTTGTTTGTCCATCACAGTTGCTTTGAGCATTGAAAGTGTTTTGTCATCTTCTTTGACAGTTTTCTCATACTATCGAATGGTCCTACTGAGCTTATCATATGATTCTTTTACGCTGTTGTAATCCTATGACAGCGTATCATTGTATGTTTTAAGTTCTTTAAAAGCTTTCTCTTTCTCAGCACATTGCTCACATGCTTCTGCACATTTTAAGCATGAGCTGACCAATTCGACAGTTTGAGCTTTGATTGTTTCTTTAGCTGTTTCAACCTTTTCTACCTGTTCTTTCACACTGACTACCTCGTTTGTATTGACCATGAATGCTTTGTTGGTAATATCGGTTAAGCACTCCAGTGTCACAGGCTTGGTTACATCAATCACCTCCACACATTCAGACTTTGTCTCATCAGAACTTTCTTTTGTATGTCCAGACTCAAAGCTACCTGCAAAAGTTTTCAGAATTGTGTCAAATAAACAGGATTTAGGAGTACCTGCCAGATGTTCCTCTTCCTCTGCTGAAGTTCTGAAGTAATCTGCCAATACTTCTTCCATTTCTTCTTCTATAACTTCTTCAGATGCCTCTGGTTCTTCCATGATTTCAGCAACGAGAGCCAGACGTTCATTTTGGAAATGAAATTGTTCCAATTGAACCCCTCGTCTTCCTGTGTGACCAAAAGAGCTTTGTATTTTGAGTTTGAAGGTCCATCTTCGATCTGCACCATTCGTTTCTCTGGCTGTGGACGATGATAAATTGCCTTTTTGTAATAATCATCTCCAAACGGTATGATTGCCTTTTACTTCTCGGTTTGGACATTCACGCTTGAAGTGCCCTTTCTCCCTGCACTTGAAACATGTGACTTTGGATTTATCAAAGCTTAATTTACTGTAAAGGCCCCTCAAATCATCTCTTCCTGTAATTTCCATAAAACGCTTAGCCCTTCGAACCACTGATGCCATGCACCACATGATGTCAATCAATTCCATCTCTTCCGGATCAATTTGGTCGTAGTCTTCTTTAGTCATTTCTGGGTTTCCGATTCGACCAGCTAAAAGTCTTTCATAGGATTCCAGAACAGCTGCAAGGAGTACCATGTGTTGCTTAGCAATTTGTTCATTGAAATCTTGAGCGTTCTAGAGATTCACTGCGATGTTGCATTGCAATATTCTCTGGGTAGAATTGGATTGACTTTGCTGGTTGAATTGAGCTCTGAGACGATTGTTGTCCTTGGTGATTGTTTGGATTGAAGGAAGCAAACGTTTGAATCCAATGGATTGGTTGGAGGCTGGACTAGCATTTGTATTAGCATTGAAGGCTGTTTGGATTTTGGGACTCTGTACAGGATTGTTTAGGTTTCCTTTGTAGTATAGACTCACGTCCTGTTGCGAGTTTGTCTTCTTGCCTTTCGCCATTTTCTTCATCTCTAGTTCGTGTCCTTCCAATTTTTTATGAATCTTGGCAAACTGAGACTGTCATACTCAGCTCCATTCTTCAGGATTGTTAGATATGTTGCCCAATCTCCTTCAGGCAAAGAATCTGCTAGTTTGTCGACTAGCTCTTCATTTGTTTTGACAATTCCCATACGCTTTATCTGTACTACCAGGTGGTAATACCTTTCTATGAGTTGCTTCATATTCTCGCCTGGAAGAACATTGAATACTTCAAATTCTTTGTTCAGTAATGCCTTCTTTCATTTTCAGACATTAGTACTCCTTGAGCTCTTAATCGTAAGGCGAACCACTGAAGGAGATTCATCATCTTATTTTCAGTGATGTATTTTTCTTGTTCGTCATCGGATAGACGAGCCACTGTTTTCTCAATGCCAAGTTCATTAAGTGGTGGTTGATACTTGTTCTCGAGTGCGAACCAAACTGTTAAGTTTGTTGCTTGAACCCAGTTCTTGAAACGCTCACTCCAACTCTCGTAGTCTTCGATGTTCATGAGCTTTGGAGGCTTTGTAGTGGTTCCCATTTCATTTTCAAGATTCATGTTCTGGGCTGCCACGGAAGCTGTAACTGCTTGTGTGGCGAATGCGTTATGAAATCCTCTTCACCTGACATCTTGACAGACACTTATAGTAGAAAACAGATAAAAACTGGTTAACTTGAAATTGGCTGAAAATTTGGTCTAAACAAGAGATTTTCATACGAATTTAGGCCTGGATTTTCGTACGAAAATTCAATTTTCGTGCGAAAATTTACTTTGGTGCGAAAATTTTGTTTCTTTGTTAGATCAAACTTTTCAGGTGTTTAAGAACCTGATTTTCATACGAGAATTAATATTTCGTGCGGAAATACTTGTCTTCTTCGAGCACTTGTTCACAATTTCATGTTTTTGATGATTTCAAGCATGATTGTGATGGATTTTAGGTTTGTATGTATTAGTGAACTGTTTAGAGTTGATTTTAACATGTTATACTAATAACCTAGTCCAAATTGTCCATGAAATCCTTCAGATCTAGAATAAGTTCCAAGAAAGAGTAGAAGAAGAGTTTCCAATGGATGAATCTTGAACTTTGAAGGTTGAATCCAACTGAAACTTGGTTGTTTGTTCACAAATCAGACCTTAAGGCTCTGATACCACTTGTGAATGCTTAGGATCGGACCCACCTTGTGAGTTTCCGGTCAAACTTGCTCAGCTAACAGAGGCGTAATTCATTGCTAGCTGATTGAGCAAACAAAAAACAAGCGATGATTACTGTTTAACTGTTTGTTATATTGATTAACGTTGAAACGATTACAGACTCGAGCAGGGCTTAGCCACTGATCACCAAAAACAGCATACTAGACAAACATCCTAAGTCACCTATTTATAGGCAAGACATGAAAGCACCTAGTAACTCAGGACACAAGATTTTCGTACGAAAATCCTTATACATTTTCGTACGAAAATTGTAATAACTATTCACAACTTTCAAAACTTAACATTTGACGCTACGAAACCCCATTTGTACAATAGGCTCGTCCTAGACGTAAGCAGTCGACATATGTGCACCAACACTTATTGAGGCGAGCTTGCTCAAGGCATCAGCTGGCTTGTTCTTACTCATGTTGATGTGAGTGATTTTGAACGTCTAGAATTGCTGGATCAATGATTTAGCTTGTTCTAATGTAACACATCGTGTTTTTACGTCCGATATTTTCCCGACACGTGTCCCGGTAATCCTCGAATGCCATGTGCTTTAACAGGATGGACCGAAGTTGTTCAAACGAATTATTATAATCAATATAAGAGATGAAATGTAGTTGAGGGGCTAAATTGGCAAAATACCAAAACTTCAATTTTCTGAGAATCCTTGCGGACCGCAAGGCTAAACCCATACGGTCCACATGGCTTATTAAAACAATGGGCGCCTTAGGTCCTTACGGACCGTAAGGCATAACCCATACGGTCCGCAAGGACCTGCCAGCGAGCAGAAAAGTGGCAAAACTCGGTTCTACCACCTCTTGTTGTTTTTGCCACCTTCCTTGCATGCTTAACACGTCTAGGAACACTTGTTTACATCCCTCAACACCTGGCAATCCTCCTGGAATCCTCCATAGCTTTTAAGATGACTTTTTGGTGAGTTGCAACAAAGCTTCATGCACTTAAACTCATCAAATTCATCTAGAGGAGCTCCTGGCCATCTTGAAGCATTCCTTTCTGTTCTTAGCAAACTTTGAGCATTGTGTAAGTGTTTCAATTCGTGCTAAGTCATTTTCATTAGGTTTTAAGCCAAGGCCAAAGTCTTGTCGTAAAAACGCCTTGACTTTAATCTAGGGCCATGATGATCCAGCCATTGATCTTATCGAAAGTGGCTATGTGATCATAATAAGGTAGGTGTTAACCCCTAAAAAGGGCAACTCCTGATTACCACGAATTCTTGATTAATTGACGAGTCAAAGTAAAAGTCAAAAAGTCAAACTGCCCAGATTTCATAAAATGCATAACTAGTTATATGAATGTTATAAAATATGTTTTGATGCATAAAAAACCTAAAATTTAATATTAGAACTTATGTAAACTGATTTGACTCGTCAAATCTCGGTCTAGAGTCGGTTCGCAACCGAAAATCGCAAGATTTGACTTCTGCTTTGACTTTCAGTTCTGACCCGATTTCGATGCTTAGACTACTGACCTTAAGTTTTTTTAGGACCATAATATAGTGTAGAATAATCTCTTAAAGTTATACTACACATGGTCCCTTCGTAATATGCGTTTTATACGAGTTTCCGCTTAATTTGCCTAAACTTTGCAAAAAGATCCTTTTTGTACAAATAAAGGTTTTAAACATCCATGCATGTAAAAATATGTTATAAACTGATTTATATATATAATTTGAGTATTTTGATGTCAAGAATCTGAACTTGAACCAAGTTTTGATAAAAGATGTAAATTGTGCTTTTAAATGGCTAAAATGCCCTTTTTGGCATTTTAGAAAGATTAAACATGGTTTTATCACCAAGATGAAATACTTACTGATGTAATATGATATGTAGGACATATTGGGATATTTATTCAGATTACAAACTGAATAAAAGTCTAAGATTCGTTAAATGCCGATAAATGACCAATTTACCCTTTTACGCGTAAAATGATTTAAACCAAGCTTTTTATAACCAAATCTATTATCTACTGATATATAATGTTAAGTAACATATTTTAGTTAAATAAAATGAGGGTCCGTTGTACGGATCGTTCTGGTCCTAATTTTGCAAACCTAAGGTAAATGTGCGGAATCCGTTTGCATAGGCGACATTGGATACAAGTTCTTTACTGATTAATCACTGTTTCATTTATTAGTAGACGTTACAGATCCTGGAAACACTTGGACAGAGCTTCACCTCTATCGTGACAAAATCTATGAATCTTACAAATGAAATGACAAGTATCTTATTTATAGGAGAACAAGTTCGCTTGAACTGTGTCATGGCAAAGTTCAGGCAAACTTGCCCTAGGCATGAAAAGTTCGGGCGAACTTGTCCAAGCTATGACAAGTTCGGGTGAACTTGTCTCTTTACATACATTAACTTCAACATTTCGCTTCTAAATACAGACTCGATATAATACAATGACGTAGGAAACAGACATATGCATCAACAAACTGCCCCTTGGATGTTGCCGTAATCATCATTCTTCAATTTAGTTCCTGAGTCTTTAAAAATTTCTTGATCTTTATTTCTTGAATAACTTTATCTTCTATGATCTTCATAACTTCTACAATCCTTTTTCTCTTATATTGAGCTTGTCCTGATAAAACTTTAATCACCATGCTCCCCCTCACTTTGAGCTTTCTGGTATCTTCAATCAACATGTTTTATCTAGCTCCCCCTTAAAATCTACTTCCTGTTTTCAAACACTCAAAGAAACATTTCAGATTCAAACTTTGAAAATTCATAACGCAAACATTTCAAATTTTAATCTTCTATCAGTTTTTAAACCCTCTCAGTTAATCAAGTCCAAATTAGTGACCTTGAATATCTGATTTATGTATCAAGTTCAACTTAATGATCTTGATTAAACATTTTAACACTAAACTGACTCATTTATTCAAATGTAAGTTTCAACTTAATGAACTTTTAAACTTTTCAGATCAATTTTCAAAAGTTTTTAGATTTTGTTCAGCAACTCTAGACTTTGAAAATCAACTTTTCATCATCAGTGGTCGAAACTAAAAGATATATAATCTTTTTGTATTATGAAATAAATATCAAACACTAACTATGTACAAACATATTTACATACATATTTTTGTTGAGTTTGTGTTAAAGGATCATATCAGTTTTTGAGACAAATCACCAGTACCATTAACCTTTTTCATGACACTAAGTTTTAAACAAATTTACCTATATTGTCGATATGTTTGTCCATTTTAACTTCGACACATTTCTCAAATGTTCCAAGATATGTTAGATAGATTTAAGAAACTTGACTTAACTATAGTTCTCATCTCAGAATATACTCCCGTGTCAAGATTCCCTATATTTCATCTTACAGGTGAATATAGCGTAGTTGATATCTGTATCTGGGTTATGCGAGACCTTGAGAGATGAAGGCTCGACTTAAAGGTGTGTTCTAATTAAGAATCTTTTAAGCACTACAAATGATTTGATCTTTTGATTCTTTTCAAGTTTGCATGCAGTTTAGGGGATTTTTGCAAAAGCATTATAGAAGTTCTAGGCCATTGCTTACACAAAATCAGAAGAACTTGTATAATACTCCAGATATCAATCATCTATAAAGACCTCGTATCTTAGAATCAGGCAATCTCTCAAACGAAATTTCGGAGTACTAAGTCCATATATCCGAGAGATGTTAATCCACAAGATTAAGCAGTTATAAAATTTAGTTTATATCTCAGAAACAATTTACTGAACGTGTAATGTCTATCGACACATCCACATTAAAACTTGTTTATCACTTGTAAACTTTACAATTCTTTAGCGTACTGTGGTAGTCCACTGATGTACTATCATTTCATTTAATCCACAAAACTCTTTTTGCCTTTTTCAATGTTTTTGTAGTTTTCGTATTTAATATGTTTTTGGATTTTCTGAAAATTTTTCTCCCCCTAAAATTCAAAAACATATTCTTGGAATTTTTTTAATAACATTGACCAACCGATGAGAATCCCTATAATTCGCCATCCATTACTGCTTTACAAATTTTCTTTTAAACCTCTCCCCCTCATGATGACAAAAACCTTGACACTTTTATGATAATAAAACATTTATATCCTTGAGTTTTGTCTGTTCAACAGTGAGGGTTCTATGATAGTTTTTAAATTTTCTTCAAAAATTTGTAAAACTTTCAAGTAAACATTATTGAAACATGTTTTTCGAAAAATTTTCTCCAAAAATTTTCAAAAATTGTAAAGTAAACGTTATTTGAGTTTCAAATTTTTTAAAAATGGCCTTTATTTAAAACTTGTTAACCCGGCCCTTCGTCTTCAATGTTTGCTACGGAACTCCATTCTCAGTAATTTACTTTCTCCTCTGAAGCTCCTGCACAAAATTCAAACAATTAGTTGAATAGTGACACCCAAGCCTTTGCAGTCTTAGGTGTTATTTCTTCAACCTTAACTTTTACTTTCTTTTCACAATCAGGTTTATTTGGAACTTTCTCAAGTTTTGGAAAGTCCTATAATCTTTCAAATTTCACTGATTATGTCACTTCCTTTCCTTTTACCAACCATGTTTGATTTTTCGTTAAAGCTTTCTTAAAATACAATGTAGAAACTATTTGTTCATTACTATTCAAGGATTCACCAGTTTCAAGATTTGAAAACTTATTAATAACTGGTTTCACCTTGTTTGTAGTTTCTGTACATTGTTTCCAAACCTGAGTTGGTACTTTCAAATCTTCAAAATTATTCTTATCAATATGAATAGGTTTAGGATTAATTTGAAAACATTTTCTAGCAATGTGTCCAGTTACTCCACATTTATGAAACTTCCTGTACTCATACTGATCCTTTTTAGCAAACCATACGCTCAAATCATAAAACTGATTTGACATGTGGTAGCCATCTTTCCTGCTTCGTCTGTAACTATGATTTGACGTTGAAGCACTGTGGTTCGACCGCACCACTTATTATCAAAATTTTGTGAGTTTTGATTTACAAATTTTTGTAAATTTCTATATTGATTGGATGATCGTACCGATGAGCTTTTATTTTTCTTTTGAAAATTTTCAGAATTTTTAAAACTTTGTTTTTCCATTTGTATTTTTCTTCATTCTGCTTAGAAGGTTTTTGCGTTGAGCATTCACCTTTCTGAGTAGATTGTAGAACAGTTTCTTGAAATTTTTCTTTTAGTTTTAAAATATTTCATTTTTATCATTTTTAGCTTTTCCATTAGAGGTATCATCATCATAATCCTCAATTATGACATTGTCATAATTTGTGACATTATCATAATTTGTGACATTGTCACTTATTGGAATTTCTTTTTTATTTTCTTTGATCGGCTTTGGACATATCTGATCTAGAATCAATGACGAGGTCACAAAACCTTTCAATTTCTTTTCTAAATCAACAGCTTTATTTTTAGCAATCTCAACTTCATTTTCAAGTTAAGTTATTTTCTCAAGATGAGAATTTATTGCTTTTTGATTTTCAATACTAATATTTTCAAAAACAAATTTTTCATTTTTAAAAATTTTTATTTTATTTTCAAAATTCTTTTCATTTTCTTTTAATTTTTTTTTCTAATGTCAAACTTTCCAAATCTTTCAAAAGTTTAACATTAATAGATCTAGATTGTTGACAATTTGAGCACACAGATTCATAACTTGAAACCTCATTTGTAGTATATCTTGAAACTTGTGCTTCACAGTTCTTAGCTACTATACTCCCTTCTCTCTTTAACTGGTCATCTGAACTTTGCTTACTGACAAGATCAGACTTCTTTAGTAATTCTACTTCATATCCCTCTAATCTGTATATGAAGGTAGAAAGCATGAAATGTTCCCAACTTGGACTTTCCTTTAGTACAATTAAGTATTTTGTCCATTCACCCTCCGGAAGTACATCAGCCAACTTGTCAATGTACTCTCTTTCTGTTTTAAGAAGATCATGTTTTGTCATCTGAATCTTCAACTGACAGAAGCGTTAAACTCTTTCATGATTAAAGCCTTCTTGCACTTGATCATCTCAGCATACTCCAGATATTTAGCACACAGAGCATTCCACAGCTTTTGTGTCGTATCACATTCTGGTAGCAAAATCAAGATATCTTCATTTATTGATTGATGTAACAAACTGATCATCTTCTTCTCATGGACATATGCATTATTATGTTCTGGTGTAAACTTTGACACTGCGAGAATAGCTCCATATTTATCAACTGGCCATTTAAATCCAGTTTTAAAGGCAACCCAAACATGGAAGAAATTTATTTGTACCCAGCTCTCGAATTTTCCTTTCCAGGCTTCATACTCATCTATACTCATCAACATTGGCGGCTTTATGGACCCGTTTCGTTTTTCAAACTAATCTGTCATTCAAAAACACTTGAAAAATGATTAGCTAACAGACCATTTTAGTAAAATTTGACTTCTTAATCGACAATTTTAACGTATCGGGTCGCTAAAAACGTTTAAAATTTTTCGGAAAACTGTTTTCACCAGATTAGAGCTTTAAACTCGTCTCGTCGATACGAATCTAACGATATATAATGTCCGAGACGTTTTCTAAATTTTCATTTTAGAAACCTTGGACAAGTTCGGGCGAACTTGTCACAGCTTATGAAAAACAGCTACTAAACAAGTTCGGGCGAACTTGTTAAGATTTTATGAAAATTTAACCCTAAGAACAAGTTCAAGCGAACTTGTGAAAGAGTTCAAGAAAAACAGCAAGTTCGGGCGAACTTGTAAAGAATTTTCAATCGAAAATGATCTAGTTCGAGCGAACTTGATAAAATCTGATGAAAATTAAGTCAAGTTCGAGCGAACTTCACTAAAAATCTTGAAAAATTAATCAAGTTCGGGCGAACTTGATGAAAAATCATTCAAAAAGTGAGTTTTGCAAACCTAAGGTAAACGTGCAGTATCCGTTTGCATAGGCGACATTGGATACAAGTTCTTTACTGATTAATCACTGTTTCATTGATTAGTAGACGTTACAAATCCTGGAAACACTTGGACAGAGCTTCGCCTCTGTCGTGACAAAATCTCTGAATTTTACAAATGAAATGACAAGTATCCTATCTATAGGAGAACAAGTTCGCTTGAACTGTGTCATGGACAAGTTCGGGCAAACCTGTCCTAGGCATGACAAGTTCGGGCGAACTTGTCATAGCCATGACAAGTTCGGGCGAACATGTCCTAGCCATGACAAGTTCGGGCGAACTTGTCTCTTTACATAAATTAACTTCGACATTTCGCTTCTAAATACAGACTCGATATAATACAATGACGTAGGCAACATACATATGCATCAACATAAAACAAGCCATAACCTCGGTTTATCTCAAACATCGAATTTAACGGCATTTATCGACTTTTACGCCTTTTCGGCGCATAGTATGGTTTAAAACCATAACTATGAGCCAAGACTTGTTACCTAACGATTTATAAACTTAGTTTCAATATATTTTCAGTAAATACAAGTCCCGAACTCAGAATCCCAATCATGACTTCAAAGCTATGTGTGAAATGACTAAATTGCCCCTACGGGACATAGTTTATTTCAAAATCGTCAAGCACACATATATTTGATATCCTACTGTTATAACATCATAAAATTTATATTTTTACTGAATATATATGACCTTGACATTAGATTTACTATAAACACCTTTTATAAGTTATCAAATGACCAAATTGCCCTCCTGAGGCGTAAATCAAGTTTATAACCAAAATGTACATACATATTGATATCCTATTGATATCATATCATATTTTAAACATATTTTCATATGGAACTTGTATATGACTCCTACGGTTACCCGGTTTTGCTTAAATGCTTACGGTTAAGCATACGTGACTAGTTTACGTAATCTAACTGAAACGGGTTTAACCTTGTCATTTTCTTATCAAAATCCAGAATGTCGTTGGTATACCTATATTATACAAGTTTATATACTTGTTGGGTCCAACTAACACTATTCCGATCACCGCTTTATCTAGCGTATCGTACCGTATTTATTTTTAACGTAAGACTAGCCGGTTCAAGTCTAAGACTTAATTAAGAACCCGTTAGCATTCTAATTTGGTTAATAATATCATCACTCCAGACTAAACGCCTCCGCGGTAGATTGTGCCTGTACTTGTAGTGTGCGTTGAGCGTATTATATTTTTATTAACATTTTAAGTTCATTTTACACATTAGTCAAGTTTTAAATTTGTAAAAACACAATATTGTACTAACCTAAACACACACTTGGTCAAGTGCACCCATCGTGAGCATAGTATAGTGTTGGTAAGATACCGAGGTCGTCCAAGGACACAAGAGCTTTTGGTACCGGTTTATTGTCAACGTCTAATCAATCAAATTTTAGATAAAAGTTTTTAAACATAAAATTAAAACTAAAAATAAAAAGATAAATAAAATGAAAGAAAAGATAGACAAGATAGAATCACTTGATCCAACTCATCTTTAATGTATTCTTTGATGATTTTCGCACTTTTGGACTTTTTAAGAGATTATCTTAGTTATAGTAGTAAGCCCCTCTTATGAAGGTGACGTTACCCTCAACCCAGTGGTTTGAGTCAGCAGGGATACAATCCCAAAGGGTCGGAATATTGGAAGATAATTAATTAAGTTATTAATGCGAAAAGTGATAGGCCCCTTTATTGAAGGTGACGTTACCCTCGGCTAAGTGGTTTGAATCAGCAGGGATACAATGTTCCCAAGTAGCTGGTTTAAAATATTAATAGTAGTTTACATATGAGGGGTTCAAACTATTCGCACCCCCGCCATCCAATACCTTTGGGGCATTGAAGGAGGTCCTAGTAAGTTTGAACCAAGTCCTTGCAGGATCTATACACTGAACGAGACAAGAATTTTACCAAACCACCCTTCTAACCCCCTATCGGGTTAGTTAACGCGCTTTATATAGACTGAAAGACACGAATGAGCAAATAAATGACATCATGAAGAAATAGTAGGAAAATTCACTTTCAACATAAGAAACTAGTTATTAAAGTCATTAATACATATCCAAATAAAAAGTGACGAAAGGTTAAAAATCAAAAGTAATACATTAAAGACTTGTCTTCACCAAGTGATGTAAGAGATTAGCCAAGCATGGCCTTTGTTTGACAAAAACCCTTACAATCAATCTTGGATCCCGAGACTACTACACACTCTAAAGATGATAGATGGATGATGGTTGCAGGTGTTGGTGTTGTAGTGGTGGTGGAGTGGTGGCAAAGTAGGAGAGACGTGGTTTGCCAAGGGATGCCTTTAAAGTGAACCAAACACCCCTAGTTATAGTCAAAACAGAGGCCCGGCCCCGACCCGTGTCCAGTGGGCATGACCCGTGGCCATCATCCTTCTCTTCCTTCATTTATTGCATCTGACAGCAGAGGGCCCCACACGACCACGTGGCCTCTGGGCACGGCCCCGTGGGTCAAATGTTCGCAGTAATAGCTGGATTCTGCAAATCTTATAGTTGACCACGCCACATGTTGGTCTGGGCACGGCCTCGTGGTGGGCGTAGAAGCTTTGCAGGTTTTGTCTTGAAGTGCAGGGCCTGACCACGCCCCGTGTTCGTCTGGGCACGGCCCCGTGGTCATCTTCTGTAATCTTGTTTTTTGTCTTTTGGGGTGTTGCTGAGGGGTCGGGCATGGCTCGCTATTCCTTCTTTTCGTATTTATGTTGGTTTTGGCTGCTTATTTGTTTCTTTTGTTCGTTTAAGCTCTTTTATCCTGAAAATACAAAAGGAACAAAGAAACATTCTTTTTCCAACATTAGTACTAAAAAAGGGTTAGTTTTATGCCTTATTTGGTGTAATTTATATGTTGCATTTTGCGCACACATCAACTTGTTATCTTGATTTGCGGGTGAGCTTGTAGGATCGATCCTCGAGGCTTAGGAACCTAAATTTGATATCTAACGTCCATAATAGCGGAAATATTACGTCGTGTTACCAATAGACAATAATTAATCAGTTAATCGTCAGTTTCATTGATTAAACGTTCAGATTACAGACTGACAGAGCTTCGCCTCTACAATGCCAAAGTTACAAATGAGACACACAAGCTAGGTATTTATAGGATTACAAGTTCGGCCCAAACCATGTAAGTTCGCCCGAACTTGCCTATGCAAGTTCGGCCGAACATGCTCAAACATGTCATTTCATGGGCGAACTTGGCTAAGACTTTTCATAAACACTTCTTAACCTAGCCTATCCAGCTCTAGACAATATAGAGTCGATATAAGACTAAGACATAGACATTCTGCACCAACAGACTCCCCCTTGGATATTGTCTTCGTCTTTTATCAGTCTTCAAAACTCTATCTTCATATAAACATTAACGTACCCGACCAAAGAAGTTCTTGTAGGGATTCTTTCGTCTCTCTTGTTTCGATCCGGTGTTTGATCAGTTAGCGGTGGTCTTTTAAAGTTAGCCATATTGAGCAAACTTTCTCTTACCGCTTTTTCCATTTTCTCTTTAATCGCCTCACTCCTTGTTTCTTCCTTCAAGAATTCAACTCTTTCCAGATCCCTCCACTTTTCTGCCACATCTTTCCTGAATTCACATTACGTGCATAGCAAACATTGCCAACTTTCTGATACTGCATCGCTTGTAGCTTTTCTCTTTCTTCAAAAACGATCTTGCTGTAGAAAAGGCATTTTATATCTTCTCTCGAGCAGTTTACCAACCACATAGGATCTAATATCCTTATCGTCCTCCACAACCTCTCATACCTTGATAACCCATCACTTTAACCCGTTCCTTAGCAATATCTAAGTGATCTTCAAACTTTAAAACAATCACTGCTTCACAAGTAGCTGAATCAATCTGCCACCACTTGAATAAAGGATAAAAGTTCTGTTCAATCGGCATAAGCGACATATTCCTCATGGCTCTAGGACGTTTCATAATCAATGTTATGTCCTTTTCTCCTGTAACCTTGTTAATCTTTATTCTTCGCCTCGGAATAAACGGCTTCCAGTGATTCCAACCTTTTTCAGCTTCATACTTTATCATTTCCATAACAATTGAACAACCGTCTTCATCTGATAAGTGACATTCACTGTTTGCACTAGCTCTTCCATATCCCAAAACGGCAAAGTCTTTAAATCATCAAGATATTTGAAGTATTGTACTCCAAACTCTCTTTTGATTGCATACACGTTGAGCTCCTTAAACCATCCCCAACTCAAAATATCTCCCAAAGAAACATTTTTATCTCTGGTGAAGAATGCTAGTGGGCGTCGAAACTTACGTTCACGAGGCATCTCCTTGAACCAGGTCTTTCTTGCTTCAGCTATCTCCTCTTTGGTCATTGGCCTAGGATTTTTTCCTTCACGTAGCTCTTCAACAATCCTATCTTTTAACATGTCTTCTTTCAGTTGTTTATACATTTCTTCGAATGTAGGAAAGCTTTCTGAATCCTGACCAAAATATTTATCTTTCTTTTCTGTTTCATCATCTGAGGACCAGTCTTCAACAATCACACGGTTGTATTCATCAGCTTCAAATCTTCTTTCATACTGATACTCTTTTGGCTCAAATGTATTGACATTCATTATCTCCTCAAAATCAAATTCCAAGTTTTCAACTTCAGCTTCAACTAGCTTTGCCAGATCTTCTTTCGAATAATTATGTACAAACTCACCTTCTTCAACATTATATTCCAACATCAATATCAAAGGTTTCGTAGGTACTGCAGTAATAGGCTTCACAAACCGATCAACATCTAACATATCAATATCATCTGAAGGCCCTTTTTGCCCTGACTCCCCTGGCTCTTATCTTCCATTTGATTCGATTCATCGTTCATCAGATCATAGAAATCAAATTCATCGAAGACTTTTGCTTCATTGATCTTTAAGCCAGTACCACCCTGATCAAAATCATCATCACCCTGATCAAAATCGTCATCATCCTCCCCTACATTCCAATCTTCATATCCTTCCTCTTCTTCATCCTCATTCTTTTCCTCTTTCTCGGCTTCATCATCGTCTTTTTCTTTAGTCACGACAATAGGATCTGAAGGCTTGACAGATTCGTCAACCTTTTGTATATCAGACTCAGAAGCTTTTGAAACATCTTCAGCAGACTTCTCGGGAACATCTGAAGATTTCTCTGTAGTAGATTTAGGGGCTTCTCCCTCTACCCGCTTCCATTTACCACCCTTAGCCAATTCTTTTTTAGCATGCTCCTTGGCTTTTTGACGATCCAGACGATCGTATTCGGCGATAAAATCAATATTCAGATTATTGGATAACACCTTTTGTAATCTGATGAATCTTCAATCATTTAGAGTTAAAATTTTCTTCAATTCTGCAATCTCTGTTTGTAATTTTTCATTTGCGTCCTGCAGACTCTCTATCAACCTTTGTAATATTCAGTTCATTTTTGAGCACCTTCACTCTATCATCAAGAATTTCCTTTTCGACTTCGCTTTTATTTACCTTCTTTTCGAGCTCAGCCTTTTGTAACTCAATCTTCGCAACTTTATTCCAAAACCTTCACACGCTTCTCTAACATCTCAGCATTCGTTTCAGGGAAAAATTCATCCAAGTCTTCAAGACTTATAGGACCATGTGGCATATCACCAAACATACTTCCCCTCGGCGTCTTTAGTGTTGAGTCTTTTGGTGTTGCAGTTTTTGGTGTAGACTTCTTTGGGTAGAGCTTTCAGGAATAGAAGTCTTTTGAGCACTCGGCGATTCAACAATCAGAATTTCAACAAACTCAGACACAAGAGGTTCTTGTGTAACTCCTTGCTTTTCTGTTTCAGTATAAAAGATAACAGGAGGTTCTTGTATAGGAGGTTCTTGTGTTGCTCCTTTCTCCTAAGCACCAGAAGGTTCTTGTGTGGCTTCTGTGCTTTGTATCTTGCTCTTGTATCTTTTGCTCACGGCTTTCTGAGCTTTCTTGGCCTTTCGTTTTCCTTTCGTGTGAGGTGACCCTGTAGTTTTCTTAGAAATTTCGATTGCAGGCGACTTTGTTCTTTTAGTCTTTTTCTTTGGCCTCTCCTCATCAGAATCTGCATCCAGTCTCTTTTCTTTTTCTGCTCTTATTTCAGCCTATGTCTTTTCAGGCTCTTTATCAGATTCTTCATTTTCAGACGTAGCAGAAATTACTTCTTCTTGAGTCGACTTCATTGTTTCTTGACTCTCATTAACGACTGCAGCGCTAGATCCAGCCACTGCCTCAACATTCTCAGTCTCTTCCTCATCAACAAGCAAAATCTCAACTTTCTTTGACCCTCGCTTCTTCTTTGATTTATCAGCTTCATCTTTCAAAAACCAATCACTTCTTGCCTTTAGTTTAAACTCTTTAAACCATTCTCGTTCAGCTTTTAGCTCATTCTCATCGTCGCTACCTTCTTTTCTCCATTTGCTACCAGGTGGCGATACATAATCTGAATCTTTAATTGCTCCGAATACAGGTTTGGCGATAGGAGCAGATGCTTGTTTCTGAAACTTGATAAGCTTCTTCACTGTGGTTTCGTCGAGTTGAACCAAATAAAGAACATCATTAGGATCTCTAGCAATGTTGGGATACTTCTCATCGATCAGCATCTAGCATCTGAATAAATCTTGGATCTAAACACAGTCATGAATCCTCCATATTCTTTGACACATGAATGAACACCATCTTAGAAATGTTGAACGGCTTCTTCAAAATAAGCGTCGCTGCCATGCTAGCCAAATAATCTTGAACATCATCTAACCCGGCTTTGCGATGGCTGAACGTGTGAATTAGAGCATGCATCAAAAGTTTATAGGGGTTTGGCACTTCCCCTTTCTTCAGTGTTGGTTTATTCACACTCCCTTTATATCCCATGCGAAAGAAACATCCGTGAACCATCTTCTCATCTAGATGAATCGAATCATCTTTTTTATCTTTAAGCTCTAAAATTCTTCGAATATCGCCTTCAGTAACTGTAATCGGCTTTATTTCATCACCAACCTGTACTGTAGAAGAGATTGTCTTCTCATCAGCGCTTAGATTCGCATTCATCCAGAAGTGGATAACATGAGATCGATAAGATACAGTGCGCTCAGTAATTGCACGTCGAATATGACTATCTTCAAGAAACTTCAAAATGTTATCATATTCCTTCAGCGACGGACAAATAGACTTGTCAAGCGTGATACATGTGTTGTGAGTTTTAGAAAACTCAACTGAGACAACACGCGCTGGAATCTGTGCATAAAAAACGACATAAAACAATTAGCACGCTTTTCGAGGAAAAATCACAAAAAAATTCTAACATTTTTCTAACACTTTAATCAAGTTTGGGCGAACTTGATTAGTGTTAAACACACTGATTTAAACAAGTTCGCCCGAACATGTAACATACATGTTCAAATTTTTCCTAAATGCAAGTTCGGGCGAACTTACTGTTTTATTATACAATTTTTCCGAAGTTCGACCGAACATGTATGAGACACATGTTTCATGTTAAAGAACAAGTTCGGTCGAACTTACAATACAAACAAATCATTTTTATTAACATAAGTTCGATCGAACATGTATGATCAAAAATATTTCAACACTCAAGTTCGGTCGAACATGTTCCTGATTTATTCAAGTGTGTTTTGGACAAGTCCGGTCGAACTTGACAACAAGTTCGGCCGAACTTGTCGTCTTCTTCAATCAGACCAAAAAAGTTTCAGCATGCAAACATGTATTTCAGTTCAATCAAAAACAGTTTCACGGTCGATTTTAAGTGTAGATCAAAGATCTATGTTCAATTTTGTCCATAACACCTAAAACTATCAGATTTTAAGTTTTTAGATTTGGTTTTGTTTGTTAACAGTTCAAACATGGTTAATTATCAATTAATTACCTCTGCCGTAGTAGTTGGTGTGCTAATCACCAAAAACTATCTTCAAATGGACAGTATAACAACTTAAAATTGACAATTTCACACAAATTCTCTCAAAACACTCAAGTTCGCTCAAAAAGTTCTGATATCAAGTGAATGAGTTCGGCCGAACTTGAATGGTATTTATACCCTGTCAAGTTCGGGCGAACTTGTTAAGCCCATCCTTAGGCCCAGAGAAGTTCGGGCGAACTTATCGTAAAACTAACACTCAGCCATCTGCAAGTTCGGTCGAACTTGCTGATTATTAAGCTCGAATTGTTTAGCAAGTTCGGCCGAACTTGCCAAACCTCAAAAATTTCAAACTTTTTCAAATTTTCCATTTTAACCCTGAACTTTCCAAGTTTTTACCAGTTATGAAAATCCACTCAGTTGACCAAGTCCAAGCTAATGACCTTGGTTAACCGATTTGTCTGCAGAGTCCAAGTTAATGACCCCGGTTTAACCCGTTATGAACAAACTGTTGATATTTTCAAAATCAAAGTTTCAAATTAATGAACTTTTCATCATTTTAACTTTTCAGATTTTAACAGATTAGCTCCCAGCCCATTGTCAAAGAGATTCCCACCAGTTCTAGCATCTTACCAGACTTCGAAGATCCGTTCTCCAACATTGGTTTGGTCTGAAAACAATGTAGAAATAAAATCTTTTTGTATTTTTGTAAGTTTATGCTAAAACTCACTGAAAATCTTTTTGATTTTAATCTGAAAAGCTGAAATATAATGAAATAAGCAGTGTAAACTATATACAAACATATTTACAGACATATTTTTGTGAATTCGTGTCTAAGGATCATATTAGTTGATTGAGACATATCACCAGTACCGTTGACCTTTATGTGACTTTAAGTTTTAAACTTGTTTACCTAGATTGTCGATATGTTTGTCCACTTAAACTTTACCACATTTCTCAACTGTTTCAAGATATGTTAAGATAGAATTCATGAAACTTGACTTATCTATGGTTCCCACTTTTTGAATATACTCCCGTATCCAGATTCCCTAGATTTCATCTTACAGGTGAATATAGCGTAATTATATCTGTATCTGGGTTGTGCGAGACCTTGAGAGCTCAGGTAGTACTACCATACAAACAAAGAGATGAAGGCTCGTCTTTAAGGTGTGTTCCACTTAAGGAATCTTTTCAGCATTTCATATGATTATATCTTTCGATACTTTTCAATATTGCATGCAATTAGGGGTTTAAAGCAAAAGTATTATAGAAGTTCTAGGCCATTGCTTCCGCAAAATTAGAAGACTTGTATAATACCCCAGATATCAACTATCTATAAAGACCTCGTATCTCAGAATCAGACAATCTTTCAAACGAAATTTCGGAGTACTAAGTCCATATATCCAAGATGTGTTAATCCACAAGATTAAGTTGTTGTAAAATTTAGTTTCTATCTCGGAAAAAGTTTACTGAACGTGTTAAGCCTATCGACACATCCGCAGTAAGACTCGTTTATTACTTTTTAAAACTTTACATTTCTTTAGCATATTGTGATAGTCCACTGATGTACTATCATTTCCTTTTATGACACTGAATTCTTTTTTTGACTTTTTTTCAATGTTTTTGAACATTTTGTTATATGTTTTTGGATTTTAAAATTTTTTAAATGTTTTTTGTATTTTCTTTAACATTTCTCCCCCTAAAATCAAAAACATCTTTTTGGATTTTAGTTTTTAACAAAAATTCTAAGCTAGAAAGGTATTTACAAACCAATGTGGATCACGCAAACTCGTCGTCCGATCCGTATTCAACCTCAGCGTCCGCACCTGTCAGCAAATTTTTCATATTGTTAATTCTCAACAAGTATTTAAACCGTGATAATGAAAATGGTTTGGTATAAAAATCAGCCTTTTGTTTGTCGGTGTGGATTTTTTCTATTTGTACCAATTTCTTTTCGTAGCAATCACGAATGAAATGATAACGAATTTCAATGTGTTTTGTGCGTGAGTGATGAACCGGATTTTTAGTTATATCGATTGCTGCCTTGTTATCAACATACATCGGAGTGTCTAGAAATTGCAGACCAAAGTCTCTCATCTGTTGTTGAATCCAAAGAATCTGTGAACAACAACTAGAGGCCGAGATATACTCAGCTTCACAGGTAGAGAGAGCGACCGTAGTCTGTTCTTACACTGCCAGGTTACCATTCTTGTTCCGAAGAACTGGCATCCCGCTGTAGTTGATTTAGAATTCAACTTATCTACACCAAAATCGGAATCAGCATAGCCTGTGAGGTCAAAATTGTCGTTCTTCGGGTACCACAAGCCGGCGCTTGCGCATCCTTTCAGATATCTGAAGATACGCTTCACGATCTGCATGTGTAAGATCCTCGGGCTTGACTGATATCTAGCGCATAGGCAGGTTGGATACATAATATCCGAGCGCAATGCCGTCAGATACATCAGTGATCCAATCATCGATCTGTATAACCTCTCGTCAACTTTGGCTCCAGTCTCGTCAACGCAAATGTTGTGGTTGAGAGCAAGAGGCGTAGATAGAGGCTTCAAGCTTCCATTCCAAACTTCTTCAAGATGTCCTGAACATACTTAGTCGAATGAATGAAAATACCATCCGGAAGCTGATCTACTTGCAAACCAAGAAAGAACTTCATTTCGCCCATCGAGGACATTTCGAATTTCTTTTTCATGATTCCCTCAAACTCTTTGCAGAGACTATCATTTGTAGATCCAAAGATGATGTTGTCAACGTAGATTTGAACTATGATCAGATGGCCATCAACTTCTCTGGTGAAAAGAGTACTATCCACAGTTCCTCTGATAAAGCCGTTTCTGACGAGATGTTGTGATAATGTCTCGTACCAAGCTCTCGGGGCTTGGTGTAGACCATAAAGTGCTTTATCCAGTAGGTATGCTTTCTTCTTGTTAAGTGGATCGACAAACCCCGGTGGTTGTCCAACGTACACCTTCTCGCGTAATTTGCCAAACAAAAAAGCTGATTTGACATCCAATTAATAGACCTTAAATCCTTTTCATGATGCGAAAGCTAGAAATGTAAGAATAGATTCCAATCGAGCTACTGGTGCATAGACTTCTGTGTAGTCTATACCTTCCTGCTGGTGAAATCCCTTGACAACAAGCCTAGCTTTGTTACGAACAATAACTCCTCTATCATCACGTTTACATTTAAAGACCCATTTTGTATCAATTGCTTTCTGATTTTCTGGTAGGTCTTCAAGCTTCCACACACCCAACTTCTCAAACTGCAATAATTCTTCTTGCATTGCTTGTACCCAGTTTTCATCTGCTAAAGCTTCATTAACTATCTTAGGCTCAATCTGAGAGATGAAACATGAATGGAAACAATAGTTCTGGGTTGTAGCAACACGTGTATAGAAACCACTGAGTGCTTTATTAATTTTCCCTCGAGTTCTAACACCAGTTTGAAGTTCTCCGATAATATTTGTTGACGGATGATAGGAATATGATCGCGGCAATTCTTCACTTAGAACATCTACTGAGTTTGGCTGATTAGTGATGTTGAGATCAACAACCAATTCATGTTTGGAGAGCTTGATGAAGCTTCATTTCTGTTGTTCGGGACTGCAGATTGATTAAGAAGACTTGTTATGTGCTCCACTTCTTCATCTGAAGAAGATGATACCCCATTAGCATCAAATGTTGGTGCTTCATCTGAATCAGAATCTTGATTCTGAGGTATACTGGGCTCCGTTGTTGTATTCATTGGTTCAGTAGAGGCATTCGTTGGAAGAGTAGTGGGTGAAGATAATGTTTCAGAAACATTTTCAGCCGGAACACCACTATTGTTTGAACTTGCGCTAGAAGAAGATGGATCCAACGTGGGTTGATTAACCACAATTGGTCGAACAATTTGCTCTTGATTCGCTGACTGGTGAAGATAATATAACGTTGTAACTTCTTCGTCAGTTGGTTCTTTGGGCAAGTCAAATGACTTCCATAGGTCTTGATAGTTAAACGCCACGCGTCACCTTTCCGTTCAATAGGATTCGTGTAATTGAAACAATCCACGTGCTGTGCTTCAATAACCTTTCACAATGAAGGAACATATACTCTTCTCAACGGACTCACATATCCGACAAAGAAACCTTCGAGAGATTTAGCTCCGAATTTGCCATCTTGGTCTATTACGGTACAAGGAGCACCGAATGGTTCTAAGAACTTCAAATTTGGCTTCCGTCGGTTTATCATCTCAAAACATGTTTTCTTTGTTGGTTTGACAGTGAGAACCCTGTTTAGCGTGTAGCAAGCTGCAGCAACTGCTTCACTCCAGAAATTGATTAGAAGTTTAGAATCTGCAAACATGGTTCTCGCAGTTTCAAGTAAAGTTCAATTCTTCCGTTCAGCAACTGCGTTTTGCTGTGGAGTATAGGGAGCACTAAACTCGTGCAAAATCCCTTTTGCGTTGCAGAATTCCTTCATTTTGTTATTCTTAAACTCTGTGCAGTTGTCACTTCTAATGCGTTTGATCGGCAGATGATAAATGTTCTCGAGTTTCTTGAATATAATAACCAAATTCTCGAACGTTTCGTCTTTTGATTCTTGAAAGAATACCCACGAATATCTCGAATAGTCACCTGTCACGACCAAGCAATATAAGTCTCCTGATATGCTTCGAACATTTACAAGACCAAATAAATCTATGTGGAGACGTTCTAAAGGCAACTTGATTGAGTTTAGAATTTTCTTCGGATGTGATTTCTTGATCTGCTTTCCCTTCTTGCATTCCAAGCAATGACCAGACATTTGAAACTTCGAAGATTTACGCCTTCTACAAGATCATTATGAACCAAGAAATTCATTTTTCGCACATGAATATGCCCCATCTTACGATGCCAAATAATAGAATCTTTTTCAGTACCTTTGATACAAAACATTGTGTTGATTGTGATGAAGTGGTAGCAACACCCATGTCAAGAACATATAAATCATTCTCACGTGGTGCTCGCATCAGAATCCACTCATCTGGAATTTTGAATCCCGGCTTCAAGATAATACACTCCATATCATTAAAATGAACTGTGAATTTCTTGTCACAAATCTGCGATATACTCAAAAGATTGTTCTCAAGCTCTGCAATATAGTTCACGCGATCAAATAAACTACGCCATTGGAGAGTTTTCCCTCAGCGATTATCCTTCCACCTTGATTTCCTGCAAATCCAACATATCCACCATTGATAGCTTTAATGTCGAATAGCAATGCCTTCATTCCTGTCATATGCCTGGATGCACCATTATCCAAAATCTACTTTGAAAGTACGGATCTTTGGAGCCCCTGCAAAATTCAGAAATTAGGTGAAAAGCTCTACCCAAGCCTTCTTGGTCTTGGGTTTTACAGGATAACCATCAACAAAAGCATATTCGAACTCATCAACATCATCAAAATCAAATTCATCATCTGTTTCAACAATGTTAATGTTTGAAAATTTCACTTTTTTTCTTATCTTTTACAGATTTGACATTATCGTTTTTAACTTCTGTTTTAATTTCTTTCACATTCTCACTAGTCTTTACCTGCTCAGATTTAGTGATTTCAGTCTTTGATTCTTTTGTGCTGTCACCAGCTCAGACTTAACAACACTAGATGTTGTTGACATTTTCTTTGCAATCCAGGTTTGAGATTTGATATTAGCCTTTTTGATATAAAACTTGTTTTCATTAGACCTAGAAGTTTCACCTTTTTTGAAAATGGAATTTTCAAAAATCTTTTCAGACTTTGGTTTAACTTCTGGTTTTGATTCATTTCATTTCAAAATCTTTACAGGTTTTACAAACACTGGTTGCTTTGGTTTAACAACATTAGAATCTCTTCTTCGATGATAATTCGGTTTTGATTTCGGACAATGTCGTGCCACATGACCAATTTCATTGCACTTGAAACATGTCGATTATCAAGTGGATGTCCTTTAATTTGTGGTTTAACACTACTTGAGGTTTTGGCACCACTTTTAACCTTGGCTTTATCTCGAAGTTCTTTCTCCTTTTTGAACTCATCATTTGATTGCTTACCAATCAAATTCTCCTCATGAACTGTATTCGTCCCATATACAAACTTCATATTTTTGTTTTTATATTCATGAAATGGTGACAGTTTCTTTACAGATTCATCAGTTTCTTCTTCTAAACCCAACCCCGCTCTCCGGTTTTCCGAATGATAACCACTGTTTCATCGGTAATTGTTTCTTTTAGGTTTGGAATAGAATTTTCGTTCATTGATTAGTGATTCCTCTGATGTGACTTCCAGGAGTTTAAAGAATTTTTCAAGCAATTCTTCTTTCACATTCCGAATCGGGAAGCTATCATCAAAATATAGTCTGTCCGAATCCTTAATTTTGTACATTACAATATTAGGATCGTCACTTAGACTATCTTCTGATGACTTATCGTCATTTTCAGATTGTGAATCAGAATTCTTTGAACTCAAGTTGGCACTTTTGAAGCTGCCATTATCAGAATCACTTAAAACATTTTCAACAACTTTGTTAATCACAGCGTTGTTATCATCATCAGATTTAACATAGATTATATCAATGTTCTCTAGCAACTCGTTTTTCTTTTCAGAAAGTAATTCAACATTGAGTACCCTGTCCATCCCGCCTGCAGATTTAACACAATATTTTTCGCAAAGGGGTGGAGGAACATTGCTATATTCTTTGCCCGTTTTCTTTTTAGGTTTTTCTTCCGATGAGATTGTTGGAAGAATGTGATCGATAACATATGCGTTAGTAGTATAACTTCTTAACAATTGTCGAACTCTTTCAGTTTCAATTGTCATATCTTGAAGTTGTTGTTTGATTTCAGCGATGGTGTTGATATAAATGTTAATTACTCTTTGTTTATCCATTACTGTACCACTCAACATTCTTATATTATCATGTTGTTCGGTGTTATTTCTGTTGAGTCTGCCATAATCATTTTTCATTTTGTCATACGCTTCTTTCATTGTGCGATAATCATATTTAACAAATCGTTATGCACATTGTTTTCAACGATAATCTTTGATTTTTCGGCACATTCGACACAAGGTTTAGTACATTTCGTACAAGGTTTCTCAACCTCTACAACTTGTACTTTAACAACTTCTTTCTCGATAACCTTTACCTCTGGACCTACCTTGGTTAGATTTGCCATTAAAGCTTTATCTGTCATGTCCTTGAGGTCTTCGACTTTCATTTCTTGAGTGATATCAATAATCACTTCATCAATCTTTTTCTTCTCAACCACTTGTTCTTTCGTGCTTCCATCAAAGTGACCAGCAAAACTGTCACAAGAATTAGAGGATAAAATTCCTTGTCTCTGCATATGGATATATTCCTCTTCTTCCTGTTGTTGACGCAAGTATTGTTCCAGAATAGCTTGTTCGAAAGCTGCTGCTGCCGCTGCTTCAGCTGCTGCCTCCTCTGCAGAATTATCTTCAACTATCTCTGCCATCAAAGCAACTCCAGTCATTTTCCCAATATAAGAATTCCAGTTAAAACCGTCATCTTCTGTAGATGCAACCATGGCTTTCTCCGTGGTACTACTGTTTGGCTTTTCTTGGATCTCAATCTGAGTTTTCTTCGGGAATGGTTTATATTGAAGCGCCTTCTTGTAATAATCATTCCCTCCTCCGAAAGGACTTTGATTTCCTGTTGTCTCGGTGTTCTTACACTCTCTTTTAAAATGTCCCTTCTGTCGACATTTAAAACACGTGACTTTGGATTTGTCAAAACCCAATTTGTTGCTGGAGTTTCCTATGTCACGGCCCGTGAGTGCAACGTACTTTGTCACTCTCCTGATGATCGAAGCTAAGGACCATTTGATGTCCATTAGTTCGAGTTCTTCCTCGTCTACCTGGTCATAATCTTCTGCAGTCATCTCGGGGTTTCCGATCTTACCGGCAACAAGACATTCATAAGATTCTAAGACGGTAGTGAGTAGTGACATATGTTGTTTTGCAACTTCTTGTAAAACAACATTGTTCAAGTTCACTGCGATGTGGCACTTGTAAACATTCGGATCAGAACTTTGCTGTTGGTTCTAATTTCTTTGACTTTGGAATGTTGAATTTGAACCAGTGCTCGAGTAAGAATTTTGTGGACTTTGGTCATACTGAAGCTGTGAATGATTCTGGTTCTGTGGAGAAGCATTCATGTTTGCACTAAAAGCAGTTCCAATTTTTGGACTCGAAATGTTATCTTGCATTCAGGTTTTGTAGTACAAACCGATGTCTTGAACTACATTTGCGTTCTTTGACTTCGCTATCTTCAGAAGCTCCATTTCGTGGCCTTCGAGTTTATCGATAAATGTTGACAACTTAAGAAATCCCACTTATCACAATTCTTCAGAACCATCAAATACGTAGTCCATTCACCCTCTGGTAGTGCGTCAGCAAGTTTGTCGATGTACTCTTGTTCTGTCTTCTCAAGACCGTGTCTTCGCATTTGGACTTTGAGGTGACAGAAACACTCAATCATTTGCTTAATAGTCTCATTCTTTAGCATGCTGAAAATATCGAACTCTTTCAGAATGAGAGCCTTCTTGCTTTTGATCATTTTGGCACTGCCTTGGTATTTCTTCTGTAATGACAACCAAAGCTCTCTTGCAGTAGTATATTCTGTAACAGAATCAGAATAACTTCTTTGACAGACTGTTGGATGAGACTAATCATCTTTTTCTCTGTAATGTATTCGTCTCTCTGAGCTGTCGAGTAGTTGTACTTCTCAAGAACTTGTTGATGCTCATCTACCGGAATAGTGTAGCCTCTTTCAATTGACACCCAGCCAGCGAAGTGCATGGCTTGAACCCGGTAGGTAAATTTCTCTTTCCATGCTTCGTATTCGTCCATGCTCATCAGCTTGGGCGGCTTGACGGTCGTTCCCATTTCGTTATCAAGATTGACTTGATTAATCACATTGGCATTTGACGAACTAGCTCCGGACATATAAGCTCTTAGTTGATCTTCCATTGTGATCACGAAACGTATATGCTAAAAAATTTTCAAAAACTTTGAAAATAGTTAGTCCTACTACAAGTTCGGTCGAACTTGTAGTGAAAATGAAGAATTCTTGAATTTTCTAACAAGTTCGGTCGAACTTGTTAGATTTACTTTGGAAAAATTTCAATTATCTTTGGTCGAACTTATAACCCAATTAAACAGATCTTCGAGCGAACTTGTTCAAAAGAACTTTGATGAAATACAAGCAAGTTCGGGCGAACTTACTTAAAATCTTCTAGATTTTACACAAGTTCGGTCGAACTTAATGTAAAATTAATGAAAATTTAGTTTCTTCGGGCGAACTTGACTCAAATTTCCTCAAAAATCACCTAAGTTCGGGCGAACTTACTAAAAATCACTTGATAAGTGATGTTTCAGTGCAAGTTCGGCCGAACATGGCCAATAAGTTTGTTCCAGAAAGTTTTCAAAAACATGGTTTTTACAAAATTTCGACATGAATTCGGTTGAATTTGGTCTCCAATCTTTCAAGGATTTATCTTTGTTGTATTCTACATGATATATTCAAAATTCAAAAGATTTTGACCATGAATTCTTCATTTTGTGATCAAAAGTTAAAGAAAAAAGAAGAATGGAGTAGAAATAGAAGTGATCTTGTCTTGATACTATCAAATCAGGCTGTTCTAGCTCTGATACCACTTGTAGGACCGATCCTCGATGCTTAGGAACCTAAATTTGATATCTAACGTCCATAATAGCGGAAATATTACATCGTGTTACCAAAAACAAGAATTAATCAGTTTATCATCAGTTTCATTGATTAAACGTTCAGATTACAGACTGACAGAGCTTCGCCTCTACAATTCCAAAGTTACAAATGAGACACACAAGCTAGGTATTTATAGGATTACAAGTTCGGCACAAACATGTAAATTCGCCCGAACTTTCCTATGCAAGTTCGGCCGAACATGCTCAAACATGTCATTTCATGGGCGAACTTGGCTAAGACTTTTCATAAATACTTCTTAACCTAGCCTTTCCAACTCTATACAATACAACTCGATATAAGACTAAGACATAGACATTCTGCACCAACAGAGCTGTGACTTTCTGAAGACTTAGCTCAGGTAAATACATTTAACTTGTTTTCCCTATACATGCTTGGGATACGGTAAGCTATTACCGCTTGGTCGGGTATGGAAATCATGTTTTAAATTTCTTATACAAGTTCGCCCGAACTTGTCCAAGGCATGGAAAAATTTTGTTGATCGTATTGATGGGATGAGTTTCCAGAAAAAATTTGGCGATAGAAATTTTTTTGAGTTTTGAAGACCGAACCGGGATGTTCGAGGACACCGTCTAGAGCTTCAGAGTATAGATTTGGTGATACGGTCACATAATTTTGAAGATAACGGGATAGTCATTGATACCGGTGCATAATGTTGATCATTTGGGTGTCATGACTAGTAATGGGCCTAAACATTAAATCCGCATTTGTTAAAAACTGAAAATTCCAGATTTCAGGGGGAATTTCAGTAAAAATTCTAGTATGGTCAGAATTTGCAAAAATGAGGGGGAATAAAAAATTTTCAATATTTGAAGATTCCGATATTTTTGAAATTCGTGACTACTGCAACAGTATTCGGGTGGTTACCGATTGCAGATTATCGGGAAATGCAGAGGATTGAGATTCATTGGGTATTTCAAATTGATGTCTAGTTTGAAAGTGGGTGGTTACATAACTGAGTCTTGTAGGAGTTGTTTATCAGATTCTGAGATCATGGTTGTGGATTGACACCTGAGTCGCGTGTATGGTTTGGAAGCACACACGACTGCCTATCTTTAACTCTGCTTTGCACATGAACTATTGACTGGACTAACCGCCAGGAGATAGGGATGCTCTGTAGTTTCAGTTGCCCCGAGTTGTACGCGGTACCATGATTAAAGAAGATGATTTATGGGATCGGATCTTCCAGACAAAGTTGTGTATATCAGTTGCTGACAAAAGAGGTTATACATTTGGATTCCGTGATCACAGGAAGTTCCGAGTTTTCAGTTCATGATACAGAGTGATGCTTAAGGGTTGGAGTCCTGATCTCCGGTGAAGGAACAGTTAGCTGGATTAGCAGTCGTTAGTACCAGTGAGGAACTGAGGACGTTCAAAACGTTCGGTGATGATCTTAGGAATTAATGACTAGCTCCGCAGACGGATGGTTTCAAAATTACCAAGGAAATCTGATGATAACCTTTGGTGGCCATTATTTTTAGTCTTCAAGCAGATGAATCATTCTTCTCTTTGGACTAACCGCTGTTGGATGATGATATTTGGTGATTAAGTGGCGCTGGTCTATCGGAGATAGCTATATATTTGTCATTGTGACTGAAGAAGAAGAATGAGATTCTGATTACAGACGTATGATTCTCATATTTGATGTGTTACCAGATTATCTGTTTTCGATGAAGATTTGCTGATTGAGTAGATTACAGATTTGCTGATCAAATCTTTCTGAAGGGTGCTTAACTGCGATTACGGAAATCGGGATTTCGGATTTTCGAGGGTATTCGTTGATTTGAAGTTTTCTGGTGCGGTGATTCAAGTTTCTATCAATTGCCGGTTGAGTTTTTGATACTTTAGGAGTGTGCGGAATAAACTCTCATGCTCAACGCTTATTCAAAAACTGAACTCGGATGCGGTTATCGTCGAAATGGAGAAGCTGCTGCATTGATTAACTTCGAGTTGATGGTTATTCAAGAAAATTTGTCGGTCAAGTAAATCAGAGGAGTCGAAAACCACGCAACCAAAGATCTGAACGGGAGATTTCAGCGGTATTGAAAGTTGATAATGCAAACCCAGATCATCAATTAAGGGGAATCTGTTGACGCGTCTCGACAAAATCGGCAGACACCTTGATTGAAGTTGCAGAATATTCAAACACGGCTCAAAGTTTTGAAGTTCAAGATCAAGCTTCGACAGTAACGAACAAGGGGGAATCTGTTGATGCACTATTGTGTTTGTCACTTGTCGAATAGGCTAGATTGAGCGTGTGTTGAATATTGTATAGGTTAGAATCGAACACACGACCGAAATACGGAGATTTCAGTGTAAAAGGGTCAAGTTCGCTGGTGATAAGCATATCAAGTCAAGTTCGGCCGAACTTGACATAGTCAAGTTCGCCCGAACTTCATCACCCACCAACGAACTTGTCTCCCTATATATAGGTGTGTTGTTCATTTTGTCATTTGAGTTTTTGTCATCCCTATGGGGAGGTGCTTCCGGATTCTCTCTAGGAACTCTAGCAGCTGGACTTATAAAGATGTATACTCTTTCGGTATGAATGAAGACTTCCGCTGCATTATGTTTCTACTCCATTCTGTTAATAACATTCTACCAAAACTGTTATATACTTTTACGCACTAACTTCCGTCTAGAACCGCCTGATCATGGACCTTCAAGATCTTTGTCTTTGGAATGAGGCCAAAAATGCAGTAACAAGGCTGACTTTATAGAAAGCGACAACACACTGGCCACGTCCCCGTGCCAGCTGAGCACGGCCCCGTGGTCAGACAAAGTTCTAACACGTTTATCCGTATTAATGACACGGGGCGTGTTGTCCTGGACACGACCCCGTGGTGAATTGTTCGGTGGGCACGGGGCGTGTTGGATTGAGCATGGCCCCGTGGCTGGAGTTTTTGTGACGTGTCGTCTTTATTTTAAGGATTTCCAGAAATTGGGAGGTTCTTTACTGGAGGGAACAACACCGAAGTGTCTAAGGTATTGGAGTTGCTCTCGCTTTATGCACGAACGCAAGAGGTTATCGGAAAGGGTAAAAACTAATCTACTTACCGGTGGGCGAAACCAACCTTTATTTCCCTTATCCGGGCTTTCGTTAAAGAAGGTGTATGTCGAATCGCTCAAGTCTATGACCGCATCGGTGGGGGCCGATGGAGAGTCCTTCATGGCACAATCGACATAGGGACGACTATCTCTAATGTTAACGCAAGAGACTAAGGTACTATTTACGGCTTCAACGTTGCTGGATTCCAAATGCGAATTCAATGATTCTTCTTGGCTTTGGGCTTGTGATGAGTACCTCTCTCTCACCATAAGCTCTATTTCTTTTAACTTTCGGAGAATTCTTTCTTCCAGTTGACATAATTCGGAAGAGATAATGTCGTGGGGAAGAGAAAGTTGAGTGCATTCGGTTGGGTAATATGGATCATTTTTCCTTCCGCCCAGCTTAAGGTGATTGCTACAGGAAAGCGATGGGTCTGCTAAATAGTGGGGTTCAAAATTTAGAATGTAACATTCTAAATCTTGATGGAATCCTCCACATAGTTGACACTACTCGCCGTAAGATTGGCGGAATAAAAAATAATCAATATCATCCATGTGCGTGTCAGGGGTTATCAACTGTCGGGATCAGACAGCCCTGTTTTCAGTAGCTGGACGTTGGACACGGCCCCGTGTTGGATGGACACGGCCCCGTGTTGCAGCCTGCAGAAAATGCAGATTTTGCTAAAAACTGAAAAATTCCTAGAAATAAAAAGAAAAATTGTTAAAAATAATTAGGCCGCTGATTTTAAACTTTCTTTAAATCCTTGTGTCCCCGGCAACGGTGCCAAAACTGGTGTGCGTTGAGCGTATTATACTTTTATTAACATTTTAAGTTTATTTTACGCATTAGTCAAGTTTTAAATTTATAAAAACACGATATTATACTAACACTAAACACACACTTGGGCAAGTGCACCCATCGTGAGCATAGTATACTGTTGGTAAGATACCGAGGTCGTCCAAGGATTCAAGAGCTTTTAGTACCCGTTTATCGTCAACGTCTAATCAATCAATATTTTGATAAAAGTTTTTAAACATAAAATTAAATCTAAAAATAAGATGATAAATAAAATGAAAGACAAGATAGCGAATCACTTGGATCCAACTCATCTTTAATGTATCCTTTGATGATTTTCGTACTTTCGGACTTTTTAAGAGATTATCTTAGTTATAGTAGTAGGCCCCTCTTTTGAAGGTGACGTTACCCTCAACCCAGTGGTTTGAGTCAGCAGGGATACAATCCCAAAGGGTCGGAATATTGGAAGATAATTAAATAAGTTATTAATGCGAAAAGTGGTAGGCCCCTCTTTTGAAGGTGACGTTACCTTCGGCTAAGTAGTTTGAATCAGCAAGGATACGATCCCAAGTAGCCGGTTTAAAATATTAATAGTAGTTTACATATGAGGGGTTCAAACTATTCGCACCCCCGCCATCCAATACCTATGGGGCATTGAAGGAGGTCCTAGTAAGTTTGAACCAAGTCCTCGCAGGATCTATACACTGAACGAGACAAGAATTTTACCAAACCACCCTTCTAACCCCTTATCGGGTTAGTTAACGTGCTTTATATAGACCGTAAAGACACGAATGAGCAAATCAATTACATCATGAAGAAATAGTAGGAAAATTCACTTTCAACATAAGAAACTAGTTATTAAAGTCATTAATATATATATTTAAATAAAAAGTGCCGAAAGATTAAAAATCAAAAGTAATACATTAAAGATTTGTCTTCACCAAGTGATGTAAGAGATTAGCCAAGCATGGCCTTTGCTTGACAAAAACCCTTACAATCAATCTTGGATCCCGAGACTACTACACACTCTAAAGATGATAGATGGATGATGGTTGCGGGTGTTGGTGTTGTAGTGGTGGTGGAGTGGTGGCAAAGTGGGAGAGAAGTGGTTTGCAAAGGGATGCCTTTGAAGTGAACCAAGCACCCCTATTTATAGTCAAAACAGAGGCCCGGCCACAGCCCCGTGTCCAGTGGGCACGGCCCGTGGCCATCATCCTTCTCTTCCTTCATTTATTGCATCTGACAGCAGAGGGCCCCACACGACCCCGTAGCCTCTGGGCATGGCCCCGTGGTCAACTGTTCGCTGTACTATCTGGATTTTGCAAATCTTATGTTTGACCATGCCCTATGTTGGTCTAGGCACGGCCCTGTGCTGGGCGTATAAGTTTCTGCAGGTTTTGTCTTGAAGTGCAGGGTCTGATCACGCCTCGTGTTCGTCTGGGCACGGCCCCATGGTCATCTTCTGTAATCTTGTTTTTTGTTTTTTGGGGTGTTGCTGAGGGGTCGGGCATGGCTCGTTATTCCTTCTTTTCATATTTATGTTGGCTTTGGCTGCTTATTTGCTTCTTTTGTTCGTTTAAGCTCTTTTATCCTGAATATACAAAAGGAACAAAGAAACGTGCTTTTTCCAACATTAGTACTAAAAAAGGGTTAGTTTTATGCCTTATTTGATGTAATTTATATGTTGCATTTTGCACACATCAACTTGTTATCTTGATTTGCGGCTGAGCTGTGACTTTCTAAAGACTTAGCTCAGGTAAATACATTTAAGTTGTTTTCCCTATACGGGCTTGGGATACGGTAAGCTATTACCGCTTGGTCGGGTATGGAAATCATGTTTATCCTGTTGTGATAATTACCTAAAATACATAACCCAGTTTTAATCTGTTTTGTCTGAAACTCAAACATTGGGGGTGGGCTTGATCGTGTCTGGGATATCCTTGGCTCACTAAAGTGCTAGTGTCCACGACTTAAGCAAGATGTAGGCATACACCGGTAATTCCTATTATTAATTAACGTCTGCTTTCTATGTGAAAGTTCAGTAGTGGTGTGTTAGTCGATCATGTCTCGGTTTCTGTACAGGGCCCCATATGTAAAAGACGGACTTGTAAATCTGTATACAAGGTCAATTGTACTGTCCCAAGTTATTTAATAAAATATGCCTAGGGCACCTAAAACCATTTTCGAAAGGATTTTCAAATGAGTCGGTTGATTGTATTTACCAGTGTAAACTGACGTATTTTCAAAGATCGAGTTACAGGTACAAGGACGTAATAGGCCGGGAGATGCGGGGAAATTATACTAAGGAGTTGCAACCTTGTAGAAGTGCCTGTAGAGTCTGTTATCATTTTGTGTATGTACATTTTCGATCCGCATGTGGATCTTATTATAAGCCATGTATATGTTTGTATATTTATGTCTCGAACTCTGGACACTCTATGGTTTGTAATAATTTATATTTTACTCCAAGGCTTCCGCTGTGTTGCTCTGTGTTGTAATTGGTTATGATGATATCAACAGTACATCACGATACTCCACTCCGGGCCCACCAGAATACACGTGGAAATCGGGGTGTGACATCTAAATATAGAGCCATGATCTCCCTATTGGCATTATAGGAACCGTTGATCTGACCTGCTACCAGTAATAAGTCTTTGTGTGCTTCGAGGTTTTTGACTCCCATCTTAATCGCTAAATGGAGACCAGCTAGGAACGCTTTGTATTCTGCCTCATTATTTGTGTTCCTAAATTCCAGACATATTTGCATACGTGAATTCTTTCTTCTGTGGACTCACTAGTCTCAAACTTGCCCCCGCCCGTCATCATTGACGCGCCGCCAGTGTACAATTGCCAAACCTCATCTGTGACTATTGTTTTATCTTCTGTCATTGCTCTGCATTCTTTCTCATTCTTGTTTGGCACTTCTGTTATGAAATCTGCCAGAACTTGCCCTTTAATCGCCAGTCTTGGTTGAAATACCACGTTGTATCCTCCTAACTCGATGGCCCATTTAGCTAGCCTCCCTGAAATTTTTGGTTTTGCTAAGATGTGACCTATGCTATAGTTGGTGAGGACGTGAATGACGTGACTTGAGAAATATCTACGTAGCCGCCTAGAGGCGTGAATGAAGGCTAAGTAAAGTTTTTCCATCATTGAATATATGGTTTCTGGTTCACTGAGGGTGCGACTTACATAGTACACACGAGTTTGCACTCCTTTTCAATCAACTAATAGTACAACTCCGACCACCTTCTCGGAGGCTGAAAGGTACATTACCAGCGGTTCATCCTTTCTTGGTGTTGTTAGGGTTGGGAGTTGTATAGAGCATTCTTTCATTTCCTTAAAGCGACTTCTGCTTCTGGAGTCCATTGGAACTTGTTATTTGTGACACAGTTGCGCAAGGTTTCTATGAAAAGGAGCGATCTCGTCGCGCGATTGGCTAGGGAGCGATAGTTGAGGGTGAGGGCATTCGCTCGATTGCTTGTACCTTCTCTGGATTTACTTTGAAGCCATCTTTCGTGACTAGAACCCTAAGAATTTCCCTTCCTCCATGCCAAAGGAGCACTTACTTAGGTTCAACTTCATGTTGGCCTTGCATAGTGTGTTGAAAGTTTCTTCAATATTCTGCAGCATTTGATCTTCTTCTTTGCTCATGATCACCAGATCATCATGTAAACTTCGACATGCTTGCCCACATCATCTCCAAATAGCTCGTTCATCATGCGTTGATATGTGGCTCCTGTATTACGTAGCCCGAAGGGCATATTGGTGTAGCAATACAAACCCATTGGCACACGAAATGCTGTTTTGTCTTCATCTTCTATGGCCATTTGGACTTGGTGATATCCTTTGTAACAATCTAGAAAGCATTTCCGCTTAAATGTGGCTAAAGAATCAATCTTTTCATCAATCTCGGGTAGAGCGTAGCAGTCTCGTGAGCATGCCTTCTTTAGATCCTTGTAGTCGATGCACATATGCCATCCCCCATTTGCTTTTGGGACCATCACTGGGTTTGCTACCCAAGTTTGGTACCGTACTTCTCGTAAGATATCGGCGTTTACTAGTTCTAGAACTTGCTCTCTCATAGCTTCGTTTTTTCTGGACCAAGGTTCTTTTTGTTTAGACAACGGGCTTGACATTTTCTGACACATTCAAATGATGCTCTACAATGTCTCTTGGTATGCCGATCATGTCTATGGGGTCCACACGAAGATATCCATATTTTGAAATAATAATTGCTTTAGAAATGTGCGAATGTTCTCTGAAATCGCGTGTCCCAGCGTGATTGTTTGCTCTGGGTACTTCCTATTGAGGATCCACTTTTTTGGTTTTGTGTGTGGTGTAAGCTTGTTTGCTTTTGACGGGAAAGCCTCTCTTGTTACTAGGAGTTCTTTACTTGTGTAAATGATTGCCACCCATGTTTCTATTGGGAAACTAACTACAGATGGTGGCCCAGAACAGAGCATATTGAAATCTCCCTGAGACTCTCGTCCTAAAAGTACATCATCATGACGTGAGTTAGCGGGTAGCACCATAAATGTAACATCTTCAATTCTTGAGTTCTTCCCATCTGACAATAGCACTGGGAATGGTATTTGGCCCAGAGGAAAAAACAGCCTCGTTGCAGAAGCCGATGAGAGGGTAGTCGACCGGTTCTAGATGTGCCTTGTCCTTTGGGTCCAGTTGGTTGAAGCATTGCTCATATATGATGTCTGTTGTGCTCCCGACGTCAACGAACATATGATCTATTTGGTAATGTCCGAACACTCCAGAGATAACAATAGGCTTTTTCTCTCGTGAGCCCACTCGAACTACTGGGAAAACTACTTGCTGCTCGCGCCAAGAGTCGTCTTACGCACGTTTGTTATATCTCTTTTTCACTCTACTAGGGCCACCTTGTACCATGTCTATTTCTAGCTTGCGCAACTTCCTGTTGTCTGGGCCTTCGTCTATTCGATTAATGTGTCGTGGTATCTTTCCTCACATTTTTTATTAAATGTGTTTGCTACCTGCTTTTGAGCGCCCTTTCTATTTCTTGCCTCAGACTAATGCAGTCGTCTATCAGATGACCCGAATCTTTGTGGTAATCACTGAAGAGATTTGGGTCTTGACATTTCTTGTTCCGCATTAGTTGCACAACTTTCAACTGGTGGTTCTCTGTGGATAACACATCTGACGGGGTTTTTGTGACAGGTGTCCACTATTGTCCTCTATTTTCTTGTTTGACTTCTTTCCTGTACCCGATTTGATTAATGGTATTGCGAGTGTCTTCAGTGGAAGGGTGTTGTCACTATAACTAGATGTTTTCCAGGCGGAGTTCCGCCCTCTCCTGTTTCGCCGTTCGCTGGCTTGCTGGTTATGGTTGTACTGACGACCTTCGTCGCCGGTTAGATGTTTTTCTATTTGCGCAATGATTTTTGCTGTTGCGATGAACATCTCCTAATCATTTGGACCTCCATCTCTTCCTCGCACTCTTCGAATCAGATCATCACATTTAACAGCGTGCATGAAGTGAACGCGCATCATTTCATCGCCCACATTCCCGTTTTCTAAGCATTCCTTGTTATATCTTGTGATGAAATCTTCGATACCTTCGCTATCTTTCCTCCAGATGTTTAGGACATCTGCTGGGTCTCTAGTGTATCTGCGTTGTTAACTGAAGTGTGACATAAATTTCTCTTGGAAGTCCATTCATGACTTGATTCGTCCAGAGGGTAAGCTATCAAACCACGCACGAGCCACGCCTACGAATGTTTGAACAATAAGTGGCACCACACTGGCAGTGACCATCCTTCTAACACCCCTGTGCTCGTGAACACTTGGATGTGGTCATCAGGATCTGTGAGCCTGTTGTACTTCCCCACATTGTGTGGTAGCTTTGTTTTTAAGTGGAGCCATTACTATTTCTTTGGTGAATTTTGATTTCTCGACTACGACTTCTGGCCGATAACTTAAGGTAAAGTTGTGTTCTGCTGTTGGATTGTAATCAGCGCGTGCGCGAGGTTTGTATGCTTCATTATCTTTTGGAAGCCTGCTAAACACGTGTAACACCTCTTTAAATTCATGTTCAATAATGTATTGACACGTGTCCATAATCCTAATAATGTTAAACGTTGACTGGGAGAGACGAATTTTTGCCAAACAATGAAAGAATTGATGTGGAAGGACTAAAAGTGTCAACATGCTTAAACTATGCCTCTGAGTTACCTTATACGGTGTTCGTATTCTCTTAACGAGCCACTTGTTGGATGAACAAACCGTTTGTGAATTAATTCAAAAGTCTAGGAGTTAAAGGGGATAAAAGCGTTAACATGTTAATTTATACCTCTGAATGACCTTTTAACGAACCCGGAGCATATTGATGTTCGATTACGCTCCGGGAATGCCCAATACTGGTTCAGAGGGGCTAAAAGTTCTATAAATGGAAATATAAAGGAGTTTGGAGGTACGTGGACTAAAATTGTCAACTTTCAAATATAAAGTAGGGCGCCGCGCCACGCAACGCCTATAGTGTATGACCGTCGCGTAACGCGACGACATGGAACTGGCAGAAAGTGTGCTACAGCTGCGCAACTTTGCCTTGTTCCCCACATATACCACCAAAACACCTCCTAATCGAAACCATGAGCTGCATGGTGGTTTTAGACACGTCCCTAGACACTTGGAATGATCTCCTATCCTCTCATAACACATGTATTGATCTAAAACTTCAGCTCCGATTATAAATAGGAGTGTTCCTCCATTTTTACCTTTGCTCCTTCACCTTTCTCCTCTCTATTACACTCTTGGCTGTTCCTGGTCACCTAGGAGCATCCCTTTGAGTTCTAAACTTTCTCTTAGACCACTTGTAAGTGTTTCATCTCTGCTCTTTTCATTTTATAGGCTTATATAGCCAAAAGTCAAGTGTTTTCGATAAACACTTTGACTTTCGGTTAAGACCATTATGGTCCAGCCATTGTTCATTATGAACATGGCTACATGATTGAAACTAGGTAGGTGTTAATCCCTTAAAAGGGCACCTCCTGGAAATCACGTTTGTTTGTCCAATTGACGGGTCAACATATTATTGTTAAAAAGTCAAATGGGTCATTTTGAAAATAATCATAAACTGATAATGTAGGTGTTATAAAATATGTTTTAACACTTTAATAACATGGTAATAATTATTAGAACATGTGTAAACATGTTTGGCTTGTCAATTCCAGTTCTAGGGTCGATTCGCAACCGAAAGTCGCAAAGTTTGACTTCTGCTTTGACTTTCGATTCTGACCCGAATTAGATTAGTTTACTACTGATCTAAGGTCCCATTATGTTCATATTTTTGTGTAGCATAACCCTCTGAGGTTATACTACCTTATCATAATAGTAATATGAGTTTTATGCAAGTTTCGGTTAATATGCCATACTTTGACCATATTGCCCTTTTTACTTAAAATGAGGTTTAATAAATAATGAATTTGCAAATGATTTATGTACTGATATGTTAATATAAATAACATATTATGATGTTATTAAACTGATCATAAACTAAGTTTTATTAAATCATCGTAAATTATGCTTTTAAAGGATCAAAATGCCCTTTCGGCATCTAAAATGGTTTTAAACGTAATTTATTTATAAAACTCATTACCTACTGATGTAATATCATAAACAAAATTATTTGGGATGTCAGGTCAGATTACATTCTGAGTTTAAGCACAAGTTCTTGTATTATGTCGATAAATGACGATAATGCCCTTATGGCACCTAGATTGGTTTTAATCATACTTTTTATACAAAACCTTTTTACGTACTGATATTTTATATTAAATAACATATTTTGATCATATAAATCTGATCATAACATCAGTTTTCATAACACATCGCATAAATCGTCATTTAGCGACTTTAACGACGTTTCGGCGCATAGTATGGTTTTAAAACATATTTACCAACCAAGACTTGTTACCTAATGATTTAAAACTTATTTAAAATGTTTTTACAGTAGGTACATGTTATAAACTTAAAATACCAAATAAGTCCTCAAACTATATGATAAATGACCAAAATGCCCCCTACGGTGCATAGTTTGGTCTTAAACTATAACTACACATATGTTTGATATCCTACTGATATTATATCACAAATTAAGTATTCTTCCAAAATGTTTATGATCGTAACATCATAATATAAGCAAGTTCCTTTTATACGTCACATAATGACTAAAGCGCCCTTTTGGGGCATAATTTCATTTTAAAGCCTTAATCGATATACAAGTTGATATCCTACTGATATTTTGACTTTTTAAAAGTATAATGGCATATAGGACTTGTCCATGACTCATCCGGTTACCCAATATCGCTTATATGCGTACGGTTAAGCTTATGTAGCCCATTTACGTAATTTTACTGAAACGGGTTTAACCTTATCATTTTTACTTCAAATTCCAGAATGTAAATAGTTTACCCATATTACACGTCTTAGCACTTGTTGGGTTTAAACTACATTCTATTCCGGTTATCGCTTAATCTAGCATATCGTACTGTTATTTATTCTTTAAGCTAGCCGGTCCAAGTCTATGACTTAAATAGGACCCGTTAGCATTCTAATTGATTATATATACTATCATTCCAGACTAGAGCCTTCCAGTAAATGCTATCTATACTTATTTAATTTTAATACGGTTGAGTTAATTTAATCTTGCACTTGAATCAAGTTTTAGCTTAGGTAAATATTTTTAACTTATTTTCCCTATAAGGGCTTGGGATACGGTAAATTATTACCGCTTGGTCGGGTATGGGATCACTTAGCCGGATTAAGGCTATCAAATTTGCATAACCCGTTTAATCGGTTTTGTTTGATTACTTAAACATTGGGGTTAACGCGACCGTGTCCTGGATATCCTTGGCTCGTTTAAGTTACTAATGGCCACGCTTAAAGCACGAGGTGTAGGCATACACCTGACAGATGCGAATGCAAAATAATTTTACCCACAAGTTGGTGATAACTCCTTTGTGGGTTTGTAAGTGGTGTTTCGGTTAATCATGTCTCGATTTCCATACTGGGCCCCATATATATTGACAAACATGTAAAAGTGTATACGAGATTAAAATTTTGATTGTCCCAAGTTATACAGATTTTTCGTGCCTTGCGCTCTTAAATCTATTTTCAAAACATTTTAAAATGAGTCGGTTAATTGTATTTACTAGTGAAAACTGACGTATTTTCAAAATACTAAGTTACAGGTACAATACGAAAATAGGCTGGAAGCTGCTCGGTATTGATATAAGAGGATCTTGCAAGTCCTTAGATCTGCCTTAAGTCTGTTGAACATCATTTTGTACTTTTTATGATTCGCATATGGATCTTATTACAAACGTCTGTGTATTATTATTTTGAACTTTAAACATTTACGTTTGTAATAGTAATTTTACTCGAAGACTTCCGCTGTGCTATTCTGTGTTTGTCCATCATGATATCAACTTACGTCACGATACTCCCCACCGGGATCTATGTTGGAAATCAGGTTGTGACAACACGCTTGTAGTATCACCTTCTTAGTAGTTCAGGTTATGCTCATCCGACATAACTTCAAACTCATCTATCATTCTTCGTGGGCCCAACCGGTCGCGCACGGATGTACGCCTTCTAGATCGATTGAGATGAGCATCGTTGGGGTTGCATGTGGTATGATGAGTGTTTCGGGTGCTGCTTATGTTCAGGTAACTGTCTCTTGGGTGTTGTTGCTCGCCAATGTTTGAAACGTCGCGCATGAAGGTGTTTGCTGTGGTGACTCGATATCATAACTGAACTCTCGGTGGAGTGACTAGACTCTTGGTGATGCGCTTTGTACATGTGCTTGCTGTACTGGTGTTTGAGTTGGGAACTGGGCATGCGCGTACATTTGGGCGTACGCCATGTTTAAAACAGCGTGCGACTTAGCATACCAAGATGTCGGTGTTTCACCTTCTCAGAGCAAAGGGAAGACTGTGTTAACAGTGTTTGATTCTCAAGGAGTATTCTGTTGGTTTGCTCAAGTAGCACTACCAAAGACGTTAGTGACTCCTACTTCTGTGAACTCCCTCTGGACTTATACATCCCTTTGGTGGCCTTGGACGTGTGTGTTTTTCTCAACTGGTCCAAATAGAGAACATTCACCATCGACTTGGAAAGAAGAATTTGGATTAGCCATCAGAAAAATGTTTTTTAAAAGAAAAGGGATGAAATGGTTGTTTTAAGTGCGGTGGGCGCCAATGAAGAAACACTAAATAGCACTAAGACTAAATAGCTGGATCGTCTCATGATGAGGGTTTTAACCTCCGTTCTCACTCGAAAAATGGCTAACTCTTCCAGGAATCCTACAAAATGACCAACACCGGTGACTCGCTACAAGGAGGAGAAGATGAGGGTTCTCCTTGTAACCGGCGTGAGAAAAAGTAATCGCTTTGAGGATAACTGTGTGTATATAGTAACAGAGTAAAGAATTGTATGCTTAAACGTGTGGATTGAGCCTTCTATTTATTGTCGGAGAATAGGAGAGGAGGCGACCTGCCAGCTAGCCAATGTTCTCCAGCTGTTCGACAAGAAGGAATATTCGTGAGGTGACGTGGCGCACGGTTATTCTCTTTAGGGCAGCTTGCGATTGTACTGGTTGTCGCCTTGTCCTCCCAGGATCTTGTAACCGTTTGCTGGTGTCTTGCTATTGGTCCACGTACTGTCCTTTTTGTCTACTGAGAGCATCTTTTTGTCGCCAGGTGCTCTTTTCCAGAAGCTTCTAGAACCTTCTAGTTGCTCTCATGTGACGAGGACGCCAACTTGGAGTGATGTGGTCCCTTTGACATGTGTCCACATGTGATTTGGGATCATACATCTTCAGTTTATTTGTATATTTGGGAGACACTGTTCACCCTCTATAATTTTTTAATATATTTTGAAAGTGGTTGTGAGTTAAGGACGGAGAAAAAGGTAATGATAAAAGTATAAAAAATACTATTTAATTAAAAGGAGGAAATAAAATGTAGTTGTCTTTAATGTAACTATAGGATAGATTTGATAAGGGACGTGAATGCTCTTATAGACAATGTTCACGCTTAATTCACCCTCAAATATGCAATATTTCTAAGCTCTGCTTCGGACAAAATGATAAATTCACCCCTTAACTTTGCGAAATGGCATATACTGCCCCTGCTCCATTTTACCGGCACCCTCTATACTTTCAAAATTGTATTTTTAACTCTCTTTGCTCTTTCTATTGCATATTTTACCCAGAATATCACCACATTGCAATTTTAGTCTCTTGGCTTTGCAAACGTCAACGTTTAATCCCTCGAGTTTCTAATATTTCAACTTTACCCATGTATCATGTATAATATGCATTTTTTAAAATTATTTTCTTGAATGATTTTTGTTTGCTAATTTCTTTTTTTAAATACTAATTTGTCGTTAACCTTCTTGAGTTTCAAAAGTTTCGAATTTACCCATTTCGTTTCTTTACTTGAAAAAAATAAGTTTTTATGTGCTGATTTTTTTATATACGTATCGGTATAAATTCGAGTTGATCCATGTTTAGACGTGATTTTCTTTAATGATTTTCGTTCGCTAATTTCGTTCTTAAAGAAGTAATTTGGAGTTAACATCATTGGGTTTTAAAACTTTTGACTTTTCCCCTTTTGTACCTTTACTTTAAAAAATAACTTTTAACTTGCGGATTTTATGTACATGTCGGTATAAATTCGAGTTGATCTACGTTTTGATGAAACTTTTCTTGAAAACCGAGTCAATGCAAGTACAATACGTTTTCTTTACATACCAAAGCGAGCGTCTTTAAATATAATACATTTTCATTAGATTGTATAAATTCAAGTTACTCCACGTTTCGTTTGTTTTCTATTTTTAAAGATATAATAAGTAGGGGTGTTCAGAATTCGTTTCGAATTTGAAAAATTCAAAATTCGGATAAATTCGATTTGATTATTAAGAATTCGTTTGGATTATAAGAAATCGATTCAATTCAATCAAGTAAATCAAATACGAATTTATAATTTCAAATTCGATCCGATTCAAAATTCGAATAAAATATATACATTTTTATCTATTATTTTAATATATAATACATAGATAACTTTTGTTGGGCTACACTATAAATTATTTTCATAATTTATTCCAAGTATTAAAATTACCCATTACCAAACCCACTACATCGCCCATAACTAAAATTTAAGTAATAGGTCTATCAATAAATTTCTAAACCTTAAAATATTAACTTGTAATGTGGAGTGGTTATTCCCGACTTCTCGTTTTGAGTTTTAGACTTATTAAACTTTATTTTAAACTTTTTATATGATATCGTGCTTTGTGGTTGTTTTAAAATTTATGTTACATTGTGATAGTTTTTTACATGTTTTAAAATAACCTGAATCAAATCGAATTTATTCGAATACAAATTCGAATCGAATTGGGTAGGTTTTAATCGAATTTGAATTCAAGGGAAAATAAAAATTATTCGAATAATTCCAAAATTCGTTATTCGATTCGATAAACACCCCTAATTATAAGCCCCTTTTGATTGCAGCACATCGGCCACTGGTCACATAAACACTTGCACTAATCTGTTCGATGTTTGCGATGTAGCCACGTCGCAACGCGCACGAGTCTATTACTAGTTTTTTTATTAGGCATTCGGATAAATATCACAATCTGCCTCTATAATTCATATTAATAACATTAATAGATTAACTCATATTAATAACATTAGTAGATTGACTCAAACTATTTTAAGCTCTGATAACGCTTTTAGATTAGTTAATCAATAATACATTAATACTACTTGATTAATAACAAGAACAACTCATTCATAACCGTAAATTCAATTGCAACTCTATTATTGTGTATATTATATAGTTTACCATTATAAAACTCAGTTAAAATGTTACTAACACCCAAAAGTTTTTACAAAAGAGCTCAAATTTTGTATATAAAGGGGTAAAGATTTTATAAAGTATCTTCCAACGAAGTAGATTCTCAAAAACTAAGTAAAAGAATGTATTTTAGTCAGTTACCAAGTAGCCAACTTCTTAAGACGTTTGGTGTGGTTTGGGAAACATATAAGGAGGACGATGTGGAGGGGGACCCCGACGAGGAACACCCCCTGGGTCCTATGATCGGGTCAATCGGGAAACACCGACAGAGCCGTTTTCGTTTGGCGGTTTTAGTCAATCTCAAAACCTTTGGCAAATGCAATACCAACAACACCACCATGCTATGCAAATGCAATCGCAAGGCGTACAAATGCCACGTTCCAACCGTTTCTTTAGCACGATTTCGTTTCTTTAGCTGCGGATGACGATGTTATACCTGAAACGCAACCACAAACCATAAACCATAAACCACAAAAATCTAAGATTTGTAAAAAACGAGCTCTAAGAGATCAAGAAAAAGGAAGCGGGGAGGCGGAAAGTATTCCTTGGACCCTGGACGAGTTGGAAGCGCTCGAACGAGCTTGGGTTAAAGCATCTATCAATCCGATTTAAGGTATATTTTTTAAATTTTATTTTTAAACTAAAATTAAAATTAATATTTGTATCTGATTTCTAAAGAATTATTATATTTTTGAATTTTAATTTGTAGCCAACAACCGAAAACGTGAAGGCTTTTATCACCAAGTTTGTAAAGAATTTTTCAAGTTGATGCAACGCGACCCATATTAAATTAGTCCACTCTGTTAGTTTAAAATTTAGAGAGATGAATTGGAATATTGGTTTCTTTTCGGGTATATTTCAACATGCGTGGAACAATTGTAAAAGTGATGAAGATGATGCAATCATTTTGTTGTTGGCGGTTGAGAGATACACCAAAAAACACGGGCCGTGGAATTACATGAGGCCGTATGAAATACTAAGAAAATGTGAGAAGTGGAAGGTGGTTCCTAATGAGGTTTCAGAAGCCCCAAAGATCGAAAACAAGTGCGTCGAGGAGTTATAGTGTGGGTGGTTCGGATGCACGTTATGCTATCAATATAAACGATGACCCTGGGTTCGAAGATGAGGCTCCGACTCCTGAACCAGAGCGGCCAACTGGAAGGGATCGTGCTAAAAAAGCAGCCACTCAGAAGGCTTCGGGTTCAAAGGAAACAAGCATGAGTGATGCGTCCAAACTTGATATAATTCTACAAAAATTCAACCATTTTATGGGAGTGCAAGAGGATAGGTACAAAAAGAAAGAGAAGGAGCAGTGAGGGAAAGGGAGAGACTTGAGTTTGATAGGAGGCGACTCGAATTTGATATACAAAATAAGAAGCCAAAGAGTTCCTACTCATGAAACTGACATCGAAAGCGTACCCGAAAGAAACCGTGCGGTGCTCTCAAGAATGAAAGACAAAATCGCGAAGAAATGGTCAGGAGGAAGTTGAAGTGGGCTTTAGTTTATTTTATTTTTAAGTAAGGTTTTTTTAATTATATCTTTTTTCTAGGATATGTAATTATTATTATATATATAATCTATGAAGTCCTTAGCTACACTTTTGTTAAAAAATTTTTGTCTTTTTTTTGTTTTTGTTTTTCTTTTTAAGTTTTAATCAAACCTGGTGTTGTATGTGTAACAAAACGAACGGTCTAATACTGACCGAACAATGTTAGTACCGGAATTGATATTCATTTTTATTGTTCCGATTGATGTAAACACATATCGATATATTTTTAGTCGTATTATGACTTTTCTTGTTTCTCTTTTGGCAAGTGTCAGTATCTTAATGAACCGATCCAATATCAAACGAATTCCTGCCATTAACGTTATTTTGACTATTGCGTTTACGTTTCTATTAAAAATTGAGTCGCTCCGTCGTAGAGCGCGGGTATAACCCACTAGTTTTATTTAAATGATGAAAACTTTTTATATTTTTAAGAATTTTGGTTATAAAAAATAAAAAAATGGAAGGAGAAGAGGAAACCACACGCCATATTTGGGGGAGGATGATGAGGTGTAAGAGCATTCACATCCTATTCATCAAAATAAGAAAGTTTTTTTTATATTATAAAAAGTGGTTGTAAGTGGTTGTGAGTGGAGGAGAGAGAAAAAGTTATTATTCATCTGTATATTTGAGATGACACTGTTCACCCTCTATAATTTTTAATATTTTTTGAAAGTGGTTGTGAGTAGATGTGAGAGATAATAATAAAGGTATAAAAATATATTATTTAATTAGAAGGAGGGAGAAAATGTTGTTTTTAGTGTAATTATTGGGTAGAAAATGATGGATAGGATGTGAGGGTGATATGACGTTGATGTGAACATGGGGAAAGGGAACCACATCCCCAGTGGCGAAGCTTGAGATTTCCGACCGAGGGTCGGAAGTCACTGAACCTAAAATTATACTTAAAAATATAAAACTGAGGGGTCGAAAACGTATATACCTAAAAAGTTCTAAACGAAAACTACATACCGAGCACTACTGAGAAAAACGTTCAGAGGAGCACCCCCTGCGGCCCCCACTATGCTAGTGCTGAGTAAAAAGTTCAAAGGACCACCCCCTGCGGCCCCCACTATGCTGCTGTGCCGCACACCCGATTGTCACACCCCGACCCGCAGCGGAAACAAGAGTCGGGGCATAATTGGGTTATCACCAAAGCTCATGATGTTTACTAATATGTTTCATATTTATTAAATCCAAATTACATTTCAAAGTTTCAAGTCAAATTCATACAATACAAGGAAAGGAAAGATTAACTAAACAAATCCATAATCTAAACTGGTTTATTCTTCTAGGCCGCCCTATATGTTTCTTGCTTCAACTTGATCACCTGTATCATGTGTAAAAATGGGAAATTTTGGGTCAACAAAAGTTGGCGAGTGAACCTTGTTTAAAACATTTGTTATTGGTTAATTATTGTAATTTAATTTAGGAAAAATTGTGCAATAATCATATATGAACAAATGTATGTAAACATAACAATCACAAACCACCTTGCTTAAGCATGAAAATAAAAATAACAATGTATGTGTTGGCAACGTCCCGTTCACGCTCATAGGTAATGGGGAAGGGACGGCCTATGCTAATGTATGTGAGATCAAGGCTCAATCAAACGGAGCCGATCTTATATTGGCAACGCCTGGTTCACGCTCATAGGTAATGGGGAACAGCTCACGCTCATAGGTAATGGGGAGCGGCGGCCTATGAAATGTATGTACTGAAATGATAAAATTAATCTAAACTTCAACCACACAGTTAATGGATACACCTTGAATACACATTGATCATAAACATGATGGATGCACAATGATTAATTATAATAAATAAATATGACACATGATACACCCCAAAATGTGATTAGAACGGGGAATTTGTAGAGATTCACTCACATTGGATGCGTTTGATTGAAGATGTTGGATGCGCACGAGTTTAGGGGATTGATCGACGAGAGATAACTAACCAAATAAGAAATGAAAAGGCACGGTAAGTATGTGGATTTTATTAACTATTTTAATAAGATTTTTGGGTATAAATTTGTGAGTTTAGGACTACTTTCTAATCTTGAAAACGTTATTTTTAAGTATTTTTAATTGATTTTTAATTTAAATAATTGATTTAATAAATAAAATAAATAATAAAAAAAATTGACTTTGACCGTTGACCGAGACCGTTGACCATTGACCGTTACTGTTGACCGGTTTAATTGTGCGAACTTGTGCGCTGGGTGAGGCTCGAACCCGAGACCTCCCGTACGCGTGCACGCAGCTCTACCAACTGAGCTACGTGTCTAACCCGAAATAATTCTGTTTTTAATTATACTTATATACTATTTACTTTAAACCGAAAATTATTTATTTTTTAAAAAGCTTTTAAACTTAACGGACCGGTGCTGACCACAGGTCTCGAACCCGGGACCTGTGGGTTAGCGTACACACAGTCCACCGCTGGACTGTGTGTGTCACTTGGTTACTAACTCGGTTTTTATTATACTTAACATATACTGTGCTCAACCCGGTTCAATTAAAAAGGCGGAATTTTATTTCAAGTGGGTAAAGCGGGGACAGGATTCGAACTCGCGTCTCGTGTATGTTTGTTGCACACAGTCCACCGCTGGACTGTGTGTCTAACCCGTTTATTAAACCGATTTTAATTATACTTATATTATACCACACTTCATCTTCTTCGTTCAAAACATAAACATTGATCAAGAGACTGTTATTTGCTAAGATAGTTCAATGCAGGTTATGAGTCATCGAAAATAAAGTGAATGGAAAGAGATTGGAGGGTTTATTGTACCAACTGTTCGCTTTTCTTCAGACGTCCGGCAAGGTCGTCGGCTCCGTCTTGGTGAGCTGCGGCTGATAGAGTCTATCAATAAATTAGAGGGGTTAGATGCGAAGTGGGACTACTGGGTAATAACTATCAGTGAAACAGATGAGTTATACCGATAATCAGCAGTTCCCCTGAAAGTTCAGAAATTTCTCCGGCGAATCAGATAATCCGGCAACGTCAACTGCAAAGGATTCTGGGTGAGGGATTTATATTAGAACTTGTCTAATAAAGGAATGAGCCAGAAAAATCGAAGTAATTACCGTGCAGGTGGAAGTCTCGGTTTTCCGGCGACTTGCAGAGGTTTTCCGGCGAGTAGATTTTCGTCGAGAAAAAGTGCGATTTGGGAGCGAAAAGGTTTCTGGCGAATTGTGGTTGAATTTATAGGGTAGAATCGAGGTGAATGTGGTCTGAATTTGGTCTTAATTCGAAGTCAGCCGTTCTCCGGCGGTTACGGCTGTTGTCGCGGGTTCAGATGTCCGTTATAACCGTCGCTAAAGTTAATTCAATGGTTAATTCGAGCGGTAACGTAATTTATTGGCGAAGTCGTCGGGATTTCCGACGACTGCTGTTTGGGCGCAAGTTGACCGAATTTGAATTCCCCATATCATTATTTGATTTAATAAATCCCTTATCTTAACAGAAAACCAAAGTGGCGGAGTGGTTTATGGTTGTGAGTTAAGACTTTGAAGAAATAACCGGCTGACCCGGGTTCGACTCCCGGCAGCCGGTTTTTCTTTTTAATTCATTCATTTTGATATTTTTACAATTTTAATTTATATCTTTTAAATTGTTGATCAACTATGAATCGTTTAAAATTAAAATAAGCCGTAAATGAACAACAAAATTTTAAAACTGATTGTTCGGTTATTAAACGAAGCGGGTTTCGAAAACCCGTTTTTCGACAAATGTTACAGTATCCCCTACTTTTAGGAATTTCGTCCCGAAATTTAGGTAGTAGATACAGGAAAAAGGTGTGGGTATTTTTCGCGCATTGAATCTTCACGTTCCCAAGTAAACTCAGGTCCTCGTTTCGACTCCCAGCGTACCCTGACAATTGGGATGCGGCTTCTTCTCAAACGTTTTTCTCCGAAGTCCATAATTTCTACTGGTCTTTCAATAAAATGCATAGATTCATCAACTTGAATGTCTTCTAGAGGAATATGGAGATTTTCATCGGCGAGGCACTTCTTCAAGTTCGATACGTGGAATGTGGGATGAATTCTGTTGAGTTCTTCCGGTAAGTCAAGCTTGTAGGCTACAGGTCCTACCCTTTCGAGTATTTTGAAAGGACCTACGTAGCGTGGTGCTAGCTTGCCTTTTTGGCCGAAACGAACTACTCCCTTCCAGGCGATACCTTTAAAAGTACTTGATCGCCCACGTCAAACTCCAAGGGCTTTCGTCGCTTGTCAGCATAGCTCTTTTGACGACTTTGTGCTGCTAACAGGTTGTTTCGGATTTGATGAATCTTGTCAGTTGTTTCTTGTATCAATTCTGGACCGGTGATTTGAGCTTCTCCACTTTCGTGCCAACATATAGGTGATCGGCATTTACGACCATATAACGCTTCGAAAGGTGCCATGCCGATACTTGAATGAAAACTGTTGTTGTACGAAAATTCAACTAATGGTAAGTGAGCGTCCCAATTCCCTTTGAAGTCTATGACACATGCCCGAAGCATGTCTTCAAGAGTTTGAATGGTGCGTTCAGATTGACCATCAGTTTGGGGATGATAGGCAGTGCTGAGATCTAATCGCGTACCCAATGCGGCTTGTACAGCTTGCCATGTGCGTGAAGTGAAACGACCATCACGATCTGATATAATGCTTAAAGGTACACCATGACGGCTTACGATTTCACTGATGTAGATGCGGGCTAGCTTCTCATTTTTGAAGTCCTCGCGGATAGGAATGAAGTGAGCTGATTTTGTAAGACGATCAATGATTACCCATATTGTGTCGTACCCACCAGGAGTGCGAGGTAACCCGGTAATGAAATCCATGGTTATATTTTCCCACTTCCATACGGGTATTTCAGGTTGGACCAGAAGTCCTGAGGGTCTTTGGTGCTCAGCTTTCACTTTTGAACAGGTAAGGCACTTGGAAACAAAAACAGCAATATCCTTCTTCATGCCAGGCCACCAGTAGGTGTATCGAAGGTCTTGATACATCTTGTCGGCTCCTGGATGTACAGAGTATCGTGTCTTGTGAGCCTCTTTCATAAGAGTATCGCGACGATTGTTGTGATCAGGAATCCATAGGCGATCGAGATAATACAGAATGCCGTCAGATTTGGTTTCGAGTTTAAGTTCTGCTCCACAAGATAACTCATTGCGTATGTCGTATTCTGTTATGGAAACATGTTGAGCTTCTCGGATTTGGTCTTTGATGTTGGTCATGATTTGCGAACATTGAAGACGAATAGAGTTCGCATAACCTTTTCGGCTGAGTGCATCAGCCACCACATTTGCCTTGCCAGGATGATACCGAATTTCGCAGTCATAATCATTAAGAAGTTCGACCCACCTTCGTTGCCTCATATTCAACTCCTTTTGGTTAAAGATATGTTGGAGGCTCTTGTGGTCAGTGTAAATCTCACACTTGGTACCATAGAGGTAATGTCTCCATATCTTAAGAGCGAATACAACGGCGCCAAGTTCTAGGTCGTGAGTAGTGTAGTTCTTCTCATGAGTCTTGAGCTGCCTAGAAGCATAGGCTATCACTTTTCCCCTTTGCATTAAGACACAGCCTAAACCCTGTCCTGATGCGTCGCAATATACAACAAAGTCTTCGCAACCTTCGGGGAGTGTGAGGATAGGAGCGTCACATAGCTTTTGCTTAAGAGTTTGAAAGGCTTCTTCTTGCTTAGGTCCCCATGCGAAGGGTTTTCCTTTATGTGTCAAAGCCGTGAGTGGTACAGCGATACGAGAGAAATTCGATATGAAACGACGGTAGTAACCAGCCAATCCAAGGAAAGATCGTACCTCAGTTGGGGTACGTGGCGCTTGCCATTCTTGTACTGCCTTGATCTTTGCGGGGTCGACATGAATTCCTTTGTCATTGACGACATGACCAAGGAACTGTACTTCTTGTAACCAAAATTCGCATTTGGAGAACTTAGCATAAAGCTTTTCGGTCTTCAAAAGTGAGAGGATGAGCCGAAGGTGTCGCTCATGATCAGTCTTAGACTTTGAGTAAATGAGAATATCGTCGATGAAGACTATAACGAAACGATCAAGATAAGGTTTACAAACTCTGTTCATTAAGTCCATGAAGACGGCTGGAGCGTTGGTTAGACCAAAAGGCATAACCATGAACTCGTAGTGACCATATCGAGTTCGGAAGGTGGTCTTTGGAACGTCTTCTTCATGTACTCTGAGTTGGTGATAGCCGGAACGAAGGTCGATTTTTGAAAAATAAGAGGCACCCTGGAGTTGGTCTAGAAGATCATCGATGCGAGGTAACGGATAGCGATTTTTGACCGTTAATTTGTTGAGTTCCCTGTAATCAATGCACATGCGAAAAGTCCCATCTTTCTTCTTTACAAACAGAACAGGTGCACCCCAAGGCGATGAGCTAGGACGTATGAATCCCTTGTCGGTCAGTTCTTGCAATTGACTGGCCAGCTCTTGCATCTCGGATGGGGCTAACCTATAAGGAGATTTCGCGACGGGTGTAGCGCCAGGTATAAAGTCGATACGGAATTCGACTTCTCTCTTGGGAGGAAGTCCGGTGATATCGTCGGGAAAAACTTGCGGGAATTCCCTCACTACGGGTATATCTTCGAGTCTCTTCTCTTTGCCTCCTTTCTTGACAACGTGGGTTAGAAATGCTACATAATTTTTGCGGAGATATCTTCGGGCTTGAAGACAGGACATTAGCTTGAGTCCTTTCGAAGGGGTTTCTCCAAAGATTCGCAGAGTTTGACCGTCTGCAAGAGGAATGCGAATGAACTTCTCACGGCATACTACTTCAGCCTGATGTTGGCTGAGCCAGTCCATGCCGATTATAATGTCGAAACTTCCCAACTTCATAGGAATGAGGTCAACAGAAAAGTCGTGATCGTTTAGAGTAAAGGTGCAGTTCCGGATAATGGAGTTTAATGAGACTGGCTTTCCGTCAGCAACTTCTACCGTTATGGAGTTCATAAGCTCGACACGAGTTTGATTGAGGATGGGTTCGAATTCTAAGGACACAAAACTCTTATCCGCGCCAGTATCAAATAATACAGATGCATAACTACCATTGACGAGAAACGTACCGTTAACCACGTTGTTGTCGGCCCTAGCTTGGTTGGCGTTGATGTTAAATGCTCTTCCTCTAGCAGGTGGAGGAGCTTGGTTAGCTTGGTTCACTGGATTCGCTTGAGCTTGAGCATGTATGATGTTTACCAAGCGTGGACACGTGTTTCTAAAATGGTTTGGGTCACCGCAATTATAGCAAGCCCGCATGGGTTGCATCATGGGGTAGTTGGGTTGATAGTAGGTTTGGGTTGTATGTTGTGTAGGCGGTGGTTGAAAAGGTTGTTGGGTTTGACCCATCATTTGATGGTGGGTTTGAGTTGTGGGTTGGTTGCGGTTCATTCGTTGCAGTGTGCGGCAGGCTTGAATGGTGTGCCCTGCACGGCCACAGCCGGTGCAGTATTGACAGGGGTAATCGGGGGAGTGATGGTATTGGCAACGGGTGCACTTTGGGTAAGGGCCAGAGTATTGCCTTTTGTGTGGTGCGGGTGAAGGAGTAACTTGTGTGATGGGGGCAACAGGGGTGGGAAAGTTTGTTTGAGTGACGGCAAAATTTCTGGTATTTCGCTTTCTCTTGTTTGAAAATTTTGAGGATGAGGTGGGGTGGTTGGAAGTTGGGCCCTCAATGGGGGCTTTCTTTTTCTCCTCTTTGAACTTACCGTTTCTAATGCGGTTCTCGGTAAGTTCGGTGGCTAATTCCATGGCGGCTTCGAGCGTTGTAGGCGAAGCGCTGATGACTGAGTCCTGAATCTTCGAGGGAAGGCCTCGAATATAATGTTCCACCAATCGGTACACGGGGGTGAACAAGTTTGGAACCATCTGGTTCAGCTCAAGGAATCTTTTGTTGTAGGAAGTGTGATCCCCTTCCTTTTGCTTCAGTGAGTGGAATTCATCCTCTAACTTCTTGAGTTCGCTTCTTGGGCAGAAGCGTTTTGTCATTACTTCCCTTAACTCTTCCCAAGTTAAGGCCATAGCGTCTTCCACTCCTCTCTTACCCTTCTCGGTGTTCCACCAGGTCAGGGCTACCCCGAATAATCTCCCAGTCGCGTAACGTACCTTGCGATCCTCGGGACAATCGCAATTTAGGAAAGTGTTTTCCATCTCCTAAAACCAGTGGAGGAGAGCGGTGACACCTTCGGTCCCTTCGAACTTCGGGGGATCGCATGACTTGAAGTGCTTGTAGGAGCACTTCTTGGAGGAGGGGTTGTCGATGTTTTGATCCTCTTGGTTTGGTGGATTGACAGGATTTGCAGTGAGAGCTTGCTGAACTTGAACTACAATATCAGGAAGTACTGTGGCCATTTGTTTTGCTATCTGAGCGGCCAAGCGTTCGTTTGACCTTCCTGACTTCCGTCCTCCACGTAGCTGCCTAGCCGACATCTACAGGAATATACATAGGAAGATGGTGAGTTTATGGATTGTTTAGGGGTCATGTGTCAAAACAAAAAATGAAATTAACATAAATACCGATAATGCAACCACATCCATTGGATGTCTTGGGTTAGCTCATGTTGGGCCTCAAATGTCCTCAATACCTTCACCTGTATAGTCATGTGGGCCCCCATGACTATTGGCTTGGTAGGATTTACATTAGTATTGGCGATTTACACTCACATGACCCGAATGAAAACCACAAAATATGTTTACAAGATGTATGGTCGGAATGTGTCCAGGTGTAGACACAATGACAACTCAAAGTGGGGTTAGTTCACACGACGTTTGGTATAGCATGCTTTGGCCTAATAGGTACTTCGTACTCTCATCGTTAGTCCCAGGTAGGCAAACTGGTCCTTTATTTTGGATTTATACGAATGCCAAGCCTAGACAGGACGTTCCGACTACCGGTACTGGTACCCTTCCAGTTACTACATGCCCGTCATGGGAACTCACTTTGATGAGATTTGAAAATACATAAATCATTGTAAAGCAATCATGAAAATGATGTGGTGTGTGCTTTCATGGATATGATATGTTATAAGAGTATGGTTCATGGTGAGCAATATATGATAGTATATACTTATGAATATGCTTGCATAACATCGAATGTAACGATAAACATAAAGCATATAAACATCATGAGATTTGCATGTAACACACAAAAATTTAAATTTTCTAAGCAACTATAGTATAGGCTCTAAGGGTCTAATAACCTATCCTATATCCCTATAGTCATGGCTCTGATACCAATCTGTCACACCCCGACCCGCAGCGGAAACAAGAGTCGGGGCATAATTGGGTTATCACCAAAGCTCATGATGTTTACTAATATGTTTCATATTTATTAAATCCAAATTACATTTCAAAGTTTCAAGTCAAATTCATACAATACAAGGAAAGGAAAGATTAACTAAACAAATCCATAATCTAAACTGGTTTATTCTTCTAGGCCGCCCTATATGTTTCTTGCTTCAACTTGATCACCTGTATCATGTGTAAAAATGGGAAATTTTGGGTCAACAAAAGTTGGCGAGTGAACCTTGTTTAAAACATTTGTTATTGGTTAATTATTGTAATTTAATTTAGGAAAAATTGTGCAATAATCATATATGAACAAATGTATGTAAACATAACAATCACAAACCACCTTGCTTAAGCATGAAAATAAAAATAACAATGTATGTGTTGGCAACGTCCCGTTCACGCTCATAGGTAATGGGGAAGGGACGGCCTATGCTAATGTATGTGAGATCAAGGCTCAATCAAACGGAGCCGATCTTATATTGGCAACGCCTGGTTCACGCTCATAGGTAATGGGGAACAGCTCACGCTCATAGGTAATGGGGAGCGGCGGCCTATGAAATGTATGTACTGAAATGATAAAATTAATCTAAACTTCAACCACACAGTTAATGGATACACCTTGAATACACATTGATCATAAACATGATGGATGCACAATGATTAATTATAATAAATAAATACGACACATGATACACCCCAAAATGTGATTAAAACGGGGAATTTGTAGAGATTCACTCACATTGGATGCGTTTGATTGAAGATGTTGGATGCGCACGAGTTTAGGGGATTGATCGACGAGAGATAACTAACCAAATAAGAAATGAAAAGGCACGGTAAGTATGTGGATTTTATTAACTATTTTAATAAGATTTTTGGGTATAAATTTGTGAGTTTAGGACTACTTTCTAATCTTGAAAACGTTATTTTTAAGTATTTTTAATTGATTTTTAATTTAAATAATTGATTTAATAAATAAAATAAATAATAAAAAAAAATTGACTTTGACCGTTGACCGAGACCGTTGACCATTGACCGTTACTGTTGACCGGTTTAATTGTGCGAACTTGTGCGCTGGGTGAGGCTCGAACCCGAGACCTCCCGTACGCGTGCACGCAGCTCTACCAACTGAGCTACGTGTCTAACCCGAAATAATTCTGTTTTTAATTATACTTATATACTATTTACTTTAAACCGAAAATTATTTATTTTTTTAAAAAGCTTTTAAACTTAACGGACCGGTGCTGACCACAGGTCTCGAACCCGGGACCTGTGGGTTAGCGTACACACAGTCCACCGCTGGACTGTGTGTGTCACTTGGTTACTAACTCGGTTTTTATTATACTTAACATATACTGTGCTCAACCCGGTTCAATTAAAAAGGCGGAATTTTATTTCAAGTGGGTAAAGCGGGGACAGGATTCGAACTCGCGTCTCGTGTATGTTTGTTGCACACAGTCCACCGCTGGACTGTGTGTCTAACCCGTTTATTAAACCGATTTTAATTATACTTATATTATACCACACTTCATCTTCTTCGTTCAAAACATAAACATTGATCAAGAGACTGTTATTTGCTAAGATAGTTCAATGCAGGTTATGAGTCATCAAAATAAAGTGAATGGAAAGAGATTGGAGGGTTTATTGTACCAACTGTTCGCTTTTCTTCAGACGTCCGACAAGGTCGTCGGCTCCGTCTTGGTGAGCTGCGGCTGATAGAGTCTATCAATAAATTAGAGGGGTTAGTTGCGAAGTGGGACTACTGGGTAATAACTATCAGTGAAACAGATGAGTTATACCGATAATCAGCAGTTCCCCTGAAAGTTCAGAAATTTCTCCGGCGAATCAGATAATCCGGCAACGTCAACTGCAAAGGATTCTGGGTGAGGGATTTATATTAGAACTTGTCTAATAAAGGAATGAGCCAGAAAAATCGAAGTAATTACCGTGCAGGTGGAAGTCTCGGTTTTCCGGCGACTTGCAGAGGTTTTCCGGCGAGTAGATTTTCGTCAAGAAAAAGTGCGATTTGGGAGCGAAAAGGTTTCTGGCGAATTGTGGTTGAATTTATAGGGTAGAATCGAGGTGAATGTGGTCTGAATTTGGTCTTAATTCGAAGTCAGCCGTTCTCCGGCGGTTACGGCTGTTGTCGCGGGTTCAGATGTCCGTTATAACCGTCGCTAAAGTTAATTCAATGGTTAATTCGAGCGGTAACGTAATTTATTGGCGAAGTCGTCGGGATTTCCGACGACTGCTGTTTGGGCGCAAGTTGACCGAATTTGAATTCCCCATATCATTATTTAATTTAATAAATACCTTATCTTAACAGAAAACCAAAGTGGCGGAGTGGTTTATGGTTGTGAGTTAAGACTTTGAAGAAATAACCGGCTGACCCGGGTTCGACTCCCGGCAGCCGGTTTTTCTTTTTAATTCATTCATTTTGATATTTTTACAATTTTAATTTATATATTTTAAATTGTTGATCAATTATGAATCGTTTAAAATTAAAATAAGCCGTAAATGAACAACAAAATTTTAAAACTGATTGCTCGGTTATTAAACGAAGCGGGTTTCGAAAACCCGTTTTTCGACAAATGTTACACCGATAGTCTAAGACCGCTAGGTGTGGGCGGTGGTTTGGGGCATGGCTAGCCAAGCAACGCCGCTGCAGCCACACCCAGCCATCGGCGTTGCCCCGCTAGCATGGGAATTTGGCCTGGCGTGGGGCGACCTTGGGAGATGAGGTGGCTGGCCAGGATTGGTTGGCTGATAGTAGCCATTGGGCTAGTCGTTGGGCTAGCCGTTAGGCCATTTATAAAAAAAATTCATTATATATAAACCCAACCCATACTAAAATTAGTTTTATCCAAACTTTGATATTCTATTTCCACCATAATGCATGTGATGAGTTCTTCAAGTTCAAGCGAATCGTCTTCGTCTAAGAATTATGAATCGTCGTCCTCTTCGGAGGCGGGGCTGAATTATTGTTAACAACGGTGGCAACGATTTTGAAAGCTGTCGTTGAGGATGTAGAAGAAGGGACTTCCCAACGCCGCCCAAAAGAAGGAAGTATATTGTTCGAGAACACGATACGGCAAACAATTTGTTGGTAAGCAATTATCTGTCACCTGAACCAACATATGATGAAAAAATGTTTGGGCGTCGTTTCCGTATGAGTAAAAATTTATTTTTTATAATATCGAAGGACTTAGAAGATAACTATACCTTTTTCCGCCAAAGACCAGATGCACGTAGTAATTTAGGATTTGCCACGTGGTAAAAGGTTATGGCCGCCTTAAGACAATTGACTTACGGTTGTAGTTCCGACATAATGGACGACTATTTAAAAATGTCAGCCCGTGTAGCGAGGGAAAGTATCCACAATTTTTTAGCGTGTATCATTGAACTCTACAAGGGAAAATACTTGAGAAAACCAACGTTTAGTGATACGCAACAAATTCTGGAGCATCACGCTGAATATCATGGCCTCCCAGGGATGTTAGGGAGTTTAGATTGTATGAAATGGGAGTGGGAACTTTGTCCCACTACGCGGAAAGGCTCCCACACAAGCGGATACCATGGATCACCGGCTATGATGCTAGAAGCCGTTGCATCACAAGATCTTTGGATATGGCATGAATTATTTGGTATGTCGGGTTCACACAACGATATATTGTTTATCACCCGCCCCTCTTCAGCGATCTAATAAACGGTGTGGGTCCTAAAGGAACTTTTTTTTTGTAAATGAAGTTGAACACAAGTACGGGTACTATCTTGTTGATGGAATTTACTGTAACAACTCGCATTTTTTGTTGTTAATTTATTTCCGTTTATTTTGTTTACACTTGTCTTTGTAATCCGAGATTCGATAATGAAGGATGGTTTCTGTTAACTAGTTATATTTTTTCACAACTATATTACATCTAAACACCTATTAAACGCAACGCTAACTCATCGTAATCGGAAGTAATTATGTTATCTAAAGAGCCGAGTGTGTTGTTAAATAATAACCACTTGTGCCTTCGACATCGCTTATCTCATCGCATCTCAAATGGCATTTAGTTATGTTACGTTATGTTAATTATATGTTATGTATGCTTTATGGTTTATGATTATACTCGTTATCGCATCGCTCTCGCTTATTCGAATCTCTAAATCGCATTTATTTAATAACACGACGCTTAACGCGTAAAATGAACACCAAACGCGTAAATAACGAACAAAACTTCGCCATTAGGCTAAGTTCGACCGAACTTGGGCATCCCAAGTTCGCCCGAACTTGCTCAGGCCATCAAATACCAAAATCCATAACAAGTTCGCTCGAACTTTAACCTTTGAAGCAGAACTGGCCAAGTTCGCCCGAACTTGTGCCAAGTTCGCTTGAAATTGTGTCAAGTTCGGCCGAACTTGGTCTCCACCAGCCCATTTCTCCTCCAACTATAAATACCCAGCACCCCCATTCATGCACTCCTTGCTGCAAGTTCGCCCGAAAGCTCCCAAAACCGAAAACCCTTGATTTCCAAGTAAGAATCAACCCGTTTTGATGCAAACAACAACGCTTTACAACGAGTTTTGCACAAGGATTACCTTCGTTTTCATCAAGTCTCTTCTGTTTATGAAAATCTTTATTCTTTTCTACGAAACTTCTGTTTTTCACTTAGTTCTACACTAAACGAGGGCATTTGGGCTTAGCTTTGGCTTCCCAAGCTAGAAATCTTTATGATTTCGACTCACCAAGTGCTGGATCTAAGTAAAACCTTTTAGAACCTTGATTTTACGCAAAATACGGACTAATGACGTATGTTTCGTTCACTATGAAGTGGAACAAGGCGTTGTCAAGCAAGATCTCAGATCCGGAAGCACAAGGACGATGTCGTCACCTTACACGAACTAGACTAACCCGTACGAAAAATAAAGTTCGCCCGTATTAGCCCGAGTTCCTATTAAGTGGCTAAAACTCGCTCCAAAAGACCTCTCCAGCCTATGTTTTGCTCAGTATCTTAAGGTTGGAGGGACAGACACTCGATTTCCTCAGCAAACGATGCGAAAACACACGATTTGGTGACCAAAACAGTCAAGTTCGCCCCAAAATGACCTAGTTCGCTCGAAGTTATCACATATTTGTGACCAACTTCGGCCGAACTTGTCCAAAATCCAATAAAATTGTCAAGTTCGCCCGAACTTGTACCTTTTTCTAAGAAAAAGGTACCAAGTTTGCCCGAACTTGTACATCCCAGAACTTTTCAAGCAAGTTCGCCCGAACTTGTCCTCTGCTCCTTCACTTTTCGACCGTTTCAACACTTCGGAAGACTGATGCACTTCTGTTCGCTTACAGGCTGAACCCACGCTCCCTTCAATCCATAGCAGATCCCATCTCTCTCTTAACGCACCGATTGTGAGTATACTTGAACCCTTTTTACGCTTAAACGCACTTTTGGGTGTCACATATGTTCCTATATCAAAACACATCACACAACTCAACGCTTATTCGCAACCCGCTATTACATGATTATACGTGAAATCTGCTGAATCGTATGTATTACTTGATTGCTAGTACGCCACCCTTAACATGATAGCTTGCTAGAGGTTGACCGGCCACCTGGAGGCCCGGGGTTGTTAAGGCTCGCATTTTATTTTCGCATTTATTTTCTTTTTAGGACGTGGACGCTTGTTCGGTGCCTCGCACTCGCGGTTTGATGATTTACTTGAATCTAAGTAGTTACATAGTTCACTTCTCTTACGTATGTCATGCGGTGTATGCTAACGCTTTTCTATCTATTATGTACGCACACCTAGGAATGAAGTTGTTAAGTTAGGGGTGAAACCCGCATCTTAATAACTAGTTCCACTCCTCGATTTTCAATGTCACCAAAATCTCGATTATTTCTATGATTTGGAACACGTAGTAACTGGAAGGATAATACCGTTAGCCGCTTGCGTTAAGAGCATATTTCTACTAGGCCAAAACATGGATCCAAATTCAAAGGATGGTCGAATCACTTTGGGTAGTCGCTGTCTCAAAACCCAGGACGCTCCCAATTGATTTAAGCCTACAATCGCCGATTTTACACATCATCGAGTTTTATTATTTATTATTTACATGTTTAAATTGTGAATTTTATGCTTTATTGATTTCTCGATTTTTCGCTTTTACGCTCTATCTATATATGCACAACTCACACAGCTCTCGTAATCTAAAGCGCTAATTAATCACCAACCAAACTAAAACGCTCAACCCGCTTACGCGAATGTCCTCATACGTGGTATTACTCGCTTATCTCGCTTATACTACATATGCGCTACGCATGTTCGAGTAAAATTTGGAGTCTATTGATGAGTCAATGTGAAATCTATGAATACGTGCAAAATATATGCTTAAGTGACTTACGTGCTTATGTGCTTACATGCTTATGTGCCTACGTGATTATGTGCTTACATGCTTATGTGCTTATACGTGATTACGTGCTTTTGTGCCCTGCTTGAATAATACTAATAATAATAAGTAGTAAAACACTAAACTTTTAAACACAAACCTCTTATAATCGAATCTCATCCAATCTAACCCTTCGTGTAGATGTCTTCTTCGCGATCTCACACTTGGAAGAACATCCAGCGCAACACTGCTGACAAGCGTATCGCCTCACTCGTGGCCAAGCAGATGGCTAAGGTCATTCCCCAAATTGTTAGCGAAATTCAAGCAGTCAGCAGCAATTCCTCGGTCGATTCCAAAACTGACGCACCAAAGTCCTAGTTCAGCTTCAAGCAATTCAAAGTGTGCGGACCTCGTACTTTCACCGGCACGGACGGACCAAGTGTGATGTTCCATTGGTTCGTTTCCATTGAGGTCACCTTCTGCCAGAGCGGATGCCCCGAATCTCTCTGCACCATCAACGCTACCGGTGTGTTCCAATCAAGGGCACTTGATTGGTGGACCGCAGAGCGCAACAGGTGCGGAAATGATGAAGCCTACGGGCTCACGTGGGAGGAACTCAAGGCAGTTATGGTGAAAGAATTCTGTCCTCCCCACGAAATTCAGAAACTGGATAATGAATTTTGGGATATCAAGCAAGATGGACCCGACAATGCAGGTCTCACTGCCCGCTTCAAGCAGCTAAGTATCATTTGTCCCGATCAGGTGGACACCACGGGAAAAGCAATTAAAAAGTATCTTCGTGCTCTACCTGAGTGCGTTGCTGATTTCGTCCAAGCAGCGCGTACTACTACCATCGAAGAGACTTTTCAGCTTGTAGCCGAGATTAATGACAAACATGTCCAGGCTGGATACTTCAAGAACAACAAAGTCGTGAATTAGGCTACCACCGAACCAAGTGCTACTATCGAGTCGTCTCAAGAATCAAAGTTCAATCGCCGAGGTCGCAAAAGAGTGAACCTAAGCAAGAATTGTGCAATGGTTGCACCGTTGAACTCTCAGCCTGCTCCAGCCGCTACACCAAACGCACCTCCTGCTAAGCGTGCGTACACTGGTCCTCACCCACTGTGCCCTAAGTGCACATATCATCACGCGGTAGGAGGCAACTGTCGTTTCTGTACCAACTGCAATATCTACGACCACTTTACTGTCAACTGTCGTACTGGACTTTGTCAGCAAGCTCCTCAAGCACCAGCAGCACTACCAGCTCCACCTCGTGCTCCTCAAACCAACCAGCAGCAGCCCCAGCAGCAAGTACCAGTCCCAAAAGCACGTGCTTGCTACACTTGCGGTGATCCGAACCACTTTAGCAATGTCTGCCCAAACAAAGTCGTGAAGCAAGAACCACAGCAGCAGCCTCAGCCACAACCACCACAGCCGCAGCAACAGCGACAACCACATGTTGTGCGTGGAAGAGCCTTCAATCTTAATCACCGCCAGGCTCAGAACGAAAACAATGTTGTCAATGTTACGTTCCTTCTTAGTGGTATTTATGCTTCTTGTTTATTTGATACTGGTGCCGATAACTGTTTTGTGTCGTTAGAATTCGAAAAACTTTTAAAATGTAAACGCGCTAAACTCCCAAAGACTTTCGATGTTGAAGTCGCCACCGGAAGGACCGTTACTGTAACTCTGTCTTACGTGGTTGTATTCTTGATCTCAACAACCACACCTTCTCGATCCATCTCATACCTATGTAATTAGGTAGCTTCGATATCATAGTAGGCATGGATTTCCTTCGTGAAAATCATGCTGAAGTTGTCTGTTATGATAAGATGATTCGTTTTCCTCTCTCAAACGGTGATCAACTACATGTTTACGGTGAAACGCCCTCAAAGAATTTGATGCTTATGTCGTGTACCCAAGCAAGCAAGCATTTGCGCAAGCAGTGCGTTGCATTCCTAGCCCACATCGTGAACCCGGAGAAGGAAAAAAAAAACCTTGAAAGACGTACCCGTTGTTTGTGAATTTCCTAAAGTTTTTCCCGACGGTTTACCCAGTTTACCCCCTACTCGTGATGTTGAATTTCGTATCGATTTAATTCCCGGTGCTACTCCTGTCGCTAAAGCTCCCTATCGCCTTGCACCATCCGAAATGCGCAAGCTATCAAGCCAGCTTCAAGAGCTTCTTGATAAAGGCTTCATACGCCCGAGCACTTCGCCATGGGGCGCACCCGTTCTTTTTGTAAAAAAGAAAGATGGGACGTTCCGAATGTGCATCGACTATCGTGAACTTAACAAACTCACGATAAAGAACCGATATCTTCTTCCTCGAATAGACGATTTGTTTGATCAACTTCAAGGTGCTACTTGTTTTTCGAAGATCGATCTACGTTCCGGTTATCATCAGTTACGAGTGTTAGAAGAAGATATTCTGAAAACCGCCTTTCGTACTCGTTATGACCATTTTGAATTCGTGGTCATGCCATTCGGTCTCACAAATGCACCCGCGGTCTTTATGGATTTGATGAACGGTGTGTGTAAAGCCTTCTTGGATCGTTTCGTCATTGTGTTTATCGATGATATCCTTATCTACTCGAAGTCGAGAGCGAACACGCGCGACATCTCTGTTTAGTTCTCGAACTTCTTCAAGGAAATCGCCTTTATGCTAAGTTCTCTAAGTGTGAATTCTGGCTCGAAGAAGTCCAATTCCTCGGTCATATCATTAATAGTCAAGGAATTCACGTCGGCCCTGCAAAAATAGAAGCTGTAAAGAGTTGGATTACGCCAAAAAACGCATCTGAAATCCGTTCTTTTCTTGGATTGGCGGGTTACTACCATCGATTGATCGCCGATTTTTCAAAAATCGTTGTACCTCTTACCGCTTTAACTCATAAGGACAAGCCTTTTGTTTGGGATTCCAAACAAGAGGAGCTTTTCAAACTCTCAAGCGTTTGCTATGCCACGCTCGCGTACTCGCTCTACCCGATGGAAACGACGATTTCGTTGTTTATTGCGATGCCTCTAATATTGGTCTTGGTTGTGTTCTCATGCAACGAGACAAGATTATCACGTTTGCGTCTCGACAACTCAAAATCCATGAGAAGAACTACACTACCCACAATCTCGAACTCGGTGCAGTTGTTTTTGCATTAAAGATATGGCGACACTACCTTTACGGTACCAAGTGTACGGTCTTCACCGACCATAAGAGCTTACAGCATATCTTTAATTAGAAAGAACTGAACATGCGCCAACGCAGATGGGTTGAACTTCTCAGCGACTATGATTGCGAGATACGCTACCATCCTGGCAAAAACGTTGTAGCTGATGCCCTCAGTCGACGAAGCTATTTGTATAGCGTTCATAACTCTCAAGCTTTGAATAATCTCGAAATTTTAATACGCGCCACCCAGTTTGTTTGTTTCAATGAGATATCCAGCAAGAAGAAATGAAATGTGGAGCCGAAACCCAACTCGTAGCTAAACCTAATGGTATTTATTATTATCTCAATCGTATTTGGATTCCTAGCCGTGACAATCTTCTAGAATTGCTAATGACCGAAGCTCATAAATCTCGATACTCCATTCACCCCGGAGCCAAAAAGATGTACCAGGACCTTCGTCCTAAGTATTGGTGGTCGGGCAAGAAAAAGGATATTGCTTTATACGTCTCAAAGTGCTTAACTTGTTCGAAAGCTAAAGCAGAACATCAGAGGCCCTCTGGTTTGCTCGAACAAACCGAAATCCCGATGTGGAAGTGGGAGAGTATAGCCATAGACTTCATTACGAAACTCCCTCGCACCTCCTCTAGTCATGATAACATTTGGGTTATCGTTGATCGTCTTACTAAATCCGCTCACTTTATTGCCATACAAGAAGACTACAAGGTTGAATGATTAGCACGAATCTATACCGACGAAGTCATTTGTCGACACGAGACGGCTCGTGACATCATCTCTGACCGTGATGTCACTTCACCTCACGTCTCTGGGAGACTTTTCAATCCGCTCTCGGTACTACGCTTAATCTTAGTACCGCTTTTCACCCTCAAACCGACAATCAGACTGAGCGCACGATCCGCACCCTCGAAGACATGTTTCTTGCGTGCATCATAGATTTCGGTGGTAATTGGGATACGCATTTACTTTTAATAGAATTCTCGTACAATAATAGTTATCATACTAGTATTCAAATGGCACCTTTTGAGGCATTGTATGGAAGAAAATGTTGATCGCCTATTGCATGGCACGAGATCGGAGAAGCACAAATCACCGGTCCCGAGTTAATACAAGAAACGACAGACAAGATCCTCCAAATCAGAGACAATCTCTTGAAAGCTCGGAGTCACCAAAAGAGTTATGCTGATAAACGCCGCAAGCCCCTACAGTTTGAAATTGATGATTATGTACTTTTAAAGGTTGCGCCCTGGAAGGGAGTGATCCGATTTGGAAAGAAAGGGAAACTAGCGCCACGATACGTGGGTGTCACACCCCAACCGATGGCGGAAACATCGGGGTTAGTGGCACTAGGCGACCAAATTGATTTCACGAGATGTTCCATAACAATCATTTAACATATCACAACCTGCTTAATATCCCATACTATTAAACGTAACATTTAAACAATTATTACAAAATGGAGATTTCTCATAAAATTCAACTGGGATCGATTTACCCTAGATTTCATACAAAAGTTCCAAATCTGAATTACATCAACAAACTAACTAAACAAAACTAAACTACGCTAAGCATGCAACATCCAAGCATCCATAGCTAAAATCCTAAACCTGTTACATACGTTAAAATACATGCCAATACAATTAAGTAAAGGTGAGCATGCAGGTTTAAGTACTACTAGCATAATCGAGAAAGCGTTCGCGAAATAATCTAACTACATAGCATGATACACCGAAACATTTTCACACAGATTAACATAGGCTTATTTCTCATGCTAACTACCGTGAGAAGGCTTGCGCATCCATCCTAACTAGACCCTGTCGGGTGTAAGCAACACTCTAGTACCATACTAGCTAAGGAAGCAAGTTTACGAAAATAAGTCCTAGTCACATGTTTCTAGTATCACATATTGAGCATACACAATCAGATTATTTGCGTGTGATAAACAATTTGGTTTGTGATGTGATTTTAATATAGGAACGTATGTAACACCCAAAAGTGCGTTAAAGCAAAAATGGGTCAAGTATACTCACTATGGGTGCGTTTAGGTAAGAGTTCGGGATCTGAGGAGAGTCGAGAAGAGCGCCAGATCAGCCTGCATATGCGAACGGAAGTGCATCAGTCTCCGAAAAGCTGAAACAGTTAAGTTTTGGTTGGGCAGTAGCCAAGTTCGGGCAAACTCGTGTGTAAACACACAAGTTCGAGCGAACTTGTAGGTTTGGTGGGTTGTGAGTCAAGTTCGGTCAAACTTGAGGAGTTTCCTTAGGAAACTTGTCAAGTTCGGGCGAACTTGTAAGAAAACTTCACTGAAGCGACAAGTTCGGGCGAACTTGCTTGATTTCTTGGGAAATTAGGCAAGTTCGAGCGAACTTGTGAGAAGATTGGTGAAATTGGCTCAAGTTCGGTCGAACTTGACCCATTTGGGTACAAGTTCGGTTGAACTTGACCTGTTGTGCTGGTGATTCTCGAGCGAACTTGATGTTTTCGGGTCCAAAATATTGCGTTTTCGCGTCGTTTGCTGAGAAAAATCGAGTGTTCATCCCTCCAACCCTGTGCTACTGAGCAAACTTAGGTCGGAGAGGTCTTTTAGAGCTTAGCCGTTTTACAAAAGCGTGGTCTAATCCGGGCGAACTCGGGGTTCGTTTGGATTAGTCCGGCTTGTGTAAACCAACATAAACGTCCTTGTGCTTCCAGATCTGGGATCTTGAATGATAGATGCTTCATTTCATATCAGAAGATGAACAAAACATCTTCGAAAGTCCGTATTTGGTGTAGAAATCAATGTTTATCAAAGTTTTTCTCATATCTATAACTTACAAGCCGAGATCTTTCAGATCTCGTGTTTGGGAAGCCTCTGCTAACACCAAACGAACTCGTATTGAGTAGATCTAAGCTTAAAACAGAAGTTTTGGAAGAAAAAGACGAAGATTTTCGTAAAAGAATGAGTTTTGATGAAAACGAAGGCTATCCTTGTGCCAAAATCGTTGTAAACGTTTGTAAAACGTTGTTGAACATCATCGCAGTTGAAATCGGTTTGATCCTTACTTAGAAACAGAGGGTTTCGGGTTTCGGGAGCTATGGGCGAACTTGCAGCAAGTTAAAATGAGAGAACAGAGCTTGGTATTTTATGGAGAAAGCAAAAAGGTGAGCTGGTGGAGCCAAGTTCGGCCGAACTTGCATGAATATCATGCAACTTGTAAGAATCTGAGGGAAGAATAGCCAAGTTCGGCCGAACTTGACCTCCCTGAGGTTAAGTTCGAGCGAACTTGAAGTTTGAGAGAGGTTAATTGGGCCAGTCAAGTTCGGCCGAACTTGGTAACACCAAGTTCGAGCGAACTTGACCCAAAAGTTGGGTTTTCTTCATTTGTTTCGCGTTAAGTGTTCGTTTGGTTATTCGGTTCGTATTAGTTAGTTATATTAAGCGTTAAATTAAAGCGTTAAGCGTTATAGTTGATATAATAGTGCGATTTAGCGATTCGAGTGTGCGAGAGCGATGCGATTGCGATTGTAATCATAACCAATAACACACATAATTAATATAATACCACGTAAATAAGTGCGATTCGTGATGCGATAGATTAGCGATGCGATTTAATAAGCGATTAGATGCTTTAATGACGTCAAACACCATAATTACTTAACATAAACTTTATTATAAACCGAATCTCGAGATTACAAAGGTAGATAAACGGAAAAGCAAAATGGAAAGATAACAACAAATTTTCGAGTTGTTACAGTGGGTCCCTTTAAGATTCTGGAAAGAATTGGCAAAGTGGCCTATCGACTCGAACTACCAGCAGAACTCAACAACGTACATCTGACTTTCCACGTCTTAAACCTCAAGAAATGCCTAGCTGAAGAAAATCTTCATGTACCACTTGAGGATTTGCAAATAAATGAGACCCTTCATTTCGTGGAAAAGCCAGTAGAAATCATGGACTGAGAAACCAAGAAACTTCGACGCTCTCGCATTCCTATTGTGAAAGTCCGATGGGAAGGCAAACGCGGTGCTGAGCTCACTTAGGAATTGGAAAGTGATATGAAAGCTAAATATCCACATCTATTTGTTACGGCCACTACTTAAATTTTGGGACGAAATTTTCTAAAGTATGGGAGACTGTAACAACTCGCATTTTTCGTTGTTAATTTATTTCCGTTTATTTTGTTTACATTTGTCTTTGTAATCCGAGATTCGATAATGAATGATGGTTTATGTTAACTAGTTATATTTTGTCACAACTATATTACATCTAAACACCTGTTAAACGCAACGCTAACTCAACGCAATCGCAAGTAATTATGTTATCTAAAGAGCCGAGTGTGTTGTTGAATAATAATGACTTGTGCCTTCGACATCGCTTATCTCATCGCATCTCAAATCGTAGTTAATTATGTTAGGTTATGTTAATTATGTGTTATGTGTGCTTTATGGTTTATGATTATACTCGCTATCGCATCGCTCTCGCTTATTCGAATCGCTAAATCGCATTTATATAATAATGCGACGCTTAACGCTTCGCTAAAACGCTTAACGTATCTATCTAATACGAACTGAATCGCCAAATGAACACCTAACACGTAAACAACGAACAAAACTTCGCCATTAGGCCAAGTTCGGCCAAACTTGGGCATCCCAAGTTCGCCCGAACTTGATCAGGCCATCAAACGCCAAAATCCATAACAAGTTCGCTTAAACTTGAACCTTTCAAGCTGAACTGGCCAAGTTCGCCCTAACTTGTGCCAAGTTCGCTTGAAATGGTGTCAAGTTCGGCCGAACATGGTCTCCACTACCGATTTCTCCTCCACCTATAAATACCCAGCACCGCCATTCATGCACTCCTTGCTGCAGGTTCGCCCAAAAGCTCCCAAAACCAAAAACCTTGATTTCCAAGTAAGAATCAACCCGTTTTGATGCAAACAACAACGCTTTACAACGACTTTTGCACAAGGATTACCTTCGTTTTCATCAAATCTCTTCTGTTTATGAAAATCTTCATCTTTTTTACAAAACTTCTGTTTTTCACTTAGTTCTACACTAAACGAGGGCATTTGGGCTTAGCTTTGGCTTCCCAAGTTAGAAATCTTTATGATTTCGACTCACCAAGTGTTGGATCTAAGTAAAACCTTTTAGAACCTTGATTTTACACAAAATACGGACTAATGACGTATGTTTCATTCACTATGAAGTGGAACGAGGCATTGTCAAGCAAGATCTCAGATCCGGAAGCACAAGGACGATGTCGTCACCTTAGACGAACTGGACTAACCCGTACGAATCATCAAGTTCGCCTGGATTAGCCCGAGTTCCTGTTAAGTGGCTAAAACTCGCTTCAAAAGACCTCTCCAGCCTATGTTTTGCTCAGTAGCTTAAGGTTAGAGGGATGGACACTCGATTTCCTCAGCAAACGACCCGAAAACGCACGATTTGGTGACCAAAACAGTCAAGTTCACCCCAAAATGATCAAGTTTGCTCGAAGTTGTCACATAATTGTGACCAACTTCGGCCGAACTTGTCCAAAATCCAAGAAAATTGTCAAGTTCGCCTGAACTTGTACCTTTTTCTAAGTAAAAGGTACAAAGTTCTCCCGAACTTGTACATCCCAGAACTTTTCAAGCAAGTTCGCCCGAACTTTACCAAATCCAAGAGATTTGGTACAACTTCACCCGAACTTGTCCTCTGCTCCTTCACTTTTCGACCGTTTCAGCACGTCGGAAGACTAATACATTTTTGTTCGCTTACAGGCTGAACCGGCGCTCCCTTCAATCCATATCAGATCCCATCTCTCTCTAAATGCACCGACTGTGAGTATACTTGAACCCTTTTTTTACGCTTAAACGCACTTTTGGGTGTCACATATGTTTATATATCAGAACAAATCACACAACTCAACGCTTATTCGCAACCCGCTATTACATGATTATACGTGAAATCTGCTGAATCGTATGTATTACTTGATTGCTAGTACGCCACCCTTAACATGATAGCTTGCTAAAGGTTGACCCGCCACCCGGAGGCCCGGGGTTGTTAAGGCTCGTATTTTATTTTCGCATTTATTTTCTTTTTTGGACGTGGACACTTGTTCGCGTGCCTCACACTCGCGTTTTGATGATTTACTTGAATCTAAGTAGTTACATAGTTCACTTCTCTTACGTATGTCATGCGGTGTATGCTAAACGCTTTTATATCTATTATGTACGCACACCTGTATGCTCACCCTTACTTAATTGTATTGAACGTTTATTTTAACATATGTGACAGGTTGATGACTTTTGCTGCAATGGATTTAGGATCTATCTTTAGAAACTCATGTAATAGAAATCTAGGGAAGATCGAATTGGATATGTTTGAGAGATTGTTTGATATTTGTAATAATTATTTGAGGATTTTATGTTTAAAAGTATGGGATATTGAACATTTAAATATTATCGCTTAAATAGTTGTTATGGATTCTCTTGAGCAATCTGCTTCGCCTACTGCCGCGCCCCGATGTTTTCGCCATCGGTTGGGGTGTGACATTTACCCTGAATGGGCTGTTTTTGTGAAATCATTTTCACGAGATGGAACCCTAGATCCAAAAAGAATAAAGTTTAACAAGGTTCAGATGGGGGCACGCAAAGACATCGAGCGAGCGTTTGGTATGTTACAAAAAAGGTGGAAGATATTAAGCATTCCTTGTCGATTATATGAAAAAGATCAAATAGGAAACGTGATGTAGGCATGCATCATTCTACACAACATGATTTTAGAGGATGAAGGGTGTGCGGTGTTGAATATTATCCCGACGAGACTCCTCCAAATAATGTAGACATTAGTAACGATGAGAGAGGGCTGAACAAACATCTAATCCAGTCAAGACAAATAAGTTCAAATCTTCGATCTGATTTGGTAGAGCATGTTTCGACGCTTCCTAGATTCGACTACATCGACAACGAAAGCGAAGATGATTAATTTTTTTAGTAATGTAAAATTTAATACTTATAATTATTTTTTTAGTTGTTTAATCTAAATTAAATTGTTGTTATGAAAATTTAATTAGTAAATACATAGAAAAAACATAAAATTACACTTGGCTGGCCACGCCAGCCCAAGTCACGCCACCTCACACCGCCAAAAACCCACGCCAATCATCACCCCCGGCTAGACCCCACATTCGCCACATGTGATCACAAGCTTCCAATTCAAGTACTACACATAGTCTAAGAAACAAACAAACACTATTTTTTTTGTTACAAATCTAGTTAAGCTCTTCCTCCAATGATATTTACCTTTAATTTTATTTTTTATCTATATTAAATTAAGCTATTATATATATACATGTTATGTATAAGGATTATTATTATATTAAGAGTAACGGGTTCACGTAGAAGCACCGGATGCAATATATCAAACATTAATGTTTTGCTCTAAATTTAACCATAGTTAAGAAATTAATTAGTTAGCTCTAGCGAATAACAGAAAGGAACCACGTTGATGGCACGTGAGCATCAAAGTAGGATCCACATGGATATTCATATTCCCCAAGTGGCATGCATAATTTTTTGTAATTTTGTGATTTTATATGACAAGAACTTTCAGGTTTACTTTTGTTATATATTATATGCCCCTTTCAATAATCAATCGGAATTATTACTTTTTGGATAGACAAATACATCATTTTCAAAATTTATTGTGTAAAAAAATGACATCAATTCGTATATTAAACCATCCGCTTTGTGTCGTCTTTGAGTCGTCCGTAGGATGTCGAAGAAAGAGGTTTGTTTGCAGATTGGACGAGAAGAGAGTAGGGGATGCATGTGGGCAACAAAAAGGTGTTTCTGAGGCTTTGTTATGTGGGTTTGGTTTGGGCATAGACGAGAAAAAAATGTTGTTACGTAGGTGACATGTACATACACTTTTTTCTCACTTAGACGGTGGGGTGGAGGCGGCTTGGGTTGGGGGTTTTAGTCGACACGTGGCGAATGTGGGCTCCACCAGGCCACCCCAAAAAAGGTGGGGTGTGGAACGGCGTAGCCTAACCGGCGTAGGTTGACATGTGAATATGTGTGTATTATATATATGACATTTATATATATATAAAACACAAAGTTATATAAATTTAAAAATTAAAGTTGCATAAAATCCTAAAAAAAATTTAAAAAAAATCTACTTCTTAATTCCTAAAAAAATAACTTAATAAATCCTAAACAATAAAAAAAACTTCATAATAAATCCTAATTTTTTTTACAAAGTACGGTAAATATTAAAGTGGGGAACCCAAAGAAATTCCACATTCCCGTCGTGCCTATACTCGATCTTCGTGAACTCCACTCGATCGTCGTGGGTCAAGTCGCCCGCAGGGACACGGTCGAAAAAAACTTTAAACCGATCCAGCTTCGGTTTTAGCTCATGCCACTTATGTTGACACACGTTAAGTTGTGACGCGTGTTTCCGACATGTTGGTATTGCTGAAACACTTGTGTCCAATAGGCGGTTTGACCATGACGTAGGGTTCGTTGTGTGTCAAAGATTGACGTCACTAACGCTATTTCCTCCTCCTGGGTCCAATGAACCATTTTCGTTTTTGGTGTGGTTTTGGATGAAGGTTTGTGTTTGGTTTTGGTTTGAAGAAAGTATATGTTGATGCACTTGGTGTTCGTCACTTGTTGAATAGGCTAGATTGAGCGTGTGTTGAATATTGTATAGGTTAGAATTGAACACACGATCAAAATACGGAGCGTATAGTGAAAATGGGAACAAGTTCGCCCGAACTTGACCTGTGATGGTCAAGTTCGCCCGAACTTGGCATGTGATGGTCAATTTCGCCCGAACTTGGCATGTGAAGGACAAGTTCGCCCGAACTTGTCCATGACACATTCCGGGCGAACTTGTAACCATATATATAGGTGTGTGTTCATTTTGTCATTTATGTTTTTGCAATCCCTACGGGGAGGTGCTGCCGGATTCTCTCCAGGAACTCCGGCAGCTGGACTTAAAGATGTATACTCTTTCGGTATGAATGAAGACTGTAGGACCGATCCTCGATGCTAAGGAACCTAAATTTGATATCTAACGTCCATAATAGCGGAAATATTACGTCGTGTTTACCAATAGACAAGATTTAATAAGTTAATCGTCAGTTTTATTCATCAAACGTTCTGGTTATAAACTGACAGAGCTTCGCCTCCAAGATGCCAACTTTACAAATGAGGATCACAAGCTAGGTATTTATAGGCAAGCAAGTTCGCCAATGAGGGACACAAGTTCGGCCGAACATGCATACATGAGACACACATGGGCGAACTTAGCTAAGCTAACCATAAATACTTCCTATACCTAGCTTATTCAGCTCTATACTATACAGACTCGATATAAGACTAAGACATAGACATTATGCACCAACAGACTCTCCCTTGGATATCGTCTTCGTCTTGTATCAGTCTTCAAAACTCTGTCTTCATATAAACATTAATGCACACACCGAAGAAGTTCTTGAACGGCTCCTTCGTCGTTCTTGCTTTGGATCACGCGTTTGATCAGTTGGCGTGGTCTTTTAAAATCAGCAATTCTTAGAGAACTTTGCCTTACCGCTTTTTCCGTTCTTTCTTTAATCGCCTCATTTCTGTTTTCCTCCTTTAAAAACTTAACTCTCTCCAGATCCCTCCACTTCGTTGCCACATCTTTCCAGAATTTACTTCATGCGCATAACAAACATTCACAAGCTTTTGAAACTGCATCGCTTGTATCTTTTCTCGTTCTTCAAAAACAATCTTGTTATAGAACAAGGTTTTGATGTCTTCTCTCGAGCAGTTCACAAGCCACATAGGATCTAGAATCCTTATCGTCCTCCATAAACCCCTCATGCCCTGATAACCCATCACTTCAACCCGTTCCTTGGTAATATCCAGATGTTCTTCAAACTTTAGCACAATCACAGCTTCACACGTTGCTGGATCAATCTGCCACCACTTGAACAAAGGATAGAAGTCTTGTTCAATCGGCATTAGCGGCATATTTCTCATGGCTCTTGGACGTTTCATAATTAACGTTATGTCCTTTTCTCCAGTTACCTTGTTTATCTTAACTCTGCGACCAGGGATAAAAGGCTTCCAATAATTCCAACCTTTAACCGCTTCATACTTAATCATTTTCCACAATAATTGATCAATCGGCTTCATGTGATATGTAACATTCACCCTCTGTACCAACTCTTCTACATCCCAATACGGTAATGTCTTGAAATCAGCAAGGTATTTAAAGTATTGCACTCCAAACTCCCTTTTAATTGCATATACGTTAAGCTCTTTAAACCATCCCCAGCTCAAAATATCACCCAAAGAAACGTCTTTGTCTCTGGCAAAGGATGCTAGTGGACGCCTAAACTTTCGTTCAAGTGGCATCTCTTTGAACCAAGACTTTCTCGCTTGAGTTATGTCACACCCTCAATTTCCACTTGCGGAGTTTTACCGCGAGGCGTGTGAAGAAACCAGAATCTGAGACACTAGTAACATCGAACGACTCTATATGATAGTTTATACGTTTTCCAAAATCATTTGTTTAACCATTCATAGTTATTTTTAAATTGTCTTAGTTTGGTTTCAATGTTTAGCGGAAGCATTAGTTTTAAAGTTGAGCGGAAGCATTAAAGTAAAGTAAAGGAACGGGCGCCAACACAAACGCCAAAACTAAAGAAAAACCCAAACAATTTCGTAAATGAGACTTGATAAAAAGATGTCTTGATCAATGCAAGTGAGTGCACCTAGAGCTCCTAGCGTCCTGAGAAACATGTAAAGAAACAAATGTCAACATTTAAGAAGAGTGAGTTCACAGGTTTTTATAAGTTCATTAGTTCGGTTATAAGTTTGTTTCCCCTGTTATCCCTATCCCGGAATAACGATATAGTCCCATTATTCCTAACCCGGAATAATAATAATGTTGGTTCCATTATTCCTAACCCGGAATAATACTGTTGTTGGTTCCATTATTCCTAACCCGGAATAATATTGTTGTTTCGTAATTAAGTTCAACGTTAACATGTAGGTAGCGAGCCTAAAGTTATGTCACATAAGTGTTCGCGATCGAAGCTGACTGTTGTGCCTCCGTGTTGCCAGGCCTATCACTGACCATGGCGAAAGTTAGGCCAAATTATTCACCCGTTGACCATACCCGGTCGGCTAGCGCGACTAGCTCGGGTGGGGCTTGTCGGGCCCACTAGTACTACTTATAATTTCCCCGCTATCTAACCCAATACTAACGATCCGAGAGTTTGTCGAGGACTTCCGTGATATAGCTGCTTAGTGACCATAACGTACATTAACATTAACTTAGTTACCTAATAGTTTAACGACGTTAATTTCGTATAACGTAAAGAGATAGAGTTGTAAAGTGTATACATGTTTCTCTCCCTGTTGTTTAAAACCGGATAAAATAGGGGCCGTGAACTCACCTTTAATTGCTCGGTTAGTGTAACACAGAAGTAGCAAATAATGGGACCGCTAATCGCGTCCTAACAAGTCAATCGATTTAAAGTTAGTGTGTGAACACACTGATACAAACCATACACATAACTAACCAACAATGCGGCACACACAATAACAAATTCGAAAACACAATCATGCATGCAAAGTATTATCATACCAAAATAGTGATCAAACCAACTTATCATGAACACAAATACACTCATACAACACTTTGGTACACACATTCGCAAGTTATCAAGTTTCAGCTTGTATCTCATAACTAGGCTGTTTTCGAGGATTTTTATAAAATAGTTCCAACGTTCCAAAAATTCCAATTTTTTTACAGAAGGTGTCAACTAAACTGTAGAATTTTATATAAATTTTTCAAGTCCTAACACTTTACCAATTATTCATAAACATTTATATACTAGGCTGCAGTCAGATTCGTCGCTTTCTGACTGCAGCCCACGGGAGAATTTATTTAAAAATCATCGTTCATCCAATTAACAAAATTCCAGTGGGAGTTTCCCGGATATTTCCATCTTCAGTTGCTGTACAAATTTCGTGACCCAACCCTCTACAGATTATGAGATCCGACTCGACAAACAACTAACAAATTTTCAGAATTTACACAGCTTCAGTTACAAATGACCACTTAAAAATATCAAACGACCTCAGAAAAATATGAATCCAGTGCCATTAGAAGCATTTTTCAAAAATATACGTTTTAGGCTTCAGAAAATCCGCTTTTCAATAAATAATAACCAAGTTACAGCCAATTGAAGTTGGCTGTAAACACCATTCAGCATCCTGTTTTCGACTTTTATCGCAATAGAACACGCTTAAACAATCGAGACGTTAAATATAAATGATCAAGAACAGATTTATTAGTCACATATCATCATGTACATCATACTCATGCAAACCCTAATCATATAATATGATTTTTATCACAAAACGCAGCCTATGATTCTTGTATCCAACTAAACATCATAATCGCAAAACTTGAACAATTAATCGAACTAAACATCATAACACTTTCATAACAATGATTCTACCATTACATACAAGCATGATCAAGAGTTCATAAACCCTAATGAGATTTGCAAAATAATTAAAATCCTAACCTTGATACGATGAAGATTAGCGAACCGGGAACGAGATTGGAATCAATCCGGGAATTGAAGAGGTTGCGACCGTGAGAGAGGGGGGGGCTGCCGTCGGCTATCTTTGCTAGGGTTTCTTGTTTGTTTTTTTTTTTTTTTTTTTGAAACCAATACACATGCATGCCTGTTTATACATAACAAGGAAAAAGAAAAGGAGAAGGGGTGGGGGTGTTTTGCGGCCGCAAGGGGGGTTTGGGTGGTAACTTGGGCCTCAAGTTTAGGCTAGTTACTTGGGCCACAAGGAAGTGAGGTCGACACGTTTCGCGGCTCGGTTCGGTTGGGATTCGGCTATTTATTTAATATATATATATTTTTTATAAACAAATAATCACGAAATCAAAACATGATATAATAACTCACAAAACTTGTAAACGTCCAATAACACATAGCACGTAATTCACTCGATAAGTTCACAAAGTTAGCGTAGTTATTTCGAGCGCGTAATTTAATTCTCCGAATTAAATTAGCGTAGGAATGAATAACCGTGAAGTAGTGCGTTTAAGATACTTGAAAAACCGGGATGTCACAAGCTATTTCTTCTTTGGTCATGGGCTTAGGAACTTTACCCTCTCGAACTGATTCAGCAATCCTTTCCTTCAACATATCTTCATAAAGCTGCTTGTACATCTCTTCAATAGTAGGAAAACTATCTGAAATAGAACCGACGTACTTCGCTTTCTGATCTGATTCGTCATCTGAAGACCAATCTTCCACAATTACTCGATTGTATTCATCAGCTTTGAATCGTATGATATTAATAATCATTTGGCTCGAAAGGATTTACAGTCATCACATCCTCCTCAAAATCAAACTCTAACGATTCAGCTTCAACTTCGATCAATCTAGCTAAATCCTCCTTCGTGTAGTTATGTACATATTCACCTTCCTCCACGTTGTATTCTAACATTAACATTAAAGGCTTCGCGGGAATAGCAGCAACTGGCTTTGCAAAACGTTCAACATTTGCCATATCTATATCATCATCAGTTGGCCCTTTCTGCCTGACTCCCCCTGACTTTTATCTTCCACTCTGTTCGATTCATCGTTCATTAAGGCAGTAAAATCAAAATCATCAGAGATTTTGGTTTCAGAAACTCTAATACCAACATTACCCTGATCATCGTCATCATCATCATCATCACCAACATTCCAATCCTCGTAACTTCCTTCCTCTTCATCCTCTTTATCATTTTTCTCAGCTTCTTCATCGTCTTTTTTCAGAAGCATATAGATTAAGCTTGACAGATTCGTCAACCTTTGGAATATCAGACTCAGAAGCTTTCGAAACATCTTCAATTGGCTTCTCTATAGCATCAGAAGACTTAGGAGCTTCACCTTCAACTCCTTTACCTTTGCGACTCTCAGCTAATTCTTTTTCAGCTTGTTCCTTAGCTTCCTGTTGATCTAGACGATCATATTCAGCGATGAAGTCGATACCCAGTGCATTAGATAACACTTTCTGCATCCTCGAGAATCTTTGATCATTTAGTGCTTGAATTGACTTTAACTCTGAAATTTCTGTCTGCATTTTCTCATTTCCGTCCTGCAGACTCTCAATCAAGGCTTTAAAGTACTCTCTTTCATTCTCTAACACCTTCACCTTGTCATCCAACATTTCTTTTTCGACAGCGCTTTGATTCATCTTGTTAATAAGCTCTGTTTTTCAACTTCATTCTGTGCTACTTTTTCTTCTAACGCCTTCACGCGTTTTTCCAGAATTTCAACATTTGTTTCTGGGAAGAAATCGTTTAGATCCTGCAGACTTATCGGATCGTTGTGCATATCACTAAACACATTAGGCCCTCCTGGAGTCTTCGGTGTTGACTTTGGTGTTGCAGATTTTGTGTTGACTTCCTTGGAGTATAACTTTCAGGAACAGAAGTTGTTGGAGCAACATGAGATTCAATGATAGGAACTTCAACAAAGCCAGACACAGAGGTTCTTGTGTAACTCCTGGCCTTTCAGCTTCAGCATGAATAATAACAGGAGGTTCTTGTGGAGAAGGTTCTTGTGTGACTCCTTTCTCCTGAGCACCAGAAGGTTCTTGTGGGGCTTCTGTGCTTTTCAACGATCTTTTGTACCTCTTACTTACAGCCTTTTGCTCTTTCTTTAATTTTCTCTTTCCTTTAGTTTGAGGAGACCCTGTAGTCTTTGTTGACGAAACAGTCGCAGACTTAACACGTTTAGATTTCTTAGGCCTATCCTCATCGGACTCTTGTTCTACATTAGGATCAAAATCAGCATCCAATTCTCTTTCTTTTTCTGCTCTAATCTCTGCCTCAATCTTTTCTGGCTCTTTAGCAGGAATTTCTTTATCAGAATCATCTTCATTTTCAGAAGTAGCAGATATAACATCGTCTTGAATCGTTTTCACAGTCTCTTGACTCTCAATAACACCTGCAGCACTTGATCCAGCAACTGCTTCAACATTTTCAGGTTCATCTTCGTCAACAAGCATAGTTTCGACTTTCTTCGCAGCACGCTTCTTTTTAGGCTTATCAGCTTCTGCCTTTAAGAACCATTCGCTCCTAGACTTTGGTTTGAATTCCTTAAACCACTTCTTCTCAGCGTTAAGCTCTTTCTCATCATCGCTACCATCTTTCCTCCATTTGTTGTTTGGCGGTGCAATGTAATTAGAATCTTTGATCGCTCCGAATACAGGCTTTGCAACAGGAGCTGAAGCTTGCTTATGAAATTTGATTAGCTTCTTTACTGTGGTTTCATCAAGATGAACTAAGTATAAAACATCGTTCGGATCTCGTGCAATATTAGAATACTTCTCGTCAATCAACATTTGAACAAATCTTGGGTAAAGACACAATCTAGAATCCTCCATGTTCTTCGACATGTGCGTGAAAACTAACTTCGAGAAGTTAAACGGCTTTTTCAGAATCAGTGTCGTTGTCATGCAAGCTAAGTAATCTTGAACATCATCTAACCCTGCCTTGCGATGACTAAATGTATGAATTATGGCATGCATCACGAGCTTGTAGGGGTTTGGCATTTCCCCTTTCATCAGCGTCAGCTTGTTCACGCTTCCTTTGTAACCCATCCTGAAGAAACAACCACGCACCATCCTCTCATCAAGATAAATAGGATCATCTTCTTTATCATTGAACTGTAATACTCGGCGAATATCATCTTTCGTTACAGTAATCAGCTTAACTTCATTACCAACTTGCACGGTAGAAGTAATTGTCTTCTCATCAGCACTCAAACTTGCATTCATCCAGAAATGAACAATGTGTGATCGATACGACACTGTGCGCTCTGTAATCGCTATGCGAATAGGAATTTCTTCCAGAAACTTCAATATATATTGTATTCTTTAAGTGACGGACAGATCGTTTTGTCGAGCGTGATGCACGTGTTGTGAGTCTTCGAGAACTCTACTGAGATTACACGTGCTGGAACCTGTGCCTGAAAAATGACGCAAAACAATTAGCACGTTTATCGAGAAAAATCACAAAATTTTCTATCACTTTATCAAGTTCGGGGCGAACTTGATATATGTGTTACAATTTTCTAATTTCTTCAAGTTTTCCCGAACATGTTCTAAATACATGTTCAATAAAGAAAGATAAGTTCGGGCGAACTTACACATTTAACAATTAAGATATCATTAACATAAGTTCGATCGAACATGTATTTAACTTTCAAAACAAATTTTCAAGTTCGGTCAAATATACATTTTTAGCAGATTTAAATGATCTTTGATGCAAGTCCGGTCGAACTTGACAACAAGTTCGGCCGAACTTGTCATCTTCTCCAACCAAACCTGCTAACATGCCATTTATCCATTTCAGTTCAATCAAACATGATTACACGGTTGATTTTAAGTGTTGAATATGATTTTGAGTTCAATTTTGATCACAAACACCTAGAACTATCAGATTCGAGGTTTTAGATCTTGTTTGTTCATTAAAGGTTCAATTTACGGTTCAATATCCAAATAACTACCTCAGCCATTGTGGTTGGTGTGTAAATCACAAAGAACAATCGAAAATTTGGCAGTATCACGACTCAAAAGTGTCAAAATCACAAGATCTCTCAAATATGCTTAAGTTCGCTCAGAGGTTTTGAAAGCAGTTGAATGAGTTCGGCCGAACTTACTCAGGTATCTATACCTAGGTAAGTTCGGGCGAACTTACAAGCCCATTAACAAAGCCCAGACAAGCTCGGGCGAACATATGGAAAAAACAGCCATCTACAAGTTCGGTCAAACTTGCTTGTTTGTTAAACATGATTTGTTTAGCAAGTTCGGCCGAACTTGCCAAACCACAATTTCAAACTTTTTTTAATTTTTCAATTTTTCATTTTAACCCCTAAACTTCCACTTTTTACTAGTTATGAAAATCCACTCAGTTGACCAAGTCCAAGTTAATGACCTTGGTTCACCGATTTGTCTGCCGAGTCCAAGTTAATGACCCCAGTTTGACCTGTTACGAACAAACTGTTGACATTTTCAAAATCAAAGTTTCAAATTAATGAACTTTTTATCGTTTTGACTTTTCAGATTTTACAGATTGGCTCCCAGCCCGTTGTCAAAGAAATTCCCACCAGTTCTAGCATCTTACCAGACTTTGAAGATCCGTTCTCCAACATTGGTTTGCTGAAAACAATGTAGAAATAAAATCTTTTTGTATTTTTGCAAGATTATGCTAAAACACACTGAAAATCTTTTTGATTTTAATCTGTAAAGCTGAAATACTATGTACAGAACAATGTAAACTATGTACAAACATATTTACAGACATATTTTTGTGAATTCGTGTCTAAGGATCATATCAGTTAATTAAGACATATCACTAGTACCGTTGACCTTTAAATGACTTTAAGCTTTAAACTCGTTTACCTAGATTGTCAATATGTTTGTCCACTTAAACTTTACCACATTTCTCAACTGTTTCAAGATATGTTAAGGTATGATTTATGAAACTTGACTTATCTGTGGTTCCCACTTCTTGAAAACTCTCGTATCCAGATTCCCTAGATTTCATCTTACAGGTGAATATAGCGTACTTGATATCTGTATCTGGGTTATGCGAGACCTTGAGAGCTCAGGTTAGTACTACCGTACAGACAAAGAGATGAAGGCTCGTCTTTAAGGTGTGTTCCACTTAAGGAATCTTTTCAGCACTGCAAATGATTATATCTTTCGATACTTCTCAATATTGCATGCAGTTTGGGATTTTTTTTTGGCGAAAATATTATAGAACTTCTAGGCCATTGCTTCCGCAAAATTAGAAGAACTTGTATAATACCCCAGATATCAACTATCTATAAAGACCTCGTATCTCAGAATCAGGCAATCTTTCAAACAAATTTCGGAGTACTAAGTCCATCTATCCAAGATATGTTAATCCACAAGAATAAGCAGTTGTAAAATTTAGTTTATATCTCGAAAACAGTTTACTGAACGTGTTAAGCCTATCGACACATCCACAGTAAGACTCGTTTATCACTTTTTAAACTTTACATTTCTTTAGCATACTGTGATAGTCCACTGATGTACTATCATTTCCTTATATGCACTGAATTCTTTTTGTCTTTTACAATGTTTTGTACATTTTTGAATTTTTCATATGTATTTGGATTTCAAATTTTTCGAATGTTTTTGTATTTTCTCTAACATTTCTCCCTAAAATCAAAAACATCTTTTGGATTTTAGTTTTTAACAAAATTCTAAATTAGAAAGATATTTACAAACCAATGTGGATCACGCAAACTCGTCGTCCGATCCGTATTCAACCTCAGCGTCCGCACCTATCAGTAAATTTTTCATACCATTAATTCTCAGCAAGTATTTAAACCGTGACAAAGAAAATGGTTTGTTATAAAAATCAGCCTTTTGTTCGTCGGTCGATTTTTTCTATTCGCACCAATTTCTTTTCGTAGCAATCACGAATGAAATGATAACGAATTTCAATGTGTTTTGTACGTGAGTGATGAACCGGATTTTTAGTTATATCAATGGCTGCTTTGTTATCAACATACAGCGGAGTGTCAAGAAATTGCAGACCACAGTCTCTCATCTGCTGTTGAATCCACAGAATCTGTGAATAACAGGTGGAGGCCGAGATATACTCAGCTTCACAGGTAGAGAGAGCGACCGTAGTCTGTTTCTTACACTGCCAGGTTACCATTCTTGTTCCAAAGAACTGGCATCCTGCTGTAGTTGATTTTGAATTCAACTTATCTACACCAAAATCAGAATCAGCATAGCCTGTGAGGTAGAAATTGTCGTTCTTCGGGTACCACAAGCCGGTGCTTGGGCATCCTTTCAGGTATCTGAAGATTCGCTTCACGATCTGCATGTGTAAGATCCTCGGGCATGACTAATATCTGGCGCAGAGGCAAGTTGGATACATAATATCTGGGCGCGATGCCTTCAGATACATCAGCGACCCAATCATCGATCTGTATGACGTCTCGTCAACTTTGGCTCCAGTCTCGTCAACGCAAATGCCGTGATTAGAGCAAGAGGCATAGATAGAGGCTTCAAGCTTTCCATTCCAAACTTCTTCAAGATGTCGTGAACATACTTAGTCTGATGAATGAAAATACCATCCAGAAGCTGATCTACTTGCAAACCAAGAAATAACTTCATTTCGCCCATCGAGGACATTTCGAATTTCTTTTTCATGATTCCCTCAAACTCCTTGCAGAGACTATCGTTTGTAGATAATCAGATGACCATCAACTCTCTGGTGAAAAGAGTACTATCCACAGTTCCTCTAATAAAGCCGTTTCAGACGAGATGTTGCGATAACGTCTTGTACCAAGCTCTCGGGGCTTGGTGTAGACCGTAAAGAGCTTTATCCAGTAGGTACGCTTTCTTCTTGTTAAGTGGATCAACAAACCCCGGTGGTTGTCCAACGTACACCTTCTCGCGTAATTTTCCGTATAGAAAAGCCGATTTGACATCCAATTGATAGACTTTAAATCCTTTCCATGATGCGAAAGCTAGAAAGATTCGAATAGATTCCAAGCGAGCTACTGGTGCGTAGACTTCCGTGTAATCTATCCCTTCCTGCTGGTGAAATCCCTTGAGAACAAGCCTTGCTTTGTTACGAACATGAACCCCTTTATCATCACGTTTACACTTAAAGACCCATTTTGTATCAATTGCTTTCTGATTTTATGGTAGGTCTTCAAGCTTCCACACTCCCAACTTCTCAAACTGCAATAGTTCTTCTTGCATTGCTTGTACCCAGTTTTCAATAGCTAAGGCTTCATTAACTGTCTTTGGCTCAATCTGAGAGATGAAACATGAATTGAAGCAATAGTTCTGGGTTGGAGCAACGCGAATGTAAAAACAACTGAGTGCTTTGTTAATTTGCCCTCGAGTTCTAACACCAGTTTGAAGTTCTCCGATAATATTTGTTGACGGATGATAAGAATATGATCGCGGCAATTCTTCACTTGGAACATCTACTGAGTTTTGCTGATTCGTGATGTTGAGATCAACGACCAATTCAACGTTTGGAGAGCTTGATGAAGCTTCTTACTGTTGTTCGGGACTACAGATTGATTAAGAAGACTTGTTATCTGCTCCACTTCTTCATCTGAAGAAGATGATTCCCCATCAGCATCAAATGTTGGTGCTTCATCTGTGTCAGAATTCTTATTCTGAGGCATACTGGGCTCCATTGTTGTATTCACTAGTTCAGTAGAGGCATTTGTTGGAGGAGTAGCAGATGTTGGAGGAGTAGCAGATGTTTCAGAAACATTTTCAGCCGGAACACCACTATTGCTTGAACTTGCGCCAGAAGAAGATGGATCCAACGTGGGTTGATTAACCACAATTGGTCGAACAATTTGTTGATTTGCTGACCGGTGAAGATAATATAACGCTGCAACTTCTTCGTCAGACGGTTCTTTGGGCAAGTCAAATGACTTCCAAAGGTCTTGATAGTTAAACAGCCACGCGTCACCTTTCCTTTGAATAGGTTCGTATAGTTGAAACAATCCACGTGTTGTGCTTCAATAACCTTTCTCAATGAAGGAACATATACTCTTCTCAACGGACTCGCATATCCGACAAAGAAACCCTCAAGAGATTTAGCTCCGAATTTGCCATCTTGGTCTATTACGGTACATGGTGCACCGAATGGCTCTAAGAACTTCAAATTTGGCTTCCGTCGGTTTATCATCTCAAAACATGTTTTCTTTGTTGGTTTGACAGTGAGAACCCTGTTTAGCGTGTAGCAAGCCGCAGCAACTGCTTCACTCCAGAAGCTGATTGGAAGTTTAGAATCTGCAAGCATGGTTCTCGCAGTTTCAATCAAAGTTCTAGTTTTCCGTTCAGCTACTCCGTTTTTCTGTGGAGTATAGGGAGCACTTTTGCGTTGCAGAATTCCTTCATTTTGTTATTCTTAAACTTTGTGCCGTTTGTCACTTCTAATGTGTCTGACTGGCAGATGATAAAGGTTCTCGAGTTTCTTGAATAGAATAACCAAGTTCTCGAACGTTTCGTCTTTTGATTCTTGAAAGAATACCCATGAATATCTCGAATAGTCATCTGTCACGACCAAGCAATATAAGTCTCCTGAGATGCTTCGAACATTTACAGGACCAAATAAGTCCATGTGGAGACATTCTAAAGGCAACTTGATTGAGTTCAGAATTTTCTTCGGATGAGATTTCTTGATCTGCTTTTCCTTTTTGCATTCTAAGAAATGATCAGACATCTAAAAACTCCGAAGATTTACGCCTTCTACAAGATCATTATGAACCAAGAAATTCATTTTTCGCAAATGAATATTCCCCATCTTACGATGCCAAAGAATAGAATCCTTTTCAGTAGTCTTTGACACAAAACATTGTACTGGTTTTGATGAAGTGGTGGCAACACCCATATCAAGAACATATAGATCATTCTCTCGAGGTGCTCGCATCATAATCCACTCATCTGGTATTTTGAATCCCGGCTTCAAGATAATACACTCTTTGTCGTTGAAATGGACCGTGAACTTCTTGTCACAAATCTGTGATATACTCAGAAGATTGTTCTCAAGTTCTGCAATATAATTCATGCGATCGAATGAAACGACGCCATTGGAGAGTTTTCCCTCGGCGACTATCCTTCCACCTTGGTTTCCTGCAAATCCAACATATCCACCATTTATAGCTTTAATGTCAATGGCAACGATTTCATTCCCGTCATATGCATGGATGCTCCACTATCCAAAATCCACTTTGAAAATACGGATCTCTGGAGCCCCTGCACATTTTAACAATCTATTTAAAAAGCGAGACCCAAGCCTTTTTGGTCTTGGGTTGAATTGGATAACCATCATCAAAATCAAATTCACATTTATCAGCATAATCGAATCCACAATCATCTACAGAATAAACTTCCCATTCTTCATCTGAATTTTCTATGATGTTTATGTTTGAAAACTTTACCGACTTTTTATCTTTTGAATTGTTACCACTTGTAGTTTTGACATTTTATGTTGTGGTTTCAATTATGATTTCTGATTTTGATTATTTCATGTTATCACTAGTCTTAACAAGCTCAGACTTAGTGATCTCAGATGTTGTTGACCGTTTCTTTGCAATCTAGGCTTGAGATTTGATGTTAGCCTTCTTGATGTAAAAATTGTTTTCATTAGCTTTTGAAGTTTCACCTTTTTTAAAAATTGAATTTTCAAACTTAGGTTTAACTTCAGCTTTTGATTCATTTCTTTTCAAAATCTTTACAAGTTTTTCAAACACTGGTTGCTTCGGTTTCACAACATTTGAACCTTCTTTCCTTCGAAGATAAGCCGGCTTTGATTTCGGACAGTAACGTGCAATATGACCAATTTCATTAGCACTTGAAACAAGTCCGAGAATCATGTGGATGTCCTTTAGTGGGTTTTACACCACTTGTTTTGACACCACTTGCAATTTTAGCTTTATCTCGAAGTTCTTTTTGTTTCTTAAACTCATCGTTTGATTGTTTCCCGATCAAACTTTCCTCATGAACCGTGTTTGTCCTATATACAATATTCATGTTTTTATTCTTGTATTCATGAAATGGTGACGATTTCTTTTTAGATTCATCTGATTCCTCTAATCCCAACCCAGCTCTCCGGTTTTCCGGATGATCACCACCATTCTTTCGGTAGTTATTTCTTTTAGGTTTGGAATAGATTTTCTTTTCATTGATCTCCAGATTATCTGATGTGACTTCCACGAGTTTAAAGAATTTATCTAATAATTCTTCCTTCACATTCTGAATCGGAAAACTGTCATCAAAGTATAATCTATCAGATTCCTTAAACTTGTACATGACAACATTAGGATCATCACATAGATCATTCTCTGATGATGTATCGTCATTTTCGGACTGTGAATCTGAATTCTTTGAGCTCGAGTCAGCGCTTTTAAAGCTACCTTCATCAGAATCATTCAAAACATTTTCAACAACCTTTTTAACCACAACATTGTCATCATCTGTTTTAGTATAGATTACATCAATGTTCTCTGGCAACTCAGTTTTCTTTTCAGATAACAATTCAATGTTGAGTGCCTTATCCATCCCATCAGCGGATTTGCGACAATACTTCTCGCAAAGGGTGGAGGAACATTACTGTATTCATTACCAATTTTCTTTTTAGGTTTCTCTTCCAATGGAATCGTGGAAGGATGTGATCAATGACATATGAATTACATGTGTAACTTCTCAAAAGTTGTTGAACACGTTCTGTTTCAATTGTCACGTCCTGGAGTTGTTGCTTAGTTTCAGCAATGGTGTTAATATAGATATTAATCGATTTTTGCTTATCCATTACTGTTCCTTTTAACATCCTTATTGTATCATGTTGTTCGATGTTATTTCTATCAAGCCTACCGTAATCATTTTTCATTTTATCATACGCTTCCTTCATTGTGCGATAATCGTATTTCAAAAGTTCATTACGCACATTGTTTTCAGCGATGATTTTTTATTTTTTCGGCACACTCAGAACATGGTTCGGTACATTTTGTACAAGGTTTTTCAACCTCTACAACTAGTATTTTGACAACTTCTTTTACCTCCGGACCTACCTTGGTTAGATTTGCCATTAAAGCTTTATCTGCCATGTCCTTGAGGTTTTCGGCATTCACTTCGTGTGTAACATTGATGATCTCTTCATCAATTGTTTTCTCCTCAACCACTTGTTCTTTAGAGCTTCCATCAAAATGACCTGCAAAACTATCACACGAGTTAGGAGATAAAATTCTTTGTTTCTGCATGTGGATATATTCCTCTTCTTCTAGTTGTTGATGCAAGTATTTTTCCAGCAGAATCTGTTCTACAGCCGCTGCTTCTGCCGCTGCGCTCTCCTTGCAGAAGTATCTTCAACTATCTCAGCCATCAACCAACTCCGGTCTTCTTACCAATGTAGGAATTCCAGTCAAAACCATCATCTTCGTTTGATGCTACCATAGCTTTCTCATTGCTGCTGCTATTTGGTTTCTCTTGGATTTCAACCTGAGTCTTCTTTGGAAATGGCTTGTATTGAAGTGACTTCTTATAATACTCGTTGCCTCCTCCGAACGGACTCTGATTTCCCGTTGCTTCAGGATTCTTGCACTCTCTCTTGAAATGTCCCTTTTGGCGACATCTGAAGCACGTCACTTTTGATTTGTCGAACCCCAACTTGTTGCTTGAATTTCCGATATCTCGGCCAGTAAGAGCAACAAACTTTGTGATTCTTCGGATAATAGATGCTAAACACCACTTGATATCCATCAACTCGAGTTCTCATCCACTTGGTCATAATCTTCTGCCGTCATTTCAGGATTTCCAATTTTACCGGCTACAAGACTTTCGTATGACTCCAGAACAGTAGCGAGAATAGACATATGTTGTTTAGCAACTTGTTCCGAAACAACATTGTTCAAATTCACTGCGATGTTGCACTTATATACATTCGAATCAGAATTTTTTGTTGATTCTGATTTGCTTGACTTTGATAAGATGAATTTGAACCAGTGCTTGAGAACGAACTCTGTGGACTCTGATCGTAATGAGGTTGTGATTGACTCTGGTTTGTGGAGAAGCATTCTTCTTTGCACTAAACGCTGTCCCAATTTTCGGACTTGAAATGTTGTCTTGCATTCCACTTTTGTAGTACAACCCAACGTCTTGAACTACATTAGCGTTTTTTGACTTTGCAATCTTCAGAAGCTCCATTTCGTGGCCTTCGAGTTTGTCGATAAACGTTGACAACTTGAAGAATTCCCACTTATCACTATTCTTCAGAACCATCAAATAAGTAGCCCATTCACCATCTGGTAGTGCGTCAGCAAGCTTGTTTTGTTCTGTCTTCTCGAGACAGTGTCTTCGCATTTGAACTTTAAGATGACAGAAGCGTTCGATCATTTGCTTCATGGTCTCATTCTTTAACATGGTGAAGATATCGAACTCTTTAAAGAATAAGCGCCTTTTTACTTTTGATCATTTCGGCACTGCCTTGATACTTCTTCTAGTAATGACAACCAAAGATCTCTTGCAGTAGTATACTCAGGTAGAAAAATCAGGATATCTTCTTTAACAGACTGTTGGATGAGACTAATCATCTTTTTCTCAGCAATGTATTCGTCTCTCTGTACTGTCGAGTAGTTGTACTTTTCAAGGACTTGCTGATGTTCATCTACCGGAACAGTGTAACCTCTTTCAATCGACACCCAGCCAGGGAAGTGCATGGCTTGCACCCAATAGGTAAATTTCTCCTTCCATGCTTCATATTCGTCCATGCTCATCAGCTTGGGCGGTTTAACAGTCGTTCCCATCTCGTTATCAAGATTGACTTGATGAATCACGTTGGCATTCAAGAACTAGCTCCGGACATAAAAGCTCTTTGCATATCATCCATTGTGAATAACGAGACGTGTACACTGAAAAAATTCAAAAACTTTGAAAACAATTAGCACTACTACAAGTTCGGTCAACTTGTAGTAACAATGAAGAATTCTTGAGTTTATCACAAGTTCGGTCGAACTTGTGATATTTGTTTTTGAAAATTTTTGTTATCTTCGGTTGAACTTATGAAGTTTTGAAAGAAACAAATCCAGTGTATCTTCGAGCGAACTTGCTATCAGAATTTTGATGAAACACAAGCAAGTTCGGGTGAACTTACTCAATAATTCCTTGATATTACACAAGTTCGGTCGAACTTGCTATAAAATCAGTGGAAAATTGATAACTTTGAGCGAACTTGGCAAGAAATTCCTCAAAATACCTCAAGTTCGAGCGAACTTACTAAAAAATCACTTGAAAAGTGATGTTTTAGACCAAGTTCGGTCGAACATGCTTAACAAGTTCGATCTTGAGGGTTTTCAAAACATGGTTTTTTTCAAAATTTTGACATGAATTCGGTTGAATTTGGTCTCCAATCTTTCAAGGGTTTATCTTTGTTGTATTTTACATGATATACTCAAATTTAAAAGATTTTGACCGTGAATTCTTTATTTTATGTTCAAAAGTTAAGAAAAATAGAAGAATGGAGTAGAAATAGAAGTGATCTTGTCTTGATACTATCAAATCAGGTTGTTCTAGCTCTAATACCACTTGTAGGACCGATCCTCGATGCTAAGGAACCTAAATTTGATATCTAACGTCCATAATAGCGGAAATATTACGTCGTGTTTACCAATAGACAAGATTTAATCAGTTAATCGTCAGTTTTATTGATCAAACGTTCTGGTTACAAACTGACAGAGCTTCGCCTCCAAGATGCCAAAGTTACAAATGAGGATCACAAGCTAGGTATTTATAGGCAAGCAAGTTCGCCAATGAGGGACACAAGTTCGCCCGAACTTGCTACTGCAAGTTCGGCTGAACATGCATACATGAGACACACATGGGCGAACTAAGCTAAGCTAACCATAAATACTTCCTATACCTAGCTTATTCAGCTCTATACTATACAGACTCGATATAAGACTAAGACATAGACATTATGCACCAACAAAGACTTCCGCTGCATTTTGTTTCTACTCCATTCTTAATAACATTCTACCGAATGGTTTACGTTTACGCACTAACTTCCGTCTAGAACCGCCTGATCACGGACCTTCAATTGGTATCAGAGCTACGGTTATCACCTACGCTCATGAATTTGCACATTTATGGACATTAGGAGGGGTTTTAGACGTAAATCATCAAATAAACATACAATCCACGGATAAAAAGTAAAATTGAACGGATAGGATTGTTAGAAAACCCTTTTCGACCAGATCTATGGTGGAATCATCTTGAAATTCGAAGAAATAAGGATTCTGGATCGAAAAATGTGAAAAAGGGCTAGTTTTTAAAGATCAAGTTCGCCCGAACTTGTAACATTTTGATCAAGTTCGCCCGAACTTGTCATATTTTGATCAAGTTCGGCCGAACTTATCATATTTTGATCTAGTTTGCCCGAACTTGTCACATAGTGACCAAGTTCGCCCGAACTTGTCACAAGGAGCCTAAAAAAAGGCATGGAAAAATTTGTTGATCGTTTTGACGAGACGAGTGTCCAGAAAAAAATTGGCGATAGAAATTTTTTGGAGTTTTCGATAACCGAACCGGGATGTTCGGGGACACCGTCTAGAGCTTCAGAGTACAGATTTGGTGATACGGTCACAAAATTTTGAAGATAACGGGAGAGTCATTGATATCGGTGCAGAATGTTGATCTTTTGGGTGTCGTGACTAGTAATGGGCCTAAACGTTAAATCCGCATTTGTTAAATACTGAAAGTTCCGGATTTGAGGGGAATTTCAATGAAAATTTCAGTATGGTCAGAATTTGCAAAAATGAGGGGGAATAAAAATTTTACGATATATGAAGATTCCAGCATTTTTGAAATTCGTGACTGCTGCAACAGTATCCGGGTGGTTACCGATTGCATATTATCGGGAAATGCAGAGGATTGAGATTCATTGGGTATTTCAAATTGATGTCTAGTTTGAAAGCGGGTGGTTACATAACTGAGTTTGGAGGAGTTGTTTATCAGATTCTGAGGTCATGGTTGTGGATTGACACCTGATTCGCGCGTATGGTTTGGAAGCACATACGACTGCCTATCTTTAACTCTGCTTTGCACATGAATTATTAACTGGACTAACCGCCATGAGATAAGGATGCTCTGTAGTTTCAGTTGCCCCAGGTTGTACGCGGTACCATGATTAAGGAAGATGATATAATGGGTTTTCAGACAAAGACGTGTACCGGTTGCTGACGAAAGAGACTATATATTTGGGATTCTGTGATCACAGGAAGTTCAGAGTTTTCAGATTATGATACAGGTTGATGCTTAAGGGATGTAGGATTTAGATCCTGATCTCCGATTTGGGGTTGGCACATACACGACTGCTTATCATTAACTCTGCAAAGCAAATGAACTGTTTTGATCGAGTAAGCCGGAAATAGGGATGTTTTGTAGTTTCAAGGCGCCGGGCTCAGCGGAGATAGCTATATATCTGTTATTGTGTCTGAAGAGGAAGAATGTGATTTTGATTACGGACGTATGTGTCTCAGATTTGATGCTTCACCAGATTATCCGTTTCTGATGATGATTTGCTGATTGAGCAGATTACCGATTTGCTGATCAAATATTTCTGAAGGGTGCTTAACTGCGATTACGGAAATCAGGATTTTAGATTTTCGAGGGTATTCGTTGATTTGAAGTTTTCCGATGCGGTGATTCGAAGTTTCTATCAATTGCCTGTTGAGTTTTTGATACTTTAAGAGTGTGCAGAATAAACTCTCGGTGCTCAGTGCTTATTCAAAAACTAAACTTGGATGTGGTTAACGTCGAAATGGAGAAGCTGCTGCATTGATTTGCTTCGATTTGATGATTATTCAAGAAAATTTGTCGGTCAAGCAAATCAGTGGAGTCGGAAACCATGCAACCAAAGATCTGAACTGGAGTTTTCAGCGTTTTTAAAGTTGATAATGCAAACCCGGATCATCAATTAAGGGGGAATCTGTTGACGCATTTCGACGACATCGGCAGACACCTTGATTGAAGTTGAAGAATATTCAAACACGGCTCTGAGTTTTGAAGATCAAGATCAATCTTCGACAATAAAGAACAAGGGGAAATTGTTGATGCACTTGGTGTTCGTCACTTGTCGAATAGGCTAGATTAAGCGTGTGTTGAATATTGTATAGGTTAGAATCGAACACGCGATCAAAATACGGAGTGTATAGTGAAAATGGGAACAAGTTCGCCCGAACTTGACCTGTGATGGTCAAGTTCACCCGAACTTGGAATGTGATGGTCAAGTTCGCCCGAACTTGGCATGTGATGGTCAAGTTCGCCCGAACTTGGCATGTGAAGGACAAGTTCACCCGAACTTGTCCATGACACATTCGGGCGAACTTGTAACCCTATATATAGGTGTGTGTTCATTTTGTCATTTATGTTTTTGCAATCCCTACGGGGAGGTGCTGCTGGATTCTCTTCAGGAACTCCAGCAGTTGGACTTAAAGATGTATACTCTTTCGGTATGAATGAAGACTTCCGCTGCATTCTGTTTCTACTCCATTCTTAATAACATTCTACCGAATCAGTTTACGTTTAAGCACTAACTTCCGTCTAAAATCACCTGATCACGGACCTTCAGTATATGTGAAAAATATTGATGTTTGGGATGAGTATTTATAGGTAAAAATTGGTAAATAATTTTAAAATTTTGATTTTACCTAGCTAAACCGCCATGGCCAACGTCTAGCCCAAACGATCATATATGCCTAGCTAATCCCAGTCATTCACATCATCGCTCCCCCACCCCACACCAAGCTTCAAAGCCACACCAGCGGGGCAACACCGCAACCCACATCGACCCGGTGTGGCTGAACCGACGTTGCTTGGCTTCCCCCTCCCCAACCCACGCCCCAGACCCCATGGTCTTAGAAATTCTCTAAAGAGGTGTAATGGTAGAGGTTTAGTCGGTGATTAAGTAATCATTATCTAATTATTATTATTTATTTATTTATCTAAGCTTATATATATTAACAACTGTAATTTAATATTGTTAAGTATGGTTAAAATTTAAAAAGTTAAATTTTCATTAAATCTTAAATAAAAAATACAACAAAAATAGAAAATAAAAAGGAAAAAAACCATAATTTTAAAACAAAAATAAAAATAACTAAGCCGATTCTTCACCTGAGTTCGAGCCTAAATCATGAGAATGATAACATCAAACATGCTCCACCAAATCCGCACGGAAGGCGCTATGAAGGTAACCGGAACGAACTTTCGCATGATTTCGAAGCCTCTGCTCATTGCTTCTTGTACAAAGAGGTCATAGAACGTCACCCTTGCAAGATGGATGCTCGCAAGATGTGGAGGCGCTTGTGCATCACTCGCAAGATGATGCTCTAGAACCAAGATTTTTTAATGATGTAGTAAAGCATTTTTAGAATAAAAAAAAGTAAACAATTTTATTTTTTCTGGCGGTACTTTTATATAAATATTAGAATTCATTATACAGTTGATCCTTATGGCTTGTGAAAAATAACAAAGTTAGGTACTAAGAGTTTAAAATAACATTATGGGGTATTAACATTTGATTTTCTAACGTTCTAGAACCAATTTACAAACCTTCAACACAAATTTACTAAAATAGTGATTTCAACCAAAAGATCGTAAACCGTGTCAATGACTTGTAACAAAACCATCTAACCGTTTAGGTTCCTTACGTGCAAGAAAGTACTCTTGATTAACATTTGATTAATCTTTTATTAAATCAATACTCAGCATGCTAACAAATTAATAACTTACTAATAAAAGCTTAATCAAGAGGCTTTTCAATATATCTTAACTAAACGTTCATTAATCATCCAAGATAATAAATAAAATCAAGAATCCAGCATCAATGAAACATGTTTGTCGTATGATCATCAATATTTAAACATGAAATACACCAAAGTTTCATACAAATAAGATCAAAAAACTAATGTTTGATCATAAAACAAGTAACATGGTGTTTTTGCCCAAAGGCTACAATAAATACACAATACATCCAAACAATGCTTGAAATGCAACCAAAATAATGGAAAGAACAAGGATTTAAACCTTAAGCAAGCAAGAATTAGATGGAATGGAAGATAAGTAGGCTTCTTTGCAACTAGGAGGCTTGAATTCGACCCAAATCATGTTGTTTCAGGAGACCTAAAATTGCCCAGAAGTTTGCAAAAGTTTCCAGTTGCTGATTAGAATACGTCAGCTCTGTTTTATACAACTTTACAAAAGCGCACTCCCGTGCATTATTCAAGTCTAGTCATAACGTCAACTGTAGGGCATGGGCTAAGCACATGGGCAATTGGGCCACAAAGTAAAAAAAAAAGGCGCAAGGTCGTGCACGATACGTGCACGCCCATGCGTGTCCGAGAAAATACTTCCACGTTTGATCGCACTGTCCATGCTTCCGAGTAACAGTGAGCGCACGGTTGTGCGGCTGAGAGGAGTGGTCGTTCGTGTCTGAAAAACAGTCTATGCTCCTGACCACATTGCTGGTCTTCCGAGTAACTGGGCCTGCACGGTCGTGCACTTATAACGCACGGCCGTGCGACATCTGTATCTTCACCAATCAGATTTTGCAGATTCATCCAAAATGCCCGAAAACTCCTACTTTTCTCCAACTTTGTCTTTGGCACGCCGTTTAGACCTGAAAACCAAAAAATACATGATTAAGTACCTAAACATCGAATTTGTAGTAAAAAACGCGTAAACCAAAAATAAAATAAAGGACTAAAACATGTATAATCAAGTGTATATCAGCAGACACCATTTGGTCTTAGTACGAGCTTTGTGCCTTATAAACTTATATGAATATTTAACGGAGTAGTTGAAGCCTTTTTTGGTATTGTAACCAAGTTGTTGAGGTTGTTTTGATTCGTATTGTATCCTTGTATTCCACCGGTGTAAGAAAATCTAAAGCAAAGGAACAAATAATGGACATTATTTCGTCACCACTTCTTAAATTATGAGATTAAAGTCAACTTTTTAACATTTAGTGTTAGTTTCGTGTAATGCATAAGTATATAATTAAGTTCAATAATTCATCATCAAATAATAATCCAACAAGTATTGTGTTCAAACTGAAACACTTTCTTCTAATAAAAGTAGTTCATATTAAATTATTGTTAAATGCTTTCAAAGTCAAGGAAACATGGTTTATGCCATTATTTGTTAGAAAAGTCCAAACATATGAACTATAGTATTTTTTAAGAGAAATAGATATATTCATTTATTGAAAATATATGTTAAAACTTTAAAAAATGTAATTAAACTTGATTTCAGTTAGCTAAATATACAATTTTTTCTCATATAATGCATAAAGATTACATTAAAGTAAGTTCTAAATCACTATTTTTCTCCAAAAAAAACCATCTAAACTCTAATCTTTCTTAGCATTTTGGCCCCCTCTCTATTTGAGAAGCCGTTGACTTCATGCTGGATGAACCATTACCAAATATTATATACTTAAACTTGTTTATAAAACAGTAATTTAACTTTTGTTGACCCAATCAAACCCGGTTTCAATCCAAACCGGTTTAGACCAAGAACCAGTTGTGGGCACCTCTACTTGAAGGTGTTTTCTCACGAAAACAACTCTCTACTCCACATCATACTTTCCCTCGTTCACATCACACCCTCTCTTCTAAAAAACAGAAGGCGCTCTTGTTTCATGCATTATAAAATTCATTTTTTAAGAATTCAAACAAAATCAAATCAAGATGCATACCCCGGTTCTATAGAAATTTTTTGGTATATATGTTTTCGCCCCCTCCCCCCCCCCCCCCCCCCCCCCCCCCCCCCCCCCCAGTTTTCGAGGGCAAGCTTCGCCACTTAGTGTTATCACTTTTCGTTGTAAATCGAATCCACATATAAAGGTTTTTTAGTTAATCTGTGATGACTAAATATAAACAAACTACACCACAATAAACTAGAAACATTTAATACAATAATCCACGAAGATTATTTTTTTATTTATAACACGTGAAGGAATATTTACAACTTTATAAAAACTTTGATTTGTACCTTTTGGCACAACTTTTGAGCCCATTGTAATGGACAAGTGCATTAGCTAAAAGGTGTCACGAAAGCAAAACGAATGCTTGCTATATGTCAAATAGATGAGTTGTATCATGTGGGAATGCGGAAAAAAATCCATTAAAACTGGTTTTGCCTAAGTAGTCTAAGAAGGATTGTGATAATAACATGTAACACTTCTTATAAGTAGGAAAAAATGACATTTTAGTACTAAAACATTTTTGTCCTTATAAATAGGAGTGTGAAGATAGCATATGTCACCCTTTTGTTTTCTAAAAAATACAAAAAAAAAACCAGTACAGAAAAATATAGCACAAAAAATCTTATACAAAGAAATATAGCACAAAAAATCCTAGTATAAAAAATATAGCACAAAAGAAAATCCAACACAAAACAAATCTAGTACAAAAAAATCCAGCAAAAAAAAATTAGTAAAAAATTCTAGCACAAAAAAAATTTACCAAAATTTATTTAAAAAAAATGCAGCACAAAAAATGTAGTACAAAAATCCAGCACAAAATATTGCTATACAACTTAGAAATACAACACATTTTTGTGAGTTGTTTTAGTTGTTATATTTTATATAACAGTATGGCACTCAAATTAAATATAAAAAGACGTTCGATAGTATAGTGAAAATTTTATGAAAAAAAAATAATGTCGTATAAAAAGTTATGAACGTTTTAAAAAAGGGGGTAGAATATGCATGTGCCTTACATGCGAAGAGATAAAGCTGATAAATAGGATATTCCAAAGATACCCTTACACTCATCTTTTTTCCTACATTCCATCTTAACCATTGATTTGAAAAATAAAAGATTAAGATTTATTCTTATTCTACTTAGACAAAATCAACTTTTTATTTGATCTTACCCCGTATACTGTGATTACAAGTGTTTTTTATGTACACACAAATATTATTAGGGCCTTCTCTGAAAATCCTTGAAAAGTTTTGGCTCTGAGCGAATTGAAGAAAACAGACCCCTCTAATATAAAGTCAATAACTTGACTAAAAAATAAATATTTAAATCAGTATATACACACATATATATACTAGAAATCATAAGAATAGATGAAAAAATTGGGCCGCAAAAATATAACTTAAAAAAAGTATATAAAAAGTTAGAAACATATACAAACTAGTGGGATCAAACCTACGCGTTGCGTAGGATGAAAACTTTGTATGTTTTAGTGCACTCGCTATGCACTCGCTTAATATATTCAAACGTGTTCGCTTTATTAATTTTTGTAAATAATAGGAAAAAACATTTCAAAAAGTGTTTAGTTGTATTTAATTTTAACTAGCAATAAGACTTGCATGCGTTGTGGTGCGGGTACATCGTAAACATTGAACGAATTAGTCCAAGCGTTATGTGATGCGTTAACCATATAAAAACAAACGTTTCGACGTATCTGATTTAACTCAGTGTAACTTATATAAGCATTGCGATTGGATCAAAACATAAAGTAAATCAAATTTATACCGTACAATCATAACGTATTATATGTAACCCAAGTCATACAAAGAAAACATAACGGGTATAACGGAAAAGCTTACACGTATAATAAAAAAAAGATTAATTAGAGCTTATGAAAAAGGGAAAAAAAAGAAACCACAATTTGTCTCCGCTCAGTTCGAAACAAAATTTATAAAACATCACCTGACTCGTTTCCAAAAAAAGTTAGTCCAAACATAAACCAACTCGAATTTATACCCAAAAGTACATAAAATATGAACTTAAAAATGGTTTTTTTTAAACGAAAACGTATTATACTAGATTTGATCCACCCACGCCTTGCGCGGGGATTGTTTATGTATAGAATTTCAACCATATTTATGCTGATAGATCTTGGCGGGTCGGGAAAACATTCACGATTAATAGTAAATTTACGTAAATATATAGGCTCTCTAATGACGGATATTGATAGAGCTTCCAAATGCAATTCAAATGTTGTACCAACAATGAAATTGTTTACGAAACTCAACTATTACAAATAAAAAGTCTTATTTATTAGTAGAGTGTTTATGGGCATATTAGTTGCATGTGAGTGAATTAAGCACTATATATTGTATGATAAATTCATAACCATAGAGCGATAGTTGGCCCAAAATATAGTTAAGCAATACATGACAATTAGGTGTAGATAGTGCTGTTCAAAAAGCTCGCAGTTCGGAGCTTGCTCGAAGCTCGCTCGGATTTAGCTTGGAAAAAGCTCGCTCGATAAGGTCAGTTTCAAAGTGAGCCGAGCCATCTCTGTTAGAAAGTGAGCCTAGCTCGGCTCGGCTCGTAACGAGCTGAGTTGGCTCGGTTTGGCTCGCTTTGTAGCTCGGCTCGGTTTAGCTCGGATTATTTTACTTATAATAAATTTTAATTTTATATACATTATAATATATTACAAAAAAACTTATTACTATTTACATGTATATTAGTTTGTAATATGATATCTATGATATATTTGAAGGTTGATTACCATAATAATAAACTAGTATTATATTTCATTGAAATTAAAACTTATTTTGCGTTGTTGAACTTAATTTTGGTTTGTAATGTATTAGGTTGAACTTATTTTGAATATATTCTTCTAAAGTATCGAACCATATTTTAGGCTACCGAAATTTAAGAGATATATAATAATTGTTCTTTATAAAATCGAGCCAAACCAAGCCGAGCCGAGCTAGCTTGGTTTAAAACCAAGTCGAGCCCGAGCTTAGATTTTCATCTCGGTTTCAAATCCGAGCCAAGCCAGCTCGGTTTATAATCGAGCCGAGCCCGAGCTTGGCCTGGCTCGGCTCGGCTCGGCTCATGAACAGCCCTAGGTGTAAATATGTAAAATGAACAAAGAAGCAAAGATTATGGATTGAGTTAGCTAATAAAGCAAAGATAATCAATACAACTTTAAATACTGGCTAAAAGCAATGTTTTAAAAACCTGTTTCTAAGTCATACCGGGTGGGACTCTAAAATAGTTTAACCAGTTGAAATGGGTTGTATCTGGCGGTTGAATCGGGCTACTAGTTAACCCTATAAATTCCATAAAATACAAATTTATCTAAAAAAACAATCCAATCTCAATTAGTATTTATGTAACTGGTCATAGTTTTATATAAAACAACTATTTTTATTGTAAACTATTAAGCATTTTAAGAATATTTTTATTAGTTATAAAAAATATTGCATTGTATGAGGCGAGTAACAGTTTCAACAATAATGAAATATTATAATAGAAGACATTAGGTTAATTACCGGAAATATAAAAGATCGATATTACCTTAATATCGTTTTTATTAAAATTCAGAAATCAAATCTTAAGATAATGCAAACCGGTTCAACGGTTTGAACCGGTAGAACCAGATTTACCGCCGGTACATAAGACATAACGTATTCAAGTTTTACCGGCCTTTATCGTACCGGACTCATGTCGGATATCCGGTATAATCGGTCAGTTCATACCGGTATTTAAAACACCGGCTAAAAGTATGCAAACATTAAGCCAAAACACTCATGACCAATCTGTTTAAAAGTCCACAAATAGGGGTAATCAAATAAAAATAATAAAGCAGATTCAAGACAATAAGGTTTGTCGTGAATGTATAAAATGATGCAGAGATGTTTGTTAATGCATTTTTAGTTTTAAAGAGATTGTTAAGCGTCATAATGGAGTGATGTTTGAGCAGGCTAACATGATCCCATCAGACCGCTGTGAAACCACCACCACCATTGTCGAACTCGGTTATCGGTCGTAGTGAAACCCCCAAATGCACCACCATTACCTACCCCCACATCCACAACAAGCATCACCGGCCGGCACCCACACCCATTGTCATCTCTCTCTCTAGCTCTTTCTCGTGATCTTATTCTCTGACGCACGCAAGCAAGACCACCGGCGTACTCAAGATAGGGTGGCCGGCCAGAGGCCATGCAAAACACCCGCTCCTAATCTCCCATCGGCATCATCTCTCTCTCTCTCTCTCTAGCGGTTTCACCAGCCTCATTTTGCTTCTGCAAATAACATGTAGTTACTAGATCCGCATATAATTATTAATTAACACATGTTGCTTCATTTCAGTTGAACAACAGAAAATAATTAATAAGAAGATTTTATTACTTAATATCATGTGAATAAGAAAATTGAACATTGCAGATAAAATATGGATTTGCGATTCGGATAGAAACAGGGTGTGTCAAGTTTAAGCATATCAATTAGCTAAACAATGATTTTCTATTCTTTATTCAAAACTGGGGTAACTCAACAACATCTTAGCTTCTATGACTTCGTACTTGGATTACCACACCATTTTCAAGTCAATCAGATATAAGCTTTTCTAAAATCTCCACTCTTTGCATTAATAATTATGATTGTAAATTTGTAATCCATAACGTTTCCTATGACCCAATTTGTTCGGAATACGTACCTGGTTAGGCTGGATCCGCTTCCGATGTCGAGGGAGATCAACCACAGTAGCCTCAGTAGTTATGTTTGCAGCGAAACCCTAACTGCGTTGTCGTTGCATGTTTCCAGGGACATCCTAATGAAGCCAAATCGCTTGTGGTATATGGTAACCAGCCGGAACCCTAGTTCCCATTTCCATCGCTGCCTCTGGTCGACCTCGTACACCACCTGGACCATGCACCGTCACTTGTACCACCAAACAGACATCATTGGTTGAACCTCGTCATCCGGTTAGCGAGTTGTGGTAGTGTACGCGTTGGGTTGTGATGTCACCGCCGGTGCGCCGCCGTGAATCCGTGACGTTAACTCTCTCTCTTTGCCGTATTCTCCTTCTCTCACTTACTCCCGTTTCTCTCTGCTAGTTTGTGTCTCTCTGCTAGTTTGTGTCTCTGTATTCCTTATACAAAGGAGATGGCACAACGGGAATTAACATTATGTTTTTGTCTAATCTGTGGATATTGTTCCTAAGAACTACGGACAATGTTATATAGAAATAATTTGACCTGACTCGTTTCCAAAAAAAGTTTACATTGACATGTAAAGCAAATCGAATTCATACTGACACGTACATAAAAATATGCACGTAATAAATTTAACTTTTCTTAAATAAAGGAGGTATAGTTGTATACTCGAAACAAATGCCAAACCACTACCAGCGATGACCAACATCAAAAGAGCTTGTAAAAATAAAATAAATAAAAGAGTAAAAAAATAACACCGAACGAAAAACATACGTAAAATCGAAATAAAGTTTATATATAAACACACTGGGCATATATATATATATATATATATATACATACATATATATATATATATATATAGAGTTAGGTTCATTTGTGAACAAACTGTTGGAAAATTTGTGAAAATAGTAATTTTCACAATTATAGGAAATGCATTTTCCTAGATTTTGGACGATAAATATAATAGAAACCGAGGTTATTTTATATATTTATTTGTGGGTTTGTAATCTACGTTGGAAGGACTTCACAATGAGCCAAACCGCGTCCAAAATGGAGCTAAGATGAATGAGATATCGAAGCTCAAAATTGGGTGTTTGAAGCATTGATGCTGAAATGATGAAGTGGAATGAGAAAGTGAAACTTGTCCCACGTAGGAGGAGAGAAGGAACTTAAATGAGTATTTTAGTGGAGACACTTCTTCCTTATTGTTCCATGGAAGCACACACTAGTGTCCCCGGGAAGGGAGCACCCTAACTCGCACACGCGCGTGCGCGCGCGTGGCGTGGGAGTTGAGGCGCAACGTGTAGGGGGCGCAAGGGTACAAGTCCAGGATGCGCGGACTCCTTGTGTGCACCTGAGTGGTGCGCGCACGGCGCACTGAAGTGAGCTAATGTTCCGCGACTGTGTAGGCTCACAGATGGCCCGCGCGTGTGTCCCTATAGGGGTGCGCAACTAAGGAAGCCAGAGACACGCATTGGAGCACCAGTGCTTGCGCGCGCGCATGATTTCACAACAGCTTCCAGACTTCACCAACCAGATCAGTTCCATATCTTCAGTTGAAAAAGACGAGTTAAAAGCCTTGACTGAGAGTTAAATGACGAATTAAACTGCATTAAAGACGTTTAATGCAATGTAATTTTCTCATTTAATTCATTTTTGCTGTTTCAACCAAGCTCCACTATAAATAGAATACTTGGGATGCTGAAGAGGACACACCAGAACACACAGCAACTTGATGCGTTGTGTTCTTCAATCTCTGATCTTCGTACTACTCGTTTCAAAGTATTCTTCGGGTCCTCGAGCCTTCTCCGACCGTACACACTGCTCCGGCTGTTGTTCACTAGGAAACAAAACGAGTTCTCTTGGGAGGCTTGGAATTTGTTTTAAGGGGCACGTGTTAAACACGACCCTCAGCCACCGGCGTTCTCCGGCGTTTATTTTTCGTCTTCAAGTTCTTGTATTTTTATATTTATTTCAGTTGTAATTTGTACTTGTAATTTACTGCTTTCGTTTATTTCCTATTGTAATCGTAATAAAAATTGTTTTATCTTATTTTGCACGAACGGTTCCTACACAAACCCCTTAATAGTGAACTGTGTATGCTAATCCTAGCATTTGATTATCAATACACAAGTGTAAATCAATGGCCAGGATCTATTCACTCAGTTCACAAATACACTAGTGTTCACTTTAGAACCCCACCCTATATATATATATATATATATTATATATATATATATATATATAGAGAGAGAGAGAGAGAGAGAGAGGGGAGGGTAGGGTTCTAGAGTAAGTACTAATGTATTTGTTAACTGAGTGAACAAATCCTAACCATTGATTTACATCATCAAATTGTAAAATACAATAGTGTATTTTCATCATCTAATTCTGGCCATTGATTTACACGTTTGTATACACTTGTGTATTGATGATCAAAGGTTAGGATAAGCTCACTAGTATTCAAAATCAAGGGGGTTGTTCTCAAATGAACCTTCACGTATATATACATACATATATATATATACATACATATATATATATATATATATAGGATTCGGTTCAAATGAGAACCACCACGAGTTATGAGAACCATGATAACTAGGCCATGCGGAATTTTTTTTTTCTTAAAAGTCGTAAAAACAATCACTTATTTCAGCAAAAAAAGTTGAAAAAAAGTCGCATACCCACATTTACATGAGGCGTAAAAAAATATTTATCTTCTTCAAAATTTACGTCTGCCGTAAAAAAACTTGCATCAGTCAAAACTACCGACTCGGCAATTTTTTTTACTTTTTTACAGATGTGTTTATAATTTTTTCATCTACGTTTGTACAAAAAGTTTTTTACCCAACTCGCACTGAATCAAAAAGTTCTCGCTGTTCTCGCAACTTAAGGTGGTTCTCATTTTACCCTTTCCCTATATATATATATATATATATATATATATATATATATATATATATATATATAGCGAGAGAGAGAGAGAGAGAGGGGAGTGCTAGATAGAAAACCCTAAAAATTTGAGAAAACCCTAAAAAACCCAACCTCCCGATATTTTTTTTTGAAAAAAAAATAACACATGTAATATACATGTTTTTAAGAGTTTTGAGCCAAAAAAAAAAGCGCCAAGTGGATATTTTAAAAAAAATAAACAAAATTCAGCAACTTTTGTCTAACACATGCTAGTGATGAAAGTTGTTGAAACTTGTTTATTTTTTTTTTAAATATCCACTCGGTGCTTTTTTTATATTTTTGGCTCAAAACTCTTAAAAAACATGTATATTACATGTGTTATTTTTTTCAAAAAAATGTCGTGAGGTTGGGTTTTCTAGGGTTTCCTCAAATTTTTAGGGTTTTCTATCTAACCTTATACTATATATATATATATATATATATATATATATATATATATATATATATATATATATATATATATATATATATATATATATAGGACAAGGATCCGTTAGGAACCACCCTTTATTGCGAGAACAACGAGAACCACTATGAACACAAACAGTAATACCTAAAAAAATACCAAAAATTTTTTTGTTTCTTTTAATATTTTTTTGAAAAAGTCGCTATATTTACTCAACACTAAAAACATTCAAAAAAAAATTGAGTACCAACTATCCATGCACATGTGCATTTTCGTCATTTTTTTGACAAATTCCGTAATACATTACAAACATTAGACAATTGTACTTTCATTTACACTACCATGTGTAACACACTACTTTTTATGTTACCAATATTAGCAATGCATATGTGCATCTATATATATCAACATGAAATAAGGTGTTTTTATACACTAATTTGAATACATTTTTCTCTTTTATCTATTATACCATTCATAATACACTACCATGCACATGTGCATTTTCATCATTTCTTTGATAAATTCCATAATACATTACAAACATTAGACAATTGTACTTTCATTTACATTACCATGTGGAATACTCTACTTTTTACGTTACCAATATAAGAAATGCACATGTGCATCTATATGTATCAACATGAATAAGGTGTTTTGGTACACTACTTTGAGTACACTTTCTCTTTCATCTATCATACCATCCATAATACACTTCCATTACCTTCTACCATCCATAATACAATACCAATACCAATATTTTCACTTTATTACATGTATATCAACACCCTTTATACCATCCAATCAACATATTACATCATAAAGTAACAACTATAATGAACCCATCAACCACTAGATATAACTAACCAAAAAACATATATATGAGCCTACTTCATCATTCAAAATCACAAACTTTTGTACCAAAACATGATATATAATTGTTATACATAATGATGCACATGTGCATTTAATGTAAAATTGAGTGTATTATGGATGGTATTGTAAATTAACGTGCAATTGTCTACTACTGATAACGTATTACTGAATTTGTTGAAGTTATGATACATATGCACATGTGCATGGATAACTATTACTAGAAAAAAAAAGTTTTTTTTATAACGAAGTATAACGATTTTTATTAAAAAATATTAAAAAAAATTTGAGTGCTTTTTTTTATCTTTTTTAGATTTTATTTTGCAATAAAGGTGGTTCTCGTGGTTCTCGCAATAAAGGTGGTTCTCCATGAACCTTACCCTATATATATATAGAATCCGGTTCAAATGAAAACCACCATGAGTTGCGAGAACCGTGAGAACTTTTTGATCCGGGGCGAGTTGAGCAAAAATTCTTTTTCACAAACGTAGATGGAAATATTACAAACACAACTGTAAAAAAATAAAAAAAAAATTGTAGAGTCGGTAGTTTTGACAACCATAAGTTTTTTTTACGGCAGTCTTAAATTTTAAATTTAAATTTTATGCCTAGCGTAAAAAAACTTACATCAGTCAAAACTACCGACTCAACAATTTTTTTTTTAAATTTATTTTACAGATGTGTTTATGCTTATTCATCTACATTTGTGCAAAAAAATTGGCCCAACTCTCCCAGGTCAAAAAGTTATCGCGGTTGTCGCAACTCATGGTGGTTTTCATTTGAACCGGATTTTATATATATATATATATATATATATATAATATATATATATATATATATCCAAAGGAACTGGGCCCTGAGCAGTGGTCCACCCCGCCCCCTCCGGGCTGGCCATAATATTATATATTATATATCTATCTATACTATATAATAATACATAATAAAAAAAGAAAAAAATAACCTTACATATCTATACTTTGTATAGAGTAAAAAGGGTAATAAAGTAATTTTACATAATTTTAAGAATTTCAATGATTACAACTTTTAAAATACATGATACAAACATAGTGTTTACTTTCAAATCAATTCTGCCCCACGATTTCTAAATCCCATTTTCATATTTTTTTAAACTACACCATAAAGTCTGTAATTTATTTTGTTTTTAAATTCAATATGGTATTGCTATTAGTTTTTCTTTATTAATTTAAAAAAATTAACATGTTACGTGATTGGCAGTTTCTATGCTCCCCTCCATATCATGCGGACACCCCTCTAGTGAGTGTGTGTACACTCACATAATGGGAAAAAATCTTGAAATTTGAGGACTTGTATTTGTGTATGAGATTAAGTATGTGATTTTCAGCTGTCAGGTGACCCAAAACAAATACTATACAAGTTTATCCGCGTCAACACCAAATATTTTAATATGTTATATAACACTAAAAATATATAAGATATAGTTTTTAAAAATTGTTATAAACTTATATTATTAGAATCACAGAATATTTAGATTTATACTATAAGTGTTCGATACTTGTCATTTTTTGGTTGATTATTAGAAACACTAAATCTTTGGACTTACACAATAAGTGTTTGATACTAGTGATTTTTTGGTTTAGTTTAATATGAGGTTTTAGCTAATAAGAATCCTAAAAGGTAACTTTTAACTACGTAACATAATACATGTGAAGGACCACTTGAAGCGACAGATGATTGTAACCAGGTACTTGATGTGTATGTTAAAACTTTACAAACAGGACTGAGATTGGCTCATACCCAACCTAATTCATTCTTAACTGGTTACCAAGTAACAAAAGATTGTTGTGATAGAATATAAGAAAGGAGATGTTGACTAATGCCTCACTTTCTGTAACAACCCGACCATGTCGATCTTATGGCGAAAACGTTGGGGAGTCACGTTACAAAATTGTTCACAACACATGCCATAACTAGTTACAAATGTTAAATGAAACATGTATTACCCAAAAGTTTAAAGAAATGGGTAATGTAACTCTTCTTGATGATTGATGATGATGTTTGCACGCTTTTAAGAACTTCAAGTAAGCCTAAATAATTAGGATGTTTAGTTTAGGTTTTGTTATGATGATGTTTGTGAATGAGTATGGGTTAAAGAACACTTGAAAGTTGTAATTTGTTTAGCTTTTGGAAAGTATAAGTTTTGACAGCTTTCTGTGTTGTCTTTGTTTTATGTTTTAAAAATAGTAAACAATTTCAAAATATTATAAAAGTTTTTAGTCGACTAAATTAGAATGTGATCTACAACTTTCATCTAGTAAGTTTTCCTGTTTGAAACCCGGAAAATGGTCAAAACTGCGGATCTTTACACATCGTTAAGTTTTGACCTTCAGTTTGGTTTTAAACATCCGAGTGTCCAAACGGAAGTATTTTTAAATGTATAATAGCCCGTTGAAATTTTTTTCAATGTACTTAATCATGAAGTAAGAGTTTACTTCATTTGGTTAAGTTTTGACCAGGTTATGGTTCTTCAAAGTGACAACACAAAATATGTCCAAAACAGGAAAAACACTTATGTGTTCCCGTTGGTAAAAAAAATACGGGGTTGGACGGAAATATGCTACGAAGCTAAAAGCTAAGGAAAGAACTAAAGAAAGGAGACTTGCTAGCTTCAAGGGACTTCTTTAAAAAGGACTAGAAGAGGACTCCCAAGGCAAAGACCAAGGAGCTCACATAAGACTTTGTGTTTTGAGTTTTTGGTGTGAATGAAATGATGACCCAAGGTCTCTTAGAGATAGATTAGTGACCCCCATGTGTGGCAAGGATGAAGTTAGGTGACAAAACATGGGTAAGACAAGTGTTCATGTGTATCTTAGGAGATTATTAGTGTCATATGATGCGTTTAGAGCTTAAATATGGTTAGGACAAGTGTCTATGAGTGTTTTAGGAAGTGATTAGTGTCTTGCAAAGGTGGCATAACGTGGTAACTTTAGGTTTTTGGTATTTTTAGTCCCTAGACTTTGAGTTTTGGTGTTCTGACGATTCTAATCTCTCAATTAAATTTAGTATGGTTTCAAGCCTGTGATACTTAGATTTGTTTCGGTAATGATGCTAAGTTAAAATTCTATTAACGAATATTAGTACGAAAATTAAAGGCACGAAATTTCACGGGGGTTACATTCTCTCATCCTTTAGGAAATTTCGTCCATAAATTTATTCGTAGGAGACTGTTGGATAAGGTTGGAAAGGTTGAAGGATATGGAGTTTAGAGGGTTAAAGAAAATTTCTAGATAATTGATGAGGATTACTTGTATAAGGAACTTATGTGTGTGTCCGAAGTTAAAGATAAAGGATAGAGGATTAAATATGACACCGTCTATTTTGAGCTTGTACCGTACTAGTGTGACACGTGTTATGAATAAATAAAGGTAATATTTTATTGAATTTGGTGTTAATATATAGTATTTGATGTGTTCGTAAAATCTAACTTCATTAAAAATTATGTTGGCAATAATAAGATAAACACTTATCGCGTAACAAACAAAATACGAAACGAACGTCGGTGACTGCCCGACTAGTGTTAAAATCCTAAAAACATTCCGTTATGATTAAAATGCTAGTTTTAATCATATCCGTGAGGAAAATTTTATTAATACGCTTAAAATATCTATTTTGCGAATTTAAGCGCATACCGCGCGTATCTTACAAAATACAAACGACGCAGCCAGTCGAGGTAAACAAAAAATATTGTTCAACAATATTATGGTGAGTTAATCTTTATAGTATGATTAATATAATTATAAACGCCTTAAAAACGCGAGATAAAATACCCGGTAGCCACTTAAATACCTGTATTTAACTCTTATATATTATATATAAGTATGTGTATATGAGAAGTATGAGTGTGTGCATGGTAAGTGATGGCCATGAGAGTGTCCACCCTTTCTCTCTCTTGACAAGTGTTGCACCTAGAATATTGAAACAATGATTAAAACCTCTTAAACACAAAATAATTGCATATTCCAATACTCACAACTCTTCATCTCTTCTCTCTCCCACATTCTCGGCCGAACACACCCAAATCCATCTTCATTTTCAAATTTTGAACATTTCCTTGAAGATTCAACTCCATTTCAAGCTAGTTTCAAGTTCATTGAAGATCCAAGGGAGCTTTTAAGGTGATTCCAAGGAAGTGAAAGCTCCATATCAGCCAAACTTTATCAAAACCTACAAAAAATCTTAAAGGTATAAACTTACTTTTAAAATATTGTTCTTGATTCTCAGTGATGATGATGATGAGGGAATGTTTCTCATAAACTTGGAGTTCTTCACAAACTTGAAAACTAATAAATGGGTTCTTAACAAAATAAAAATGGAATCATGTGTGTGTATATATGTGGTCGTGAGTATGTATATGTATGTGTTAGAGAATGTGTTTTGACTTTTGAATATTGATTGATGTGAATTTTACAAGATGGTTGCATGCATGATCAAAAAGGTTCTTTGTAAAAGTTCTTATGATTTAGGATGCTTATGTGAAAAAGTTGATTTTTGGAAGTATACATGCATACATGTATGTGTCGTATGTGTGTGTATATGTATGTATGTATGTATGTATGTATGTATGTATGTATGTATGTATGTATGTATGTATGTATGTATGTATGTATGTATGTATGTGTGTATGTGTGTATGTGTGTATGTGTGTATGTGTGTTGTGTGTGTGTGTGTGTATGTATGTATGTATGTAATGTATGTATATGAATTTTGTTGGATAGTTCTTAAATGTGCAAGAACATATTACATGCAATGATGTATAAATGATTTGATGAAGATGTTTTTTTGGAATTATTTGGAAGATTAAAATAAATGTATGATAGGATGCATTTAAGTCTTGGATGAGGATGAAATAATAATCATGCATTAGGTACTTGTACATAAGTATGTATGATGGTTAAATGGTCGTAAGTTGGTGAATTTGATATGGTATGATAAAAGAGGATAAAATCATATTATAAGCATGCTAAAATGATGCTAAACAATGTGTTATGATGATATGAAATTAGCTCATAAGTTTGTTAGCTTTGCATGTTGTACATGAAGCTTAAAAAGTGGTAAAATGGGTAAATTGCATGATTTATGTGACTTACATGAAATCTGCACTAACATGGATATAAGTACCATTTTTTCAGTAAATTACATGTTTTATGTTAAAATATCAAATCGTAACGATTTGGGATGATTGTAGTAAAGTTCGGTACAAGACTATGCATTAAAAACGGTAAAAATTGGCTTTTAAAGTGATTTTTATAAAACTGTTTTAGATCAGGTTGTAAACTGATATTTTTATGATAAATATATTTATTTTAACTTATATTAAGTATCCATGGTGTTTGACTAGTCATACGTGACTTTCGACGCCCGAAACGTTACCGAAACGTTAAAATACACATATTTCCAACGTACGCGAAAACATGTTGTTCAAGGGTGAACTTTGTATGTTATAATATAATATGTGGATATGAGTATGCGTAATGTGATATGTTAAGTGTTGACATGATAGTAGGAATTAAAACTATGCATGTACATTTGTACGATTAAAACGGTAATTTCATTAAATGTCATGTTAAATATATGGCTTATTTGTCGAGCATGAAAATAGTACATAGGTTAACTTAATGAGTTATTTCTTGTGTAAATGCTTTAAAAATGATAAAATTTATAGGTTGACGAATTACGTGCATTACGATATTCGATGAATATGTTCATCTTTATATAAATATATTACGAAGCGCAAATCATAGATATATTGCATATAAACGGGTGTGATAACAGATATGAAATAATGAGCGTCACTAACCCCTCTTTTACTGTTTTATATAATGTTTTGGGGGAAGAACACGCCTTAAAAAGATAATTATACGTTTCTGTATAAAATATGCCTTTGAATAAACTATAAATATATTTTCGTGGAAAATATGATTTGGAAATGATATATTATGTTTTTTAGGAAAAACATGGTTTTGGAGAATTGAATGATATAAAATTTTTTTTGAGGAAAACATGAATTGAATGAATATAAATCATTTCGGGGTGAAACGGGGAGAATTACGGTGTTTGGGGTAAAACGACCGTATAGATTTAAAAGTATTAAATCTAAGTGTGGCGAATTTGCTTGATCTCAAGAGAGTAAGTATCGGGATAGGCTTACGTTTCGGTGGGGACTTCGGGGAATTTGAATAACACAAAATATTAAATTTATCAATTTAGTAGGATATATGTATTGTTCACGAGGCAAACACTATAAGTGACCCATTGTGTGGCACTTTGCGCGAATTTAGCCGTTTAATCATTAATACCATTATACGTAGAATTTTTTATAGATCTAACAGGTTGATCACCCCGTCGTGACCGGTAACTCTGTGTCAAGTCAAGTGACGAATTTATATTCTATGATTGTCTAGCGTTGATTATACCTTTGTTGTTAATACATAGCTCGTATATCTTGCAAACTTACGAATTTGAACATTTGATGCTAGCAATTTAATATATAAACCTTGGGAAGATGATTTGTATCGAAGGTTTTCAGAAAATGCTTGCGATAACTGACCCTCGGATTTTTGTAAAGGTAGTAAAATTGACTTTCTTGAATATATATAGATTTTTATTATAAAATTCATAATAAGAAAGTTTTCCTTAAACAACTTAATTATCATTTGAATATGTGAACTCACCCTCCTTTGTGTTGACACTTGATTTTACGTGTTCTTCAGGTACATGAGTTCGGCTTCGTGATTTTGGCATGTCTTGTGGTAGTGGATGCAAGTTTTAATAAATAATATTTGGACAACTTTTAAAACTACTTTTGGGACCGTGTGTACTAAGATCCATAAGGATCAAACAAACATGATGTGGTTGTGGTTTATATTTAAACTCTAAACCTTAAACTCAAGTTTTAATTAAGTTGCACGTCCAAAATTATGTTGCACATCCCCTAAGATGTTTATGGGTACCAACCTCCGTCACTGCCACATTTGTATTTTTTCTGCGACGTTTTTGGATGTGACATTAAATTTGTTGGAAGGTTTTACTAGGGTTATCAATGGATGGTTTGGTTTCCAAAGATGAGGGCATCGTTTGGTATTGGGAATAAGTTGTTTTTATGATTTTTTTGGAATTACGTTGAATGTGCATCGCTAGATAATCGATCCTGATAACATCGGTCAAGGTCAAGTGACTCGAATAACGCTTATGGTTTACAATAAAAAAGGAACACTTATATATAGTAAATACCAGCGGCGTATCCACCATGCCCTTATTATATTATACCCATTTCGTTATCCTTATCACTATGGGTTCTATACAACCATACATGACAAAACTTGCTATGATTTCCATGCACAAAATTTTATAATTATGTGTGCGTCCATAATTACTCGAATTCGTCGCATGGTCCGCATAGTTCATATCGTAACACCCCAACCACATGGAACTTGTGACGGAAACGTCGCGGAGTCTCGTTACAAGAATATTCACAAGACATGGCACTATTAAATTTAAATATTGTATTTACATTGCAAAGAAATTACACATAAAAATTTGTTTCTGATTAAAGTAGACTAAGGCAAAAGAGTCTCCATCCTATTTGAATCAAGATTGGAAACATCAAATACTAGCACCTGAAACATTTTTAAAATAAAGGGTCAACATACAAATAGTTGACGAGTATCCATAGGTTTTGCATAAGTCAAATAAGCTAAGCAATTAGCAGGTCATAGTTTTATCTATAACTATCTTGCGAAAACAAGCACTTTGGAACGAATGTGGTATATAGTCAACCCTAGTGACTAAAAGCAACGACAACAACTTTTAAAGTTTTAATATCTATTTCAATCATCCCAATTGTTGGATGAGTTTGTCAGACTTATAGAGCTATAATCTACTACACTCGGCTTGATCAAAGTTAATGATTGTACTATGTGTAACATGAGTTCCTAAAGTAATGTTAAAGTTAATGATTGACAAGATGTATAAAGATAAAAGCTATGCCATAAGTAGTTACAAATGTTAAAGTAAACATGTTTCACCCAAAAGTTTAAAGAAAGGGGCTACGTAACTCGCCTTGATGATTAATGATGATGTTTGCATGCTTTTAACAACTTCAAGTAAGCCTAAATAATAATGATGTTTAGTTTAGGTTTTGTTATGATGATGTTTGTGGATGTGTTTGGGTTAAAGAACACTTGACAAGTTGTAATTTTTTAGCTTTTGGAAAGTATAAGTTTTGACAGCCCTCTATATTGTCTTTGTTTTATGTTTTAAAAAAAGTAAACGATGTCGAAAACTATGAAAATTTCCAATCAACTAAATTAGAATGTGATCTAGAACTTTCAGTTACTAAGTTTTCCTGTTTAGAACCCGGAAAATGGTCAAAACTGCAGATCCTTACAGATCGTTCAGTTTCGTTTTAAATGGCCGAGGATCCAAGCAGAAGTGTTTTAAAGCGTATAATAGATCGTTCAATTTTTCTTTCGATGTACTTAATCATGAAGTAAAAGGTTACTTCATTTGGTTAAGTTTTGACCAAGTTATGGTCGTTCAAAGTGACGACACAGAATCTTTCCAAAATAGGAAAACCACTTATGTGTTCCCTTTGATAGTTTTATTATGCGTAAAAACATGAGTTTGGACGGAAATGAGCTACGAAACTAAAAGCTAAAGAAAGGAGACTTACTAGCTTCATGGGACTTCTTTATAAAGACTAGAAGAGGAGCTACCAGGGCAAAGACCAAGGATCTCACATAAGACTTTGTGTTTTCAATTTTTAGCCAAATAAGGGTTAAGCAAATCAAGACAGGTGTCCCAAGGTTTTTTAGAGATGGATTAGTGTCCCCCTTATGTGTCAAGACTAGAATAAGTGTGGCAATGATGAAGCTAGGTGGCAAAACATGAGAAGATTAGTGTTCATGGGTATCTTAGGAGATGATTAATGTCCTATGATGTGTTTAGAGATTGAATATGGTTAGGACAAGTGTCCATGAGTGTTTTAGGAAGTGATTAGTGTCTTGCTAGGTGGCATAACATGGTAACTTAAGGTTTTAGTATTTTTAGTCCCTAGACTTTGAGTTTTGGTGTTTTAATGATTCTAATCCCTCAATTAAATTTAGGAAGGTTTCAAGGCATATGATACTTACATTTGTTCCGGTAGTGATGCTAAGTTAAAATTATAATGTCCGTATTAATGAATATTAGTACGAAAATTAAAGGCTCGAAATTTTCACGGGGTTTATACTTTCCCCTTATTTATCATCTTTTTTCATATATAGTTTTTTGAAAACAAGATAAGTGAAGGTGATGGGACTTTCGCGTGAGGACTTTGCTTGCATTTTACAAACTTCTTAAGACTTGTAAAATTTGAGGATAGCAACGATGTATGGGCAAGGGAAGTAGTATAGCCGATGAAATGCTTATCGATTAAAAAAACTTTGACAAAAGAATACGAAACAATTGAGAGAAATGACGTGAGGGCCAAAGCCTCTCGGTGGAGTCTATGGTCTTTTCGTAGATATTTCTCTTTCCTTCTCTCCATATCAGTTAGTTAAGGATTCTTTGTTATACATCCAAACTTATTATTCTAACCGTACCCTATATGCATACATATTATGTTCTTATTCCATTTTGTTTGGATGAAATGAAATGTGCATGCATTTACTTGAGATGTAATGACTATTTATTTTATAATCCATCCCATATGGAGCGATTAGTGAATAATGAGAGAGAAAATTTGTGGGCTTGTGAGCTAGTGGACTATTTTGGTATTGGGCCTAAAATGATTTTTGCCCTCTCAAATACCAAGTTCGTTTAATGATTTTCAACTAAAACAATACCCATTTTTTTCCATTTTCAGTAAAAAAACTAAGCTACTTATGATCATAATTAAGATCCAAAGCAATCTTCCTCACTAAAAATTTCGGTTATATACACTCTACTAAAATTTTAAAAAAACCATGGGTTTCCGTAAACCCGAGGTCATAACGACAACCATCCATTCAAAATCCGTTATACGTGCCCCTTACAGTCATAACGACAACCATCCATTCATGATTATAACTTTTTTTTGTCATAGTAAACCGCTTTATATTGGCATCGACGTTGGAGAAAGTTGATCAATTACTAAAAGTGCATCTCAGTACTTTAAGTTCTGCCATTCAAAGTGTATGAGATTCAGATCAGTTTATACAAACATGCACCCGAATTATAGCTTAACTAGAATCTCTTTATTCTTACTGTAAATCCATCTCTCTTATAAATAGTTGATAACACCAAACTTGCCAACATTCGTCCCTCATTTCAGTGTGGTTCTTGATTCACAAAACTACAAAGAACGGCACATATAACGGATTTTGATATATCATACAGAAGTAATGGATTTTGTTTGTTGCGGTTGGAAATTTGCTGATTTGGTCATACAGAAACAAACATTCCTTCTAAGACCGATGCAATCGAGTGTGCACTATTATTTTTCATTATAATTTTTAGTCATTTTTTAAGCTTAAAGCATAAAATATGACCGTACTTCCATTGTCCACAAAGTGGTAATTTCATATTATCTACTTACTTTTTACGGGCTTCTACTACACCTCTAAACAGTTATATATGACAGTTGGTGCGTTAATCGATTTCCTTATAAACAAAATTAGCTGGAAACAAGGGGTAAATCAGTGTGGATTTTATTGTAAATAAGATTTATAACATTTAGACACATAAAAGATATAAATTTAACTTGTTAAAGATTTTAATTCAACAATAACATGAACATTCAATGATGAATCCAACGAGCCAAGTACAGTATATGTCCATGAAAAGGATTTTAATTACAATTTACAGACAAAGATACGGGTTATGAGTTCTTATCTTGTTTCAGGTAATGAGACAATTGGGAAAGGTGTAATACTAGCAAAGATGTCCGGCGTCTGTCTGTCTAACTGTCTTTCGTGTTTAATGATTTTATCTAGCTTTTGTGGTTTGATGAACACATTTTGTTTATTTATATCTTGTAATGTAAATTATCCTAAAGGTAGAACCGTACAAGTACAAAGGGTATCTTGTTTATTTTTTTTTTGCATGTTCAATTTGGATCGCCCAAATTAAACAGCTATCCTAATTTGTTCTATAAGGTATAATCAGATATTCATATTCTATTTGACACAACTCGTGTGTTTACGATTAAACCATCTAGCCATTTCCATACCTAGCAGTGATGTACCTATTAATGCTTAAAAGGTCTTTGTGAAGTTACTACTGGTGCAAAAGAGCCAAGCCGAGTCCGAGCTCGAGCTCGATTAACTTATGAGAGCTCGAGCTCGGCTGGGTGCGGTTCGAGCTTTGTTTTCAAAGCTCGGCTCGTTGGTAGTTTCTCAAGCCCGAGCTTGGCTCGTTTAGTATCTATTAATTGATAATTAAATAAAAATAATATAAATAATATACTCATTTAGGCTCGCAAACTAGACAAGTGAAGCTAGGGCTCGTTTACTAGAAACTTTAAATAAGGGATAAATATTATTAAATATTAATAAAAACTAATATTACACTAAGGCTCGACGAGCCTGGCGAACTTCACATGCCAGGCTCGAACCCGGGCTCGATAAACAAGCGAGCTTTATTTTAGGCTCATGCTCGGCTCGGGCTCGACAAGGCTCAGTTCATTTCGAGCTTTTCTCTAGAAGTTACCTGTTCTTAACTAAGTTGTTCAAGATTCAACTAAAATGCCTAATTGACTAAAATGTGACACTAAGGGTTTTCTATGAGCATGTAATGGAGCAGATATCTTAGAAAACTAATACTTATTATGCATGAACAACCCAATGTGTGTATCGATGTTTGAAGCACTAAAAGACAACCAACTAGAGATTTGTTTCAAGTGATCAACTATACTAGAAAAAACCGAATTGCTTATTGGCCCATGTTATAAAGAAAAACTGCAAAAGGAAAGCAATATGTACCTTTGAATTTAAACTAACATGATTTTGTCAATGAAGATTCGAATGACCACATTGTTTAGCTCTCTCACCAACTTCTAGCCTTCTGCTCCACATACAAAGTAACAAATTGATAATCAAATCTTGGGTTTTAAAAAGCGCGCCAGGCGCAGGCCTCAGCGCCTCATGCTACACAAGGCGTGCGAAATACAGGAAGCGCACCTAAGGCACACTTTTTTTGGCAAAAAAAAACCCCTGAGGCGCGCGCCTCGCGTACTTATCAGATTTTTGTGCAGCAAACTGTTGTACAATGCTTCTACATGTAGGTAAATCATATATAAACCGTATTTATAGCTATATTTTGGATAAGGGATGCTAAAAATCTATGAGGTACATAAAAAAATTATATAATCACCCTGCGCCTCGGTTACGAAAAGCCCGCCGCTTTTGCGCTTCTCGCTTTTTAAATCCAAGAATCAAATTCCATTTGAACATATGATTTAGTGGAAATTTTGTCAGATTTAGATCAAACTCACACCTGAAAGATTGAACAATATTTATTCTATTAAGCAATTGAATGAAGAAAAACAGGTGCCATTATAACGAAATCAATAATACAACAATTTAAGAAGCAAATGACTATCAAAAACCTCATTTCAAATTTCAATAATCAATAACCTCTCTATGGGACTATTGGTTCGAAATTATCAAACCCAAACACTACCCAAGTTCAATATGGAATCCAACAACAGACCAACTTAGCTATAAAAGTGCTTCAGCTCCAGCGACGATCTCCAGTATTTCATTAGTAATCTTCGATTGTCGTTCACGGTTATAAACATTCGAAAGACTCTTCTTCAAATCAATTGCATTATCAGTAGCGTTACTCATTGCATTCATCCTAGCAGCAAGCTCACTAGCTAACGACTCCTGTAACGCCCTCAAAATCTGATTATTCAAATAAAGCGGCATTAACGCATCAAGAATGTGAACAGGGTCTTGTTCAAATTCAATATTCGGTAAAAACCCGTCACTTTTACCCACCGACTTATCCCTCTCAACAGCCAGTTTCCCCTCTTTTGAAGTCAACCTAAAGAACTCATCTTCACTTGCATCAACAGAGTTCCCATTTTCATCGCGAATCTCCCCTTTAGCAGACAACGGAAGCAATGTATGAATTACGGGATTCGATTTGATCAAGGACACGAACTTTGTGTACAAAAGCTCGACTTTATCGACTTCTTCACTTACGAACAACGAAAACACTTCATCGGCAATCACTTGCGAGTCTTTTGCAGTCGGAAACCCCTCGCCTTCGATAAACCTATCAACCGAAACTGAAAGTCTTTTTACAAAATACGAATTACCCTTTTTTCCGACACTAATAACAGTGTAATCCAGACCAAGACTCTTCAATTCAGCGATCCGGGCTTCGGCTTTTCGAAGAACAAAGTTGTTAAACCCACCACACAGACCGCGTTCTCCTGTTATTACAACAAGGGCGACTTTCTTGACGGGTCTAACGTCGGTCAAAGGTGTGTCAATGTCTTCTAACTGTGCCTGTTGGTTGATGCTGTAAAGAACATCAATAAGGGATTCGGAGAATGGTCGGGAATTAACTACGGCTTCTTGGGCTCGTCTAACTTTTGCTGCGGCTACAAGTTTCATTGCTTCCGTGATTTTCTGTGTGTTAGTCACGGTGGCAATACGTTGGCGGAGTTCACGAAGACTGCAGTTGATTGTTGGGAAATTTGATAACTTTGAAGGATGAGAGATGTTGGATTGAAATAACTTTGAATAATGTTGAATGAACAGATGATTGGGGTTATGAAATGGTTGATCTGAAGATACCCATGATGAAAGCTTAAGTTGAGACATTGATATAGAGCGAGTATAATGTGTCCTCCTTGTACACCGAACTCACTAATGATTACCTTGCGGAAGCCTAATTCAAATTACTAAACGATTAGATACATGAAGATTTTAAAAAAACATCTTCGTACTTACATGTAACAAAACATCGTTATCAAATACAATAATCTAATAAGAAAACTGATATAGCAATGGTTCAATAATGTTAGAATTTTGCTTCCACTGGTTTCCTGCCATAACCTCTTGAAGGTCACCTGCCCGCAAGCTAGCTGCCATTTTGAGATCTGGATATTGGCGCCAAAAACAAAATAGCATAGTAACATTGTAGAAAATATAAAGATTTACACCATAGAAAAATGTCAAATCACTGGTTGTATAATATTCACACAACAACCATTTGCATATGCTCATTTCCATATAATCTTAACTAACTTGTACATATATCACTAAAAATTTACCTAAATTGATTACCTTTTAAAATCATTTAATTTCACATAAAAATACGAGTTAACTGCCATTTCCGTCCCTGTAGTTTGTCAACTATGTCAGTTCAGGCCAAAATTTAAATTTGTACCATTTCCGACCATGGCATTCTTGAAACATGCCAATTCCATCCAAAAAGCTAGGTTGAATAGAATAATTGGACAAACTAACTCATCTTTTTTTGGACGGAACTGACATGTTTCAAAATTGTTGATACAAATTTAAAATTTGGCTTAGACAAACCACATGGACGAAAATGAAAGTTAACTTTAAAAAAAATCAGAATTTGATTGAATTATATATAAACTCCTCAAAAACTCATAACATTGCATCAGGGCATAACAGTTCCAGATTCTAATATAAATAGCCGGTCCGGAATCGATTTCAAGTAGAAACTAGAAGCCTATTTTTGGATAAAAGCAATCAAGTGGAAAAACAAGCCCTAAATTTATACAGATTGCACATGCTCAAGGGCTTAAAGCAATCCTAATATTAGTAATAAGGTGTGACATAAAGACAATAAAATTCACAAAATCAGTGGACTTGTAAAGTAAGTGATGACCTGTTTATGACATTCTCCAAATGCATAGAGATGAAATCCCCAAATTGAACACATAAATAAACAAATGTTATAAATTGCTAACATACGCACCTGCAACCAGTCAAGAATGACGTATAATCTAAAGTCCGCTTTATCAACTTCCACTCAAAATCGTCGTGCGAATCCAAAATCAAGTTAACCCTAATCTGTAGAACATTAAAACAATTGGGGCACTTAAAAAATTATGGGGTTAGAGCAAGACCCTGTTGATGATGATACCAAAGAAGTAGGAACTGGAATTTAGGGGTGTAGATTACAACGAATAAACAAGGCTACTTCCATTCCCAAACTCTTTTTTTTATCTATTTTGACACCCCATGCGCGTTGTGTTTGGTCTAATAGCAGCACTAAGATACTAAAGGGCTAATAACGAGAATAGCCAAGACTTGGTTAAGTTTTCAAAAAATAGCCATCTGAAACGCTCAACAAGAAGCTGACACGGCTTAATGAAAAGCTGACACGGCTCAAAAAATCATTTCAAGTCAACCAACCCATGAATGCACGTGTCCACTTGTGTCGGCTCAAAAAATCATTTCACCAAAATCAATACTGCTGTAACGGCTTAAAAATCCTTTCAGCATCAACCAACCACATTGCGCCACGTGTGATATATTTTTATATATTTTTCCACCATGATTTTTAAACGGGTATAACTTTTTCATACGTTAATATTTTTTATAAAAATATAGCAAATTAAAGATGATAAAATGATCTTTAATTTGGTGTAAATTCTTTAAAAAAATATTATGATATTTTTCACCACGATTTCGAATAACGTTTTCATGCGATAATATTTTTTTAAAAATATATAATATTTTTTTTAAAAATTTACACCAAAGTAAAGAACATTTTATCATCTTTAATTTGGTGTATTTTTATAAAAAAAAATATTACCGTATGAAAAAGTTATACCCGTTTAAAAATCATGGTGGAAAAATATATAAAAATACATCACACGTGACGCAATGTGGTTGGTTGATGCTGAAAGGATTTTTTAAGCCGTTACAGCAGTATTGATTTTGGTGAAAGGATTTTTTGAGCTGGCACAAGTGGACACGTGGCATTCATGGTTTTGACTTGAAATGATTTTTTGAGTCTAGTCAGCTTCTTGTTGAGCCGTTTCAGATGGCTATTTCTGAAAAGTTGATAAGTCTTGGCTAGTCTCGTGATTTTCCCGATACTAAATCAACGAGCGTTGTACCTTAATGCTGCTCTTAAGCCGGAGGATGTGGGAGCGCTATAAGGCCATATCATCGCCTATAGCGCCTCTATAGCGCCACCCCTCCACCCCCACCAAACTAAAAGGGGGCGTTATAGTTAGCTAACCACCATGCTAATAGGAGAATTTTGCGTGGATCGAGAAAAGTAAATATATATAACCGTGGATTAACGGTTAGATTTAAAAAAAAATCAATTTCTAAATTTAACCTTTAAATACCCAACATTCTTCACCCAATTTTTATACCTTCTCCACAATTTTTATACCTTCTCTACAAACCTTCTCTATACCTTTATAATTTCTCAAAAATGTTTCCCAACAACCAAAACTATGGCTGTAAACGAATCAAACGTTCAGCGAACAGTTCGTGAACCGTTCGGCGGGAAGTACGTTTATGTTCGTTCGATTAGCTTAGCGAACGAACACGAACAAAAAATTCCGTTCAGTTAGATTAGCGAACGAACACGAACACAAGTCTCGTTCGTTCGATTGCGTTCGTGAACGTTCGGTAATATGTTCGGTTACGTTCATTCGTGTTCATTTGATTATAACCTTTTATCTAAACATATTGAAAACTTAAAACCATATTTTTTCTAAGGTAGCTAAAGTTTGGACATTCTAAGACATTATTGGAGACAATTATGTCTAAGTTAGTTAAACTTGATTCATCGTTTGATGGTTTAGTAGACTTCATGTGTTTTGATTTATCATTTCATGATTGTATTTAACTACTTATATCCAATGTTTAAGGATAACAATGTTTTTATTTTTTATTTTCAAGTTAAATATTCGTTTGCGTTCGTTTTTATTTGCTTGTATTCGTTTGTGTTCGAGACCAATGTTCATGAACTGTTCGCGAACAACTGAATTTCCTTAACGAACGAACACGAACATAAACTTATGTTCGGTATGCGTTCGTGAACAGTTCGCGAACATGTTAATTTCCTTAACGAACGAACACGAACATGGCCTTGTTCGTGTTCGTTCGGTTCGTTTACAGCCCTAACCAAAACCCATGAGATCCGAGCAATACGTTTTGGCAAAATCTACAAAACAACGAGCAAGAGGACCATTATCGTCGAGACCCGTGTACGGGTGAGCTTGGATATTACCCGATGCCACCTAGCAACCCAACTTCGCCTCATCCTTCCACCCAACCGATGCCCGACTTTTCCGGGTATTATCCTCCACCAACATTTTTATCCCAAAACATACCTAGAAGCATACGCCAAACCCAAAACATAAGCCAAACCCAAAACATAGGCCAAACCCAAACCAAATCCGTACACAAAACCCAAGCCGACTCCGTAGCCGAAACCAAGCCGACTCCGTAGCCGAAACCCAAACCGAATCCGTACCCGAAACCCAACCCGAACCAACTTCCTCAAAAAAGCGAAGTCATCGAAAGAAGGATGAATCCGAAAAACGTGCTACAAAAAAGGTCGAATTTTGGACGCCTAAGGAAGAATTCGAGTTGGCAAAAGCATGGCTTGACGTTTCGGAAGACGAGATCGTTGGTAAAAATTATCTCCATATTTTTATTCACATACTATTTATAATCATGTACTTTTGTAAGTTTTTTTGTAAGTATTTTTTTTATAGGATGAATCCCAAAATAATTTTATGTCTTAGTCGCTTCCTATAAAAAAAATACTTACAAAATACTTACAAAAGTACATGATTATAAATAGTATGTGAATAAAAATATGGAGATAATTTTTACCAACGATCTCGTCTTCGGAAACGTCAAGCCATGCTTTTGCCAACTCGAATTCTTCCTTAGGCGTCCAAAATTCGACTTTTGTAGCACGTTTTCCGGATTCATCCTTCTTTCGATGACTTCGCTTTTTTGAGGAAGTTGGTTCGGGTTGGGTTTCGGATACGGATTCGGTTTGGGTTTGGCGTATGTTTTGGGTTTGGTGTATGTTTCTAGGTATGTTTTGGGATAAAAATGTGGGTGGAGGATGATACCCGAAAAAACCGGGCATCGGTTGTGTGGAAGGATGAGGCGAAGTTCTGTTGCTAGGTGGCATCGGGTAATATCAAGCTCACCCGTACGCGGGTCTCGACGATAACGGTCCCTTGCGCATTGTTTTGTAGATTTTGTCAAAACGTATTGCTCGGATCCCATGGGTTTTGGTTGTTGGGAAACATTTTTGAGAAATTATAAAGGTATAGAGAAGGTTTGTAGAGAAGGTATAAAAATTGTGGAGAAGGTATAAAAATTGGGTGAAGAATGTAGGGTATTTAAAGGTTAAATTTAGAAATTGATTTTTTTTTAAATCTAACCGTTAATCAACGGTTATATATATTTACTTTTCTCGATCCACGCAAAATTCTCCCGTTAGCATGGTGGCGAGCTAACTATAGCGCCCACTTTTAATTTGGTGGGGGTGGAGGGGTAGCGCTATAGAGGCGCTATAGGCGATGATGTGGCCTTATAGCGCTCCCACACCCTCCGGCCTTAGGGGACTCGAGGCACCCTGTTATACAATCCGACAACGTGTGATTCATCGTGATACATCACCGCTAGCGATTGTCACAACGCGTGGATGTTTAAACGCGTGATGCCGAACACGCGTGGAAACTTTGAAAAATTCGAACGTTTTGATTATGACCGTTTTGTTTTTGACCGTCGTTGATGTTTTTGGCACCCCTAGTAAAATCCATCACTAGTGATGGAATGTGGCTCGATAACGTGGTGTATGGTGATTGGATGTTGTAAGTGATGAGTGGTGGGCACCCCTACCCCCTTAAGTTGTACCTTAATGTTGTTCTTAGGTAGGCGTGTGGAATTTTGTTTGGGTTGTTTTTTTTATGTATTTTGTTATGTTTTTGTTTGAAAAGTTGTAGATTTTAGTTTTTTTAGTTATATATTTAAAAGTTGTACTTTTTTGTTTGAAAATTTTTAAATTTGACTTAGGCTGAGTTGTGTGGTATAAAGTCCCTAGACCCTCTATAGTGTCACGTATGCACAACATAAGCGAGAGACTTTATCGTTAACTTACAAGGTATAGGATGATGCCCTTTAAAGCCCATATGAAACAAAATACAAAAAAAATCAAAGAGGAAAATTTTGATTGGTTGGAATCATTGGGCCTCACCTGCACATTCCATTGGCGCTAGTTAAAGGGACGGAGCCCCCTCCATAGTGCCTCCCCCTCCCCTGGCTCTAGTAATTGGGGAGAGAGACGCTATCGGGCGCTATGGAGGCTAATTTGGCAGTGGCGCTAGACCACGCCACCTAGCCTTTTTATGTTATTGTTTTGTAAATTTTAACCGATTTTATTGTCATATTGGTTCTATGTTGTTTATTCTTTTACTAATTTATAAAACTCCATTTTTTATTAAATTACACAAACATGTTTAATTAAAACATTTTAAAATATGTTGCGATAGAAACATTCGAAAAGATTACAAACATTTCAAACAAACACCATTTAAATAAAAGATCAACTGCATAAATATATAATCAATTTGTACATTCAACACAAAAGTACAATTGAATGTCTAATACAAAATAAAAACCAAACTAACATAGGTCAATCATCCTCCACTGCCGGTGGTGACGATGGTAGTGGAAGCACCCCCCAATCTCGCGGCCTCCCGTAAGTCCACTAGCGTCAGAACCGTCCACATCTGAATGCGCTTTGCACGTCGAAGACGGAGATCGAAGTCCCAAGCGACCGCCCGTGTAGCAGGAGGCAAATCGTCGAAGACGTGCTGTGGGTACCGTGTCGGCTGTTGGGGTAAAGACGATTGTAGTGAGAGATCATCATCAGGATGATGCTTTACTGCTGAGTAAAGAAAGTTCTTATACATTATAGTAAAGAAATTTTTTCTAACATTTTAGTACACATTATTCTTATACATTATAGCAGAGAAAGTTTTTAACTTTTTAGTACACATTACCCATCTATAATTTACTAAAATCCTAATGCGAGGATGTTGCACTATTCATTTTTTAATGTTATTGATTGGTTGATAAATTTTGTAGGCCAATGGGTGAATGTCATGTGACATTCATTAATTTTTTAATATTTTTATCTATATGTACAAGTCTTATAGCTATGTGTACAAGTCCCTATTGCATATAAATATTTATGTTTTCTTCCCATAAAAATCTTTTCTTAGAGTGTTAGTATAAATACCACGCTATGGTTTATTTTTTATTTTAATAAACCCTAAACTTTATAAATGTATTTAGATATTATTATTATTATTATTATTATTATTATTATTATAATATTAAAAAACAAACGTTTTGAACAGTGTTTGTCAAAAAGACATTTGGGGAATAGTGTCAGGCAGCTGTCTAGCACCCCCCATTGGACCAACCATTTATTATTTTTTACATTTTAAAATTACGGTTTTGCCCCCCGTTTAAAATTACGTTTTTCCCTCCTGCTCAAAATAAAATTACGCTTTTCCCCAACCTAAAATTATGATTTTGCCCTCGACTCAAAATTACGATTTGGCACTCAGCTCAAAATACCAACTGTTTATTAGTTTTGAACAGTGTTTGTCAAAAAGACATTTGGGGGAATAGTGCCAGGCAGCTGCCTGGCACTCCCCTATTGGGCCAACCGATTATTATCTTTTTTTATTTTAAAATTACAGTTTTGCCACCCGTTTAAAATTATGTTTTTCCCTCCTGCTCAAAATAAAATTACACTTTTCCCCCAAGCCTAAAATTACGATTTTGCCCCCGACTCAAAATTACGATTTGGCCCTCAGCTCAAAATACCAACTGTTTATTTTCTTTGACACTTTAAAATTACGGTTTTTCCCCAAGTTTAAAATTACGTTTTTGCCCCCTGCTCAAAATAAAATTACGCTTTTGCCCTCAGCCCAAAATTACGACTTTGCCCTCAGCTTAAAATTACGTTCTCGCCCAATTCGAAAGAGAAAAATATGTTTTTGCCCCTACCTTAAAAATAAGATTTTGCCATCTCTTCAAAAATAGCCTGACTCAAAATTACGATTTGGCCCTCAGCTCAAAATACCAACTGTTTATTATTTTCTTTGACACTTTAAAATTACGGTTTTTCCCAAGTTTAAAATTACGTTTTTGCCCCCTGCTCAAAATAAAATTACGCTTTTGCCCTCAGCCCAAAATTACGACTTTGCCCTCAGCTTAAAATTACATTCTCGCCCCAGTTCGAAAGAGAAAATATGTTTTTGCCCCTACCTTAAAAATAAGATTTTGCCCTCTCTTCAAAAATAGATTTTTCCCCGTTAAAAAATTATGATTTCGCCCTCAGTTAAAAATTACATTATTGCCCCTGTTTAAAATAAAATTACGCTTTTGGCTCCAACTCAAAATTACGATTATGCCCTCGGTTCAAAATAAAATTATGGTTTTGCCTCCGGCTAAAATTACGATTGTTCCTTTAGTTCAAATTTATATTATGTGGCCCTAATTTCAAGATTACGAATATGCCCTTGCGCAAAGTTATAATTTGGCCCCTGGTTTCAATTTAAAGTACTGCCATCACTTTAGCTTTTGGCAAATTACGATTTTACCCCAGTCAAGAAATATAACCTCCCCTTAGTTAAAAATAAGTATTGCCATTGTTTTAGTTTTTTTGCAAAATTATAAAAGTGTTTTGTTTTAATTGGTTGACTCGATTTAATTGTTTCCCGTGTGAAGGAGCTGCCTAATGACGAAACAATAGATCAACCAGACCGGAATCTGGATAGATCTAGGGTTTTAGTCTCTGCATAAAAAATGGTTAATCCTTCGTTTTGTTGATGGTAATGATCACAACTAGATTTCCGAAGATACCTGTAAAACAGAACTTCGTTAGCCTCGTCACGGGGAGAAGGGGGTTCTCTCCGTGACCACCCTCCGGCGTGAGAATAAGTACCGGTAGTTGGAAATAGTTAAAGTGAAGTAAGAGAGAGTAAGTGGGGAGTGAATACCTTTTCTTTGTCTCCAAGATACTTATTTATAGCCGGATTTAGGCGCCAAAAAGAGAGAGAGATTTCACGGTGTTAAGATCCACCGTTAATTCATCAACTTGTTCTTCAAGTCACACGGATCGTGGTAAGATCAACGGTTGGGGAATTGCCACGTGGCCAGCAATGATGACCTTGTGCCTTTTACGAAATCATGTCATCATCGTGACTATCAAGAGTGTGCCAGATCCCACCAGTGTAATTCTGTTGTAACCTTTGTACCTTTGCACGATTGTGCATTAATAGCTTCTAGAAGATATACAGCTGCAATCCTCTTACTGTTTGCCACATTTACTTTCTGTTATAACAGAAAAGATTCTTTTTGTTTCTGAGCTTTATCTCATGCACAGATGCCATCTAGCCAAGGAAAATATCCAAGGTTAACTATTTCCTTGTGCGAGTCTGCGCAAGGTAGTTAAATGATCTTTTTCCTCCTTAGAGGGCCGGCGCAGAGATTTATAATGCCCTTCTGTGGTATTGTAATCTACGCAAGGTTTTTTAATAGCAATATTATTACTCAGGAAAATCATTCAAGGTTAACTATTTTCCTTGCGCGAGCCCGCGCAAGGTAGTTAAATGATTCTTTCCCTTTTTAGTTGACCGGCGCAGGGTTTTATGAAGCCTTTCTTTTGTACCATAGTCTGCGCAAGGATTTCTTGGTAGATAGGGGATAGTCTCTTGCTTGGCACAAGGATTTGGGACCATACCCATTCAAGTCCCCCCCCCCTCAGTCCAGTGTTGCTCCTATGCGCAAGTAGCAAGTAGGTGGAGCACTGGACTAAAATAAAAAATTGTAGTATTTGTTGTATTCTTGTAAATGGTTTCGTTGCGCTGACGGAAAGGAAAATTTCATGAAGTGAAACTTTTTGGCTAAGGAAAGACAATTTGAAATTTGAGAAAGCTTGTCCTTGTGTCAGGGTTTGGTGAAAAGCACGTGACTAGGTGACGTTTGATGTACTGTATAACAATTGTCAACAGTACTATTTGTACATCATTAATTGCCTGACGACCTCTCATTGCCTACATGCGCATGGGACGGTTACTGTTCACCACTCGCCCTTCTGTCGCCTAGGATTTGGTGAAAACCCTGAAGTTTCGGCACGTTTGCATTTATTGCGATGCCTATATATATATTTACCCCAATTGTGCCTTATCTTCTTTGTGCTTTCAAAACATATCTTCTTTCTCCATCTTTTTTCTCTGCAACTTCCCTCCCTTGTGAACATAAACTTCTCTATTCATAAGATTTGTTTATGGCTGAGCGTGCAACACCGGTAGAACAATCAGAGATGCCGACGACATCCACGTTGCCGACCTTGAGGTAGAAGAGAGAAGATTTTGACAGAATCATTTCGAATTTCTTATTTGCTAGATCTTGGGATGCTAGATATCCTGAAGAGACTGATACAGCAGCAAACGCTTCGGTCGGCTATATTACTTTGTTCTATAATTACTTTGCCGAGGGAAATTTCCGTCTTCCAATGACACATTTCATGTTGGAGATTCTGGATTTCTACAAGTTTCACATTTCTTAGTTGAATCCCATGGGGATGGTACGAATTAGGCATTTCTAGTTTTGCTTAGGTCAATGAACCCTCATCACTACTGTTGAAAAATTTAGGGTTTTTTATCAGTTACATTGTTCTCTGGGTTTCTACTCCTTCCAACAACGTCTTCAAGCAAAAAGACTGTTGCTTGTGCCTCCCAAATCTTATCATGACTGGAAAAGAAATTTTTCTATATTAAATTTGCTATGATTCCAACACAGATGATGTTCCGTTTGGGGGAAGATATTGAGTTAGAGACAATGGCGATCCCGAGCGACGAAGTGTGGTACCAAAATCTGAAGGATGTGCCCAACATTATATTGCCGGAAAGGCATTGATTGCTGCCGGATGAGTATCTTATGGAAATTCGATCGTCGCGAGAAGCCAGTTTATATGGAAGATGGAGTTGGTAAGTTACTTGCGCAACTCCCTGTAAATATTATATGTGCCTGCTCCTCATGTTCATTATGTTTCTTTGATACAGTTACGCCTTTACATTTGGTGGCGTTTAAAAGGAAAACAAGAAAGATGGGAGTGGTGCCTACTGCTGAAGATGAGGCACCTTAGTTTGAGCAAATCTTAGGGAATTTTGAGCTTCCCAAGAAAGAAGATCTCCAAGCGCAACCCTCCTCCACCACTGGTATGTATTTTTTACATCGAGCCGGAGTTAATATTGCAATATTACCGTTAATGTTAGACTTTGAGTAATATTGCAATATAACTTATGGCGCGCCGATGTTTGTTGATTTTGATCAAGTAGGTGTTTTAACAAACTTGGGCGTAGGCCCTGATTCGAACAAGAAGAAGAAACCTGCTCCAACTGTCCCACAATCTGAGAAACCTGAGGTTATAAAAAAGGTTACCAAGAAAGGTAAACACTTTGTATCTGACACGTGGTGTGACTATGTGGTCGTGTCTGACTCCCTAGAAGGTATTGCGCTTGTAAGTTTAAGGATACTTAAGGCGGAGCCCATCAGTAGCGCAGACATACCGGCAGCCAACCCGACGATCCCATTGATTTAGAATCCAGCCCAGAACCTTTGATTAGAGAACCCAAGAAAAGAATGGCTGTGAGCCCCGAGAAACCTGAGCCACCACCCAAAAAGGATCGCTAGGGCCCGTATAGGGAAGAAAAGCAACCTGGATGCACTTGCAGAAAAATTTTCTCCTGGTAAGGATACTTAACCTGTCCTTTATATACCAAAATTCCTTTTTTCATCGGTGCTTGTTATATGCAGAAAAAACGGTGAAGGTGGCGCAGACCACATCATCGTCACTGCCAACGCGCGCCAACCTAAAGGTGAAGGCGTTGAGAAGAGAGGTGATGATGTGGACCCAAGCGTGACTCATTCTGGTTCCGACCCCATCATGCCTGACATGCCAGAGAAAACTACTCCAGAAGAAGAGCACATAAAATCATTTGTTGAAGATCCTGCTGGCGAGCAGGTTCCATTATTTTGAAAACAACCTGTTGAGGATCCAAAGATGCCTCCGCTTCACTCGGAAAAAGCCACCGATAAGCAAGCAAAGAATATTGGCTCATCCTTTATTGCGCCAAACTTTGAATCATTTTTTGATGACCGAACTGAAGAATCTCCCATTCGTCCTGAGGAGACGCCTGGGGACTACTATTATCGTTCCTATTCAACTAAGAGAGCCTCCGCCCTCCATGAGCCGGTGTGGAATCTTAAGCAAAGCGATACCTTTACTGACATGCAAGCTTGCAGGGAATGGTACAAGGCCTCTACCCACCGGCGGAGGTGAAACGTCAAGAAGATAAATCTCACAAACAAATATACCAGGCTTATCTGTTAGAGACGGCGCAAGCCTCTTCTGTGACACATAGGATTGTGCGCGAGTGGCGCAGTATGAACAAGGAATGGGACGAATTTGAGTCCAAAAGATTCAAAGTTGGGATTGAAAGTGAGAAGGTGAGGAAAATGAAGGTGGATCTCGAAGCAGAGAAATGTAAGTTCGAAGATGAGAAGAAAACGGAGGAGTGGTCCGCCTTGGGTTGGAAGAAGAAAGTTGAAGCAGCAGCGGCGCAGGACGATCGCAAGCGGTGGTTGGAAGCTTGCGAAAGAGACAATAATGAAAAAATTTCCTTGTGCAATGAAATTGAAAAACTCAAGCAAGAGAAAGTTGACGTTGTATTTGCTGCTGAAGAAGCTCGCTCACACAGAGAGCGGAGTGAAAAAGAGTAAAACTGCAAATGATTCTTTTACTTAGAGATAAAGAACTTGTTGATCTTACTTTTATGCTCTTTGATCAGGAACAAACGCGAGCGGAACTTGACACTTTGAAGAAGGATGTCCAGTTGAGTCAAGTTGAGAAAGCAGAGATGACACGCCTTTGTCTGAAAGCAAGAAGAAAATTGAAGAAACGGAGGTCGTTCGCGCCACTGCTGAAAGCCTTGCGGAATCTCTGATGAACAAGCTTACTTGGATACAACAATATGGGATTGTAAAAGTAAGTGTTTTATTGCTCTTTAAATGTAAAGCTCGCTGCTTATGTATTCTGACCCTTGTGTCTTATTTTTGTAGATTGCTAACTCAATATTGAATTCCACTGAGCTTGATGAAGCGGTGGCTCAACTGATGGTTGTTGCGCGAGCTGATGGCTACGCCCAGGGTTATAATGAATGTTCTTCCCATGTTTCGCATGCGTTACAAGTGCAATGGGATAATAGCCGAGCGGCTACTCATGGGTCAAATACTAGCGCCGCATTTACCAGGGCCAAAGAAAGATATGATCATTTGCAAATCCCAGTAATGGATCTTGTGGATGATGCGCTACAGCATGATGATTTTGTTGATCGTCTAAAGGAGAGGAAGACGCCACGAAAACCTCAAAATAGAGTGGCCTTGCTTTTCTATGTTTGTATATGTTTAAGACAATTTATATTTGTCATAATATTTGTATGTACAGGTGCGTGGCCGCGCAAGTACTTGACTTTTAGTAATATATCTTTTGAATTACAATGTGTGCATGAGTACAATTACTTGTTTAGGACAGACAAATGAACATAATTGGCTAACTCATGTAAGAGCGTAAGTTGTTGTATTATCTTGTGGCTCATGAGTTGTTAGTAGCCTTAGTTTTTTGTATTTCCAAAGTAATTGCATGCATTTGTAAAGCAAATTATTCATAACACAATTAGATGTAAGTAGCGACAGAATAGAATTTCATTGATAAAGCATCGAGCTAATACTGTCACTAAGATTACAAAAATAAGAAAAATTGTAAGCAGTCTCTTTGCGCAGCGCGGGGCTATCGCATTGAGAGCTGAGGTTACATGTAACAACGGCGCAACTGTTGGGCGTTCCAGGTCTGAGGGATGCTAGAGCCGTCAATGCATTTCAAACGTATATGCTCCTTTGCCAAGGACTTCGTTGATCACATATGGAGGCTTCATTATCACAGAGGACAAAATCCCCCGGTAAAAATGTGCAAACACGTACCCATTTGTTATAATACTTCTCCAACTGGGACTTGTATTTTGCTTCGTGAATAGTTGCTTTTCACGTCTTTCTTCAATTAAATCGAGATCCAAGCGACGTTGCTCCTCGTTGTTTTGTTTTTCCAGGGCAAGCATTCTTGGAGATGAGAGGCCTATTTCAGCAGGGATTACTGCCTCCGTTCCATATACCAAACTGAACGGAGTTTCTCCCGTGCTTGTCTTGGGTATTGTTCGATGCGCCCATAGAATACTGGGCAGCTCATCTACCCATCCACGTCGCGCTTGCCAAGGCGGGCTTTGATACCATCAACTAATTGCTTGTTGATACTTTCAACCTGACCATTCGCCTGAGGATGCGCAACGGAGGAAAAAACATGCTCAATGTTCATCTCTTGCATCCATTTTTGCAGATCTTCAGATGCTAAATTAGAGCCATTTCTGTGATGATGCGCATGGGCAACCCGAAACAACAGACAATATGTTCCTAGATAAGTTTTCGGATTACCATAGCTGTTGTCGAGGCTAACGGTTTTGCTTCGACCTACTTTGTGAAGTAATCAACGGCAACAACAATGAACTTGACTATGCCAGGCGCATCAGGGAAAGGACCTACAAGGTCAATAGCCCACTGTTGAAAAGGTCATGCCGATGTTACTGGGACAAGTGGATTTTTGGGGCGCAATGTTTGTGGAGCATGTCTTTGGCAAGCTATGCATTTGCGGAAAGTGTCAACAGCGTCTACATACATTCCTGGCCAGTAGTATCCTGCGCCCATTTCTTTGGCGACGACCATACGTGGTTCGGCGTGTATGCCACACAAGCCTTCATGGATTTCCCTGATTAGGTACTGCGCATCATGCCTATCAACACATCGCAATAATGGACCCATATATGACTTTCGATATAAAATACCGTCCGCCATTTCGTAGTTTAAGGCCTTACACCGTATCTTTCGTGCATGCGCCTTGCTTTCATGCTTTCAGGAAGCTGACTATGTTGCAAAACAGGATAATCAGGGACATCCGATATGGACTCCCCATTTCAACCATATTGACTTGCTTTAGCGGGATAGATGGGTTCTTTAAGACTTTAATTATGACCTCTTTTGCCAAATGTTGGAAACTTGTGGCCGCAAGTTTACTCAATGCATCAGCATGTTTGTTATCACTTCTGTTGACGTGCACGACTTTAAACTGTCAGAACTGACTGATTAAAGACTTGGCTTGTTCCAAGTATAACGCCGTAATGTCGCCCCTTGCATCATAAGTACCAGTTGATTTGTTCCGCTACGAGGCGAGAATCAACGTGTGCAGTTAAATTTGCAGCGCCCATCTTTATAGCAGGCGCAAGCCTGCTAGAAACGCTTCATACTCAGCCTCATTATTTGTGCTCTTGAAATCCAGACGTTTGGCGTAAGTGAACTCTTGATTATCTGGATTAACCAGTCGGAGGCATGCCCGGTGCCATCACTATTCGATGCACCATCTGTATGTAATAACCATTCTCTGTCCTCCGTAACGGGAACCGGATTTTGGATTTCTTCGCATTTTTGTACTTTGTCTGCTGGAACCTCAGCTAGAAATCGGCAAGGATCTGCCCTTTAATCGTTGGTCTCGGCTTGTATACAATATTATGACCGCCTAGTTCGATAGCCCCTTAGCTAATCGCCCCGAGACGTCTAGTTTTGAAAGAATCTGGCCGAGGTGATAATTTGTTAAAACATTTATAACGTGACCAGAAAAATACCTACGAAGTCTGCGCGAGGCATGGACTAGCGCAAGTAATAGCTTTCCATAATCGAATATCGAGACTCTGGATCATTCAACATCTTGCTAATATAATAAATAAGTGTCTGAACACTTTTTCTTTCGACAAGTAAAACTGCTCCGACTTCCATTTTGGATGCAGCAAGATAAAGGACCATAAGCTCCTTGTCACGCAGAGCTGTTAAAGTTGGCAATTGAATTAAACAATCTTTCATATCTTGAAAAGCTTTCTCCGCCTCTACCATCCATCGGAATTTGTCTTTCTTTATGCAGTTGTGTAAAGTACGGATGAAAGTACAAGACTTTGCAGCATGATTTGCGAGGAAACGGTTGAGGGCAGCCAACCGTCCTGCTAATCGTTGCGTCTCCTTAACACTTGACGGAGATGTAATGCTTTGAATTGCTTCGACTTTTTCTGGATTAACTTTGAACCCATCCTTTGTGATGATGAATCCAAGGAACTTGCCTCTTCCATGCCAAAGGAACACTTGCTTGGGTCAACTTCAAATCGATATTTCGCAATGAATCAAAAGCTTTTTGAATGTTCACCAACATCATTTCTTCTGTATGGCTCATGATGACTAGATCGTCAATATATACTTCGACGGTTACCCTAATGTCATCACCAAACACTGTATCCATAAGCCGCTGGTAAGTGGCTCCCGCATTGCGAAGACCAAAAGGCATTTTTGTATAACAGAAAATACCCTTCTCCTGCGGAATGCCGTCTTGTCTTCATCCTCGTGTTTTATCAACACTTGATGATATCCCTTGTAACAATCGAGAAAACATTTCCAACGGAACGATGCCAAGGAATCAACTTTCTTGTCAATCTCAGGGAGAGTAACAATCTTTGGGGCACGCCTTGTTCAAATCTTTAAAGTCGACGCACATGCGCCAACCGTCATTATGCTTTTTGACCATAACGGGGTTCGTGTGACAACCCGTATATTCGACCCTAGGTAATTATAAAGAGTTGCCTGTAGCAATATCATGGATTATTATCTAGTGAATATTAATAACTAGTCGCGAGTGAAACATTTATTTGACCGACATTTTAGCGCATATATATATATATATAATTTCTGAATAATTGTTTTTAGATTAAAACAAGTAAAAATAATATATATAAGTTAACTGTTATACTTATTTTATATAATTTAAACGGGCGTTTTTTTATATAACGAGGCACGAGATTCTACCGGGTTATGAAAGCGATACACACCCACTTTCCAACTCACCAAACCCAACCCAAACCCTAGATATAAAATCATCTTATTCCCTTTTCCCCTTCATTTGTTCAAACCCTAGCCCCCATTGGTTTTCTCTCACAATACACACACACACATAATTTGCATAATCATGAGAGAGAGTGTGAGATTCGACCGAGAGAAAGAGGGAACAGAGGGGAGAGAGAGAGCAACGAGATGGAGACGGGTGGTCTCCGGCCACTTGGACACGACGGCAGTGGTGAGTCGCGGCGGCGGGGTTTCAATCGGAGGCGACGGGGAGGTGGTTCGAGTGGAAGTATGGTGGTGACTGATATGTGACTGCGATGGTGGTGGCTCGAGAAGTGGTTGGGAGTAAACGAAGCTGGACTAACTGCAACAGGTTACCGATGAAGCTCCAGCGCACCTTTTCGTTTCCGGTAGACGTTGGTGGTGAGAGTGGCTAGGGGTGGTGGTGGTGCTTGCTGGCGGCGGAGACAGCAACGACCCCCAGGCAGCAATGGTTGTGAGGATGTTTGCTCGAGCGGGCTTTGTGTTCATGGTTCGCTCCAGGTCTTTACGCGGGTAGCAAATGTTCAGATTTAACACCACTAAGGCTCGAGACTTACATTTTCAGTCAACGCAAGTCAAACTCAATCAACTCAGCTTTGACGGGTCAAAGCTGGTCAACTGTCAGTCAAAGCTCGGGTCAACAATCAGCGGGTCAATTTGTTAACACGTAGTTCGAGGCGGTTGTGTGTCGGTTTTGATTTCTTTTACTCGGTTTACTATCGGGTGTTGGAAGGTATAATCAAAAGTTTGATGTTCTATAATTCCATGTGCTATAATTGTATTAAAAGAACGTGAAACGAGCTCTAGTGAACCCGACCCGATTAGTAGCATTGTATAATAATAGTAAATGGCTTGTAAGTGAGATATTCGGTTGTAAACGGACTTGTACGTGTATGTGAAGATATGTATGATAATAGATGATATTATTCGGGATATTATCACATTATCCGAATGAAATAAAATAAAATAAATATATAACGATAATTATTTTGACAATTATAAATGATGCGCTAGTGTGTCCTTGACTCGTTACTATGCTACGTGTGCTATACATGTCATATACTTTACCAGAACCTATAGAAGTCTACTTTATGTAAATTGATTGTTTATATGTATGACTATTATTCTGAAAAACCATATTAATATATTGGACATTTTACAACATGTGTGCTATTCTAATACAGATACACACTTGATAACACATTGACACGATTTTAAAAATATATTTAAGTATATATTTAATTAGTCGACAACTAAGTTGTTCTTAAGGCATAGTACATACATGAAACATATGTGGAATTAAACAAACTTATGATTACTGTTTGCATCGCGTAATAACCTTACCATCGGGTCGTACGTTTAGCAATTCGGTAGAGCTCGATCACACGTGAAACAACTTTACTCTAGTATTGGTTACTTATGATGTGCTAATATTATTAGGGATGTCTTGGTGAATATGGCCATGCTATGCCAGTTCGCTTGCTAACACATAGTACTTTGGATATAACACGCATTCTAAGGTGATTCACGACCCTACTCTTTTAAATGTTTTTAAAACACAGGGGGGAAAGCATGCACTACATTACGGTAAAGTAATGTCATACCGTTACGGTAAGATAACGACACAACTGCTAGAGTTTTTGTTATATTAGTTATGGTCACAAAGTAGCATTTATCACCTGTCAGTCCCCTTAAAACTTACGATGCCGTTAGTATTGGATTATAGGAGGGAATTTTTAGTAGTACTACTGGGCCCGACAAGCCCTACTCGAGCTGGTCGCGCCAGCTAGACCGAACGTCGAAGGTCACGAGTGTAGAATTTGCCTAATACTTAGCCATGGTTGGTGATAGACCTGGCACAACAGGGGCAGTCAACATCAGCTTCGGATCGAACTCTTTGTTGACATGACTTAGGTTAGCTACCTACAGATATAACAAGTAACTGCTAAACACTTCAACTTACTGTTTCGGGTTTGAAACAGTGGAAACTCTTGAGAAAAAACTTTCTTATAACTATAACCTAAAACCTGTGAACTCACTCATCATTATGTGTTGACACTTGTTCTTGCATGTCTTTCTCAGGTTGCTAAGGTAGCACACATCAGGACTAGATGCATTTCGGAGTCACATTGATTTCACCAAACTTTTAGAATCAATTTTAATTACATTAGCTATTTTAGTTTTGTAATGATTTACGCTTTCGCTACTCAATTGTATAAACCGTATTTTCTCATGAATGAGTAAACAGGAAAATTTTTAAACTCATATATTGGTCGTTCAACATGACTAATGGCTGAGATCCTGGTTTGTCACGCGCCTCGCGGTAGAACCTCGTATGTGAAATTTGAGGGTGTGACAGATTGGTATCAGAGCCAATGGTTATAGTGAACTAGGTTTGCATTAGAGAGTAGACTTAGTCTATAGCCTTAGACGTTGCATTAGTCATACACCAACACAGACACTCATACATGACATACAAGAACACTCATACATGATATGCCTACGCACATGGCATCAAAACTTACATTGAAATTGCGGGCATGTTGACATCATCCACTTAACCCTCTACTGACAGGAATACACCAAACTCTTTGTATCTTCATCCCTAATGCCGACGTTCGTGGGATCGCCAACAACCGGTATCTACTCCTGTCCGAGGGCCGTGAGACGGAGCCTCTGGAGGAGTTTCTCACATCACAATCATCTTTACCCTCCCTACACCACATAACTGAACAAATCACTGGCTTGAGCCTCCCGATGGTACTATCGAGTATGGTGGGCTTTCTCAAGTCAATGATTGGGACGACTTCCAACATTGACGCGTATCTCTTGGGAGTTTGGTTCATCGAAAACGAGTCCTTCCACCACCTACCAATGACAACACTCCGGCCCCACTAGTTTTACTTTCCTTCAACCTAAGCACGTGGGCCCCGTGTGAGGCACCTATGTTAGGGCAGACCCTTGCACACATTATTGCGTAAATCCATTGTCATTGAGATGTCATTATTTTATTTTCCCGAACCCTGATTCATATCTTTGGTTACCATTTTTTTTGTTGGAAGATTGATTGACCATGAAGTCGGAGCGCCTTGCTCATTGCATACTTGAACTCTCTTCTAACTCGGACGAGTTAACGACCTAATTTGCTTCCTCCAGTAACATATGTCAATGAATCAGTTTAATCTCTCGAAGTCATAATTTATATGCATGTTTGTTCCATGCGCACTTTTACATTATATTCCGTTGGATTGGATCCACATGGTGTGTTCCAGCTTGAGTGAGTCCTCAGATCAATCGATTCCAGATTGCTCTTTCGATATACCTCCTAGTTGGTCAACATTTGGTTGATTAACTAAGCTTTTGACGATCCTATCATTTCGACAATACCCCGTACTCGACACTTTAATCGAAGGTACATTTGGACACAAAATAGGTGGAACTCGGATGAGCATGCAAACCAAATTATCATTATGGGTGCACACGCAATAGTAATTTGTGATGCATGTGAATCCTTGTGAAACCTTGTGTGTGGAAGAAATGCCCTAACCTGTGATTTCCATGTTTAAAATTGGCCACTATCAGTAGAAGTTCTCGTAACCCATTCAAAGAGTAATTAGTGTCGTTAAACTTGGTCAGTTGTTGATATACGCAACTATCCGGTCGAAGATGTTCTCGCACACATTAAGTTTCCTTCATTATTATCATTATTATTATTATTATCATTACTATTATTTATTATCATTATTATTATATTATTATTATATTATTATTATTATTATATTTTACTCATGAAAGAGTCTTAGTGAAACTAAGATCCTCGTCAGAACCTATCATTTTGATTGAAACCCTACCAGAATCTTAGTGTAAGCCCTTCAACATCAACGTATAAGCAAAATATGAAGAATCTCTCGTATGTCTACACTTTACCCTTACACTTAACCATAGAATCTCGCCGATCCCGTTACTCTGTCTTTTGACTAATTCTTAGTCTAACCTGGTTCACACTCCTGCATACTTAACACTGCGAACATATTTCGACAACACGGTTCCATCGTCTCATGAACACTAGAAGACGGAGATACAAGTTAATCGACACCAAGATGAACACGATGGTCTACATAGTAATCTTACCCCTTATATCTTGCTACACTTGTTATTTCATAAGCGAGTCTATTCCCTAGCCTTTGCACCGGTTGATGCTAACCGTTTAATGTGGAGGCTAGTTACTATTGTCAAAATAGATAAATCCGTACATTCCACAGTCATGGTCACATTACATCTTTTTTTCTCTATGTATAAACTCCCATAAGATTTGTGCTCTAATAAAAAAAATACTTCGGTGAGGTCTGCCGAGGTCAACACCCGTTCTGTGTAAAAGCACCATACTTATGTATAGCTTCATCGACCTCTTTGTTTCGTACTTATTCCTCTTTGACCGAAAGCTAATCGTCTACTACAACCAACTGCAACCAAAATGTCAGGATCATATCAACCAAAATCTCCTTTCCCTTCGTATGAACGCGTCAAGACGCTAACATTCCAAAATAAAGGGCATAATGCCTGACTTGAGTTTCACCCAGTCTGCTGATGAATTTATGTGAATCACCTGTTCCAAGCAATTATTGTCTCCTTATCTAACCCTTACGTACGATGACAACATCACTGATCTCCGGCAGCAACATCACCTAAATATGAATATCTCTTACACTTACTTTAATTACTTTCACGTCAGTACTTTGAGTAAATTCTCAGTGGTGCACCCAACACACGTGATCCAAGGGTTTGAGTACTTTGGCCTTTAGCAAATTACCTTAACACAATTCAAGTTCGGTTATTTCGTCGAACCTTCATTTTAGACGTATGACATTCGTGCCCATTCGGGCAATCTCGAATTATACACTAGATACACTTACTTTGTGAAGCGTTCGCTACTTAACATTCAGATCACCCCATGATAACAAAATATGTCTTCTACAAGCCATCAAATTCAAACGCGTAGAGCGCACCTAAACTATATTTTGTGCAACAACCCCCCCCCCCAACCTGCCTTACATGTTAAATACATCAGCCAATGTCATACCGATGTATGACACCCTGGTATTCCAATTCATGGGAGCATCTCTCGTGCTTAACATAACTTGTTAAATCATTCTTTATTATTGAACCCCTATTAACGTGATTTATATTTCTATTTAAGACCAAGTAGTAATTAACATATATCAGTACTTTTCCTTTGTCAGCCTAACTTAGTCTCCATTTAAAATCGCTATGCACAAATTTAATCCGGTGTATCACATTATTTTCTTTCGAGCCATAGTAGCTTCGCCCCTAAATCATTAACAATAATATCCCTTTAGCGACAACAATTGTACCTGGTGACTAGGTATATTATGAACTTCATCTTACTTGTGAAAGGAAATTGAACCACCATAATTCAATGCCAGGGTGCCATCTTGAAATTGCGTTTATTCTTTACTTACGTATATACTTACATTGTACGCGACTCACTATAACTTTTGATAGCCGCATTTATGCACCTACTCTTGCTGGAAATCGATTTGGTTGTTATGACAATTGACTATTCTATACTAATATATAATTCCTCGTAACTTGTTCGGATGAAGAATTGAATCATCGAAGTCATGTAGTCTACTTTTATCTCATTTTATCGTACCGTCATATGCCTTGACCCTCTCCTTTGCAATGAACTTTCAGTCATGGATCTAAAAATATCATAATCTAAATTTTCGGGACGAAAATTCTTTCAACAAGGGGATGTGTGACACCTGGCATTTTCAGGTTAAACCCGTTAACACAAACTCCATTATCTCAAACATTCATTTATACATTACACTTGATTAGGGTTAGTTAAGTGTGTCAGTTATTACACAAACACTCGCGTAACGGTAATTCGGGGAATTACGAAATTACACACGAGTCCGTACTCGAACATTGGAGAGCAATCGGAGTAATATCCTTGATCAAATAAATAAATATAAATTATGTGAATTAAGATGTTATGTGATTCTACATGTTATGTGACTTATATGTTATTTAGCGAACCTTCATGAAACTGTATACATTTACGCGTAACAATGTGTTATTGACAAACCCTTATATGGAGTGTATAGTATATCTTGGCGTAAATTTCGAGGACGAAATTCTTGTAACATGGGGAGAATGTGACAACCCGTATATTCGACCCTAGGTAATTATAAAGAGTTGCTTGTAGCAATATCATGGATTATTATCTAGTGAATATTAATAACTAGTCGGAGTGAAACATGTTATTTGACCGACATTTTAGCATATATATATATATATATATATATAGAATATATTGTTATTAGATTAAATAAATATATCAGAATAATTGTTTATAGATTAAAACAAGTAAATAATATATTAAGTTAACGTTATATATTTATATAATTAACGGGCGTTTTCTTTATATAACGAGGCACGAGATTCTAACCGGGTTCGTGAAAGCGATACACACCCACTTGCCAACTCACCAAACCCAACCCAAACCCTAGATATAAAATCATCTTATTCCCTTTTCCCCTTCATTTGTTCAAACCCTAGCCCCCATTGGTTTTCTCTCACAATACACACACACACATAATCTGCATAATCATGAGAGAGAGTGTGAGATTCGACCGAGAGAAAGAGGGAACCGAGGGGAGAGAGAGAGCAACGAGATGGAGACGGGTGGTCTCCGGCCACTTGGACACGACGGCAGTGGTGAGTCGCGGCGGCGGGGTTTCAATCGGAGGCGACGGGGGGTGGTTCGAGTGGAAGTATGGTGGTGACTGATATGTGATGGCGATGGTGGTGGCTCGAGAAGTGGTTGGGAGTAAACGGAGCTTGACTAACTGCAACAGGTTACCGATGAAGCTCCAGCGCACCTTTTTGTTTCTGGTAGACGTTGGTGGTGAGGGTGGCTAGGGGTGGTGGTGGTGCTTGCAGGCGACGGAGACAGCAACGACCGCCAGGCAGCAAGGTTGTGAGGATGTTTGCTCGAGCGGGCTTTGTGTTCATGGTTCGGTCCAGGTCTTGACGCGGGTGGCAATGTTCAGATTTAACACCACTAAGGGTCGAGACTTACATTTTCGGTCAACGCAAGTCAAACTCAACTGTCAGTCAAAGCTGGGTCAACAATCAGAGGGTCAGATTTGTTAACACGTAGTTCAGGCGGTTGTGTGTCGGTTTTGATTTCTTTTACTCGGTTTACTATCGGGTGTTGGAAGGTATATTCAAAAGTTTGATGTTCTATAATTCCATGTGCTATAATTGTATTAAAAGAAGGTGAAACGAGCTCTAGTGAACCCGACCCATTTGTAGCATTGTATAATAATAGTAAATGGTTTGTAAGTGAGATATTCGGTTGTAAACGGACTTGTACGTGTATGTGAAGATATGTATGATAATAGATATATTATTCGGGATATTATCACATTATCCGAATGAAATAAAATAAAATAAATATATAACGATAATTATTTTAACAATTATAAATGATGCACTAGTGTTCCTTGACTCGTTACTATGCTATATGTGCTATACATGTCATATACTTTACCAGAACCTATAGAAGTCTACTTTATGTAAATTGATTGTTTATATGTATGACTATTATTCTGAAAAACCATATTAATATATTGGACATTTTAAACGTGTGCTATTCTAATACAGATACACACTTGATAACACATTGACACGATTTTATAAATATATTTAAGTATATATTTAATTAGTCGAAAACTAAGTTGTTCTTAAGGCATAGTACATACATGAAACATATGTGGAATTAAACAAACTTATGATTACTGTTTGCATCGCGGTAAAAACCTTACCATCGGGTCGTACGTTTAGCGATTCGGTAGAGCTCGATCACACGTGAAACAACTTTACTCTAGTATTGGTTACTTATGATGTGCTATATTAAGGGATGTCTTGGTGAATATCGCCATGCTATGCCAGTTCGCTTCGCTAACACATAGTACTTTTGGATATAACACGCATTCTAAGGTGAGTTCACGGCCCCTACTCTTTTAAATGTTTTTAAAACACAGGGGGGAAAGCATGCACTACATTACGGTAAAGTAATGTCATACCGTTACGGTAAGGTAACGACACAACTGCTAGAGTTTTTGTTATATTAGTTATGGTCACAAAGTAGCATTTATCACCTGTCAGTCCCCTTAAAACTTACGATGCCGTTAGTATTGGATTATAGCGAGGGAATTTTTAGTAGTACTACTGGGCCCGACAAGCCTCTACTCGAGCTGGTCGCGCCAGCTAGACCGAACGTCGAAGGTCACGAGTGTAGAATTTGCCTAACACTTAGCCATGGTTGGTGATAGACCTGGCACAACAGGGGCATCAACGTCAGCTTCGGATCGAACTCTTTGTTGACATGACTTAGGTTAGCTACCTACAGAATATAACAAGTAACTGCTAAACACTTCAACTTACTGTTTCGGGTTTGAAACAGTGGAAACTCTTGAGAAACAACTTTCTTATAACTATAACCCAAAACCTGTGAACTCACTCATCATTAAGTGTTGACACTTGTTCTTGCATGTCTTTCTCAGGTTGCTAAGGTAGCACACATCAGGACTAGGATGCATTCCGGAGTCACATTGATTTCACCAAACTTTTGGAATCAATTTTAATCAATTTTAATTACATTAGCTATTTTAGTTTTGTAATGATTTACGCTTCTGCTACTCAATTGTATAAACCGCATTTTCTCATGAATGAGTAAATAGGAAAATTTTTAAACTCATATATTGGTCGTTCAACATGACTAATGGCTGAGATCCTGGTTTGTCACGCGCCTCGCGGTAGAACCTCGTATGTGAAATTTGAGGGTGTGACAGTTCACCACCCAAGTTTGGTATTTAACTTCTAGTAAAATGCCAGCGTTTAACAGTTCAGCAACTTGCTCGTTCATAGCTTGAGTTTTTTCAGTACCCAGGCTGCACTTTTTCTGAACCACTGGTTCTGCTGATGGAAAGACGTTTAGACAATGCTCCGCAACTTCGTGCGGGACACCCACCATGTCTGCAGGTGTCCAGGCGAAGATATCCATGTTATGAAACAATAATAACTTGAGCTTTGCGCGGATCGCTATAGATAGCGCAGGACCAAGGATAATCGGCTGCTCTGGATATTTGTTGTTTAGGTTCCATTTATCCGGCTTATTTGTCGACATAGGCTTTGGCAGCCTTGGCAACTGGTTCTTCGATAGACATAATCTCTTTACGAGCATACATGATAGCTACGCCATTGGCGTTGGAAACCCACAAGCATTTTGTGGCGCATATATGATCATGCTGAAATCACGTTGCGCATGACGCCCTAATAAAACGTCATGACGAGAAGTCGCCGCCATCACCATAAAGTTTACTTGAATGGTTCGTGAATGTTTTCCGTCTGAAAGGGTGACAGGAAAAACTATCTTCCCGAGAGGAAAGACAGCCTCATTGTAGAATCCAGTTAAAGGAAAATCAACTGGTTCCAGGCGTGCCTTATCCTCTGGATCCAATTGTTTGAAACACTGTTCATATATGATATCCATAGAGCTTCCCAGATCTATGAACACATAATCAATCTGGTAATGACCAAAAATACCTGTGACCACTACTGGTCTCTCTTCCTATGGTCCGCCAAGGACGATAGGAAAAATCACCTGTTGTCGCGCCATTTTTCATTTCGAAAACGTTGAAAGTTACGCTTGCGCGACGTGCCTCCTTGAATCATAGAAACCTGCTTCATCTTCTTGTTACTTGGACCCTCATCCTCGCGCGTAAGTGGTCTGACTTCCTTACGTACCGACTGTACTAAGTGTGTCAGTTTACCACTTTTCAATGCTTTTTCAATCTCTGTGCGCAAACTGATGCAGTTGTCAGTTGTGTGCCCAGTATCTTTGTGAAAGTCACAAAAGAGGTTTGGGTCCTGACCCTTCTTCTTCTTCATGGGCTGAGGTTGCTTAAACTGATAGTTCTCGGTGCTCAGAACTTCTGCGAGAGATTTTGTTAGAGGGGTCCATTGTCGATCACGGTTCTCTTGTTTGATTGCTTTCTGGGTAGTAATTTTATTAATCGTTGCACGAGCATCTACTGGTGAATAAGGAGAATATGAACTTTGGTTCGAGTCCTTCCAACCTTTTTTAAACTTCCGCCCGCCCCTACTTAGATCCTGAGGGCGATTCTGAGGTAGTGGTGGTCTGTTGGAATTAAGATTTCGTTCTGTCTGCGCATAAACCTTGGCTGCTGCCATTATTTATCCCAGCTCTTTGGAAGTCCAGTTGTTCCAGAAAGTACTTTTATCATTTCATCACACCGTACTGCATATGTGAACTGCGCGCAGATAAGATCCTCATGTACATCTGCAATTTCTAACACTTTTTATTGTAACGAGTGATAAAATCTTCTATGCTTTCGTCATCCTTGTGCCAGATGTTCATCACATCTGAGTAATCTCTGACATATCGCCTCTGTTGACTAAAATGCGTAAGGAATTTCTCCTTAAGATCATTCCAAGAGGAACGTTTACCTGTAGGCAAATTATTAAACCAAAGGCGTGCAGCACCGGTAAGAGTTTGTACGAACAGATAACACCACATTCGTAACGTCCAACCTCCAATTAGCCCTGCGCCAGTGAAGAGGCGCATGTGATCATCAGGATCAGTTAAACCATTAAACTTCCCTACGTTGCATGGTAACTTTGCTCGTTCTAGCGGAGCAAGCTATTTCTCTTACAAACTTCGATTGTTCAGCTGCTTCAGCGGGTCGATACACCAGATTGTAATCATGCTCTGCCTCGGGATTGTATGTTGCACCTATCTTAGGCTTATAGCTGACATGATCCGTAGAGAATCGACTAAAAACACTTACACTATCTCCTTCGTCATAAGTCTTATCATATTCATCATTTTGGGTGTCTCGATTTTGTGATAGTCGCGGGCCCAAACGTGAATGAACAAATGTGTGACGTTGAGCATTATCCTTTTGTTTTCGATTACCAGAATGAACGGAGTTATTCCTGGTTTGAGAGTACATCTCGGTTCCTTCTACAGATCCATGCCATAGCGCACGGCCCGGATCTGTGAATCATAGCTCAACATACGAGGTGCCGGCGAAGCACGGACCTGAGGAGCGTTAACTGGAGCTTGAAAAGCTGGAGATTTCGGTCTGAGCACATAGTTGAGTATACATAGCATTCAAAGCTGTTTGAGACTTGATTAACCATGACAACGGAGTCTCACCAGGCGGTAAAATTGATGCAACATCGACATGAGGAGTTGCCGGAGTTACTGGAATGCTTGCATGATCTGGATCATACGGAGCATCAGCTTCGCCGGACGAGTCCTCCACAATTTGTCCATCAATCTGAGGACCATCAACGACCTGACGGATCTCAGATCGAGGACCTCCTGGAAACGACGATCCATCAGCCATGATGCTGTAGATCTAAATGAAACGAAACGAAAGATGAAGAGAGAATAGAAAATCGGTGGGCGCCAATGAAGAAACAATAGATCAACCAGACTGGAATCTAGATAGCTCTAGGGTTTTAGTCTCTGCATAAAAAGGGTTAATCCTTCGTTTTGTTGATTGTGATGATCACAACTAGATTTCTGAAGATACCTGCAAAACAGAACGCCGTTAGCCTCGTCACGGGAGAAGGGGGTTCTCTCTTGACCACCCTCCAGCGTGAGAATAAGTACCGGTAGTTGGAAATAGTTAAAGTGAAGTAAGAGAGAGAGAATAAGTGAGAGTGAATACCTTGTCTGTCTCCAAGATACTTATTTATAGCCGGATTTAGGCGCCAAAAAGAGAGAGAGATTTCACGGTGTTAAGATCCACCATTAATTCATCAACTTGTTCTTCAAGTAAAACGGATCGTGGTAAGATCAACGGTTGGGGAATTGCCACGTGGCCAGCGATGATGACTGTGCCTTTTACGAAATCATGCCATCATCGTGACTATCAAGAGTGTGCCAGATCCCACCACGTGTAATTCTGTTGTAACCGGTTGTACCTTTGCACGATTGTGCATTAATAGCTTCTAGAAGATATACAGCTGCAATCCTCTTAGTGTTGTCACGTGTACTTTCTGTTATAACAGAAAAGATTCTTTTTGTTTCTGAGCTTTATATCGTGCACAGATGCCATCTAGCCAAGGAAAATATTCAAGGTTAACTTTTCCTTGTGCGAGTCTGCGCAAGGTAGTTAAATGATCTTTTTCCACCTTAGAGGGTCAGCGCAAAGATTTATAATACCCTTCTGTGGTATTGTAATCTGCGCAAGGTTTTTTTTAAGAGCAATATGATTACTCAGGAAAATCATTCAATGTTAACTATTTTCATTGTGCGAGCCCGCGCAAGGTAATTAAATGATTTTTTCCCTTTTTAGGTGACCGGCGCAGGGTTTTATGAAGCCTTTCTTTTGTACCATTGTCTGCGCAAGGATAGCTTGGTAGATAGAAAATGGGGATGGTCTGTTGCTTGGCGCAAGGATTTGGGACCATACCCCTTCACCTAACACTCGCTCATTACTCGGCCATCACCCCGGGCGGGGCATTAACTAGTTATTATTATTATTGTTGTTATTATTAGTTCAAACTCAATTGAACTACGAGTTAAGATGCCGCAACATGCGTGCATGGTTCAACGTGTTTACGTTTAATTTTGGTCGATTTAACGTATCGTCGCAACGTGCTTCACTTTTTAGATAAGATTTTGGATATTGTCAACGTTTTTGCTATAACACATAAAAACACTTTTTAGGTTTTACATTTTGTTATAAATTATCAGTTCAACGTTTTTGCATCTATATTTGTTTGGTTTAACGGTCCTGCCGCAACGCACGGGTCCTAAATACTAGTTATGGTAAAGAAAGTTATTATTTTTTTAATATAGATAGTATAAATTAGTTAAAACAAAGATTTTTTTTAATTAAAATTCGTCTCATTGTTAAAATTGTTCGTCTTGAAATTACGATTAAAAACCATATGAGGTTTGCAAACGCATCATGACAGAATAAATTAATTAAGTTACCCTAATCACATTCAATTTGATTTTCTAAATCTAGTTACTGACTAATTCATATATTATATTAAAAAAATGGTAAAACCTTAATTTCAAAAAGGTAAATCACCAACTAAAAGCTTCATACTCAAAGTTCAAGTGAAACAAAGATCCTCTAATATATTTAATAATTTTTTTAAAAAAATATAGGATATGCACCGCATAGCCTTAGGTGTGACACCCCACAAAAACACTTAACCGCACTAGCTTATTTAGTGACTGTTTGCAAATTTCGGGACGAAATTTCTTTCAACTTGGGGGATGATATGACAACCCGTAATCTCGAGATAAAAAACCAATTGTTTTTGCACTTATAATTTAAATTTTATACGTATATTATTTAGATAAACCAAAGAACTTGTCTGACGAATTGATTAGATTCATATATAATTTATAGTGTGTTAACGAATATTCGAAACCAAATCCATATCGTGTTGAACCGACCCGAACCGTTTGAACCAAAACATATGTCTTGCTTGTCGATTTAACCCACTCACGTGACTCAAACCTAATGGGACCGAACCATAACTTGACTATTATATATTATATTAGTTGATGATTAATTTAAACTTTTATAATTAGTTAATTAATTGTTTAAAAATTACACAATCATTTAGTGATAACCTTTTAACCAATTCTTGTATTGACTTTTTTTGTATGAAAGTATTAACTGCACGTCTACAACCATCATAATTCTACAACTACTTTCAATATGTATATCATTGACCAAATAAGAAACGTTAAATAGTAATACATATACATATGTAATGCAAATACACAATTTGCTATCACCACACCTCCATTCATCTTGCGTTTATATGCAGCCCACTTTCCCTTGTTTCCATATTATTGGCCCAACCCTCAAAACCAAATTCCCTTGTTTACGGCCATAAGGAAACCGGCCCAACATGCTTTAATATTTATGCATCCATGTTTTTATTAAATGATAACTCCTAAAAAAAATAATCCAAAACCCTAACCTACATTCACTATGATTGCTCCCCATTTCTCCCTCTCGCTACTGTTTACAAGAGAAAAAAAAGAGAAGAAGCATCCAAGACTCCAAGTTGTCCGCTCTAAGCTAGATCGAACTCTCAACTCCACTAGGTATCCACGTCTTATGTTTTTATTATTAGTTATTTAAATTCATATGCGTTTTCGGTCATAAACTGCTTGTTTCTTGGCTGTGTTTATTTGATGTATATGGTAAATTGACGTTATGTGAAGCGCTAGGTGAAAGAGATCATGTGTTATAATGTTTAGGTCGTCGTGAGTTCGGTTAAGTCACTAGGGTTTTAATTGTGGGATAACTCTTGTGTATTGCGATAAATATTAATGATCATGCATGATTTTGGTATGTCATCTATGCCGTGTTTTCTGTTTAGATAATAGATCTTGAAGCTTGTTGATTAATTGGGTTGTTAAAAATCATAAGTGTTGGCTTTATGGTCGATCATGGGTTCGGGTATGTCTCTCGGGTGTGGTTTACGGGTTTAACCCGGTGGTTAGTGATAAACTAGTTGCTACATGTTACAATTTATGATAAAACCATGCTATGATTTATGGTTATAAGCTATTGAGTTCATAAACTAGTCTTTTATGGGGTTCGGGTGACTAAACGAGTTCTGTCCGGAAAGTTACAGCCAACTTTAAGCGGTTGTAACCGGGTCAAATCTTATTGAAAACTAATGTTTCTTAAGTCCATGATGAACTTTAATGAAATACCTTTCGAACCCAACTGGAATAGCATTTTTCTACGTCGTTTGATATTTTAAATTATTTATTTCGTGCCAAAGGTCCAAGCTGTGTTTTTTGTCAGAATTTCAGCCCATTATGAGAGCTGTAACTCAATGTAGGAATTGAGTTATGATCTGAACTTTTTACTGTAAGTACTTCTAGGTGATTCCAAAAATCTCCAACTGGAATTACGTCAATCGGATAACTGGGGATTTTTAAATAAATTTTTTCGTGAGCTGCAGTAGAAAGTGACGAATGTTATTGCTGCTTAGTAAATTATTTTTATACATTTTTGGGAAATAGTGAGACTCTAAAATTTTAACATAAGTCCAAACCCTCCGAGGGCATGCCACATAAACATATCATAATTTTGAAATTTCGTAAGTATGTTAACCAAGCTCCCCAAAACAACCTGTTTTCAATGCTTTTGACTATGTATGATTTTTAAGTTGTTAAGTGACGTATTTGCTACTTTTAATGTCCGCGTGTGCATGATAACGGTATAACTGATGAATGACATGCCGTAGTGCATATTATGAACCTATGCTTGAAAACTACTCGGTAATATATTTGTGACAACTTGTACGCATGTTAATTGCTAGAAACGTGTAAGATTTGCGTGAATTACATAAACGACCCCTAATATTTTTTGTAACCATAAAAGGACGTGGTTGACCATGCTAGCTCGCATAACTTAATCTGCCGAGATAAACTAAGGTGAGTTCACTACTCTTTCACAAGCATGCGTCCTAGGGGGACAAACTACTATTCCTTGGAGGAATACTTTTTATAAATGTTGTAGTTTAATTTAGATGTTGGTTAGTAAACTCAAACTCTATAACCAAAGTCCCTACTTACTACCGAACTAGTTGCCTGGGAGGCAACGGGGTATTAGTTGATAGCGCTATTAGGCTTGACAATCTCACACCGTACCTGGGAGGATGGACGTGAACTAAGGACCTTAAACACATGGCCAATGTTTATAGGCATTGATGAGGGCAAACAAACATACAAACAAAAAAAAACTCCGGTGTCGAGTTATCAACGACATGTCTTTAAACTAAACACCAACATGTTTACGTTAAACAAAACTGTGAACTCGCCGGCTTAATCGCTGATACACTTTTACTGCATGATTGCAGGTTGTTAGATATTTTATGCATGGGAACTTGCAGTTTGAGGTGTAACGCCTCGTATTTCCAAGATTTATTATTTTTATAAAAATTCACGCTCGTTTTCTATTTCCTGAGTCGCAACTTCAATCGGATCGAAAAACGGTTTAAAATCGGAAAACTACGCGTTTTTACGCGTTTTAACGAAACGACAACTGAACGCAATCATTTTCGAGCGCCGACGTTTAAATCGTGTGTTTAAACCTAAAAATGATATTATACCCTGTTATGTCACGTTCGGGTTCGAAACGGGTTTCAGAACCATAACGGGCCGCGTAAAACACATGAATCGGGCCTTAGGCCCAACACACTCAAAACCCTAGCCTATATAAACCTAACCCTCTCCTTCTTCATCATTTAGAAACCCTAGCCCCCTTGTCCCTTTCTCTCTGAATTTCCGGCGACCAGAACGGACTCCGGAGATAGACCGGTGACCTCCGGTGGTCTCCTTCTCCGGCCGCCGCACACCCCTCACACTCACACACCCCTGCGATCTCTTAAACCCGACACACACACACCCGCATATATACTTACAGAGAGAGAGAGAGAGAGAGAGGCTGTGAGGAGAGAGAGACGAGATAGAGAGAAGGTAGGTGGTGGTGGGTGATTCAAACGAAAGATAGAGCGGCGGCGGTGCGGTGGCGTGGCAGCGGAGCAGCGTCGCGGCTGCGACGATGCATCGAACCAGCGGCGGCGGCAGTCGCCGTGTATCAGCGGCGACAACAGCAGCGGTGTAGCTGCGGTTGTCCGGCTCGACGTACGGCGGCGGTAGTGGTGGTATTGGTTAGAAATTCTGTTGTTCCGGTTCACCTTCGACTCGGGTTCGGGTCGAATCAGCCTCGGTTCAGTTCAAGTCCAAACTTGGGGATTTGTTTCGGGTTATCTCGGGTCTTGATTAGAGTCGAAAAAGGTTTGGGTCAGATTTAGTTTGAGTTTGGTCAGCCCCGGTTCAGTGTACGGTTTGACCCGGTTTAAGTTCGAAACAATTTCGGTTTCTTCGGCTCGGGTCATGAACGGTTCAACACGGCTCCGCACAGTTGGTTCGGGTCTCGGTCAAAGCAGGTTAGCGAGCAGATTCGAGTCAGCTTGGTCCATACACGTTTCGGTTCGAGTCAAACCTGGTCAAACAGTCAACGCCAGTCAAACCAGTCAGATTCGATGTTCGGTTCGGTGTTCGGGGCCAAGTTCAGTCAATGCTTTAGTCAACTCAATCAAAACACGTCACGGTATACTATTAACGCCGCAAATTGTCATGTTATTAATTATATTGTTTTGTATTTAATTAGTGTTATAATCACGTAACCGAACCTTATAAAATTCGTAGACATAAAAAGAGTATGTAAACATTTATAATGTTTCGTCGATTCTTGCGTTGTTTATTGTTGTGTTTTGGAAAAATATATCGACACATATGTTGTCGGGATTGTCCAAAAACAAGAGGAAACTCTGCCCGTTTATCAACAAAATATGTCTATTTAGTTTTTATCGACAATATATATATATATATATATATATATATATATATATATATATATATATATATTTATCATATCTCTCGACAAATATACTTATTTACTATACTTTCGACAAAACATACTTATTCATATATTCATCGACAAAATATAGATATATTTATTATATCTCTCGACAAATATACTTATTTACTATACTTTCGACAAAACATACTTATTCATTATATTCATCGACAAAATATAGATATATTTATCATATCTCTCGACAAATATACTTATTTATTTTACTTTCGACAAAACATATTTATTTTACGTTCGACAAATATATTTGTACACCATTCGACAATATACATATATATCTCATACAATTCGTTAGAATATAAATATATATATACCAAATATGGTTTTCGTCAAATATATATATATTAATTATTTGACAACACTCCTACAACCCTTTTGATGAATTTAATTTAGAAATTCCTTTCTTAAACGATGTTAACTATATACGTACTTTCAACTCCAATTCGAATCCTCCGTCGTAGCTTCTATTATTCATGTACATTCGTTTGCCATTTTTAAGGTGACCTCAATGTCACCTTTCTCCCACTCATCAACTCGTCGTGGAATTTCCAAAGAAGACTTAGCAATTCTGTGAGTACACTCGACCCACTTTTGTTTATATCACTTTTTGGGTGTAACATGTTTACATATACAAAAATCACAAACACTTAAACTTTATGAAACGCACAAACAATCCTATACACATGACTACTTGAATCGTATACTTGTTGCTTGTCTAGGGATAAACGTTGTGCTATGCTTTAGTCATTAACTATTTTTAGCCTTTGTTTGACATGCTTAGCGCTATAGGAATTCACGCATCCACCTCCATCGTGTTATTCGTGAGGTCATGTTAAAACATCGTGATTGCGTTACGGGTTTGATTATTAGCATTGCATGCCTTGATATTGCTCTTGTATAGATTTGGTTGCCATGAGGATTGTTAAAACTTTATTCGTATACGTATGCTATGCTTAAACTTGTGTACTCGCCTTTGCTTTTGCATTGACTTTATTTTAAAACATGTTACAGGTTGAAGGAGATGACGCTATGAAAACAATATAGCAAGGACTAGATACACACAAATTAGACGTTAGGTTTAATGTCGACGTATCAATTTTGTTATGACTTTGCAAATGTTAGGTTGTTCTTTGTTTTGTTACATTGATGTATTTGACAATTCTTGTGAAATGAAATATGGTTTAATTAATTATTGTCACTTAATAATGTTGTGAGCAATGAGCAATCTCGTTTTCGTCTCATCCCGATATTTCCGCCATCGGTTGGGGTGTTACAGATTGGTATCAGAGCCATAACTATAGGGAATTAGGTAAATTGCTACGCTTTTGACCTAGTCTATAGTTAAGTACCATACTTGACCATACGTGATTCACATGCTAATTTCTTAAAACGTCTCTTATATGTTAAATTTATGAATGCTTTACGTGTTCATACTCGTTACATTATTTCAGTCATACGCCTTCCCTAATGCATTTACTCAATTATACTAACTCGAAAACACTCGTATTACACAAGTGAGACGACTTCACCAAAATAGGCGTGATATCCACAATTTGGTGAACGATTCTCATTACGCTTATTCTTTATTTTTTTTTTCTCACGAAGTTACACCGTCAAGTTAGGAGTGACATTCACACCTTGACGGAAAACTTCCCATTCAAACTCTAATGGACTCTCGTCAAAGTGTCGAAATTAATTTTGACCCGAAGAGTGCCAACCGCACTTAGGGTACGAAATCGTCGAGTTAGGGGTGAAACCCGCACCTTGTCGATTAAGTCCCATTCCTCGATTTTCAATCTCGCCAAAGTTTCGATTTTCCAATCGATTAGAGACGTGTAGTAACTGGAAGGGTAAAAGGTCGTTAATCGCTTCTCGACGAGAGCGTTTTACCTATAGGCCAAAGCACGTTTCTCTAATTCGAAAGGATCTTCGATTGACTTTGGAATAGTCGACGTTTCTCTACCTGAAACAGTCTAATGTTTTCTGAGACTCTCTTTTATACCATTTCAATTTATACATGACTTTTTATATACTTGTTACCATTTCTTTCAAGTTTCTAATTTATTTTAAGGTTTTTACGCAATTCATATTAAACCTTTTCATCCACTTATACATTATTTGCATACATGATTTCAAAACGTCATCAACTAGACTTATATATCTCGGAAAGTCCGAAATGGATACCGTCGTCGAGATTGGAGTGAATTCCTTACCTAGACGATCAAACTTCGTTTCCTTCCTTCCTTAAAACGACTTCACCAACGGATTAGGGGTGATTCCCATACCTCGGTGATCGTTACCAACCCTCCTTCTTGGAGACTTTATTACACAACCACATGTTTAAATTGTATACCTAAATCTTTTATCATATTGTCAAAATTCTTATTTAGACGAATTTCAAAACGTACTATTTTATCCAACGTATTTCCCATCCTGTAATCTATTTCATATAAATCCCATACGCATATACTTGGTCACCACATGAAACGTTTTGTTTTACGATTTTCAAAGCTCGACAGAATGCTACCTACCAACTTAATCGGTCCAAGGAATACCTTGCCCACAAGTCTTATGTTTAACTTAATCACTAAAACACGCTCACGCAATAACTTTATGTTAAAAAATTTCGTTTGTAAACAAAAAAAAAAGAAAAAAAAATCAAACCAATATCTTATAGGCATTAAGGGGTCGTTGTACTAAAGGTGTGTTTGGGATTGTTTTTGCAACCTAATATTTTTTTCTTTTGTGCTTGAAAGCGCAAATATTAAATAAATAAATAAATAAAAATATATTTTTAGTGTTGGGTAAAAAAAAAACTGATTTGTCTTACGTATTTTAGAGATCAAAGCTCATCTATTTATAACTTTATATATACATGTATATATATATTTTTTCAAACACTCAAATAGTTGATTACCTGATTATTGTGATATCAAATAACATAATCAAATCCAAACACTATCTTCCTACAGTATGTTTTGTTACCACTAATTATCTGATTTTGATTATTCAGAACGCATAATCTATTTTCAAAACTCAACCCCAAACACCCTCTAAACCTCTTATCACGATTAAGAGAACATTTTGCTAAATACTTTTCAACGATAATTAAATCCATTACCCCAGATTTCCTCTCAAGGGTCAACGTATCACAAGAACCACTGAATTTCAAATTTCTTATCTTGATGTAACATCCTTTGAAAACGATGCGAACCTACTAATTTAAGACCTTGTCATACACCACTCAAAATGTCACCTCAATTTCAAAACACGTGGGCAAGAAAACCTTACAAGGACTAACCACTTTCGACTCACTTAATTTCCCCTAAAACAGTGGTAGCACTCCCGTCCATTACAAAATACGTAACGCATAATCAATAAGTACCTTATATTCCTTTATATTCACACACTAGATCCTATATTCTAAGTTAAACTTAAGCCTATTTTAGAAGCGATAACCTCAAAGTTTTGCTCAAACAACAATACATGCGTATCCTCGTACATGGTTTAGTCAACTGTTGCATGACTTTTTAATCATATCATTCGCTTCACACACCCTGATCTCTCGACTATTTTATGTAAATAAATTCGTAGCATTCAATTCATATCATACGCACAATTATCGTCTGTTACACTTGTTGACGTTCATAATTATACACATATTCATGTTCATGAAAATACGTGTCATCTTTCATGCTTGTTATAACACTTAATGGCATACCTCCAACATCGTCCGTGGACAGGAGAGATTCCTGGCTCGTAAGTAATGCCTTACCTCTAAAATCACCAACGCGTTTTGGGCTTAATGCTAGTGGATGAGAGGAGAACTCCACAGTTAAGCGTGCTCAAGTGGGAGTAGTACTAGGATGGGTGACCTCCTGGGAAGTCTCCACCAGGGCAAACAAAAACAAAGCCGTGAGTTCCTGGATGGGCCACCCATCGAGGACAAAGCGGACAATATTGGCGATAACGAGGGGCAGGGGTGTTACAGTTATACTTATCATCACATTCATGCATATACGTCTTATATCCATGCTTATACTTATTTCCATGCTTATGCTTATACTCATACACATACCTATACTTGTACTCGTATTCATATTCGTGCCTATGCGCGAGCGAAACCCGAGGGATTCGCTTACGTGGGCCACAAGCTATTTGCACTCAAACATGCCTACGCACTACATTCTTACACGCACGCAAACTTATTTTCAGAATTTATGTACACCTTTATTCATGCGCTGCTAGTACAAGCTATGCGGATCATGTGATGATCGGTATAATCGCGGGTGCACACGGGATTATAGCGATAAGCGCATGAGAACCATAGAGTGTACTACCGCGTATGGTAACACACGGAACGTAACATTGCATCGAGTAACGAAACGGTCGCAACGTGGTCAAAACATGGTGAATACGCCGCTGGTACTTCCTATACATAAGTGTTTTCACCATGCTGCCAAACTTTCGTAATACGTGCCATGAGAAATTCGGTGATTTACAGACCATAATATGACCTAACACGCCAGCTTTAAACAACTCACAACTGCATTGCTAAGTGCGCGCTACCCGATTATCCACGACGAGTCTTAATCCCTAACGTAACGTTTTCGTTTGTTCATATACATATGCCATCCTTACACGAGTATTCGTTGATCGAATCAATCGTCCACTCTTATGCCTCCGTTACTCCCGTTAACCTTGTCTTTTTATGCAACCTCGTTTACAATCAATCGTGTAAGCATTCAAACCCTAAATGCCATCTTACTCTAAAGTTATCTCCCATTCTCGTAGATAGCAACACGCTTGATTGGCCGCTACCTCAATAACTAGCTGATTTTAAATACCTAACCTCCTCGTTTTCCATCATTAAACAACTCTCTACAGAACCGAGATTTATTAACGCTCTTCAAAGTCGATAGAACTTTGTAACAACCTACGGTTCGACCACACTCACCATTAAACTGCATACCACTTCTTACGATAGCTTTTCTGCTTAGATGGCATATCATTGAATTATTCAAGCTCGTTTAAACCACCCTCCTAACGCATACTTACGCGCTTTACTTACGCTTGATGGCTTTAATCTTTCTAGTCAAGCAACTTCTTCTTGCAAACCTAATTCTTCGATGCTCTAAACTTCATGCTTTCCCTCATGTGTCCAAACATCCAAGTCTCAATTTTAGACGATCATTCTATAGCCAAATCTTTCTAAAGTCTTCCTCTTGAATAAATTTCGGGACGAAATTTCCTAAAGGAGGGGAGACTGTAACGCCTCGTATTTCCAAGATTTATTATTTTTATAAAAATTCACGCTCGTTTTCTATTTCCTGAGTCGCAACTTCAATCGGATCGAAAAACGGTTTAAAATCGGAAAACTACGCGTTTTTACGCGTTTTAACGAAACGACAACTGAACGCAATCATTTTCGAGCGCCGACGTTTAAATCGTGTGTTTAAACCTAAAAATGATATTATACCCTGTTATGTCACGTTCGGGTTCGAAACGGGTTTCAGAACCATAACGGGCCGCGTAAAACACATGAATCGGGCCTTAGGCCCAACACACTCAAAACCCTAGCCTATATAAACCTAACCCTCTCCTTCTTCATCATTTAGAAACCCTAGCCCCCTTGTCCCTTTCTCTCTGAATTTTCGGCGACCAGAACGGACTCCGGAGATAGACCGGTGACCTCCGGTGGTCTCCTTCTCCGGCCGCCGCACACCCCTCACACTCACACACCCCTGCGATCTCTTAAACCCGACACACACACACCCGCATATATACTTACAGAGAGAGAGAGAGAGAGAGCTGTGAGGAGAGAGAGACGAGATAGAGAGAAGGTAGGTGGTGGTAGGTGATTCAAACGAAAGATAGAGCGGCGGCGGTGCGGTGGCGTGGCGGCGGAGCAGCGTCGCGGCTGCGACGATGCATCGGACCAGCGGCGGCGGCAGTCGCCGTGTCTCAGCGGCGACAACAGCAGCGGTGTAGCTGCGGTTGTCCGGCTCGACGGACGGCGGCGGTAGTGGTGGTATTGGTTAGAAATTCTGTTGTTCCGATTCACCTTCGGCTCGGGTTCGGGTCGAATCAGCCTCGGTTCAGTTCAAGTCCAAACTTGGGGATTTGTTTCGGGTTATCTCGGGTCTTGATTAGAGTCGAAAAAGGTTTGGGTCAGATTTAGTTTGAGTTTGGTCAGCCCCGGTTCAGTGTACGGTTTGACCCTGTTCAAGTTCGAAACAATTTCGGTTTTCTTCGGCTCGGGTCATGAACGGTTCAACACGGCTCCGCACAGTTGATTCGGGTCTCGGTCAAAGCAGGTTAGCGAGCAGATTCGGGTCAGCTTGGTCCATACACGTTTCGGTTCGAGTCAAACCTGGTCAAACAGTCAACGCCAGTCAAACCAGTCAGATTCGATGTTCGGTTCGGTGTTCGGGGCCAAGTTCAGTCAATGCTTTAGTCAACTCAATCAAAACACGTCACGGTATACTATTAACGCCGCAAATTGTCATGTTATTTATTATATTGTTTTGTATTTAATTAGTGTTATAATCACGTAACCGAACCTTATAAAATTCGTAGACATAAAAAGAGTATGTAAACATTTATAGCGTTTCGTCGATTCTTGCGTTGTTTATTGTTGTGTTTTGGAAAAATATATCGACACATATGTTGTCGGGATTGTCCAAAAACAAGAGGAAACTTTGCCCGTTTATCGACAAAATATGTCTATTTATTTTTTATCGACAAAATATATATATATATTTATCATATCTCTCGACAAATATACTTATTTACTATACTTTCGACAAAACATACTTATTCATTATATTCATCGACAAAATATAGATATATTTATCATATCTCTCGACAAATATACTTATTTACTATACTTTCGACAAAACATACTTATTCATTATATTCATCGACAAAATATAGATATATTTATCATATCTCTCGACAAATATACTTATTTATTTTACTTTCGACAAAACATATTTATTTTACTTTCGACAAATATATTTGTACACCATTCGACAATATACATATATATCTCATACAATTCGTTAGAATATAAATATATATATACCAAATATGGTTTTCGTCAAATATATATATTAATTATTTGACAACACTCCTACAACCCTTTTGATGAATTTAATTTAGAAATTCCTTTCTTAAACGATGTTAACTATATACGTACTTTCAACTCCAATTCGAATCCTCCGTCGTAGCTTCTATTATTCATGTACATTCGTTTGCCATTTTTAAGGTGACCTCAATGTCACCTTTCTCCCACTCATCAACTCGTCGTGGAATTTCCAAAGAAGACTTCGCAATTCTGTGAGTACACTCGACCCACTTTTGTTTATATCACTTTTTGGGTGTAACATGTTTACATATACAAAAATCACAAACACTTAAACTTTATGAAACGCACAAACAATCCTATACACATGACTACTTGAATCGTATACTTGTTGCTTGTCTAGGGATAAACGTTGTGCTATGCTTTAGTCATTAACTATTTTTAGCCTTTGTTTGACATGCTTAGCGCTATAGGAATTCACGCATCCACCTCCATCGTGTTATTCGTGAGGTCATGTTAAAACATCGTGATTGCGTTACGGGTTTGATTATTAGCATTGCATGCCTTGATATTGCTCTTGTATAGATTTGGTTGCCATGAGGATTGTTAAAACTTTATTCGTATACGTATGCTATGCTTAAACTTGTGTACTCGCCTTTGCTTTTGCATTGACTTTATTTTAAAACATGTTACAGGTTGAAGGAGATGACGCTATGAAAACAATATAGCAAGGACTAGATACACACAAATTAGACGTTAGGTTTAATGTCGACGTATCAATTTTGTTATGACTTTGCAAATGTTAGGTTGTTCTTTGTTTTGTTACATTGATGTATTTGACAATTCTTGTGAAATGAAATATGGTTTAATTAATTATTGTCACTTAATAATGTTGTGAGCAATGAGCAATCTCGTTTTCGTCTCATCCCGATATTTCCGCCATCGGTTGGGGTGTTACATGAGGAGTTCAAGTGTCATGGGGCGTGTTACTTGATTGCAAACAAATAAAACTTTACACTTTAAAACCTTTTTATTTCAATTGTTTGAGATGTTTACGTTGCTTCCACTGAACACATACTATGTTGAAACATTAAATTTGAAAATCAATATTCATGTTGGACATGATGACTTGCTTTATATTATTTACTATTAGTTCGACATGATTAGTGGCTAAATCCTGGTACGTCACACGACTCGCGGTAAAACTCCGCAAGTGGAAGTTTGGGGGTGTGACATTAGGTCCGTTTGGTACTGACTAGCTCATTTCTTGTTAAACCCAACGGTTCATCCCCTATACACAGCGTATTAACCTAAGCGCCGCATATAGGGTTATTTAAAAAAATTATTTATAATTTATTCACAAATCTTGTTAAAACAATTAATGTCGATTAGTGTTTTTAGTAACATTTATATATGTCTATAGTTAAAATTGATGGCAAAAACACACGAGGCTGACACACTGTTGTATTTGCTATTACACAGTTAAAATAAAACCTTATGCATCGCTAAAAAAATCGAGCACATAGTTATACACATTTGAATTTTGAATTGAGGAACAAATATTGTCATTTCATTATTTTAAATCTAATGACTCTATAGATGACAAAAGGTTTTCCTTGTTAAAATCACTTATGTTGTTTATTTCTAACATGCATATAATAACTCTTAAAAACTAGAATTTGTTGAATTTCATTTATTAAGTTTTAAGATTTTGTTTCACAAGTGAACTGAACATTAGCTTCACATATGAATTGACCTAACACTTTAGAGATGGGGTCGCTCACATATAAAGTAGAGCCCATTTGCTGAAAGTATGGAAAATCTACAAACTCTTTATATATCAAGTTTAAACTTTTAATATATCCGCTAGCAATTTGCTTTTATTGGCGGGAAGCACATATTTGCAAATGATGATGTGTAGTTTCACAAGAAGGGGGGTTGTATAAGCGTGATGTGGGTTTCGTACCATCTAATGTCACCACTACAACACCAATCTTGTTGGTTGGTCCTTCAAACCCTAATGTTATGCACCATTCTCTTCGTGTATTAGAAAACCATTTCTATGTTCCTAGCAATGCTAAAAAAAGTCACCAAGACATAGTGGCTATTGAAATACAATTAGCATGCTAAAGAACCCAAACAATGCAATTAGCATCCTAATGTTATACACGATTCTTAGGTTTGTTTCAATATTCCCACTTTTGATCTTTATATACATATACATATAGATCATTTCATAACTTGCATATATTCTGAAAGCTTAGAAGGCCATCGTCGGATCTGTGAGAAAGAGAAGAAGAAAGAAATAATTTATCATGCTTTGCTTATTTCACCGGCGACCTGTTATGAGTTAGCAAAAAAAATAAAGGAAGAAGATGAGGATACAGTGTTTCTATTAAACGATGGGGTGTGGGCTCGGGAGCACCTCAGGGCGCTGAGGTGTCTTCTTTCCCCGTCGAGGAACACACCCCCCACCCTCGTCCGAATTTTGGTGTGCTCGGGGCTCCATCCCCGTCCTCCCCGATGGCTCCGATGACAAAGGTAATGAATTTGAGACATATGACTATTGTACAACGACATTTTTATAAAGACATTTTTTATTTTAAACACTATATATACCTCGTTTTTATACCAAAAAAACTCAACACATTTTCCATCTTTTATATATTCTACTCCTTCATCTATATTAAAAAAAATAGTTGCCATGAGTTCTTCATTGTACGAGAAAAATTGTGGAAACCTTTTGCTTATCACGATGCTTGAGACGCCGAAAATTATTGCCGAGATTGAAGAAGACGACGAAGACGAAGGAACTTCACAACCAAAAACAAGGGCCGCTGCGTTAAATAGAGATCGCGAAGGTATATTATTTTTTACAATTTATATTTTTAAAATTAATTGGGATTATAAAATTTGCTATTTATTTTTGTCACACCTCGACCCGCAGCGGATACGGTACGGGACATGATGATTGTTCATAACTCATAACTCATGACACTATCAATCGTTTCAATATTTAAAGCACAATCATTTTAAAATAACACATATCATAAAAGTATTCAAATAGTTCATACATGATTTAAAATACAAAACATAAGACAAAGTTTCTGTTTATTTTTCTAAGGCCCATCCTATGTGTCATATTCTCTTGATCCCCACACTTAATTACCTGCATCACGTTAGAAAAATATATCTTTGGGTCAACAAATATGTTGGTGAGCAATTTCCTCATTTTATAAATAAGTTTTATATTTATTTAGACAAATTTCTTTTACATGCTTAGGTTAGTATAAAAATTATCACATATCAACAACACAGCCAACAAAGCCATATATACCAAACGAGAACACATAAACAAGTAACTATATGAAACAAACCAAATATAAGACTCAAAGACTGCAGTGTGCATTAGTCTCAAGCCCCGGAGAGTGAGTCTAATACTTGTGGCGATACTAGGCTACAACCCATGGCCATGGGAAACCTAGTCAGTCGTGGATCCACATGACAAGATAGCATGTAATAGACTCACATAATGTAGAAATTAAAAACACATATAGACATCCATATATTAACACGTTGAAACATATCATACTAATCATAATATAAATCAAGTGTTTGTAAAACATGGTTCACTCCAAAATTTGTAAAAATAAAAAGCGGAAAATAGAAGAAATCACTCACATGTTGCGAAGCGATCCGAATACAACTTAAGATAAGTTGTAGCGTTTTGGAAATAATATCCCAAAAATCACCCTAACAACATACATATGAAGTCAAGTATGAATAACGAATCGAACGAATACGATGAAATGATGATTTCTAGGTTCACACGATTCGGAGATTTATTGTTTAAGTGATAAAAATGGTTAAGTGTCAAAAATATACAAAAACAAATATCAACCATTTCGTATTTAAATAAAATAGCAAAATGAATGTAGTTATGTGATCTCGACTAAAAGATTTAATATATATTTTACCCTAAAAGTAAATATATAATATTTCCAAGATTGAATAAGATACTACATTTATCTATGAGTGTGTGTCTATATATATATTATATATATAAGGTTTCGTTAGGAACCACTCTTTATTGTGAGAATCGCGAGAACCAGTGTGAATATAACCAAAAATACCTAAAAAATTAAAAAAACACAATTTAAAAAAAAACACTAAATTTCGTCACTAACAATATATATATATATATATATATATATATATATATTGAAAACAATTATGCTGCACATGTGCATATGTCGTAGTTTTTTTAGTGACGAAATTTAGCAATTTTTAATAAAAATAAAAAAAACTTTTTTATACTATATTTATCTATGAGTGTGTGTGTGTGTGTATATATATGATAAGGTTCCTTTAAAAACCACCTTTATTGCGAGAATCGTGAGAACAAGTGTTAACACAACCAAAAATACCTAAAAAATTATAAACACACAATTTTTTTTAAAAATTGCTAAATTTCGTCACTAACAATAGTGTGTGTATATATATATAATATATATATATATATATTGAAAACAATTATGCAGCACATGAGCTTTTTTTTTGTGACGAAATTTAACGATTTTTAATAAAAATAAAAAAAAAATTAGCATTTAGTTGTAGGGTTTAGCTTTATGGTTTAGTTTTTAGAATTTAGCTTGGATATGGTGGGTGGTGGTAGGAAAAACTTTTTTAGAATTTAGTTGCGGGTTTAGCTTTATATATATACTAAATTATATATTTAATATGTGCATCTATTTATTATGTAAAAAAAATGTTGGTAGTGGACTGGAAAACCATCTCAAGATAATGTAAAGGTCATAAGTTCAAGTTTTGGCTCTACCATTAAGCTTTTATTTTTTTTAATTCATTTTCCCTTAGCCACAATTATGGGCCCAATTTTTTTTGTCGCCCGAGGCCCAAATATTTTTGGTTCTCGGGGACGGCTCTGGATATTTGAATTTTGATTTTGTCTAACTATTAATTTCTAAAAGTGAAAGTAATTTCTCTTTTAAACGTTTTTATCAACTTCTCACTTCCAACGATTTTAATTTATTAGTTTGAGTAAACTGCTATTTTGGTCCCTAAGGTTTGGTCACTTTTGTCACTTTAGTCCAAATCTCAAACCTTTTATATCTGGATCCCTGTAGTTTCAGTTTTGTTGTCATTTTTGTCCAAAAGTGAAATCAACTCTTATTCCTCAAATTAAATCATGTTTTTTTGTCATTTTCCTCAAGGGTAAATTGGTCATTATAATTTCATTAAAACTCATTATTAATTAAAATAATTAAATTAAATTGGACCTTTGACTCTATAAAAGCCCAGATCTTCATTGTCAAAACATTCACTCATTTATTTTGATTTACAGGATCGATCAAAATTAACACAAGGTTGATTTCATTCTCTCGACTAGTACTACCGCCAGAACATGACGTTCTTCTCAAGCTAGATCCGCCATTGATTATAGCCATTAATTAAAAACAACAATCTTATACATCTACAAAACCATAACTATATATAGAATTTTAAAATCCCCAAATTTGAAGACTTACTTAAAACTTGTTCAGCAGACAAAATCAACCTTCTCGTTATACTCTCTACCAGACAAAATCTCGGCCAATATTATGTATAAAATGATTCCCGCACTCCATATATCAACCTTCTCCTTATACTCTCTACCAGACAAAATCTCGGGCGCAACATGGTACGGCGTACCGACAACTCCGGTCATCATCCCTCTCTCATTCATCCCAAACCACTCTGCAGATCCGAAGTCCGACAGCTTCAATTTCCCCCTCGAATCGAACAATACATTATCCGGATTGATATCGCGATGCGCAATGCTTAACCGATGACATTAACTGATTGCTAACATCAATGGAGGAAATACGGAGCGCGCTTCCTGCTCCGAGAACACTCCAGCGTGATTCGAGATGCGGTTCGAGATTAGGGTTTGGGTTTTGTGGAAGATGAGATGGTTCTTTGCTTTTATAGGGCAAAGGTCCAATTTAATTTAATTATTTTAATTAATAATGAGTTTAATCTAATTATTTTAATTAATAATAGAGTTATAATAAAATTATAATAAAATTAGAATATGAGCTTATCTCATTTTTGAACCAAAATGATAACAAAACTGAAACCACAGAAACCTAGATTCAAAATGTTTGACATTTGGACTAAAGTGGCAAAAGTGGTTATATCACTTTTACCCTATTAGCCCAAAAAAAAAGTTTTATCATCTGTACCCCTAACGTCTATTTATCTAACTTTTTACCCCTATCAGTAACCCATCAATTTACTTAGTTAAATATTGATCATGTGCCCTCATGTCAATTCACACACGCCGTTTATAAATAAACCCTCTAATAATTTATACATAAAACCGTTTTCTTCTATCCCTATTCATCTTCAACATTTGAGAATATCCCCTGAACCCTTGTTTGAACCTTCATGACAGATTCGAATAACCACTACAACCCAATGCCACCACCTCCACCTTCAACATGCTTCCCTCATAATCAGTTTGTCGGAACTACCTTTGACTCGTAACCCAATACCACCAAAACGAGCATACCCAAGTTCTGAAAGCCCTAGATCCAGAAGTCGCTGTTGATGGCGGTGGGGGTGTTTGTGGTCGGGGTGCGGTGGGTTGGTGGTGGTACTGTGGCAGTGGTGGTGGTTGCTAATTTCTGGTTATATTTTCAAGATTTCTTCACCCAAAATAATTCAAATCAAACCTCACAAAATGGCATCAACAGAGATCTTCTCATCTCTATGCCGGAGCCGTTCACCTTCGTTAGATGCTTTCATAGCACCGGTACATCTCGAAAACGACGTCGTAGGGTTGTTAAAAACCCAATCCACCGTCGCATCCGATATTATCGATTCATTCTCCGAGACTACGTCGTCGTCTCAGAAGAAAAATACCAGATCTTTACTCCGGAAAGTTGACTTATTCCTCGTGTTATTAGATTTCGTTCGTAATTCTGGCGAGTGGGGGTCAAACTTACCGTCAACGGTCGTTTTATGCTTTTAAGGAGTTGTACCTTCTGCTTTATCGATCCAAAATACTTCTTGATTACTGCACATAATTTAGTAAGTTACGGCTCTTGCTTCAAAACCCTTCAATTTCCGGTCATTTTCATGATCTGAATCAAGAAATTTCCACCCTTTTAGATGTTCTTCCGATGCATGAATTCAACTGTTTGATTAATAGCGGTGTTAGAGAACAAATAGATCTACTTCAAAAGCAATCCGTTAAGAGATAAATTATTATTAAAGGGTTTATTTATAACTAGGTATGTGAATTGACATAAATGCCCCTCATGTGAGGGGCACATGATCAATATTTAACCAAGTAGATGGATGGAGTTAGTGATGGGGGCCAAAATAGTTAGATAAAGAGACGTTGGGGGTACAGATGATAAAAATTTCCTTTTTGGGCTAATAGGGTAAAGTGATATGACAACAGGGGCCAAAATCGTAATTTACTCTTAGTTTTAACTACCATTTCTCAAAACTCTTCTATTTGTTTCTTGAGTAAATTGCGGTTTTGATCCCTGTGGTTTAAAGCCTATTGCAATATTTTACATAATCCAAATGTCTTGCAATTTACATAACAATGTTTCTATTTTATTGCAATTTCACTCCACTAGATTAACTTCATCCATCTTCTAGTTAAATCATAGCATCATGAGAGGCATGTGATAGACAAATACGTAACTAATCATCAAAATTGATGAAAACCTTATATTTTTTTAGTTTACGTTTGCATCTGCTTCAAGTTTTTGACCCATTCAAAATAAATTAATTAAATTATATAACTAAACTTATCTGAAATAGTGTATGAACTGAATTCATTTTATGTATACAATTATTTGTTAAATTCGACATCAAAAGTACTGATTTTAAATTCTATTAAATAGTGATGTCTATGATTAGTTTTCTTTTTAATTTAATTTTTCCCCAATTGCATAAACAAGGCTTTCACGGAGTGAACTTTATTGAGTAGAGATTGAAGTTCTATAAATTAAATATATCACCAATTAACACCTATTATCAATTACCCATCTTTTCTGTAAACAATGAAATTGAACTTTTTAAGTTTTTATTAAATAATTTTTGTGTATGGTTCTGACTTAGTTTGAGTTTGTTGATGCATATGTCTGTTGCCTACATCATCGTATAATATCGAGTCACTATTTAGGAGCGAAATGTCGAAGTTTATGTATGTAAAGGGTCAAGTTCGCTTGAAATGTATATGTTGTAGTCAAGTTCGGCCGAACTTGACTAAGCAAGTTCGTCCGAACTTGCACTCCCCAAGCGAACTTGCACTCCTATAAATAGGAGTCTTGACATTTCATTTGTAACTTTCAGAGATTTTGTCACGACAGAGGCGAAGCTCTGTCCAAGTGTTTCCAAAATCTGTAACTTTAAATATTAATGAAACGGTGATTAAATAAAAACAAATGAATGTATCCAATGTCGCCTAAGCAAACGGATTCCGCACGTTTACCTTAGGTTTGTCAGATTAGTGCCCGAACGATCCGTATAACGGACCTACAAGTGGTATCAGAGCAGGATTGGCCTAATTTGAAGACATTGGACGTAGAACATCTCATCTTCTACTCATTTATTTTTTAACTTTTCTTGAAAAATTCACGGACAAAATGGACTGATTTTCAAGTATAATACGTAAAATCCATAATAGTAAAACCCTTGAAAAGATCAGAGCTTAAAACAAACGAATTCATGCCGAAAATTTGAAAAAACCATGTTTGAAATCACAACTTCGCTCGAACTTAACATCAAGTTCGCCCGAACTTGACTGGTTTTTCAAGGTTTTTACTCAAGTTCGCTCGAACTTGACTGTTTTTTAATCATTTTTAGTCAAGTTCACCGAACTTGATAAAAATTTGTTGAAAGTCTATACAAGTTCGCCCGAACTTGTTATCTCTTGAAAATTCACATAAGTTCGCTCGAACTTGCTATTTTTCATAACAACTCAACACAAGTTCGCTCGAACTTGTTAAGTCTGTGACAAGTTCGCCCGAACTTGTCCAAGGTTTCCAAAAAAAGGCATGAAAACCCCGAAAAACGTCTCAGACATTATATATCTTTAGATTTGTATTGACGAGACGAGTTTAAAGCTCTAATCTGATAAAAACAGTTTTTCAAAAAAATTTAAACGTTTTTAGCAAACCGATACGTTGATATTGTCGGTTAAAAAGTCAAATTTTATTAAAATTGTCCGTTTGCTCATCATTTTTCAAGTGTTTTGAACGACAGATAAATTTGAAAAACGAAATGGGGTCCGTGAAGCCGCCAATGTTGATGAGTATAGATGAGTATGAAGCCTGGAATAAAAAATTCGTGAACTGGGTCCAAGCCATGCACTTTCAAAGTTGGGTTGCGATCAAAACAGGATATGTCGTTCCAAGAGATGAGAATCAAAATATTCTGGAGAAGTACAAGTATTCTACGCAACAGAAAGAGGAGTATTTTGCTGAAAAGAAAATGATTAGTCTGATTCAACAATCTGTTAAGGAAGATATCTTGATACTATTGCCTGAGTACAAAACTGCAAAAGAACTCTGGATATCTCTGAAAAATAAATATCAGGTGAAGAGAGAAGAGAATGTAGTGGTTAAGAACTGTGTAGCTCAACTTTCAAGTACATCTGCAAATGGATCTTCAAGTTCTAAACCAGTCTGTCCAGTGTATGACGTAAATAACTATCGGGCAGAAACTCTTGAATGAGATTAAGAGTTTGACATTAGAAAATAAAAAATTAAAAGAAAATGAAAAGAATTTTGAAAACAAAATAAAAATTTTAGAAAATGAAAAATTACAAATGGTAGTAGATTTTCAAAATGAAATAAAAATGTTTAAAAATGATAAAATTGTTTTTGAAAAATTAAATATAGAAAATCAAATAGCAATAAATTCTCATATTGAGAAAATAGCTCAACTTGAAAAAGAAGTTGAGACCGTTATAAATAAAACTGCTAATTCAGCAAAATTATTGAAATGATTTGTGACTTCCTCATTAAAGTTATCCGGAACATGTACGGACATCCAAAAATTATTGTAATCATTAAAATCTTGTATATTGATGATTGGAATGCACAAATATCATTCGTCACGCATTTACGGTCATACACGTGTTCGTTATGATTTTCGTCATAATTAACCGAAAACCGCAACCGTACGACCAAACGAACCAAAACCCGAGACATTTGAGCATATTTCATATTCCCTATGTTTGTTCATCATTATGGAGCTTAAAAATCAGGTTAACGGGTGTTAAAAGTGCCATAATGCGACAAAACGTAGTGCGGGGACTAAACTGCAATTTCCACAAACTATGTGCCAGCAAGGGTCCTTACGGACCGTAAGAAGGGCCCCATATGGTCCGTAAGACCTGCCCAACACATCAGTTTGCTGGAAGCAGCTGGTTATCTCCTTGTTGACTCATCAAATGAACTTGCCACCCTAATCTCTGCATTTGACAAGTATGGGACACTAATCTATCATGTTGGTGAGTCATGGACACTTGTCTTACTCCTAGAACTCCAAGAAATCTATAAATACCCATGTTCATCATTCAAGAAAAGTTTTAATCAACTCATTTATTGCTACAAACTGAAGTTGCAACACTTTTGGTGATCAATCTCTGAAATCTTGGCATACCTATAGTGTTTGTAAGTGCTTTCAATCATGCTTTGTTCAATTCTTGTAGTTTAATTGGATTAAAAGTCACAAAGTTTGACTTTTGTTTGACTTCCAGATTTGATCATCAATTGATCAACACAAAATCCAATTGAACTTATTAATATGATCAAAATCATGTGGGTTATAATCCCTAATGATCATACCTACTGACTTCTATCTTTTCTAGTCAATTTGACAAGTCAAAGTTTCGGTAAAAAATGTGATTTTTGCGCAATTTGCAACGGAACCATTTTCGGGATCAAAACAGTTTGTTTTGGTATCAAAACGATTTTATAAACTTAATTAGACATGTCAAAACATGTCTAAATCATCACTTTTGTTTTAGTGCTTGTTTAGACTCATAAGTCTAGCGGTTTTGACCACCGCTTTGACTTTCGAATCTGACCGATTGGTTGTTCTTTGGACCCAACCAAATATATATTTATGACCATAATTACAAAGGGAATAACTCTCTAAGGTTATACCTTATGGTCATGTCATTTGGTTAGTGTTATGATGATTAGTTGATATAATCTTCAATAAAGACCAAAATGCCCTTTTCGCAAACAAATCAACTAAGAGCATATGTAACATAAAAATTGACATACAATCTGATGTAACAACAATATTAAACATATTTTGGTAATTAGGACTTATCATAACACATATCTAACCATCTGAATGCGTATTTACGCAAATGAACCGTTAAAGTAGCATAAATTACCTTAAGAAGTCTTAACGGGTCAAAAGCACTTAGGAACCTTTCCAACTCAGAATGTAGACTTTGTTAAACCATTTCATATGAGTACCAACACTCATTTGGTTTACAAGACCTCATTCTATCCGATCCTCTGATTTCAAGTCCCGATGTTTACACAATTATCCGATTTTCATACACGCTTGATTTCTCAGACTTTTGAGCTTGTTTGATCTTTGATACAAGGGCACCTTTGCAATCCCATGTGAGTACATAGTTTCCCCTATTTTATGATTTACAAATGTTTTGGGGTGATTCATATGTGCTAAATTTTTTCAAGCTTTCAAAGTACAAATGCTATGGTTTATATAAACAATATGATTTCAATAATGTGAACGAACTTGTTGGTGCGTTGTATTCATATAAAGAATGACATTCATTAACAATGGCCAAGCCGACCAGTAGTAAGTTAGGACTGACAATCCCATTACCAAAATTCCCAGGGTTTGTGGGGAAGTTTGGGAAGCACTGACACTGTATTTGTAACAAACCCTTTGGTGGTTTGTTATACGATTAAGGGACCCCATGGGTGGTCTCGAAGAAGTCACTAAAGGTTTGAATGTATTCATGAAACGACCAAAAGTTTTCACAATTAAAATGATGAACGATGGTTATAACAAGGAACGATGAACAATTGGTTTACAACCAGGAACGATGAACGATGAACAATTGGTTTATGATAAGTGATTTAGATAATGGAACATGTGTAATGTACTAAAAGCATGGTGGGTACGCCGTCGGCACTTCCTATATATAAATGCTTTTATCACATTACATACGTGGCGCTATTTGCATCACTTGGACAAATGTTTTCAAACAATGACACACAACAATTTTCGATTAAAGATGTAAACCATACGAGTTATTCAAGACAATTTACAACTTGGATTTATAAAACAAATGATTTCGAGTCAAGGTTCATGGCTACTAGATTTTATAAACTTTTAACCTCATGTTTTTATCGATTATCTATTGCAATATCAAACATTTTTTTTAAAACAAGGTTTTCACTTACGACTCTAGTAGTCGGATTATATATTGCAATATATACAAAGCCATGAACTTGACACACTCACAAAATCTATGTACTCGCCGGCATATTTTTGCTGACTCGTTTTCACATATGTTTCAGGGAATGATGCTAGATGATACCGATGCATGCTCATGTAGGATCGGACATGGACCTTAGTGCTTATAAAATAAGGAAGACAATAAATGTGCTTGTTTGTTTGTTTAAGTTTGTTTGAAAGATCTAAAACAATATGACAATACAATCTATGTTTAATATTCAATAAAACGAAATATGAAATACCACGTGTTGTTGAAACAATCTGTTAACGTACTCCCAAGTGTTTCCGTCGCGTGTTGTTTTACGCGATTTGGGGTGTTACAAGTTGGTATCAGAGCACTGGTTATAAAGAATTAGGTTATTAGTAATGCATTGACCTAGACTATAACCTTCCTAGGACCCTAACGTGAGTTTACTTGCGGTTAGATTTAAAATACAAATACAATCACCTATCCTTAGGTGATTACCAAAACAAATCCACAAATTTCAAACTCGTTTTGAAAATCAATCATCTATCCTTAGATGATTTGTTTTTGGCTTTAAGCCTTCAAAAGTTTTCAAAATCTTGTCAAAGTTTGGGTTTTAATAATGTGAACACGTGCAATCTGGAAGGGTGGGTGCCTGTACCCTGAGTTTTCTGTCTAGGCTAGAGTGTTCATACAAATCCACTTAATCGGACCAGTCACTCTTACCTGGGAACTCTTGGGGTGAGTGTCCACTTATAGGCTAAAGCATGTCTTCGCGATACATTATAAAGACCCATTTACTTTGATTAGTCAATGTGTTTCATTTGTTTGCTTTGTGAAACAAACGAATGACCACCATCCTTGTTTCGTCGATATTTTAATGCCTCTATTGATTTTTTTCGAATGTCAATCTCACATATCTTTCATCATGTTTCTATTCTACAATGCCTCCTCGACGTGATACAACTCAAAATGCCGAAATGGCAGCCATGATTGCTCAATAAATTGTTGTCGTACTCCCGAACCTAGTAACTCAAATGAATCCAGCGAACAACAATAATAACAATGCACCAACTCCGTGCAACTACAAACAATTCTTTTCGGCTAAACCGCTTCAGTTGACTGGGTCTGAAGGAGCTACAGGACTTCTTCAATGGTTTGAGAGTCTCGAAAGCATGTTCCGTTTTGTTCAATGTCCAAATGAGCGAAAGGTCGAGTTTGCGTCTAGTGTGTTCAAGAAAAGAGCTTTAACGTGGTGGAATGGTATTATGAGAGATAGAGGTGCCGAAGTGGCCTTGGCTCAAACCTGGGAAGAGCTTCGGGCTGTTATGATGAAGTAGTTCTGTCCTCGCCACGAGCAAAGGGCATTGGAGAACGAATTTCATGATCTTAAGCAAGATAGTGGTGAGAGTCGTTCTTATACTGGCCGTTACGAGGAGTTGAGTTTACTTTGTCCTCATGTCCTTGGATAGCGATCGAGAAGTATATCGATGGTTTACCTGATCCTGTGCAAGATATCGTCACTGGTGGCAACCCTACCACCGTTCGACAAGCTACTGAGTTAGCTGCAACCTTAACCGATTCACAAGTCAGGAAAGGTAACTTCTATCGCAAGGGTGATAAGAAATTCTCTGCTAAGTCAACTCAAGAGAAACCAAAGGGAAACAAAGCCGAGCCTTCCAAACGATCGAATAAGCGCAAGGCTTCTCAAAACTTTGTTGTTACCGCTCAACCTGCACAACCGCACCAACTGCTCCCCAAAACCAACCAGCTCAACCTCCAGCAAAGAAACCTTATGCGGGAACTGCACCGCTTTGCAACCATTGTAATGGTCATCATCAGGTTTCATATACCATGTCGGAAGTGTACTACCTGTGTAAAACTTGGTCACCTGGCAAATATTTGTCGCTTTAACTCAAACCCAGCGGTTCAGAACCCTGCTCAACCACAAGTCAATCCTGCTCGACCTCACTTTCCGCCTGGTTCATGTTTTAACTACAGTGAAATGGGTCACTATAAGAACAACTGCCCTAGGTTAGCAAACGCAAATCTAGCTCGTGGATGAGCTTTTAATATGAACGCCAATGAGGCCGTGCTGATAACGAAGTCACTAACGGTACGTTTCTTTGTTAACAATCATGCTGCTATTGTTCTTTTTGATGCGGGTGCCGATAGAAGTTTTGTGTCACTTGCCTTTGAGCCTTTGCTTTCGATGCCTAGAACTAAACTAGGAAAGCCCTTGTCAGTCGAGATAGCCAATGGTGAACCCTCATACTTGATTCCGTAATTCGTAACTGCCAGTTGAACCTCAATAACCATCTTTTCCCTATCGACCTTACACCAATGCACCTTGGAAGTTTCGATGTTATTATAGGAATGGATTGGTTAACCAAGCACCATGCCGAAATTATTTGTTTTGACAAGATAGTTCGTATACTGCTTCCTTCTGGCGAATAAAACTCATGACATGTACCCAAGCCCAAAAGTACTTACGAAAGAATTGTGTGGCGTTCTTGGCACATATCGTATAGGAGAAAGTAAAGAACAAGAGTATTCAAGATATTCCTGTTATCCGAGACCATCCTGAGGTTTTTCCCGAAGATCTACCTGGTTTAACCCCGGCACGTCAAGTTGAATTCCGTATTGATCTTGAACCTGGTGCCAACCCAATAGCCAAATCTCCTTACCGACTTGCACCGTCAGAAATGCAAGAGTTATCGAAAAAACTTCAAGAGTTATGTGATAAAGGTTTCATTCGTCCGAGCTATTCTCCGTGGGGTGCTCCTGTCTTATTTGTAAAAAAGAAGGATGGATCCTTCCGTATGTGTGTCGATTATCGTGAGCTAAACAAACTCACGATCAAGAATCGATCTCCCCTACCTCGCCTTGATGATCTTTTTGATCAGTTACAAGGTGCTACCTGTTTCTCCAAGATCGATCTGCGTTCTGGGTATCATCAGCTTCGTGTTCACGAGGAGGATATTCCTAAGACTGCTTTCCGCCCATGATATGGTTATTATGAGTTCACTGTTATGCTTTCGGTTTGACAAACGCTCCAGCTGTCTTTATGGACTTAATGAATCGGGTTTGTAAACCTTATCTGGATAAGTTCATCATTTTTTCATCGACGACGTTCTTATTTATTCAAAGTCTTGAGCCGAGCATGAGTAACATCTTCATTTGACTGTGGAACTTCTAAAGAAAGAACAATTATATGCCAAAATTTCCAAATGTGAATTTTGTTTGAAAGAAGTTCGATTTTGGGTCACATTGTCAATGAGCAAGGTATTCATGTGGATCCTTCCAAAATCGCTGTGTTTAAGGATTGGAAAACACCCACTAACCCACAGAAGTTCGCTCATTTCTTGGTCTTGCTGGTTATTATCAACGATTCATTGCGAACTTTTCAAAGATCGTGTTCCCCTCACTACTTTGACTCATAAGAATAATAACAAGAGGAAGCTTTCCAAACTTTGAAACTAAAACTCTGTGATGCTCCTATTTTGTCCTTACCTGATGGCAATGATGATTTTGTGGTTTATTGTGACGCGTCGAATCTAGGCCATGGTTGCGTTCTCATGCAACAAGATAAAGTCATAGCCTAAGCGTCGAGACAATTGAAAGTCCACGAAAACAATTACATAACTCATGATCTTGAGTTAGGTGCTGTTGTCTTTGCTCTCAAGATCTGGAGACACTATCTTTATGGCACGAAGTGTGTGGTGTTCACAGACCAGAAAAGTCTCCAACACATATTCAATCAAAGGAGTTAAACATGAGGCAACGACGTTGGGTTGAACTCCTAAACGATTACAACTACGAAATTCGCTACCCATTCATTGTGTTCGAAATTACGATCCGATATCCAAACACGTATTCTTGAAGCCCAACGCAATTGTGTAACCCAAGGTTTGTTGAAAGACGAACTACCTCATCAACTCGAACTTCAACTCGAAACGAAAGACGATGGATTACTCTATTACATGAACCGTTTGTGGGTTCTGAATCAACATAATCTCCGTGCTCTATTGATGGACGAAGCTCACAAGTCTCGTTAGTCGATTCATCCTGGTGCTACAAAAATGTACAAGGATCTCCGTACCCAGTATTGGTGGCCGGGTATGAAGAATGACATTGCCTTGTATGTATCTAAGTGCCTTACTTGTCTCAAAGTCAAGGCCGAGCATCAACATCCGTCTGGTTTATTGGAACAACCGGAAATACCAGTATGGAAGTGGGAGAACATTGCGATGGAACTCATCACGAAACTACCGCGCACATCTAGAGGTCATGATGCGATTTGGGTGATCATTGATCGTCTAACGAAGTCATCACACTTTATAGCGATTCGTGAAGATTACTCTTCTGACAAACTTGCCAAAATCTATGTTGATGAGATTGTATCTCGTCATGGTGTTCCTTTGAATCTCATATCTGACCGAGATGCTCGATTCTCATCTCAGTTCTAGAAGACTATGCAATCTGCTATGGGGACCAAACTCCATATGAGCACTGCTTATCATCCTCAAATGGATGGACAATCTGAGAGGACAATTCAAACACTGGAGGATATGCTTAGAGCTTGTGTGATCGATTTTGGTGGTAGTTATGATTCGCATCTACCATTGATCGAATTCTCCTACAACAATAGTTATCATGCCAGCATCAACATGGCGCCTTTTGAAGCTTTATACGGTTGAAAATGTCGTTCACCTGTCTGTTGGAATGAAGTTGGAGAGTCGCAGTTTACTGGATCTGAACTCATTCACGACACAACCGAGAAAGTGAAGAAAATTCGCGATAACCTATGACAACTAGAAGCCGTCAAAAGAGTTACGCGGACAAGCCACGCAAGCCCTTGGAATTCCAAGTTGGTGATCATGTCCTACTCAAGGTATCCCCTTGGAAAGGATTGGTCAGATTTGGGAAGAAAGGAAAACATGCACCACATACGTTGGACCATTTAAGATCGTTGAAAGAATCGGAAAGGTGGCCTACCGACTTGAGCTGCCTCCTAAACTCGGGAATATTCACCCAACATACCACGTGTCCAACCTAAAGAAGTGTTTAGCCGATAAAACCTCCACATCCCTCTCAACGAGATTCACGTTGATGACACTATGCATTTTGTCGAGAAACCGAAGGAGATAATGGACCGTGAAGTCAAGAAACTCAAGCGGAGACGAATACCGATAGTCAAAGTTCGCTGGGAATCCAAACGTGGCCTGGAGTTTACTTGGGAAGGAGAGGATCAAATGAAAGCGAAGTACCCACATTTGTTTTCATGAGTTTCCTCTAATTAAATTTCGGGACGAAATTTCCTGAAGTAGGGGAGATTGTGATATCTGTGATGATTCTAGCATGTAACAATGTCAAACAAGTTATCAATGAATGAAATTTTTATGAATTTTTGTGTTTTATATCCAATATTTGTTTATTTATTTTGATAATTGCACATATTCAATTCTTGCACGATTCCAAACTCTTAAACAAATTCTGGAAGTGAAATCGCGAACTGTTACATAAATGTAACCAGTTTATTACGACGTACACTCCAGAACGATGACACAAGTTAAACATACCTTAAATATCCTTTACATAACTTAGAAATAAGTTCTGAAGGGTTTGGTATGTCAAAATCAAGTCTATTCGATCACAGGGACTATTTATGACAAACTACGAAAGTCTGTCGATTCTCATAGCGATGCACGCTTCGGAACAAGGTCTTAAGCTAAACATACCCTAAAAATGTAACACTCTGATCGCGTAATACAACAACACGCGGCGGAAATATCGAGGAGTCACGTTACAAATTGCTCAGCCACAACTGGTACTAAATTGTTTCATTATTTATAACATTGTTTTACCATATAATGAATACAACAAATTGTCTTTTGTTTAAAGATGTCTAAAGCCCGGGTGCATTCCTATGTGTAGCATACTTGAATAATCATCAACCTGAAACATATGTGAAAAAGAGACGTCAACTAACAATGTTGGCAAGTACATAGTTTTGTTATACAAGTTAATGGCAAAAAGTTTAGTGTTGCAATACTTCGACAACTACGAGAGTTGTCGATTGAAAACAGACTATTTGTAGCCAAGGATTGGCAAAAGATTTAGTATTGCAATGCATTAACTTGATTATGAAACTTGTGACAAAATGAGTTTTGTATATGGCAGTATGATTAATACTTAATTTTTATGCCATTGAAAATTGTACTTTGTTCTTTGTAAACATATTGAAATCGCCCATAAACTTGAGAGTATGTTATAAGAAATCCAATTAAGGATAATCAATAACTATACTGAAATCGGTCAACACTTTGCGTGAGTATATTAAAAATCAATCAATGATTTATAATAATACTAAATATCCTTCTAAGAATCTATCATACAAATCATGAAAGGATTCTTCAAGGATTTGGATATCGGACATTGAAATCAGTCATACACAAAATCCTAAAGTGACTCGAATAACTCTACAAGAGTAATTCAATAAGAACACTTATATATAGGAAGTACCAGCGGCATATCCACCATGTTCTTATGGTATTACACTTGTTTCATTATCTTAATCACAACTAACCGCATAAGTACATAATCGTCAACTTGTCAATTGTCTCGTCAAATACGCATTAAAGTACACAGAATCCAATCAAGGACTACCAATTAGTACTTTAAACATTCTACAAATATCTAACTATAAAGATAGGTAGATGTAGTGGGAATTATGTCTTGTCACTTGTCTCGTCAATTGTCTTGTCAAATACGCATTAAAGTACACAAAATCCACTCAAGGACTACCAATTAGTACTTAATATCCCACAAATATCTAACTATAAAGATAGGTAGATGTAATGGGAATTAAGTCTTGTCACTTGTCTCGTCAAATACGCATTAAAGTACACAGAATCCAATCAAGGACTACCAATTAGTACTTTAAACACTCCACAAATATCTAACTATAAAGATAGGTAGATGTAATGGGAATTAAGTCTTGTCACTTGTCTCGTCAAATACGCATTGTAGTACATATAATCCAATCAAGGACTACCAATTAGTACTTTAAACATTCCACAAATATCTAACTATAAAGATAGGTAGATGTAATGGGAATTAAGTCTTGTCACTTGTCTCGTCAAATTGTCTTGTGAAATCATAATCCTAATGGTGATTCGGATAAGGCTACGAAGGGTGATACAATAAGCAAACTTATATATAGAAACTACCAGCGGCATATCCACCATGTTCTTATTGTATTACTCTAGTTTTGTTATCTAAATCACCAAAAATTCTACACATAAATCATAACCATTGTTTCTCGTAAAGTACTTCTTAGAAATCTCGCTATAAAAAGAGTGTACTTCAAACATCCTTTGAGGATCGAAACTATGAAAATAGAAAGATCCTACAAGGATATAGGCCCTGAAAGACCTCTTTAACTATCGTGTCATCAATTGTCGTGTTGCATAATCGGAATTCATACATAAAAGCACTTAGTAAAACATACATGCCATACATTTGAGAAAAATCGGTTACACAATGAATCACCCCAAAACATTTAGAAAACATAAAAGAAGGGGAGCAATGTACTCGCCTGGGATTGCGTATAGATCTTGTTCAAATGATATAACAAAGCTCAAAGGATTGAGGGTTCAAGTGTTGAAGTGGTTCCTAGTGTATCGGATAATTACATATTAGTGTCGAAACTTGAAAACGAGAAATTGGATAGAATGAGGTATATAAACCAAACAAGAGTTGGATCTTGTATAATATGGTTCATAATACCTAACATTCTGAATTGGAAGTATTTCAAAAAGTTTTGACTTGATACGTCTCGCTAAAGTGGTTTACGCCACTTTAATGGGTCATAATCGTAACTATGGGTTTGGATGGTTAAATATGTCCTATGAAAAGTCTAATATGCCAAAAGTAGTTTATATAAGTTGTATAATCAGTTTAGATGCAAAATAACATTCTTATATGTTTAAAACTAATTTATGTGCAAAAAGAGCATTTTCGGCTTTTTAAAGAATACATAGTCGACTTGTCATTTGACTAACCAAACGGTATGACCATGGGTATAACCTCAGAGGGTTATTCCTTATAATATTATGGTCATAATAATGGTCTTGGTCGGATCCTAAAGTTGACCAAACGGGTCAGATTTGAAAGTCAAAGCGGTGGTCAAAACCGCTAGACTTACGACTCTAAGCAATCACTAAAACAAAAGTGATGGATTAGACTTGTTTTGGCATGTCTAAATAAGTTTATAAAAGAGTTTTGGCACCAAAACAAACTGTTTTGATACCCGGAAATGGTTCCATTGCAAATTGCGCCAAAAATTGCTTTATTGATCAAAACTTTGATTTATCAAAATGACTAGAAAGATAGAAATCAGTAGGTATATGACCATATTAGCAAATTCAATTGGATTTTATGTTGATCAAGTCATGATCAATTCTGTAAGTCAAACAAAAGTCAAACTTTGTGACTTTTAACCCAATTAAACTACAAGAATTGAATCAAAACATGATTGAACACTTACAATACCAAAGGAATGATCAAGGAATTCAGAAGAACTCCAGAGATGGTTGCAACTTCAGTTGGTAGCAGAAAATGAGTTGATCAAAAGTTCAAGTGGCTAAATCCCCATGTTATTTATAGTTGGATTGGATTAATTAGATCAAAACAAGTGTCCATGAGTCATTCCATAAGTTGATTAGTGTCAAAACACATGTCAAATGCAGAAACAAGGGTGGCAAGTTCGTTTGATGAGTCAACAAGGCAAATAACCAACTGCTGCCAAGTTTCCGGTGTGCTGGAGCTCCCTTACGGACCGTATGGTCCATATGCTTACGGTCCATAAGCATGGGAGCTGGGCACAAGTTTCAGAAAATGGCAGAACAGGCCCCTATATGCGTTTTGTCGCGTTTTGGCACTTCTAGCACTCGTTAACCTGATTTTTAAGCTTCATAAGAAGTAAAGTATAGGAAACTTTAAATGTGTCCAAAATGTTCCAGAGGTCAGTTCGTTTGGTCGTACGGTCGCGGTTTTCGGTTAATTACGACGAAAATGGTAACGAACGCGTGTGTGACCTAAATGCGTAACGGGTGATATTTTTGCATACCAATCACTAAAATATAATATTTTAATGATTAAAAAATTTTTTGGATGTCTGTACATGTTCCGGATAGCGAAATACGCGAAAAGGCATAGTTTCGCATAACTTGCAAAATAGCCCCGGAAGTTACAAAAGTGTGTTTTTGCCATACCGAAGCCCTCGAAACTTATTTCTAAGTTACGTAAAGGGTATTTAAGGTATGTAAGCTTATGACCTTGTTCCAAAGTGTGCGTCGCTACGAGAATCGGCAGACTTTCATAGTGTGTCGTGAATAGTCCCTATGACCGAATAGGCTTGTTTGACATACCAAACCCTTCAAAACTTATTTCTAAGTTATGTAAAGGATATTTAGGGTATGTTTAGCTTATTACTCGACCCGGTGCGTATGTTACGTTAAACGGGTTACCTTTAAGCGTTGGCTATCGGAATGCCTTCAAAGAACAAGTTTTTTTTGGAAGCCCGAAATTTTGCACAAGTGTCACAGTCTTTCCTACTTTAGGAAATTTCGTCCCGAAATTTTATTCGAAGGAGACCGTAGAGTGTGTGTTTGAAACAATTGAAGGATAACAAGGCTCGAGATTCCAAAGATGCAGAGTATTATTTGGTGTTGGGAATGTTTGGGGGATCCAAAGCATAAACAAGGATATTCAAAGCATCTTAAGGTATTCAACCTTTAGAATTTCTGAATCTTTAAAATATCATCGAGTGTGTAAAAATGGCATTATGTTATACTAAGTCTTTAGTGTGAATCCTAGCAACAAAGGGGTGTACATTCAAGCCTGGCCATACGTACACGGTTTCTAAAGTCCCACGAGGTACATCCCATGTACCATGAGCATCCCATGCATAGGAGATGGGTCAACATACCTATGGCATCAAGGTCGTCACCTTTAACACCATAATATACTCCCGGTCGTATCGAATGAGTTAATGAATGTACTCGTCATCGTCATTGTATCCAATAAACAAATATCAAATAATCACATAATCACATATTGGTCCAAGATAACATAAAACCTTCAAGCGGTCCTGGTAATGTTCCGAAGAATAACACAATAAGAACACTTATATATAGGAAGTACCATCGCGTATCCACCATGGTCTTATTGGGTCATACCTTTCCCGTTACCTAATCACTCTAAATTTTATGACACCATCTTAACAAATCTTACTTGATTTTCATGTGTCGATCCTCGTAATTAAGTGTGCACGCATAATTACGTGTTTCGTCACATGGTCTACATAGCTCTGCTTGTTAAGTAAGGGAAACAGATAATAAGGTCGAAGTAATAACTAAATCAGATAAGCATCGTCATACCACATTATTGAAATCAAACATACATCGTCGCAACACAATAACTATTAAATTTGGGCGTGTTTCATACTAGTAATGATAACACTACTTGTTTTGCATTCAACAACACTATCAGTATTCATTCTAGTACGAATATTAATATATGTTTCACACTAACGATACTGGTAGTATGCATCATATACTAAGCATAATTTGTCATAAACAATGTAAGTATGTCGTAAAATGTCTTGAAATCACATGCTAGGTATGCTAAGTCAACATACTTAGGCAAAAATGTATTTTTAATCATGTGCTATACATGACAGATGATCAATCACGCATGTAATGTCATGAAAACAAAAGTAATAGTAATAGGCACATAGTATTTGTAGTGTTTGTTTTGCAGCGATTGTATGAACGCACTAGTGTGCAAGTTATAAAATGCTATTCTTGCGAGATTTAGTTCCTAACAATAAAGAACAGAATCCTCAAAGTTGGTATGTAGCTGTAAATTACACACAATGTAATCATATTGGAATTTTTAACCGAAATACCAATAACAAGAATGAAGAAAAACTTCTTGAAATTTATATTGTCATTACAAATATTATTGAAATATTGTTCATAGTTCTTGGATAATAAAAAGAAACCGTAGAGGTTCAAATGATCATGAGTGCTTGATCATCAGCTTGAACCTCATTGACATTGTACATTCATCCATTAGCATTAGCAAGCTTAGGGCAGTTTCGCTTGAAATGATTTAAATCACCGCAATTGAACATGCTCCAGCTGGATAGCAAGGGCGTGTTTGAGTAGGGCCTGCATGGTTTTGGATGCGACAGGTCACAGCTAGATGTCCAAATAGACCACAGATTGTACACTGGCGGCACGGAGAATTTGCTGGGTGGTGATAGTTGCAATGATTGCACCGAGGATGTTTCCCACGATAAGACCCCCTAATGGGTACTGAATTTAGTGGAATTGGTGCAGCGATCGTAAAATTCTTTGAAGTTTTACGCTTCTTAGAATTTTTGGAAGATTCACCCTTTGTTTCTTGTGTAGTTCGTTTCTTGTCTCCCTTTCGAAATAGTTTCCTTTTTCTAACTTGGGAGTCAGTTAGGGTAGTGGCTAATTCCTTAGCCTCCCTAAGCGTTGCGGGTTTGCTACCAGTGATAATATCTTAGACTGGATCAGGTAAGCCATCAATGTATGGCCCAATCCAAAGGTGTGACCATAGTGAGGCAGAGTAGGCTTAACTGTTCCAACCGGTCAGTGTAGGCATAGTTCTCCCCACTATCTTGTTTAAGGTAATAAAATTCGTTTTCGAGTGCCCTTATTTCGTTTCGTTGACAAAATTCTTTCAACATAAGATTCCTGAATTCTTCCCACGTTTGTGCCATAGCTACTTCTGCACCTCTGTCTCCCATGACCCCGTTCCACCAAGTGAATGCTCTCTTTTGGAAAACACTCGAGGCGAACTCTACCTTGCATTCATTAGAACACTGAACATGGCGGAATGTGCTTTCTATACTCTCAAACCATTGTAGGAGCCCAGTTGCTCCTTCAGACCCATTAAACTTAAGTGGTTTAGCCGATTTGAAATGTTTATAGTTACATGGCGTAGGAACATTGATGTTGTTGTTATTGTTATTGTAGTAGACTTGATTGAGTTAGGCCACACGGTTCGGGAGTACAGCAGCTGTTTGCTGAGCTATCATTGCCGCTATTTCAGCGTTCCTCGTGACGTCGCGATGAGGAGGCATCTTGAAGAAGTAGCTATAACGAAAACAAAATAAGTTAGATTTGTAAAATGGTTGTAAATCCAAACACCATAGTGAATTGAAAATCTCAACTTGGTATTCGTTCAAAAATCGTGTTCTTGTATTTAGGAAAATAGTATTGTGGATTTTGTTTTGAAACTTGTTTGAAAATGAACTTTTGTTATATTTATGGATGAGAAAATACAAAACAAGTTAATGGTTTGTGTTGAAATTCTTTACCTTTTGAAAATTAATTTTTAAGATAGAATTATTTTTAATCGAATTTTTGAAATAAAGAAACTCCGTGTATGAAATTTGAAAACTCTCATCCAAATGAATAAAAATTTTGAAAATTTGAAAGACAAAAGTAGTTATTGAAAATGAAGTAGGATTGTAAAGTGTCGAGAGATAAAAATGAATTTTGTTCCAATTGCATTGAATATAGTCGTAACATATTGCCAAAGGCAACATGTCGGAGTAGTGTCATACAGGTAGCAGTAAATTGTTCGACTGATCAAGGTAGATGGGTTTTCATAGTGTTTCGAGAAGACATGCTTTAGCCTATAAGTGAACACTCACCCTAAGAGTTCCCAGGTAAGAGTGACTGGTCCGAAAATACGGATTTGTACGAATGCTCAAGCCTTAGACAGAAAACTCGGGGTACAGGCGTTCACCCTTCCAGATTGTATGAGTTCACATTAATAAAACCCAAAATTTTGACGAAATGTTTGAGAGTAAAACATTTTGAGAAATCTTTTTGGTAAGTTGTTTAAGATAAATGAGTTGAAAAACATTCTGACGAAAACTTTTTGAGAATGTATTTCGAGAAACCTTTTGATAAAATGTTTGAGGCAAATAGGTTGAGAAACATTTCGTTGAGAGCGTTTGAGAAAACACTTTTGATATAATACTTGAGATGAACATGTCGAGAAATATTTTGACGAAAAAGTTTGTGAAAATAACTGAGAAACATTTCAATGAAAGTATTTTAAAAGTGAAACTTTTTGAGAGTGGTTGTGGCACAAGTAAGGATGGATTAGGATAGAAATCCTAAGTCTACTCATGTTCAAGTCACTAGAAGGGTTATAGACTAGGTTAAAGGCATTCTAATAACCTAATTCCCTATAACCAGTGCTCTGATATCAATCTGTAACACCCTAAGAGTTCCCAGGTAAGACTGACTGGTCCGAAAATGCGGATTTGTATGAACACTCTAGCCTTAGACAGAAAACTCGGCGTAAAGGCGTTCACCCTTCCTGATTGCATGAGTTCACATTAATAAAACCCAAGATTTCGACAGAAAATGTTTGAGAGTAAAACATTTTGAGAAATCTTTTTGATAAGTTGTTTGAGATAAATAAGTTCAGAAACATTTTGTTGAGAGTGTTTGAGAAAACATTTTTGATATAATACTTGAGATGAACATGTCAAGAAATATTTTGACGAAAAAGTTTGCGAAAATAACTGAGAAACATTCCAATGAAAGTATTTTGAAAGAAAAACTTTTTGCGAAATTCCTTAACGCGTAAAGCCTAAGGATTTAGGATAAACCATCTAAGGATAGATGATTTATGAATCGTAGAACAGTTGTGGCACGAGTAAGAATGAGGATTAGGATAGAAATCCTAGACTACTCATGTTCGGGTCCCTAGGAAGGTTATAGACTAGGTTAAAGGCAATCTAATAACCTAATTCCCTATAACTAGTGCTCTGATACCAATTTGTAACACCCCGATCGCGTAATACAACAACACGCGACAGAAATATCGAGGACTCATGTTACAAATTGCTCAGCCACAACTGGTACTAAATTGTTTCGTTATTAATAACATTGTTTTACAATATAATGAATTCAACAAATTATCTTTTGTTTAAAGAAGTCTAAAGCCCGAGTGCATTCCTATGTGTAGCATACTTGAATAATCATCAACCTGAAACATATGTGAAAAGGAGACGTCAACAAACAATGTTGGTAAGTACATAGTTTTGTTAGCCAAGTTAATGGCAAATGTTTAGTGTTGCAATACTTCAACAACTATGAGAGTTGTCGATTGAAAACGGACTATTTGTAGCCAAGGATTGGCAAAAGATTTAGTATTGCAATGCATTAACTTGATTATGAAACTTGTGACAAAATGAGTTTTGTATATGGAAATATGATTAATACTAAGAAATTTTTATGCCATTGAAAATTGTACTTTGTTCTTTGTAAACATATTGAAATCGCCCATAAACTTGAGAGTATGTTATAAGAAATCCAATTAAGGATAATCAATAACTATACTGAAGTCGGTCAATACTTGCGTGAGTATATTAGAAATCAATCAATGATTTATAATAATACTAAATATCCTTCTAAGTATCTATCATATAAATCATGAAAGGATTCTTCAAGGATTTGGATATCGAACATTCAAATCAGTCGTACACAAAATCATAAAGTGACTCGAATAACGCTACAAGAGTAATGCAATAAGAACACTTCTATATAGGAAGTACCAGCGGCGTATCCACCATGTTCTTATGATATTACACTTGTTTCGTTATCCTAATCACAACTAACCGCATAAGTACATAATCGTCAACTTGTCAATTGTCTCGTCAAATACGCATTAAAGTACACAGAATCCAATCAAGGACTACCAATTAGTACTTTAAACATTCCACAAATATCTAACTATAAAGATATGTAGATGTAATGAGAATTATGTCTTGTCACTTGTTGTCACACCCCAACCGATGGCGGAAACATCGGGGTTAGTGGCACTAGGCGACCAGATTGATTTCACAAGATGTTCCATAACAATCATTTAACATATCACAATCTGCTTAATATCCCATACTATTAAACGTAACATTTAAACAATTATTACAAAACGGGGATTTCTCATAAAATTCATCCGGGTTCGATTTCCCCTAGATTTCATACATAAGTTCCAAATCTGAAATACATCAACAAACTAACTAAACAAAACAAACTAACCTAAGCAAAATCCAAGCATCCACGCTAAATCCTGAACTTGTTACATACGCTAAAATATAAGTCAATACAATTATGTAAAGGTGAGCATACGAGTTTTTTTTGTAGTACTAGCATAATAAGGAAACCATTCGCGAGATAATCAAATCATATATCATGATACATCGAAACATTTTCACACAGATTAACATAGGCTTATTTCTCATGCTAACTAACGTCAGAAGGCTTACGCGTCCAAAATTCAAAAACATAAAAAAATAGAAAATCTTAAAAATACAAAAACATCAAAAAAATGAAAAATGAGTTTTCACATGTGAAAAAGAAGAGATGATAGTACATCAGCAAGTTAGACTGTCACACTCACACTGAAATTAAATTGCTAAAGTGTGATACCAGCTTCATCATATGATGTACCAGTAGGCAAAAAGATTGAAATAATCAACTTACCAACGTGATATAAACTTAACGAACTGAATATGAGTGGGTAACATATCAGTGACGTACGGTTTAATGACCTCAATTCTTGCGTTAATAGATTGCCAAAATCTGAAGTTTTGGGTCTTTAGGCTGTTATTTCATCCGGGATATCAGGGTTATCCTTCTGCTGCATCCAGATATATGTTGACCTTGGCACAACCAGGATATATTAAAGGAGCTAAAATGCCAAAAACCCAAATATGAAGAAGCTCTCCCAGAGAGTCATTCAAAATGTACAAAATGCATAAATCATACCAAAATCAGTGGTATTTGCCCTAACCCTCATTGGATATTGGTCTCTTTGCTGTACGGAAGTACTGACCTGAACACCAATTATCTAACGTTGTAACACATAAAGGATGAATTTCGGTATACTCACCTACTACGATGAATCTTTGTGCATTCCTTGATCATGGGGGTATGTCTTGAAGTGGGACACACTAGTATATCTGAATAATATTACCTAAACATATCATATGGTAATGGCTCTTGAAATGTTCATGCATTTTGTTTATGTGGATAAACATACTGGTAATCATCTTGAACTGCTATTCACCAAAATTACTTAAAAATTATCAAATAGTGTGAAAATAGTTTGATTATGTTGATATGATCTTCTTACGGGTGATTCTCACAAAAATAGAGTGTTTACAGCTTTCTTTATTTTTTTCAGAAAAATATAAAAAATCCAAAAAGATTTTCCTTTTTCTTTAAAATTCTTAACGTATGGAAAATGGTTGTTTGTGGAGGAGTTGTTACCGATAGGGGGAGACGGTGTTAGAAGATGGGTTCCAAAATTTTAATTCTTGCAGATTATAGTGTGTTGGACAAAAGTGTTATGAGTGCTTTGTTTGGTTTGGTTGTTGCTTAATCTGTTATATAGTTTTACCATCTCTCGAATAATAATAATTTGTTTAACTATGTTGAAAAATTCTTATGGTTTCTTGAGATGTATGTTTTATAGTATATAGATTGAAGTTGTGTGTTGTGAGAAGTTGGCGTTGATGAGAAGAGAGTTTGCTGCTGCTTGGTAGAACCTCCTTTCTACAATGCAGATCGGAAGATATGAAGACTTTCTTGGATTGCTAACTTGGAGCTTGAAAGATTTGGTGATTGGATGCATCAGCTTAGGGGGAGTCTGTTGCTGACAGAATTCATTTTGAAGCTGACGCTATCCAAAGACCAAAGGCTACGAGATTCTGAAGATTAAAGATACCTTTGCGAGCTATTATCAAGGGGAGTTTGTTGGTGCATTTTATGTGACAACAGCTTGGTTTGGTCTTATGATATTATTCAATACTTGGATACATTGAATTCATGTAGACTTGTCCGAGTTTACTAGATGAGAACTTGTCCAAGTTTCCAAGAAACATACATGTCCGAGTTTATGAAGGATTCTTGAAGTCCGAGTTTGTGAAAGCAATGAGGAGTCAGAGTTTATCATGCACAAGGGAATCCGAGTTTGTCAGTTGTATTGTAATTCCAATTTTTAGTCTTTGTAGTTGTTTAGTCCGAGTTTGTTTATTAATTGTAAATGGGCCTAGCCCAGTTTGCACGGCTGCGTTATATAAACAGTTTTGCAATAGGGTTTTTGGTCACACAAAATAGAGTTGCAGAGTGAGTTTGTGTAAGAAATCTACAGAGAGAGGCTGAAAGATTTCTTGTTTGATCTTGAGTAATTGTAAAACTATTGGGTTTGATAATCATAGAAGATCGTTTGAAATACTTGTTTGTGTTCTTCATCTACATAACTTGTTTCTGTGTTTGTTTGATCCATCAAGGTGATTCCGCACCCTTGGTTGATTGTCAATCTCGTTACGATCCACGTGATAGAGGGACCTACACAAGGACTACCAATTAGTACTTTAGACATTCCACAAATATCTAACTATAAAGATAGGTAGATGTAATGGGAATTAAGTCTTATCACTTGTCTCGTCAAATATGCATTAAAGTACACAAAATCCAATCAAGGACTACCAATTTGTACTTTAAACATTCCACAAATATCTAACTATAAAGATAGGTAGATGTAATGGGAATTAAGTCTTGTCACTTGTCTCGTAAATACGTATTAAAGTACACAGAATCCAATCAAGGACTACCAATTAGTACTTTAAACATTCCACAAATATCTAACTATAAAGATAGATAGATGTAATGGGAATTAAGTCTTGTCACTTATCTCGTCAAATTGTCTTGTCAAATCATAATCCAAATGGTGATTTGGATAAGGCTACGAAGGGTAATACAATAAGCACACTTATATATAGGAAGTACCAGCAGCGTATCCACCATGTTCTTATTGTATTACTCTAGTTTCGTTATCTAAATCACCAAAAATTCTACACATAAACCATAACCATCGTTCCTCGTAAAGTACTTCTTAGAAATCTCGCTATAAAGATAGGAAGATTTAAGAGTGTACTTCAAACATCCTTTGAGAATCTAACTATGAAAATAGAAAGATCCTACAAGGATATAGGCCCTGAAAGACCTCTTTAACTGTCGTGTCATCAATTGTCGTGTTGCATAATCGGAACTAATACGTAAAAGCACTTAGTAAACACATACATGCCATACATTTGAGAAAAATCGGTTACACATATGAATCACCCCAAAACATTTAGAAAACATAAAAGAAGGGGAGCAATGTACTCGCCTGGGATTGCGTATAGATCTTGTTCAAATGATATAACAAAGCTCAAAGGATCGAGAGTTCAAGTGTTGAAGTGGTTCCTAGTATATCGGATAATTAATATTAGTGTCGAAACTTGAAAACGAGAATCGGATAGAATGAGCTATATAAACCAAACAAGAGTTGGATCTTGTATAATATGGTTCATAATACCAAACATCCTGAATTGGAAGTATTTCAAAAAGTTTTGACTTGATACGACTCGCTAAAGTGGTTTACGCCACTTTAATGGGTCATAATCGTAACTATGTGTTTGGATGGTTAAATATGTCCTATGACTAGTCTAATATGACAAAAGTAGTTTATATAAGTTGTATAATCATTTTAGATGTCAAAATAACATTCTTGTATGTTTAAAACAATTTATGTGAAAAAGGGCATTTTCAGCATTTTAAAGAATACATAGTGGACTTGTCATTTGACTAACCAAACGGTATGACCATAGGGTATAACCTCAGAGGGTTATTCCTTATAATATTATGGTCATAAAAATGCTCTTGGTTGGATCCTAAAGTTGACCAAACGGGTCAGATTTGAAAGTCAAAGCGGTGGTCAAAACCGCTAGACTTACGACTCTAAGCAATCACTAAAACAAAAGTGACGGATTAGACATGTTTTGGCATGTCTAAATAAGTTTATAAAAGAGTTTTGGCCCCAAAACAAACAGTTTTGATACCCGGAAATGGTTCCGTTGCAAATTGCACCAAAAGTCGCTTTATTGATCAAAACTTTGACTTATCAAAATGACTAGAAAGATAGAAATCTGTAGGTATGATCATTAGGGATTATGATCAACATGATTATGACCATATTAGCAAGTTCAATTGGATTTTATGTTGATCAAGTCATGATCAATTCTAGAAGTTAAACAAAAGTCAAACTTTGTGACTTTTAACCCAATTAAACTATAAGAATTGAATCAAAACATGATTGAACACTTACAATACCAAAGGAATGATCAAGGAACTCAGAAGAACTCCAGAGATGGTTGCAACTTCAGTTGGTAGCAGAAAATGAGTTAATCAAAAGTTCAAGTGGCTAAATCCCCATGTTATTTATAGTTGGATTGGACTACTTAGATCAAAACAAGTGTCCATGAGTCATTCCAGAAGTTGATTAGTGTCAAAACACATGTCAAATGTAGAAACAAAGGTGGCAAGATCGTTTGATGAGTCAACAAGGCAAATAACCAAATGCTGCCAAGTTTCTGGTGTGCTGGACCTCCCTTACGGACCGTATGGTCCATATGCTTACGGTCCGCAAGCATGGGAGCTGGGCACAAGTTTCAGAAAATGGCAGAACAGGCCCCTGCATGCGTTTTGTCGCGTTTTGGCACTTCTAGCACTCGTTAACCTGATTTTTAAGCTTCATAATGACGTTAAAGTATAGGAAACTTGAAATGTGTCCAAAAATGTTCCAGAGGTAAGTTCGCTTGGTCGTACGGTCGCGGTTTCGGTAAATTAGACGAAAATCGTAACGAACGCGTGTATGATCGTAAATGCGTAACGGATGATATTTTTGCATACCAATCACTAAAATAAAATACTTTAATGATTAAAAAATTTTTTGGATGTCCATACATGTTCTAGATAGCGAAATACGCGAAAAGGCATAGTATCGCAGAATTTGCAAAATAGCCCCTGAAGTTACAAAAGTGTGTTTTTGCCATACCGAAGCCCTCAAAACTTATTTCTAAGTTATGTTAAGCTTATGACCTTGTTCCGAAGTGTGTGTCGCTACAAAAATCGCAGACTTTCGTAGTTTGTCGTAAATAGTCCCTGTGATCGAATAGGCTTGTTTTTGACATACCAAACCCTTCATAACTTATTTCTAAGTTATGTAAAGGATATTTAGGGTATGTTTAGCTTATTTCCTCGACCCGGTGTGTACGTTACGTTAAACAGGTTACTTTAAGCGTTGGCTATCGGAATGCCTTTAAAGAATAAGTTTTTTTTAAAGCCCGAAATTTTGCACAAGTTCACTAATACCCTTAACATAGCTTAGAAATAAGTTTCAAGGGCTTCGGTAAGGCAAAATCACACTTTTGTAACTTCAGGGGTATTTTGCAAATTTTGCGAAACTATGCCTTTTCGCATATTTCTCTATCCGAAACATGTACGGACGTCCAAAAAATTTCGTAATCATTAAAATCTTGTATATTGATGATTGGAATGCACAAATATCATTCGTCACGCATTTACGGTCATATACGCGTTCGTTACAATTTTCATCGTAATTAACGAAAACCGCAACCGTACGAGCAAACGAACCGACACCCGAGACATTTTTTAGCATATTTCATATTCCCTATGTTTGTCCATCATTATGGAGCTTAAAAATCTGGTTAACATGTGTTAAAAGTGCCATAATGCGACTAAACGTAGTGCAGGGACTAAACTGCAATTTCCATAAACTATGTGGTAGCAAGAGTCCTTACGGACCGTAAGAGGGACCCCATACGGTCCGTAATACCTACCCAACACATCAGTTTACTGGCAGCAGCTGGTTATCTCCTTGTTGACTCATCAAACGAACTTGCCACCCTAATCTCTGCATTTGACAAGCTGGTTATCCCTAATGATCATACCTACTGATTTCTATCTTTTCTAGTCATATTGATAAGTCAAAGTTTCGGTCAAATATGTGATTTTTGCGCAATTTGCAAAGGAACCATTTTAGGGTATCAAAACAGTTTGTTTTGGTATCAAAACTCTTTTATAAACTTAATTAGACATGTCAAAACATGTCTAAATCATCAATTTTGTTTTATTGCTTGTTTAGACTCATAAGTCTAGCGGTTTTGACCACCGCTTTGTTTTTTGAATCTGACCCAATTGGTTGATCTTTGGACCCAACCAAATATATATTTATGACCATAATTACAAAGGGAATAACTCTCTGAGGTTATACCTTATGGTCATGTCATTTGGTTTGTGTTATGATGATTAGTTGATATAATCTTCAATAAAGACCAAAATGCCCTTTTTCGCAAACAAATCAACTAAGAGCATATGTAACATAAAAATTGACATACAATCTGATGTAACAACAATATTAAACATATTTTGGTAATTAGGACTTATCATAAACATATCTAACCATCTGAATACGTATTTACGCAAATGAACCGTTAAAGTAGCGTAAACTACCTTAACGAGTCTTAACGGGTCAAAAGCACTTAGGAACCTTTCCAACTCAGAATGAAGACTTTGTTAAACCATTTCATATGAGTACCAACACTCATTTGGTTTACAAGACTCATTCTATCCGATCCTCCGATTTCAAGTCCCGATGTTTACACAATTATCCGATTTTAGGACACGCTTGATTTCTCGGACTTTTGAGCTTGTTTGATCTTAGATACAAGGACACCTTTGCAATCCCATGTGAGTACATAGTTTCCCCTATTTTATGATTTACAAATGTTTTAGGGTGATTCATATGTGCTAAACTGTTTTCACGCTTTCAAAGTACAAATGCTAAATTCGTTCACGATTTCAATAATGTGAACGAACTTGTTGGTGCGTTGTATTCATAACAAGAATGACATTCATTAGCAATGGCCAAGCGACCAGTAGTAAGTTAGGACTGACAATCCCGTTACCAAAATTCCCGGGGTTTGTGGGGAAGTTTGGGAAGCGACTGAAACTGTATTTGTAACAAACCCTTTTGTGGTTTGTTATACGATTAAGGGACCCCATGGATGATCTCGAACAAGTCAACAAAGGTTTGAACGTATTCACGAAACGACTAAAAGTTTTCACAATTAAAACAATGAACGATGAACATGGTTATGACAAGGAACGGTGAACAATGAACAATTGGTTTATAACAAGGAACGATGAACAATTGGTTTATAACAATTGGTTTATGATAAGTGATTTAGATAACGGAACGTGTGTAATGTACTAAAAGCATGGTGGATGCGCCGTCGGTACTTTGTATACATAAATGCTTTTATCACATTACATACGTGGCGCTATTTGCATCACTTGGACAAATGTTTTCAAACAATGACACACAACAATTTTCGATTAAAGATATAAACCATACGAGTTATTTCAAGACAATTTACAACTTAGATTTATAAAACAAATGATTTCGAGTCAAGGTTAATGGCTACTAGATTATATAAACTTTTAACCTATGTTTTTATCGATTATCTATTGCAATATCAAACATTTTTTTTAAACAAGGTTTTCACTTACGACTCAGTAGTCGGATTATATATTGCAATATATACAAAGCCATGAACTTGACGCACTCACAAATGCTATGTACTCGCCGGCATATTTTTGCTGTAACATCCGTCAAAAACGGATTTACCAAACCCGCTCGTTTATCAACCGAACAGTCAGTCAAAATTTTCGTTGCGAATTAAATGCCCAAAATAATTTTAAACGATACATAATCAATTATTATATGGGATTATAAAATTATTTTTGAAAAACTGTCAAAAATAACAAAATAAAAATGTTTTATTCATGCCGGGTTTCGAACCCGGGTCAGTCGCCGAGTCGCGGTCAACACAAACTTAACACATCACATTTGAACCACTGCGCCACTGATACTACTTGTTAAGTATTAGAATCATTTAATTGATATCATGACGTTACGAATTCAAAACCGGCGCCCAAAAGTTCAGTCGTCGGAAATCCCGGCAATCTCGCGAGTTTTAACGACAACTTCCGTTATAACGTAAATCATAAACGCCATATCGGTTATAACCGATGTTTGAGTCCGCGACCAAAGTCATAACCGCCGGAGAAATTCAAACCAATGAATCCAGTTGGAAATCAGGCAAAATACATCTCGGTTTCTCCCTATAAATTCACCCACAACCCACCGCAAACTTTTTCGCTCAAAACCACACCTTTACCGGACGTAATTCCACTCGCCGAATATCTCTGCTCATCGCCGGAAAACCGGTTTCCCCATTTCTGAGCCTTACTAAACCTTTTGAACTTATACCGAAGTCATCATACCTTTTTCAAACTTTCTGGAGACTCGCTGCTGCAAGACACCTGACGCCGGAGCTTATTGCTGTCGCCGGAGTTCTGCCGGAAAACAGAGGAAAGCTAGTCGGTATACCTCACGCTTATTTTCCTTTCTTTTTACTTATACCTCATCTGTAATTAATCATAAAACGCTAAAGAACATGTTTTAATCATCGAACCAGTCGATTTCCGATTCTGGTTAAAACCAGTGAAGAAGATGATGACCGCTGTAATGTTTAAGTATAATTAAAAACAAGATATTACTCGAGTTAGACACACAGTCCAGCGGTGGACTGTGTGCACAATAAACACGCAAAGGTCTCGAGTTCGAATCTTGTTCCACACACGTCGCCTTAATAAAAATGTTTTTTTTTGATTAACCGAACGGAGTCATACTGGTATATGTTAAGTATATTAATAACTGGAATAATAACCAAGTTAGACACATAGTCCAGCAGTGGACTGTGTGTATGTTTATATCACAGGTCACGAGTTCGAGTCCGGGCTACTGCACCGACTCGGACAATTATCTATTTTTTTAAACTAAGACAGAAAAGAAAATAATTAATTTGTGTTTAAGTATAATAAAAATCAGTTAAATTAACAAGTTGTACACACAGTCCAGCGGTGGACTGTGTGTTATCATAACCCACAGGTCCCGGGTTCGAGACCTGTGGAGCGCACCGTCCGATTCGCTTAAATTGTTTTTAAAAATAAAGGATTTTCGGTTTAGCATAATTAATATATATATATATAATTAAAAACAGATATATAACGGGTTAGACACGTAGCTCAGTTGGTAGAGCTGCGTGCACGCGTACGGGAGGTCTCGGGTTCGAGCCTCACTCAGCGCACTTATATACACGATTCGAACCAACGGTCAACGGCCATCAACGGTCAGAAAAAAATCAATTTTTTTTATTATTTTTATTTAATTATTTTAATTAAAAATTAATTAAAAATACTTAAAAATAACATTTTTAAGGTTAAAAATAGCCTCAAACTCACAAAAATACACCCAACAATCCTACTAAAATAGATTAAATAAAATCCGTTTACTTACCAAACCATAATGCGATTTATCTAGGTTAATCTCACTCGTGGTTAAAACCACTTCGCGTGCATTCAACATCATCAACCGAACGCACCCACTGTGAGTGAATCTTACAACTCCCCCTTTTAAATTACACGTTTTGGGGTGTGTCATGTGTTATAAAAATAATTAACTTGTTTATTTAAACTTGTGCCATACCACATCATATCTAAACTTAGATTGTTTATATTGTTGTGATTACTTATTTCCTTTTGTCAAATTATATGAAACTCATTCACTAAGCCCATCAGTTCCTCGTGGGAGACGAGTTGAACAACGCGTGCCTCAAATCAAATTCATTACTGTTCATGTGTGTATCATTGAGTTTATATTGTTTGTAGTTGTGTCATTCATATTATCATGTTTATGCAATTCATTCATTAGGCCCCTCAGTTCCTCGTGAGAGACGAGTTGAGCATCGCGTGCCTCTAAGTGTTCCATTATTGTTCATGTGTGTTTTATTTAATATCTTATGATTGTTGAATAAGTTTACATCTATTTTTACTCATGTTTGGTTGTGCACATATTTCATAATCAATTCAAATAAACTTGTTCAAATGTTTTCCATAGGATTCACTCGCCAACATTATGTTGATCCAAAAACCCTTTTACACATGATACAGGTGAACAGGTTGAAGCAAGGAAAACATAGGAAATGCCTTAGAAGAGAACAAAGAAGCTTAGATTGATAGTTAGAACATGTTGTAACATTTATTGTAAAGTTCCATTAAATTGTATTTAATGAATATGAAACGCATAATAAATGTCATGAGCTTTGATGATAACCCAATCATGCCCCGATCACCTTTTCTGCTGCGGGTCGGGGTGTGACAGATTGGTATCAGAGCCATGACTATAGGGATATAGGATAGGTTATTAGACCCTTAGAGCCTATACTATAGTCTGCCTAAATTTTAATTGATTAGGTGGTTACATACAAACTTGTGATATTTATTTGTTTCATATTTGTTTACATTTACAGTCAAACATACATGCTTATATACATACTCATTATACATATATCGATGTTCATGTATTCAATTTATTTTCATACTCTCATTATCCAAAGATTTTGTGCAATTTTCAAATCTCATCAAAGTAAGTTCTGCGACGGGCATGTAGTAACTGGAAGGGTACAAGTACCGGTAGTCGGAACGTCCGTCTAGGTTGGCATTCGTATAAATCCAATATAACGGACCAGTTTGCCTACCTGGGGACCAACGATGAGAGTACGAAGGACCTATTAGGCCAAAGCATGTCACACCAAACGTCGTTCGAACTAACCTACTTTGAGGTGTCACCGTGTCTACACCTGGACACATTCCGAATATCACACGTTGTATACATATTTCTCGATTTTCTCGGGTATTTGTGTACGCAACCTGGCAAACCGTGCGAACCATATGAAAAACCGGTATTCATGGGGGCCCACATGATTACACAGGTAAAGTATGGCGGCATGTAGGGCCTAACAGCGAGCAAAACCCAAGACATCCTATGGATGTAGTAGATTTATTTTTCTATAATTATTTTATGAATGTTCATTCCTAATGCGACCCATGAACCCAAAAACATCCAACTCATACTCTTGTCATGTATTCCTTGTAGATGTCTTCTAACCTCGCCCGTAGGAAGACGAGAGCAAGAAAAGCCCGCGAACGCATGGCTGCCTTAATCGCTCAACAAATGGCTGCCGTAATACCCAACATTGTAATCCAAGTTCAACAAGCACTTACCGCTAATCCTGTCAATCAAGCAAACCAAAACATTATCAACTCTTCCCCAAATACCACTAAATGCACCTACAAGCATTTCAAATCATGCGACCCTAGAAATACAAAGGGACTGAAGGCGTCACCGCTCTCCTCCATTGGTTTGAAGAGATGGAGAACACTTTTCTAAATTGCGATTGCCCTGACGATCGCAAAGTGCGATATGCTACCGGTCGATTATATGGGATAGCACTTACTTGGTGGAATACAGAGAAGGCCAAACGAGGTGTGGAAGATGCTATGACCTTAACTTGGAACGAATTGAAGGAAATCATGACCAGACGATTTTGCCCAAGGAGTGAAATCAAGAAATTAGAAGATGAATTTTATTCGTTAAAGCAAATGGAAGGAGACCACACCACCTACAACAAAAGATTCCTCGAGTTACATCAAATGGTTCCCAACATGTTCACTCCCTCTACCGTTTGATCGAGCACTACATTCGTGGTCTTCCGTCTAAGATTCAAGACCCTGTAATAAGTACCTCGCCTGCAACCTTGGAAGCAGCAATGGAGCTAGCAACAGAGCTCACCGAGAACCGAATTCGAAACAAAGACTTCAAGGAGGAGAAGAAGAAGGATAAAGAACCGACTGAAACCTCCGACTTCACCCAAACCGAATCCCCTTCTCAACCCAATCCTAAGAGAAGAAGAGACGGGCAACTTTTCGCTGCTACCCAACGAAATCAACCAGTTTTACATCGCCATACCCCTCCAAGCTATCCCAATCACTCAAGTGGCACCCAACTCACTTACCCAAATAAGAAACCATACCTTGGACCTCACCCTCGATGCAACAACTGTTTTTATCACCATCCCCATACCTTACCTTGTCGTCTATGTACAACTTATGGACGCTATGGTCATTTGAGCAGGGTTTGTCGCACCTTCCAAAACCAAACCTCTTCCCCTACTCAAAACATGGCCCAAACTTATCATCAACCCCAATACCCCGTGTTCCCATATGCTCGAGCTTGTTTCAATTGTGGCGACCCTACCCACTTTAGAAACGCATGCCCTCAATTGGTTAACGTCATCAACACTCAAGCCCAATCAAACCCAGTTAACCAAGTAAACCAAGAAAACCCAACCGCTATGCCACCAGCAAGAGGAAGAGTCTTCAACATCAACGCCAATCTTGTCGAAGATAATGACGGCCCAAACGAAGATACCCAACTAGTCCTCTTCGCCGAAGATCCAGATTCAACTCCTATCGATTAGTTTTATGTTTTTCTTTATCACATCGAACCAATCATAACTTAAGGATAAAGCCAATGAAACTTTGACAAGAGTACGGTGGATACGCCGCTGGTACTTCCTATATATAAGTATTCTTGTCAAAGGATCAGAAGCATTATCTGGCGGTTATAGAGGTTTCATGTGTAGACTATTAGAGTAATTATTGTTTATTGTTTTTCAGTACATGCATTTGCCGAGGCCGCAGCCCCCCATTTATGAGGTTGAGCTTGATCCCCATTTTATTATGCGGTTGATCAGTGGCGTGCCCGCACGATCGGCTCCGTTTGATTGAGCCTTGATCGGTCATTTCATTTTACATTTCAATACATGCAATACGATCGACTCCGTTTGATTGAGCCTTGATCGCACAGTTCAATTTACATTTCCATTCATGCAATACGTTCGGCTCCGTTTGATTGAGCCTTGAGCGCACAGACAATTTCATTATCAGTATCTTGTGGTTGTTGTGTTTGTTGTAGAGTCGCATAGAACTAATCATAACTTGCGGATAAAGTCAATGAGAATTTGACAAGAATATGGTGGATACGCCACTGGTACTTCCTATATATAAGTATTCTTGTCAAATGATCGGAGGCATTATCAGGCGGTTATGAGAGGTTCCATGCATAGGTTGTTTGTGTGATTAAGTTATTCATTTTCAGTACATGCAATACGCTCGCTCCGTTTGATTGAGCCTTGAGCACACAGACAATTTCATTTTCAGTACATTCAATACGTTCGGCTCCGTTTGATTGAGCCTTGAGCGCACAGACATTTCATTTTCAGTACATGCAATACGATCAGCTCCGTTTGATTGAGCCTTGATCGCACAGATATATTTCATTTCAGTATTTTTGTTTGTTGTATTGGTTGTAGAGTTATAGGACTAATCATAATTCACTGATAAAACCAATGAAAATTTGACAAGAATATGGTGGATACGCCGCTGGTACTTCCTATATATAAGTATTCTTGTCAAAGGATCAGAGGCATTATCGGACGGTTATGAGAAGTTCTATGTAGGATTTATTAGTTTCTTGGTAACTAATCATAACTTGTGGATAAAACTAATGAAAATTTGGCAAGAATATGGTGGATACGCCGCTGGTACTTCCTATATATAAGTATTCTTGCCAAAGGATCAGAGGCATTATCAGGCGGTTATGAGAAGTTCCATGTAGGATTTAGTATTGCCTTGGTTGAAATTTGTGTTACATTTATATCATCTTGCTATTTAAAGAGATTGGATTGTGTTCCGTTTCTACATAAACTAACCTCTCCATCATAACAAACGAGAGAGGAACTTCCACCATTCAAACATATATGTTATCAGAATGTGGATTCAAATACTTGCAGTTGTGTTTATTTATGTTCAAATATCAGCTGTTGTGTTATATTCCATGTAGGTTGTAGTGTTAGAAGTTTTGCCTTAGGATATAACCATACACTTCCAAACATATTCAAACTTTTATGCATGATATCATAGTTAGCGAATAATCTCTGCTTATCAATACTCTTACAGTAGGCAACAAAAAGCGATTCCTGTAATAGGGTTCTTAACCTTTACAAGGAACGTTACCGCCTCAAACAAAAACTTAAACCCTTACTTTCTCTAAGCAAGTAACTGACAAACTAAACACCATCATTCTTTTAGTCAACTATATCACTATTTAAATTTCGGGATGAAATTTCTAAAAAAGCAGGGGATACTGTAACATCCGTCAAAAACGGATTTACCAAACCCCTCCGTTTATCAACCGAACAGTCAGTCAAAATTTTCGTTGCGAATAAAATGCCCAAAATAATTTTAAACGATACATAATCAATTATTATATGGGATTATATAATTAGTTTTTGAAAAACTGTCAAAAATAACAAAATAAAAATGTTTTATTCATGCCGGGTTTCGAACCCGGGTCAGTCGCCGAGTCGCGGTCAACACAAACTTAACACATCACATTTGAACCACTGCGCCACTGATACTACTTGTTAAATATTAGAATCATTTAATTGATATCATGACGTTACGAATTCAAAACCGGCGCCCAAAAGTTCAGTCGTCGGAAATCCCGGCAATCCGCGAGTTTTAACGACAACTTCCGTTATAACGTAAATCATAAACGCCATATCGGTTATAACCGATGTTTGAGTCCGCGACCAAAGTCATAACCGCCGGAGAAATTCAAACCAATGAATCCAGTTGGAAATCAGGCCAAATACATCTCGGTTTCTCCCTATAAATTCACCCACAACCCACCGCAAACTTTTTCGCTCAAAACCACACCTTTACCGGACGTAATTCCATCGCCGGAATATCTCTGCTCATCGCCGGAAAACCGGTTTCCCCATTTCTGAGCCTTACTAAACCTTTTGAACTTATACCGAAGTCATCCATAACTTTTTCAAACTTTCTGGAGACTCGCTGCTGCAAGACACCTGACGCCGGAGCTTATTGCTGTCGCCGGAGTTCTGCCGGAAAACAGAGGAAAGCTAGTCGGTATACCTCACGCTTATTTTCCTTTCTTTTTACTTATACCTCATCTGTAATTAATCATAAAACGCTAAAGAACATGTTTTAATCATCGAACCAGTCGATTTCCGATTCTGGTTAAAACCAGTGAAGAAGATGATGACCGCTGTAATGTTTAAGTATAATTAAAAACAAGATATTACTCGGTTAGACACACAGTCCAGCGGTGGACTGTGTGCACAATAAACACGCAAAGGTCTCGAGTTCGAATCTTGTTCCACACACGTCGCCTTAATAAAAATGTTTTTTTTTATTAACCGAACGGAGTCATACTGGTATATGTTAAGTATATTAATAACTGGAATAATAACCAAGTTAGACACACAGTCCAGCGGTGGACTGTGTGTTTGTTTATATCACAGGTCACGAGTTCGAGTCCGGGCTACTGCACCGACTCGGACAATTATCTATTTTTTTAAACTAAGACAGAAAAGAAAATAATTAATTTGTGTTTAAGTATAATAAAAATCAGTTAAATTAACAAGTTGTACACACAGTCCAGCGGTGGACTGTGTGTTATCATAACCCACAGGTCCGGGTTCGAGACCTGTGGAGCGACCGTCCGATTCGCTTAAATTGTTTTTAAAAATAAAGGATTTTCGGTTTAGCATAATTAATATATATATATATAATTAAAAACAGATATATAACGGGTTAGACACGTAGCTCAGTTGGTAGAGCTGCGTGCACGCGTACGGGAGGTCTCGGGTTCGAGCCTCACTCAGCGCACTTATATACACGATTCGAACCGGTCAACGGTCAAGTCAACGGTCAGAAAAAAATCAAATTTTTTATTATTTTTATTTAATTATTTTAATTAAAAATCAATTAAAAATACTTAAAAATAACATTTTTAAGGTTGAAAATAGCCTCAAACTCACAAAAATACACCCAACAATCCTACTAAAATAGATTAATAAAATCCGTTTACTTACCAAACCATAATGTGATTTATCTAGGTTAATCTCACTCGTGGTTAAAACCACTTCGCGTGCATTCAACATCATCAACCGAACGCACCCACTGTGAGTGAATCTTACAACTCCCCCTTTTAAATTACACGTTTTGGGGTGTGTCATGTGTTATAAAAATAATTAACTTGTTTATTTAAACTTGTGCCATACCACATCATGATCTAAACTTAGATTGTTTATATTGTTGTGATTACTTATTTCCTTTTGTCAAATTATATGAAACTCATTCACTAAGCCCATCAGTTCCTCGTGGGAGACGAGTTGAACAACGCGTGCCTCAAATCAAATTCATTACTGTTCATGTGTGTATCATTGAGTTTATATTGTTTGTAGTTGTGTCATTCATATTATCATGTTTATGCAATTCATTCATTAGGCCCCACAGTTCCTCGTGAGAGACGAGTTGAGCATCGCGTGCCTCTAAGTGTTCCATTATTGTTCATGTGTGTTTTATTTAATATCTTATGATTGTTGAATAAGTTTACATCTATTTTTACTCATGTTTGGTTGTGCACATATTTCATAATCAATTCAAATAAACTTGTTCAAATGTTTTCCATAGGATTCACTCGCCAACATTATGTTGATCCAAAAACCCTTTTACACATGATACAGATGAACAGGTTGAAGCAAGGAAAACATAGGAAATGCCTTAGAAGAGAACAAAGAAGCTTAGATTGATAGTTAGAACATGTTGTAACATTTATTGTAAAGTTCCATTAAATTGTATTTAATGAATATGAAACGCATACTAAATGTCATGAGCTTTGATGATAACCCAATCATGCCCCGATCACCTTTTCCGCTGCGGGTCGGGGTGTGATATTTCCTGATTTGTTTTCACATATATTTCCGGGAACGATGCTATATGATACCGATGCATGCTCATGTAGGATCGGGCGTGGACCTTAGTGCTTATAAAATAAGAAAGACAATAAATGTGCTTGTTTGTTTGTTTAAGTATGTTTGAAAGTTCTAAAACAATATGACAATATAATCTATGTTTATTATTCAATAAAACGAAATATGAAATACCACGTGTTGTTGAAACAGTCTGTTAACGTGACTCCCCAAGTGTTTCCGCCGCGTGTTGTTTTACGCGATTTGGGGTGTTACAGGTTGGTATCCGAGCACTGGTTATAGGGAATTAGGTTATTAGTAATGCATTGACCTAGACTATAACCTTCCTTGGACCCTAACGTTTGTTTACTTGCGGTTAGATTTAAAATACAAATACAATCACCAATCCTTAGGTGATTACCAAAACAAATCCACAAATTTCAAACTCGTTTTGAAAATCAATCATCTATCCTTAGATGATCTGTTTTTGGCTTTAAGCCTTCAAAAGTTTTGAAAATCTCGTCAAAGTTTGGGTTTTAATAATGTGAACACGTGCAATCAGGAAGGGTGGGTGCCTGTACCCTGATTTTTCTATCTAGGCTAGAGTGTTCGTACAATTCCACTTAATCGGACCAGTCACTCTTACCTGGGAACTCTTGGGGTGAGTGTCCACTTATAGGCTAAAGCATGTCTTCACGATACATTATAAAGACCCATTTACTTTGATTAGTCAACGTATCTCATTTTTTGCTTTGTGAAACTAACGAATGACCACCATCCTTGTTTCGTCGATATTTTAATACCTCTATTATTTTTTTTTCGAATGTCAATCTCACATATCTTTCATCATGTATCTGTTCTAGAATGCCTCCTCGACGTGATACAACTCAAAATGCCGAAATGGCAGCCATGATCGCTCAATAAATTGTTGTCGTACTCCCGAACCTAGTAACTCAAATGAATCAAGCGAACAACAATAACAACAATAATAACAATGCACCACCTCCGTGCAACTACAAATAATTCTTTTCGGCTAAACCGCTTCAGTTCACTGGGTCTGAGGGAGCTATGAGACTTCTTCAGTGGTTTGAGAGTCTCGAAAGCACGTTCCCTTTTGTTCAATGTCCAAATGAGCGAAAGGCCTAGTTTGCGTCTAGTGTGTTCAAGAAAAGAGCTTTGACGTGGTGGAATGGTATTATGAGAGATAGAGGTGCCGAAGTGGCCTTGGCTCAAACCTGGGAAGAGCTTCGGGCTCTAATGATGAAGGTGTTATGTCCTCGCCACGAGCAAAAGGCATTGGAGAATGAATTTCATTATCTTAAGCAAGACAGTGGTAAGAGTCGTGCTTATCCTGACCGTTACGAGGAGTTGAGTTTACTTTGTCCTTCGATGGTGACGCCTTTGGATAAGGCGATCGAGAAGTATATCGATGGTTTACCTGATCCTATGCAAGATATCGTCACTGGTAGCAACCCTACCACCATTCGACAAGCTATTGAGTTAGCTGCAACCTTAACCGATTCACAAGTCAGGAAAGGTAACCTCCATCGCAAGGGTGATAAGAAATTCTCTGCTAAGTCAACTCAAGAGAAACCAAAGGGAAACAAGCCGAGCCTTCCAAACGATCGAATAAGTGCAAGACTTCTCAAAACTTTGTTGTTACTACTCAACCTGCACAACCCGCACCAACTGCTCCCCCAAACCAACCAGTTCAACCTCCGGCAAAGAAACCTTATGCGGGAACTGCACCGCTTTGCAACTGTTGTAATGGTCATCATCAGGTTCATATACCATGTCGGCAGTGTACTACCTGTGGAAAACTTGGTCACCTGGCAAATATTTGTCGCTTTAACTCAAACCAGCGGTTCAGAACCCTGCTCAACCACAAGTCAATCCTGCTCGACCTCACTTTCCGCCTGGTTCATGTTTTAACTGCGGTGAAATGGGTCACTATAAGAACAACTACCCAAGGTTAGCAAACGCAAATCTAGCTCGTGGATGAGCTTTTAATATGAACGCCAATGAGGCCCTGCTGATAACGAAGTCACTAACGGTACGTTTTTGTTAACATCATGCTGCTACTGTTCTTTTTTATTCGGGTGCTGATAGAAGTTTTGTGTCACTTGCCTTTGAGCCTTTTCTTTAGATGCCTAGAACTAAACTAGGAAAGCCCTTGTCAGTCGAGATAGCCAATGGTGAACCCCTCGTACTTGATTCCGTAATTCGTAACTGCCAGTTGAACCTTAATAACCATCGTTTCCCTATCGACCTTACACCAATGCAACTTGGAAGTTTCGATGTTATTATAGGAATGGATTGGTTAACCAAGCACCATGCCGAAGTTATTTGTTTTGACAAGATAGTTCGTATACCGCTTCCTTCTAGCGAAACCTTGGAAATTCATGGAGAGAAACCCGCTAGTAACATAAAACTCATGACATGTACCCAAGCCCAAAAGTACTTACGAAAGAATTATGTGGCGTTCTTGGTACATATCGTAGAGGAGAAAGTAAAGAACAAGAGTATTCAAGATATTCCTGTTATCCGAGACTATCCTGAGGTTTTTCTCGAAGATCTACCTGGTTTACCCCCGGCACATCAAGTTAAATTCCGTATTGATCTTGAACATGGTGCCAACCCAATAGCCATATCTCCTTACCGACTTGCACCATCAGAAATGCAAGAGTTATCGAAACAACTTCAAGAGTTATGTGACAAAGGTTTCATTCGTCCGAGCTATTCTCCGTGGGGTGCTCCTGTCTTATTTGTGAAAAAGAAGGATGGATCCTTCCGTATGTGTATCGATTATCGTGAGCTCAACAAACTCACGATCAAGAATCGATATCCCCTACCTCGCATTGATGATCTTTTTGATCAGTTACAAGGTGCTACCTATTTCTCCAAGATCGATCTACGTTCTGGGTATCATCAGCTTCGTGTTTACGAGGAGGATATTCCTAAGACTGCTTTCCGCACACGATATGCCTTTCGGTTTGACAAACGCTCCAGCTGTCTTTATGGACTTAATGAATCGGGTTTGTAAACCTTATCTGGATAAGTTCATCATTGTTTTCATCGACGACATTCTTATTTATTTAAAGTCTCGAGTCGAGCACGAGTAACATCTTCGTTTGACTATGGAACTTCTAAAGAAAGAACAATTATATGCCAAATTTTCCGAATGTGAATTTTGTTTGAAAGAAGTTCCATTTTTGGGTCACATTGTCAATGAGCAAGGTATTCATGTGGATCCTTCCAAAATCGCTGCGATTAAGGATTGGAATTTCTTGGTCTTGCTGGTTATTATCGACGATTCATTGCGAAGTTTTCAAACATCGATGTTACCCTCACTACTTTGACTCAAAAGAATTAGCCTTTTGAATGGGGACCCAAACAAGAGGAAGCTTTCCAAACTTTGAAACTAAAACTCTGTGATGCTCCTATTTTGTCCTTACCGGATGACAATGATGATTTTGTGGTTTATTGTGATACGTCAATCTAGGCCTTGGTTGCGTTCTCATGCAACGAGATAAAGTCATTGCCTAAGCGTCGAGACAATTGAAAGTCCACGAAAAGAAGTACATAACTCATGATCTTGAGTTAGGTGTTGTTGTCTTTGCTCTCAAGATCTAGAGACACTATCTTTATGGCACGAAGTGTGTGGTGTTCACAGACCACAAAAGTCTCCAACACATATTCAATCAAAAGGAGTTAAACATGATGCAACGACGTTGGGTCAAACTCCTAAACGATTACGACTACGAAATTCGCTACCATCCTGGTAAGGTGAATGTTGTGGCTGGCGCGCTTAGTCGTAAAGAACGTGTCAAGCTTCATTGTGTTCGAATTCGATCCGATATCCAAACACGTATTCTTGAAGCCCAACGCAATTGTGTAACCCAAGGTTTGTTGAAAGACGAACTACCTCATCAACTCGAACTTCAACTCGAAACGAAAGATGATGGATTACTCTATTACATGAACCGTTTGTGGGTTCTGAATCAACATAATCTCCGTGCTCTATTGATGGACGAAGCTCACAGGTCTCGTTAGTCGATTCACCCTAGTGCTACAAAAATGTACAAGGATCTCCGTACCCAGTATTGGTGGCCGGGTATGAAGAATGACATTGCCTTGTATGTATCTAAATGCCTTACTTGTCTCAAAGTCAAGGCCAAGCATCAACATCCGTCTGGTTTATTGGAACAACCGGAAATACCGGTATGGAAGTGGGAGAACATTGTGATGGATCTCATCACGAAACTACCATGCACATCTAGAGGTCATGATGCGATTTGGATGATCATTGATCGTCTAACGAAGTCAGCACACTTTATAGCGATTCGTGAAGATTACTCTGCTGACAAACTTGCCAAAATCTATGTTGATGAGATTGTATCTCGTCATGGTGTTCCTTTGAATATCATATCTGGCCGAGATGCTCGATTCTCATCTCATTCTAGAAGACTATGCAATCTGCTATGGACCAAACTCAATATGAGCACTGCTTATCATCTCAAACGGATGGACAATCTGAGAGGAGAATTCAAACACTGGAGGATATGCTTAGAGCTTGTGTGATCGATTTTGGTGGTAGTTGTGATTCGCATCTACCATTGATCGAATTCTCCTACAACAACAGTTATCACGCCAGCATCAACATGGCGCCTTTTGAAGCTTTATACGGTTGAAAATGTCATTCACCTGTCTGTTGGAATGAAGTTGGAGAGTCGCAGTTTACTGGACCTGAACTCATTCACGACATAACCGAGAAAGTCAAGAAAATTCGCACCTTCTGACAGCTAGAAGCCGTCAAAAGAGTTACGCGGACAAGCCACGCAAGCCCTTGGAATTCCAAGTTGGTGATCACGTCCTACTCAAGGTATCCCCTTGGAAAGGAGTGGCTAGATTTGGGAGGAAAGGAAAACTTGCACCACGATATGTTGGACCATTTAAGATCGTTGAAAGAATCGGAAAGGTGGCCTACCGACTTGAGATGCCTCCTAAACTCGGGAATATTCACCCAACATTCCACGTGTCCAACCTAAAGAAGTGTTTAGCCGATACAAACCTCCACATCCCTCTCAACGAGATTCACGTTGATGACACTATGCATTTTGTCAAGAAACCGATGGAGATAATGGACCGTGAAGTCAAGAAACTCAAGCGGAGAAGAATACCGATAGTCAAAGTTCGCTGGGAATCCAAACATGGCTCAGAGTTTACTTGGGAATGAGAAGATCAAATGAAAGTGAAGTACCCACGTTTGTTTTCACGAGTTTCCTCTAATTAAATTTCGGGACGAAATTTCCTGAAGTAGGGGAGACTGTGATATCTGTGATGATTCTAGCATGTAACAATGTCAAACAAGTTATCAATGAATGAAATTTTACGAATTTTTGTGTTTTATTTACAATATTTGTTTATTTATTTTGATAATTGCACATATTCAATTCTTGCACGATTCCAAACTCTTAAACAAATTCTGGAAGTGAAATCGCGAAATGTTACGTAAATGTAACCAGTTTATCACGACGTACACTCCGAAACGATGACACAAGTTAAACATACCTTAAATATCCTTTACATAACTTAGAAATAAGTTTTGAAGGGTTTGGTATGTCAAAATCAAGTCTATTCGATCACAGGGACTATTTATAACAAACTACGAAAGTCTGTCGATTCTCGTAGCGATGCACGCTTCGGAACAAGGTCTTAAGCTAAACATACCCTAAATATGTAACACCTCGATCGCGTAATACAACATGCGGTGGAAATATCGAGGAGTCACGTTACAAATTGCTCAGCCACAACTGGTACTAAATTGTTTCATTATTAATAACATTGTTTTACAATATAATGAATACAACAAATTGTCTTTTTTTAAAGAAGTCTAAACCCGAGTGCATTCCTGTGTGTAGCATACTTGAATAATCATCAACCTGAAACATATGTGAAAAAGAGATGTCAACAAACAATGTTGGCAAGTACATGGTTTTGTTAGCCAAGTTAATGGCAAAAAGTTTAGTGTTGCAATACTTCGACAACTACGAGAGTTGTCGATTGAAAACGGACTATTTGTAGCCAAGGATTGGCAAAACATTTAGTATTGCAATGCATTAACTTGATTATGAAACTTGTGACAAAATGAGCTTTGTATATGGCAATATGATTAATACTAAGAAATTTTTATGCCATTGAAAATTGTACTTTGTTCTTTGTAAACATATTGAAATCGTCCATAAACTTGAGAGTATGTTATAAGAAATCCAATTAAGGATAATCAATAACTATACTGAAATCGGTCAACACTTTGCGTGAGTATATTAGAAATCAATCAATGATTTATATAATACTAAATATCCTTCTAAGAATCTATCATACAAATTGTGAAAGGATTCTTCAAGGATTTGGATATCGAACATTAAAATCAGTCGTACACAAAATCCTAAAGTGACTCGAATAACGCTACAAGAGTAATGCAATAAGAACACTTATATAGGAAGTACCAGCAGCGTATCCACCATGTTCTTATGGTATTACACTTGTTTTGTTATCCTAATCACAACTAACCTCATAAGTACATAATCGTCAACTTGTCAATTACGTATTAAAGTACACAGAATCCAATCAAAGACTACCAATTAGTACTTTAAACATTCCATAAATATCTAACTGTAAAGATAGGTAGATGTAATGGGAATTATATCTTGTCACTTGTCTCGTCAAATTGTCTTGTCAAATACACATTAAAGTACACAGAATCCACTCAAGGACGACCAATTAGTACTTTAAACATTCCACAAATTTCTAACTATAAAGATAGGTAGATGTAATGGGAATTATATCTTGTCACTTGTCTTGGCAAATTGTCTTGTCAAATACGCATTAAAGTACACAGAATCCATTCAAGGACAACCAATTAGTACTTTAAACATTCCACAAATATCTAACTATAAAGATAGGTAGATGTAATGGGAATTAAGTCTTGACACTTGTCTCGTCAAATACGCATTAAAGTACACAGAATCCAATCAAGGACTACCAATTAGCACTTTAAACATTCCACAAATATCTAACTATAAAGATAGGTAGATGTAATGGGAATTATGTCTTGTCACTTGTCTCGTCAAATACGCATTAAAGTACACAGAATCCAATCAAGGACTACCAATTAGTACTTTAAACATTCCACAAATATCTAACTATAAAGATAGGTAGATGTAATGGAAATGAAGTCTTGTCACTTGTCTTGTCAAATTGTCTTGTCAAATCATAATCCTAATGGTGATTCAGATAAGGCTACGATGGGTAATACAATAAGCACACTTATATATAGGAAGTACCAGCAGCGTATCCACCATGTTCTTATTGTATTACTCTAGTTTCGTTATCTAAATCACAAAAAATTCTACACATAAACCGTAACCATCGTTCCTCGTAAAGTACTTCTTAGAAATCTCGCTATAAAGATAGGAAGATTTAAGAGTGTACTTCAAACATCCTTTGAGAATCTAACTATGAAAATAGAAAGATCCTACAAGGATATAGGCCCTGAAAAACCTCTTTAACTGTCGTGTCATCAATTGTCGTGTTGCATAATCAGGAATTGATACATAAAAGCACTTAGTAAACACATACATGCCATACATTTGAGAAAAATCGGTTACACATATGAATCACCCCAAAACATTTAGAAAATGTAAAAGAAGGGGAGCAATGTACTCGCCTGGGATTGCGTATAGATCTTGTTCAAAAGATATAACAAAGCTCAAAGGATCGAGAGTTCAAGCGTTGAAGTGGTTCCTAGTGTATCAGATAATTACATATTAGTGTCGAAACTTGAAAACAAGAAATCGGATAGAATGATGTATATAAACCAAACAAGAGTTGGATCTTGTATAATATGGTTCATAATTCCTAACATTCTGAATTGGAAGCATTTCAAAAAGTTTTGACATGATACGTCTCGCTGAAGTGGTTTACGCCACTTTAATGGGTCATAATCGTAACTATGGGTTTGGATGGTTAAATATATCCTATGACAAGTATAATATGCCAAAGGTAGTTTATATAAGTTGTATAATCAGTTTAGATGTCAAAATAACATTCTTATATGTTTAAAACTAATTTATGTGCAAAAGGGCATTTTCGGCATTTTAAAGAATACATAGTTGACTTGTCATTTGACTAACCAAACGGTATGACCATAGGGTATAACCTCAGAGGGTTATTCCTTATAATTTTATGATCGTAATAATGGTCTTGGTCGGATCCTAAAGTTGACGAAACGGGTCAGATTTGAAAGTCAAAGCGGTGGTCAAAACCGCTAGACTTACGACTCTAAGCAATCACTAAAACAAAAGTGACGGATTAGACATGTTTTGGCATGTCTAAATAAGTTTTATAAAAGAGTTTTGGCCCCAAAACAAACTGTTTTGATACCCGGAAATGGTTCCGTTGCAAATTGCACCAAAAGTCGCTTTATTGATCAAAACTTTGACTTATCAAAATGACTAGAAAGATAGAAATATGTAGGTATGATCATTAGGGATTATGATAAACATGATTATGACCATATTAGCAAGTTCAATTGGATTTTATGTTGATCAAGTCATGATCAATTCTAGAAGTAAAACAAAGTCAAACTTTGTGACTTTTAACCCAATTAAACTATAAGAATTGAATCAAAACATGATTGAACACTTACAATACCAAAGGAATGATCAAGGAACTCAGAAGAACTCCAGAGATGGTTGCAACTTCAGTTTGTAGCAGAAAATGAGTTGATCAAAAGTTCAAGTGGCTAAATCCCCATGTTATTTATAGTTGGTTGGATTAATTAGATCAAAACAAGTGTCCATGAGTCATTCCAGAAGTTGATTAGTGTCAAAACACATGTCAAATGCAGAAACAAGGGTGGCAAGTTCGTTTGATGAGTGGGCAAATAACCAGCTCCTGCCAAGTTTCTGGTGTGCTTAAGCTCCTTACGGTCCGTATGGTCCATATGCTTACGGTCCGTAAGCATGGGAGCTGGGCCAAGTTTCAGAAAATGGCAGAACAGGCCCCTGCATGCGTTTTGTCGCGTTTTGGAACTTCTAGCACTCGTTAACCTAATTTTTAAGCTTCATAAGGATGTTAAAGTATAGGAAACTTGAAATGTGTCCAAAAATGTTCCAGAGGTCAGTTCGTTTGGTCGTACGGTCGCGGTTTCCGGTTAATTACGACGAAAATCGTAACGAACGCGTGTGTGACCGTAAATGCGTAACGGATGATATTTTTGCATACCAATCACTGTAATATAATACAAAAATTTTTGGATGTCCGTACATGTTCCGGATAACGAAATACGCGAAAAGGCATAGTTTCGCAGAATTTGCGAAATAGCCCCTGAAGTTACAAAAGTGTGTTTTTGCAATACCGAAGCCCTAGAAACTTATTTCTCAGTTATGTAAAGGGTATTTAAGGTATGTTGAGCTTATGACCTTGTTCTGAAGTGTGCGTCGCTATGAGAATCGGTACACTTTCGTAGTTTGTCGTAAATAGTCACTGTGATCGAATAGGCTTGTTTTTGACATACCAAACCCTTCAAAACTATTTCTAAGTTATGTAAAAGATATTTATGGCATGTTTAGCTTATGTCCTCGACTCGGTGCGTACGTTACGTTAAACGGGTTACGTTTAAGCGTTGGCTATCGGAATGCCTTCAAAGAACAAGTTTTTTTTGAAAGCCCAAAATTTTGCACAAGTGTCACAAAATACCCTTAACATAGCTTAGAAATAAGTTTCGAGGGCTTCGGTATGGCAAAATCACACTTTTGTAACTTCAAGGGCTATTTTGCAAATTTTGTGAAACTATGCCTTTTCGCATATACGGATGTCCAAAAATTTTTGTAATCATTAAAATCTTGTATATTGATGATTGGAATGCACAAACATCATTCGTCATGCATTTACGGTCATATACGCGTTCGTTACGATTTTCGTCGTAATTAACCGAAAACTGCAACCGTACGAGCAAATGAACCGAAACCCGAGAGATTTTTGAGCATATTTCATATTCCCTATGTTTGTTCATCATTATGGAGCTTAAAAATTAGGTTAATGGGTGTTAAAAGTGCCATAATGCAACGAAACGTAGTGTAGGGACTAAACTGCAATTTCCACAAACTTTGTTCCAGCAAGGGTCCTTACGCCGTAAGAGGGACTCCATATGGTCCGTAAGACCTGTGCAGCACATAATTTTGCTGGCAGCATCTCCTTGTTGACTCATCAAACGAACTTGCACTAATCTCTGCATTTGACAAGTATGGGACACTAATCTATCATGTTGGTGAATCATGGACACTTGTCTTACTCCTAGAACTCCAAGAAATCTTTAAATACCCATGTTCATCATTCATGAAAAGTTTTAATCAACTCATTTCCTGCTACAAACTGAAGTTGCAACACTTTTGTTAATCAATCTCTGAAATCTTGGCATTCCTGTAGTGTTTGTAAGTGCTTTCAATCATGCTTTGTTCAATTCTTGTAGTTTAATTGGATTAAACGTCACAAAGTTTGACTTTTGTTTGACTTCCAGATTTGATCATGAATTGATCAACACAAAATCCAATTGAACTTGTTAATATGATCACAATCATGTGGGTCATAATCCCTAATGATCATACCTACTGGTTTCTATCTTTTCTAGTCATTTTGACAAGTCAAAGTTTCGGCCAAATATGCTATTTTTGCGCAATTTGCAACGGAACCATTTTAGGGTATCAAAAAAGTTTGTTTTGGTATCAAAACTCTTTTATAAACTTAATTAGATATGTCAAAACATGTCTAAATCATCACTTTTGTTTTAGTGCTTGTTTAGACTCATAAGTCTAACGGTTTTGACCACCGCTTTGACTTTTGAATCTGACCCGATTGGTTGATCTTTAGACCAACCAAATATATATTTATGACCATAATTACAAAGGGAATAACTCTTTGAGGTTATACCTTATGGTCATGTCATTTGGTTAGTGTTATGATGATTAGTTGATATAATCTTCAATAAAGACCAAAATGCCCTTTTCGCAAACAAATCAACTAAGAGCATATATGTAACATAAAAATTGACATACAATCTGATGTAACAACAATATTAAACATATTTTGGTAATTAGGACTTATCATAACACATATCTAAACATCCGAATGCGTATTTACGCAAATGAACCGTTAAAGTAGCATAAACTACCTTAACGAGTCTTAACGGGTCAAAAGCACTTAGGAACCTTTCCAACTAAGAATGTAGACTTTGTTAAACCATTTCATATGAGTAACACTCATTTGGTTTACAAGACCTCATTATATCCAATCCTCCGATTTCAAGTCCCGATGTTTACACAATTATCAGATTTTAGGACACGCTTGATTTCTCAGACTTTTGAGCTTGTTTGATCTTTGATACAAGGACACTTTTGCAATCTAATGTGAGTACATAGTTTCCCCTATTTTATGATTTACAAATATTTTGGGGTGATTCTTATGTGCTAAATTGTTTTCAAGCTTTCAAAGTACAAATGCTATGGTTTATATAAACAATACGATTTCAATAATGTGAACAAACTTGTTGGTGTGTTGTATTCATAACAAGAATGACATTCATTAACAATGGCCAAGCCGACCAGTAGTAAGATAGGACTGACAATCCCGGTACCAAAATTCCCGGGGTTTGTGGGGAAGTTTGGGAAGCGACTGAAACTGTATTTGTAACAAACCCTTTGGTGGTTTGTTATACGATTAACGGACCCCATGGGTGGTCTCGAACAAGTCAACAAAGGTTTGAATGTATTCACGAAACGACCAAAAGTTTTCACAATTAAAACGATGAACGATGGTTATAACAAGTAACGATGAACGATGAAGATGGTTATAACTAGGAACGATGAACAATTGGTTTATAACAATTGGTTTATGATAAGTGATTTAGATTACGAAACGTGTGTAATGTACTAAAAGCATGGTGGATACACCGTCGGTACTTCCTATATATAAGTTCTTTTATCACATTACATACGTGGCGCTATTTGCATCACTTGGACAAAAGTTTTCAAACAATGACACACAACAATTTTCGATTAAAGATACAAACCATACGAGTTATTTCAAGACAATTTACAACTTGGATTTATAAAACAAATGATTTTGAGTCAAGGTTCATAGCTACTAGATTTTATAAACTTTTAACCTCATGTTTTAATCGATTATCTATTGCAATATCAAACATTTTTTTTAAAACAAGGTTTTCACTTACGACTCTAGTAGTCGGATTATATATTGCAATATATACAAAGCCATGAACTTGACACACTTACAAATTTTATGTACTCGCCGGCATATTTTTGCTGACTCGTTTTCACATATGTTTCAGGGAACGATGCTAGATGATACCAATGCATGCTCATGTAGGATCGGACGTGGACCTTAGTGCTTATAAAATAAGAAAGACAATAAATGTGCTTGTTTGTTTGTTTAAGTCTGTTTGAAAGTTATAAAACAATATGAAAATATAATCTATGTTTAATATTCAATAAAACGAAATATGAAATACCACGTGTTGTTGAAACAATCTGTTAACGTGACTCCCCAAGTGTTTCCGTCGCATGTTGTTTTACGCGATTTGGGGTGTTACACTGTGGAGGATGGAGCCAAGTGGATGCAGAGCTTCATAATTAGGTATCCATGTGTTTACAACCTTTTCCTTTTGTGAGGAAGAAGGAGGAGTTTCAAAGCCAGGTGGAGATCTTTCTAACATCTGCTGTGAAGAAGTAGCAGCAGTGTTTTTTGGTGACTTTTGTGTTGTCACTGGGTTAACCTCTAGGATCTCATCTTCCAGAGGACCCTTTTTTGGTAATTTTGGATGGTTTCTTTTTGGAGATTTTTGGTGTGGGTTTCAGAGCAGTGGTTTGAATGCCCTGATCACCAAGAGCAGTGGGCTCAGTAGCAAGAGGTTGAGATTGAACATTTTGTTCAGATAAAACTTGCTCTTCCTCTTCTACTTGTGTTTTTGAAACTTTATCTTGATTTGTTATTCTTGTAAAAGTTTCATGAGTTAGGCTGCCTGGGTTAGTAACCGCGCCTTGTTTAACATCATTCTCAGGTAACTGATTATGAAGATAAACACTCAGAAATCTTGGATGTATCAAGAAAGCTTTTCTTTTTTTATATTATTGAAATTTGTCACAACGTCATTGAATAGTATCTGGGAAAAGTTAAAATTGGAGCCAGTTAAAATAGCATTGCCCAGATACTGGATATTCAATGGTATTTCATTAAAACCAGTTGTTTTTGCTGAGAGACAAGTTAAAAGTGTATGTAAAAAGAATCTCATCTCAGCAGGAAAGTTGGGTTTATAGATAGTCATACCTTTGAGTTTCCCAATATAACCTCTTTCCAAAAATTCTGCTTGTACCTCATTTATTGGGAATGACACAGGATGTGCCATTTCATTCAAAGCAAAAACTTGAGATATAGATTATGGACTGAGTTGCATCAGCGTGTTGCCCACTCTTGATAAGATAGCTACGGAACACCCTCAGATGTGGAGTGAACCTCGGCGTGTGACATCTGTGTAATTCAATCATCTAATGATTTCCGAACAATTTGATGATCAATGAAACTTTGTGTTGTTTACAATTTGTATATTTGACTTTTGTGCATTTTCAATATATGTTCAATTTTGACCTTTCAAACCTTTTCTGGAAGTGTAATCGCAAAACAAAATCAGTTAAATGCAACGTATATTCCGGATAGTGACACAAGCTTAACATACCTCAAATATCCTTTACATAACTTAGAAATAAGTTTTGAAGGGTTTGGTATGTTAAAAACAAGCTTTTCCGATCACATGGACTATTTATGACAAACTACGAAAGTCTACCGATTCTCGTAGCGACGCACACTCCGGAACAAGTTCACAAGCTTAATATACCTTAAATAACCTTTATATAACTTAGAATTAGTTTTGAAGGCTTCGGTATAGCAAAAACACGCTTTTGCAACTTCAGGGGCTATTTTGCAAATTCTGCGAAACTATGCCGTTACGCGTATTTCTTAATCCGGATCATGTTCGCACATCCAAAAAATTTTATGATCATTAAAATCTTGTATTTTAATATTGGAATGCAAAAAATATCATTCGTTGTGCAATTACGGTCATGCACCGTTCATTACGATTTTCGTCGTAACTAACTGAAATAGCAACCGTACGACCAAACGAACCGACACCCAGAACATTCTTGAACATATTTCAAGTTATCTATGATTTATCGTCCTTATGAAGCTTGAAAATGAGGTTACGGGTGTTAGAAGTGCCAAAACGCGACGAAACGTGTGCAGGGGCCTGTTCTGCCAATTTTCAAAAGTGTCTGCCAGCTAAAGGGCTTACGGACCGTAAGCCCAAAGCCCTTACAATCCGTAAGGACCCTCCAGCACAACAGAAAGGTGGCAGCAGCTGGTTAACCCTCTTGAACACTAATTAAATTGAATTTGCCACCAATTCTCCTGCTTTTGACACTTGTTTAAGCCCTCCTAGGATCATGACAACACATGGGACATGTGGAATGATCTTGTTGCTTCAAGATGACTATAATTATTTGGCATCATTCCTTTCTCAATTCTTTTCCTTCTCTCAAACACTCTAAGTGGAGGCTACCACATTGTTGGATGCCTCCTACCTGAGTTTTTCTGGTCTTCTTGGAGCTCTTAGGTGTTCTTCAACACAAGTAAGTGCTCATTCCTTGTCTTGTTTCATTTATTTAGTTATTTCAAGCTAAAAGTCAAACAGCTTTGACCATTAATTGGTCAAGTCAAAGTCCAATTGGACTTTGCAACGTGATCGTAATCATGATGGTTATGATCCATAGCGATCATGCCTACTGATTACCACGTTTTCTAGTTGTAGTGACGAGTCAAAGTTTCGGTCAATAATGCGCATAGTGCGCATTATACTACAGAACTACTTTCGGGTATTAAAAGTTTCGGGTTTTGATACCAAATCAGTTTTATAAACTAGGTTAGACATGCTTAACATGTCTAACTCGTCACTTTTAGTTTAGTGCTTGTTTAGGGTCGTAAGTCGAGCAGTCTTGACCACCGCTTTGACTTTCGAATCCGACCCGTTTGGTCGATCATAGGATCCGACCAAACTCATATTAGGGACCATAGTTGTGTAGGGAATAACCCTCTGAGGTTATACCTTATGGCACATCGTTTGGTTAGTGTTATGTTAAGTTGCTTATTATGCCTTTATAAATGACCAAAATGCCCTTTTTGCGCATAAATTGATTTTAAGCTTATGTAACCAATGTTTTGCCATATGGACTGATGTCACTACTATATTAAACTTGTTTTGGCATATAAGACTTATCATAGGGCATATCTAACCATCTGATCACGTGTTTACGCAAATGACCCGTTAAAGTAGCATAAACTACCTTAACGAGACATTATGGGTCAAAAGCACTTAGGAATCATTTCAAATGAAAATGGTAACTTTGTTAAACCATTTCATATGGTTCCAACACTCATTTGGTTTACAAGACCTCATTCTATCTGATCCTCCGATTAATGTCCCGATATTAACATAGTTATCAGATATTAGGACATACGTGATTTCTCGACCTTTGAGCTTTGTTTATCTTCTTGATCAAGAACTTTCTTGCAATCCCAAGTGAGTACATAGCCCCCTCTTTTACTTTTTCAAATGTTTGGGGTGAAACATATTGTGCCTAAGACTACTTTCGAGTTTTCATGACTTTATACATGCTTTGATTACATAAGTACATATAGTACATGATTTCCAATGCATTTGCGGCATACATTGACTTGGCATATGAGCACATTGATTAACATTACATTTACGTGCTATGTATGTTGACTGAGCATACTAGTATATTGGTTTTCAAAGACATTTTACTTGCTATGTATGTTGACTGAGCATACTAGTACATTGGTTTTCAAAGACATACTTGTTTACGTTGCTACTGTAATGGTTAAACTTTTTAGTATTAACTAGCTTAGTCATTGGTTTTCAAAGACATTTACTTCCTATGTATGTTGACTGAGCATACTAGTACATTGGTTTTCAAAGACATTTACATGCTATGTATGTTGACTAAGCATACTAGTACATTCGCTTTCAAAGACATTTACTTGCTATGTATGTTGACTGAGCATACTAGTGCATTGGTTTTCAAAGACATTTACTTACTATGTATGTTGACTGAGCATACTAGTACATTGGTTTTCAAAGACATTTTTGCTACATTGTTCATGACATTTTGGTGCGTTGGAGATTGACTTAATACATTCATTAACATTGATCACGCCGACCGGTAGTATGTAATGGTACCATAGGATTGACAGTCCTGTTCCCACTTCCTGAGTTTGTTTGGAAGCGACTTTAGAGAATGACAGAATCCGATGAAATGGATAGACTTTTATCTTTATAAGGGTCTATTTGACTGTCAACAAGGTTTGAATGTGTTTGCCAACAAACTAAGTATATGTTTTAGACAATAAAAGCATGACTTATAAAACATAACGTTTGATTATTCAAAGACATTGTTTTATACAAGACATTTCGATTATTCAAGACATTGGTTTTACATATGACTATTTGGTTTACACAATACTTTGTTTATACATGACACTGGTTTACATGACATTGGTTTATACTAGACATTTCTTTGGTTTAAACAAGACTTTTGATGGTTGGTTTATAGTAAGTGATTTAAATAAGGGATGAGTGTAATATGATAAAAGCTGGTACGCCGCTGGTACTTCCTATATATAAGTGTTTTTATCATATTACATATCGTGGCGTTATCTAAATCATTTCAAATAAAGTTCAAGACAAGACATTTTTATCTATTACATGACATTTTTACACAATATATGACATATATTTTGGTTAATGATTTAACCATACATATTTCTTTTATATCATTCGATTTATCTTATGATTTTTATAAAAGAAAATATTTTGCAAGTATTCATGGCCACTTTTTAACTAAGTATTCCTTTAAACATTCTAGGCCATGAATCTTAAAGCAAAACCTATGTTACTCACAGGCATTTTTATGCTGACGTACTTTATTTTCACATATGTTTCAGGAGCGAATGCTTAAGGTTGATCATGCAACACTTAGGACGGACTTTGGGCTTTAGTGACTTAAAACCTGAAGACAATTTAACTTATGTTATGTTTTATGTTTAAATTCCAGACAATGTAAACAAATTTTATTCAGTAAAACTTAACATTTTATGCCATGGTTGTTGAAACAATAATTTTGTTATGACACTCCCCGACGATTCTGCCGCGGTTTGTTGTTTTACACGGTCGGGGTGTGACAGAAAGATTGGTATCAAAGCCAATGGCAATAGGGAATTAGGTTATTAGTAATGCTTTGACCTAGACTATAACCTTTCTAGGACCCTAACACAAGTTATCTTGTGTTTAGATCTTAAAACAATAACATCACCTATTCTTTAGGTGAATACCAAAACAAAAACGCAAAATTTTAAAAAGCTCGATCCGTTCTTCAGTTATTCCTTAACATAAATCATTATTTCGTGTGTTGTCGGCTCTAAAGCAAGGCGGACAGGTATTGGAAATGAGTTAGCCTCTTTGACTATCCTTTTTGTTGAATTGCTTTCGATTTTGAAATCAATCGTTCTAATTCTTGGATGATTTGTTTTTGGCTTTATGCCTTTGATGTTTTCAAAATCCGTCAAAGTTTGGGTCTTATTAATGTGAACACGTGCAATCTGGAAGGATGTGTTCCTGTACCCTGAGTTTTCTTTCTAGGCTAGAGTGTTCGTACAAATCCAGTTAATCGGACCAGTCACTCTTACCTGGGAACTCTTAGGGTGAGTGTCCACTTATAGGCTAAAGCATGTCTTCGTGAAACATTATAAAGACCCATTTACTTTGATTAGTCACTGTGTGTCATTTGTTTGTTTCGAGTAAACGATCGAATGACCACCATCCTTACATTTGTCTATATTTATTCATCTCATTTTGATTATTCAACATTCATCTCACTCGTTTTCTCTCATGTTTTTCTCTCTTATAGAATGCCTCCTCGACGAAACATAAATACGAACGCCGACATGGTGGCTCTAATCGCTCAGCAGTTTGCTGCTGTGCTTCAAAATCTCACAACTCAGATAAACCAAGCTAACAATAACAACAATACACCCGCTGCGTGCAACTTTAAACAGTTTAATTCGACTAAACCGCTCAAGTTTAGTGGTTCTAAGGGAGCAACTGGGCTCCTACAGTGGTTCGAAAGTCTTGAGAATACATTTCGCCATGTTCAATGTCCAAATGAGTGGAAAGTTGAGTTTGCTTCTAGCGTGTTTGAAAAGAGAGCACTCACGTGGTGGAACGGAGTGATGAGAGATAGGGGTGCTGATGTTGTTATGGGTCAAACTTGGGAGGAACTCAGAGCTCTTATGATGAAAGAGTTCTGCCCTCGTCATGAAAAGAGGGCGCTTGAGAATGAGTTCCATGACCTGAAGCAAGACAGCGGTGAGCACCGTGCGTATACTGACAGGTATGAGGAGTTGAGTTTGTTGTGCCCTGAGATGGTGACGCCTTTGGATAAGGAGATTGAGAAATATATAGATGGTCTTCCTGACCCTGTTCAGGATATTGTCACCGGCAGCAACCCTACTACTGTTCGACAAGCTATTGAGCTATCTGCAACACTGACTGAATCGCATATCAAAAAGGGTAAGCTCCGTCGTAAGAGTGACAAGAAACCGTCTGACAAGTCTGAGAAGCAAAAGGGTAAGAAAGCTGAAGGGTCAAAGAAGTAGATGAAACGTAAGACTTCTAAGAACTTTGTTGTCACTACACAACCCAATCAAGCCGCTACTAACCAACCTGCTCAGCCTCCTGCCAAGAAACAGTATACCGGCACTGCACCTCTGTGCAACAGGTGCAACAGTCACCATCAGCCTCAATTAGCATGTTTGTTAATGCACTATCCGTGTGGCCATAGATAGAAATCTAACTGTACATATGTCTAGTGTCTTGAGTCTGTAACATACCGGACAGAGATTGGCAACCGCTGCTTTTAGATCTGAGTGTTAATCGTGTTTGAATTGAAAAACTGAACCGAATTTGCAGGATTTTAGAACTAGAATTGAAGTTTTAGATATTGTTTGAAGAAAGAGAGTAGTTCTTGATATTGATTGAATCTATACAGAAACGAGAAGGTTTCATGATTGAATCGTAGAAGTATAAGAGAGTGTGGTTATATGCGATAATAGATCTTGTTGTTAAAGAAATCGATTTGGATAATAGTGTTGTTTGTAGCAGTTGAATATAAAAAAGAGACATTTGCAGGTTTACTTGTGTCGAAGAAAGGAAAAAGAAAGGTTATAGGGTTAGTGTGGAGAGAAGGTAGACATTTTGTTTTAGTGACAAAAGGGATTTGGAATTTGTGTGGTGTGCATCGTAAAAGCATAAAAACAGATTGAGTATTATTCGTATAAATTGTTTTTATAAGTAGAATTGACAGAATTCTTGACATTTGTGATTAAAAGTCAAGTTTTATAATAAATAATGAAAAGCTCATTTTAAAACGGTGATTTTTTTTAGGGTTCAAGGATTAATAAAGTTGAAAAATGGTTTAATAAATTTTGTTGTGTTTGATCGATAAAAATAAAGGGAATCGCAATTACATATCTAGGAAAACAACAAAAATTGACAGTTCACTGTAACAGATGAAACTGACAGTTCTTAGTAGGGTTTGCCAGTGGGTTGATGAATGCTAATAATAATTCTTGAGATTTGGTATTGCGTATTCTATATATTTTTTTATAAAAGGGACAGAGAAAAAGAAAATTGAAAATACTTTTAGTTGAACTGACACAATTTTTGGGCTCGTTGTTAGTAGGAATGAGATTGTGTATTTGGGCTTAAAATTTGAGAGTTCATTTGGGCTGTGATTTTTTTTAGTTACAACAGTGGGCTTGAACTCTAAATTTTTTGGGCTGAATTTTGGTAAGTTGAGGTCTTAGTGGGTTGTAATTGTTAAGATTTGTTTTGGACTGAAATTTGGGCTTATTGTGTGAACTGTGGTTCTAGTGTGAACTGGGCTTTGACTAAAAGTTTGATTTCGGTTTCTTAGTTCGCATTTGTGGATCAAGATCTTTGCTCGTGCTGAACGGTGTTTCGAGTTGAGATTTTTGAACCAAGTGGTTTAACAAAGAAATTGTGTTTAAAATGTTTGACGAAATGAAAAATGATAAACTTGAAAGAAATAAATGATTGGTTTGATGGTATTTGGTATTCGAGGAATAAAAGTGATAATAAAAATACTTGGGTTAAGAGATTTGAACATTTTTTGTAATCGTTGGATCAGTTAAAAAACGGTATGATGCATTACATGACAATTTAAAAGAATACAATGCTGAGCTGATATCAAAATTTGCAGAAGCATTACCGTCTGAGTGGGATGAATTTTTGATTGAATTGAAAAAGGGTTCTAGAGTTTCAAAGTTTTATCTAAATGAGTTTTTCAATAAGCTTCAAAAACACGATTTAGAAATTACAAAGAAGAAGAAAACTTTGATAGAAGAGAAGCTAGATAAAATAAGCTTGGATGTGTTTTTGAAATAAGCAGAAGAATCAATATATGTCTTAAAGCAAAATCTGTTTTGAAATATGATATTAAAAGCGGTTGTTATATAGATGAAAATATGAATCATGTTGTTGATTTTGGTGAAATTTTTCTGCATGTACCAACTTCAAAGAATGAAGAATCAAGTGCATCAACAAATGAAGCTTCAAGTTCTCTTTGTGTTTAAATTGTGAAAAATTCAGATCTGATAATGTCAAACTTTTGAAAGATGTGGAAAGTTTGACATTAAAAAACAAAAATTATATAAAATTAGAAAATGATTTGAAAAATCAAATCAAAATTTTAGAAAATGAAAAATCTGTTTTAAATAAAAATGTTTTTGAAAAACAAAATATAATAAACTCACATCTTGAAAAAATCAGAAAACTTGAACAAGATGCTGAGATTGCTAAATGTAAAATTGATGATTTAGAAAGAAATTGAAAAGTTTTTTGTCTTGAGTTTAATGCTAGATAATATAGTTCCAAAACGATCAATAAGAATAAAGAGGAAATTCAATAAGTGACAATGTCGCAAATTATTACGATGTCATAGTTGAGGATTGTGATGATGATACCGATGATGAAAGTGATAAAAATGATAAATGAAATATTTTTGAAACTAAAAGAAATTTTCAAGAAACTGTTCTACAATCTACTAAAAAAGGTGAATGCTCAACGCAAAAATCTTTTAAGCAGAATGGAGAACAAAAACAAAATGGAAAACAAAATTCTCATAATTTTCAAAAAAAAAAAATAAAAGTTCATCGGTACGATCATCCAATCATTATAAAAATCCAAAAAAATTGAAAATCAAAACTCGCAAAAATTTGAAAATAAGTGGTGCAGGTCAACTACAGTGCTTCAAAGTCAAATCAAAATTACAGAAGAAGTAGGAAAGATGACTATTACAAATCAAATCAATGTTATGATTTGAGTGTATGGTTTGTTAGAGAAGATCGGTACGATAACAGGGTGTGTTACAACTGTGGAGTAAATGGAAACATTGTTGTTAACTTCCCGGGAAAGAGATTTGATACGAGAAGATGCTATAATTGTCAAATCAAATGTCATATTTCCAGAAATTGTCCGATATATTCGAAGAGAATATCGTCGGATAAATTTCAGGGGGAGAACAGAAAAGTTGCGAAGAAGACAGTAAAAACAGAAGAAAAGCCCAAATAACTGAGAGTGAAATTATCGCAAGGGCAGAAAGACAAATTGAGGAAAAAGAGAAAGAACGTTAGAGAGTATTTAGAAAAGATTTATCCTCGGATACATCTAAGAAATCAGATAAAAGTTCTGATGAATCATTTTACTCACAGTCAAGAAAAACGAATTCATCAGATACAAATCTGAGGACAAAAGAGAGAACAGTGGATAAAAAATTGATAAATCAAACAGTTAAAAAATCAAAGAAAGTAAAATTTTCAAATAAAGTTTTTATCAAACTGTTTGAATATCAAAAAGAGTGTGAATGTTTGTTTACTTCAGATGTTAATGGATTTGGTCAATCTAAATCCAGAATGGATTGGGTTCCAATTCAAAACTAATTGAAGTTTGTTTAAATGTGCAGGATAACCAAGCTTCAAGCCAAATGTCATTTCAAGAAGCAGTGGTTGTTCATGAAGAGAGACAGGAGACATGATTGATATTCCACACAAATAAAATGGTAGTCTCGCGTTCACATTCGTAAAAAGTCATTAAATGGTTTAAATGGAATATTTTTATTTTCGATTTAGAAAAAGTGTTTTCAATTTTAGAGGAGAAAAAATTTAATTGTCAAAATCAAAAAAAAATTGTAAAATTGAAAAACAACATTTCAAAATCATTTTAGATTGATAAGATTTTCAAAAAAGCCAAAAACAATAGAAAATATCAAAGTATCAAAAACATTGAAAAATGAAAAATGAGATTACTTGTGCGAATAGAGGAAATGATAGTACATCAGTGGACTATCATGGCATGCTAAAGACATGTATTGTTTAAAATGGTTAAACAATCTCACTGAAGATGTGTCGGTGGGCTCAGCTAGACTAGTAGTTTTGCGAAAACGATACAAACTTAAATGAAAAAACCTAGTTCTAGTGGAAAACGCGGTTGAAAGCATAGTACTTAGTTTTGTCCTTCGTGACTGTGTACCTGCTCGGTAATTGCTGAATGCTGAAAAGCATAAAAACCGGTCAGTTTGTGAACTTTCACAACTTTCTGAAAAGTCATTGTAATTGTGTATTTATTTTTGCAAAGATTTAAACTTGTTTTATTTCTTTATTTTGTTTGAGCATTGGACATCCTCTGCGTGTAAGAAAGTATCGAACTGGATGTTAGTGCCTAAACGTTTCTGCTTTATTTTACTTGGTGTTTCGTTTAAATCTTGGATCACCTCTGCGTATATGGGAATATCGAACTGGTGATTAAGATCTAAACAATTTTAACTTGTTTTTATTTCTTATTTTGTTTAAACATTGGACTTTTCCTGCGTATTGAAAGATCAACCTGATTGTTAATGTTTAAACTTCTGCGTTATTTTCACACAAATCATAGTTGATGAAAGTTTAAAGGCATTACTTGAGTTAGTGTATTACATGATGAGGGGATATGCTAAGATCGTGGGGTCCAAAAGAACTTAGTGCAAATTAATGTACCTTAACATATCAATAAGTATTACGAAAGTTTTTAGATTGAGTTTAAGTGGACAACAATACCGATAATCCACGTGAATTGTTTAAACTAAGTGTTTCTTAAAGATCAACGGTGCAGCTGATATGTCTCAATAAACTGATATGATCATTTAGCACGTTTTCTTACAAAAATATAAACTGTAAATATTACATTTCAGTTTGTTTACATTTCTGCATTCTATATTAAAAATCCAAAAAGATTTTCTTTTAAAATCTTCCATGGAAACCTGATAATGTTGAATGTGAGCCGGACCAACGAGACTGTTAAGAAACTGTTTGTGTGTGGATACGAGGGTTCGTTCTTAAAAGTCAAATCTTAGAGATTCGGAGCATCATTCAAGGGGGAGACTACGGTTTCACTTGATGATGTTATCTAAGGCAGTTCAAGACTAAACTTCACAGATTTCTAGCTATGTCTAAGGGGGAATCTGTTGGTGCACTTTGTGTTCGTCACTTGTCGAATAGGCTAGATAGAGCGTGTGTTGAGTATTGTATAGGTTAGAATTGAACACACGACCGAAATATGGAGTTTTCAGTGTAAAATGTAACAAGTTCGCTCGAACTTGACTTGTGGAGGTCAAGTTCGCTCGAACTACAGTCAAGTTCGCTCATAATGGTAATGTTGATGTCAAGTTTGGCTGAACTTGACTAGGTCAAGTTCGCCCGAACTTAGATGCTTACCAGCGAACTTCTTACCCTATAAATAGGTGGTGTGTGTTCATTTGTCATTAAAGTTTTTGGCATCCCTACGGGGAGGTGCTGCCGGATTCTCTCCAGGAACTCCGGCAGCTGGACTTATAAATATGTATACTCTTTCGGTATGAATGGAGACTTCTGCTGCATTCTACTTCTACTCCTTTCTGTAATAACATTCTACCGAATCGGTTTACGTTTATCCACTAACTTCCGTCTAGAACCGCCGGATCACGGACCTTCAATTGGTATCAAAGCTACGGTTATCACCTACGCTCATGAATTTAGACATTTATGGACATTAGGAGGGGTTTTGGACGTAAATCATGAAATAAACCTACAATCCACGGACAAAATCCAATATTGAACGGATAGGATTGTTAGAAAACCAATTTCGACCAGATCTATGATGAAATCATCTCGAAATTCGAAGAAATAAGGATTTTGGATCGAAAAATGTGAAAAAGGCTGATTTGGGAGACCAAGTTCGCCCGAACTTAACAATGGTTTTTCAAGACTTTTCATCAAGTTCGCCCGAACTTGACAAAGTTTTTCATGAATTTTCATCAAGTTCGCCCGAAAGTTGACTGATTGTCATTGAAATTAAGCACAAGTTCGCCCAAACTTGTCTATTTTATGCAAGTTCGCCCAAACTTGGTGGTGGCCAACCAAGTTCGCCCGAACTTGTCACAATTTGACTAAGTTCGCCCGAACTTGTCTCACTAGCATATACATATTCGCCCGAACTTGTCAAGGAGCCTAAAAAAAGTTTGCCCGAAAAAAATTTATTGCTCGGTTTGATGAGACGGGTGTCCAGAAAAAATTTGGTGATAGAAATTTTTTCGAAATTTTAACGTCCGATACTGACTATTCGGGGACACCGTCGGAGGCCTTATAGAGAGGATGAGGTGATGAGGTTAGAGATGGTTGAAGATGAGAGGGTAGTTATTGATACCAAAGTAATTTGGTGATCATTAGAGTTGAAGACTACCGATGGGCCTTAAAATAAATTCCGCATTTGTTAAATACTGAAAATTCCGGATTTGAGGGGGAATTTCATGAAAAAATTGGTATGGTCAGAATTTTCAAAATGAGGGGGATTAAAAATTTTCATCTTATGAAGATTCCGGCATTTTTGAAATTCGTGACACTGCAACAGTATTCGGGTGGTTTCCGACTACAGATTAACCGGGAAATACAGAGATTTGAGATTCATTGTAAATTGATCAAGTTGATGTCTAGTTTGAAAGCAGGTGGTCACATAACTGAGTCGTGGAGGAGTTGTTTATCATATACTGAGGTCATGGTTGTGGATTGACACCTGAGTCGCGCGTATGGTTTGGAAGCACACACGACTGCCTATCTTTAACTCTGCTTTGCACATGAATTATTGATTGGACTAACCGCCAGGAGATAAGGATGCTTTGTAGTTTCAGTTGCCCCGGGTTGTATGCGGTACCATGATTAAGGAAGATGATTTATGGGATCGGATCTTCCAGAAAAGAAGTGTACCAGTTGCGGACGAAAGAGATTATCCATTTGGGATTCTGTGACCAGTGGAAGTTCCGATTATTCAGATCATGATACAGATTGATGCTTAAGGGTTAGAGTCCTGATCTCCGTTAATGGAACAGTTAGCTGGATTAGCAGTCATTGGTACCGGTGAGGAACTGAAAACGTTCAAAACGTTTGGTGATGATCTTAGGAATTAGTGACTAGCTCCGAAGACGGATGGTTTCAAAATTACCAAGGAAATCAGATGATAACTTTTGGTGGCCATTATTTTTAATCTTCAAGCAGATGAATCATTCTTCTCTTTGGACTAATCGCCGTTGGATGATGATGTTTGGTGATTAAGTGGCGCTGGTCTACCGGAGATAGCTATATATCTGACATTGTGACTGAAGAAGAAGAATGGCGGATGAATGTTTCTCAGAGTCGAAGTGTTACCAGATTATTTGGTTCCAATGAAGATTTGCTGATTGAAAAAGATTACCGATTTGCTGATCTGGAGTGATTACGGAAATCGGGATTTCAGATTTTTGCGGATAAACATTGATTTGAAGTTTACCAGTGTGGTAATTCGAAGTTTCTATCAATTGCCGGTTGAGTCTTGAAGATCAGAAGATCGAGCATGGGAGATATGCGCTAAACTGAACGCGGATGTGGTTAAAGTTGAAATAGAGAAGCTGCATTGATGAGCTTCAAATTGATGTCTATTCAAGATAATTTGTCGGTCAAACAAATCAGAGGAGATTGGAAACTATGCAACAAATATCTGAACTGGAGATTTCAGGAGGAATTAGATGTTGATAATGCAAACCTGGATCATCAATTAAGGGGGAATTTGTTGACGCGTTTCGACGACAACGGCAGATACCTTGATTGAAGTTGCAGAATCTTCAAACACGGCTCACGTTTGAAGACCAAGATTCGACAGTAACGAAAAAGGGGGAATCTGTTGGTGCACTTTGTGTTCGTCACTTGTCGAATAGGCTAGATAGAGCGTGTGTTGAGTATTGTATAGGTTAGAATTGAACACACAACCGAAATACGGAGTTTTCAGTTTAAAATGTAACAAGTTCGCTCGAACTTGACCTGTGGAGGTCAAGTTCGCTCATAATGGTAATGTTGGATGTCAGGTTCGGCCGAACTTGACTAGGTCAAGTTAGCCCGAACTTAGATGCTTACCAGCGAACTTCTTACCCTATAAATAGGTGGTGTGTGTTCATTTGTTATTTAAGTTTTTGGCATCCCTACGGGGAGGTGCTACTGGATTCTCTCCAGGAACTCCGGCAGCTGGACTTATAAAGATGTATACTCTTTCGGTATGAATGAAGACTTCTGCTGCATTCTACTTCTACTCATTTCTATAATAACATTCTACCAAATCGGTTTACGTTTATCCACTAACTTCCGTCTAGAACCGCCTGATCACGGACCTTCAATGTCGTATCTGTACAAACTGTGGACTATCTGGCCTTCTGTGCAACACTTGTCGTTGTCCTCCTGCTCAGAACCAAGCTGTACAAAACCCTGTTCAGCAGCCAGCCAATCCTGCATGACCTCATTATCCACCTGGTTCTTGCTACAACTGTGGGGATCTCACCCACTGCAGAAACAATTGCCCGAGGTTGGCAAATGCGAACCAAGCTCGTGGACGAGCGTTTAACATCAATGCAAACGAGGCACGTGCAGACAACGAGGTGGTGAATGGTACGTTCTTTGTTAACAACCATCCTGCTTCTATACTTTTTGTGTCAGGATCTTTGTTTGAATTGATTGCTGTTTTTGTTTTAAGTAATGGGAAATGATTGAAAACAGAAAATAAATGCAGCGGATTAATGGAAAACTTTTACAACAATCAATCGGTCGTTTGTTTTCATCATCATCATGCTTTCAAGTAATTAAACTGTTGCATGTGATTCACAAACTCCCCCTTAGCCCAATCACGATCGTTTGATAGTAAGAATGAAGAAGATATGCGAAATTGATCTTTTTAAGAAGACAAGTGTTAACTGTTACATTGAGCGCCTATTTATACTAATCGTCTAACCACTGATCGTCTTTAAATGACGTCATGGTTGATAGTGACAGCTAACAATACGTAACTAACTACAGACACTGCTTAGACTAAACTAGCAGTGCATAGCACTTATACATTGATTAAACTAATACTAAACTAAGCACTGTTGGCTATCCTCTATTCTTGTGATCTTCTATCAGCGTGTTGGGATTGAACCCTATGAAAGAGCCAAATAATACTATCCGAGCTTTGGTTAAACTATCAGAGGTTACAACCTCTGTGATACATACACTGTTTTCCCTAAAGACTGCTCTCCTATCATCTGACTTCACAAAGTTGCAAAGGTCTGCCAGAGTTACAAGGATCAGATGATAGAGATCGGAGCTTAGTCATTAGATAGATAATCAATGTAATTATGCTAAGCACTGATAGTTAGTATTAGCAGTGTTTGTAGTTAGTTACATATAGTTTCCTGTCACTATCAACCCTGACGTCATCAAAGATGCTCAGTGGTTAGATAGTTTAGTATAAATAGGTAACTTGTGTAACAGTTTAACTTGTCTATCAAAAGATCAACTTTCGCATATCATCTTCTCTGCATTTTCTTACTACCAAACTTCAATTGCAAAGGCTGAGGGGGAGTTTGTGAATCACATGCAAGTTTACCAACTTGAAAGCATGATGATGATGAAAACAAACGACCATTGCTTGTAGTAAAAGTTTTCCATTTATTTCCGCTGTAAATCTCTTTTAAAACTCAATCATTTTCCATTTTTGAAACAAAAACTACAAGTAATTCAAACTCAGATCCTAACAATTGGTATCAGAGCTTGATTCATCAAATTCGATCTAACAATCGATTTGATTCGAACAGATCAGCTCTCTGCTATTTAGTTTGGTTGTTTTTGCTTGATAAACAGAGTTTTATTATGTTCAAAGTTTTTAAAACAGAAATCTGTGTAAAATCAACTGAAAATGTCTCAAAACACACAGGATGCCAACTCTGGATCCTTATTCAAACCGCCGATGCTCAAAGAACTGAATATTTCATTTGGCAACGACGAATGGGTCATATCCATGCTCAGCAAAACACCGGTTGTTGGAGATCTGTTGCTTGTGGACCTCACGTTCCGATGGTTCCAAGCACAGAGGATCCAACTAAACAAGTGCCAAAAAATCCTGAAAACTTTTCGGAGCAGGATTTACAGAAAATTGAATTGGATGCTAAGGCATTTAACATAGTTGCTTCTGCCTTACCCAATGAGATTTATGCTGGTCTACTCCATTGCAATAGTGCAAAGGAGTTATGGGATGCACTGAAAGAGCAATTCGGTGGGACTGAGGAAGTGATTGAAAGTAACAGAGAAGTTCTAAATCAACAGTATGAAACGTTTTGTCACTTGAAAGGAGAGTCTCTAACACAACTGTTCGAACTTTACAGCTGTCTCATCAGTGAACTTAGACTGGTTAACGTGGTTTTTCCTAATTCGGCTGTCAATAGTCATTTCCTTAGATCGTTACCAGATAAGTGGGAGACTGTAGCTTATGCGAAAGTCTGTTGGGTTTAAAGAAATGTCGTTGACACAAATTGATGGGATACTCCTCACTTATGAGAGAGAGTTAAACCAGAAAAAGAAGTTGCAAGATTCTGGCAAAATGACTGATGATTTCTCATTGGGTAATACAACTCTTTTTGGCCAAGAAGAGGTATCTTGCAGCAGTAAGGACCAAAGTTATGATCACTATCTAGATATTACTTCTGGTGGGAACTTTGGATCTGAAACATATGCACCCAACTATGCTTTCACTGCTAGTGGGGAAAGCCAAACCTCTGATAATCTATCCTTTGAGCTGAATGACTTGCAACATTTTGAACCTTCTGATCTTGAAGAAATGGATATTTTGCACCAACTAGCCCTATTGAGTGTTAGGGCTAGTAAATTCTATAAGAGAACTGGTAGGAAATTCCCAGGATTGCTTGGGGGATTGAAGGTTGGGCTGGATAAATCAAAAGTCAAGTGTTATAAGGGTAATAGGTTAGGACACTTTGCCAGAGAATGCAGGTCTCAAAATTCTGGACCAATAGTGACTCATCCTGGCCCTAGACCTCAGCACACACAAAACACTACTCATTATTCCCAATATACCCCTGCTCAACATGTTCAAAACACTGCCCACTTTGCACATCCTGCTACTACTGTTCTAGTGCATTATGTTCAATCCACTGCTCCACAAATTCAATATGTTTAGGCACCATCACATCCTCAAGTGCATGTACAACAAGTACCCATTGTCACACAACCTGCTCAAACCACTGCTAGTCCAGCAGAGGTTGGTCAACAGAGCTTTTTCACACAAAGTTATGTTGACTGGAGTAGCTTGCCTGGGATTTGACTGATGAGAACTTTGCTTTAATTGCCAAAAATGATGTTGAACAGGAATTTTGTTTAATGGCCTTAGAGACAATTGCTGAAGGTGTTGAATCTGTGGAGTTAATGTCAAAAACTGATGAAATTCAAGGTTGTGATGAAACAATGGTTTCAAGTAAAGAAAAGGAAAATGCTGCTGATAAAGAAAAGAACTCTCATGCTGACCCATGGAATGTTGATGTGTGTGAAGATGAGTATGATTGTGCTCTCATGGCTGCTACAAAGGTATCACCTCAGATCCCTAAAGATCTATGTTCTGACAAATGCATCGTTGCTTTTGCAAATATTAAGCAGGTGAATGAAAACCTAAGGAACAAAATTTTAGAAGATGAACTTAATTTTGAAAAACTGATTAAAGAGTTAAAATCAAAGTTAAGTAAAAAAGATTCAGAAATGAGTAGCCTGAGACATGAATCAAGCATAACCAAGGACCAACTCCAAACTATGGTAGAAAAATACCAAATGTGTAAAAAGGAGTTAGAAGAAACCCAAATCACTTGTGAAAAATGGATTGAGTCCTGTAAAGGTTATGAGATTATGCTTGATGCTCAGATCAAGAGCAACATTAAGTTTGGTGTAGGTTTTAGAACTTATGACCAAAATGAGAAAAATGTTGCTGAAAATTGATTCTGAGTTGGTTGAAATAGTCCCAACAAATTTGGCTGGTGAAGAAATAAAAATCACAGATAAATCTGGAAACAAAATTGTTTTGGAAAAATCAAAGTTTCAACAAAAGATAAAGAAATTGAAAAATATCAGTTTAAACCAACCTGGTCAGATGAATGTGATATTTTAGAAAACTTTAAGCCAATGGACTTTACAACCCCTGATGGTATTAAAGCCCCAAAAGCACTAGTGATCCCTATCAAAGATGTACCAGCAGAGGTTACAACCGCTGCTGATAAAAGGTCTGATAGGAAAAGAAGAGTAAAGATTAAAAACTTGTTTTGTGAATTTTGTGAAAAAAAATCATACAGATTGTTTTCTTTTAAAAGCCTATGACATTAACAAAACTTGTGTTATCAAAAACTCTTCAAGATGCACCATCTACAACAAAACAAATCACTTAACTCAAGAGTGTGCCTATCTCAAAAACTATGAGCAAAAGGTAAAAGAGATCAAGGGAAAAGCACTAGAAAGAGAAGGTTCAAGTTCTGCTGGAAATAAATCCAAGCAGAGTTTTGAACCAATTGAAACATCTATTACAAAAGCTTTAAACAAAACCTCTATTCCTAGAGAGGTGCAAGTAACAGATGCCCCACCATCAAATTCATTTCCAAGAGGGTATGGCCAACCAGCCTATAAAAGGGTTCCTCTTACCTATGAAGGATACAAAAAGCCTTCAAAGCAAAGAGTGAATAAGCATCCCTATGGATACAATCATCTGATAGGAAATGGTCAAGAGCAGATGTTACAAGAAAATATCCAAACCACTGACCATTGTCCTAGACTTGAGATTGGACCATCTGTGACCCCATCCAAAGCCATTTTGGCTTTGGAGACCTATCTTAACTGATCTATTTACTTGATGTGTAGGGATCCTCTACTTGCCTTGATAGCTTATGGTATGTAGATAGTGGAGGTTCCAGGCACATGACAGTATGTAGATCCCTTCTCAAGGACTTCATGGCTCGTGGGGGGTGATATATCTTTTGGTAATAACTCAAAGGGAAAGATTTTAGGGTCTGGGTCGGTTCTGGCTGGGAAACTCAAGTTTGAAAATGTGAATTTAATTGACAATCTGAAATTTAACATGCTGAGTGTCTCATAAATGAGTGACAGAGGGTATGGATCCTTCTTCACCAAGAAAACTTGTCAAATTATGGGACCAGAGGTTGTTAAAAAGATTGATCAAATCATTGCTGAGAGCAAAGCACAACTCACTGCACACAGAAGTGGGAATGTGTATGTGGTAGATATGCTAAAAGATAATCCTATGTCTGGAACATGCCTATTCTTAGTTGCTTCCAGCAAAGAGACTGAGTTATGGCATCAAAGACTTGGACACACAAATCTTAAAACTATCACCACACTCTCAAAACAAAGTCTTGTAAGAGGTTTGCCTCACAAGCAATTTTCCTGTGAAGAACATTGTGTTTCCTGCTTAAAAAGAAAACAACATAAAAGTTTTTTCAAATCAATTGAAGAGTTCAAAACAAGCCAGCGTTTACAATTGCTTCACATGGACTTGTTTGGCCCAGTGCAAATCATGAGCTTAAAACACAAAGGTATTGCCTAGTGATAGTTGATGATTTCTCTAGGTTTACATGGACCTTCTTTCTCCACTCTAAGGATGAAACTGTAGTCATTTTGCAAAACTTTGTTAAACAAGTAGAAAAGCAATTTGATCTTCCAGTAAAAATCTTTAGGAGTGACAATGGAACAGAGTTTAAAAATAGGGAGTTGGATGCTTTTTGTGAGTCAAAAGGAATTCTTAGACAATATAGCATTCCAAGAACTCCAGAGCAAAATGGGGTGGTTGAAAGGAAAAATAGAACTTTAATTGAATCAGCAAGAACTATGCTTGCAGACTCTTGTTTACCCTTGTATTTCTGGGCAGAGGCTGTAAACACTGCTTGCTATGTCCAAAACAGAGTTTTGATTAACCCCAGGCACAAAAGACTGCTTGTGAGATTTTGTATAAAATCAAACCTCTGATTGCCTATTTTAAAGTTTTTGGTTGTCCATGCTTCATTTTAACTTCAAAGATTCTATATCTAAGTTTGCAGCCAAAATTGATTGTGGTTATTTTATGGGATACTCAACCACTGCTAAAGCCTACAGAGTTTTTAACTCTAGGACCAAGTGTGTTGAAGAAACTTTGAATGTGAAGTTCAATGAACTTTCATCACTGAAAATCCCAGCAAATCCTGCAGAGCTTTTTGATTTAGATAAATTCACATTTGCTGATGTTTCTATCAAGCTAGACAATGCAGGTACATCACAACCATCTAGAGAAGATCAAGATCAAGAATATGACTGTGTGCTTCCACAAACAAAAGTTTATTCTTCCAACAAAGGATCAGGTGCCACAAGTTCTTGTGAAAACTCTGCCACTTCTGAGTCAACAGTGTTTGATCCTCAAACCTCTGCCAGTTCACAAAATCAAACATCTGTTGATAAAAGTCCTACAATTGGGGACAAAAATCATTAGAATGTTACCTCTATACCCCAAATACCACCACCTCCATTTACATCAGAGGCTGATACTCCAAATTCACAAGCAGAGGTTAGCTCAGATGATACACATTTGCAGCCATCACCTCAAAATGCTATTGTTCCATACCAAGGTGATTTGATTTATCTCAAAAGCCATCCAGCAGATCAAGTAATTGGCAACATCAAATCTAGGGTGCTCACACGGAGCCAATCCCAAAATATTTGTCTTTTTGTTGGTTTTCTATCACTCACACAGCCAGTCAAGTACCAAGAGGCCCTGAAAGACAAAAATGGGTAGAAGCCATGCAAGAAAAACTCCTTCAGTTCAAGAGACAACAAGTTTGAGAGCTTGTGCCATTGCCAAAAGATGTAAGTCCAATTGGCACAAACTGGTCTTCAAGAACAAAACTGATGAAAGGGGTATGTTGTCAAAAACAAAGCAAGGCTCGTGGTTCAAGGCTACAGACAGGAAGAAGGTATAGACTATGATGAGACTTTTGCTCTTATATCAAGGTTTGAAGCTATTCGCCTGTTCTTAGCTTTTGCTGCTAACCACGACATAAAGGTGTATCAAATGGATATAAAGAGTGCATTTTTGTATGGAAAAATCAAAGAAGAGGTGTATGTCTGTCAACCTCCAGGTTTTGAAGATGCATTCCATCCTAATCAGGTCTACAAGCTCAACAAAGCAATGTATGGCTTGAAGCAAGCACCAAGAGACCTGGTATGAAACTCTATCCACTTTTCTCTTATCCATAGGGTTTACTAGAGGTAAAATAGATAAAACCCTATTCTTAAAATGGAAAGGAAAAGATTTGATGCTTGTCCAAATTTATGTGGATGACATCATTTTTGGATCCACAAGCACTGCTATGTGTGAAGAGTTTCTAAAACTCATGGCAGCAGAGTTTGAGATGAGTGCAATGGGTGAGCTCCAATGTTTTCTTGGTCTCAAGTTAAACAATTGCAAAATGGTACATTTATCCATCAAAACAAGTATGTGAAAGAACTGCTTAAAAAGTTTGATATGGATGATTGTAAACCATGTAGCACACCCATGGCAACCACCAAGCTAGTCACCATTGATGGTAAAGATGACCTTGTTGATCAAACTCTTTATAGAAGCATGATTGGGTCTTTACTTGTACCTAACTGCATCAAGGCCAGACATCATGTTTGCAACATGTGTTTGTGCCAGATCACAGGCATTACCTAGAAAGTCTGATCTTATTGCTGTAAAAAGGATATTCAGATACATAAAAGGTGCTCCCACACTTGGTATCTGGTATCCAGCTAATGGGAATATTGAGCTTTCAGGTTTTTCAGATAGTGACTTTGCTGGGTGCAAAACTACAAGGAAGTCCACATCAGGAGGTTGTCAATTCCTAGGTGATTGTCTAGTGTCTTGCAAAGCAAAAAAGCAGGTTGCAGTTTCAACATCCACTGCTGAGGCAGAGTATATTGCTGCTGCTAGCTGCACTCCTCAACTCTTGTGGCTTCAAAACCAGTTGCTGGATTTTGGTGTAACTGCACTAAAGACTCCACTCAGATTGGACAGTCAAGCTGCTGAAAACATCATTAAAAATCCAATTTCTCATTCAACTACAAAGCACATTGACATCAGACATCACTTTGTGAGAGATTGCTATGAAAAAGGTTTGATTTCTTTGCATCATGTCCATACTTCAGATCAGTTGGCAGATGTTTTAACCAAGGCATTGGATACATCTTCCTTTGAAAACTTGATCCCAAGAATTGGAATGCTAATCATGGACTAAAAACAAGTTTTCTTGTAAATCCATGCGTACATAGCATCAAAATGTTTTCAGAAAATCAAAAACCCATCCTTAAAAATAGTTAAAATTGTATTTTTCAATAAATCTTTAAAATTCTGCTCATAACATCTGTTTGCTCAAAACCTCTGATAGGCTTCAAAATCTTATCCACTGTTAAAGTGTATCCTCTGACTTCCATTTTTACCACTTTTTCAAAACACTGATAGCTATCCACTGATAGTGATAAAAATCAGTACTTTTGTCATCAGAGGTTACACGTGGCCAGATGTTAGCCATCAGATCTTGCAACAGATGCCATGTCATCGTCACTTTTCAAAACCCTATATAAACCCTGTTTTATTCCTCACCAGTGTTTACCCTAAACTATGTCGATTTTAAAAATCTCAAAACAGTTTTTCTCTCTAACACAATGGCTCCCAAATCAAAATCTTCAAAGAAATCCACACAAGCACTTCCACCCTACACTCTCATAATCAAAACCCCCACATAATTACACAGCCATACTTGAAGCAAACGACGCAAGTACTCGCTATCATCCAATGATTCGAATTTTGCAAAAGTCGAAATTCAAGCACATGTTAGAAGTCAAAGCCCCAATTTACATTGATTCTCTTCGTGACTTCTGGAATAATGCTAAGATTCACTCAACTGCTGCTGGTGTTCTTTATACAATAATCTCAAGAGTAGGGGAGTGTTGATGCAAATTAGCCCCCAATCGATCTCTCAAGTTTTCAAGTTAAATGACATAGAACACCCTGTGTCTTCCCCAAAATGAGATCCAAGCAGAGTTTCTGGAAAGAGGTTATGTAGGCCAGATGAAAGGTATGACCATCTTTAAACCTAACTTTCCTGCTGAGATGAGATTTTTCTTTCACATAATTCTAACTTGTCTCTCAGCAAAAACCACTGCTTTCAATGAAATTCCATTGGACATGCAATATCTGGGGTATGCAATTTTAACTGACACAGATTTTAACTACTCCCAGATACTGTTCAATGATCTTGTGAATAATTTTCAAAATATTGCAAAAAGAAAAGCTTTTTTGATTCATCCACGTTTTCTGGTGTTTACTTACAAGATCAAATCAAAGGTCCTGAAAGTAAAATAGGCGCTGTGACTAAACCAGGCTACCTCACTCATGAAACCTTCACCAGAATAACAAACCAAGATAAAGTTGCGAAAACACCAGTAGAGGAGGTTGAGCAAGTTTTACCTGAACAAAATGTTCAAACTCAACTTCTTGCTACTGAGCCCACTGCTCTTGGTGATCAAGGCACCACAACCGCTGCTCTGAAGCACACACCAAAAATTCCAAAAAGAAAACCAAAACACTTACCAAAAAGCCCACGAAACCCAAAAGGGTCCTTTGGAAGATGAGATCCCTGAGGTTAACCCAGTAACATCACCAAAGTCACAAACCATTGCTGCTACTTCTTCACAGCAGATGGTTCAAAGATCTCCAACCGGCTTTGAAACTCCTCCTTCTTCCTCACAAAAGGAAAATGTTGTAGACACAGGGACACCAAATTATGAAGCTCTAGATCCACTTGGTTCTATCTTCCACAGCCCCTCTCCCAGGGCATTGTCGCTTTCTACACAGCCACCTTCACCAATGCCTACACTTCCACCCACCATTTTACCATTGCTGAATGCAATTGAATTAGACCAGACACAAATCAACACTTCTCAACAACCTATTACTGAGAATATACTTCATCAAGAGGCTGGGCCTGACTCTTTATTCGTTGCTAGCCCATCAGCACTTGAAGAGGCTACATCCCTTGGTTTACATGTAACCCTTGGTGATAGTTCAACTCAAGTAGCCACTACAATTGCTGAACTCCCAAGTTCTCGGTTGGACAATGGTTTCATTAATAGGACTTGGTTGAAGGCAACCGCTGTTGAGGCAACAATTGTTACCTCTATTGTGGGAAGTCCCCAGTTCCAAGACAAAGGGGCATCTATGGTTGAAGCTGGTACTAAAACCACTGCTAATGATACCATAGATACAACTACCACTTCAGGTAGGAGTTCAGATGATCCTATTAAATTAGGTGATAAGCTAAAATACCAGGATTTGACGGAGAGAGTGACAAGGATAGAAAATTCTGTTGATGAAATCAAAAGTTTACTGAAGCAGATGATAGCTACCAAAAGTCAACCCTATGCTCTATCCACTGCTGATCTCAAAGAAGCTCTTAACCCTCTGTTTCAACATCAACAACATTCCTTGGAACTACAACATAAGCATTAGATGAATAATGTTTGAAATATGGTTGAAGCTAGATATCAAGACACTGCTGCAGACATCAAGGCCATCAAAGCCCATCTACTTCAAACCACTGGTCAAGCACCTCCAACGGTTATCTTTGTTACAACAGATGAAGCCAAAAAGGGGGAGAAACCTTTGGGTCCAAAGAAGTTAAAAATTGATGATGACATGAGCAGGCCAACAGTGAACATTTCCAGGCCTGATGGATCAAAGAAAAAAGGATCTAACCGATGAGTTAGTGGCCAAGGAAAGGGTGTCACATAAGAAGAATGTGTTCGAAGAAGGAAAGGTACTGGTTGAAAGAAAGATTGAACAGCAAAAAGAAAAACGAGAGGTTGGTACTTCATCAAAGAAGATACCTGCTAGAAAAGCTAGGTAACCAACAACCACACCTCCTAAAACTAAACCTGAAACCAATCCAACCATCAAAACATCTGTTGATACAGCAGAGGTTGCAACAGATGCAACTATATCCACTGCCATGATCACATTTCCCACATCAACTCATCCATTATCCACACCACCAAAAATGCCACCACCACCATCACCCACTTTAAGGTTTAAAAGGAGAAAAAACACAAAAGTGATAAATGATGATGAGATTCATGCACCTCTTCCACTATCATCACAACCAATGACCTCCACACCAGTGCTTACAACATCTATCCACACCACCAAAAATGCCACCACCACCATCACCCACTTTAAGGTTTAAAAGGAGAAAAAACACAAAAGTGATAAATGATGATGAGATTCATGCACCTCTTCCACTATCATCACAACCAATGACCTCCACACCAGTGCTTACAACATCTTCAACTCTTGAAGTTACTCCTGCAACAAAGTTGTATCCTCTTAATTTACCAGCAGTCAGGGAAGAGATCCTAAGTTTCTTTTCAGAGGATGACCCTGACAAAAGAACAATCCTATCCCTTGATGGCTATCCAAGACCTGCAAATGTTGATGATTACCTAGAATTAAAACAGAAGCAAGCAGAGGATATTGCCAAAAGAGAAACAGTTGGTAAAGATGATAGAGAAATACAGATTTCCATGTCCTTTCAACTAAGTAAAGCCAACATTCTACAAAACTTTGTCAAGAATCTGGGCAACCAGTTGTCAGAAAGGGAAGATAAGCTGCTCAAAAGTGAACTCATTGAGTATATCATGGAGAAGAAGATGTATAAGGCAACAAGGGCACAGTTCAGGGATTGGAGCACAGATGAGCTAAGAGAAGAAATCAACAGAATGCAAGAAATGTTGAAAGATCCTCTTAAAAAGCCTACTCATCCCAACTGGGATTTATACAAGAAAGATATGCCTGAAAGAGACTTAAAATTGAAGAGAATGAAGAATGAACTAACTCAGAATCATTATGGTTTAAAGAACCAAGTGATGAGATGGGGTGAGGTCAGGGTGATAGACACTTACAAAAAGCTGGAAGAAAGGAGGAAAACGGATCCATCCATGCCTCCTAAACCTGATTATTCAAAAGAAGATGCTATTCTCAAAGCCCAACTCTCCAAAAAGTCCAGCATAACATCTGCCAATTCCACACTTGCCCTGTTACATAGAAAAAGGCAAGGGGAGATGTCTGAAAAGACTAACAAAGAGTTTGAGGATACATTTATCAATGAAGGTATACAGAACATGATTGATTATCCAACAGATGATTAAAGTGCCAAGTTGGCTAAAGATTTATCACAAATAGCTCCTTCTCAATCCTCAGCAATAAAAGCTCCTTCAAGAAAACCTTCAGACACAAAAATTCTAAAATGGAAGGTTGACAAAGACACCCATGAATTGACACTGCTCAAGTCTGATGGTAATGCCACTAAACTATCTATGGAAGCTGCTTATGGGCTTACAGTAGAAGACTTCCAAGAATTATTATGTTTAGAGCTAGAACAGAATGCTGATGACATAGAATCTCTTAACTTTGAACTTCAATTCAAAGGTCAAATAAGAGAATTATTCCTGAGGAATAAAGACCAAGAATAAAGTGTTTTTGGCATCATCTGTTCCAAGGGGAGATTGTTGGGATTGAACCCTATGAAAGGAACAGATGATACAAAGCCAAATAACACTATCCGAGCTTTGGTTAAACTATCAGAGGTTACAACCTCTGTGGTACATACACTGCTTTCCCTAAAGACTGCTCTCCTATCATCTGACTTCACAAAGTTGCAAAGGTCTGCCAGAGTTACAAGGATCAGAGGATAGAGATCAGAGCTTAGTCATTAGATAGATAATCAATGTAACAGTGCTAAGCACTGATAGTTAGTATTAGCAATGTTTGTAGTTAGTTACATATAGTTTCCTGTCACTATCAACCCTGACGTCATCAAAGATGCTCAGTGGTTAGATAGTTTAGTATAAATAGGTAACTTGTGTAACAGTTTAACTTGTCTATCAAAAGATCAACTTTCGCACATCATCTTCTCTGCATTTTCTTACTACCAAACTTCAATTGCAAAGGCTGAGGGGAGTTTGTGAATCACATGCAGGTTTACCAACTTAAAAGCATGATGATGATGATGATGAAAAAAAACGACCATTTCTTGTAGTAAAAGTTCTCCATTTATTTCCGCTGCAAAACTCTTTTAAAACTCAATCATTTTCCATTTTTGAAACAAAAACTACAAGTAATTCAAACTCAGATCCTAACACAGCGGTTGAGACTTTCTTCTGTCAGAGGATAGGAAGCAATGTGTTTATAAAAAGCAGTAAATACTCATCAGCGGTTAGAACCTCTGATGGTTGGATCAAAGCTCGGATGGTGTTTTTGACTATGTATCATCTGTTCCTTTCCAATGGTCCAATCCCAACAATCTCCCCCTGGAACAGATGATGCCAAAAACACCTTATTCTTGATCTTTGTTCCTCAGAAAGTCTTATTTGACCCTTGAATTGTAGTTCAAAGTTAAGAGATTCTAAATCATCAGCATCCTTCTCAAGCTCTAAACTTAGTAGTTCGTGGAAGGCTTCTACTGTAGGCCCATAAGCAGCTTCCATGGATAGTTTAGTGGCTTTACCATCAGACTTGAGCAGAGTCAATTCGTGGGTGTCTTTGTCGATGTTCCACTTTAGAATTTTTGGGTCTGAAGGCTTTCTTGAAGGAGCCTTTATTGCTGAGGTTAGAAAAGGAGCTATTCTTGTCAGATCTTTTGCCAACTTGGAACTTGTATCATCTGTTGGATAGTCCATCATATTTTGATATCTTCTTTGATGAATACTTCTTCAAACTCTCTTTCAACCTTCTCTGACATTTCCCCTTGCCTTTTTCGCTTTAGCAAGGCAAGTGTGGATTGGGCAGATGTTGAGTTGGGCTTTTTAGAAAGATGGGCTTTGGGAGCAGCATCTTCTTTGGTATAATCGGGTTTAGGAGGCATTGATGGATCCTTTTTCCTTCTGGCTTCCAGTATTATGTAGGTATCCAACACTCTTAACTCTCCCCATCTTATTACCTGGTTTTTTGACCCATAATGATTTTGAATTAGCTCTTCTTTCATTCTTCTGAGCTTCATGGTCTTTTTAGGTACATTCTTTTTGTATTTGTTCCAATCTGGGCATGTAGGTTTGTTGTGAGGATCTTTTAGTTGTTCTTCTATTCTTGCAATTTCTTCTTGAAGCTCACTCACAGACCAATCTTTGAAATGTTCCCTAGTTGCAGAACATTTTTTGTATTCCATGATGTGAGAGATGTACTTATCTTTCAAAAATTTATTATCTGCTTCAGAGATAGATTCTTTGAAAATCTTTCCAGTGATTGGACTTTGCTCAGCTGAAACTGGTATTGGTTCTGCGCTTCTCTATCACTTTTGCCTTTAGACAACTTCTTAGCAATATCTCAGCCTGCCTTTCTTTGAGTTCCAGATACTTCTCAATATTCGCAGGCTTCGGATAACCTTGAAGAGATGGGAAATGTCTTTTGTCTTGATCTTCTTCAGCATAGAAAGACTTGATTTCTTTCCTAACTGCACGCAAATCAAGAGGAAACTTTATAGCGGCAGGAACCACTTCTTTTGAAGGAACAGATGTTGTAGTTGGAGAAGCAGAGGTTAGATTTAACATTGGTGCAGATGCAAGAGGCATAGGAGGAGGGATTTTTTCTTCATTTAGGACCTTTGTTACCTTCCTTCTCTTAAAACTGATTGATGGTGACGATGGATGGCTTGGAATTCTGGGTGGTGTTGGTAGTATTTGTGTGGAAGTGGGAAAGGTGAGGATGGCAGTGGTTGTGATAACATCTGCTACAACCTCTGCTGTGTCAACAGATGTTGGCACAACAGATGCTGTAACATCTGTTGGGGTGGATATGGGAGTTGTGTGAGAAGATGTGGTTGATTGTGATGACAGAGGTTTTTGTGGTTGAATTGGTAGCAACTTTAGTTTTGTGAGGTGTGGATTCTGGTTTTCTTGCTTTTGTAGAAGATCTCCTCTTTGTTGAGGTACCAGTCTCTCCCTTTTCTAACTGCTGATCAATCATTTTCTCAACAGCACCTTGCCTTCATCAAACACATTCTTCTTGTGAGACATCTTTGCCCTTTCCAGGATATCTTCAATTAAGTCTGGTTTCTTTGAGCCATCTGGCTTAGGGATATTCACTGTAGGCCTTGCCTTTGTATCATCCATCTTCAACTGTTCTTTTCCCAAAGGTTTCTCCCCCATCTGGACTCACAAAAATGACAGTAGGAGGAGATTTACCAGTGGTGGTGAGCAAGTGGGCTTTGATTGCCTTGATATCTAGAGCAGTATCATTGTATCTTGCATCAACCATATTCCAGAGTTCCATCATCTGATGTTTATGTTTTTGCTCCAGGAAATGTTTTTCTTGTTGAAAGATTGGATTTATTGCAGAATTGAGCTCAACAGCGGTTGGAACAGGGGGTTGACTCTGAATAGTGATCAACTGTTTCAAAAGATCTTTAATTCCATCAACAGTGGTTTCAACATTAGTAACCCTCTCCGTCAATTGCTGGTATTTTAGCTCATCACCTAACTTAATAGGATCATCTGAACTCCTACCAGATGTGGTAGTTTTATCTAAGATATCATGAGCATGTGTTTTACCACTTGCTTCAATCTTAGATGCCCCTTTTTCTTGGTTCTGGAGACTTCCCACTGGAACAGAGGTTACCGTAGTAGTCTCAGCAATGGTTCTTCAACAAGGACTTAGCTATGTAACCACTGTCCAATTGAGAACTTGGGAGTTCAGCAATTGTAGTGGCTGCCTTTGTTGAACTATCACCAAGGGTTACATGTAACCCAAGGGATGTAGCCTCTTCATTTGCTGATGGGCTAGCAATTAGAAATAAGTCAGACCCAGCTTCTTGTTGAAGTATATTCTCATTGATGAGTTGGTGCGAAGTACTGGATAAAGTCTGCTCAATATTTATTGCATTCAGCAAGGGTAACATTGTAGGTGGAAGTGATGGCATTGGTGAGAGTGCCTGTGTAGAAAGCGACATTGCCCTGGGAGAGGGGCTGTGGAAGATAGAACCAAGTGGTCCTAGAGCTTCATAATTCGGTCTCCCTGTGCCTACAACCTGATCCTTTGGTGAGGATGCAGGAGGAGTTTCATAGCCTGGTTGAGATCTTTGAGCCATCTGCTGTGAAGAAGTAGCAGCAGTGGTTTGTGACTTTGGTGCTGTCACAGGGTTAACCTCTGGGGTCTCATCTTCCAGAGGACCCTTTTTGGGTTTGGTGGGTTTTCAGGATGCCCTGGATGGTTTCTTTTTGTAGATTTTAGGTGTGGGTTTCAAGGCAGCAGTTGTGATGCCCTAATCACCTAGAGCAGTAGGCTCAGCAGCCGAAGGTTGAGCTTGAAATTTTGTTCTTGTAAAATAGGCTCAGCCTCCTCTGCTTTTGTTTTGGAAACTTTGTTTGATTTGTTATTCGTGTAAAAGTTTCATGATTGAGGCGGCCAGGGTTGGTTACGGTGCCTTGTTTACTTGCATCTGATTTAAGCTGGTCTTGCAAGTAAACACTTAAGAATCGAGGATGTATCAAGAAAGCTTTTCTTTTTTCAATATTTATAAAATTAGTAATGAGATCATTGAATAATACCTGGGAAAGATTAAAATCAGAGTCAGTTAAGATTGCAAATCCCAGATATTGCATGTTTAAAGGGATCTCATTAAAAGCAGTAGTTTTTGCAGAGACACAGGTAAGCAATGTGTGAAAAAAGAATTTCATCTCTGCAGGAAAGTTGGGTTTGAAGAGTGTCATACCTTTCAACTGCCCGGTGTAACCTCTTTCAACAAACTCATGTTGCATCTCCCTCAAAGGAAATGATACCGGATGTTGCATATCATTTAACATGAAAACTTGGGAGATAGATTGTGGGCTTATTTGCATTCGTGTGCCACCAACTTTGGAAGTGATGGAATAGGGCACACCATCAGCGGATGAGTTTACTTTACCATTTTCCCAAAATTATCTTAAAGAGTTGATGTAAACTGGGACTTTGACTTCAACCATGTGCTTAAATTTTGATTCTTTCAGAATCCGGATCATTGGATGATAGCGAGTGGTTGCGTCGGTTTCTTCAAGAATTGCGGTGTAATTGTGTGGTGTTTTGATGATAAGGATAAATGGGGGTTGTTCTTGTGTCGATTTCTTCTTCGATTTGGTTTTAGGAGCCATGATTTTGGAAGATTTTTGAGAGAAGGGCTTTGAAAATTTTGAAATCGCACAAGAAAAGTGAAACCTCTGTTTAAGGATAGAACAGGGTTTTATAGGGTTTTTTCAAAAAAGTGCACTTGACGTGGCGTCTGATGCAACATCCGTCGAATAACATATGTCCACGTGTAACCTCTGTTTGACAATGGAAGACAGTTGTTTGACTAACCACTGTTAGAACAAAACTACCAATGGTTGTGACCAATTTAACACTATCAGAGGTTTGCATCAGTGGATAGATTTTTTTTCTAAACAACAGTGTTTTTGTGTTATCAGATCTTTGAACAGACTTTAAGGATTTATTGAAAAATTCAATTTTAACTATTTTTAAGGATGAATTTCTGATTTTCTAAAAACATTTTATTGCTATTTACACATGGATCACAAGAAAATTTGTTTTTAATCCATGTTTAGCATTCCAAGCCTAGAAATCAAACTGTCAAATGTGGAAGCATCACATCTGCTAGTTGATCCTTGGTATGGACATGTTGTAAAGAAATCAGACCTTTTTCATAGCAATCCCTCATGAAGTGATGTCTGATGTCAATGTGCTTGGTGGTGGAATGTGAAACTGGATTTTTAATGATGTTTTCTTCTGCTTGACTATCAATTTTGAGAGGAGTCCTCAAGGCAGTCACACCAAAATCCAGGAGTTGATTTTGAAGCCACAAAATTTGAGCAGTGCAACTTGCAGCAGCTATATATTCGGCTTCAGCGGTGGATGTGGACCCTGCAACTTGCTTTTTGCTTTGCCAAGACACTAGGCAATCTCCTAGGAATTGGGCTCCTCCAGATGTGGACTTCCTTGTTATTTTACATCTAGCAAAGTCACTATCAGAATATCCTGCAAGCTCAATGTTACCATTAGCTGGATACCAAATACCAAGTGTGGGAGCACCTTTTATGTATCTGAATATCCTTTTTACGGCATTAAGGTCTGATTTTCTTGGCAATGACTGTGATCTGGCACAGTCACAAGTAGCAAACATAATGTCTGGCCTTGAGGCAGTTAGGTATAACAAAGACCTAATCATGATTCTATATAAAGTTTGATCAACAAGGTCATCTTTGCCATCTATAGTGACTAGCTTGGATGTTGCCATGGGTGTGTTGCAAGATTTACGATCATCCATTTCAAATTTCTTAAGTAGTTCTTTCACATGCTTATTTTGATGAATTAAAGTGCCTTTTTGCATTTGTTTGACTTGTAAACCAAGAAAACATTGCAACTCACCCATTGCACACATCTCAAACTCAGCTGCCATGAGTTTTCTAAACTCTTCACACATGGCAATGCATGTGGATCAAAAAATGATGTCATCCACATAAATTTGGACAAGAATCAAATCTTTTCCTTTCCATTTTAAAAATAGGGTTTTGTCAATCCTACCTCTGGTGAAACCAATGGACAAGAGAAAAGTGGATACAGTTTCATACCAGGCTCTTGGTGCTTGTTTTAGACCATACAGTGCTTTGTTTAACCTGTAAACATGATCAGGATGAAAGTGATCCTCAAATCTAGGAGGTTGGCAAACATATACTTCTTCCTTAATCTTTCCATACAGGAATGCACTTTTGATGTCCATTTGATACACCTTGATGTTGTGGTTAGCCGCAAAGGCTAAGAACAGGCGAATGGCTTCTAACCTTGCTACTGGAGCAAAAGTTTCATCGTAGTCAATCCCTTCTTCCTGTCTGTAGCCTTGAACCACGAGCCTTGCTTTGTTCTTGACAACAATATCCCTTTCATCAGTTTTGTTCTTGAAGATCCACTTTGTGCCGATGGGACTCACATCTTTTGGCAGTGGTACAAGTTCCCATACTTGTTGTCTCTTGAACTGTAGGAGCTCTTCTTGCATGGCCTCTACAGTGCCTCTTGGTACTTGACAGGCTGTGTGAGTAATAGAAATCAAGCAAAGAGACAAATGTTTTGGGCTTGGATTCTTGTGAGCACACCCGCATTGATGTTGCCAATAACTAGATCCAATGGATGGCTTTTGAGGAAGATCAAATCACCTTGATATGGGATAATGGCATTTTAAGGTGAAGCTTGCAAATGTGTATCATCTGAGCTAACCTCTGCTGGTGAATTTGATGGTCCAGCCTCTGATTGGAATGGTGGTGGAGGGATTGGTGGAATGGTAGTGAAAGTGGGTTGACTTTCGTCTAGTTGTTTGGACTTTTATCAATAGATTTTGGTTTGAAGAGCTGGCAGAGGTTTGAGTACTAATCACTGTTGAACTGGCAGAGTTTTCACCATTGTTACTAACACCTGCTCCTCCGCCTGTAGGATTGATTTTGAAACTTGGAATAATGATTGTGGGGTACCTGCAGGGTTAGTCTTGATAGACACATCTTCAAATGTAAATTTAGATAAATCAAACAATTCAGCAGGTCAATTTGCTGGGATTTTCAAAGATGAGAGTTCATTGAACTTCACATTTAGAGTTTCCTCAACACACTTGGTCCTAGAGTTAGTGGTTGAGTATCCCAGAAAATAACCACAATCAACTTTGGCTGCAAACTTGGATATTGAATCCTTGATGTTTAAACGAAGCATGGGCAGCCAAAGACTTTGAAATAAGAGATCAGAGGTTTGATTTTGTAAAGCAAATCATAGGCAGTCTTTTGATGCCTAGGGTTTATCAAAATTCTGTTCTGGACATAGCAGGCAGTGTTTACAGCTCTGCCCAACAAGACAAGGATAAACCTGAGTCTGCAAGCATGGTCCTTGCATATTCAATTAAAGTTCTATTTTTCCTTTCAACAACTCATTTTATTCTGGGGTTCTAGGGATGCTGTATTGTCTAACAATCCCTTTTGACTCACAGAAGGCATCCAACTACTTGTTCCTAAACTCTGTCACATTATCACTCCTAAAGAATTTTACAGGAAGATCAAATTGCTTTTCAACTTGTTTGACAAAGTTTTGCAAAATGTTTTTTGTTTCATCCTTAGAGTGTAAGAAGAAAGTCCATGTGAACCTGGAGAAATCATCAACTACCACCATGCAATATCTTTTGTGTTTTAAGCTCATGATTTTTATAGGTCCAAACAAGTCCATATGAACCAACTGTAGACACTGACTTGTTTTGGACTCCTCAATTGACTTGTAAGAGCTTTTATGTTGTTTACCTTTTAAACAGGAAACACAAGGCTCTTCACAAGTAAATTGTTTTTGGGGCAACCTCTAACCAGACTTTGTTTTAGAGAGTGGAGATGGTTTTTAGATTTGTATGCCCTAGCTTTTTATGCCATAACTTTGTCTCTTTGCTTGAGGTAACTGAGAACAAGCATGCATTTGACATAGGATTATCCTTTACCATATCAACCACATACACATTTCCTACTCTATGAGCAGTCAACTGTGCTTTGCTCTCTACAATGATTTGATCTATCTTTTTGACAACCTCTGGCCCTACTATTTGGCAAGTTTTCTTTGTGAAAAAGGAACCATAACCCTTATCACTCATCTGTGAGACACTTAAAAGGTTGAATTTCAGATTGTCAATGAGATTCACATTTTCAAACTTGAGTTTTTCCTGCTGAGACATATCCTGACCCTAACATCTTCCCTTTTGAATTATTTCCAAAAGATATATCACCCCCTCCATGAGCTTTAAAATCTCTGAGCAGGGCCTTACATCTTGTCATGTGCCTTGAGCCTCAACTATCTACATACCAAAGACTGTCAAGGCAAGTAGAAGCTCCCTTCGAAGTAGCCATAAGAGCACAATCACACTCTTCTTCACACACCTTTGTGTCCCATGGGTCAGATAGATTGTCTTTTTCAACATCAACAGCATTCATTTCAACCACAGGTGTAACTTCTGATGTAACCACTACTTCACAACATTCAACCACATCAGATTTTGGCTCCTGTTCCACAAACTCATCACCTTCAATTATGGTCTCAAGAGCCATTAAACACAAGTTTTCTTTTTCAAAATCATTTTTGGCTATGAGAGCAAAGTTTTCATCAGTTAAATCCTCAGGCAAACTACTCCAGTCAACAAAAACTTGGGTAAAGAAGCTTTGTTGTGTAACCTCTGCTGCTGTAGCAGTGGTTTGAGTAGTTTGAGTTACATGTGGAGCTTGTTGCACATGCACTTGAGTGGTGCTTGAACATATTGAATCTGTGGAGCAGAGGTTTGGACATAATGAATAGGGACAGTTATTAAAGGATTTGCAAAATGAGCAGTGTTTTGCATTTGTTGTGCAGGGGCAAGCTGGGAATATTGGACAGTGCTTTGAGGATTGGGACCAGGATGTGTAATAATTGGTCCTGTAGTTTGAGTTCTGCATTCCCTGGCAAAATGTTCCATCCTATTGCACTTGAAACATTTTATCTTTATTTATCTAACCCAACTTTTAACCCCCATGCAAACCTGGAAATCTCCTACCAGTTCTTTTGTAAAACTTACTAGCCCTGACACTCAAAAGTGCCAACTGGTGTAGGATGTCTATTTCATCCAAATCCATGGGTTCAAAGTGTTGTAAGTCATTCATCTCAAAACTCAGATTGTCAGAGGTTTGGCTTTCACAATTTGCAGCAAAAGCAAAATTGGGTGTATAGGGATCAGAGTTGAAATTGTTTCCAGAAGTTATGTCAATGTAATGATCAAAACTCTGATCCTTTCCACTGCCAGACCCCTCCTCATGACTATAGAGAGCAGTGTTTCCCAAAGTATAGTCATCGGTCATTTTCCCTGACTCTTGTAACTTCTTTTTCTGGTTCAATTCTCTCTCATATGTGAGAAGTCGACCATATAGTTGTGTTAAGGTCATTTCCTTGTAACCAACAGCTGTTCGAGTGACATAAGCTACAGTCTATTTCTCAGGTAAAGATCTCAAGAAACGACTATTGACAGTCGAATTTGGAAATTCCACATTTACCAATTTGAGCTCACTAATGAGACAGCTATATCGTTCGAACTGTTGGGTTAATGACTCACCCTTAACGTGGCAAAATGTTTCATACTATTGATTTAAAACTTCTCTATTATTCTCGATCACCTCTTTAGTACCACCGAATTGCTCTTTAAGAGCATCCCATAACTCTTTAGCACTATTACAATGAAGTAATCCCGCATAAATCTCATTGGGCAAAGCCGAAGCAACGATGCTAAAAGCCTTAGCATCCAATTCGATTTTGAGGAAATCCTGTTCAGAGTAATTTTCGAGTTTTTTAGGGACTTGAGTGTGGGGATCCTCTGTACTTGGAACCATGGGGACATGTGGTCCAAATACAACGGATCTCCAACATCCGGTGTTCTGTTGGGCGAGAATATGACCCATCCTACGTTGCAAAATAAAATACTCATTTCGTTTCAACATAGGTGGTTTGAACATGGATCCAATATTGGATTCCGGTGTGTTTTGTGCCATTGCTCTTGTTTACAACAGATTTGTGTTTTAAAAACTTTTGTAGTAATAAAACTTTGTATTCAAGCAAAACTTATCAAACGAAATTAGCAACAAAGAGTTGATCTATTCAAATAAATTTGACTTTTAAATCAAAATCGATTGACCAAGCTCTGATACCAATTGTCAGGATCTAAGTTTGAATTGATTGCTGTTTTTGTTTTAAGTAATGGAAAATGATTGAAAACAGAAAATAAATGCAGCGGATTAATGGAAAACTTTTACAACAATCAATCGGTCATTTGTTTTCATCATCATGCTTTCAAGTAATTAAACTATTGCATGTGATTCACAAACTCCCCCTTAGCCCAATCACGATCGTTTGATAGTAAGAAATGAAGAAGATATGCGAAATTGATCTTTTTAAGAAGACAAGTGTTAACTGTTACATTAAGCGCCTATTTATATTAATCGTCTAACCACTGATCGTCTTCAAATGACGTCATGGTTGATAGTGACAGCTAACAATACGTAACTAACTACAAACACTGCTTAGACTAAACTATCAGTGTATAGCACTGTTACATTGATTAAACTAATACTAAACTAAGCATTGTTGGCTATCCTCTGTTCTTGTGATCTTCTATCAGCGGTTGAGACTTTCTTCTGTCAGAGGATAGGAAGCAATGTATTTATAGAAAGCAGTAAATACTCATCAGCAGCTAGAACCTCTGATGGTTGGATCAAAGCTCGGATAGTGTGTTTTGACTATGTATCATCTGTTCCTTTCCAAAGGTTCAATCCCAACATTTTGATTCGGGGGCCGATAGAAGTTTTGTATCCTTAACATTTGAGCCTTTACTTTCAAAGCCAAGAACTAAACTAGGAAATCCCTTGACAGTAGAAATAGCCAGTGGTAAACCTCTTAGACTTGATTCTGTCATTCATAGTTGTCAATTGAACCTCAATAACCATCTTTTTCCTATTGACCTCACACCTATGCAACTCGGGAGCTTTGATATAATAGTGGGAATGGACTGGTTAACCAAATACCATGCTGAGGTAGTCTGTTTTGATAAGATTCTTCGTATACCTCTTTCGTCTGGTGAAATTGTAGGACCGATCCTGATAGCATAGGAACCTAGATTTGATATCTAATGTCCATAATAGTGGAAATATTATGACACGATTACCAAATAACAAGAATTAGTCAGTTAAACGTCAATTTTATTGATAAACTTCAAATCTCCAGTTTGACAGAGCTTCGCTACCCAGAGCACCAAAGTTACAAATGACAAGACAAGCTAGCTATTTATAGGATTGTAAGTTCGCTTAAGAGGGGCATGAGTTCGGGCGAACTTGACATAGTCAAGTTCGGCCGAACTTGACTTCTCAATAACTTCTCAAGCGAACTTGCTATCCAAATACATAAATACTTGTTTTTGCTAGTCTATTCACATCTAATCTATACAGAGTCGATGTAAGACTAAGACATAGACATTCTGCACCAACAGACTCCCCCTTTGATATCGTCTTCGTCTTTTATCATTCTTCAAAACTCTGTCTTCAATAAAATTTTAACGCGTACGACCAAAGAAGTTCTTGTACGGCTTCTTTCGTCTTTCCTGCTTTGGAGCTGGCGTCTGATCAGTAGGTGGCACTTTATTCATAAATTGAAACCTTCTGAGCCTTGCTGCCCTACCTTTTTCATGTATCTCTTCAAGACGCTTTTCTTCCTTTAAAAATTCTACACGTTCAAGATCCCTCCAGCTTGTTTCCCACATCTTTCCAGAGTTTACTTCACGTGCATAACATACATTCACGACCCTATGATATTGCATTGCTTGTTCTTTTTCACGTTCTTCGAACACAATTTTGTTGTAGAACAAACACTTGATGTCTTCCCTCGAGCAATTAACTAGCCACATCGGGTCTAGTATCCTGATCGTTCACCACAACCCTCTCAGACCTTGAGCTCCAAACATTTCAACTCTTTCCTTAGTAATATCCAGATGATTTTCAAACCGTAGAACAATCACAGCTTCATAGGTATTAGGATCAATCTGCCCCATTTGAACAAAGGATAAAAGTCTTGTTCGGTCGGCATCAAAGGCATGATTCTCATCATTCTCGGACGTTTCATAACCAAAGTAATATATGTTTTCTTGTTCGTTTTGATACGACGTCCTGGGATGAAAGGCTTCCAATATCTAAAACCTTTTGTAGCTTCAAATTTGATCATTTTCCAAAGCAATTGATCAATGAACTTCATCTGATATGTGACATTCCTTGTCTGAACAAGCTCTTCAACATCCCAATAAGGTAGTGTCTTGAAATCAGCCAGATATTTGAAGTATTGGACTCCAAATTCTCGTTTAATGGCATATACGTTCAGCTCCTTAAACCACCCCCAACTTAGGATATCACCTAATGACACATCTTTATCTCTGGTAAAGAATGCTAGTGGACGTCGAAACTTTCTCTCACGTGGCATCTCTTTAAACCAGGATTTCTTAGCTTGAGCGATTTCCTCTTTTGTCATTGGCTTAGGAACTTTTCCTTCTCGAATCGATTCTTCAATCTTTTCCTTTAACATGTCTTCATAAAGCTGCTTGTACATCTCTTCAAATGTTGGAAAACTATCTGAGTTAGGACCGACGTACTTCTCAGCTTCGTGTTTCTCATCATCAAAAGACCAATTTTCCACTACAACCCTGTTATATTCATCTACCTCGTATCTACGTTGATAGTGATACTCATTAGGCTCGAATGTATTAACGTTCAGAACTTGTTCGTCAAAATCAAAATCTAGTGATTCTGCATCAACATCAATCAACTTTGCAAGATCTTCTTTGGAATAGTTGTGCACGAATTCACCCTCTTCAACATTATGCTCAAGCATGAGTATCAAAGGCTTTGATGGAACTTCAGCAACAGGCTGTGCAGTAGTAACAGTGTCAGATATATCAATATCATCAGTTGGCCCTGTTTGCCCTGACTCCCCCTCATTCTGATCATCCATTACATTCGCCTCATTGTTTAGTAGATTAGTGAAATCAAAGCTTTCATTAAATGTTGCATCAACCACCTTAATCACTGTTCCACTCGGATCATCATCATTTCCTCCATCATGGTCAGAATCATCTTTCAGATCATCTGTTGGTGGTTCATCATCTTTTTCTTCATCTTCTGCTTTATCATCGTCCTTTTCTTCAGTAACATTTGCAGTATCAGAAGGCTTGACAGATTCGTCAACCTTAGAAATCTCAGACTCAGAAGCTTTCACAGACTCTATCTCTTTTACAGGTTCAGTGATCTCTGGCATACTTTCGATCACATGCTTCCCCTTACCATGTTCAGCTAGCTCTCTTTCAGCTTTCTCTTTTGCTTCTTGAAGATCTAATCGAGCATATTCTTCTTTGCAATTAATCCCCAAACTGTTAGATTATACCTTAAATCCTTTCCAAGCTGCGAACGCGAGGAAATGCGGATAGACTCTAATCGTACAACCGGTGCGTATACTTCTGTGTAATCAATACCCTCTTGCTGGTGGAAACCTTTAACAACCAACCGAGCTTTGTTTCTGACTATTACACCCCGATCGTCTCTTTTACAATTGAAGACCCACTTTGTATCAATAGCTTTCTGCTTCGGTGGTAAGTCTACAAGCCTCCAAACACCCAATTTCTCGAACTGTAACAGTTCCTCTTGCATTACTGTCACCCAGTTCTCGTCACCAAGAGCTTCAGTTTTTGGCTCAATTGAAAAATGAAACAAGAGTAGTAGCAGTAGTCTTGAGTAGGAGCAACTCGGGTGTAGAAACAACTAAGTGCCTTGTTGATTTGGCTTCGTGTACGCACACCAGTTTCTAATTCACCAATGATATTCGTTGAAGGATGGTAAGAATATGATCGCGGCATTTCTTCGCTAGGAACATCAACTGAGCTTTGCTGATTCGAGACATTCAGACCAATGTTCAATTCAACACTAGGAGCACTAGAAGAAGCTTTGTTCTGATTGCTCGGGCTAGTAGATTGATTCAATAAGTTGGATATCTGCTCAACTTCCTCATCCGATAAGGATTCACCATAAGCATCAAATGTCAGTGCTTCATCTGAGTCGGAGTTTCTGATTCTGAGGCATACTTGGCACTGTTGTTGCATTCCCTGGTTCAGAAGAATCATTCAATGGAGTTATAGCAGGTGTTACTACTGCTTCAGAAATGTTTTCAACTTGAACACCGCTATTACTTGGACCTGCTTCGGAAGATGAAGTATCAACGTGGGTTGATTAACCACAATTGGTCTAATGATTTGTTCTTGATTCGCCGACTGTTGAAGATAATATAACGCTGCAATTTCTTCTTCAGACGGTTCTTCCAGTAAGTCGAATGACTTCCAAAGATCTTGATAGTTGAGCAACCATGCGTTGCCTCTTTTTTGGATAGGATCCATATAGTTAAAGAAATCCACATGTTATGCTTCAATTACCTTTCTCAAAGAGGGAATATATACTCTTCTTAGCGGACTCGCATACCCGACAAAGAAACCTTCAAGTGATTTGGTCCCAAATTTACCATCTTGATCGATTGCAGTACATGGCGCACCAAATGGCTCTAAAAACTTCAAATTCGGTTTCCGTCGGTTGATCATTTCAAAACATGTCTTCTTCGTTGGTTTAACAGTTACGACCCTGTTTAGTGTGTAGCAAGCCGCTGCAACCGCTTCACTCCAGAAGCTAATAGGAAGTTTAGAATCCACAAGCATGGTTCTTGCCGTTTCAATCAAGGTTCTGTTCTTCCTCTCAGCTACACCGTTTTGTTTTGGAGTATGGGGTGCACTAAATTCGTGCAGAATCCCTTTAGCATTGCAAAATTCTCGCATTTTATTATTCTTGAATTCCGTGCCGTTGTCACTGCAGATGCGTCGGACGGGGAGATGATAAAGATTCTCGAGTTTCTTGAAAAGATTCACCAAATTTTCGAACGTTTCGTCCTTTTATTCTTGGAAGAATACCCACGAATATCGCGAATAGTCACCTGTAACGACCAAGCAGTATAAGTCTCCTGAAATACTTCTACGTTTACTGGACCAAATAAATCCATGTGAAGACGTTCAAGCGGCAGCTTAATTGAATTCAGAATTTTCTTCGGATGTGACTTTTTGATCCACTTCCCCTTTTTACATTCTAAACAGTGATCGGTCATATGGAAGCTCCGTAAGTTCACACCTTCTACCAGATCATTATGAACTAAGAAATTCATTTTTCGCAAATGAATGTGCCCCATCTTTCGATGCCAAAGAATAGAATCTTTCTCAGTAGCCTTCATCACAAAACATTATGCTGATTTTGATGATGTGGTAGCGACGCCCATATCTAAGACACATAAATCGTTCTCGCGCGGGGCTCGCATCAGAATCCACTCATCAGGTATTTTGAAACCCGGCTTCAGAATAATACATTCTTTGTTGTTGAAATGCATCATGAATTGTTTGTCATAAATCTGCGATATGCTCAGAAGATTGTTTTCCAGTTCTGCAATGTAGTTCACGCGATCAAATGACACAACGCCATTGGAAAGTTTTCCTTCGGCGACGATCCTTCCACCCTGATTACCAGCAAATCCAACATATCCGCTGTTCATAGCTTTTATGTCGAACAAAAGAGCTTTCATTCCTGTCATATGCCTGGACGCTCCACTATCCAAAATCCACTTTGAAAGAACGGATCTTTGGAGCCCCTGCACAAATTAAAATCTACTTAAACAGCGCGATCCAAGCCTTCTTGGTCTTGGGTTTTGGATAGAAAGCTTGATATTCATCGTCATAATCTTCATATGAGCCTCCACTATTAGTTACATTTTCAAAATTCACTTTCTTTTTACCTTTTGATGAATTGTTACCAATTGTAGATTTGATAGTTTTGGTTTTGGTCTCAGATTTTGATTCTTTCTTGTTATCAGTCTTAACAAGCTCAGACTTAATAACATCAGATGTTGTTGCCTTTTTCTTAGCAATCCAGGCTTGTGATTTAATGTTTGCCTTTTTGATGTAAAACCGTGATTCATTTGTCTTAGAAGTTTCACCTATTTTGAAAGTTGAATTTTCAAATTGCTTTTCAGATTTAGGTTTAACTTCAGGTTTTGATTCATTTCTTTTCAAAATCGTTACAGGTTTTACAAACTCTGGTTGCTTTGATTTCACAACATCTGAACTTTCTTTTCTTCAAAGATATACTGGCTGAGATATCGGACACTTGCGTGCAATATGACCAACTTCATTGCACTTAAAGCAAGTCCGATTATCATGTAAGTGTCCACTAGTAGGTTTTACACCACTTGTGGCTTTGGCCTTATCTCGAAGTTCTTTCTGTTTCTTAAACTTATCGTTTGATTGTTTTCCGATCAAACTCTCATCTTGAACCGTGTTCGTCCCATAAACGAATTTCATTTTTTATCTTTGTACTCGTGAAATGGTGACTTTTTCTTAATCAGTTCTTCTTCCACATCTAAACCCAACCCAGCTCTCCGGTTTTCCGGATGATCACCACCATTTCTTCAGTAGTTATTGTAATTTCTTTTGGATTTAGAATAGAATTTCTTTTCATTCTTCTCCAGGTCTTCTAATGTAACTTCAACCAGTTTGAACAGTTTATCTAATTGATCTTCTTTGACGTTCCGAATCGGAAAATTGTCATCAAAGTATAATCTATCAGATTCCTTAACCTTGTACATGACAACGTTAGGATCATCACATAGATCATCTTCCGATGATGTATCGTCATCTTCGGAGTTTGTGTCAGAACTTTTCAAACTCGGGCGCTCTCAAAGCTGCCATCATCAGAATCATTTAGAACATTTTCAACCACTTTTTTAACCACCGCATTATTATCATCATCTGATTTAGTATAGATTACATCAATGTTCTCCGGCAACTCATTTTTCTTTTCAAATAACAACTCAATGTTTAGTGCCTTATCCATCCCATCAACAGTTTTGCGACAATATTTCTCGAATAGGGGTGGTGGAACATTGTTGTATTCTTTACGAATTTTCTTTTTAGACTTTTTATCATTATCTTCCGACGAAATCATAGGAAGTATATGATCGATGACATAAGCGTTAGTTGTGTAACTTCTTAAAAGTTGTTGAACATGTTCTGTTTCAATTTTCATGTCTTGGAGTTGTTGTTTGGTTTCAGCAATGGTGTTAATATAGATATTAGTTGCTTTTTGTTTATCCATTACTGTTCCTTTTAACATCCTCACAATGTCGTGTTATTCGACATTGTTTCGGTCGAGCCTGCCATAATCATCTTTCATTTTGTCATATGCTTCCTTCATTGTACAATAATCTTATTTGAAATGTTCATTATGTACATTGAGTTCAGCGATGATTTGTGATTTTTCGGCACATTTTGCACATGGCTTGGTGCATTTTGTGCAAGGTTTTACAACCTCCACAACTTGCACTTTGATTACTTCCTTTTCGACTATCTTTACCTCTGGACCTACCTTGGTAAGATTTGCTATCATAGCTTTGTTGGCAATGTCCTTGAGCTTCAGCATTCACTTCTTAAGCAACATCAATGATAACTTCATCAATCGATTTCTCCTCAACCACTTGCTCATGAGAACTTCCATCAAAGTTACCTGCAAAACTAGAAGTCGAGTTAGGAGATAAAATGCCTTGTATCTTCATGTGAAGATAAGTCTCCTCTTCTTCCTGTTGTTGTAGATATTGTTCCAGTAGAGCATTCTCTAGGGCTGCGTTCTCAAAAGATGTATCTTCGACAATTTCAGCCATCAACGCAATTCCGGTCTTCTTACCGATATAAGAATTCCAGTCAAAGCCATCATCTTTGTTGGTAGCGACCATTGCCTTCTCAGTATTATTGGCTGGTTTTTCTTGAATATCAACCTGAGTCTTTTTCGGAAATGGTTTATACTATAGCGACTTTTTGTAGTATTCGTTGCCACCTCCAAATGGACTCAGATTGCCCATGGCTTCTGGATTTTTGCATTCTCTCTTGAAATGCCCTTTCTGTCGGCATCTAAAACAAGTGACCTTTAATTTGTCGAACCCTAGTTTGTTGCTTGAATTTTCGATATCTCGGCCTGTGAGTGCCACAAACTTTGTCACCGTTCGAATGATAGAAGCTAAAGACCATTTTATATCCATCAGCTCAAGTTCTTCTTCGTCCACCTGATCGTAGTCTTCGGCGGTCATTTCGGGATTGCCAATTTTCCCAGCCACCAGACTTTCATACGATTCTAGAACTGTGGCGAGAAGTGCCATGTGTTGCTTAGCAACTTGCTCAGAAACAACATCGTTTAAATTGACAGCAATGTTACACTTGTATACATTCGGATTAGAATTCGTTTGTTGATTCTGATTTGCTTGACTCTGGTATGATGAATTTGAACCAGTGCTCGAAAACGAAGAACTATGCGGACTTTGATCATATTGTGGATATGATTGACTTTGATTCTGTGGCGAATGACTCGAAGAATTCATATTTGCACTAAATGTTGTTTGAATCTTTGGGCTTGAAATGTTGTCTTGCATTCTGTTCTTGTAATATAAACCAACATCTTGAACTGTGTTAGCATTCTTCGACTTTGCAATCTTTAGAAGTTCCATCTCATGACCTTCAAGTTTGTCGATGAATGTAGCCAACTTGAAGAATTCCCAATTCGGACTTCCTTTCAATACCATAAGATAAGTAGTCCACTCTCCGTCAGGTAACGCATCTGCAAGCTTATCGATGTACTCCGGTTCTGTCTTCTCGAGACCGTGTCTCCTCATTTGAACTTTCAGATGACAAAAATGTTCAATCATCTGTTTCATTGTCTCGCCCTTCAACATGGTAAAAATGTCGAATTCCTTCATGATAAGAGCTTTTTTACTCTTGATCATCTTTGCACTTCCTTGGTATTTCTTTTGCAATGATAACCATTGTTCTCTCGTAGTCGTGTATTCGGACAATAAGACCAAAATATCCTCTTTAACGGATTGTATAATGAGACTTATCATCTTTTTCTCAGCAATGTACTCATCTTTTTGTATTATGGAGTACATGTACTTCTCTAGAACTTGCTGATTTTTGTCTAACGGAACGACATAACCTCTCTCAATAGCCACCCAGCTTTGGAAATGCATGGCATGAACCCAATAACTGAACTTCTCCTTCCATCCCTCGTACTCGTCCATACTCATTAACTTCGGAGGTCTAACGGAAGTGCCCATCTTGTTGTCAAGGTTGACTTGTTGTATCACATTGGCATTGGATGTCCCCACTCCTGACATAAACGCTCTCTGAAGATCATCCATCACGAATATCGAACACACGTACACTGAAAACACGTTCAAACTTTGAAAAATGTTAGATTTACTACAAGTTCGGTCGAACTTGTAGTGATGAATGAAGAATTTCAGGTTTTACACACAAGTTCGGTCTAACTTATGTGTTTTGCTTTGAAAATGACCTGAGATTCACTTCGAGCGAACTTACAGTTTAGAAGTTGAAGAAGTTTTGCAACTTCGAGCGAACTTATTTATGAATTTCTTGATTTTAATCAAGTTCGAACGAACTAACATAAAATCAATGAAAAATATGTAAGTCCGAGCGAGCTTAACAAATTTCCTCTCAACAACCCTCAAGTTCGGCCGAACTTGGCTAACAAGTTCGATCAAAATGGTTTTTGAAACATGGATTTTGCAACAATTTGACACCAATTCGTTTGATTTTAATCTCCAAACTCTCAGGGGTTTATCTATGATGTATTTAACATGACATATTCAAATTTGGACAGAATTTGCCCGTGAATTCTTCATTTTAGTGTAAAAGTTAAGAAAATAAGAAGAATGGAGTAGAATTAGAGATGTTCTTGTCTTGATATCAATCAAATCAGGCTATTCTAGCTCTGATACCAATTGTAGGACTGATCCTGATAGCATAGGAACTTAGAATTGATATCTAATGTCCATAATAGCGGAAATATATGACACGATTACCAAATAACAAGAATTAGTCAGTTAAACGTCAATTTTATTGATAAAATTCAAATCTCTAGTTTGTCAGAGCTTCGCTACTCAGAGCACCAAAGTTACAAATGACAAGACAAGCTAGCTATTTATAGGATTGTAAGTTCGCTAGAGAGGGGCATGAGTTCGGGCGAACTTGATATAGTCAAGTTCGGCCAACTTGACTTCTCAATAACTTCTCAAGCGAACTTGCTATCCAAATACATAAATACTTGTTTTTGCTAGTCTATTCACATCTAATCGACTCGATATAAGACTAAGACATAGACATTCTGCACCAACAGAAATTTTGGAGGTTCGTGGAGAAAAACCGGTTAGTAGCCTGAAACTCATGACTTGTACTCAAGCCCAAAAATACCTATGCAAGAATTATGTGGCTTTCTTGGCACATATCTTAGAGGAGAAAGGCAAAGGTAAAACTATTCAAGATATCCCTGTTATTCGGGATTATTCTGAGGTGTTTCCTGAAGACTTACCTGGCTTACCTCCAGCACGACAAGTGGAGTTCCGTATAGACCTTGTACCTGGTGCCAACCCCATTGCTAAATCTCCATACCTTCTTGCACCGTCTGAGATGCAAGAGTTATCAAAGCAAATTCAAGAACTTTCTGACAAAGGATTCATTTGACCGAGCTTTTCACCTTGGGGTGCTCCTGTGTTATTTGTGAAAAAGAAGGATGGGTCTTTTCGTATGTGTAGCGATTACCATGAGCTCAACAAACTCACAATCAAGAATCGATATCCCCTACCTCGCATTGATGATCTCTTTGATCAACTACAGGGTGCTACTTGCTTCTCAAAGATTGATCTACGTACTGGGTATCATCAGCTTCGTGTATTCGAGGAAGATATTCCCAAGACAGCTTTTCGTACACGTTATGGTCATTATGAGTTCACGGTTATGCCTTTTGGTCTGACAAATGCTCCTGCTGGTTTCATGGACTTGATCAATAGGGTTTGTAAACCTTATTTTGACAAGTTCATCATTGTTTTCATTGATGACATTTTGATTTACTCAAAGTCTCGATCCGATCACGAGCAACATCTTCGTTTAACTTTGGAACTCCTGAAGAAAGAACAACTATATGCCAAGTTCTCCAAGTGTGAATATTGGCTAAAGCAAGTTCAATTTTTGGGACATATTGTCAACGAACAAGGTATACATGTAGATCCCGCCAAAATTAGTGCGATTAAGGAATGGGATACGCCTACTACTCCTACCGAAGTTCGTTCATTTTTGGGTCTTGTGGGTTATTACCGCCGTTTCGTTGCAAACTTCTCTAAGATTACGGTTCCCTTTACTGTTCTAACTCAAAAGAATAAATCTTTTGAGTGGGGACCCAAACAAGAGAGAAGCTTTTCAGACTTTGAAACAGGAACTTTGTAATGCTCCTATTCTATCTCTACCTTAAGGCAACGACGACTTTGTTGTATATTGTGATGCATCAAACTTACGCCTTGGCTGTGTCTCATGCAAAGAGACAAAGTTATAGCCTATGCATCAAGACAATTAAAGGTTCATGAAAAGAATTACACCACTCATGATCTTGAGTTAGGTGTTGTTGTTTTCGCCCTCAAAATCTGGAGACACTATCTATACGGTACAAAATGCGTGGTTTTGACAGACCACAAAAGTCTCCAACATATCTTCAATTTAGAAAGAACTAAACATGAGACAACGACGTTGTGTCGAACTTCTAAACGACTACGACTGCGAAATTCGCTACCATCCTGGTAAGGCAAATGTCGTAGCTAATGCATTAAGTCAAAGAACGTGTCAAGCTGCATTATGTTCAAGTTCGATCTGATATCCAGACACGTATTCTTGAAGCAAAACGTACTTGTCTTGTACAAGACAAAATGGGTATTGAATTACCACATCATCTCGAGCTTCAACTTGAAACCAAAAACAATGGGTTATCTTATTATCTGAACTGTTTATGGGTTCCAAGTCTAGACAATCCCCGCACCTTGGTAATGGATGAAGCACATAAGTCTCGTTATTCAATCCATCCTGGTGCAGACAAAATGTACAAGGATCTTCGTACCCAGTATTGGTGGTCGGGTATGAAGAAAGGCATAGCTTTGTACGTCTCCAAATGCCTTACTTGTCTCAAAGTTAAGGCGGAACATCAATGTCCTTCTGGTTTGCTTGAACAACCAGATATTACAGTTTGGAAATGGGAAAACATTGCTATGGATCTCATTACCAAATTGTCGCGCACTTCTAGAGGTCACGATGCCATCTGGGTAGTTGTTGATCGTCTAATAAAGTTAGCACACTTTATAGCCATTCGTGAAAACTACTCTGCTGACAAACTTGCTAAGATCTATGTGGATGAAATAGTATCTCGTCATGGTGTCCCTTTGGATATCATATCTGATTGTGATGCTCGATTCACATCTCATTTTTGGAGAACCATGCAGTCTGCCATGGGATCCAAGCTTAACTTGAGTACAGCTTATCATCCTCAAACGGATGGACAATCTGAAAGGACAATCCAAACACTGGAGGATATGCTTAGAGCCTGTGTGATCGACTTGGGTAGTAGTTGGGATTCACATCTACCATTGAGCGAATTCTCCTACAACAACAGTTATCACTCCAGCATTGACATGACACCTTTCGAAGCTCTTTATGGTCGAAAATGTCGTTCACCTGTCTGTTGGAATGAGATTGGTGAATCTCAATTCACCAGACCTGAACTCATTCATGATACAATAGACAAAGTCAAGAAAATTCAGGGAAACCTTTTGACAGCTAGAAGCCGTCATAAGAGTTACGCGGACAAACGACGCAAGCCCTTGAAATTCCAAGTCGGTGATCATGTACTCCTTAAGGTATCCCTGGAAAGGTGTGATTAGATTCGGGAAGAAAGGAAAACTTGCTCCACGATACGTTGGACCATTTAAGATCATCGAGAGAATCGAAAAAGTTGCCTACAAACTTGAGCTACCTCCAGAACTTGGTAATGTTCATCCAACTTTCCACGTGTCCAACCTGAAAAAGTGTTTGGCTGATGAAAACCTCCACATCCCTCTTGATGAAATTCGTGGTGATGACACAATGCATTTTGTACAGAAACCGGTGGAAATATTGGACCGTGAAGTCAAAAAGCTCAAGCGCAAATGGATAACGATTGTTAAGGTTCGCTGGGAATCTAAATGTGGCCCAGAATTTACATGGGAACGAGAGAATCAAATGAAGACGGAATACCCACATCTTTTCTCACAAGTTTCCTCTAATTAAATTTCGAGACGAAATTTCCTAATGTAGGGGAGACTATGACATCTGTGTAATTCAATCATGTAAAAATTTCCGAACAATTTGATGATCAATGAAACTTTATGTTGTTTACAATTTGTATATTTTTATTTATGACTTTTGTGCATTTTCAATATAAGTTCAATTTTGACCTTTCAAACCTTTTCTGGAAGTGTAATCGCAAAATGAAATCAGTTAAACGAAACGTATAGTTCGGAATAGTGACACAAGCTTAACATACCTTAAATATCCTTTACATAACTTAGAAATAAGTTTTGAAGGGTTTGGTATGTTAAAAACAAGCTTATTCGATCACATAGACTATTTATGACAAACTACAAAAGTCTGTCAATTCTCGTAGCGACGCACACTCCGGAACAAGGTCACAAGCTTAACATACCTTAAATAACATTTATATAACTTAGAATTAAGTTTTGAAGGCTTCGGTATGGCAAAAACATGCTTTTGCAACTTTAGGTTGCAAATTCTGCGAAACTAAGCAGTTACGCGTATTTCTTAATCCGGATCATGTTTGCACATCCAAAAAAATTTTTGATCATTAAAATCTTGTATTTTAATGATTGGAATGCAAAAATATCATTCATTGCACAATTACGGTCATGCACGCGTTCGTTACGACTTTAGTCGTAAGTAACCGAAAACCGCAACCGTACGACCAAACGAACTGACAGCCGGAACATTTTGAACATATTTCAAGTTCCCTATGCTTTATCATCCTTATGAAGCTTGAAAATGAGGTTAACGGGTGTTAGAAGTGCCAAAACGCGACGAACGGGTGCAGGGGCCTGTTCTACCAATTTTCAAAAGTGTCTGCCAGCTAAAGGGCTTACGGACCGTAAGCCCAAACCCTTACGGTCTGTAGGACCCTCCAGCACAGCAGAAAGGTGGCAACAGCTGATTAACCCTCTTGAACACTAATCAAATCGAATTTGCCACCAATTATCCTGCTTTTGACACTTGTTTAAGCCCTCATAGGATCATGACAACACATGGGACATGTGGAATGATCTTGTTGCTTCAAGATTACTATAAATAGGTGCTTGATGCAACCTCTTCCTTGCTCAATTCTTTTCTTTCTCTCAAACACTCTAAGTGGAGGCTACCACATTGTTGGATGCCTCCTACCTGAGTTTTTCTGGTCTTCTTGGAGCTCTTGGGTGTTCTTCAACACAATAAGTGCTTATTCCTTGTCTTGTTTCATTTATTTAGTTATTTCAAGCTAAAAGTCAAACAGTGTTTGACTTTCAGCTTTAACCATTAATTGGTCAAGTCAAAGTCCAATTGGACTTTGCAACGTGATCGTAATCACGATGGTTATGATCCATAGCGATCATTCCTACTGATTACCACTTATTTCTAGTTGTAGTGACGAGTCAAAGTTTCGGTCAATAATGCGCATAGTGCTAATTATATGACGGAACTACTTCCGGGTATCAAAACACTTTGTTTTGATACCATATCAGTTTTATAAACTAGGTTAGACATGCTTAACATGTCTAACTCATCACTTTTAGTTTAGTGCTTGTTTAGGGTCGTAAGTCGAGCGGTCTTGACCACCGCTTTGACTTTCGAATCCGACCCGTTTTGTCGATCATAGGATCCGACCAAACTCATATTAAGGACCATAGTTATATAGGGAATAACCCTCTAAGGTTATACCTTATGGTCACATCGTTTGGTTAGTGTTATGTTAAGTTGCTTATTATGCCTTTATAAATGACCAAAATGCCCTTTTTGCGCATAAATTGATTTTAAGCTTATGTAACCAATATTTTGCCATTATAGACTGATGTTACAACTATATTATTCTTGTTTTGGTATATAAGACTTATCATAGGGCATATCTAACCATCCAATCACGCGTTTACGCAAATGCCCCGTTAAAGTAGCATAAACTACCTTAACGATCCATTATGGGTCAAAAGCACATAGGAATCATTTCAAATCAAAATGGTAACTTTGTTAAACCATTTCATATGAGTTCCAAAACTCATTTGGTTTACAAGACCTCATTCTATCCGATCCTCCGATTAATGTCCCGATATTAACATAGTTATCCGATATTAGGACATACGTGATTTCTCGGACCTTTGAGCTTTGGTTTATCTTCTTGATCAAGAACTTTCTTTCAATCCCAAGTGAGTACATAGTCCCCTCTTTTACTTTTTCAAATGTTTTGGGGTGAAACATATTGTGCCTAAGACTACTTTCGAGTTTTCATGACTTTATACATGCTTTGATTACATAAGTACATATAGTACATGATTTCCAATGCATTTGCGGCATACGTTGACTTGGCATATGAGCACATTGATTAACATTACATTTACGTGCTATATATGTTGACTGAGCATACTAGTACATTGGTTTTCAAAGACATTTACTTGCTATGTATGTTGACTGAGCATACTAGTACATTGGTTTTCAAAGACATTTACTTGCTATGTATGTTGACTGAGCATACTAGTACATTGGTTTTCAAAGACATTTACTTCCTATGTATGTTGACTGAGCATACTAGTACATTGGTTTTCAAAGATATTTACATGCTATGTATGTTGACTGAGCATACTAGTACATTTGTTTTCAAAGACATTTACATGCTATGTATGTTGACTGAGCATACTAGTACATTGGTTTTCAAAGACATTTACTTGCTATGTATGTTGACTGAGCATACTAGTACATTGGTTTTCAAAGACATTTACTTACTGTGTATGTTGACTGAGCATACTAGTACATTGGTTTTCAAAGACATTTTTGCTACAGTGTTCATGACATTTTGGTGCGTTGGAGATTGACTTAATACATTCATTAACATTGATCACGCCGACCGGTAGTATGTAATGGTACCATAGGATTGACAGTCCTGTTCCCACTTCCTGGGTTTGTTTGGAAGCGACTTTAGGGAATGACAGAATCCGATGAAATGGATAGACTTTTATCTTTATAAGGGTCTATTTGACTGTCAACAAGGTTTGAATGTGTTTGCCAACAAACTAAGTATATGTTTTAGACAATAAAAGCATGACTTATAAAACATAACGTTTGATTATTCAAAGACATTGTTTTATAAAAGACATTTCGACTATTCAAGACATTGGTTTACATATGACATTTGGTTTACACAATACTTTGTTTATACATGACACTGGTTTACATGACATTGGTTTATACTAGACATTTCTTTGGTTTAAACAAGACTTTTGATGGTTGGTTTATAGTAAGTGATTTAAATAACGGGACGAGTGTAATATGATAAAAGCATGGTGGATACGCCGCTAGTACTTCCTATATATAAGTGTTTTATCATATTACATATTGTGGTGTTATCTAAATCATTTCAAATAAAGTTCAAGACAAGACATTTTTATCTATTACATGACATTTTTACACAATATATGACATATATTTTGGTTAATGATTTAACCATACATATTTCTTTTATATCATTCGATTTATCTTCTGATTTTTATAAAAGAAAACATTTTGTAAGTATTCATGGCCACTTTTTAACTAAGTATCCCTTAAAACATTCTAGTCCATGAATCTTAAACGCAAAACCTATGTTACTCACAGGCCTTTTTATGCTGATGTACTTTATTTTCACATATGTTTCAGGAGCGAATGCTTAAGGTTGATCATGCGACACTTAGGACGGACTTTGGGCTTTAGTTACTTAAAACCTGATGACAATTTAACTTATGTTATGTTTTATGTTTAAATTCCAGACAATGTAAACAAATTTTATTCAGTAAAACTTAACATTTTATGCGATGATTGTTGAAACAATAATTCTGTTACGACACTCCCTGATGATTCCACCGCGGTTTGTTGTTTTACGAGGTCGGGGTGTGACACGACGTTAGCCCAAAATTGCCTCTGTGATGTTAGATATATGGGGGCTTTGACAGTTAACATGTGCTTGAACTTTGATTCTTCCAAGATTTGTATCATCGGATGATATCTTGTATTTGAATCGGTTCTCTCAAAAATTGACTGTAATTGTGAGGAGTTTTGATTATGATAGTGAATGGTGGTGATTCTAGTTTAGATTTCGCTTTGGATTTCGCTTTGGGTGCCATGATTTAGAAAGAATCGCTTTGAGAAATTTTGAATTCAACACGATAAAGGTGGAAACTCTGTTATGGATAGAACAAGGTTTTTATAGGGTTTTGAAAACGTGATGATGATGTGGCAACTGACGCAAACGACTGTCGAATAACATCTGTCCACGTGTATCCTCTGTTTGAAAATGGAAGACAGTTGTTTGGAAAACACTGTTTGAGAATATGGGCAGTGGATGTGAACAGTGTTTTGCATTATCAGAGGATACACTTTTGGCAGTGGATAGACTTTACTAAACGACCAGTGTTTTAATGCTATCAGTGGTTTGAACAGACTTTGAGAATTTATTGAAAAATTCGATTTTGAACTATTTTTAAGGATGGAATTTTGAGTTTCTAAAAACATTTTTATGCTATTTACACATGGAATACCAGAAAACTGTTTTTAATCCATGTTTAGCATTCCAATTCTAGAGATCAGACTTTCAAAGGTAGATGTATCCAAAGCTTTTGTTAGAACATCTGCCAGTTGATCCTTAGTATGGACATGTTGTAAAGAAATCAAACCTTTTTCATAGCAATCCCTCACAAAATGATGTCTGATGTCAATGTGTTTTGTTGTGGAGTGAGAGACGGGATTTTTTGATGAAATTTTCTGCTGCTTGACTATCAATTTTGAGAGGAGTCTTTAAAGTAGTGATACCAAAATCCAAAAGTTGATTTTGAAACCATGGGATTTGAGAAGTACAACTTACAGCAGCAATATATTCAGCTTCAGCAGTGGATGTAGAAACTGCAACTTGCTTTTTGCTCTGCCAAGATACTAGGCAATCACCTAGGAATTAAACACTTCCTGATGTGGACTTCCTTTTTGTCTTGCATCCAGCAAAGTCACTATCTGAGTAACCTGAAAGCTCAATGTTCCCATTAGCAGGATACCAGATACCAAGTGTGGGAGCACCTTTTATGTATCTGAATATTCTTTTTACAGCAATAAGATCAGACTCTCTAGGTAGAGACTGTGATCTGGCACAAACACATGTAGCAAACATGATTTATGGCCTTGATGCAGTTAGGTACAATAAAGACCCAATCATGCTTCTATAAAGTGTTTGATCAACAAGGTCATCTTTACCACAATAGTGACTAGCTTGGAAGTTGCCATGGTGTGCTGCAAGGTTTACAATCATCCATATCAAACTTTTTAAGTAGTTCTTTAACATACTTATTTTAATGGATGAAAGTGCCATTGTGCATTTGTTTGACTAGTAAACCAAGGAAACATTGCAACTCACCCATTGCACTCATCTCAAACTCTGTTGCCATGAGTTTTCTGAACTCTTCACACATGGCAGTGCATGTGGATCAAAAAATGATGTCATCCATATAAATTTGGACAAGCATCAAATCATTTTCCTTTCCATTTTAAAAACAAGGTTTTATCGATTTTACCTCTTGAAAAACCTATGGATAAGAGAAAAATGGATAGAGTTTCATACCAGGCTCTTGGTGCTTGTTTTAGACCATACAGTGTTTTGTTTAACATGTAAACATGATCAGGATGAAATACATCTTCAAATCCAGGAGGTTGACACACATACACTTCTTCCTTGATCTTTCCATACAGGAATGCACTTTTGATGTCCATTTGAAACACTTTGATGTTGTGGTTATCAGTAAAAGCTAAGAACAGTCTGATGGCTTCTAACCTAGCTACTGGAGCAAAGGTTTCATCATAGTCAATGCCTTCTTCTTGTCTATAGCCTTGAACCACGAGCCTTGCTTTATTCTTGACAACAGTACCCCTTTATTTGTTTTGTTCTTGAAGACCCACTTTGTGCCAATTGGACTAACAACCTTAGGCATTGGTACAAGTTCCCAAACTTGTTATCTTTTAAACTGAAGGAGATCCTCTTGCATAGCTTCTACCCAACTATTGTCTTTCAGTGCCTCTTGCTATTTGACAGGTTGTGTGAGTGATGGAAAGCCATCAAACAGGCAAATGTTTTGGGATTGGCTCCTTGGGAGCACTCCCTCATTTATGTTGCCAATAACTTGATCCAATGGATTGCCTTTGAGGAAAATCAAATCACCTTGATATGGTATAATTGCATTTTGAGGTGAAGCTTGCAAATGTGTATCATCTGAGGAAACATCTGCTGGTGAATTTGAAAGTCCAGCCTCTGATTGGAATGGAAGTGGTGGTATGGGTCGTAATGATGTGAGTGTCTGTTGATTTTTATCCATGTTTGATGGATTTTTATCAACAGTGTTTTGATTTTGAGAGCAGGCAGAGATTTGAGTATTAACCACTGTTGAACCAGCAGAGCTTTCACCATTGTTACTTACATCTACTCTTCTGCTTGAAAGACTGATCTTGAAATTTGGAAGTATGGAATCATATCCTTGCTCTTGTGTGGTTGCTTGTAGTGTACCTGTAGGGTTAGTCTTGACAGACACATCAATGTAAATTTATCTAATCAAACAATTCAGCAGGATTTGCTGGGATTTTCAAAGATGAGAGTTCATCGAACTTCACATTTAGGGTCTCTTCAACACATTTGGTCCTAGAGTTAAAAATTTTGTAGGCTTTGGCAGTGGTTGAGTATCCTAGAATGTGAGTGTAGGATCGGACCCAACTCGTGAGCTACCAGAGTGATTTGCTCAGCTAACAGAGGCGGAATTGATTGTTAACCGAGTGAACAAACAATCAAAAGTATGAGGATACTGTTGAACACGTCTAAATCTTGTATTAATCAACGTTCAATAGATTACAGACACAAAATAAGCAGGGCTTCTCCTCTGATCACCAAAAATAGCATACTAGACTAACATCCCAAGTCACTTATTTATAGACTTGACAAGACAGCACCAAGGGACTGAGACAAGAGGAATTTTCGTGTGAAATTCTATCACTAAAACAAAACCTTTAAAGTAAAACTTTTGACGTTGCGAAACCCTATCTATACAACAGACTCATCCTAGACGTAGACAATAGACATATGTGCACCAACAGATTTGACTCCCCTTTGGATGTTGTCCTAGTCTTGGATGGCCTTCAAAACCTTTTCTTCAAAAGATCTTCAAACACATTTAACTTGATTAACCGAAAAAGCGCTTAGGAGGCTTTCGACGCTCCTCAGAAGGAATAGGAGTTTGATCTGTTGGAGGAGGTTGGTTGTAAGTGTTGCCAAACTTGAATCTTTCTCGAGTAGCAAGCTTTCGTCTCTCTTTGATTCTTGCCTCCTTATTATCTTCTTTTTTCTTCTCTTTTGCTTCAAGCTCTCTCCAGGATGTGTTCCATGTTTTACCTGAGTGAATATCATGTGCATAACAAACGTTAACAATCTTTTGAAATTGCAGAGCTTGAGCTTCATCCGTATCTTCATAGTTGATCTTCACATAGAATAAACGTTCGATATCCTTCTTAGAACAATTGATCAACCACATAGGATCCAATACCCGAATTCCTCTCCATAACCCGTAGATATGTTTGTGAGCGGTGACAGACTCTGATAATTCTTCAGTAATCTTCCAAGAGACTTCATCGGGTTCGACACAAATAACAGCTTCCCTTGTACAAGAATCATAATGCCACCATTTAAAAATCTTATAGAAGTCTTGTTCCATCTTCATTAGGGGCATATTCTTCATCGCACGTGGACTTTTCACAATCAAAGTGACATACTTTTCCTTAGAGACTGGATCATCTTTGTCACCTTTCTTGGGTAATGAGGCTTCCACAGAGGAAAGTTGTGTTTTTCTTCATACTTTATCACTTTCCACAATTCAAGATCATGAAACTTGATCTTTAAGTTGAATAATTCGCATTGTGTTAGCTCCGTTACATCCCATTGCGGCAAGGTCTTTATGTCTTTCAAATGCTTGAAATACTAAAGACCAAATTCCCTTTTGATAGTGTACACATCCATTTCTTCAATCCATCCCCAGCTAATTATATCTCCTAATGAAGCATCAGGATCTCTCGTAAAGAAAGCCAAAGGAAATAGGAACTTTCGTTCAGCCGGAAGATCTTTGAACCATTTCTTTTTCATCTCAATAATCTCTTCCATTGTTATTTGGTGAGGCACTGATCCAGACTTTACTACTTCTTCAACCTTGTTCTTCAATAACTCTACATTCTCAGATGCAAACATTTCTGCAAAGGTTGGGAAGACTTTTGTACCCTCACCGGCATACGTACTTCATTGTCATCAGAACCGTCTGAATCCCAATCTTCGATAACCACATGATCATAATCTTCAGCATCTGGAATAGGCTGGAACTCATAGACATTAGGCTTGATACGAGTGTTGTTCATATCCTCTTCAAAATCAAACACAAATGATTCTTCATTTAGCCCATATAGTTCTGCTAGCTCGGCCTTGGAGAAATTATGTACATATTCTCCTTCTTCAACGTCATGCTCAAGATAGAATATTCTCGGTTTAGGCATAACATGAATAGACGACGATGAAGTCGCTGCGAGGATTCCTGTTTGCTTTGAGCCTTGAGCCAAATCACTGGACTCCCCCTGAAATATATCTGCAGAATGTTGGTTAGCAGAGTCGATCAAGTACACAGAAATATCCATATTTTCATTAGTAACATAATCAGGTACACGAACCCCAGATCCACCAACTTCCTTATCATCCTTCCTACCACTAACACCACTATCAACTACTACATTCTCGAAGTAAGATTCAACTTCATCCTCAATTTCTTGATCCATCAGACGCTTCTTTTCTTGCTTCTTTTCCATAAACTTGCGATGTTTCTAAGGAAGCCCAGAATAATCAATCTCTATATCACGAGGCAACCCTACCATGACAAATCTCGAAGAAAGAGGCTTGTAAACAATCATTACATATTGGCACGGATTCAGCTTCCGGTGCAGCTTGATCAATCACATGCTTTTCCAGCACAATAACCTCAGGCTCTGAATCTTTTTCAACAAACAATCCTGAAGGTCCGTGATCAGACGGTTCTAGATGGAAGTTAGTGGATAAAAGTAAACCGATTCGGTAGAATGTTATTAAGAATGGAGTAGAAGTAGAATGCAGCGGAAGTCTTCATTCATACCGAAAGAGTATACATCTTTATAAGTCTAGCTGCCGGAGTTCCTGGAGAGAATCCGGCAGCACCTCCCCGTAGGGATGCCAAAAACTTAAACTACAAATGAACAACACACCTATTTATACTTAGTCAAGTTCGCTGGTGGAGAAGCAAGTTCGGGCGAACTTGCTTAGTCAAGTTCGGCCGAACTTGACTACAAAACATACACTCTTAAGCGAACTTGACTCTAAATACACTAAAACTCCGTATTTTGGTCGTGTGTTTGATTCTAACCTATACAATATTCAACACACGCTCTATCTAGCCTATTCGACCAGTGACGAACACCAGGTGCACCAACAGATTCCCCCTTGTTTGTTACTATCGAATCTTGGTCTTCAAATTTGAGCCGTGTTTGAATATTCTGCAACTTCAATCAAGGTATCTGCCGATGTCGTTGAAAAGCGTCAACAAATTCCCCCTTAATTGATGATCCGGGTTTGCATTATCAACATCTAATTCCCCTTGAAATCTCCAGTTCAGATATTTGTTGCACAGTTTCCAACCTCCTCTGATTTGCTTAACCGACAGATAGAATAGACACCAATTTGAAGCTCATCAATGCAGCTTCTCCGTTTCAACTTTAACCACATCCGCGTTCAGTTTAGCGCATATCTCCCATGTTCAATCTTCCGATCTTCGAAACTCAACCGGCAATTGATAGAAACTTCAAAATACCACACCGGTAATCTTCAAATCAATGTTTACCCGCAATAATCTGAAATCCCGATTTCCGTAATCACTCCTGATCAGCAAATCGTAATCTTTTTCAATCAGTAAATCATCATCGGAACCAAATAATCTGGTAACACTTCGACTTGAGAAACATTCGTCCGCGATCAAAATCGCATTCTTCTTCTTCAGTCACAATGTCAGATATATAGCTATCTTCGATATACCAACGCCACCTAATCACCAAACATCATCATCCAACGGCGGTTAGTCCAAAGAGAAGAATGATTCATATGCTTGAAGACTAAAAATAATGGCCACCAAAGGCTATCATCAGATTTCCTTGGTAATTTTGAAAGCATCCGTCTTCGGAGCTAGTCATTAATTCCTAAATCATCACCGAACGTTTTGATCGTCCTCAGTTCCTCACTGGTATTAACAACTGCTAATCCAGCTAACTGTTCCTACATCGGAGATCAGGACTCTAACCCTTAAGCATCACTCTGTATCATGAACTGAAAAATCTGAACTTCCTGTGATCACAGAATCTCAACGAATCTCAAGTCTCTGCATTTCCCGGTTAATCTGTAGTCAGAAACCACCCGAATACTGTTGCAGTGTCACGAATTTCAAAAATGCCGGAATCTTCATAAGATGAAAATTTTTATTCCCCCTCATTTTTCAAATTCTGACCATACCAATTTTTTCACTGAAATTCCCCCTCAAATCCGGAATTTCCAGTATTTAACAAATGCGGAGTTTACTTTAAGGTCAATCGGTAGTCTTCAACTCTAATGATCACCAAATTGCTTTGGTATCATTGACTACCCTCTCATCTTCAACCATCTCTAACCTCATCATCTCAGCCTCTCTCTAAGGCCTCCGACGATGTCCCCGAATAGTCAGTATCGGACGTTAAAATTTCGAAAAAAATTCTATCACCGTATTTTTTCTGGACACCCGTCTCATCAAACCGAGCAATAAATTTTTTTGAATGCCTTTTTTTCATTTTTCTTTTCTTTTTTAGGCATCCTGACAAGTTCGGGTGAACTTGTGTGACAAGTTCGTTCGAACTTAGTCGGCGTGAAACAAGTTCGGGCGAACTTGGTTGGCCACTTCCAAGTTCGGGCGAAACTTATGCTTAATTTTAATGAAAACCAGTCAAGTTCGGGCGAACTTGATGAAAAATCATGAAAATCCTTGTCAAGTTCAGACGAACTTGGTCCCCCAAATCAGCCTTTTTTCACATTTTTCGATCAAGAATCCTTATTTCTTCGAATTTCGAGATGATTCCACCATAGATCTGGTCGAAAATGGTTTTCTAATAATCCTCTCCGTTCAATTTTAGATTTTGTCTGTGGATTGTATGTTTATTTGATGATTTATGTCTAAAACCCCTCCTAATGTCCATAAATGTCCAAATTCATGAGCGTAGGTGATAACCGTAGCTCTGATACCAATTGAAGGTCTGTGATCAGGCGGTTCTAGACGGAAGTTAGTGGATAAACGTAAACCGATTTGGTAGAATGTTATTAAGATTGGAGTAGAAGTAGAATGCAGCGGAAGTCTTCATTCATACCGAGAGAGTATACATCTTTATAAGTCCAGCTGCCGGAGTTCCTGGAGAGAATCCGGCAGCACCTCCCCGTAGGGATGCCAAAAACTTAAACTACAAATGAACAACACACCTATTTATACTTAGTCAAGTTCGCTGGTGGAGAAGCAAGTTCGGGCGAACATGCTTAGTCAAGTTCGGCTGAACTTGACTACAAAACATACACTCTCAAGCGAACTTGACTCTAAATACACAAAAACTCCGTATTTTGGTCGTGTGTTTGATTCTAACCTATAGAATATTCAACACACGCTCTATCTAGCCTATTCGACAAGTGATGAACACCAGGTGCACCAACAAATCCTTCAATTTTCTTCTTCCCTCTGCCTTCAGCATCTGAAATTGCCTTAGAAGCTTGTTCTTTCTTTGCAACTCTTTGTCTAGCTTCCTCTCTTTCAGTCTATTCAATCTCATCTGCTAGAGAAATCCCAAGAGTTCTAATCAGAATTTTCTTCATCAGCTCAATCTGCCTGTTGTTCGACGTTCGTTCTGCCTCGTACTCATCCATCTTCTTAATCATTCTTTCGTTCTCTGTCTCGTAGCTCTTAAGAGTTGCCTTCAATACCTCTCTCTCATTCTCCAACACCTTAATCCTATCTTCATAAACATACACTTTCTTAGATGCTTGCATAAATCTATCGTTATCGTCAACCACTATCCTCAGAATCTCCCTCATGTTGTCTCTATCCGACTCAAGGACCTTTATTTTCTCCTCAGCTTTCTTGATATCTGCTTGCAATTCATCAAGTCTACCTTCATATACTTTATCAACTGTAAAAGCTTCACCTCCTGGCATATCTCCAAAATCCAAGTTGAAGTCATCAAACCCTGTATCAAATATTTCTTGTGTAGGGTAACTTCTACCTCTGGGATGGATAGTTTTGTTAGACCTCTTTGGTTTTGAGTAGAAACCAGCAACTTGCTTCTCAAGATCAGATGTGTCAACTTCAATGAGTTTAAAAAATTTGTCGACACGGTCAAAGTTAACATTCTGGATTGGAAAAACTTCATCAGTATATAGTTCATCTGATCCTTTCAGATTGTAGATTACTACATTAGGATCATCATTTAAACTATTATCTGATGCTGTGATAAAATTTTCATGAAAACTTTTCTCACTTCCAAAAGGTGAACTTGACTCAGATTTCTCATTGTTCGACTCAGCACTCTTATAAACTGTGCTATCAGACTCATTTTCAAAAACATTTTCAACCACTTTGGTTACCACCTCGGATTCACAGTCCTTTTCAGATTTGGAATATGTTACGTCAAGATTTTCAGGCAGCTCGTTATTCTTTTTAGTGAGCATATTTAAATTCAGCGCCTTTTCCACCCCGTCAGGATGTTTCTTAGCATAGCTATTCCACATAGGAGGTGGAACATGATCGTAACATTTTCCAAGATTTTTCTCATTCTTCTTACCCTCTTTGCAGTTTTCAGTTTTCAGAAGAATGTGATCAATGACATACATACTGGTAGAATAACTGATTAACCACTTGTTAATCCGTTCAGCTTCAATTTTTGTTTTCTCCAGTTCACTTTTCAGCTCAGCAATTGTGTTAATGTGAATTTTAATGGCCATTTGTTTGTCCATCATAGTTGCTTTGAGCATTGAAAGTGTTTTTTCATCTTCTTTGATTGCTTTCTCATACTGTCGAATGGTCCTGCTAAGTTTATCATATGATTCTTTCACCGTGTTATAATCATATGACAACTTATCATTGTATGATTTAAGTTCTTTAAAAGCTTTTTTTTTCAGCACATTCTTCACATGCTTTGTCACATTTCAAGCATGATCCGACCAATTCGACATATTGAGCTTTGATTGTTTCTTTTATTGTTTCAACCTTTTCTACCTGCTCTCCCACACTGACTACCTCTTTTGTATTGGCCATAAGAGCTTTGTTGGCAATGTCAGTTAAGCTCTCCAATGTTACAGGCTTCATCAATTACTTCCACACATTTTGTCTTTGTCAAATCACAACTCTCTTCTTGGTGGCTTAAATCAAAACTAACTGCAAAAGTTTTAAGAATTGTGTCAAACAAACAAGGTTTAGGAGTACCTCTCAAACTTTCTTTTCTGCTGCTGATGATCTGAAATAGTCCACAAGAACTTCTTCCATTTCTTCTTCTGAGATTTCCTCTGATGATTCAGGTTCATCCATAATTTCGGCTACTAGAGCAAGACTTTCTTTCTTTGTAATGAAGTTGTTCCAGTTGAACCCTTCATCTTCTTGAGTGACCACGAGAGCTTTGTCTTTTGTGTTTGAAGGTTCGACTTCAATTTGCACCATTCTTTTCTCGGGCTGTAGTCGATGTTAAATTGCCTTTTTGTAGTAATCATCCCCAAATGGATTATGAATTCCCGTTATTTCATGATTTGGACATTCACGCTTGAAGTGTCCTTTCTCCCTACATTTGAAACATGTAACTTTGGATTTGTCAAATCCGAGTTTTCCATCAAGACCTCTCAAATCATCTCTTCCTATGATTTCCATGAATCGCTGAGCTCTTCGAACCACTGATGCCATACACCACATAATATCTATCAACTCCATTTCTTCGGATCAATTTGGTCATAATCTTCTTTTTTCATTTCCGGATTTCCGATTCTCCCAGATACCAAGCTTTCATAAGATTCCAGAACGGCTGCAAGTAATACCATGTGTTGCTTAGCGGTTTACTCATTGAAGTCTTGAGCATTCTGGAGGTTTACAGCAATATTACACTGCAAAATTCACTGGTTGGAGTTGGATTGATTTTGCTTATTGTTTTGTGGTTGATTGGAGCTTTGAAATGATTGTTGCCCTTGGTGATTATTTGGACTGAAGGAAGCAAACGACTGAAATCCGCTTGATTGATTGGAGGCTGGACTAGCATTAGAGCTGGCACTGAAAGCTGTTTGAATCTTGGGGCTCTGAACAGGTGTATTTGAATTTCCTTTGTAATACAGACTCACATCCTGTTGTGGATTAGATTTTCTGGTTTTTGCCATTTTCTGCATCTCTAATTCATGCCCTTCCAATTTCTTGATAAATATTGGAAAACTAAGACTGTCATACTCTGCTCCATTCTTCAGGATGGTTAAATACGTAGCCCATTCTCCTTCAGGTAGCGAATCTTCCAATTTATCGACTAACTCTTCATTTGTTTTAACAATTCCCATTTGCTTCATTTGAACTACCATTGTTTCTCCTTGAATGAGATTGAAAACTTCAAATTCTTTGTTCAACAACGCTTTCTTTCCCTTTTTGTGCTGAGTAATTCCTTGTGCCCTTAAGCGTAAAGCAAGCCACAATGACTGAGCATCATCGTCATATTGCAAGAGAACCAAGATATCTTCCTTTATGGCTTGTTGTAGAAGATTCATCATCTTCTTCTCATTAACATATTTATCTCGTTCATCATTGGACAAGCGAGCCAAGGTCTTTTCAAGACCAAGTTCGTTAAGCGGTGCTCAGTATTTGGTCTCAATTGCAAACCAGCAATCAAAATTTGTTGCCTGAACCCAGTTCTTGAACCTCTCACTCCAACTTTCGTAATCTTTTATGTTCATGAGTTTCTGAGGCTTTGTAGTGGTTCCCATTTCGTTTTTGAGATTCATATTTTGAGTTGCTACGGAGGTTGTGACTGCTTTTATGGCAAACGCGTTGTGAAAATCTTCCTCACCTGACATCTTAAAATACTTTTGACAGAAAAACAGATTAGATCTGGTTAGCCTGACACAGACTGAATTACAAAAACTGACCAACAATTTTCGTACGAAAATATGAACCTGATTTTCGTGCGAAACCTTGGATTTCGTACGAAAAGTAACTTCGTTCGAAAATTTTAAATACTGATCCTTTAAACTTTTAAAGATTTTAACCACTTAATTTTCATACGAAATGTAGAATTTCGTGCGAAAATTCTAATCTGCTTCGAGCACTTGTTCACAATTTCACGTTTACAGCAATTTCAAGCATGATTTTGATGAATTTTAGGTTTGTATGTTTCAGTGATTTGTTTAGTATCGATTTTAACACATCATACTAAAAACCTAGTCCAATTTGTCCATGAAATCCCTTAGATCTAGATGAAGTTCCAAGAAAAGGTAGAAGTAGAGTTCTTCAATGGATGAATTGAACTTAGAAGGTTGAATCCAGCTGAAACTTGGTTATTTGTTCTCAAATCAGACCTCAAGGCTCTGATACCACTTGTGAGTGTAGGATCGGACCCAACTCATGAGCTACCGGAGTGATTTGCTCAGCTAACAGAGGCGGAATTCATTGTTAACCGAGTGAACAAACAATCAACAAGTATGAGGATAGTGTTTAACATGTCTGAATCTTGTATTAATCAACCTTCAACAGATTACAGACACAAAATGAGCAGGGCTTCGCCTCTGATCTCCAAAAATAGCATAATAGACTAACATCCCAAGTCACCTATTTATAGGCTTGACAAGACAGCACCAAGGGACTGGGACAAGAAGAATTTTCGCACGTTGCGTGCGAAAATTCACTAGAATTTTCGTGAGAAAATTTATCACTAAAACAAAACCTTTAAAGTAAAACTTTTGATGCTGCGAAACCCTATCTATACAATAGACTCATCCTAGATGTAGGCAATAGACATATGTGCACCAACACATAAAATAACCACAGTCAACTTTGGCTGCAAACTTAGAGATAGAATCTTTTAAGTTCAAAATGAAACAAGGACAACCAAAAACTTTAAAGTATGACATCAGTGGTATGATTTTTTAAAGCAATTCATTAGCATGTCTTTTGATGCCTGGGGTGGGTTAATTAAAACTCTGTTCTAAACATAGCAAGCAGTGTTTACAGCCTCTGCCCAAAAAGAGAAGAGTAAAGCAGAGTCTGCTAGCATAGTTCTTGCAGATTCAACTAAAGTGTTGTTTTTCCTTTCAACCACCCCCATTTTGTTCTGGAGTCCTTGGGACACTAAATTGCCTAGCAATCCCTTTTGACTCACGGAAGGCATCCAACTTCTTATTTCTAAACTCTGTCCCATTGTCACTCGTAAAGATTTTTACTGGAAGGTCATATTGCTTTTCAACTTGTTTAACAAAATTTTGCAATATACCAACAGTTTCATCCTTGGAATGTAAAAAGAATGTCCATGTAAACGTTGAAAAATCATCAACTATGACTAAGCAAAATCTTTTCTTCAATAAACTCATGATTTTTTACAGGACCAAACAAATCCATGTGCAGTAATTGCAAGCATCGGGTTGTTTTGGACTCTTCAATGACTTGTAGGAACTTTTATGTTGCTTACCTTTTAAACAGGAAACACAATGTTCTTTACAAGTAAATTGTTTTTTTGTGGCAAACCTCTGACAAGACAATTTTTAGAGAGTGTGGTAATTGTTTTCAGATTTGTGTGCCCAAGTCTTCTGTGCCATAACTCTATCTCTTTGCTGGAAGCAATTGAGAACAGACATGCATTAGACATAGGGTTATCTTTCAATATATCAACCACATACACATTGCCACTCCTATGAGCAACAAGTTGTGCTTTACTCTCAGCAATGATTTGATCAATCTTTTTAACAACCTTTGGTCCTACAGTTTGACATGTTTCTTTGTAAAGAAGGATCCATATCCTTTGTCAATCATTTGTGAGACACTTAAAAGATTGAATTTAGATTGTCAATTAAGTTTACATTTTCAAATTTGAGATTCCCAGCCTGAACACATCCTGACCCCAACACCTTCCCTTTTGAATTGTTACCAAAAGATATATCACCCCCTCCATGAGCCAAGAAATCCTTATGAAGGGCTCTACATCCTGTCATGTGCCTGGAGCCTCCACTATCTACATACCATAAACTATCAAGGCAAGTAGAAGCTCCTGCACATAAATGAACAATTAGTTTAGATGAAATTCCAAAACCAGAATGGCTTTGGATGGGGTTACAGATTGTCCATTCTCAAATCAAGAAACATGGTTAGTGGTTTGAATTTTACTTTGTATCCACTGTTGTGAACCATTTCCTGTCAGCTGTTGGTAACCATGAGGGTATCTGTTCACTTTGGGCTTTGAAGGTTTTTTGTAACCTTCATAGCTCATAGGAACCTTTTGATAAACAGGTTGTCCATATCCTCTTGGATATATGTTTGCAGGTGGAGCATCTGTCACTTTTACCTCTCTGGGAACAGAGGTTTTGTTTAATGCTTTTGTGAAAGCTGTTTCAACAAGTTCTAAGGTCTACTTAGATTTATTTCTAGCAGAGCTTGAACTTTCTTTTTCTAGAGCTTTTGCCTTGATCTCTTTTACCTTTTGATCATAGGTTAGAACATAGACACACTCATGAGTTAAATGATTGGTTTTACCACACACAAAACATTTTGAATCATTTGGAATCACATGTGTTTTGTTTATGTCAAATGCTTTTAAAAAGAAAATAGTTTTCAGTGACATGATTTCTTTTGTTACAAACTTCACAGAACAGATGTTTGATCTTTTCCCTTTTCTTTTTATCTGATTTCTTCTCAACAGATGTTGTAACCTCTGCTGGAAGATCTTTGATAGGAATGATCCTAGCCTTTGGTGCCTTGACACCTTCAATGGTTGAGAAGTCCATTGGCTTGAAATTTTCAAGAATATCACATTCATCTGACCATGTGGATTTGAATTGGTATTTCTCGATCTCTTTAAAAGTTGAAGACTCAACATGTTTTTCCAGAGAAAGTTTGTTACCATTTTTATCAGTGATTTTTATCTCATTTCCAGCCAAATTCTTTGGAACCACTTCAACCTTTTCAGAATCAATTTTTGTAACATTTTCAATGGCTTGCTCTTCATCTTGAAAGCCAATGCCAAATTTTATGTTACTCTTGAACTATTTGTCTAGCATAATTTCAAAACCTTTGGAAGACTCTACCCATTTTAACAAGTGATCTGATTAACTTCTAACTCCTTTTTACTAACTTGGTATTTATTTACCATAGTTTGGAGTATGTCCTTGGTTATGCTAGCATCATGCTTTAGGCTACTTATCTCAGAATCTTTTGAAGTCAATTTTGTTTTTAACTCTTTGATAAGTTTCAAATTTTAGTTCATCTTCTAAGATTTTATTCCTAAGGTTTTCATTCACCTGCTTGATGTTAGCAAAAGCTATTATACATTTTTCTGAACAGAGATTCTCAAGAATTTGAGGTGATACCTTAGAAGCAGCCATAAGAGCACAATCACAATCATCTTCACACACATCTGTATCCCATGGGTCAGATAAAGAGATCTTTTCTTCATCAACAGTGTTTTGAGGAACCACTGGTGTAACCACTGCTTCATCATAACTTTGAACTTCATCAGATTTTGACACTTGTTCCTTAGACTCAACACCTTCAACTATGGTTTCTAATGCCATTAAACAGATATTTTCGTTTTCAAAATAATTTTTAGCCATTAGAGCAAAGTTTTCATCTAATAAGTCCTCAGGCAAACTACTCCAGTCAACAAAGCCTTGTGTAAAGAAGCTCTGTTGGTTAACCTCTTTCGGAGCAGTGGTTTGAGTAGTTTGATTGACATGTGGAGCTTGTTGCACATACACTTGAGGTGGTGCTTGGACATACTGAATTTGTGTAGCAGGTGTTTGGATGTGATGGACAGGAACAATGGTAGCAGGATGTGCATAATGAGCAGTGTTTTGCATTTGTGGTGCAGGGGTATAATGGGAATAATGAACAGTGCTTGAGGTCTGTTTCCAGGATGTGTTACAATTGGACATGCAGTTTGAGATTTGCATTCCCTGGTAAAGTGTCCTAACCTATTACACTTATAACATTTAATTTTTTATTTATCCAACCCCACTTTTAAACGCCCATGCAATCCAGGAAACTTTCTACCAGTCCTTCTGTAAAATTTACTTGCTCTAACACTTAAAAGTGTCAGCTGATGTAAAATATCCATTTCTTCCCGGTCAGTGGGTTCAAAATGTTGTAAGTCATTCATTTTGAAAGACATATTGTCAGAGTTTTGGCTTTCCCCATTTGCAGTAAAAGCAAAATTGGGTGTGTAAGGATCAGATGTAAAATTGTTTCCAGAAGTTATATCAATATAATGATCATAACCTTGATCCTTTCCACTACCAGAACCCTCTTCATGACTATAAAGAGCAGTGTTACCCAAGGTATAGTCATTAGTTGCTTTCCCTGACTCTTGCAACTTCTTTTTCTGGTTCAACTCTCTCTCATAAGTGAGGAGTCTACCATGAAGTTGAGTGAGTGTCATCTCTTTAAACCCAACAGATGTTCGTGTAACGTAAGCTACAGTCTCACATTTCTCTGGTAAAGATCTTAAGAAACGACTATTGACAGTCGAATTAGGAATTCCACGTTAACCAGTTTCAATTCACTTATGAGACAGCTAAAACGTTCGAACTGTTGTGTTAACGACTCACCTTTTACGTGACAAAATGTTTCATACTGTTGATCAGAACTTCTCTATTATTTTTTATCACCTCCTCAGTTCCACCGAATTGTTCTTTCAGTGCATCCCACAACTCTTTTGCACTGTTGCAGTGGAGCAGTCCAGCATAGATTTCGTTGGGTATCGCGGAAGCAACAATGCTAAACGCTTTTGCATCCAACTCTATCTTCTAGAAATCCGAGTGTTGGGATCCTCTGTGCTTGGAACTAATGGAATATGTGGTCCAAACACAACTGATCGCCAACATCCGGTGTTTTGCTGAGCTAAGATGTGACACATCCGACGGTTTGAACATAGATCCAATGTTGGAATCTGATGTGTTTTGAGACATTTCTGCTTGTTTACAATAGATTTGTGTTCTACAAACTTTGAAAATAAAACTCTGTTTCAAGTAAAACTATCAAACTAATTAGCAAGGAGAGCTGATCTTTCAAATCAAATTGAATTTAATCAAATTTTGATTGAACAAGCTCTGATACAATTGTTAGGATCTGAGTTTGACTTACTTGTAGTTTTTGTTTCAAATAATGAAAATATGATTGAATTATGAGGAAAATGCAGCGGAATAGAATGGAGAGCTTTTACTACAAGTAAAGGTCGTTTGTTTTCATCACCGTCATGCTTTCAAGTTTATAAACTTTGCATGTGACTCACAAACTCCCCCTCAGCCAATTACAACAGTTGATAGTACAGAAAAGCACAGAGAATATGATTGATGAATGATCTTTTAATAGACAAAGTTTAACTATTACAACGATTCACCTATATATACTAACTATCTAACCACTGAGCATCTTTTGATGACGTCAGGGTTGATAGTGACATTTAACATCAATAACTAACTGAAAACACTGCTATCTATCATCTGATAATGCTAAGCACTGATACATTGACTATTATATTAATAAACTAAACTCTGATCTCTATCCTCTTATATCTGTTCTTCTGGCAGACCTTTGACAATTGTTGAGACAGACGATAGGAGTCAGATCTTAGGGAAAGCAGTGTATATGCATCAGAGGTTGTAAACTCTGATAGTTGTAGCCAAACCGTGGATAGTGTATTTGGCTTTGTATCATCTGTTACTTTGTAAAGGGTTCAATCCCAACATGTGACACCCTGATCAGAACAATCACTGGCAAAGACAGAATGCCAGAAGAATGGGACAAGTTGATGGCTGCAGCTAAAGTGGTTGCGCAAACGGAAGAATCTCTCACAGGGGGAAGGTCGAGCCACTACCCAAATGATCGTTACTCGAGGTCGAACACCCTCGAATCAAGCAGGCGTAATAGAAGGAGTAGAGGTTCCGGTTGGAACGCAAACCAGCCCGGCAGCTATGAGGATAAGAGTCGATATGACGATCGACATAAGTACTCAGTGGATGCGCGTACCACGATTGATAAGATCGGATACAAGAAAGCAGTCAAGAATAAAAACAGGGAGAGGCATTGGACCCCAATTTCCAAGACGCCAAAAGAGGTTCTCGTGACGGATAATTACGAGTTCAAAACTCCACCTCAGATGAAGAACAAGAGGGGTCAAGACCCCAACCTTTATTACGACTTCCACAAGGATACAGGACATTTGACAGACGATTGTATCAGTCTGCACGTGGAGATCAAGAAAGCGCTCAAGAACGGCAAGCTCAGTCATTTGGTCAAGAATGTGCGCAAGGAGACAATGCAGTTGCAGAGACACGATGACGGCGGCAGAAGAAGGTCCGCCGTCTGGAAACCCACATGGTCACAGGCGGACCCTCGATAAAGCGCACAAAAGAGAAGGGGAAACGACAATGTTCAGATGATACATGGCGAGAGAAACAAGTGATCTTCCCAGTAGTTTGCGGAGTGCCACGCCCCACGAACCCTAACGTGATTACTGGGATATTTGGCCATTATGAAATAGAGTACATGTTTATCGATCCGGGGAGCACGTCGGATATTATCTACGAAAAATGTTTTAATCAACTCGATCAAGAAGACAAAGCGCGCCTAGAGCCAGTAGACTGCCTGTTGTTAGGGTTTTGTAACGAAACATTTTTACCCCTGGGTCAAATATCTTTCCCAGTGACGCTGGGAGATGGAAAGAGGTCAAGAACAATCGAGATGACATTCATGGAGATGCCCGCCAATTCGCGACATGATGTCCTTATTGGCAGAGAAACTCAAGGTCAGTTCCATATGGTAATATCACCCCCGCATCCTGCAATCGGTTTCCCAACTGAAGAAGGGGTAGTGCTTGTTTTCTCAAAGAAGGAAATCATGGAAGTTGATGATGCACCACCACCGAAGAAGAACAAACAATCCCGCACACAGAATCAGAGAAATGGATCCTAAACACAAAATACCTGAAACAGACAGTTACCCTGGGGCCCGCGTGTTAGAGAACATCCGGGTACATTTAAAGCAACTGTTGTTCCGCAACTTAGATATCTTTGCATGGTCACCAGCAGAAATGACAGGTGTTCTGCACAAAATAGCTGAGCATTGTCTCAACACATTCCCATCTGTAGAACCGAAGGTGCAACGGAAACATAGCCTGGGCGAGGAGAAAAAAAAGCACTAAACGAGCAAGTTTTGGAGTTGTTGCAAGCAGGTATATTGCGAGAAGTACGTTATCAGACATGGGTAGCAAACAGGTAATGGTAGAAAAGGCCAATGGGGGTGGCGCATGTGCGTCGACTACAAGGACCTCAACAAGGCGTGCCCCAAAGATTGTTATTCTTGCACAAGATTGATAAAAACTTTGATTCCCTTGCTCCGTTCAGGTGGAAATGTTTTCTTGATTGTTATAAGGGGTACCATCAGGTACAGATGGTTGTCCATGACGAAGATAAGACAGCTATCAGAACAGAAATGGGTATCTTTTGTTATACAAAAATGCCATATGGGCTGTGCAACACAAGGGCCACCTATTAGCGCCTGATGGATCAAATTTTCAGAGATGACATCGGAAAGCACGTGGAGGTATACATCGATGACCTGGTAATCATGTCACACCCTCAATTTCCACTTGCGGAGTTTTACCGCGAGGCGTGTGAACAAACCAGAATCTGAGACACTAGTAATATCGAACGACTCTATATGATTTATTAAAACGTTTTCCAAAAACATTTGTTTAACCATTCATAGTTATTTTCAAATTGTCTTAGTTTAGTTTCAAAGTTTAGCGGAAGCATTAGTTTCAAAGTTGTGCGGAAGCATTAAAGTAAAGTAAAGTAACGGGCGCCAACATAAACGCCAAAACCAAAAATCCCAAACAGTATTCGTAAATGAGACTCGATAAAAATATGTCTTGGTCAATGCAAGTGAGTGCACCTAGCGCTCCTAGCGTCCTGAGAAACATGTAAAGAAACAAGTGTCAACATTAAAGAAGAGTGAGTTCACAGGTTTTTATAAGTTCACATGTTCGGTTAAAAGTTTTGTTTCCCCCGTTATCCCTAACTCGGGATAACGATATAGTTCCATTATTCCTAACCCGGAATAATAATAATGTTGGTTCCATTATTCCTAACCCGGAATAATAATGTTGATTCGTAATTAAGTCAATGTTAACATGTAGGTAGCGAGCCTAAAGTTACGTCACATAAGAGTTCGCGATCGAAGCTGACTATTGTGCCTCCGTGTTCCAGGCCTATCACTGACCATGGCAAAAGTTAGGCCAAATTAATCACCCATTGACCATACCCGGTCAGCTAGCGCGACTATCTCGGGTGGGGCTTGTCGGGCCCAGTAGTACTACTTATAATTTCCCCGCTATCTAACCCAATACTAACGATCCGAGAGTTTGTCGAGGACTTCCGAGATATAGCTGCTTAGTGACCATAACGTACATTAACATTAACTTAGTTACCGAGTAGTTTAACGACGTTAATTTCGCATAACGTAAAAAGATAGAGTTATAGAATGTATACATGTTTCTCCCCTGTTGTTTAAAACCGAATAAAATAGGGGCCGTGAACTCTCCTTTAATTGCTCGGTTAGTGTAACACAGAAGTAGCAAATGATGGGACCGCTAATTGCGTCCTAACATGTCAATCGATTTAAAGTTAGTGTGTGAACACACTGATACAAACCCTATGCATAAGTAACACACAATGCGGCACACATAATAACAAATTCGAAACACAATCATGCATGCAAAGTATCAGCATACCAAAATAGTGATCAAACCAACTTTTCATAAACACAGATCAACTCATACAACACTTTGGTACACACATACGCAAGTTATCATGTTTCAGCTTGTACGCTCATAACTAGGCTGTTTTCGATGATTTTTATAAAATATTTCCAACGTTCTAAAAATTCCAATTTTTTTACAGGAGGTGTCAACTAAACTGTAGAATTTTATGTAAACTTTTCAAGTCCTAACATTTACCAATTATTTATAAACATTTATATACTAGGCTGCAGTCAGATTCGTCGCTTTCTGACTGCAGTCCACGGGAAAAATTATTTCAAAATCATCGTTCATCCAATTAACAAAATTCCAGTGGGAGTTTTTCGGAAATTCCCGTCTCCAGTTAATGTACAAATTTCGTGACCCAACCCTCTACAGATTATGAGATCCGACTCGATAAACAACTAGCAAATTTTCAGAATTTACGCAGCTTCAGCTGCTGCACTTAAATGACCACTTAAAAATAGCAAACGATCTCAGAAAAATATGAATCCGGCGCCATTAGAAGAGTTTTTCAAAAATACATAGGCTTCAGAAAATCCACTTTTCGATAAATAATGATCAGGTTACAGCCAATTGAAGTTGGCTGTAAATGCTATTCAGCAACCGGTTTTTGACTTTTATCGCAATAGAACACGCTTAAACGATCAAGACGCTAAATAATAATGATCAAGAACAGGTTTATTTGTCACATATCATCATGTACATCAATATTCATGCAAACCCTAATCATATAATATATTTTTATCGCTAAAACGCAGCCTATGATTTTTGTATTCATCCTAAGATCACAATCGCAAAAACTCGCACAATTAACCGAACTAATCATAAATCATACCACTTTTTATACCAATGATCCTAACAATACATATAATCATGATCAAGATTACACAAACCCTAATGTGATTTGTAAAACAATTAAAACCCTAACCTTGAACGATGAAGATTAGCGAACCGGGACAAGATTGAAATCAATCCGGGGTTGGAGGCTTGTGCGATCGAGAGAGAGGGGGGGCTGCCGTCGGCTTTCTTGGAGCTAGGGTTCCTTGTTGTTTTTTTTTAAACCTAACTCATGCATACATGTATATATATAGCACAAGGGAAAAAGAAGGAGAAAGGGGGTGGGGGGCGCGTGCGACCGCAAGGGGGGGGGTTTGGGTCATTAGCTTGGGCCTCAAGTTTAGGTTAGTTCCTTGGGCCACAAGGAGGTGAGGTCGACACGTTTCGCGGCTCGGTTTGGTTCGGCTATTTACTTATTATATTTTTTTTACATAAAACTAATAATCGCGAAATCAAAACGTGATACAATAATTCACAAACTTTACAAACGTCTAATAACACATAGCACGTAATTTACCCAATGCATTCAAAAGTTAGCGAAGTTATTGCGAGCGTGTAATTTTATTCTCCGAATCAAATTAGCGTAGGAATGAATAACCGTGAGTAGCGCATTTAAGATACCTGAAAAGCCGGGATGTCATATTATCCCCATGTTGAAAGAATTTTCGTCCCGAAAATTGAGTAAACGCGGTTTAGAATGCAACGCACAAAGATTCAGTTTGTTATCAATGGTACAAGAAATTCCCAGGCTGTCACATCATCCCCATGTTGAAAGAATTTCGTCCCGAAATTTAGTTGGTGGTAACGTTAGATTGCTGCTCAGCTGCAAAAAGGTGTGGGTATTTGCTTTTCATTTGGTCCTCTCTTTCCCACATGAACTCCGGTCCACGCTTAGAATCCCAACGAACCTTGACGATCGGTATCTTGCTGTGCCTTCGAGTCTTGATCTCACGATCCATGATCTCACGATCCATGATCTCGATAGGTTGTTCCACAAAGTGCAGTTGTTCATCAACTTGAATCTCATCCAATGGAATGACTAGGGTCTCATATGATAGACACTTCTTCAGATTTGACACGTGAAAAACGTTGTGAACTCCACTGAGTTCGGCAGGAAGGTCTAATTGATAAGCCACGGGCCCGATACGCTTCAAGATCACAAATGGGCCTACGTACCGTGGGTTTAGTTTGCCTCGTTTCCCAAAACGGATTACACCCTTCCAGGGTGACACCTTTAGTAGGACGCGGTCGCCTACTTGAAATTGGAGCGGTTTGCGTCGTTGATCAGCGTAACTTTTCTGTCGATCTCGTGCCGCTGCCATGCGGTTTCTGATTTGCACAATCTTTTCGGGAGCCTCAAGTATCAACTCAGGACCTGTGAGTTGACTGTCACCGACTTCTGCCCAACAGACCGGTGATCTACATTTGCGACCGTATAATGCTTCAAACGGGGCCGCTTGAATACTCGTATGATAACTGTTGTTATACGAGAATTCCACTAAAGGCAGATGGATTTCCCAGCTGTTCCCGAAGTCTACCACACATGCCCTAAGCATGTCTTCCAAGGTCTGAATGGTCCTTTCACTTTGACCATCTGTCTGAGGGTGATAAGCTGTACTCATATCTAAGCGTGTACCCAACGCTTTCTGAAGTGACTGCCAAAAGTTGGATGTGAAACGAGCATCTCTGTCTGAGATGATGGACGTTGGCACTCCGTCCCGAGAAACTACTTCCTTAATGTAGATGCGAGTTAACTTATCCATCTTATCTGTTTCTTTGATTGCTAGGAAGTGTGCGGGCTTAGTTAAACGATCCACGATTACCCAGATGGTATCGCAACCACCCGGAGTTCGCGGGAGTTTAGTGATAAAGTCCATCAAGATCTGATCCCATTTCCACACTGGGATCTCAGGTTGTTGAAGTAGCCCTGATGGCTTCTGGTATTCCACCTTGACTTTCGCACAAGTCAAACACTTGCTCACGTAGGTGGCTATATCCGCTTTCATGTTGGGCCACCAGTACGCGGCTTTAAGGTCTTGATACATCTTATCCGAACCGGGATGGACAGAGTATCGGGATTTATGAGCTTCGTCCCTAACTAGCTTTCTGAGGTCTCCGTAGAGAGGTACCCATATACGATTCATGAAATACCGGGCACCATTGGGTTTTACTTCCCAATCGCGTTCCATCTTTCCCACAGATTCGGCCTTGATGTTTTCTTCCTTAACTGCTTCTAGCTGCACATTGCGCATCTGTTCGGGTAACCCCGAATGAATGGTGAACTGTAGTGCTCGTACCCGACGACGTTTCAAGTGCTCCTTCCTACTGAGGGCATCCGCTACCACGTTAGATTACCCGGGTGATACCGAATGGCACATTCATAATCGTTCAGGAGTTCAACCCAGCGACGATGTCGCATGTTCAACTCCTTCTGGTCAAAGATATGTTGGAGGCTCTTGTGATCCATGTAGATTGTGCACTTTGTTCCATATAGATAGTGTCTCCAAATCTTAAGTGCAAACACAACTGCTCCCAATTCCAGGTCATGTGTCGTGTAGTTCTTCTCGTGAACCTTCAACTTTCGGGACACATACGCGATGACCTTATCAAGTTGCATGAGTACGCATCCCAATCCCTGAATGGAAGCGTCACAATATACCACAAAATCATCTGTCCCTTCTGGCAAGGACAAAATGGGTGCACTGCAAAGTTCTGCTTCAGCAATTGAAATGCTGCTTCCAGCTTGTCACCCCAAGCATACTTAGTGCCTTTCTGGGAGAGAGTGGTAAGCGGTTGTGCGATCTTTGAAAATCCCTCAATGAAACGTCTGTAGTAACCAGCCAAACCCAAAAATTGGCGGATCTCTGTCGGTGTCCTGGGTGCTTCCCAGTTCTTGATAGCATCGATCTTGGCGGGATCAACGTGTATACCCTTTTCATTCACGATATGCCCGAGGAATTGAACTTCCCGAATCCAGAAATCACACTTTGAAAGCTTGGCATATAGTTTCTCCTATTGAAGTAATTCCAGCAATAATCGTAGATGCTCAGCATGTTCTTCTTCACCCTTAGAGTAGATGAGTATATCATCGATGAACACGATAACGAACTTATCGAGATACGGCTTACACACGCGGTTCATGAGGTCCATGAACACCGCGGGTGCGTTGGTGAGACCGAAGGGCATGACCAAAAACTCATAATGACCATACCGAGTACGAAATGCCGTCTTGGAGATATCCTCCTCTCTGACGCGTAACTGGTGATAACCGGACCGTAGATCAATCTTGGAGTAGTAGCTTGACCCTTGAAGTTGGTCGAAGAGATCGTCGATGCGAGGTAATGGGTATCGGTTCTTGACGGTAACCTTATTGAGTTCCCTGTAGTCGATGCACATGCGGAAGGTCCCATCCTTCTTCTTGACAAAAAGGACAGGAGCTCCCCATGGCGAAGTACTGGGTCGGATAAATCCTTTTTCCAACAATTCCTGAAGTTGGGTAGACAGCTCTTGCAGCTCTGCTGGAGCTAGGCGGTACGGGGCCTTGGCGATAGGAGTCGCATGGTTCGCCAATTCGATTTCAAACTCCACTTGTCGATGTGGTGGAAGACCAGGTAACTCCTCTGGAAACACATCGGAAAAGTCACGGACGACGGGTATCTTCAATCCGCTTCTCGTCCTTAGGCTGCTCGGTGACCAGTGCGAGCAAAGCGAAGGAGTTCTTCCTCCGAAGATACTTCTGAGCTTGCATGTAAGAGATGATGTTTGTGACGGCGCCTGCCTTCTCGCCTTGCACCATCAAGACTTCGTCGCTAGAGAGCGGAATACGAATAGCTTTCTCGAAACAGAGAACTTCAGCTCGGATGTCGGATAGCCAGTCCATTCCGGCTACCACGTCAAAACTACCTAGGGTAGTTATCATTAGATCAATGGTAAAGGGGTAGCCCGCGAGTTTAAGTTGACAGCCGGTTACTAAATGGGTCACATCTACAGATTTACCATCGGCTAATTCTATGACGTAAGGGGTCTCTAGGGGTTTAGGCGTGAGATTTAGGTCCTTCCTAAAAGACTCAGATATAAAACTCCTATCCGCACCCGTATCAAAATGTACAGTAGCAAAATGATTGTTAAGGGGAAACTTACCGGTGACCACGTTCGAGTCGTTTCTGGCCTCTCCGCGGCCTAGCGTGAACGCACGACCTTTGGCACCTCCTGTGCCACCATTTCCATTGTTGTTATTGTTGTTGTTGTTGTTGTGGGTGTTGTTGTTGTTGTTCCCACCATTGTTGTAGTTGTTGCGAAGTTGCGGGCAGTCTCGCTTGAAATGGGTAGTGCTACCGCACTGATAGCACCCCGGTTAATACCTTGCTGTTGAACCTGGTGCTGATTTTGATTTTGTCGAGACACGATTTCCCCACGACAATCCTTTGCCGCATGTCCCGTTTTGCCACATCGTTGGCAGCGATTTCCGGCACAAGGGCCGTGATGATGGAGGTTACAACGATTACATTGCGGCTTTCGACCCACATAGCCGCTTGAGTTCTGGGTGTTGTTGGCGGACTGATTATTGTGACCCCGATTGTTGTTGAAATTGTTGAACTGTTTCTGGTTTCCTTGTTGTGGCTGGGCTGACGAAGACTGTCGAGCAGGTGAGTCTTCAAATTTTCTTTTGTTATCAGGGACAACTTCAGTTGCACCCCGAGATGGCAACTTCCTTTGCTCCACCGCCTTATCGGTGAGTTTATGCGCCAGCCTGATCGCTTGATGCTCCATCGCAGGGTTGCTAGACATTACCATGCCATGGATCTCAGGGACCAGACCCCCAAGATAAAACTCAAGTCGTTTTTCAATGGTGTTAGCCAGATCGGGACATAGGAACACCAGATCATGATGTTTCGCCGTGTACGCTTCAATTTCAGACCCTACCATCTTGTGGTTCCATAACGCTTGCTCCAACTGCTGAACTCTGTCCGCGGAAAGTACTCCTCTTTGATTAGGGCCTTAAACTTGGCCCAGGCCATTGAGTTCGCAGCAATAAGTCCACGCGTTTGGACTTGTGCGTTCCACCAGGTTAATGCCCCATCTTCCAACGTTGAGGCAGCATACTTGACCTTATTGGCCTCAAGGCAATTGCACATCTCGAACACCGATTCAGACTTTTCAATCCAACGGACCAGTCCTATGAGTCCTTCTGCACCCGTGAATTTGCTCGGTTTCACATCGAGGAACATCTTGTAGGGGTTAAGACCCCCTCCTGAAGACAGAGGATAAGTAGTCGGCGAGAAAGTCTACTAGCCCAACTATTAGATTTTCCCATGAAAATTTAATAATGGTTACCTGCTGGTGGGTTTTGAACACCTGCCAAAGCAGCATTCACGTGTTCCTGGATCATTGCGGCCAATTCTTCAGGTGTCATGTTGAGGTTTCCGCGACGTCCAGTTGCCATTTCAGATCTTTGCAAGACAACACAAACACACACCGATAAGTATATATATCCAATATAGTTATCATATTTCCACACTTCAATCATCACACAAGTTATGTCAACCCAACTAATTAAACAATAAAAAGTAACATTCGATTAAATAAGTTGCAATGTCTCACAAAATACCAACCAAACATCTCAGTTTAATTATAAAGTTTCAAGTTCAAACATAAGTTGAAAATGAACAAACTAAAGAAAACAAAGCGGGGATTGGCGAGACGAGTCAGTCTTCTACGTCTCCATCTCCCAAGTCGCTATCGTTGCCGTCATCCTCTGCGGAGTTTTCAGCTTCAACAGCCGGTTCCTGTTCCGGCTCCTCTTCCTCTGGATCCTCCTCCGGGTCTTCCTCTGGATCCTCCTCTGGGTCTTCCTCTGGATCCTCCTCTTCTTCCTCTACTGGCGCTGGAGGGGCCGGTGCTGGGGCGGGTACTGGGACAGGTGCTTGATTCTGCTCCAGTTCTTGAATCCTCCAACTGGACTCAAGAACTCTGTCTTCGAGCCAGTTAGCCCTCAGTTGCTCTGCACGAAGATCCTTAGCTAAAATGTTTCGAGCTTTCCTATTCTCATGTTGCTCTTCCTCGAGCCTTCCAGTTTTACCAGTTAGTTGACGTATCATCCATCCTTGTGCTTCGATAGTCTCCTGCATTCTCTCTAGTTGTTCCTGTTGTTTTCTTAACATATCCCAAAGTAGGTCGTCCCCTACTTCTAACGAGTTGACTGGTTTGACCGGCATAGTGGTGGTCGGACGGGAGGACGACTCCTCTCCTAGAGCGAGTCTTTTCCTAGCAGCTGAGCGTGTCTCCACGCCATGAGGTGGTGAGGGTTCGACCATGGGTGCCTTCCCCGGCGCCCTTGGTTGTAGAGGTTTGTCGGATGATGATGATGACATTGCCTGTTGGGTTGTGTAGTTAGTTACGAGTTGCGTGCATCACAATATACATTTATATCTTACATAAAACAGTTGTAGTATAACATATAACAAGATATCACAGTTTGGTGCCAACTAAGTCTAGTGTCGTGTAATCAGCTATTGTTTAGGTCTACTTTTAATGCAAACCTGGTTCTCTATAGCTAGAGGCTCTGATACCAATCTGTCACACCCTCAATTTCCACTTGCAGAGTTTTACCGTGAGGCGTGTGAACAAACCAGAATCTGAGACACTAGTAATATCGAACGACTCTATATGATTTATTTAAACGTTTTCCAAAAACATTTGTTTAACCATTCATAGTTATTTTCAAATTGTCTTATTTTAGTTTCAAAGTTTAGCGGAAGCATTAGTTTCAAAGTTGTGCGGAAGCATTAAAGTAAAGTAAAGTAACGGGCGCCAACATAAACGCCAAAACCAAAAATCCCAAACAGTATTCGTAAATGAGACTCGATAAAAATATGTCTTGGTCAATGCAAGTGAGTGCACCTAGCGCTCCTAGCGTCCTGAGAAACATGTAAAGAAACAAGTGTCAACATTAAAGAAGAGTGAGTTCACAAGTTTTTATAAGTTCACATGTTCGGTTAAAAGTTTTGTTTCCCCCGTTATCCCTAACTCGGGATAACGATATAGTTCCATTATTCCTAACCCGGAATAATAATAATGTTGGTTCCATTATTCCTAACCCGGAATAATAATGTTGATTCGTAATTAAGCTCAATGTTAACATGTAGGTAGCGAGCCTAAAGTTACGTCACATAAGAGTTCGCGATCGAAGCTGACTATTGTGCCTCCATGTTGTCAGGCCTATCACTGACCATGGCAAAAGTTAGGCCAAATTAATCACCCATTGACCATACCCGGTCAGCTAGCGCGACTATCTCGGGTGGGGCTTGTCGGGCCCAGTAGTACTACTTATAATTTCCCCGCTATCTAACCCAATACTAACGATCCGAGAGTTTGTCGAGGACTTCCGAGATATAGCTGCTTAGTGACCATAACGTACATTAACATTAACTTAGTTACCGAGTAGTTTAACGACGTTAATTTCGCATAACGTAAAAAGATAGAGTTATAGAATGTATACATGTTTCTCACCCTGTTGATTAAAACCGAATAAAATAGGGGCCGTGAACTCTCCTTTAATTGCTCGGTTAGTGTAACACAGAAGTAGCAAATGATGGGACCGCTAATTGCGTCCTAACATGTCAATCGATTTAAAGTTAGTGTGTGAACACACTGATACAAACCCTATGCATAAGTAACACACAATGCGGCACACATAATAACAAATTCGAAACACAATCATGCATGCAAAGTATCAGCATACCAAAATAGTGATCAAACCAACTTTTCATAAACACAGATCAACTCATACAACACTTTGGTACACACATACGCAAGTTATCATGTTTCAGCTTGTACGCTCATAACTAGGCTGTTTTCGATGATTTTTATAAAATATTTCCAACGTTCTAAAAATTCCAATTTTTTTACAGGAGGTGTCAACTAAACTGTAGAATTTTATGTAAACTTTTCAAGTCCTAACACTTTACCAATTATTTAACATTTATATACTAGGCTGCAGTCAGATTCGTCGCTTTCTGACTGCAGTCCACGGGAAAAATTATTTAAAAATCATCGTTCATCCAATTAACAAAATTCCAGTGGGAGCTTTCCGGAAGTTCCTGTCTCCAGTTACTGTACAAATTTCGTGACGCAACCCTCTACAGATTAGAGATCCGACTCGATAAACAACTAGCAAATTTTCAGAATTTACGCAGCTTCAGCTGCTGCACTTAAATGACCACTTAAAAATAGCAAACGATCTCAGAAAAATATGAATCCGGCGCCATTAGAAGTGTTTTTCAAAAATACACGTTTTAGGCTTCAGAAAATCCACTTTTCGATAAATAATGATCAGGTTACAGCCAACTGAAGTTGGCTGTAAATGCTATTCAGCAACTTGTTTTCGACTTTTATCGCAATAGAACACGCTTAAACGATCAAGACGCTAAATAATAATGATCAAGAACAGGTTTATTTGTCACATATCATCATGTACATCAATATTCATGCAAACCCTAATCATATAATATGATTTTTATCGCTAAAACGCAGCCTATGATTTTTGTATTCATCCTAAGATCACAATCGCAAAAACTCGCACAATTAACCGAACTAATCATAAATCACACCACTTTTTATACCAATGATCCTAACAATACATATAATCATGATCAAAATTACACAAACCCTAATGTGATTTGTAAAACAATTAAAACCCTAACGTTGAAACGATGAAGATTAGCGAACCGGGACAAGATTGGAAATCAATCCGGGGTTGGAGGCTTGTGCGATCGAGAGAGAGGGGGGCTGCCGTCGGCTTTCTTGGAGCTAGGGTTCCTTGTTGTTCTTTTTTTTTAAACCTAACTCATGCATACATGTATATATATAGCACAAGGGAAAAAGAAGGAGAAAGGGGGTGGGGGGGCGCGTGCGACCGCAAGGGGGGGCGGTTTGGGTCATTAGCTTGGGCCTCAAGTTTAGGTTAGTTCCTTGGGCCACAAGGAGGTGAGGTCGACACGTTTCGCGGCTCGGTTTGGTTCGGCTATTTACTTATTATATTTTTATTATAAAACTAATAATCGCGAAATCAAAATGTGATACAATAATTCACAAACTTTACAAGCGTCTAATAACACATAGCACGTAATTTACCCAATGCATTCAAAAGTTAGCGAAATTATTGCGAGCGTGTAATTTCATTCTCCGAATCAAATTAGCGTAGGAATGAATAACCGTGCAGTAGCGCGTTTAAGATACCTGAAAAGCCGGGATGTCACAAATCATGAGCAGGGAAGAAGACCAGATGCTGAAAGATATAGAGAAAACATTCAACTCGTTGCGCGGCGTTAACATGAAGCTCAACCCAAGCAAGTGCTTGTTCGGTATGGAGGAAGGAAAGTTTCTTGGATTCATGGTCACAAAGGGAGGTTTTCAGGTTAAGCCAGAGAAAGTACAAGCAATCGAACGCATGTCTTTGCCCAAAAGCATCAAAGACATGCAGCGATTAGCCGGCCACCTGGCCGCACTTAACAGGTTCCTGTCAAATCATGCCGCGAAGTCATTCCCATTCATAAGCACGCTGCGCAACTGCGTAAAGAAAAGCGAGTTCAAATGGACGCCAGAAGCAGAAACGGCTTTCAAAGAAATGAAAGAATGTTGATCCAATTACCAAAGCTGACATCCCCGCGCAAAGATGAACCCCTGTTATTATACCTATCGGCCTCAGAAAAAGCGGTAGGTGCGGTACTGCTGGTTGAACGAGATGCAGTCCAAACTCCAGTTTATTACATAAGCCGAATGCTCACAGATCCAGAAACAAGATACTCGATTATGGAGAAGCTCGTCCTAGCGCTAGTGCACGCCTCAAGGAGATTGCGTAGGTACTTCAATGGGCATGTCAACATGTTTTGAGAAACTATCACATAGGCACAATCCTCAAGAAGCCAGAGATATCGGGAAGGTTGGCAAAATTGGCGATTGAACTAGGAGGTCATAACATCGTATACCGCCCACGCCCAGCCATTAAAGGCCAGATCCTTGCAGATTTTGTAACCGAAGTACCTGAAGGGAAAATCCCAGAGTGCGATTCAGTGGATACTCCCACTGAGCCGCAAACCGATGAGCTTTGGTTGCTGTTTACTGATGGCGCTCAAATGAAACGGTGCTGGGGCAGGTTTGAGATTGGTTAGCCCTAAGAAGAGCGAGTTTACATATGCTATCAGATTAAATCTCAAGAGCACCAACAATGAAGCAGAATATGAAGCTTTCCTAGCAGGATTGTGATTGGAAATAAAGATGGGAGCCAAGAACCTACAAGCGCACATAGATTCTCTTCTCATGGCAGGGCAGATAAACGGGATATACGATGTGAAGGGAGAAATCATGGCTCTATACCTCGAACAAGCCAAAGAACTTATCCAAAATTTTTGAACTTTTAAAGTGGTGCATATCAATAGAAGCGAAAACAAGCCTGCAGACACGCTGAGCAAATTAGCGTCGACAGCTTTTCAACAACTTGCAAAAGACGTACGAATCAAAATTTTAAAGAACCCCGCAGTTCTGTTATGACACTAAACGTCGTAGAAATAGGTTCACCATCTTGGATGACACCTATCATCCAATATTTGCAAGCGGGGGTTCTCTCGGAAAACAAAGCTGAGGCGCGCAAGATCCAAAACAAAGCGTTGTATTATCAGATGGACGATGGAATTCTTTATCGACGATCATACTTGGGGCCACTGTTACGCTGCATAGACCCACAAGATGCCAACTACCTGATAAGAAAAATTCACGAGCAGATTTGTGGAATCCATGCAGGTCCGCGTATGGTAGTAGCAAAGGTTATGAACGCAGGATACTACTGGCCTGGAATGCATTTGGATGTTGTGAAGGAATTGCGCAAGTGTGACTCTTGCCAGCGCCATACGCCGAATACCATTCAACAAAAGAACGAATTGATTCCCGTTTCAACAGCATGGCCATTCCAACAATGGGGCATTGATATGGTTGGACCATTTCCAGATGCTCCTGGCGCGGTGAAGTTCGTAATAGTGGCGGTAGATTATTTCACCAAGTGTGTGGAAGCAAAGGCACTAGCATCTACCTCTGCGATGATAGTACGAAAGTTCATATGGGAACTTATCATCTACCAGTTCGGCCTGCCATTGCGAATCATCAAGGATAACGGCACTAACTTCGCATCTGAAAACCTCCAAGCATAGATGCAAGAACTTCAGATAGAACACACTTTATCTTCGGTCGCACATCCATAAGGAAACGGCCAGGTTGAAATTGTAAACAAGAGCATCGTTGAGGGCATTAAAGCCAGATTGGGCACCAGGCGCAGAGGCAGGGTGGATGAGCTCCCAAACATACTATGGGCTCATCGCACTATGCCTAAAACTACTAACGAAGAAACCCCTTTTAGCCTAGTCTATAGCTCAGAGGCGGTTATACCAGCAAAAGTTGGCTTGCCCTCACCACGCTTGATGACGATCAACACGATTGATAATGAGGCAGAACGCTGTCTAGACCTTGACTTGCTCAAAGAAAGGCGCGAGAACACTGCCATCAAAGAAGCCGGCTGGAAAAGTACTATAGCGCGCGGGTCCGCATGTGTACTTTCAATTCAGGCGACTATGTCTTTCGCGATAACGAGGCATCCAATGCAGAACGACTTGGGGAACTAGCGCCCAAATGGGAAGGCCCGTACCTCATCCATCAAGTTCTGGTCAAGGGCGCTTACAAGTTGCGCACATTGATGACCACATCGTCCCTCGCACTTGGAATGCACAGCAGTTGCGTAAATGCTATATCTAGCAACATGACTATTTTGTGGGTCGAGAGCCTAGTATGTCTATTTTATAATCAAAGGCCGAGAGCCTAGCAGTTGCTTCTAATGAAACATATCGTTATTATCCTGTTAACACGTCTACTTCCTTGTTATAAATGCATGTTAACTTTTAGTACGGGCAAAAACATTACCGTCAACAAACACCTCACGAATATAATACAACTCAAAACTCTCGCATGCGCGCGGACCCAGGTTAATATGTTCACACATGAGTTAGACTAACACTTATTCGCGCTACCTAGACAAAGTTCCAAGCACATTGCAATAATTATAACAAGGCAAATTATATCAAACTGTCATATTAATCAAAAGCGCAGAAGCGCATCGGTTACAAACACTATCACCCAGTCATATACAAATAGGCCGTTATATAAACCTATCCATTAACAACACCATCTTCCCTATTCCGCCTCATCACCTTCAACATCGTCCTCCAAGTCAGAGAGCTCCAAAGTCTCAGGAGGCTCGAATATATCCTTTAAGCGCGCCACGTAGTCATCGTGCTTCAGAGCTTCGGAAACCAACTACATAATGGAAAGACTGAGCTTGTTGTACGCTTCTTGTTGGGCAGTGTAGGAATCCTGAGCACTCGAAGTAACAGAACAGTGGTTGGCATCCCAGTCTTTTTTCATCACTTCTCGCACCTGCGCGGCGCATTCTTCATATCCATCCAAGTGACCGACCTGGCGCGCGGCAATAGTGAGCGACGCCACCGTCTGATCCAACTCAGTCGAGTTAAGGACAACATTAGCAACCTACACAAGCAGTAGAATGGTTAGACAAGTAACAGAGCAACATTAGGATGAGGGACACAAACAAGTAACTTACATAAGGAATTCCATAATCCTTCAACCATTCTGAAGCATTGACCAAGGGCTCGACAGTAGGACACAAACAAGTAACTTACATAAGGAATTCCATAATCCTTCAACCATTCTGAAGCATTGACCAAGGGCTCGACAGTAGCTTGGGTCTCAGCATAGTTTTCCTGAGCTACATTCAGCGTAGCCTGTGAAACTTGGCAAGCTTCCTCAGCCGCATCGGCCCTTGCTTTCTAACAGCTTCACTCTCCTTTGACTCGCGCAGCAAACGCGTGAGCTCAGCTAGCTCGGCATCCCTACCAGCCAAGTCTCTATCACGAGAGACGACTTGTTCTTTCAACTCTTCCTGGGAAGTAATAAAAGTTCTAAGTTTCTCAAAGTCCTCATGCAATTGAATAGATTCAAGATGAGTACGAACCTGCTCTTTCTCTGCCCGCTCGCGCTAACCTTCGCATCTGCCAGTTGGGTTTCAAGATCATCCTTATTTTTCTCCAACTCTTCATTCCGAGAGGTGAGCTCCGCTACAGTCTTGGATGACTTTTCAACCTGCGCTTTCAGGTTGTTGATTTTGTTACGCACAACATACATTTTCTGATTATCGCGATCACATGCCTCTTTCCAATCCTTGCCTCCTTCGCAAGGGTATCCTCGCTAGCCTGCAACTTCTTTTTCCAACCCAACAAGCGCCATTCCTCACTCTTCTTCCTTTGCTTAAACCTTGCTTGCTCAGCAACCAGCTCCTCTTTGGCTTTTTCGAACTTTTCAGCATCAAGAGACAAACGCTTACGATAAGCTTCGAAATCAGCCCGTTCACGGTACATCGAGCGCCATTCCCGCATGATTTGGTACCCAGTAGATGAATGGTTGGATGCGCAATGACGTGCGACTGATAAAGGCGCTCGAGTTGCCTTTGTTTCTAAAAGCTAACTTCAGCAGGAGGGAAATTACCTCTGACTCTCTGAGCCACTCGCGACATTCAGGAAATTTGGAAAGTGTATCCCCCTGCTTTAACTTCCACACCGGAGCATGAATATCTTGGGCGCGAGCTTGATCATAGGATCGATAGTAAATATCGCCCAGGGTATCCTCAGGGCGGATGGGTGAGGGTTCTTTGTGTCTAGCCTCAAAAAGAGTCGCATCTTCCCCACCCGCACCAGTTTCAAGAACAGTTTGGGGTCGTTTCCCCCCATCTAATGTCACTTTACCGGCACCTTCCCCACCTACATCGGCACCAGATATAATTTGGGGCCCCGCCCTCTTAACACCTTTATCAGGTTGTTTAGCAGCTTTCTCAACCGTCTTCTCAACAGGGTTTTCAACCTCAATATTTTTCTTCGGATTTTCAGCCTCTACCGGCCCCTTCGGCTGCACAGATGCGCCATTAGACTTCCCAACGAAACTCGCGGTCACCAAAGCCTCAATAACCTTTTCTTGCACCACCTCAAAAACACCTTCCGCTTGTTGCGACGAACCAACAGGCGGTGGCGGAGGTACCTGAGTGGCAAATTTGGAATGGATGATGCAAAACTTGGGGTGCGCCTTTTTCGGTTCTATGCAAGACACACAAGGGTAAGGAAACATACTCACAAAATACGAATTAAACTCTTAATAAAAAAAAGATACCTGGTGAAAAGGTTAACATCAAAGATCCAATATTAACCTTCTTCGCAATCACGGCTTACTAAAAGCCACCTTCTTGGGGGAGGGACCACCTTTCTCCTCGGATCGCTCTCTCTAGATACCTTCCTCTTCACTGGCTCAGGCCCTAGCTCTTGTACACCCACATCAAGCGGACCAGACGAAGGGGTTGTGCCTGACAGCTGTTCTTTGGAGCTAGCGCTTCTGGCGCTCTTAGCCCCCGCTTTATCGCCAGCCTTGCCTGCAGACCCCAATCCCTCAAGAGAGTCAGCGACGATAATATAATCATCCAAGTTACGTTGACAAGAACGAGTAGTACCTTGGCGCGAAGCCGCAGCAGACGCAGCCGCAGTAGTAAAGAGACAAAAAATTTATAAATCAAACAAAGAATTTTACATTGATAGACTATTGAGTAATAACATGAGATGATATTTGAGTCTACTAATAAAGAGAAAAAAATTAATGGTTAATTCTACATTGATAGACAATTGAGTAATAACTTGAGAGTCGTGAGTATACACACATATATATATAAATGAAACAAAGAAATATATAAATCAAACAAAGAAGTTTTTTTTTACAAATTTAAATGTATAAAAATTATAGCCTAGTGATATCAAGGTGTGTACATAGTAGTGTCTCCCTCTAATGAGTTTGAGGGTTTGAGTCTCATGGTAGATATTGACGTAGTTATAGATGTAGAACAATCACCTTATAAGATATTAGAATATAGATTATTGAAATGTGTATTCGAGAACAAAGTTCATCACCACACAACATAGCATGAGTTATGCTAACTGTACCCTTTATATGTTGAAAACATTATTCTATAGATAACATTATTCTATAGGTAGAAATAGAGAGATTACATGACTAATTGAGTAAGAGGGAAAATGAAAACATTTAGCAAAAACAGTAAAAAAACACGTATAACACAATCCTTAGGCTATGGGGTATAGAGATGGTAGTTTGGGTCATGGATTACCACACGTGACATTGATTTCGTGGTACAACGCCCCTCCCTTTTCCACCATGGTTCGTGTGGATATTTCCACGGAGACCGCGGGCCACTTCGTTGATTTTGATGAATGAAAAAAATATATTAAAAAATAGAATGTGGATAGTGGTTTTGGTCATGACCATACCATATAGGTTATGGATAAGGGTAAAGAAACGTAGTGCCTATGTAAAGGACGATGATGATAAAAAAATATCACCACACCATGTAGCCTAAGGGGGTAGGGCGCTCCACTAGTGATGGAATTCTATCACTCACAATATCCAATCACCATACGCCACACCATCGAGCCAAATTCCATCACTAGTGACGGATTTTAGTGGAAATGTCCATCACTAGTGATGTGACAACCAGTACTTTCTGATTCTTAATTACGTGATTAACAAACGTTTAAGGCGCTAATTAATAGTGTTTAAAGCATGTATTAACGTAATTAGGCCTTACAAAGGCCTAGGAGCGCCTATCTAACTTTATAGTGCGCGTATGGTGATTTTCAGGAAAGCTACTGAACGATAAACGTTAACGAACTGTCACCGGACAAAATACTGACTAAGCCGACAACTACGAATTGTATAAATATATTTATGCACGCATTTGGTTTTGCGAATTTACGGTGCTTCGAATGGCACCAAACGCTTACGTGTATGAAAAACGTGACTGCATGAACGCACCGACAATGAAACGGAGGCATCAGACATGTGAATAGCCTTCAAAACTAAAACATTATGCCAAATTTAGCTTTGTAATCAAATTTTAATATACGCAGTCGAAATCGGATCGAAAAACGGATTAGAAACGATGAACAGAGCATTTTACGCGTTTTAACGCAACCGACAAAATACGCGTCAAATAACGATTTCCGACGTAATTTTGAGTATTATTCGACTTAAATTATATTTACGACAATCTTTGAACCTCGGGGGCAAAACGGGCTTCAAAAAATGTTATCGGGCCACTAAATACACTAGTAACGGGCTTGTGGGCCCTGGGCCCAAGCCCACTTGGAAACCTAAGTATATAAACCAATTTATAAGAAATTTCCCTCATTTTCATCAAACCCTAACACACACAAACATACCTGCTCTCTCTCCCTCTCACGATTTCCGGAGGCCGGAGCCGCGGCGGCGGCACGGTGGCGCCATCGCCGGCGACGGATCTCCGGCTCCGGCGACGCTCTTCCGGCGCGTACCCCCCCCTAAAATGAGCATTCTGAACACGATTATGTACCCATTTTCTGATTCTAGCAACAGAAACAGCGATTTCGAGCACCGGCAGCCGCACATTGAGGGTTTTCTCTCCGGTAAGTTTCACAAACTCTCCTTCATCTTCTCCTACTCCTAGATCTGATTATTTCCGGCCAGTTGGTCGGTGTTTCAGGTGGGGATGGCCTGGAATTGAGACGGCGGCAACAGGGGTGGTTGAGGGTGTGGAGACGGCGGTGGGTGGCGGAACGAGTCACAGGCGGCAGCTTTAAGCCGGCCGACGACGGCAGAAGTGGGGGGGTTGAGCGGTTCCAGTTTTGTTTTTGTTTCGGGTTGAGTTGTGGTGACTGACGACGACCGGGAAAGAACAGAACCGTCGGGCGGTGGCCGACGACGGTTGTAGCAGGACCGATGGTAGTGGGGGTGGTTACAGTGTGGTGGGGTCAAGTTTTGGTTCAAGTTTGAGTTCCAGTTCAGCATATTCGGGTCTCGGGACAACTCAGTTCGACTCGGTAAAACCGAGTCAACTCAGTCAACGCTAGTCAAACATCGTTTGCGGTTCAGTTTTAGTTCGTGTTCGGGTCGGGTAGTTCGGTCAACATAGATCTCTACGGTCAAACCCGGTCAACTGTTGGGTCAAACTCAATCAACGCAAGACCCGGTAAAGATTTAAACGACGCGAATATTATTTATATGGTTTTATAAAAAAATTTACTATCTAACGCGAACGAACTCGAATCAACACGACTAGTAAACGACAAACATTATTTAATCTCGTGAAATTTTTGCGTATATTTAAATCGTGTATAGATAAAATCAACCGGACATTGCAATATAATAAAACTAGTGAGTAAATATCTATATATACTAGACTTGTCCGCAACAAACGTCGATATTCAGTCAATAGATAAAGTAATATATGGAATTGATTGTTGATTGAAATATATCGACAATAGATATTGTCAGGATCGACCAAAAACAAAGGAAACTTTGCTCGATTTTTGCAAAAATCTTCAAATATTCAATGTGTTTTTCGTTAACAAACAAGTTTATAACCCCTCAAACTAACGGGATTACTAAGTGTAGGAATTCGGAAATTAGATTTCATCGGTAAGTTGAATAACTCAAATACTTTTATAAACTAAATATAGTGTTTATATTCATTTTGATCGTCGAGATTCCGAACGCATCTATAAAATAAATTTAGTGCTTATATTTATTCCGAACACCGAGAATTTTTGAGTGCTTTTATAAGATAAATATAATGTGTATATTTATTTCAAACGTCGGAATTCTGAAATTATATTTCAAAAGTTTAGTATTCGAAAAACATATAAAATAAATATAATTATTTATGTCCATTTCAAGCGTCGAGATTTCGAATACTAATCCGAATATTTATTTCACACATCGACGTCGGACACTTTTACTTAAGTAAATATAATGGTTTATATTTATTTTGAACGTCGACGATTTGGATATTTTATAAAATAAATGTAATTAGTTATATTTATTTCAAACGTCCACACCAAGTACGTTACTTTACCGTAGGATTATAACAAGCATACGGTTAAATAATTATTTTGTTAATTATAAACGAAACGCGAGATTATTATTTCGGCTACCCGAAATCTATATACATATACATTCAAGCTCACATACGTATAAATATATGTGTACATCTACGAAAAGCTATAACGAGTCGTATTATTATTCAGCACGTACACGTACTCCTATTCTCGACAACTAACGTGATTTCATGAATATATTTATATTTATATATATAAGTATATATATTATAATCCACTCGAAAAGTAAGTTGTTTTCACGACTTAGTAGCATCCAGACTACAAATGGAATCAAATAACCATAGATTAGTTAACACCCTTTTAAGGATCGTTGGTTAACGATTCGGTAGAGCTCGGACACGTAGTTTAACTACGTTGTCTTATTAGAAACTTATAAGCTTGATTCCTTGATAGGAATGCTATAGTTGCATGCTAGCAGATTCACGTTCTTGGAATGACATTACGGAATCACATTAAGCTAGCTTTGCACAAGGATATCAAGGTGAGTTCACAACCCCCATTTTTTACCGTTTTACATTTTTATAAATGTTTTCGGGGGTGAAAAGACATGCAAGTTTTACGAAAACATTCAATATTTCGAGAAACGCAAATTATATATTCCTAAACCATATTACAAATGTATTCCGGATAACACCAATGGTTTATGAAAAGTTAATGCCAAATATGTCGGTTTATACAAAAACATATGCGTTTTCGAAACATGCATGAGTTCTATGATTAGGGGCTAGGCCCCACTTTTATTATCCACACGGATAACAAGATAACATGGGCTAGGCCTAGTAAAATGGATAACAAGATAACATGTGCTAGGCCCAATGACACAAATGACATGATAACATGGGCTAGGCCCAATAACACAGATTATGACAACGGGTATGTAGCTACGGGATTAGATGATAACAGATCAATATGCGAAAGTAGGATGATGACAATAGTAATCATTAATCACTTAGTGACCAAGGTGTAAAACGTGTAGATCTATTGAGCTTGAGACACGCTCCCCTCCTAGTTGTTAACCATGGAGGGCTTTTGTGAGCCCTATTGATGACAAAGTTGTCTCGGTTTGGTTATTTACTTATGGCACATAGGTCAGTGTATTGGCTACAAACTGATGATCCTTAGATTCTATAGGCATCCTACATACTATGATTTCAATACCGGTTTACAAATATAACAGAAAACATTTCAAATTCCGGTTTATAGATACAACAGAAAACATTTTGTTACCGGTTTACAAACACAACGGTTACATGCATCGGTTTACAAACATGACAGAAAACATTTCGATACTGATATACAAATATGACATATCAAACGTTTGGGATACTATGATCTCACAAACCGGATTTCAAATGCATGATTTTCAAATGCATGGTTTTTCAAATGTTTTAAGATTCATTTGAAACAAAACAAATAAACTATGCACTCGCCAACATTATATTGATTTTTTCGCATGTTCCTTTCTTAGGTTTCAAAAGTCAAACTAAGGCACGGTTGGAATAGGAGAACCCTTTGGGACTCGAGAACTTAGCGGGCGTTCAACTTTCTATAAGTCTTAGCTTAAACACTTACTTCCGCTGTGCAACGAAGATACCAGTCAGATCACGCCCGGCTCTGATGTAATCGATTCAACATGGTGTGACAAGTGATGGGTTATTTTTATTTTTAAATTATATATTAACAATAAAACAATAAAGTTACAAATTATAAATTTCATTTAAATAAAAAACAATATTTCTAGACATACAACTTAAAAATAAACATATAAAAATAAAATGATACATAAACAAAACCTACTCTTCATCGGAATTCGGAAATTCCAAACCTAAAGTACCTATAAGTTCAATAAATCATATCTCGAAAGTGAAGTTCTTCATTGCGCAAGTCTTGTTGGACATTTTCTAGAACGGGAGCTTGTGTGGGAGGATCCAGCACCCAATCTGGAGATATTGCACGTCCATCTTCTTTAATTAGCATATTGTGCAATATGATACATGCATATACTATGCTATAGATTGTTTTTTTATTCATCGCACGTACCGTCGACTTAGTATCCCCCATCTACCCTTTAAAGCACCAAAAGCCCTCTCAACATCTTTTCTTGCCGATTCTTGCACCTTCTTGAAGTTCTTTTCTTTAACCTCAACAGGAAATGAAGGAGCTTTCACAAAAACAGACCATGATGGGTAGATACCATCCACACGAAGAAATCCTCGTCTGTAATATCTTCTGTTAACCATAAACGGACAGAAAGGTGCAGAACCATCTGTTATGCTTTGAAAAACGGCGATGTGTACAAACATTGATGTCGGTTTTTGAACCAGGAACACCAAAATACGAATGCCAAATCCATAAATCATTCGACGCCACCGCTTCAAGTATGATGGTTGGTCTTTTGAGGTCACCCATAACATACGCCTCTCGTAACTCTTTGGATAATTTCTCCATTCGATATGTGTACAATCGATGCTACCGAGCATACCTAGAAAATGCCATCTAGTCTCAGGCGTCGGCGTAAATACGTGCGATGTCGTGTCGGTTTACGTAGAAACTCTTTGGCATACAATTTAATGATCGCGTTACAAAAGAATTGCAACATTCACGCGAAGTTCTGTCTGACATTGCTAGGTATTCATCAAATTGATCTGGAGGGTTACCTGTCGCTAGTTGGCGAATGGCGGACCTGCATTTTTGTATCGGGTGAAACTTCGTTTGCCCTTCCCGTCGTAACATTCTTGAAACCATTGTTCGTTTGCTTCGATATCTCCTACAATTTTTAAAAATAAATCTTTTGGTAAACGAAACCGATCCCTAAACATTTCTGCATTATAGACCAGATTCTCCATAAAATAATCCTTCATTAACACTTTGTTGGCATGTATACGATCACGATCAACCACTTACTTCTTTGGACGGCTAGAATCTTCAAGTACGTTATACACCTTCTCGAAAAATTCAAGCGTGTCATTGTCGGAAGATGTATCGCTATGGTGTCCGCCGGAAACAAATCCGTAGGAGATTCCATTTTAAAAATTAGAAGATAGAGAGTAGAGATGTTTGTTTGTGGGTTAAAAGATTGTATTTTTTTATGGGTTGAAGAATGTAGAATGTGTATATATATATAGTTAGATAGTCTATTTTTATAAAAGAAAATTAAAACAAACGGTCAACAAGTGCAACGGCTACAAAACGTTCAAATTTCAGAATAAACCACGCGTGATAGTGGCCACGCGTTGTCATGTTGACGCGTGATGGTGGTGACCGGCGGCGGTGTATAACGCGTCACCAACGTTGCCGAAGTTTGATAACGGAGCGCCCCGTCTAGACTTATAACATGTATCGGTGGTTTGTATAAACTTTCAGTGTCTTATGACACTAGAAGTGATAATGCTTTTATTCATAAAAATGCTAACATAATGGGAGGTGAGACCGGCTCTACAAACATATTAGTTGTTCGATGTACTTTTAGAATACTAAAGTTAAAGTTTAATGGTTTTGTTAATAAACATATAATCATAATCATTAATGAAACCAAAAATTAGATTCATCTTAATCCACACATATAAAAATATAAATCAAAATAAATAAAAATGTTATAAAAAACAAAAGGCATTTAATTCTTTTTCTTCTTCCATTCCCTCCTTATATCTCCCCTTCTCCAACCACTAATCTGGCATTACCTCAAAAACACACACAATGAGACCCAGTAGTTCAGTACTACTCATATGTCTCACACTCGCAGCACTCACACTCACTAAGTCAACTCAGCCACCGTTCGCCTGCGACTTGTCCAAACCCACCACCAAATCATACCCATTTTGCAAACTCACTCTCCCCATCTCCGCCCGAGTCAAAGACCTGGTCTCACGCCTGACACTCGACGAGAAGATCTCGCAACTCGTCAACACTGCGCCGGCGATTCCCCGACTCGGTATCCCGGCGTACGAGTGGTGGTCGGAGGCTTTGCACGGCGTTTCTAACTCCGGTGTCGGTATTTTCTTCAATGGAACTATTAAGTCGGCTACTAGTTTTCCACAAGTTATTCTTACTGCAGCTTCCTTTGATGCTGGACTGTGGTATCGAATCGGTCAGGTGAGCTGAGTTGATTCACTACTCGTTTTAATACTACATTTTTTATATGTTTTCTTTTTTAGTTATTTCTCAATGATTAAATTTAATAAATACTCAATTCACGTATTTGGTTCCTAAATAATGGCTGCACATTTTTTGTTTCAAAGTAATTTGCTTTTTAGACATATTACGGTATTCATATAGATATGGATAAACAATACATATTTATGTTCACTTGTTCTTATTCGATTCAAAACAAATTTTATATAAATAATAGTAAGAATCATATAAGTCATGTGTCCTAAATGCAAAATGCAGATACATGTTTAGCTTAGTTGTGTAAACGACCCGGACCCGACTCGTTACCTTGTATAAATATAGTAAGACTTTGAGCTTATTTATATAGCTCGACTCGTTAGAACTTTTTTCAAACTTGAGCTCGTTTATTATTTTAATATATATATATTATATATATATATATATATATTATATATATATATAATATATATATATATATATATATTCAATTTTAGTTACTTTTTATATATGTTTATTATATGAAATTTTGTATAACATAGTATATGCTATTTAGTTAAATTTGGAGTAAATTACATTTTGAGTCCCTTTGTTTTAATGGTTTTAATCACTTGAGTTCAAAATTAAAAAGTTTAACGTTCCGAGTCCCTAACCGTTCAAATTTTTAGATTCAAGTTATTAAAACCACTAAAACACGATGATTCAAAAAGTGATTTATTCTTAAGTTTGTGATCATTTATTCATTCTGTATATAATAATGACTATTATATAAATATATATCATAGTATATGTTATTTTCATCGTTTACTAATGTTGCATATAATAATAGTCATTATATAAATATATATCAAATAAAAATTACATAACCATCATTAGTGCTCTAGTGGTGGCCACGCGTATTTAAGTTCCACATATGATGGGTCCAGGTGAGTTTTCCCCTCAAGGTCTCAGGTTTGAGTCTTGATGATAGAGGTTTCGCATTGAGGAGTTTAAATTGAGGATTTATTGTGCGAGGGGGCTCTCTAGCGCGGACCAGATTAAGACAACGTATGTTAGACCTCCCGACATTCGCGAATAAATTCACACCTTTCCAAAAAAAACATAAATAATAGGCTTACGAGCTCGATAAGTGAAGCTTAGGCTCGTTATTTAAACAAGCTCGAGTTCGAGCTCTCTGGATCGAGCTTGTTTAGAGTTTTTAGCGAGTCTATTTAACTGCATTATCTATTTTTTATCTGCTTAATTATATCTGATCACAATTTACGTATAAGTGATGTCAGTGTGTGTATATGTTATGTATTTGTTATAAAATAAAACAATATCTAAACATGTTTAAATGTTAATTTATACTATTTATTACAGGCAATTGGATTGGAGACAAGGGCAATATATAATGAAGGGCAAGCTCATGGGATGACATTTTGGGCCCCAAACATAAATGTGTTTAGGGACCCTAGGTGGGGTAGAGGTCAAGAGACACCTGGCGAAGACCCATTGGTTAATGGCAAATATGCAATTTCTTATGTTAGAGGGATGCAAGGTGACACTTTTCAAGGTGGAGGGCTTAAAGATGGACATTTGCAAGCTTCTGCTTGTTGCAAACATTTCACCGCATATGATTTGGATCATTGGAAAGGAGTTAATAGATATGGTTTTGATGCTAAGGTTAGTTTATTTTCACTTCACCCCTTATAGTTTTGATTGTGTGCTTTTTTATAACCATCGGATTTCAGTACACTTATAATGATGTTATTATGGAAGTACTATGTGTAAAAGTGTTCACGATCCGGTTAAGTCGAGTTTGATGAAAATTTTGGGTCAAATCACAATTACGGTTTTGAAAAACAGCAAATCTAATCACCTGGGTTGGTTTCGGTTATTTTAATGGTTTGTCGGGTTATGAATTGACATTTTTAATTTTATTAAAAAAATTTGAAGTAATAAATTTGATTTTTTGTTTTAATGCATATACATATAGCATACTGAAAACAAATTAGTAATAGTTAAACAATCTATCCGGTTTACAAGGTAATTTAAGTTTCAAGCAATGGTCTGACGGTTAAACCTAAATATCAAACCAATCAGGAATAACCGATCCGGGCTTATTTTACTTTGGTTTCTAACGGTATTTATAAACCGTATTAACTAATTAAGACATGTTAAAGAATATTTTAAATCAAAGATTAAATAAATCTTATTTTTGAGAAAGGATTATTTTTCTTGAGATGTGTGATTGAAATATAAAAATAATTTATACTTTTCTGCAATACAAATATAAAAAAAATGATGCTTGGTGCCGGATTTTGTACATTTGCAATTTGAGTGGGTTGTTTCTTTTTGTTTTTTTGAGTCTTTTAAGTTATATATTATTTTAAATTATATTATAAAGAAAGAAAAACAAACTTTGACTACCCATTTTGTATGGCTGAATAAAAACAATTATGGCCCACAACCCATGAGCCACGACTATAATTAGATACTTTTATATAAAATAGCATTATCAAGATCTTTACAAAGTGTGTACATATTATATTATATATATATTAAACCAATCACATTAGCTACAATCAAGTTTTATTTTTTATGTTTTAAACACTAAACTTCAACTTTTATTAAAGAGAAGTAAAAGCTACAATATACTTTTTTTATTTTTGTTTTTTACACTAATGTTTTTTTCTACTTTCTACTTTAACCCACATATATTTTCGTATGAAGAAATCTTACATTTACAAGTCATATCTTTTATGATATATTGAAATTTTCATGAGCTTAATATTAATTTGAATTAATTAATAATCTTTTTAATTGTCTCTATATCGGTGCTGGTATTCATAACATTTACGTATTTAATCAATTTAAATTTATTTAATTTGATTTTTTAATAGTTTGTGTTCATTAACTTTTCCTTTTCAAAATAGAGTATTTTTTGTATCTTAATTTATGCGAGTGCCGCTACTATGACCAACCAATTCCAACCGAGCAACATTGGTACCGATATTGGTATTACTGAACCAGTATTGATATTTGTTATTATGGTTTTTGATCGATGTAAAATACATATGAATATCGTTTTGGGCATATCGAGTTTTTTTAAAGGGGTTTTCTTTTTAGTTGTTATAATAAGTGCCGGTACCGTAAACGCAGCGTAGCGCGGGGTATTCCACTAGTTATTATTATATATATTAAATAACATCATGGAAACTACGATACACTTTTTTACTTTTATGTTTTTTACCACAAGTCTTTATTAGTTTCATAATTTACCCATTAAGTGCTTTTTGTTTTGTTTTTATATTTTGACCACAAAGGTTTTAGTTCTTACACTTTTAGCGGCTAAATTTTTTTTTCTTTCTTCCTTTTTAAAGTTTAAAATTAGCTCTATACATTATAATAAATTACGTCTTTAACCCAATAGTTTTATAGTTTTATTTTTCTTTTATAGCTTTTATTCGTTAGTTTATTTTTACAAAAACTAAATACGTGATATAACTTTTTTTTGGAAACGGCTCAACACCACGTCACCACCACCGTTTTTTCGTTCGTTTGTTCGGGTTGCAACACCACGTCATAGATACCATGTCACAATTTTTTCTTCCATTTGTTACATTTAATTTGAACTTTAGTTTTTTACGCATTTATATTTTGCATCTTCATATCGATCTTTATCGTTTAGCTCGTACGCGAATTCTCCGTCGCAACGCGCGGTAGGGAAATCCTAGTATTGTTTGAATTTGTTTATATTATTCATATTCATATTAATAATAATTCTCTTTAGAATAAGATACTATTCATCAAGTCAAATTTGTAATTTGTAATATAAAAATATAATATAATATAATATAATATATATAATATACCCTTGTTCAAACAAAGGGTTCTCTCTAAGGTTTGGAATTCATTAGCTAGAGGTACCCCTATAATATAATATAATATAATATATATATATATGTGTATATATATATAATATATTATAATAAACCAACACATTAGCTACAATTAATTTTTTTACTTTTTTTTACCACAAACTTTTATGTTTTTGAATTTGACCATAAAATTCTCTTAGCTATGCCTATTTCTTTTGTCTTTAGTTAGTTAAGGTTATCATTCTGAATTTTTAATGAATTTTGTGTTACGTGAGTTATTTTTAACTACGTTTCGACGTGAATTTTCGTAACGTTGTAACCAACCGGTTGTTATAAATTTGTGTTTTTTTTACGTTTTTTCGGTTTTGATCAGGCCCCTGCAATGCAGTGGGATAGCACCAATGATGTTTTGTGGTTTTCACCATCAAACTTTGTTTCGTGTTGAAGGGGCTTTCTCTTTCCTCTGAAGTTTCAAAGTTGACCCCATCCCGACTTCTAAAAAGTTTGTAGAATATTTCTTTGATACTAAGTTCGAGTTCACCTTTTACTTTACGCAAGTCATCTAAATTTTATGGATTTTTACGTTTTTCCTAGGTTTTGGTCTAGCCGCTGCAACGCAACAGCATCAATTCTAATTATAATATAATATAATATGTGAAAACAGGTGACAAAGCAAGATCTTGCTGACACATATCAACCACCCTTCCAAAGTTGCATACAACATGCGCAAGCTAGCGGAATCATGTGCGCCTACAATCGTGTCAATGGAGTCCCAAATTGTGCGGATCATAATCTTTTATCCAACATTGCTCGAAAACAATGGGGTTTTCAAGGGTACGTACCATTCTAAACAAAAAGAATCATTAGAAACCATACAAATCATTTTTGATTCTAAATGTTCAATGGTTATCATATAAATAAACTCATCACTATTTACAAATATAAAAACTAAAACTAAAATATTTTCATAGAAAAGTTACTTATTTGCTCATTATTGTTAATTAGTGCTATTATATTTGGCTGAATATTTTGACTTTGTTCAGGTACATCACTTCAGACTGTGATGCAGTATCCATCATATATGATGTTCAGAAATATGCCAAAACACCAGAAGATGCAGTTGCAGAAGTGCTTAAAGCAGGTATCTATGTCGTTTTACAACTTTTCATTAAATAGAATTGTTTGCATTTTATTCATTTATTATAAAGTAATTTAAAAGAAAAAAGATAATAAAACAAAAAAAAATTACAAGTTGTCACCCGAGTATTATATATAATATGGTAAATTGACAAACTGTACAACTTTGGTACATTTAAAGAAGATAACGATTTTGTCATATTAAACACATTCAACATATGTGTCATGTTTGATTAAAAATTACATTGGAATTTAGTCCCTTTATTATTCAATTTACTTGCAGATTTAGTCTAATAAAAAGATGCAAAAATGATCGTTAGAGTTTAATAGTTGAAGGAGGCACATGCTAAATCATGTTTTACAAGGGAGTGAGGTGTCTCATACTATAACACAGTAGACCTAGTTTATTGCTTTCTTCAACACTATTTCTTATTTCCCATTTCTATAATAATAATAATAATAATAATAATAAATAATAATAATAATAATAATAATAATAATATTGCATGATTTAATATAATATATTACTACATATCTCAAGATTTATTCTCACTTGGTGTTTTATTCATATCTCAATGAATTATAAGCTTCTATTATATTATATAATATGAGTAAAGTTCAAGTACAAATAAACTTAACATACAAAACATATAAATTGAAGGAAAAGACAAAAAAACGCGGGTAGCATTTTCGTAAATATTTGGTCGTAGGTAATTATCAAATTACTTTACAGGATCATTTGTAGAGTGATTTTGGTCTTGTAGAGTAATTTTATAAAATGTTCTTATAGAGTAATTTTGATCTTGTAGAGTAATTTTGATCAAAATAAACCTAACCCCCCACCCCTCCCCCCCCCAAAAAAAAAAAAAAAAACTAAAAAAACCTAAACACCCCCCCCCCCCCCAAAGCTAAAAATTAAACTATGAAGCTAAACCCCATAACTAAATGCTAACAAAATTACTCTACAGGGTCATTTTATAAAATTACTCTACAAGAAAATTTACAAAATTACTCTACAATAGATCAAAATTACTCTACAAGAACATTTTACAAAATTACTCTACAAGACCAAAATTACTCTACAAATGATCCTGTAGAGTAATTTTGAAGACCAAATATTTACGAAAATGTCACCGCATGTTTTTGGCTTTTCCTTCAGTTTTTACGTTTTGTATGTTAATTTTATTTGTATTTGATCTTTAGTCTATATAATATTACTAGTATATAGTATACTGGGTGGGGTTCGGCTACAAAGGTCATTTTTACTATAAAACACCACAATTTCAGTCATAAAACACGCTTAAAACCCACAAATAACAGAGTGAAGAACACAAACACAATATCTAAACCCTAACAGTCTATAAAAACTTCAAACACACCATCGTAGAACTATGAATGTAAAACACAACATGACAATTAACATAAAGCACATTAATGTTAGTCATTCGATAATCAAAGCCTTATCATCCAAAACACAACACAAAACCAACAAATATGGCTGTTTTAGTAATCTTCACTTTTATTTGTGGGTTTTGAGTGTGTTTTATGGTTGACATCATGGTTTTTATAAGTTTTTACACTTTATAGGAAAAAAGGGCTTTGTAGCCAACTCTCATCCTATCCCATCCTATAAACGTGATATCGAATTCTGCGTGTTTTTTATTATATATTATTATTATAGAACTAAACACGTATCAGATTTGTTCTGGTGTAAGTTTTACTTTCGAACTTCCACTAAAGATGAGACGAACATATAAGAACACGTGTATAAACGATCATCTTTATTTATGTCGGTGTCATCTTTTGTTGACAATTTGGACCATGATAATTGTTTATGTCGGGTCCTCCACTATAGCATAGTGGTTGTTTCTATTTCGGTGAAGGTTTGGTCTGAGGTTTTACTAGGTTCAAGTCCAAGGGGGGCGCAGTTTTACCTATTCCACTGGGTTTCTACACATCAGGGGTGTGCTATGCTTTCTAGCGGTGGTCGGAGTAGTCACAGCCTTTTACACGTGAAAAACAGTTAGCCGTTAAAAAAAAAATTGTTTGGTCCACCTATTGCGCATGACAAGACAACATGACATTTGGTCCATACACATAACCCTTAAAATAATTTCTCTATTTATGGTTTTAGGCTATTTTAAAAATATTGTTATCTCTTCTTTTCTTTTTATGTAATAGAATTGAATTCATTTAATCATTTTACCCTTTACGAACCCAATTCTACCCGAACCAAAAGGAACTCCGTTTCCCAAATGTAGACTTGCAAAATATGCTACTTGTATCAAGCCTCTTTCGTTTTTACTCGGGGAGTTAAAAGTCGAGCTAATCCAAACTTTCAAGGCTCGAGCTCGAATTGTTTTCGAGCTCTATATCTAAAGCTCGAAATTGATGGTTTAATAATTTTTAACCGTTCGAACTTGGCTAGTTTATCATTTATTAAATATTTAATTGTTTCATTTATATATACATATATAATTATTTATATATATATTTATAATTATAACTTTGTATGTATATAATAAAATGGCTTATAAATATTATTTGGTATTATTCATGCCTGTATCAGCTGGACCGAACTGCCTCACGACTTTTGAACCCAACTCACGTACCACTTTAATGGGTTGGGCTAGTTTTTTATCACAAATTTATATATAATAATATTTATCATATAAAATTTAAAATATTATATTTATATAAATAATAGTCTCGTTTAACACGGGAGCCAAGTTAAGCTCGGTATGTGAAGCTCTTGATCGTGCTCGCTTATCAAGTAAACTCTAACTTAGGCTCATGCTCATTTTAAGCTTTTGGAAAACCATTTCGAGTATCTCATGAACGGTGTTTACTCCCCTAGTTATAATATTTTAACCCAGTTTCTTGTTTTGTAAAAAATAACAGGCATGGATGTCAACTGTGGTACCTACTTGAAGAACCACACAAAATCAGCAGTCCAAAAGAAGAAACTCCTAATATCAGACATAGACCGAGCCCTTACCAACCTTTTCACCATAAGAATGAGACTCGGCTTGTTCAACGCGAACCCAAGTTCACTCCCATACGGCTCCATCGGTCCGAACCAAGTCTGCTCCAAAGCGCACCAGGACCTAGCCCTCGAGGCTGCACGAAGCGGCATTGTCCTTCTAAAGAACTCTGCTAAGCTCCTCCCATTGAAAAAAACCGTCTCCTCACTAGCCGTTATAGGCCCGACTGCCAACTCAACACGTATCCTTGTCGGGAACTATGCGGGCCCACCTTGCAAATCTATTGAACCACTCAAAGCCCTTCAAAGTTATGTGAAAAACACACAGTATCACCAAGGGTGTAACTTTGTTGGTTGCACATCTGCTTTTATTAACGAGGCGGTTCAGGTAGCCAAGAACGCGGAATATGTGGTCTTGTTTATGGGGTTGAATCTAGGGGTGGAAAGGGAGGATTTTGATCGTGAGAATTTGACGCTTCCTGGTCAGCAACAAGCTTTGATCACTGTGGTTGCTAAAGCTGCCAAGAAACCGGTTGTTTTGGTCATGATTTGTGGTGGTCCGGTGGATATTTCGTTTGCTAAACGTGACCCAAATATCGGTGGGATCTTGTGGGGTGGTTATCCGGGTGAATCGGGTGGCATTGCACTAGCGGAAACAATCTTTGGTGATCATAATCCTGGTAAAAATTAATATCGTATCAAAAAAACCAATATGCTTTCTTATTTTTAGGAAAAAAATCACTCAATCTAATTTTGGTACTTTCAAATCTTATTATTATAGCAATGACTTTAAGATGGTCGAATTATTATTATTATTATTATTATTATTATTATTATTATTATTATTATTATTATTATTATTATTATTATTATTATTATTATTGTTATTATTGTTATTATTGTTATATTGTTATTATTGTTATTATTGTTATTATTGTTATTATTGTTATTATTGTATTATATTATTATTATTATTATTATTATTATTTTTTTTTTTTTTAAAAATTAGAGTTACAGTTTATTATTATTATTATTATTATTATTATTATTATTATTATTATTATTATTATTATTATTATTGTATTATTGTTATTATTGTTATTATTGTTATTATTATTATTATTATTATTTTCTTTTTTTTTTTTTGAAAATTAAGAGTTAACAAGTTTTCAAAAGTTAATGCATTTTAGACAATGTTAGGGATAAGATGTATAAATTAGTTGAAGGACTTTTACATTGTATTTTTTACAAGTTGATCAACTTTAATCTACCAAAATAAACTGAAAGACTTTTTCATGAAAAATAAGAAAGTGTGTTGGTTTTACGGCTCCATCGTACACTTGTTAGCATTTTCATTTTTGTGGGCCTAACCGTCAACTTGTGTTTACAGGAGGCAAGTTACCTGTGACATGGTACCCAAAAGAATTTGTCAAGATACCAATGACAGACATGAGAATGAGACCAGACCCGTCTTCGGGCTATCCGGGCCGGACTTATAGATTCTATACGGGCCGAAAAGTTTTTCGGTTTGGATACGGGCTCAGCTACACAAAATACGCATACGAATTCGTATCCATCACACAAAACAAACTCTCTCTAACTCAACTTTCAAGCACGGGCGCCACACTTCAAAACTCGGATTCAGTTCATTATACATCTGTTACCGACACAGAAACCGACTCATGTAAAAAGGCCAAGTTTTCAGCAACTGTGGCGGTCCAGAATCACGGGGAAATGGATGGTAAACATGCGGTTTTAATGTTTGTGAAGCGAAATGATGTTGCGAATGGGAAGCCAATGAAGGAGTTGGTGGGTTTTGAGAGTGTGAAGACGAATGCCGGAGAAAGAACTGAAGTCGAATTCGTTATTAGCCCATGTGAGCATTTTAGGACCGCGAATGAAGACGGATTGATGGTGATCGAAGAGGGGACTCGTTATCTTTCTGTGGGTGATCAACAATACCCTATTTCCGTTTTACATTAAGGTTATGGAATTTAAACGGTCTTAACTAAAACTATGTTATATTAAGATCATGGTTTGCTTTCAGTGGCGGAATTAAAATCTTTTTTGGGATGTGTTGTGCCAGATAAAGAGTAAGCATGGTCACGTCGCATTTACATAATTGAAAACAAATAGATGACATCTAATCTAAACTTTAATAAAGCATTCTAACAAATATCACATAACAATTTGTTATGGTATCTAATTATAATATTAAATTTAAATTTATCTTTAACACTATTTAATTTAAATATTAATTTTAAATTCCCAAAATATAGGAATATAAATGTTAAATTAGGATGTAATATTAATTTCTTTGTTAATATTATACTATGTTGTGATGGGTGTGTGCACCTAAGATTTATCTAGAATATATGTCATTAGATCCAAATGGTCATATTTAATCTAATTAAAATTTTATAATATCATTTATTTGTATGGGATTGTTATTAGTATATAATATTAACTTAGGTTATTGTCCTGCGTAATACACGGGCTGAATCATAATTACTATGTGAAACAAAAAAATGTGTTCATAATATGGTTTAAGTATATGTAATATAAGGTAATATGCAAACCAACTACAAACAAATTTTGTAGAATGTCAATGGGTTGTATGTAAGGAAAGTAAACGTAAACAATTATTATACAGGAAAAATACGACACGTCATTAGTTTATCTAGAAGTATATATTATGTATGAAATTACATACAATAATTAAAAATGAAAAGTTACACCCATGATTCATATACTTCCAAACATTTTGTTGTATACAATATTTAATGTTTGAGTAAATTTCTGTTTTGCTCTCTGTGGTTTGGTCATTTTAATAGTTTTACCCCAATCCTTTAAAAATAACCATTTTACTCACTGATGTTAATATTTTTACCCTAATCTACTCCCCGGCTTTAACTCCGTCCATAATACCTGTTAACTCAGAGGGTAATGTGATAATTTTCTATATGAATGCAAGGTCATTTTGGTCTTTTACACAATATATATAATCATTCTCTCTCCCTTTCTTTCTCTCTCTCTCTCTCACTCTTTAGCTGAATACCCACCTTCATCATCACTTCACACCCCACCATCATCTGCCGACAACCACCTGAGCACCCCACCTTCAACATCATCTAACCGCCGGCAACTTTTGATTCAACTCTGATTCCGGCAAACAAGCGGTTCACCCCGCCATCAGTAACAACACACCATACCCCGTCAAACAAGAGGACCGAAGCAGATCTCAGCGAATCTAAGAAAATCTGAGCAAATCGAAGCTGATATAAGAAGATATGAACATATCTGAGCGGATTTAAAAGTTCTGAAAAGAATCCGACATCCACAAGCATTCGAACTTGAAAAGGGGCGAATATGGATTTGCGGTCTGTTGTATCAACAGCCAAACAAATACAAAAGTACCCTAATATTTTTCTCCTGTTCGTGTAACTTCACCACCAATTATAAAATAAATTCCTTTTATTTTGTTCTGTTCTGGTGGCAGACCCAAGAACACCCAAAACTACAAGCCTTCTCTTTTTTGGTTTGACTTGTGGAGGTCTTTATGGCCACAACAAAAATTACTTTAAAATTTTGGTTCATTTCTTTCACCTTTGATGTCAACATCAAAATATTGATGGTACAGTGGAGGAGGGGGGGAGGGGGTCTTGATAGAAATGAGTTGTTGGTAGAGGGGTGGCGTTGATTGACGACAGTAGTGGAGGGAGAGATTGTGGGGGTGGCCAGGCGGTGGTGGGTGGGGGTGTAGAAGAAAGAGAGAGATGTTGTAGAGAGAGAGTAAAGACCGTATTGTTATGTGTGCACATATTAATTATTTACATTTAAATATAAATTAGCAAAGTATCTTTATTTTATATTTGAAATTACCAAAATACCCTTTCAGTTAACATACAAGATGGATGGAGTTAAGTCTGTGGAGCAAACTGGCGATAAAACCTAAACTTCAGGGAGTAAAATGGCTATTTTTAAAGGATTGAGCCAAAACTGTTAAAACAAACAAACCACAGGGAGCAAAACGGAAGTTTACTCTTAATGTTTTATTTGTAACTCGGTCATCTTTATCTAAGATTGGTACTTTCAGTTATTGTCTACTTTTAACTCTTGATAAAGTAAGATAAAGCTGACAATATGTAAAAATTATATGTTTCAAATATAACCTTGGAAAATGATTATTCTTAACTCTTGTTTGATTATCATCGCGAAACATACAACCAATAGAATGTATTAGTGGATGTGCTGTTATTTGAAGAAATAGAATACACTCTATTAAAAGATAATGAAGTTGTATTATTGTAATTGCAAATAGACATCCTTAAAAAAAGTGATATATGTGCTACAATTAAAAATACTAACTATAAAGATGATAAAAATAGTTTAGAGTTTGTATAGTCATTATATTATTATAATATGTCATTTGTTTCAGGGTTTGTCATGAAAACTTAAAATATTACTGGTGTGGAATTGAATTCTTAATACTGATAGTAATAAAATGGAATTGAATTCTTAATATTGATAGTAATAAAATAAATATCACGAAGATAATTGTGGAGTTAATATATTGAATATTAAATATTGATTTGTGTTATAAATTTACATTCAGATAAATTCTAATATAATATTTCATTCTTTTGTTAGTTATGAATTGATTTGATATTTAAAAATTATCTATCTAATCTTCAATATTTAATAATAATTATTAATGTATGTTCGGAGGGAAAACGAAATTATTGATGCTCTCAGTGAATGACAAGTGTCATATAATGGTTTCTTTTATAATATATATATATATATATATATATATATATTAGGTTATGGTCCCGTGTGTTACACGGGTTGATTAATGAAAACGATATGTTTATTATTTGTAAATACTTGTTATTTTTAATCTACTCTTGATGATTTTGATTGAACATGCATGATAAACTAATAAGTTGTCATTAATAACATCGAATTTCATGTGACAAACTTCTAATAACATTGAATTTTATGTGCCAAACCTCCTAAAATTATAGAATAAAAAACAAAGTCATCAAAATCCACAATAACAAAACTTGGGAAAAGTTGAATTAAAGAAAGGAGTATTGGAATATAATAATCCCAACTATCTGTTGTTGGCCGCTAACAGTCCCAAATTCAAAAATAACCACTGGTTGTCCCAACTATTAACATATTAGCTTCCAATGGACCCTAACTAACAGAACCCTAACGTTGTTAGTCTTCGATCGTCGGAAAAATGTTTTTAAGCGGAAAAAGGTTCCTAAAGGTCCGATCTAAGGTTAAAAGAGGTTTGGGACGAAAATATTGAGTTTTCCGGCCAAAAACTTGAGTTTTCCGGACAAAAAGAAGTTTTCTGGTGATAAAAGAGTTTACGACGACCTCAATAATTCGGGCTTTTAGTAAAAAAAGGTTCCTAAAGTCCGAAATAAGGTTACAAAGTGTAACGCCTCGCGTTTCCATGCTTTCTATTTATAGCAAGCTCGTATTGTATTTCTATTTTGGAAAGCATTGTATCTTGTAATCTTTCGTTGTAATCGTTGTAAACCGAGACTTGAATCATAATGAAAACTCGTATTTTATTTATTGCTTATTTCAAACCATTTTATACCAATACTTATGCATACACATGGAACATATTCAATGATACTCATAATCGTATGACAAACTTGCAAACGTGATGATTATACCAATTCAAGGCTTAAACGTGATATTCATACTCCATCGTATTCATTTTATACTTGTGCATGCATTCATTACGTAATTTCTAACACGAATTAAATTATAAATCCTTATTGTGTATTCGTAATTCGTACACGTTTCATTCACACGAGACACTTGATTATTCGATCGCAAAATAATTATGAAATCTACACTTGTTACCATCTTAGGAACTTTAAAACCCGCTCTTTTCGCTAATAAAACTCTAACTTATGAGGTTCATACTCCCGAAATAACTTGTCACACGATAATACATGTTATGTATGTAATATATAACATCTATTAACCTAATATATAACATTAAATAACAAAAATATAAAAAAAATGGCAGCCCTATTATTCAGCTTTGGGTTGAGTTTAGTGGACTTGTTTCAAGTCTAAACTCCCCCCAAATCTTGTCCAAAGCCCAACCCACTTAAACCCTAATCCCTTCACTATATAATAAACACTTCCCCACTCCGTTTTCCACTTTTGCAAGTCTCCAAACACTTCAAAAACTCTCCCAAACTCAGTTGAGTTTCAGCCACGTTTTTTAGAGTTTCAGCCATAAAAAGTGAGTTTTAACTCACTTCCACTTCAATTTTCTTCTTGTTTCTTCTTCTAAAAACACTTGTATAACCTCTAGGAAGGTTCTCACAAGTTTGCTTGGGCAAACTAAGGTGAAACCTCACCATTTTTGAGGTCCAAAGTGCACCAAAAATTCTGCTCATTTTTATTTTTTTTTAATCTTCATGTTTTGGAAGAAAACTTATGTTTTCTTCATACATTCCTATGTCCTTATGCCACTAATCAAGTCTGTGATTAAGTGTGCTTAAAATCAAGGGTGTGACATCAAATTTAGAGGATTTATCCTCATAAACTTTCTGTTTTCATAAGAGCTTTTAGCTCACAAGTGATGCAAGCTTAAGAATTGTTCATGTGTGTCCACCAAGGAAGCTTAGGCTTTCCCAACTTGAGACCACACATCACTTGATGATTTTCATCAAGATCCCAAGCTAGTTTGCTAGACCTAAAGTGTCACAACCCCGCAAAGCCGTTGACGATTGTCCTCGTGTGCTCGCCGGGTTGTCTTATACTTGGCTACTTGGTATCTAGATGTCACCTTTACATTCATGTCATTTACATTCTTGTATCTTATTATTTTGTTCTAAGACCCTCCTTGTTACCTTTTGGTAACTCGTGAAGTGGTGAACAATCATATGAGGTCCAAAGTGGATGGTTAATCCTCCCACCTCCTACTTGACTTACATGATACTAAGAGGTTCCAAAGTGGATAGTTCATCCTCCCACCTCCTACATGATTATATAATTATATAGAGCTATATTATAAACCTAAAACCGAAACCTTGATAATGACCTTATAATCACCTATCAAGTTATTAAGTTTAACGCTAAAGTATGTAATTCTTTGTCACGATTCTAATAGGTCCTGAACCTATGAAATCACATCCAACTCGTAAGAGTTATTATAGTGTCAAGAACAAGTGTTACATCTTAGTGTATACTTTCGTATCATAATACTTTATCAAACTTATTTTTAATCATGCTCGAATACTCCTCATCTCCCGTCTAAACTCTATACTCATACGCCTCGTTTCCTCTTGTAGGATAATTCGGCGTCATCCTCGAACCAACGTCTACACGGATCCACCTCCATCGTGTTATTCGTGAGGTCATGTTAAAACATCGTGATTGCGTTAAGGGTTTGATTAGTATTGCATGCCTTGATATTGATCTTGTATAGATTTAGTTGCCATGAGGATTGTTTAAACTTATCCGTATACGTATGCTATGCCTAAACTTGTGTACTCGCCTTTGTTTTCACGTTGACATTATTTTAAAACATGTTACAGGTTGAAGGAGATGATGCTATGAAAACAATATAGCAAGGACTAGATACACACAAATTAGACGTTAGGTTTAATTAAATGTATCAATTTTGTTATGACTTTGCAAATGTTATGTTGTTTCTTTGTTTTTTTACATTGATGTATTTGACAATTTTATGAAATGAAATATGGTTTAATTAATTGTTGTCACTTATTAATGTTGTGAGCAATGAGCAATCTCGTTTTCGTCTCATCCCGATGTTTCCACCATCGGTTGGGGTGTGACAGATTGATATCAGAGCCATAACTATAGGGAATTAGGTAGAATTGCCATGTTCAACCTAGTCTATAGTTCTAAGTACCCGTTTTGACCATTCTTGTTTATGCTTAAAACCTTATGCTTCCTACTTTGCTTCTCTCTTTTCTTTTGGTCTTAATACATATACATGATGTCTTTCCTAAGACACTCTTACACAATACACGTTTGGACGCTTGAATACACTCGTAACATAAACGAGACGATTTGCACCAAAATAGGTCCAATGACTTACAATTTTTGGTGAAATCTCTCATTCCGCGTATTCGATTTTTCACGAAGTTATACCATCAAGTTAGGAGTGATATCCACATCTTGATGGAAACTTCCATTTCATACTCTAGTGGATCTTACAAACGAGTCGGAATATGCTCCACGTTTAGTAAGAAACAACCACACTTAGGGTACGAAATCGTCAAGTTAGGGGTGAAACCCGCACCTTGTCGATTAAGTCCCATTCCTCGATTTTCAATCTCACCAAAGTCTCAAATTTTCTAATCGATTAGAGACGTGTAGTAACTGGAAGGGTAGAATACCGTTAGTCGCTTCGCGATGAGAGTATTTTACCTATAGGCCAAAGCACGTTTTCTCTAATTTGAAAGGGTCTTCGATTCACTTTGGAATTGTCGATGATTCTCTACCCGAATCATTCCCATGTTTTATGAGCCTATTCTTTTATGTGACTCAATTTTTATGTGTTTTAATACTTGTTACCTCGTTCATTTCAAAACCGTTACACACTCGCACGTTTATCGCAATAAAAAACAATACTAATCCTTGTGAACAAACTAAATTTATACTCTTCATTCGTGTTCATACGTGATTATACATGATATACTTGTTGAATCCATGAATTGTACGTGAAATTTATGTGAACTTTATTCATACTCATGCATGCAAAACCAATTTTCTTTTATTACGATCAAGTCTCATGCTTTTGTCTTGTTTACAACCTCTAGATGCCTCCTTTCCGTAACTCGTTGAACCACCACAAAAAGTCCAAGAAGTCGGGTTCCAAGAAGGAATCCAACAACAAGGACTCGATATCGAAGCAAGAACTGATTGGGTCATTTCGGAGCAAATGGCTAAGATCATACCCGACATTGTTAGCTAAATCCACACCATACACGCCGAAGCCACACCTAAATCATCCGCTTATTCCAAAGCCGATACCCCCAAACCATCTTACCAATTCAAGCATTTCATGGCTTGTAAACCAGTGGAATTCACTGGCATGGACGGTGTTACCGCCATGATCAATTGGTTTGATTCAATGGAGCTTATCTTCATTCAGGGCGGCTGCCCTGAGGAACTCTGAACCCTTAATGTCACTGGGGTCTTTCACAAGAGAGCCCTCGAGTGGTGGACCACCGAACGAAACACGCGTGGTAATGAAGTGGCCCACGCGATGCCTTGGGAAGAGCTTAAGGAGCTCATGAAGGAGCAATTTTGTCCTCCCCACGAGACCCAGAAACTTGAAAACGAGTTCTGGAATCTCACACAACAGTGGAGCGACGCTGAAGGATTGATCGCACGCTTCAAACAGTTAAGTATCATTTGCCCTGGGCAAGTCGATACTGTTCCCAAGTCAATCGCCAAGCTCATCCGTTGCCTCTCACCGGTGATCATGAACCATGTAGCCGCAGCCAACCCGAAAACCATCGAGGAAGCCTATGCCATAACCATCCAGCTCAACCATAACTGCATCCTTCAGGGGGGCTACGACAAGGTCCCTATGAAGCATGCACACCAAGCCGTTGCCACCACCACCGAATTACCTACCCCTCCAGCCAAAAAGCCCCACAACAAGAACAAGAAGCGGAAGGCTTCTTCTCAAAACAACGCGGTCGTCACTCCGCCTAACCCTGCACCCCTAAATGCCATCGCCACTACCCAAAACAGCAACCAACCCGCACGTGGTTACACTGGCCCTCATCCTCAGTGTACTAGTTGCAACTACCACCATCCCGTTGGTACCCCATGTCGAAAATGTGCCAACTGTAATAGGTTGGGACACCTCTCCAACTTTTGTCGCCTACCCCAGAGCCAGCAAACCCCAGCCCTGTTACCCAATCCTAACCCTAACCCGAACCTAAACCGCCAAGCTCAAGCGACTCCTGCTCAAACTTGTTACAATTGTGTCGATCCTAATCATTTCGCCAATGTTTGCCCGAAACGCACCAACAACCAGCAACAGCAGCAGACTGAGCCTGCAAAAGGACGAGCTTTCTTCTCACCTCAGCTCAAGCCCAAAGCTCGAATGACGTCATCACTGGTACGTTCCTTGTGAACCATACCTATGCTACTTGTTTGTTTGATACTGGCGCAGATAGAAGTTTTGTGTCTGTTGAATTCGAACCCTTGCTTAAGTGCTTACAAACTAAAATGCTTAATCCTTTTGCTGTCGAAGTCGCTAATGGCAAGACCATCTCCGTTGACTCCGTTCTTTCTGGTTGCTCTCTAATCTTAAACGATCATAAGTTTTCCATCGACCTCATACCTATGCAAATGGGTAGTTTTGACATCATAGTAGGCATGGATTGGCTTAAGCGAGTACGTGCTGAAGTTGTTTGTTCCGAGAAGTTCATTCGTCTTCCCCTACCTCAAGGTGATTCCCTACACGTCTATGGCGAGAAGCCTTCTGAAGGCCTTAAGCTAATGTCGTGTATCCGAGCACGCAAATACTTACGCAAGGAATACTTTGCCTTTTTGGCCCACGTTGTGGAAAAGAAAGATAAAGGTCCAAGCCTAAGTGACATTCCTATCGTTTGTGAGTTTCCTTCTATTTTTCCCCCGAGGATCTTCCTGTCCTCCGCCTCCTCAAGCCATTGATTTTCGTATTGACCTCATTCCTGGTGCAACTCCTGTTGCGAAGGCTCCCTATTGTTTAGCACATTCGGAGATGCAGGAGTTATCGAGCCAACTACAAGAACTTCTTGACAAAGGCTTTATACGCCCTAGCACTTCTCCTTGGGGCGCTCCCGTACTCTTCGTCAAGAAGAAGGATGGATCATTTCGCATGTGTATTGACTATCGTGAGCTCAACAAGCTCATAGTCAAGAACCGCTATCCTCTTCCTCGTATTGACGATCTCTTCGATCAATTACAAGGCGCAATTTGCTTTTCAAAGATTGATCTCCATTCTGGTTATCATCAACTTTGGGTTCTCAAAGAAGATGTACCTAAAACCGCTTTCCGCACACGATATGGACACTATGAGTTCGTGGTCATGCCTTTTTGTTTGACTAATGCACCCGCCGTATTCATGGACCTTATGAACCGCATGTGTAAGCCGTTTCTGGATCGTTTTGTCATTGCATTCATCGACGATATTCTCATCTATTCCAAAACGAAAGAAGAGCATGGACGACATTTGCGTCTCATTCTTCAGCTTTTGCAAACCGAACGTCTTTACGCCAAATTCTCCAAGTGTGAATTTTGGCTAAAAGAGATTCAATTCTTGGGTCACACCGTCAACGAACTCGGTATTCATGTTGACCCCGCAAAGATAGAAGCTGTTAAGAATTGGATTGCACCTAAGTCACCTTCTGAAATTCGTTCGTTCCTTGGCTTAGCTGGATATTATCGCCGTTTCATCTCGAACTTTTCAAAGATTGTTGTTCCTTTGACTTCGTTGACTCAGAAAGATAAACCTTTTGTTTGGGGTCCCGAACAAGAGGAATCGTTCCAAACACTCGAGGACATGCTTTGTAATGCTCCTATCCTTACTCTTCCCGATGGAAACGATGACTTTGTCGTGTATTGCGATGCCTTTAACTAGGGTCTTGGTTGCGTTCTCATGCAACGAGACAAAGTAATCGCGTACGCGTCAAGGCAACTCAAAATTCATGAGAAAAACTATACTATGCACGACCTTGAACTTGGTGCGGTTGTTTTTGTGTTAAAGATTTGGCGACACTACCTTTATGGTACCAAGTGTACGGTCTTCACCGACCACAAGAGCCTACAACATATCTTTGACCAAAAAGAACTCAACATGCGTCAACGACGTTGGTAGAATTGTTAAACGACTACGACTGTGACATTCGCTACCATCCTGGCAAGGCGAATGTTGTGGCCGACGCACTTAGTCATAAGACTCATGTCAAGAGTATTCGTTGTCACCAAATCGTGGGAAAACTTCATGAGCTAATTCGCCAAGCACAATTTGCTGTCATTAACGAGGGTAACCTCGATCACGAGTTGAATTGTGGAGTCGAAAACCCACTCGCAGCTAAGCCCGATGGTATTCTTTACTACCATGATCGCATTTGGATTCCCAATCATCTTAATCTTCGAAACACCTTGATGGTAGAAGCCCACAAATCCCGATACTCCATTCATCCTGGCGCTGATAAAATGTACCATGATCTTCGTGCATCATATTGGTGGCCTAGGATGAAGAAAGATATCGCCCTTTACGTCTCGAAGTGTCTTACTTGTTCCAAGGTGAAAGCTGAACACCAACGACCCCCTGGCTTGCTCGAACAACCAGAAATTCCTGTCTGGAAATGGGAGAGTATTGCCATGGATTTCATTACCAAGCTTCCTCGTACTTCGTCCGGTCATGACAACATCTGGGTTATCATTGACCGATTGACCAAATCCGCTCACTTCCTTGCCATTCGTGAAGATTACAAAGTCGAGAAATTGGCTCGTATCTACACGGATTAAATCATTAGTTGTCACGGTACTCCTCTTGATATTATATCTGATCGCGATGCTCGTTTCACTTCTCGCCTTTGGCAAACTTTTCAATTCGCCCTTGGCACTCGTTTGAACCTTAGCACCGCTTTTCACCCTCAGTCCGATGGTCAACCGAGCGTACTATCCAAACTCTAGAGGATATGTTTCGATCATGCGTAATCGATTTTGACGGCAATTGGGATTCACACTTACCCTTGGTAGAATTCTCATACAACAACAGCTAACATGCAAGTATTCAAATGGCTCCATTTGAAGCATTGTATGGTCGCAAGTGCTGTTCGCCTATTTGTTGGCACGAGATCGGAGACGTACAACTCACCGGTCTCGAACTTATACAAGAGACAACGGACAAGATTCTACAAATACGTGATAATCTACTTAAAGCTCGAAGCCGACAAAAGAGCTATGCTGATAGAAGACGCAAACCTTTGGAATTCAACATAGGTGATCATGTACTTCTCAAGATTTCACCTTGGAAAGCTGTTGTTCGTTTCGGTAAAAAAAGGCAAGCTCGCTCATCGCTATGTGGGTCCTTTCAAGATTCTTGAAAGGATAGGCAAGGTAGCGTATCGACTGGACCTACCTCAATCGCTCAGCAATGTTCACCTTGTGTTTCATGTTTCGAATTTGAAGAAGTGTCAAGCCGAAGAAGGACTTCAATTCCACTCGAAGATATTCAAATCAATGATACTTTGCACTTTGTGGAGAAACCAGTTGAAATCATGGACCGATGAACCAAGCAACTGAGGCGCAGTCACATTCCTATCATCAAGGTTTGATGGGAAGGAAAACGTGGTGCCGAATTTACTTGGGAACTTGAAAGTGATATGAAGACTAAGTATCTGCATCTCTTCGTTGCATCTTCCTAAATTTCAGGACGAAATTTCCTAAAGGAGGGGAGACTGTAACGCTCGCGTTTCCATGCTTTCTATTTATAGCAAGCTCGTATTGTATTTCTATTTTGGAAAGCATTGTATCTTGTAATCGTCTTTCATTGTAATCATTGTAAACCGAGACTTGAATCATAATGAAAACTCGTATTTTATTTATTGCTTATTTCAAACCATTTTATACCAAACTTATGCATACACATGGAACATATTCAATGATACTCGTAATCGTATGACAAACTTGCAAACGTGATGATTATACCAATTCAAGGCTTAAACGTGATATTCATACTCCACCATATTCATTTTATACTTGTGCATACATTCATTACATAATTTCTAACACGAATTAAATCATAAATCCTTATTGTGTATTCGTAATTCGTACATGCTTCATTCACACGAGACACTTGATTATTCGATAGCAAAATAATTATGAAATCTACACTTGTTACCATCTTAGGAACTTTAAAACCCGCTCTTTTCGCTAATAAAAATCTAACTTATGAGGTTCATACTCCCGAAATAACTTGTCACACGATAATACATGTTATGTATGTAATATATAACATCTATTAACCTAATATATAACATTAAATAACAAAAATATAAAAAAAATGGCAGCCCTATTATTCAGCTTTGGGTTGAGTTTAGTGGACTTGTTTCAAGTCTAAACTCCTCCAAATCTTGTCCAAAGCCCAACCCACTTAAACCCTAATCCCTTCCCTATATAATAAACGCTTCACCACTCCTTTTTCCACTTTTGCAAGCCTCCAAACACTTAAAAAACTCTCCAAAACTCAGCTGAGTTTCAGCCACATTTTTTAGAGTTTCAGCCATATAAAGTGAGTTTTAACTCACTTCCACTTCAATTTTCTTCTTGTTTCTTCTTCTACAACACTTGTATAACCTCTAGGAAGGTTCTCACAAGTTTGCTTTGGCAAACTAAGGTGAAACCTCACCATTTTTGAGGTCCAAAGTGCACCAAAAATTCTGCTCATTTTTTTAATCTTCATGTTTTGGAAGAAAACTTATGTTTTCTTCATACATTCCTATGTCCTTATGCTTAAGTGTGCTTAAAATCAAGGGTGTGACATTCAAATTTAGAGGATTTATCCTCATAAACTTTCTGTTTTCATAAGAGCTTTTAGCTCACAAGTGATGCAAGCTTAAGAATTGTTCATGTGTGTCCACCAAGGAAGCTTAGGCTTTCCCAACTTGAGACCACACATCACTTGATGATTTTCATCAAGATCCCAAGCTAGTTTGCTAGACCTAAAGTGTCACAACCCCGCAAAGCCATTGACGATTGTCCTTGTGTGCTCGTCGGGTTGTCTTATACTTGGCTACTTGGTATCTAGATGTCACCTTTACATTCATGTCATTTACATTCTTGTATCTTATTATTTTGTTCTAAGACCCTCCTTGTTACCTTTTGGTAACTCGTGAAGTGGTGAACAATCATATGAGGTCCAAGTGGAAGGTTAATCCTCCCACCTCCTGCTTGACTTACAGATACTAAGAAGTTCCAAAGTGGATGGTTCATCCTCCCACCTCCTACATGATTATATAATTATATAGAACTATATTATAAACCTAAAACCGAAACCTTGATAATGACCTTATAATCACCTATCAAGTTATTAAGTTTAACGCTAAAGTATGTAATTCCTTGTCAAGATTCTAATAGGTCCCAAACCTATGAAATCACATCCAACTCGTAAGAGTTACTATAGTGTCAAGAACAAGTGTTACATCTCAGTGTATACTTTCGTATCATAATAATTTATCAAACTTATTTTTAATCATGCTCGAATACTCCTCATCTACCGTCTAAACTTGTAACATCCGTCGAAAAACGGGTTTCCAAAACCCGCTTCGTTTATTAATCGAATATTTCAGTTATAATTTTCGTTGCGTATTTAATGTTCATATTAATTTTAAACGATACATAACTAATAAACATTGTTAGAATTTTAAAACTTAATTAATAAAAATAAAGAAATAGTGAATAAAAAAAATAAATACCGCTGCCGGGATTCGAACCCGGGTCAGCCGGTTCATTAAACAAACAACTTACCACTCCGCCACTTGACTTCTTTGTTATTATATTGAAACAATTAATACTTAAAATAAAACTCGAAATCAAAACCTGAGTTCAGCGCGCCCAATTCGCAGTCGCCGGAAATACCGACGATTTCGCCAATCACGACCGTTTTTCTTTGACTAAACGCGTGTAATAACTTCGACATCGGTTATAACCGATGTCTAATCCCGCAATCCCAGTCATAACCGCCGGAAAAGTTTTGACCACGAATCAAGATCAAATTCGGACTCGATTCCTCCTGTTTCTTCCCTATAAATTCACACTCAAGTCTCTGGTAACCTTTTCGCTCAGAATCGCACAATTTATCAAAGTCTTAGCACTCGCTGGAGAAATTCTGCACTCGCTGGACTTTCACCAGAAAACCGAGACTTACACCAAATCGGTAAATTTCTCGACTCTTTCGTTTTCAATCCATTGTTAGACATATACTTACTTCAATCCTTCAACCATAATTGGTTCCAGACGACGTTGCCGGAAATTCTGCACTCGCCGGAAAATCTATGGAAAATCTGAAATCACACTGTAAATCGGTACAATCATCTAAACCCCCTGATATCTCTTGTTTAGTCACTTAATTTCACAACTCATTGATCAAAACTGTTAATTGATCCGCTCAGACGGAATTCACAAATCAGAGCCGACGACCCTTGCCGGAGTTCTGAGAAAAACATCCTGTTCGGTACATTCGAATCCGTAACTCTCTTACATTTCAATCAATTATATGTTCGACGAACGATTTAAACAAGAACAGTCGAACATCTTTGTCTGTGTCTTCATGAATGAAGAAGACGAAGTCTAACATTGTGTATAAGTTTAGTTAAAACAGGATATTAAACCGGGTTAGACACACAGTCCAGCGGTGTACTGTGTGCAATCACACAGCGCACGTCACGAGTTCGAACCTTACAACGCACCGACTTTCCGAATTAAAACCAAAATTTTTAAAACTGAATCAGATCAAGTCACAGTAAGTTTATAAGAATAATATAAACCATAAGTTAAACAGATTAGACACACAGCCCAACTGGTTGGGCTGTGTGCTTACAAACCGAAGGACCCGAGTTCGACTCCGGGTCCCTGCAACCGGTTTGACATATAAACCCTTTTTAATACAAACCAAATAAATTAACATTTAAGTAATATATATATATAATTAAAACATAGAATATTTCGGGTTAGACACGTAGCTCAGTTGGTAGAGCTGCGTGCACGCGTACGAGTGGTCCCGGGTTCGAACCTCACTCAGTGCACACTCAACCACAGTCCCGTCACCGGTCAACGGTCAACGGTCGGTCAACGGTCAACAAAAGTCAAAAAATTTTTTATTTTTTTATTTAATTTAAAAATCAATTAAAAATACTTAAAAATAATATTTTTAAAGTTAGAAAATGTCCTTAAACTCACAAAAATAAATCCAAAAATCCATTTATTTACCGAACTATTTGTTATTATTATTAGGTTAGTTTTCCTCGTCGATCCAATCCCAAAAACTCGTGCGCATCCAACGTCATCAAGAGAAAGCACCCAATGTGAGTGAATCTCTACCAATTCCCCGTTTTAATCACATTTTTGGGGTGTATCATGTGTCGCTTAATTATTTATTATATTTAAACACTTGTGCATACATCATATCCGTGATCAAATGTGTATTCAATATGTATCAATTGTTGTGTGGATTATGTTTAGATTAAAGTTATCATTTTCAGTACATGCACTTCATTAGGCCCATCAGCTCCCCGTGGGAGACGGTTGAGTACAGGTTCCTCATTCGATCGGCTCCGTTTGATTGAGCCTTGATCTCACATACATCATCATACATTTCATACGATCGGCTCCGTTTGATTGAGCCTTGAACTCACAATACATTATCATTCATGTCATATACTCATTCAAGGTGGTTTGTGATTGTTTGTTTATATATGTTTGCTCACATATGAATATTGCACAACTTTTCAATATTAAATACAACAAGAAATCAATAACAATGCTTTTAAACAAGGTTCACTCGCCAACTTTTGTTGACCCAAAAGTTCCCCCATTTTACACATGATACAGGTGATCCAGTTGAGGCAAGAAACACATAAGAGGGCCTAGAAGATTAAATCAGTTTAAGCTTTGGATTGTTTTACTTAGTTTCATTTCCTTGTATTTGTATGAATTTGATTTTAACATTTAAGTTGTAATTTGAATTTAATAAATATGAAACATTTTGGTAAACATCATGAGCTTTGGTGATAACCCAATTATGCCCCGACTCTTATTCCGTTGCGGGTCGAGGTGTGACAAAACTCTATACTCATATGCCTCGTTTCCTCTTGTAGGATAATTCGGCGTCATCCTCGAACCAACGTGTTCACGGATTGTCAAGTGTAGAAAAGACTAACAAACCATGAGTACACTCGACCCACTTTTATTTATAACACTTTTGGGTGTAACATGTTTCCATATACAAAAATCACGAACACTTAAACTCTATGAAACGTACAAACAATCTTATACACATGAATACTTGAATCTTATACTTGATGCTTGTTTTGGATATTCGTTATGCTATGCTTTAGTCATTAACTATTTTTAGCCTTCGTTTGACATGCTTAACGCTATAGGAATTCACGCATCCACCTCCATCGTGTTATTCGTGTTATTCGTGAGGTCATGTTAAAACATCGTGATTGCGTTAAGGGTTTGATTATTAGTATTGCATGCCTTGATATTGCTCTTGTATAGATTTAGTTGCCATGAGGATTGTTTAAACTTATTCGTATACGTATGCTATGCCTAAACTTGTGTACTCGCCTTTGCTTTCGCATTGACATTATTTTAAAATATGTTACAGGTTGAAGGAGATGATGCTATGAAAACAATATAGCAAGGACTAGATACACACAAATTAGACGTTAGGTTTAATGTTGATGTATCAATTTTGTTTATGACTTTGCAAATGTTATGTTGTTTCTTTGTTTTGTTACATTGATGTATTTGACAATTTTATGAAATGAAATATGGTTTAATTAATTATTGTCACTTGTTATTCGTGACAATATGCTTAGCGCTATAGGAATTCACGCATCCACCTCCATCGTGTTATTCGTGAGGTCATGTTAAAACATCGTGATAGCGTTAAGGGTTTGATTATTAGTATTGCATGCCTTGATATTGCTCTTGTATAGATTTAGTTGCCATGAGGATTGTTTAAACTTATTCGTATACGTATGCTATGCCTAAACTTGTGTACTCGCCTTTGCTTTCGCATTGACATTATTTTAAAATATGTTACAGGTTGAAGGAGATGATGCTATGAAAACAATATAGCAAGGACTAGATACAGACAAATTAGACGTTAAGTTTAATGTTGATGTATCAATTTTGTTATGACTTTGCAAATGTTATGTTGTTTCTTTGTTTTGTTACATTGATGTATTTGACAATTTTATTAAATGAAATATGGTTTAGTTAATTATTGTCACTTATTAATGTTGTGAGCAATGAGCAATCTCGTTTTCGTCTCATTCCAATGTTTCCGCCATCGGTTGGGTGTGACACAAAGAGATTTGAACAAAAAAGTTGAGTTTTCCGGACAAAAACGTTTTCTGGAGACTAACGTGTTAGGGTTCTGTTAGTCAGGGTCTGACAGTGTTTTTTTTAAGTTGGGACTGTTGGCGGCCAAGGACGAATAGTTGAGATTATTGAAATCCAATATTTCTTAAAAAACATGCAACTATTTTGATTATTTTTTACTCACTTTTACTTTACTTATTGAAAATGTCCCCGTGTAAAATGGAAAATGTCCCCATTTTACTCACTTTCAATACATGCATCTCAACCCAATGGAAAATGTCCCCATTTTATTTCTTTTATTATATAACCACGTGTGTTTTACGGGTTGAATAAATGTAATTTTATATACTAAATAATAAAAAAAAGTTATATCTTTTAAAACCCTATATATTATACAAGTTGAATAAATGTAATTTTGTATATTAAATAATAAGGAAAGTTATATCAACAAAAAACCCCGTGTATTGTACATGTTGAATAAATCTTATTTTATATACCAAATAAAAATGTTATATCTTGAAAAACAATGTGTATTACAGGGATTTTAAATAACTGTAATTTTTATAGCAAATACCCGTGTATTGCACAGGTTGAATAAATTTTATTTTATATATCACATAATAAAATGGATAAATATAAATGGAAAACAAAACAGTAAAGGATAAAAAGATAAAATTATTACTTGCATTTTCATTTATATTTTTACATAAAAAATCTAAAACATTGGTAGAAGGCATGAGTTACCTTCTTATTTTATTATAGTTAATTTTATTAATCCCTGTTATAAAATAAAGACAGGATAAATATAATTGAAAAAAATAGTAAAAGATAAAATTTATAGATTAAAATAATATATTCTTTATTTGAAATCTTATTAATAAATATTATCTATATCTATATGTTTAGGGTAAAAGATAAAAAGATAAAATTTATGGACTAAAATAATATATTTTTTATTTAAACCTTGTTAATAAATATCATCTTATCTATTTATTTAGGTGGGAAAAAATAGTTGAGATCATCTCATAGAGCGACATGTGATTTACTTTATTATATATATATATATATATATATATATATATATATATATTATATTATATTACACCCCAAAAACGGGGTTAGTAATCGAACCACGTTAATATTAAATAGTGGGCAAAGTACCGTTAGCGGTAAAAGTGGACACGTAAATAAAATAACTAGGAACAACTTAACCTAGTTAGTAACTTGTATGTATTTACTAAAAAATGGGTAGTAGCCCTATCTAATAAAAAACTAAAGTTGGGAGACCAAACTTGTGAAAAGGGAAACTCATGTTTTAAAAAAAAAATTAAAACACTACATAGACCTATAGTGTGTGTAGCAGATCGATCATTAGGAGGTGAAAAAGGGGTAACCCTAGTTCATCAAAAATCAACAAATTGAAGGATGAATTGGGGCTAACCTCAAAATGGAACATGAATTAACGATCACCCAAGCTCATAAGGCAAAAATCTATACAAACTATATGTAGTTTTTAGTAGGTTTTTATTTTTTTAAAGTTGGTTGGTTTTTCTTAGTTAAGCATTAGTTTTTTCAAGTAGCTTTGTAGTTTTTCATTTTAAGTAGGTTGTAATTTTTATTAATTTTATTGAAATTATGCTTGGGTTATGTTTTTAAAATATTGTTTTTAAATAAAAAAAGATATATAAATTAAAAAAAATAAGTAGATACCACTATAGGAGTTTTACACCATTGCATGCAAGTTAAGGGGATGCCGTGACATTATAGAGCCCTTAGGGCTTTATTCCACCCCACCCACCCAACCTGAGGTGGGATGTTCGGTAACCAATTCGACCCATAGACGTTTCCAACTAATAAATTAGTTGGATGATTGTTGAATACGTTTTCGAGTTTGAGATTTTCAAATCTTTAGAATTTTGATTTTACTTGGTTGTTGAAAAAAATTTAAGAGTAAAATGCCAAAATGGTCCCTGAGTTTAAGTCATTTTTGTCACTTCAGTACAAAAATGAAACTTTTTGTATCTGGGTCCATAAAGTTTAATTTTTGTTATCATTTCCATCCAAATCACTAACTATGTTAAAATATATTGTTAAGTCATGGACGATTTTGACAATTACTAAACCTTAGGGACGAATTTAACAATTCACCTATTTATTCTTTTATTTTTTAATTTTTTTAATCTTTAAATAAAAAAATTATGAATATAATATACGTATATATACACACATTTGTATAATCACACCTATTTTGTTAAATTTTCTTTTTTGCCTTAAAAAATACATTAACCATAATGTACATACATATACACATATTTATAATTATATATATACATACATTGATGAAGCTTTATTAGGGTTTGGGGTAGCCCGACTCTTATCGATTTTTCACTCATAGTGTAATTAAGTTTCTGAATTTTTTTGTAGTGTAAAATATTTGATTTAGTCCGACCCCACCGGTTTGGATTTTGAGAACCTGACCCATACTGAGTTTTCGTTTAAACTCTACCATTGTATACACACTCTTTCTCTTTTGTCCTATCTCTTCTCCACCTCCGGTCCTCCACCTTCACCACCTTTGTAAGTGTGTAGATATATAAAAGTGTGTGTATATGTATATATATTTTATTTATAATTACTTTTATCTAGTATAAAAAAAATCATAAGAATAAATGGTAAAGTCAAAAGTGTCAAAATCGTCCTTGGGGTGAGAATTACCAAAATCATCAATGGATGTTAACAATACATTTTAATTGAGTTTGCCATTTGATAGAAATAACAACAAAAGTGAAGTATCTAGACCCAAATACAAAAAGTTTTATATATTAGAATGGTTGTCTGTCCCGGTAAACTTGTAAAATGGTTTTTTACAATAAAAAAAACCTAAGGGAGTAAAATGACAGGTTTACAAAAACTTTGTTAAAAACTTAAATTGGAGAAATTCCCCCGTATAATTTCTTCATCATCATCGTGGACTGCTTGGATTGGATTCCGATTTCTTCGAATTCGTAAATGATTCCTTCTTTCTAAATGCACAATCTTCCAATTATCCTCCAGTAATCGATTCGTAATCAAAATTAGGGTCATTGATAGAAGGTAGGTTAATCAATGGGGAATTGTAAGAAGTATGGCGTCCCGTTCTACGGTGCGTCGTTTGTCCCTCGTAACGCGCTCAGTGCAAAACCTAAGCAGGAAGATGTTGGTGGTGGATCTGATTATGTTGTATTTTCTGGTGGTGGTGGCGAAGGTCGAAGTGGAATCCCTAATGCTCTCGTTGTCTCCCTCTTTGATCGTGTTTCTAATTCGCTTGCTGATCAACCTGTGAGTTTCTGTTTATGTTTTTTTTTCCTGCATTTTCGTTCTGTGAAGATATATATATATCATGCATATGAAGATTTCGGTTAACAGAGATTATCGATGACATTATAGGATATTTGAGCAAACGAAGCCAGTAGTCAACTATTTGCTAAATATGTTGGTTAACCCTAGGTAGTTGGAGGGGCTAGGCAGTATAAACAGACCATTTTTAGGGGTTTTAGACATGTTGTAGGCTTGTTTAGGGTTAGTCTAGTTGTTTTAGGCTGGTTCCAGGCCAGGATTCTCAGACCTGCATTTTGTGGAATTTGGTCAGAATGTGTGCCGAGGAGCCTTGATGGTGCTTTTGATGCATTGGGCGACTAGGCGCTTGCCTTTGACTACTATGGGTTCGCTTACAGGATAATAACTTGACTCTTCTTAACATAGTTCATACTTGTTAAAGGGGCTCGTATAGGTGCCCAGTCAAGGCCCAGCGTAGCTTCACCACCATTAGGTGCATCAGTGAGATTCCGGTCATTTTCCAGCAATCCAAGATTCCACCCAAAATTTTCAAAACTTGTACTCAAGGCACAAAGGGTGATCCTTGGGCCTAGGTACCAGACGCTTAAAAAGCCAGGGCTTACTTAAGCGAGACGCACAATATTAACAAACCATTTTTAGGGGTTTTAGACATGTTTTGGGCTGATTTAGGTCTAGTTATGACAGCAAGATCGACCCGAACAAAGAACAACAAGTTAATCAAACTAGCCGTTGATCAAATGGGTCAAAATTGAATCCATGAAAGTTGAAGCAACCCACATTCACCACCACCCATAATTATTTCTACTTTTTTTTATGTTTAGTAGCATGTTTTAATGCAATTTATTTCAATGTTTTTTTACTTGTACTTTAGGCTTTGTAGGTAGTAAGCAGTTTTCTATTTTCATGTAGTTTTAGAACGTGGTGTAGTCATAGGTCCTTTATGTACTGATTTTCGATTATGAATTTCAATGAAGGTGGTGATTTTATGTTTAAAAAAATGTCGACTGTGTTTTCTCTTTGTGAGTTACTGGTTACCTGCCATTGCTAGCTCAAGTTCGCCACTTGAGTGATGTTCTTTGGACCGTAAATTGATACTAGTGGTGAATTTGTATGATCTAGTATTAGATTAGGTTGCTCTATCGTTTGTTTGTGTGGTGCATCTGTATCACAAACGAACGTTAGATCTATCCGTTATTCTATTCGAATTTCAGTTTTATCCGTCACTGGTTACCCGTATTATGATTTACATCAAGTTAGGCTGGTTCCAATCCATTTTTGGATGTTTTATATCTGTTCAAACCGTATTTTTGGGGAATGTGGCCGAAATGTGCACTGTTGAGCCTTGATGGACGCAAGGCACTTTTTTGGCTGCGCTGGGCTATGCCTGGACGCATGCCTTGATTGCCTTTGACTACTTTGGGTTCACCTACAGGACAATAATTTGAATCTTCTTAATCATGACTCTGCATTTCAGTGTTTGAAGTTGATTGTGTTTTCCTGTAGCAAGAAATTCGACGTTTCACTAATTTATGAATCCTTATCCCAGGTAAGCAAGTTTGGAACTGATGACGATCTTCCCTATAGAATGGCTGTTCATCCAGGGGGTGAAGGTTTAATATGTTCCTTGCCAAAGAGTTGCAGGTAGCCTGTTAAGTTTAAAATCGAGTTAAAAGGTTCTTAATATTTCATAAATGATCTAACTAGTAGCTTAACTTTCTGATATATGGTAACCTTTCAAACTGTTGGTGTACAGATGGTTTGAATGGGAAGCAACCAAGAACGAAAGAGCGCTGACTTTAAGTCTAAAACAGTCCGAAAAAGTCCTTTACGAATTAGAACATATCGGACAGCAGTTAGCAGTTACTTTTAGCCATGATGGTTCTTTACTCGCCCTAGGCAGTGAGGTAGGACGCGTCTTTCAAATACCCTTAATTTCAATCCTACTTTCTGTTGATAATTATACGGTTTTTAAGTTTTAACTAACAAATTATTATGCAGTACAGGATGGGAAGTTGAGGGCGTTTAAATGGCCTACCATGGAATCACTTGTTGATGTACCCATGCTCACACCTCCGTAAAAAATCTAGATTTCAGGTTCATCATAGTGGCTGAATTAGTGAATTCATAATCATATAAAAAGTCGAAGCTGTATAAATAAATTTCAAGGTGTTTGTTAATCTGTGTTGCAGCCCTGACGGGAAGTTTCTTGTATCTGTGGGAAGTGGCGGGCCCGGTAGAGTTTGGGATATCGCATCGTCAACACTTAAAGCTTCTTTACCGAAAGAAAATGTAAAAAAGTTCAAAAGAGTTTTATGCACTTGTAATCTGGGCTGCAAACGGACCAAACGTTCTGCGAACAGTTTGTGAACCGTTCGGCGGGAAGTTCGTTTAATATATGAACGGACATGAACAAAGCCCACACTCTTTCATTAATGTTCGTGAACGTTTAGTAACGTGTTCGTTTATGTTCGATAGTTCATTAGTGTTTTTGGGTTTTATATTTTATTTAAATTCTTCAAACTTCCATCAAATAAAATATTATTTAATAAGTACCAGTGTTTTCTATATTATGTTCATGACCGCTTGTTTGTGTTCGTTTGTGTTCATGAACGTTCGTTACATTCGTTGCCTAAAATTAACAACGAACACGTTCATTTTCTCAATGAACGAACACGAACCTAAAATATCTTGTTTGGTAAGTGTTCATGGACAGTTGGTGAACACATAGATTTCCTAAACAAACAAACACGAACAAGGCCTTGTCCGTGTTCGTTTGAATATTCTGATATAAGGCTAACTTATTTTACATGTCCTTTTCAGAATGAGGTTTTCGGATTTTGTAGATTTTCACAAAACCATGTGAATGAACAAGTTCTATACATCACTGCAATGCGAGGTGAATCTCTGCTTTTGTTTATTATTTATGTGAAGTCAGCTATTATTAGTTAATAAATGATTTTGGACATGTTTTTTTTAATTTATTTTTTGTTTTTTTTTAACTTTGATAGATCGAGGAGGAAGTATCGTTAAGTGGAACACCACCACATGGAAGCAGATTAGCTCAAAGCACATCGTGCGGGACCCAATTTCCGCCTTCGATGTATCAGACGATGGGAAGTTTCTTGCCATGTAAGCCTTAACTACTTTTTTAACATCTATTTTATTTTTTTCGTGTGGATGACTTAAGTTTTTATTTATTTTCGACAGTGGTACAATCCAAGGAGATGTTTTCATATTGAATGCTAGTCGTATGAAGGTGCATACTGTAGTAAAAAAAGCACATTTGGGGCTTGTAACAGCACTAGCATTCTCACAGGATTCAAGGTTCATTTTATTTTAATTGTCATTTAGAGCTTGCTTTTGTTTTGCGTACTATATGTTGATGAAGTTCGTTGGTTTTAATTTAGAGCTTTGGCATCTGCGTCTTTGGATTCAAGTGCAAGGGTGACACAAATTAAAGAAACCAAGAAAAACGGTACATCTGCGTCTTCTTCGATATTGTTTGACCCGTCAGTAAATTTAATATTTCAGATGTTATTTTTTCACCCTTTCTTAGTGCTAAATCTTCTGGTTTTGTATTTGTAATTTAGTTTATTTTCATTTTCAAGTGATTTTTCTTATATCAACTGATGATTGGGTTTTTTTTTACGTTTTTGTTGTTGCAGGCTTGAACGTATGGACCATACTGTTTATCATCTTACTTGCAGCGGCTTTGTATTATGCCAAAACAGAAGGTTTGCTTCTCTCCAAAGTTTTAAAACAAAATTCCTCACTTTTACACCCTTAAAATGGACCAAAAGGTTGACTCTGACTGGCTATATTATGTGGACCATTTTACATGGTAATTACATAGATTGTGAGTTTTATATTCATAGATGTGATTTGAACTCTTTATCAAGTAATAGAAGACTAACTTGTTGAGCTGAGTTGTTGGCTTCTTTTCTGGTGATTTTTTTTACAAGTAAAAGCTTGGTGTGAGAATTGGAATATTATATTGTATTATTGTGGGTGGGTGTGTATATAGAGAGAGGGTCGCTCGATAACGAGCCAATTCTAAGTAGAAACTGTGTGATGTATAAGGCAGTTATATAACCACCGCTTAGGTAACTCTCTCTCTCTCTCTCTCTCGTTGTTTAGTTTTGAAATTTAGTGGGTTTATCATGAAAATAAGACGGGTTAGATATATATATTATATATATATATATATACTGAAACAGGAATTTATAATGTTTTCAGATGAAACAAGAATTTAGTGTATATGTTTACCTAACAGGCTCTACTGAAACAAACAATGAACATGTGTAGCGAACATATGTAGGAAATACTTTTTGGTATCATAGTCGAGTTAGGGTGTATAGCAAAGCCAGGGGCAACTATGCCAACACTCCGTAAACATTTAAACAATAAGCCCCTAAGGATAAACACGCAAACTGTAATATAATAAAAGGAGGAATATATGAGATTAAGAAATTCAAGTCAATTAATATCTATTGCATGCAAACCTGAGCTTACAACCATAACGTACAGAATCGGATCAAATAAGCAAACTCAGATAATGGATGCATACAAGTTAGATCTTAAACCCAACTTTCTTTGGTTAACTTAAAAACAAAAAACTTAATACATGCTTGTGCCTAATTTATATTTCTTGGCATTTCATTTTGAGATATATTTTGCTGGAGACGGAGTCATATTCAAAATAGAGTATTTTTTTTATAGTAATTTGAAGCAAGTATCTAGGACAGGCCTAATGGACTTTCAGCCTAGGGTCACCAAATAACAAGGGTTCTCAATTTTTTAGAAAGTTTTTATACATATAGTGTTTGTATTAAGCCCGCATAAATAACTTAATGACAAAACTAAACCAACCATTCATTAAAGGACCCCAAAATAAATATTGTTTACGAGAAAAAACAGCCAATTTTCAATGCACATTTCACATTTATTTTCCAGCTTTTACAACACAACAAATTACTGTCCTAAGGGCATAGGGTGTTGTCCCGTTTTCCCCAGATTTCCACGTGTGACATATCAACGTTATATCAGTTATTTTCAGTTTTCCCCAGATTTCCAAGGAATGCGCGGTATCATCCCAGATTTCTTGAGAACTAAACTATTCTAATATAATTTTAACTTTTAAAATAAAAGATTTTAACTAAAATAAATATATTTTATAGTTTAGGTCCTTTTTAAATTAAACTAAACTTTAAGGTATTTTTAAAATTAAAACAAACAAGAATGACTTTTTTTTTCAAATTCAAACAAAAGAAACCCCTCCTTCCTCTTGTCACCTACAAAAAGCAAAGAAAAGAAACCCTAACAAAATACATACACATAACTTCAAAATGCGCACACAAAAGAAAAATAAACAGAAAAAAAGCCCCCCCCCCAATTCGATGAGGGCTCCCCATTCACCGAGGCTTTTTTTAACGCCGGATCTGGGGTCGGCGTCCGGGACGAGGCCGCGCTTCACCGTGCCTTCCTCGAGCTCCACACTGTGCCTTAATGCCCTAATCATCCATTGAAAATAATTATTGCCTCAAACCCCTAAAATACAACACAACAACAGCCGCCCAGTTATCTTTCCCACTTCCCATCACAAGTTCACAACACAACAGCATCTACACTCATGGCGTCAGGATTGGAGGAGAGTTTATGGGTGAAATTAGGGGTAATTACTAAGGTAGGTTAACATTAACGGCTAATATCTCTGTTGATCTCTATATATGTTATATGATATTCAATAAATTCATCATTCATTCATGAAATTCGAAATCGTATGTATTACTTATTACAACACTATTTTTTTCGAAATCTCTAAATCCTAATTCTTATGTTGTCTTTAATTATTGATATTGATTATTGTGCTTGGCCTTGATATTATGATTTGAAACCATGCTAGAAGAAGGTATAATCAATTCAAAGAAGAAGAGTGAAGAAATTGGTGATTGATATTGGGATTTAACTTCGCCAACTATAAACTTTTTAGTTTATAATTGTCCGTCTATATGTTGAAAATGATATATTTGCAAAAAGGCCTTGTAGTTTGCTTAGGGTCACCAAAAACGTTGGAACAACCCTGCAAGTGCCGGTACCGTACTAGTGTCATGTCGAACCAAGCCGATACCGACAGAGCAACACCGTTACCGGTATCATCAGAACTAGTGTGACTATACGTTTGTTTGTTTCAATTGATGTAAATACAACCTTATTTTTTGGGTTACTTTGCGAAAACTTTTGTGTAATATTGTAAATAAACTTTCCTTTTGTATCATAATCTATATCGAGTATCGGTACAGTACAAGTAATGTAACGCGTCAAACCAAAACCGAGTGAAAAGCATTGATATCAGTATTACCAAAACCGCTATTGGTTTTTGTTTTTATGGTTTTTGACCAACATAAAACATCGTCTGAGAGGTTACCTTGTCGAAATTGTACCTGCAAAAGAAAGAAAAATAGCGGACGTAGCCGGGAACACAATTGGCCGGTGAAACATAAAAGGTCGTTGGGTTTGTACAAAGAGGAAAAGTCAAACAATCCACTTTCATAAATACATATCTGAATAATATAAAAATGTAGATTTAATAGTTTGTATACAGGGTAAAGTGAGAACCACAAACTGACCCTTTTACAGGGTTTGGTCTAATGTCCAAAAGATACATCAATTGATTCGATTCTCATGTGCCAAAACCGAAATTTAATTAAGGCATGTGAAGTTAAACTAAAACATGTTCGATAAAATCTTAGGGTTAACAAAATGATTTTTTTGCTTGATTCCATAACAATAATAACGTCAATCTAAAAACAAAAAACATTAGATCTTTCTACGAGAAATCTAAAACCTAAATCAATAGAAATATCAATCTAAAAAAAACTAAATTAATCAATATCTTGAACAAAAAGCTTTAACAATAGGAACATTAATAATCCAAATCATGAACAGTAGCAACATATCTGTTTGTTTTCATTTGATCTTCATTTTTTCGATCTTCTCAAAAACATCTATATAAAACTAACGATTATGAAGATTAGATGAACATGAACCCTAAAGCATAGAAAATATAACCATGTTAAACAAAAACCCTAATGCATAGACATGAAGACTTAATGAATATACCCGGACCGATGAAGATTGAAGAAACTATGTGAATATTGAATCGAGAGATTGAAAAACTATAAGAATTACGGTTCAACTTGAATATAGGCAATGAACATTGATGGTTTTAAAAGAAAATGTGGCATGCCGATGAGTTTTAGGTTTGGACAAGTCTAATGATCTCTCTTAAAAAAATCTAAAGGATTGAAGTCCGATGGTCTTGGTATCGCGTGACGTAATAAGGTCGTATCCGGTACTGGTGGTTCTTTTTTAATACCTGTGGATTGGAACCAGAACTAACTTGGAATCGGTTTTTGATGAATTCACATGCCTAACAATTGACCCTTCCAATTCTTAGGGTACCAGACATTGTGGTTCCGAATCTGGTTCAAGGTTATGAGGGTCTTGAACCATAACTTGCTCACCCCTACTAAATATTGTATAATCAACCATAATCGGTTTGACCAACCAAAGGTTTAATTTGTTAGGGCCAAAACTGATATTGGGGTACAAAAAGAAAATCCTATGGACTTAAAGATGGCCTGGAAGTGGCCACTAGGCTGTAGTGCGGCTGATCTAACAGAGACGCCCATAAGTTGTGGGTGTATAAACTTACAGTAAAGGCGTAAAACTATTGATCGGCCCACCGGCCAAGGCCTCACCCGGTTAAAAGATTTGATCAAAGGCTAAAAGGGTAAAATCGTTTGCTTCTACACAAATGATCTCACGGCGGTTTTCTTACTTGCATGCTTAAACCTATTTGGAAGAAAAAACATATTAGATAAGGAATAACTGAATCAAAATCAAAATTAATCTGGAAGAGGAAAACTTTGATGCAAACCGAACGAACGATAACAAAACTAAGTGAAAACAAATGAGAACAAAATCAAACAAGTAAAAATAATTAAACAGTGTTACATATAATAATCAAAGTTTCAACCAGAAAATAATTAAAGGTTGAATCAGAAAATACGGATTCATATCAAATGAAAAATCAAAGAAAACGATAAAAAACCGAAAAACGATAAATAATTACGGGATAATCAATAGCATATTTAGTGTCATAATCGATGTAAATTTTTAACATTAAATTACGTAGTGTAATCACTAATGCACGATTTTTCTCAATATTCTTCCTCTTATTTTGTAAAATACAAATAACTTTTATACACCTATGTCATCATGCGCACACACACACAAATAGGGGTTGGACCTTGGACAAAGGGGAAAACGTTCAAAGATAGGAAGCCACCAAAATGTGACACCTGTATTTAAGGCTCATAATAGTTAATACATAATCACGTATCGGTATATGTAATTATGTAATTGTGCGTAATTACATAATGTTGCGTGATGGTATGTAATTAAGTAAAATGGAATAAACAATTATGTAACATTATAGTTATGTAAATAAGACATATTACGCAATCACGTAATGGTATGCTATGACCTAATCATGTAATGGTATGCAATTACGTAATCAATTAACATACTATTTTTTTAATTGATGAAAACTACAACAATATCATACTCGAATTAAAGATAATAAAACACTTATTCCATGGTTTATTTATTTAAAAAAGAAAAACTACTTACGTGTGAGAGAGTTACGAACATTTAAAGAAAGTGAGAGAAGTTGGTTTAAAAATCAACAATTATGGGTATTTTTTTTTTTTTTTGTCGTTTAAGCACTTGTTTTTATTATTTGGTTGTAAGATTCACTTGTTTTTATTATCTGGTTGTAAGATTTTGGAAACACTTAATCTTAACCACTGAATTGCAAGATCAATGCTCCATATTCCTTCATGTCATTTGCACAATTTTCCTCTTTATATATGATCCATATTCCTTTTCCTCTTTATATATGATCCAGCATATATATATATATATATATATATATAGGATTTGGTACAAATGAAAACAACCATGAGTTGCAAGAACCGCAAGAACTCTTATCATCCAATAAAATTTTAAACTCCTGATGTCACATCATTTTTCTCTCTTTCTTCTTTTCAAAAGTCATATCCATTATCAATTAACCTAAATAATAATAATAATAATAATAATAATAATAATAATAATATCTACAACAACAGTTAACATCATTAAAAAAGTTTTTTTTAAATGTTTGCATATATAAAAATGTTCGACAACGCGCGTTAAAGACGTAACGCGTAAAATAGTTTATTTATTTTTTATTTTGTTATGTAAAAAAATTACGATTGATGTGAGTTTTTAGTGTCACACCCCGACCCGCAGCGGAATAAGAGTCGGGGCATAATTGGGTTATCACCAAAGCTCATGATATTTACTAATGTGTTTCATATTTATTAAAGTCAAAGTTACATTCTCAATAATCCAAACATGTCCATACAAATACAAAGAAAAATAACCAACTAAACAATCCAAGCTCTAAACCAGTTTATTCTTCTAGGCCAATCCTATGTGTTTCTTGCTGCAGCTGGTTCACCTGTATCATGTGTAAAAATGGGGGTTTTTGGGTCAACATAAGTTGGCGAGTGAACCTTGTTAGATAAACATTTATTATTGATTTTCTTGTTATTTTATCAAGTAAAAATTGTGCAATAATCATAAGTGAGCAAATGTAAATGATCAAACAGTAGCAATAACAACCACAAACTATAACATACAATAACATACAATAACATACAATGACATACAATAACATTAATGGGGAAGGAACGGCATATGATAAACGTATGTACTGAAAATGATAAATGTCTGTGCGATCAAGGCTCAATCAAACGGAGCCGATCGTATTGCATGTACTGAAAATGATAAATGTCTGTGCGATCAAGGCTCAATCAAACGGAGCCGATCGTATGTTGGCACGCCAGGTTCACGCTCATAATGTAATGGGGAACATGCTCAACGCTCATAATGTAATGGGGAGCGGCAGCCTATGAAATTGCATTTACTGAAAATAATAAATTAAATCTAAACAATAACCACACAACAGTTGATACAAGCTGAATACACATTTGTTCATGATAAGATGTATGCACAATGATTTAAATATAATAAATAGTAAGACACATGATACACCCAAAAAACGTGATTAAAACGGGGAATTTGTGAAGATTCACTCATATTGGGTGCGTTTGGTTGGAGATGATGAGATGCGCACGAGTTGGAAGGATTGAACAACGAGAATTAACTAACCTAAATAATAACGGAAAATATAGTAAATGAGTGTATTTTATTGATAATTTTAATTAGGATTTTTAGATATATTTTTGTGAGTTTAAGGCTATTTCCTATCTTTAAAAACATTATTTTTAAGTATTTTTAATTGATTTTTAAATTACATTAAATAAATAAAAATATAAAAATATGTTGACTTTTGCGTTGACCGTTGACTATTGACTTTGACTTGTTGACCGGTTTTATTGTGTAACTGTATGCGCCGGGTAAGGCTCGAACCCGAGACCTCCCGTTCGCGTGCACGCAGCTCTACCAACTGAGCTACGTGTCTAACCTGAAATAATTATGTTTTTAATTATATTTATATACTAACTCAGTTTATTCAAAATTCTTTTATTTTCAAAAATGTTTTAAATCGCCGAACTGGTGTCATCAACAGGTCTCGAACCCGGGACCTGTGACTTAATGTTACACACAGTCCGCCGCTGGACTGTGTGTCTAATTTGGTTAATATATAGATTTTTATTATACTTAACATCTACGGCGACAAGGATCCGGTTCAGTTAGAAAAACAAAACATTTTTATTACAGAGCATACGTGTGTCAAGGATCGAACTCGCGGCGTGTGATATGTATGTGCACACAGTCCACCGCTGGACTGTGTGTCTAACCCGAGATAATATCCAGATTTTATTAAATTTATAATCAAACTATCATCGTCTTCTTCGTTACAACATTACAGTCTGCGATTACACTATTGTATCTTGTTTAATTCGATTGACAAACATTCAACAGACTAATATGAAATGGCAGAGACGATATTTAGAAGTAAACATACCGGAGAACGATTTATCTCAGAATTCCGGCAAGTCGTCGGCTCTGTTTGGATTTCTACTGAATGAATGAATTAACAGTTTTGATTAGCTACAAGAGGAACTGAAGTATTAAACAAGAGTTTTCAGAAGGTTTGAATGTCTATACCGTTTCACAGCTGAAGATAAGGATTTTCAGAAGTTTTCCGGCGAACTGGAATTATCCGATATTAATGTCTGAAATTGATTCCGATAGAAGGGTCTGAGTTAGCAATAGCTTAACAATTGATAGACCACGAAGGAATTGAAAGACTTACTGTTTTGATGGAGAATACGGTTTTCCGGCGAAAGTCCGGTGAGTCCAATTAGATTCTCCGGCGAACTGAAAATTGTGCGAAAATGTAATTGAGAGCTTTCCGAGTGTGTTTGAGTCGTGAGGGAGAACAAAGATTGAAGTAATTCTGGAATTGAAAGTTTTCGGTTATTAAAACCGATTCACTTCTAGAATTCAAGTTCATTCAAAGCAACTTGATTGAAAACGTCGGTGCATCGGTTAAACTCAGTAAACCGCGATCAATCAAACATCTTTGGACGTTTGATGACCGATTTCGGTTACAGTTGGCGTAACCAGATTAATTTGTGATAGATAATAAAATTTAATTGTTTCCTAATGTTTACAGAAAACAACAAGTGGCGGAGTGGTGATATGTGTGTGTGATAAAGCTTTGAGTTCTTTTCCGGCTGACCCGGGTTCGAGTCCCGGCAGCCTCATTTAATTATTTTATTTTACTTTTTATCAATTATAACTTTTATAGTTTAGTTTGTTTATTAATTATGCATCATAAAAATTAAAATGGACATAAATACGCAACGTGACATTTGTAACTTGATATTCGATTACAAAACGGAGCGGGTTTGGAAAACCCGTTTTTGACAAATGTTACAGTATCCCCTACTTTTAGGAATTTCGTCCCGAAATTTAAGTAGTAGTAGTAGGAAAAAGATGCGGGTATTTTTCACGCATTGAGTCTTCACGTTCCCAAGTAAACTCAGGTCCCCGTTTCGACTCCCAGCGTACCCTAACAATTGGAATGCGACTTCGTCGAAGACGTTTTTCTCCGAAGTCCATGATCTCTACTGGTCTTTCAACAAAATGCATAGATTCATCAATCTGAATATCTTCCAGAGGAATATGGAGGTTCTCATCAGCGAGGCACTTCTTCAAGTTTGATACGTGGAACGTGGGATGAATCCTATTGAGTTCTTCTGGTAGATCAAGCTTGTATGCTACAGGTCCTACTCTTTCGAGTATCTTGAAAGGTCCTACGTAGCGTGGTGCTAGCTTGCCTTTTTGACCAAAACGAACTACTCCCTTCTACGGTGATACTTTTAAAAGTACATGATCACCAATGTTAAACTCCAAAGGCTTCCGTCGCTTATCTGCATAACTCTTCTGACGACTTTGAGCCGCTAGAAGATTGTTTCGAATTTGATGGATCTTGTCTGTGGTTTCTTGAATCAATTCTGGACCAGTGATTTGAGCTTCCCCAATTTCGTGCCAACATACTGGAGATCGGCACTTACGACCATATAAAGCTTCAAAAGGTGCCATGCCGATGCTCGAATGATAGCTGTTGTTGTACGAAAATTCAACTAATGGTAGGTGAGCGTCCCAATTTCCCTTGAAGTCTATGACACATGCTCGAAGCATATCTTCAAGAGTTTGAATGGTGCGTTCAGATTGTCCATCAGTTTGAGGATGATAGGCGGTACTGAGATCTAATCGCGTACCCAAAGCGGCTTGTACTGCTTGCCATGTTCGTGAAGTGAAACGACCATCGCGATCTGAAATAATGCTTAACGGTACACCATGTCGGCTTACGATTTCGTTGATATAAATACGAGCTAGCTTTTCGTTCTTGAAATCTTCGCGGATAGGAATAAAGTGAGCTGATTTTGTAAGTCGATCGATGATTACCCATATAGTGTCATACCCACTAGAAGTGCGAGGTAACCCGGTAATGAAGTCCATGGTTATGTTTTCCCACTTCCATACAGGTATTTCAGGTTGGACCAGAAGTCCTGAGGGTCTTTGATGTTCAGCTTTCACCTTGGAACATGTAAGGCACTTGGAAACAAAAATAGCAATATCCTTTTTCATCTAGGCCACCAATAGGTGTATCGAAGGTCTTGATACATCTTATCGGCTCCTGGGTGTGTAGAGTATCGCGTTTTGTGAGCCTCATTCATAAGAAATTCACGAAGGTTGTTGTGGTCAGGAATCCAGATGCGATCTAGATAGTACAGAATACCGTCAGATTTAGTTTCAATTTTAAGTTCAGCTCCACAGGACAGCTCCTTTCGTACGTCGTCTTCCGTTACTGAAACATGTTGGGCTTCTCGAATTTGATCTTTAATGTCTGTTACGATTTGCGAACATAGAAGATGAATGGAGTTCGCATAACCCTTTCGACTGAGTGCATCAGCCACCACATTTGCCTTGCCAGGGTGGTACCGAATTTCACAGTCGTAGTCATTTAGAAGTTCGACCCATCTTCGTTGCCTCATGTTTAACTCCTTTTGATTGAAGATATGTTGAAGACTCTTATGGTCAGTGTATATTTCACACTTAGTACCGTAGAGATAATGTCTCCATATCTTAAGAGCGAACACAACGGCTCCAAGTTCTAGGTCATGGGTGGTGTAGTTCTTCTCATGAGTCTTGAGTTGTCTCGAAGCATAAGCTATAACTTTTCCTCTTTGCATTAGAACACAGCCTAGTCCTTGCCCTGAAGCGTCGCAATAAACCACGAAGTCATCACAACCTTCAGGAAGAGTGAGGATTGGTGCATCACAGAGTTTTTGTTTAAGGGTTTGGAAGGCTTCTTCTTGTTTGGGTCCCCATATGAAAGGTTTTCCCTTATGAGTTAAAGCCGTGAGTGGTACAGCAATGCGAGAGAAGTTTGAAATAAAACGGCGATAATAACCAGCCAGACCAAGGAATGATCTTACTTCAGTTGGTGTGCGTGGCGCTTGCCATTCTTGTACCGCTTTGATCTTTGAGGGGTCGACATGTATTCCCTTGTCATTGACTACATGTCCAAGGAATTGTACATCTTTTAACCAGAATTCGCATTTGGAGAATTTAGCGTAGAGCTTTTCATTCTCTAGAAGTGTAAGGATGAGTCGAAGATGTCGCTCGTGATCAGACTTAGACTTTGAATAAATGAGGATGTCGTCGATGAAGACTATCACAAAACGATCGAGATAGGGTTTGCAGACTCTGTTCATTAGATCCATGAAGACAGCTGGAGCGTTGGTTAAACCAAATGGCATGACCATGAATTCATAATGACCATAACGAGTTCGGAAAGCGGTATTTGGAACGTCTTCTTCATGTACTCTAAGTTGATGATAACTAGATCGAAGGTCGATTTTTGAAAAACAGCTGGCGCCTTGAAGTTGGTCAAGAAGATCATCAATGCGAGGTAATGGATAGCGATTCTTGATTGTTAACTTGTTGAGTTCTCTGTAGTCGATGCACATGCGAAACGATCCATCTTTCTTCTTTACAAAAAGGACAGGTGCACCCCAAGGCGAGGAGCTAGGGCGTATGAACCCTTTGTCAGTCAACTCTTGCAATTGACTGGCTAGCTCTTGCATTTCAGAGGGGGCTAACCTATAAGGAGACTTTGCAACTGGTGTAGCACCAGGTATTAGATCAATGCGGAATTCGACTTCTCTTACTGGAGGAAGTCCTGAAATGTCGTCAGGAAAAACTTGCGGGAAATCTTTTACTACAGGAATGTCTTCAAGTTTCTTCTCCATGGTTCCCTTTTTGACGATATGAGCTAAAAACGCGATATAATTCCTGCGAAGATATCTTTGAGCTTGAAGATAGGACATTAATCTGAGCCCTTTCGGCGAGGTTTCTCCAAAGATTCGTAGAGTCTGACCGTTTGAAAGAGGAATGCGTATAAACTTTTCGCGACATACAACTTCAGCCTGATGTTGGCTGAGCCAGTCCATACCAATTATAATGTCAAAGCTTCCCAACTTCATTGGAATGAGGTCAACTAGAAAATTGTGATCGTTTAACGTGAGAGTACAATTGCGTACGATAGAGTTTAATGAGACTGGTTTCCCGTCAGCAACTTCTACTGTTATGGATTCCATGAGCTTATCACGATTTTGGTTTAGGATGGGTTCAAACTCTAAGGACACAAAACTTTTATCCGCGCCAGTATCAAACAACATGGATGCATAACTACCATTGATAAGGAACGTACCGTTAACCACATTGCCGTCAGCTCTAGCCTGATTAGCGTTGATGTTGAAAGTTCTTCCTCTTGCAGGTGGAGGAGCTTGGTTAGCTTGATTCACTGGGTTGGCTTGGGCTTGAGCGTGAATAATGTTCACCAACCTTGGACAAGTGTTTCTATAGTGTCTTGGGTCTCCACAATTGTAGCAAGCCCGCATAGGTTGTACCATGGGATAGTTGGGTTGGTAGTATGATTGGGCTAAATGTTGGATAGGTGGTAATAGTAGGGTTGTTGGGCTTGGCCCATTATTTGTTGGTGGGTTTGGGTTGAAGGCTGGTGGCGGTTCGTTCGCTGAGGTATGCGACAGGTTTGAACAGTATGACCTGCGCGACCACAGCCGGTGCAATGTTGGCAGGGATGATCTGGAAAGTGGTGGTATTGGCAACGGTTGCATTTTGGTAACGGGCCAGAGTATGGCCTTTTGTATGGTGCAGGTGAAGGGGCAACTTGGGTAATGGGTGCAGCAGGAATAGGGAAATTGGTTTCTGTAACAGCGAAGTTTCTGGTGTTACGCTTCCTCTTGTTAGCAAACTTAGAGGAGGAGGTGGAATGGTTTGATGTTTGGCCCTCAACGGGGGCTTTATTCTTCTCCTCTTTAAACTTACCGTTGCGAATTCGATTCTCGGTCAGTTCAGTCGCTAGTTCCATAGCAGCTTCAAGCGTTGCTGGTGAGGTGCTGAGAACTGAATATTGAATTTTCGAGGGAAGACCTCGAATAAAATGCTCGATTAAACGATAAACTGGGGTAAACAAGTTAGGGACCATTTGGTTCAACTCTAGGAACCTCTTGTTGTAGGAAGTATGATCTCCCTCCTTTTGCTTCAAAGAATGAAATTCGTCTTCCAACTTTTTAATCTCACTCCTAGGACAGAACCGCCTCGTCATGATTTCCCTTAACTCCTCCCACGTTAAGGCCATTGCATCATCAATTCCCCTCTTCCCCTTCTCAGTATTCCACCAGGTGAGAGCTACCCCAAATAGTCTCCCGGTTGCGTATCGTACCTTGTGATCCTCAGGACAATCACAGTTGAGGAAGGTGTTTTCCATTTCCTCAAACCAGTGGAGGAGAGCAGTGACACCTTCGGTCCCTTCAAATTTAGGAGGATCGCAAGACTTGAAATGTTTATATGAGCACTTGCTGGTAGGAGGGTTGCCGATGTTCTGGTCATTTTGCTGGGGAGGATTAGTGGGATTTGTGGCGAGAGCCTGTTGTACTTGAACCACAATGTCAGGAAGCACCGCGGCCATTTGTTTCGCGATTTGTGCAGCCAAGCGTTCGTGAGACCTTCCTGATCTCTTACCCCTCGTTGTTGTCTAGCCGACATCTACAGGAACATACATAAGAAGATTGTGAGTTTATGGAGTCTTTTTAGGTGTCATGTGTCTTAAAGAAAATGAAAATAACATAAATATCAATAATGCAACTAAATCCATAGGATGTCTTGGGTTTGCTCATGTTGGGCCTCAAATGTCCCCCATACCTTCACCTGTATAGTCATGTGGGCCCCCATGACTATTGGTTTGGTAGGATTCACATTAGTATTGGCGATTTAACACTCGCATCACCGAATGCAAACCACAAAATATGTTTACGAGATGTATGGTCGAAATGTGTCCAGGTGTAGACACAGTGACAACTCAAAGTGGGGTTAGTTCACACGACGTTTGGTATAGCATGCTTTGGCCTAATAGGTACTTCGTACTCTCATCGTTAGTCCCCAGGTAGGCAAACTGGTCCTTTATTTTGGATTTACACGAATGCCAACCTAGACAGGACGTCCCGACTACCGGTACTTGTACCCTTCCAGTTACTACATGCCCGTCATGAGAACTCACTTTGATGAGATTTGAAAATACAAAAATCATTGTAAAAACAATCATGAAAATGATGTGATGTGTGCTTTCATGGATATGATATGTTATGAGAATATGATTCATGATAGGCATTATATGATAACATATACTTGTAAACATGCTTGCATAAAATTGAATGTAACATTTAACATAAAACATATAAACATCATGAAATTTGGCATGTAACACACAAAAATCTTAAAAATTACTAATCAACTATAGTATAGGCTCTAAGGGTCTAATAACCTATCCTATATCCCTATAGTCATGGCTCTGATACCAATCTGTCATACCCTGACCCGCAGCGGAATAAGAGTCGGGGCATAATTGGGTTATCACCAAAGCTCATGATATTTACTAATGTGTTTCATATTTATTAAAGTCAAAGTTACATTCTCAATAATCCAAACATGTCCATACAAATACAAAGAAAAATAACCAACTAAACAATCCAAGCTCTAAACCAGTTTATTCTTCTAGGCCAATCCTATGTGTTTCTTGCTGCAGCTGGTTCACCTGTATCATGTGTAAAAATGGGGGTTTTTGGGTCAACATAAGTTGGCGAGTGAACCTTGTTAGATAAACATTTATTATTGATTTTCTTGTTATTTTATCAAGGAAAAATTGTGCAATAATCATAAGTGAGCAAATGTAAATGATCAAACAGTAGCAATAACAACCACAAACTATAACATACAATAACATACAATAACATACAATGACATACAATAACATTAATGGGGAAGGAACGGCATGTTGGCACGCCAGGTTCACGCTCATAATGTAATGGGGAACATGCTCAACGCTCATAATGTAATGGGGAGCGGCGGCCTATGAAATTGCATGTACTGAAAATAATAAATTAAATCTAAACAATAACCACACAACAGTTGATACAAGCTGAATACACATTTGTTCATGATATGATGTATGCACAATGATTTAAATATAATAAATAGTAAGACACATGATACACCCAAAAAACGTGATTAAAACGGGGAATTTGTGAAGATTCACTCACATTGGGTGCGTTTGGTTGGAGATGATGAGATGCGCACGAGTTGGAAGGATTGAACAACGAGAATTAACTAACCTAAATAATAACGGAAAATATAGTAAATGAGTGTATTTTATTGATAATTTTAATTAGGATTTTTAGATATATTTTTGTGAGTTTAAGGCTATTTCCTATCTTTAAAAACATTATTTTAAAGTATTTTTAATTGATTTTTAAATTACATTAAATAAATAAAAATATAAAAATATGTTGACTTTTGCGTTGCCGTTGACTATTGACTTTGACTTGTTGACCGGTTTTATTGTGTAACTGTATGCGCCGGGTAAGGCTCGAACCCGAGACCTCCCGTTCGCGTGCACGCAGCTCTACCAACTGAGCTACGTGTCTAACCTGAAATAATTATGTTTTTAATTATATTTATATACTAACTCAGTTTATTCAAAATTCTTTTATTTTCAAAAATGTTTTAAATCGCCGAACTGGTGTCATCAACAGGTCTCGAACCCGGGACCTGTGACTTAATGTTACACACAGTCCGCCGCTGGACTGTGTGTCTAATTTGGTTAATATATAGATTTTTATTATACTTAACATCTACGGCGACAAGGATCCGGTTCAGTTAGAAAAACAAAACATTTTTATTACAGAGCATACGTGTGTCAAGGATCGAACTCGCGGCGTGTGATATGTATGTGCACACAGTCCACCGCTGGACTGTGTGTCTAACCCGAGATAATATCCAGATTTTATTAAATTTATAATCAAACTATCATCGTCTTCTTCGTTACAACATTACAGTCTGCGATTACACTATTGTATCTTGTTTAATTCGATTGACAAACATTCAACAGACTAATATGAAATGGCAGAGACGATATTTAGAAGTAAGCATACCGGAGAACGATTTATCTCAGAATTCCGGCAAGTCGTCGGCTCTGTTTGGATTTCTACTGAATGAATGAATTAACAGTTTTGATTAGCTACAAGAGGAACTGAAGTATTAAACAAGAGTTTTCAGAAGGTTTGAATGTCTATACCGTTTCACAGTTGAAGATAAGGATTTTCAAAAGTTTTCCGGCGAACTGGAATTATCCGATATTAACGTCTGAAATTGATTCCGATTGAAGGGTCTGAGTTAGCAATAGCTTAACAATTGATAGACCACGAAGGAATTGAAAGACTTACTGTTTTGATGGAGAATACGGTTTTCCGGCGAAAGTCCGGCGAGTCCAAATAGATTCTCCGGCGAACTGAAAATTGTACGAAAATGTAATTGAGAGCTTTCCGAGTGTGTTTGAGTCGTGAGGGAGAACAAAGATTGAAGTAATTCTGGAATTGAAAGTTTTCGGTTATTAAAACCGATTCACTTCTAGAATTCAAGTTCATTCAAAGCAACTTGATTGAAAACGTCGGTGCATCGGTTAAACTCAGTAAACCGCGATCAATCAAACGTCTTTGGACGTTTGATGACCGATTTCGGTTACAGTTGGCGTATCCGGATTAATTTGTGATAGATAATAAAATTTAATTGTTTCCTAATGTTTACAGAAAACAACAAGTGGCGGAGTGGTGATATGTGTGTGTGATAAAGCTTTGAGTTCTTTTCCGGCTGACCCGGGTTCGAGTCCCGGCAGCCTCATTTAATTATTTTATTTTTACTTTTTATCAATTATAACTTTTATAGTTTAGTTTGTTTATTAATTATGCATCATAAAAATTAAAATGGACATAAATACGCAACGTGACATTTATAACTTGATATTCGATTACAAAACGGAGCGGGTTTGGAAAACCCGTTTTTGACAAATGTTACATTTAGAAGGGAGGCACCTTTCGTGTCGACGTCAAACCTTAAACGTAAAAAACGTATTTACGTAATACACCACTGTGTTAAAAAAATAAACAAAAACATTTACATTCAATAAAGACAACGCGCGTAAAAAAATTCGACAACGTGCGTTAAAAAATGTAACGCGTAAAATAGTTTTTTTTCATTTTTATTTTTTTGTGTAAAAAATTTACGGTTGGTGTGAGTTTTTTAGAAGGGAGGCACCTTTGGCGCTGACGTAAAACATCAAACGTAAAAAAAACGTCGTTACGCAATACACACACTGTGTAAAAAAATAAACAAAAACATTTACATTCGATAATGACAACGCGCGTAAAAAAACATTTGACAACGTGCGTTAAAAAAAAGTAACGCGTAAAATAGTTTTTTTGTGTTTTATTTTGTTGTGTAAAACAATTTATGGTTGATGTGAGTTTTTTTAGAGGATGGAGGTGCAAACAATCAATTACTAACGACGACGTTGCTTTTTTATTTTAGTTTATTTATGTTATTTTTCTGGTGATTTATTTGCAAAGTAAACATTACCTCAATTTTTTTAAATTTTTATTTATTAAAGAACAATCTTATTAATTAAAGCACAATCATTAATAAGACCAATTATTAATTGGTCATATTAAAAAGATCAATTAGCCCCTATCTCATTAAAAACAAAAATTTCATAATTAAAGCACAATCATTACTCTGTTTTATTGTCTTTTAATCTTATCAATCAAAACGCATTTGATCAATGGTTATTATTGGTTGCTACGATTCTCACAACCCAAGGTGGTTCTCATTTTACCTAATCCACACACATATATATATATATTAGAATCCTGTAAAAAAACATTTTTCGTGAAAAGTGTAACAAGACATAAGAATTGACATGCAGACACCATGTTTTAGACTTAGGCATGATGTTTTGGATTTTTTGGCAAGAAAAACATCAAACATAAACAATTTAAGACACAATCATTAGGCTTAAAACTTAAAACACCATGCAAAAAGGTTAAGTAGTGTGTTTTAAGTGTTAAATAGTGTTATTTAAATTGCACGTCTATAATACATTGCATTGTGTTTTATATTGTTATGTTTGGTGTTTTTCTTGCCAAAACAACCCAAAACATCATGGCTACGTTCAAATCATGATGCTTACATCTTAATTTCTATGTCTTCTCACATTTCTCACGAAAATTATCCTTTTTGCAGGAACCTCACCATATATATATATATATATATATATATGTCGTATCCACAAATTTACATGAGGTGTAAAAAAAATTCACCGCCGTAACAAAATTTACATAAGCACGTAAACAAAACTTACATTAGGCAAAACTACCGATTTAACAATTTTTTTGTTTTTTTTTTCCAGATGTTTTTATAATATTTTCATATACGTTTGTGCAAAAAATAGTGATCCAACTCGCATGGGAAGTAGGAGTTCTCCTGGTTCTCACACTCGTGATGGTTCTTAATTAAACCGGAGCCCCTCTCTCTCTCTCTCTATATATATACATACATATATATATATATATATATATATATATATATATATATATATGTGGGATGGATTTTCTAGAAAGAGTAAAAACCTTACAAAATGTAAGAAGAGATTTGATGATGACATGTGACACTTGTGCTAATTTACACTAAGGCCGTATTGTATAAAAGTCATGCATATGTCACCCACATACCAAAGAACATGCACATGCAAGTCACATGACATTTCCCCCATCTTTTTTAAATGTTCCTAACTTCTTTATGCATTATTTTTTTTTTAAATTACACCATAATAATAGTTGAACTCATTCTAACAATGTTGGAACCGGCTTGTCAAACCTAACTAAAAACTCTAAACCCTAATGCTAAATCTAAAAACAAACACTAAGGCTAAACCTAAAAATCTAAAGTATAAACCGTAAAAGCTAAACACTAAACTTAAACTTGAGTTCGGATGATAATGCTATAGGCTATCAACTTTGAAGTCTGGGATCATTAAATGACATTGGGCCTTTGAAGATGACAACAACCTCCCAGGATGAGCCTGGGATTGATTCAGTCCATTCTAAAATTCTAATGATGATGCTATGGGCTCCCCTACTTTGAAGATTCTCCATACAGCCCAACCAGTCGAATTTGGGTCCATTCAGCATTGAATATTGATGAAATATTGGATCTCACTCAAAGTCAAAAGGCATAGTCACCTAAAACTCATATTTTTTCTTTCAGGTATGATAATATATTCAAATCTACAGAAAAAGTAAAATATAAAGAACTCTTGCTCTAAAAAGGATAAGAAGAAATATTTTTTAATGTGAACACAACCAAAAATGCATAAAGAAAACAAATATATATATATTTTTTCAATATATTATATTAAAATAATCGCTACTTTATCGTTACTAATAATTTTAGTGACGATAAAGTAGCGTTTTTTATAAACAATATTAATTTTTTTTTTTGGAGGTTTAGTTTTTAGCATTTGGCTTGGGTTGGTTTTGAGGGGGGGGGGGGGGGGTAAGGTTTTTGGGGTGGAGGGGGTAGGGGGGTTGGGGGGGGTTAAGGTTTTTGGGTGGTGGTGGAGTGGGGGGGTTGTTTAGGTTTTTGAGTTTTTGCATGTACTTGTTCTTTTTCTCTTATAGACAAGATTATGAACATTTGTCACTCTATGGTTCCTTCTTACACTTTTTGTTTTTATACTCCTTTGTAGAATAACTTAACTTTTAAAATATATAAGCAAGACTATAAACACTACACAAGTTGTGTTGTGTATTACATGATTCCTTGTTAGAAGGAAAATTTACCGTGTTAATGAGTGAGAAAAGGTGATACATATAAGTGTGAAACATACATATACGTATTTAATGATGGAAATAAGGTCTGAAACAAACGTAAACAAAAGCATATAAGTGACAGTTTAGTCGAATAGCACATGACTGAACATGCGTTATATTTATATGACGTGACTATAAATGCATAACACCAATAAAAGAATTTTTACTTTCATGATTTTCTCCACAAATAAATCTAATTTTACATACAACATCAACCAAGCCAAGCCCTGTATATTTCACCAACAATAAAACTCTCAATAAAACTCTCAATAGGGTCTATAGATATTTGGTTATTTTATATTAATTAGCTACCTTTAAATTTCAGTTATTTCATTTTTAATATTTTGCTAAGCATATTATATTATATATATTATCATCAACATTATATTTAATAATTTAATAATTTTACGTGTATTTCTGAAACAAATTAATTTAATGCTCAGAAAGCAAATATAAATTCTTGTCAAGACAAAGATCATAAAGGGGCTATCGATTTTACTTTATATTCCAACACAAGCCTCCAAATCCTATCATATGCAAAGTATGTCGAAATGATTCAACATTTAAATGTTTCAATTAGTGTTCGGTGTTGCTTAATTCTTTTAACAAGGTTTTACACCCCGCCGCGTTGCGACCGGGGCTTACAATTTAAGATGTAACGTATACAAACGCTACATTTTAGGGCCACGCGTTACGGCAGTGAAGGTTTAATAACATCAAACATTAACCATGTAAAGCCTATTACAACACAATCTAAAATACATCAGCAAACTTGAATTACACAAACTAAAAAATGGCCTGCCAAGCTTAAGCTTACACAGACTTACCAACTGGTAATTTGATTCGGAAAACATGCTCTTCGCATGTGCATTTATCAACTTTACCACTGCTGCCGTCGTGGGCGCCATTTCTCCAACCATCCTTCTCAGCCTTTCCAGCAACCCTTCTCCAATTGGCAGTAAATGAGTGTTTGATCCGATCCACACCCATGAATCCTTCCAAAATGCATTACCCTCAACACAATCTGGTTATTGTTATTACTTGATCTGTGGGAAAAAAACATTTAGATTCATCAAATAAAAACACAAAAGAATGTTGTTTTCAAAATAAATATATACCAAGTCAAAGTGAGGTCATTGTCATATATACTTGGATCAAAATTAGTAACAGCAGCCTTGTCATAAGCCTTTACAAACAAATAGTTACACTTTTAGTAAAAAAAAAAAACCATTTAGACTAAAAGTTGTGACAAATTAAATCCATTAGAAGGTAAAAAAAAATATATTTTACCTGGCTGCTTCAACTTCTGTATCAAACAGACTAAGATATACATAAGTGTTAATAATAAGGTGGTACCAAGAACATGCAAATCGAAATAAGGATTACCTCTTGTCTAGAGCTTCTATTTTACTACTTTTACCAAACATAGTTAAATATTATTCAAATAAGTACTAATATATGATTCATGGTATCCGAAACCTATGATCGTGAATGCATACCGTTCTTTGTCTTTTCTTAAAAATAGAAGCTTTGGTCGAGCTGTCGTGTCTGGCAACTCATCCCGGAACCTTCAAATAGTGGCGTTGGTGGTTATGTCGCAAAGCTCGAAGCGCCCTTGAACACGCTCTGGGAAGTTGAGCTTCGCCTTTGCCTCTTTGAACTCAAATGCAGCTTGATCATAAGTTGCGGCTGCAGCCTCGGTTGTTTCAAATGTACACAACCAAACACTGGTGCCTTTGTTAGGAGCACGTATCTCGGATGCCCATTTCCCCATGGCCTTTGTCTTACGCCTCCATAATGTCTCTTGACAGTTGTTCATGATCAGATATGCACCGCCATCTTCTACCCTCTTTGACCACTCTGTCACTCTCTTCTACAGCCAGTTACAGAATAAGAAACACAAATAAGAGGAAAAGAAGTTCAAAATATAGAAGATAAAAAAGGTATGATAAATTAATATATCAAGGCACCTCTATTATGGAGTAGGACACCATTTATTGGTTATTGTGGAACTGTAACTTTCGTATGTATTAACCTTTTCTAGAAAGTATATTAATTCCATGATATATAGACGATTATAATTACAATAACATTTGAAAATAGTTAATAGTAGTGATACTCACAATTATTGTCCGATCATTATAACTGTATCCATTTACATAGTTATTCTAGTTTTTATTTTTATTTTTATATATAATCTTGTTTCTATACACATTTAGAAAATGTAAATTAAATTAATAGTATTAAGAGGAGGGGTCAACAATTGGTCAGAAGTTTATTGACTCACAAAATCAGATGTCTTTACTTTCTTTAAGTTATTTTATATGGAAGACTAAGCATATTCATGAGTATATAAGAAGTACATTAACAAACACATTAAATTGATATATACGTTACCTCAAGATCCTGTTGCATTTTCCATACCGCCACGTGTCTCATGCCTCAGGCGCGTTTTTTAAAACAAAGACATTAAATTGATATATACGTTACTTTCGTAGGCAGTAACATCATAGCAAGTGAAACTGCCCTCTTTTCAGGTGATCCTCCCACTTTAAACATAACAATAAGGAACAATCTTAGCTTAAATCGATATCAACAACCATAAATTATAGTAGTAAGCTTTCAAACAGTACCTCTCCTAGGAGCAGAGAATTCAAGAAAACAAAAGGGAGGCTCCTTATTGTCACTCTTTTCAGTTTTTTGGATAGCATATAAAATGTTTCGCCTCTAAATCAAATCAAACAACATGTTAATTTACAGAATATCATCATCCATTCATCATTCATTCATTTGATTTCTCATATAAAACCTCAAACTACCATAATTTTTAGTTTTTGGTCTGACACATGGAATGTTACAAAAAATACCTCATCTCCGGATAATCGGCGGACTGTTAGTAGTATAGTAACAAATCAAAAATCCTCTCATCCTTTTATTGTATACCAATCATCACCGTCTATCTTCACCTCAACTGCTTTCGTTCCGACGACTTCTTCCTGACCGCTGGTCACCAACATAACCCATCTTAACCATCATTCAACGATAGTGGTGATGACGAACCCGGCGTAGGCGATTTTGGTGTCCAATGACCACTATACGTGGCGATGGCGATGGCGGATGTCAGTGGGCGCGGAACGACAGAAACAATCAGCACCTGTGGTGACCTGAGTTGGAGAGAATGCTCGGGAGACAGGGGACACCGGAAATTTTTTTATGAATCTAGGGTTTTATGGTGGGGAAGATGGTAGATGTGTGGAGAAGCAGAACATGTAATCCAGTTTTTTTTTTTTTTTGAAAAGCACCCATAGGTAAATGTACAACCAACTGAAAGTTGTTGCTTAATTATAGGATTCTAATGCTTTGCACATGTATTGCATTTAAGGAGTGGTTCATCCAAGTGTATTATCGGATATGATTTAGGTAGTGTTTGTTTCACGTAAAAGAAAGAATTTTGAATAAAACTGAAATGTAAATTTTGTTCATCTCAACAAGATAAGAAATTGAAATTGAAATTGAAATTAAATATGAATCAGCTCACCTCATTTTTTCTAAATACAATATAGTTATATCATTTTATATTTTTATAATCTTGGGACCCCATTTAATCGCCCATTTGATTTCTTTTTTGCTTCCTTTCCATTTTTTGAGTTTTTCCTTGTTTTTTATTTGTTTTACTTTTTAGGTTATATTTAGATTAGCGTCTTTGATCCGCAAAGGTTGTCGAACATACTTTTTCAACGCATATTTTTTTCTTTACATTCCCATATAGATTTTTATTCAAAACCTACATGTGAATGCCCCTGCGATGTGATTTTTTTCTTTACGTTTTCACAAAGATTTTTATTCAAACCCGACAAGCGATAAACTGATAAACTTTGACGTATTATTAATATAATACATTTTTTAGTATCAGTTCTCCCCAAGACAGAGCACGGGTGAAACGTTACTAATTTCTCTTTAACATTTAAAAAATTGTAATATATTTTAAGTTAAATACGGTTTTAGTTCCTATAGTTTGATCTATATCACCATATTTATATATATATATATATATATATATATATATATATATATATTAGAATTTGAAGTTGTAAAAATAATGTAATCTTTGAGTTTCTCATATTAACCAAAGTTTTTAAAACTATCATTTTGATAATATATTCCAAATGAAAAAAACACTACCCTCATCCCATGAGGGTTTTAGTTTTCTATTTATTCATTTTATTATTTCAATAACTTATTTATTTTATTATTTCAATTAGTATAAGTGAATTAAAAGTATTTTGTTTTTTTATAACTTAAAATATACAATGTTTTATAAAATTTCAAATAAACTCCTATTACATGTTTATTTTTAACTACTTTTCTATGTAAATTTTATTCGAAATCAAGCCAAGTCAAATTATAATATATATATATATATATATTTTGGGGAGGGGGGAGTCTCTTTCGATTTCTATAGCAAATGCCAGTATTGCAACAAGCCGAAACAAAATCAACCAAATTCTCGATGCGTAGTGCGAAACCGAGCTGGCTAAAGTATTTTATATCTTTTTTCATTTTCTCTTTTAGATCATACATAGTGAGTGTCTGTACCGTAACGAGCCAAAATAAAACCAACTAAACGTAACGAGTCAAAACAAAATCAATGAAATCCCGCTGTGTAACGTGAGAAACTACACTAGTTATAGTCTAAAGTTTAAATTTGACTTTTTTAGTCTCGTAGTTTTATTCTCACATCAATCTAAATCCGCACATCATTTAAAGCCTGATTTATAGGAAAATCAAATTATTATACTACAAATATAAAATTTAAACTTTTGGCTAAAATGTTTATTTGGATCAAACAATTTGGACTAAAACCTTATACACTGAATGTCATCCTATAATTCTATCTTATTTTAGTTTAGGGATGGCAATGGGTCGGGTTCGGGTCGGGTATGGGTAATCTTATACCCGTACCCGTTTGTAAAATCGTGTCTCATACCTGATCCAGTACCTGTCGGGTATTACCCGTCAGGTATCGGGTATACCCATTAATTAATTTGTTAAAACATATACGTTGGTGTAACACTACGTGTTTTTACGTCCAATAAAGTTCCGACACGTGTCCCGTAATTCCTCGAATGACGTATGTATAAACGAGAGGGACCAAAGTCGCCAATTCACTAAATTATAATCACTATGTGAAAGTGAATAAAGTTGAGGGGCTAATAATGTAAAATGCCAAAATTTCCATCTCTAGGAGGCGGTTGCGGACCGCAAATGGTTACGGTCCGTAACCTGTTTTGGAACTGTGGGCGCCTAAGGTCCTTGCGGACCGCATGGCAAAACCCATACGGTCCGCAAGGGACCGCCAGCGACCAAAAATGTGGCAGCTTGCTGTTCTGCCACATTGTCGCCGTTGCCACCCTTCCTTGCATGTTGCCACGACTTGGGACACTTATTTACATCCTGTAACACCTGGCAACACCTCCCAGATCCTCCTTAGCTATGTATCATGAACTTTTGTGAGTTGCAACAAACTTACATGCACTTTAAACTCACCAAGTTCATCTAGAGGAAATCCTGGCTATTTTGAAGCATTCCTTTCTGTTCTTAGCAACCTCTGGACCTTATGTAAGTGTTCCATCTTCATGCTAAGTTATTTCTTTAAGATTTAAGCTAAGGTCAAAGTCTTGACGTAAAAACGCCTTGACTTTGAGCTAAGACCATGATGGTCCAGCCATTGATCATAACGAAAGTGGCTAGTGATCGTAATAAGGTAGGTGTTAATCCCTCAAGAGGGCACCTCCAGATTACCACGAATTATTGACCAATTGACGAGTCAAAGTAAAAGTCAACAAAAGTCAAACTGGCCAGATTTCATAAAAACTCATAACTGATTATACAGATGTTATAAAATATGTTTTGATGCATAAAAACTTATAAATAAGTGTTAGAACTTATAAAACTGATTTGACTTGTCAAGTCTCGGTCTAAGGTCGGTTCGCAACCGAAAGTCGTAAAGTTTGACTTCTGCTTTGACTTTCAGTTCTGACCCGATTTAGCTAGTTAAGCTCCTGATTTAGGTCATTTTAAGATCACGATTAAGTGTAATATAACCTCCTAAAGTTATACTACATGATTCCTTAGTAATCCAAGATTATATACAAGTTCCGTTAAAATTACTTAAACTTTGCAAAAAGGCCCTTTTTGTACAAATCAAGGTTTTAAACATCCGTGCACATAAAAATATGTTATAAACTGATTTGAAAACATAAGTAAAATTATAGTGATGTCAAGAATCTGACCATAAACCAAAGTTTGCATAAAAGATGTATCTATGGCTTAAAAATGACTAAAATGCCCTTTTCGGCATTTTAGAAGGTTTAAACATTTTCATTGATAAACCTTATCACCTACTGATGTAATATGATAAGTAGGACATATTGGGATGTTTATTCAGGTTATAAACTAATTGTAGGCCTAAGACTCGTTAAATGCCGATCAATGACCAAATTACCATTTTTGCGTAAAGAGACTTTAACAAGCTTTTATAACCAAAAATTTTATCCAATGATGTAATATGTTAAATGACATATTTTGGATATATAAAACAGGTCATAACCTCAGTTTACCTTAAATATTAAATTTAACGGCATTTATCGACTTATACGCCTTTTCGGCGCATAGTATGGTTTAAAACCATAACTATGAGCCAAGACTTGTTACCTACTGATTTACCAACTTATTTTCACTAATATTACAGTAAGTACAAGTCCCGAACTCAGAATCCCAATTATGACTTCAAAGCTATGTGTGAAATGACCAAAATGCCCCTACGGGACATAGTTTGGTTTAAAACTATCAAGCACACATAAAATTGATATCCTACTGATATAACATCATAAAAGTTATATTTTTACAGAATATTATTGATCTTGACATCAGATTTCTTATAAACATTTTATAAATTAGAAAATGACCAAAATGCCCTTATGGGCGTAATTCGAGTTTAAAACTATTTCGGGCATACATATTCATATATCCTACTGATGTTATCCTACTGATGTCATAAAATATTTTAAACGTAATGGCATGTGGAACTTGTATAAGACTCTATCGGTTACCCGGTTTCGCTTATACGCTTACGATTAAGCATACGTGACTAGTTTACGTAATCTAACCGAAACGGGTTTAACCTTGTCAAATTCTTATCCAAATCCAGAGTGTTATTGGTATACCCATATTCTACAAGTCTTGATACTTGTTGGGTCCAATTAACCTTCTATTCTGGTCATCGCTTAATCTAGCGTAACGTACTGTACTTGTTTTTACGTAAGACTAGCCGGTTCAAGTCTAAGACTTAACTAAGGACCTGTTAGCATTCTAATTTGGTTAATAATACCATCATTCCAGTCTAAACTACTTCCCGGTAAATTGTGCATGTACTTGTCTTTGATCTGCGGCTGGGATTTTGGACTTCTTGAAGATTTAAGCTTAGGTAAATACTTTTAACCTATTTTCCCTATACGGGCTTGGGATACGGTAAATTATTACCGCTTGGTCGGGTATGGAAATCATGTTTTATCCAGTTGTGTTAATTAACTAAAATGCATAACACGGTTTTAATTTGTTTTATCTGAAACTCAAACATTGGGGGTGGGCTTGACCGTATCTAGGATATCCTTGGCTCACTAAAGTGTTAGTGGCCACAACTTAAGCATTGGTGTAGGCATACATCGGTAACTGCTATTATTATTATTATTATTATTATTATTATTATTATTATTATTATTATTATTATATTATTATTATCTGCTTTCTGTGTGAAAGTTCAGAAGTGGTGTGTCAGTCGATCATGTCTCGGTTTCTGTACTAGGCCCCATATGTAAAAGACAGACATGTAAATCTGTATACAAGGTCAATTGTACTGTCCCAAGTTATTTATAAAAATGTGCCTAGTGCACCTTAAACCATTTCGAAAGGTTTTCAAAATGAGTCGGTTGAATGTATTTACCAGTGTAAACTAACGTATTTTCAAAAGGTTAAGTTACAGGTACAAGTACGAAATAGGCCGGAAGCTGCGGGGCATTAATACTGAGGAGTTGCGACCTTATAGTTGTGCCTGTAGAGTCTGTTAACTTTTGTGTATGTTTATTTTCGATCCGCCTGTGGATCTTATTACAAGCCATGTACATTATTTGTATTTTGAACTTTGGACACTATGGTTTGTAATAGTTATATTTCACTCCAATACTTCCGTTGTGTTGCTCTGTGTATTATTGGTTATGATGATATCAACTGTACGTCACAATACTCCCTACCGGGCCCACCGGGATACACGCGGAAATCGGGGTGTGACAGGTTGGTATCAGAGCCAACGTTTGAGGGAATTCAACACTAGTCTTTAGTGTTTGATCTCAAACGACACAGTAACACATTCCTTAGACTCTCGAGTCTAGGCTATGACATAGGATTATCCATTACCTTGTTTTGTTATTATTTTCTGTCTTGTTTTGTTTTAACTTGATTTCGGAGCAGGATAATGCCGCCCAAATTTTCACGCGGAGCAAAAGGAAAAGGCCTAATACGAGGCGGGTCATCAGGCCAAGGTCCATCCAACATCCATAACTACAACCCGTATGAAGGATCATGTGATTCTTCATCACCATGGGAACCGTACCGCCATTCTATCTCCCATGAATATTCGCCACCGCCAGACTCTCACCACTCCCACCATAGCCACCACTCTCATCACTCTTATTCCCATTCCTTCCAAGGAAATTATAACCTAGACATCCACCTACGTTCACCTCTGTTTCTCCTCCGAAGACTCCCCTGAACCTATGGAAGAAGATTCTGACCTAGAAATGCCACAAACAGGGTCAATGGGGCACCCTATTGAACTGTCCAGCGGTTCAAATTCATATGCTAGAACCCCTCAACACTACCCCGATGACTTTCAGGAGAGACGTGGACAATATGTCTTCTACAATACCCCATCTTACCACAACACACCCTCCTACCATACTCCTAAATCGGAACTACCTCCGCCTTAGGAAGCACAAATACAACAGGTGGAGCAACCGTAACCACCACCCGTACCACAACCACCAAGAAGACGTGGGGCGCGCCTGTCAGTGCGCCTAGGACCAAGGGTAGGGTCGCTTTCACCTAACCCTTACCCAACTATCCCTGAGGACCCACAAATGGGTGGACCCTCTCATACTTCACCGTTTGTGGAACACCCACCATAACAAGCCATTGAGCCTTTGCTTCAGCTACCACAATAAACTGTTGGGCCTTCGACCCAACTACCACCACTACCACCTTCGGGTTTTGAAACCTAATTCTTTCATATCCAGATTCGTCTGGATATAACCCTTTCGCTTCTTTTTCTGGGTTGCCTAACTATATTCACCAGGCACCATCACAGGATCCTCACGTTGAAGCAGCTGCACACAATGATCTTTTCCCTTCTCCTTTTCCACCATATTCTTTTGTACCATACTCAGCTGGTGGATATCCCTTTTATGGGTACCATCCTTCTGGTGCACCTCCACCATATGTATACCAACATCCAGGTGCGCTACAACCGCAGCCTCAACCACCACAGCAACAACAGCCTCAACTTCAAGCACCAGTACTTGAGGCCATGCAAGAAACGGTGGAACAGATAAAAGAATTTCAGCAAAAGACTGAGAAATCAGAAAAGAAGAACAAGAAATATTTGAAGAGATTTGTGAAGCTGATAAAAGGGAAAAAGGGTGATTAAACCTTTGTATTTTGATTATGTAATTTTTATTTCCAAAAGTCCCAGCGTGGACATTGTCTTTACTTACTCCCTGCGTGGATATGTTTATTTAAGTACTAGTCCCTGCAAGGACAAATTTTGTAATTTAAAAGTCCTAATTATTAGGCACTATTGTAATAGCAACGTTTTAATTTAATGAAGAAATTTTGGAATTTGCTTTACCATGTTTCATCCATTGTTCAAGCGATCGTCTCAATTTTAATTCGAAATTTATGATCTGCGAAATAATTCAAAAAAATCTTCCTGATGGTTTATGCCTGCCAAGTGATGAGGTCGCATATATTGGCAAAGCGGTAGATTGAAAATTTATTGGTCCTCTACCATGATAGTTAAGGTTGAGATTTTCCCTTCTATCCAGAGGTGGTGAACTATGTTCTAAGCTCCTAGTCTGCCTGATCTAGACTAGTTTCTTAAACCATTTTAAGTCTTTATTCTAAAAGTTAACATCTTTAAAGTGTTAACGCTTCTAGGCAGTGTGACTTGAGGAACCACGTGAGCCAAAAAGATAATGGACTATGTCCGAAATATAATAGGCCTAAGTGATCATTTTGATTCTGGCTAAATATCACCCATGTGATGATTTTGTTATTTAAACATCCATTAGCGGTGTAATACCTGCGGGCCATATCATAAACATCCATTAGTGATGTGATACTTATAACATCCAATAGTGATGTACTGCCTACAGGTAATATATTATGTCCATTAGTGACAATGACAGTGGTAGTCTACGACTTCCTGTCTCGAGGTAATAGATTTTGTTCAAACCTAGAAGTTTTATAACCTTCTGTGGTCTCGACTCATATAATTTGAGTCCTTATGACAAGCCTTTGGTGCTATTCTTATTTTGTCCTTTGTGACAGGCCTTTTGTGCCATATTTATTCACCCCCATAAACTTTACAAGTTTACATGGTTTAATTATACCATGCCAAACATTATATTGCAAGTCATCAAGTATGTATGACTAACTAAAACTTATATTATTATTATTTTAGCTTCCAACGGACTAAATGGCTCACTCTGATGGTGCAAGTAGCCACCACAATGACAGCGACCGCAATAACGCAAATATAGTGATAAATGAAGATGACTTCCAGGCTTGCATAGATGTAGCCGTGGGAAAGGCTATGGAAAAAGCCTTTGAAAAATTTAAAGAATCAAGCGCTATCATTCTAAGACTGTATCGAAACCTATCTCGAAGCCTCTTTCGAACAAGAAGGAAATTTTGGAGCACTCCTTGAATGTGAGGAGAGAGAGGGAGGAATACCAGAAAAAGACTCATTTCTCAAAGAGGGTTGCTCGTACAAATATTTTGTGTCTTGTAAACCCCGTGATTTCACCGGTGAAAAAGGGGCGGTTGAAACCCTTAGATGGTTAGATGAGATAGAAACTATAGTGGAGATAAGTGGGTGCGTTGAGAAGGACTTAGTGAAGTATGTTGCGCAATCTTTTAAGGGCGAGGCCCTGATTTGGTGGAAGTCAATGATAGAGTCTGCTGGAAAAGTGTATAACTTAAGTTGACCAGATCTGTGGATCTGATAAAGGAAACCTATTGCCCACCTCACGAGGTGGAAAAGTTTGAAACATACTTTCTGGGTTACAAATGAAGAATTTAGATTGTAGAAAGTATCTATCCGATTACAACTCTATGTCAAGATTGATACCCTACCTAATTACCCCTGAATCTAAACGCATCACGCGTTTTATCGGTGGTCTGGAACCAGAAATCAAGGGAAATGTTAGGGCTTCAAGGCCAGAAACTTTTAGATCTACTGCCGAACTGGCCTTGACAATTACCCAGGACCTGAAAAGGCAACGATCCATCAAGTCTGAAGCTGAAGGGAAGAGAAAGAGAGAGGATGACCGAAACCATCGGTCGAACAAAAACAGGAGGTTTGGATCTAACCTGAATCACCAGAGGTCAGATGATAAACCTAAGTGTAGGAAATGTAACCGACGACACCATGGCTTGTGTCGAGATGAATCTCAGTCCAAACCATGTGGTATATGTAAAAAGATGGGGCAAAAGGCCCTAGATTGCAAGGATTTGAAGGAAGCCACTGATGTGCTAAAAGTAGTTCAATAAAAACAATTGAAATTAACCTAAATCTAGACACGAAGTAATACTCTAGACTCACTAAAACGAACTAAACTACTAACCGGCAAGTGTACCGATCGACTCTAGTATTGCTAAAGTAAGTCCGGATATCGAACCCACGAGACTCTACTGATTAAATTAAATACTTTATTTAGACTCTGACAGACACGGACTAAAATGTTGTTGTTTGATGGGGGGGGGGGGGGTTTCTAACAAATTCCTAAGAAAACAATTTAAAAACTAACTAAGATTAACTAAGTTAATTAAACAAATTACTTAAGATTTAACTCTGATGGTAAGAAAACACTACCTAGACTGGAATCCTGTTTGCTTCAAATAATAATTTTTTATTAGAAATTGTCAACCATGGAACTGGGATCATAAAGTTCTCGCCTTTCGGAATATCTAAAGCACCTCTGACCCTTCTCAAGAGCACACAGTGATACCCTAAAGGTTGTTAAACTACCGGTTATTAGACTCCCTCACAGGACCTCTAATGGGTTTATGGAAGTACCTTGCAAGACCCACTCCCTCACAGGATCTGAGTCAAAGGTAAACTTGGACTTCTAGTTAGACTCGGTAGACAATAGCCAACAGGTTTACTTTCTAAGAAAGCTCCTACCTTGCAGCTTAATGACTTAGACCTAGCGATAACCTCGCACCTCACAGCTATTGATGATTAGTAGAACACTTGATTTTATACGTTTACTGATTATAACTTCTAAGGTTTATTACGTAGTTCAACCCCAAAGACTCTAGCTTTATTATGTGATATAGACACTCACCAAAAACTAGACCCTAGCAAGACTCTCTTATGTGATAAAGACCGTCACCAAGAATCAAGAGAAGCATAAACAATGAGCAAATACCCTCAAGCATGCATACACATCTAACTATAAGAACAAATCGCTTACGAACTCATAAACAATCCATGATATCCACAAATCACATAAAAATCAAAACTTTAATGCAAACATTCATCCAATCTAGGTAGTTCAATAAAATTAGCCAAACAAAGTCATTGAAAGTATCAAACACAAGTATGAATCAAGAGTATTGAACATCATATGAGAAAAAGCAAGAATAAAGAACACCCGAATGGTAAATCACCAAGCCGAATGCTTCCTAAGCTTCCAATCCTCAACGTGCAGCTCCGAATACTTGAAAATACCCAAAAAGTTGATAGCTTTGCGTCTCAAGCTCTCCCAATTCGTCCAACTAGGGTTATGGACAAGATAATGATGCTTTTATAGGTCTGGAAGAATTATGCAGCAACCAACATTCAAAATTCCCGAAACACACCCCGTCGCGTCGCGCGACGGGTGAAGGATATGAGCTCCGCGCAGCGCGGCGCTATAAAAAGTTCTCTTTTTTTTTTCCCTACCTTGGCGTAGCGCGACGATGTATCCATATGCCTGTCGCGCTACACCTAGGCCTGTTTTCTCCAGGAAATTTCGTTTTTCTCATCAGTATTTCAGCTCCAGCTATTCCAACTTCCATCCTTAACTTCTCCCAAGCATAAAATCAACATTTTCAAGCATATTTCTGCAACAAGACCCTGTACATGACAAAGTATCAAACTCCTAAGAAATAACTACGAAAATCAAACAAACTTAAATGAAAATTAAACAAACTCTACATGATAAATAGATGTATTTCACAATACATCAAATATCCCCACACTTACTCTTTTTTCGTCCTCGAAAAAGAATCTGTGCAAAATGGAATCAGAGACAGAAAATCACTCGGGACAAAAGTTATTCAAACTTATTAAAGTCAAAACTTATGTTAGCCACGATTGCAAATATGTTTGTCCTCTTAAACCCGGACCCGGTTCCAAACCCTTATCATGCAATTTAAGTACAAGTGCAATCAGTTTACCTAGGGTCTCACACTAGAAGCCACAATTCACCTAATTCCGCCTCAAGTTTACAGAACAAAAGGAACGATCACGGACCAATTCCTAACCGTTTTATATCAAAATCAAAAGAACTTAAAACCAAATTTTTTTCTTTTTATTCTTCTTTCTCATTGAGCTTAGATGATGCTTTACCTAACCCAGAGGCATTCCGGCTATAGAGTCGCCATCCCCAACTCGGATTACAATAGGCTTTGGTAAGAAATTTTTTTCGCACTTTGATTTCACACATCCCAGAGGCAATCTAAGTCAGAGTCACCATCCCCAACGAAGATTACGTAGGCCTGCGCTACTTTCCTTAATTCCTAGCTCAAATTTTTTTTTTATTATTCTTTATTTTTCCATGATTAAAAATCTGACGATTTTAACTTATAACGGCATTCCTTATACTATTATTGGCGGTTTCGACTTCCCACTTTTCCTAGATGAGAACCCACTAGCAAACCGACAATTAGGTACATTAAGATCAAAGGAACCTAGAACCAAACCCGGGCCTATTCGCATATCCCAAACTAGACACAAGCTCGACTATTTTTAACTCATATTATCATTATTTGAACCCGAGTAACCACCTATCTTTTCTATCATTTTCCGCTTTATTTTTGCAAACTTCTTAATTAAAAAGACATTTTCTCAGTTTATAATATATATATATATATATATATATATATATATATGTATATATATTTTTCACTTTTTTATAAGCTCTACAACTACGACCCCTATGTACACCATGTATCCCATTCCCACACTTAAAGATTGCATTGTCCCTAGTGCAAAGACGAGACACGACTCAAATTACCCAGAAAAATAAAAATACTAAATTAAGAAATAATTATGTACAAAGTATACAAGTGAAATGACTTAGCTGTAAATATGCGAGACTGTCAATATGCCAGTCAATTCCACATATGCCCTCCATTCCGAATACGCTCAGCAAACAACTCCTAACTCTCGGACACGCAAACGAACGCGACATAAAACACATCAAACCTATCACAAAACACACCAACTAGCGTAGCATAATAGATAAAAGTGTCCAAACATCCAACAACCATCAAACAACTGATCATCCTACCCCAACCCAACCAAACCAAGTATCCAAAATTAGGAGTACAGACCAGATTAGATATGAAACGACATAAAAGAAAAAATAAAAGATACTAGATAATACTCCTACTGTCACACCCCGACTCGCAGCGGAAAAGGTGATCGGGGCATGATTGGGTTATCATCAAAGCTCATGACATTTATTTTAACGTTTCATATTCATTAATACAATTTAATGGAAATTTACAATCATAATTACATCAATGACCTAAACATCAATCTAAGCTTCTTTGTTTTCTTCTAAGGCATTTCCTATGTTTTCCTTGCTTCATCCTGTTCACCTGTATCATGTGTAAAAGGGTTTTTTTTTGGATATACAAAAAGTTGGCGAGTGAATCCTATGGAAAACATTTGAACAAGTTTATTTAATTGATTATGAAATAAAGTGCACAACCACACATGAGTAAAAATAGATGTAAACTTATTCTTAAATCAATTTAATATTAAACAATACACACATGAACAATAATGGATCGTTTAGAGGCACGCGTTGCTCAACTCGTCTCTCACGAGGAACTGATGGGCCTAATGAATGAATTGCATAAACATGATAATATGAAAGACATAACTACAAACAATATAAACTCAATAATACACAAATGAATAATAATGGATTGGTTTTGAGGCACGCGTTGCTCAACTCGTCTCTCACGAGGAACTGATGGGCTTAATGAATGAATTTCATATAAGTTGACAAAATGAAATACATAATCACAACAATATAAACAATCTAAGTTTAGATCACGATATGGTATGGCACAAGTTTAAATAAACGAGTTAATTATTTTGTGACACATGACACACCCCAAAACGTGTAATTAAAAATGGGGAGTTGTAAGATTCACTCACAGTGGGTGCGTTCGGTTGATGATGTTGAATGCACGCGAAGTGGTTTTAACCACGAGTGAAATTAACCTAGATAAATAGCATTATGATTCGGTAAGTAAACGGATTTTATTAATCCATTTTAGTAGGATTGTTGGGTGTATTTTTGTGAGTTAAAGGCTATTTTCTAAACTTAAAAATGTTATTTTTAAGTATTTTTAATTGATTTTTAATTAAAATAAATAAATAAATAAAAATAATAAAAAAGTTGACTTTTTTGACCGTTGACCGTTGACCGTTGACCATTGACCTTGACTGTTTGACCGGTTCGTATGCGTGTAAGTGTGCGCTGAGTGAGGCTCGAACCCGAGACCTCCCGTACGCGTGCACGCAGCTCTACCAACTGAGCTACGTGTCTAACCCGAAATATTTCAGTTTGTAATTATATTTATATATTAATTAGATTAATCTGCAAATCAATTTATTTCTAAAAAGATTTTACTGAATCGGACCGGTGCGCTCCACAGGTCTCGAACCCGGGACCTGTGGGTTGAGTTAACACACAGTCCACCGCTGGACTGTGTGTCTAACTTGTTAAATAATCCGATTTATATTATACTTATGAACAAACTTCATTATTTCATTTCTGCCTTATTTTAAAAAGTTAGATAATTGTCCGAATCGGTGCAGTAGACCGGACTCGAACTCGTGACGTGTGATTAAACATTCACACAGTCCACCGCTGGACTGTGTGTCTATCTTGGTTATTATTCCGGTTATTATTAAACTTATCATGTACAGCGGTGTCTCCGGTTCGGTTAGCAAAAAAAAGACATTTTTATTAAGGCAGCATGCGTGGGACAAGATTCGAACTCGAGACGTTTACGTGTTTATTGTGCACACAGTCCACTGCTGGACTGTGTGTCTAACCCGAGTTATAACTTGATTTTAATTATACTTATATGTTACCGAAACTTCGTCTTCTTCGTCAGTTTTAACCAGAAACGAAGACTGACTGGTTCGAAGTTTTATTCAGGTTTCTTTAGCGTTTTACGATTAATTATAGGTGAGATAAATGAAAAGAATGAAAGACTAAGCGTTAGATATACCGAAATTGGACTCCTTTGTTTCTCCGGCAGAACTCCGATGTCAGCAGACTATTCCGGCGACTTGTGTCTTGCGGCAAAGAGTCTTCAACGAGCTTGAGATGAATGTGGGTGGCTTCGGTATGAGTTCTGAGTGTTCAGTGTTTAGAGCAAGACACAGAAGTGAAAAACCCGGTTTTCCGGCGATTTGCAGGAGATTTCCGGCGAGTGAGTTTTCGCCGAGAAAGGGTGCGGTTTTGAGCGAAAAAGCTTGCAGAGGTTTGAGGGGGTATTTATAAGGCAGGTCATCGATGAATTTGGTCCGATATCCGACTTGATTCGTCGGTTAAAAATTCTCCGGCGGTTATAACTTGTGTCGCGGACTCAGGCGTCGGTTATAACCGATGTAGTGTTTAAGGTTTACGTTATAACTGAAGTAACCGTCCAATCTCGCGAGATCGCCGGGATTTCCGACGACTGCATTTGGGCGCACTGATTTCGTATTCGGAAAACATGTTATGAATTAATTGATTCTAATAATTAACAAGAATCATCAGTGGCGCAGTGGTTGAGTATGTGTGTGTGAAGTCTGCTGAACCGGTATACTGACCCGGGTTCGAAACCCGGCAGAACCATTATATTTTTATTTCATTATTTTTAACAATTTTTCAAAAACAAATTATATATTCCAATATAATAATTAATTATGTATCGTTTAAAATTAATTTGGGCATTAAATACGCCACGAAATTTTAAACTGATTGTTCGGTTAATAAACGGAGCGGGTTTGGTAAAATCCGTTTTGTGACGGATGTTACACCTACTGCTGCCACCATCTCTGATCACTCGTCATCGTCTGACTACTCCTCTTCCATCTCTTCATCATTGTCCTCATCTTCATCACTATCCTCATAAACCTGATACTCCGGCGTCGGATCTGCATAACCACTTGGCCCCGCACCTGAACCACCCTGCTGACTCGAGCTACCTGGAGCACTAGGATCCACTCCACCGGGCATCGGAAACTGACCTGGGTTGACAAACGGCTGAAAGAAATCCGGAACACGCATACTCATTCACTCCATTATGTACCAGATGGCTCCATCCTGCCTATCCTGCCTATAATCAATTCTAACAAAACCCTGATCCATCCGATCATAAAGAGATGCTAACGTAAGAGGCTCCGGTGGTGGCTGTCGACAAGGATACTGAGGAGCAGGCATCTCCTGCCTCTGTCACGGAATCTGGCGAGATGTCGGATAAATTGCCTGCATAACATCATCAGCCGGATATCCTACCGGTGGCAAGCCTTGAGGCCCCTGCCTCTCATCAATCCAAGTCACCGGCTTACTCATACTCATAATCCCTGCTTTCTGTAAATCCCTCACATTCACATGCCTCGACGCAGGTCCCGCCTTCAATGTGTTCAAATTATGTTTCCCAAAAACACCCAAATTCTCAGCTATCTTCGTAATGTACGGAACCCATGTCTAATGCAGCCCTGCCTCATCCTCTACGTGCCCTGCTAAATGACCATGCCAACACGCTCGCCAAATTCATATCTCTACCCTCAACCCGACACATCAACAAGAAAATGTCAATCCAGTTCGCTTTGTTCTTACCCGATTTCCTACCAACCAGAGTGGTAGAGAAAACCTTCAACACAAACCTATAAATCGGATCTCGAACCGAAGTAATCAAATTTGTTTTCCCAAAAGGACGGTCGGCTATAGTACCCCAAAACCTTGCTAGATCACCACTTGCCAAACATTGCTCCCTCTGTTTCACATACACCCCCTAAGATCATTCATGAACTCATCAGAAGAAACATCCTTAAAAGCATAGAAACCACTTATAACAGCAAACTGAGGTATAGAGAATTCATGCAACATCCTTCCTAAACTGAACAAAACTGCATCCTCCTCAAGGAATGATCCCTCCTTGTGTTGAAAAGTAGAATGAAACTCCACGACTAGCTTATCATACTGTGGCCAATCACAGTTTACCATATCCAACAATACTGGACCCAACAACTCCTCCACTCTCCCGCGAGCACCCATTTTGGTTAACCAAACCCAATCGATAGTCCAATGTTCAAAGAGCTCCGTGCGAATGATCTTTTGCAACTTCACCCATTCTTTCGTATTAACCTCAAACTGAAGTAACGGATGATCTTTTCTTAGAGGAACCCTGGCATAAATCTTTCGCTCATGACCTTCATATCGAATGCATCTTTTCGTGGACCCGTAACATATCACACCTCTTGACTTGGCGAACCTCTTCGCCTGGCTATTGGACCTCTTCTTCCGGCCCTAGGTTCACCTGAGCTTCCTTCACCTGACATATCTGCATAAACATGTTTAAACACGGTAAAACACAGCAGGAAATTAGCGATAACAAACTATTTTATTTATTTATTTATTTTATTTTTTAATAATAAAAAACCAACCGTATAGCATTGCATTCGCGGTTGAAACCTAAAACCGGATTACCGTTTATAAAAGGCAACAGTTCTAAACAACCTCGCCCGAATGGAGATTGAGTACGGGCGAAGTGTTTTATACTTGTACGTGCCTACACAAAACTAAACCCAAGCTAGAACTAATAAATGAATAAAATTAAAAGACTCGAAAACACAAACTCAATGTACACTACCCCCTACGGCACTAAAATTGTCCTCAATTTTACGTCAAGTGCCAAATGCAAACGACATTGAGTGTTAACCTACGCAACTCTCTAATCTTTATAATGTAAAAAGTGAAACGGGTGAAAAACATGATTAGAAATCATAACCTGAATCCCCACACTCAACATCGCTATACCCCAAAACTACGCTATCCGCAAAGCACAAGATTCTCTACCCAAACAACCCATCCGGAGCCTGTAACACGCTAAGCTATCCCACCCAAACCATCCGCAACCTGATACTAGCACAACATATGTTCAAAACACAACCCTAGACCTAGCCCCGACACAAAAAATAGCAAAAAAAACTCAAAAGTAACTAATAAACGAATAAAGTACAAAAAATTACAAGGAAACATACCGGATTCGTGAAGAACAAGTGAAAAAAATTTCAGCTTTTTAAGTGAAGAAAGAAGGTCCCGTGTTTGGTGGATTTTGCGGCGAATCGCGTGTATTTGACGGTGGAAAGATATAGGGAAGTGCAATGGTTGATGTAGGTGAAAGATGGGGAAAATGATGAAGTTTGGTGGTGGATATGGTGGGTAATGGTGATTTTCGGCTGCAAGGTTTGTAGGTTAGGGTTTTAAGAAGTTGGAGAAGAAAGAGGGGAAAGCATCTGATATACCCGGGTGTAACACCCCGTCGCGCTGCGTGGAGGTACCAAGAGGTTAGCGTCGCGCTACGCGGCGCTATTAAAATTGCTGATTTTCAATTTAGGGCCTACTCGTTGCGCGGATGTATCAAGGGATTAGTGTCGCGCTACACCTAGCTCGTTTTTTCACAGAAAGTTTCGAATTTTTTCCAGATCTGTGCCTTAGAAAATTTTTGCAATTCACCCAAACCTTCCAACACCAAACCCAAAATTTTTCTAACACTTATACTTACCTGGGACCTCGTTTTCTTCATCCAATTTTGTAAATCCTCGACTATGATTCCCTGCAAATGACTCAAAAATACGAAACAAAGACCGACGAACTATAAAAGAAAACTGTTAGTTACAAAAAATAACCAAAAAGAGATGAAAATACAACCGGTACAAACTCTACACTTGAGCCTACGCTCAAGACACTAAGTGGTGGTGTTAGGCATGTCTTCGAGAGGAGTTACCTCCTTCTCGATGTTATCGATCGGGCCACCTAAATAGTGCTTCAACCTATGGCCATTAACCTTTCAAATGCATCCATCGACTTCGTTTAGTAACTCTACTGCTCCATGTGGAAATACTTCTCTAACGATATATGGTCCCGTCCACTTCGACTTCAACTTTCCGGGGAACAATTTCAATCTCGAATTATAAAGAAGTACCTTATCGCCAACCTTAAATTCCTTCAACTCCTTCAACCTTCGATCATGCAAGGCTTTTGACTTCTCCTTAATATTCCATGATCGTTCATAAGCGCATCTCGAAGCGCTTCTAACTCATGGATTTGAAAATACCTACGCCTAGCCGCTTCGGTCAAATCTATGTTCACGGTTTTAAGGGCCCAAAGTGCCCTATGCTCCAACTCGACAGGAAGACGGCATGCTTTACCATACACGATCATAAACGTAGTGGTCCCTAAAGGTGTTTTGTAGGCGGTACGAAATGCCCACAAAGCGTCATCAAGCTTGTCGGACCAATCCTTTCTAGAGTTCCCTACCGTCTTTTCTAAGATTCTTTTCACTCCCCTATTCGCATTCTCAACTTGCCCACTCGTTTGTGGGTGATATGCGGTTGCAAAATGGTGGGTAACTCCATATCGCTCCAATGCCTTCATGAACATGCCTAAGGATCTCTCTACCCTCCTCTCTCGCGACACATCTCCTAAGAACTCAGTCACCTCCTATCCTAAAGTGGAATGGATCATCCTATATGTACTTTCGTGCATCCCTAAACAACTTCTTCTTTTGTTGGGCATTCATATCCCCCACGACATACCCATCGGCCAAGTAATTCGCTAGGTCACTAAACCAAGGTAACCCTTCTCTATCCGCCTCTACAAAATCTATGGTCTCATGAGGGAATCTATCTCCTATCGCCGCCTCATGGATTTCCTCTCTATTCGGATCCTCTAACTGCGACAAGTGATCGGCGGCTAAATTATCGGCCCCCCCTTTTTGTCCCTAATCTCAATGTCAAACTCGGAAAGCAATAGAATCCACGGATAAGTCGGGTTTAGCGTCTTTCTTTTGGAAGAGAAAACGCAAGGCGGAATGGTCGGTGAAAACAACGGTTTTGGAAAGCATGAGATAAGATCGGAATTTATCGAACGCGAATACTACGGCTAAGAGCTCTTTCTCCATGGTGGTGTAGTTCTCTTGAGCATCATTTAGCGTTTTGCTCGCGTAGTAAATTGGATGGAAGTGCTTGTCCCTTCTTTGTCCTAAAACCGCACCTACGACATAGTCACTCGCATCGCACATGAGCTCGAACGGTAAGCTCCAGTCGGGCGAGATAAGAATGGGGGCACTAACAAGCTTCTCCTTCAAAAAGGTAAAAGCTTTAAGACACTCCTCGTCGAAGATGAAGGGAACATCTTTCTCCAAAAGACGGGTCATGGGGCTTGTGATCTTAGAGAAGTCCTTAATGAAACGCCTATAGAAACCCGCATGACCAAGAAAACTTCTAATCGATTTAACATTGGTGGGTGGGAGAAAACGGCTAATGGTATCTATCTTGGCTCTATCAGCCTCTATCCCTAACCTCGAGATTTTGTGTCCCAACACAATCCCTTCCGTCACCATGAAGTGACACTTCTCCCAATTCAACATCAACTTTGTCTCTATACACCACTTCATCATACACTCTAAGTTACCTAAGCAATGGTCGAAAGAATCACCATAGACTGAGAAATCATCCATAAAGACCTCCAGAGTACTCTCAACCATGTCTTGAAAGATCGCGACCATGCACCGCTGAAACGTAGACGGTGCATTACATAATCCGAAGGGCATGCAGCGGTACGCATATGTGCCATAAGGACATGTGGAAGTGGTTTTCTCTTGGTCCTCCGGGGCGATTGGGATTTGGAAGTAACTGGAAAAACCATCATGAAAACAATAGAATTGACAACCCGCGAGATGCTCAAGCATTTGATCGATGAACGGTAGAGGAAAGTGGTCCTTCCGGGTGGCGTCATTGTGCTTGCGGTAGTCAATACACACACGCCAACCGGTGACCGTACGGGAAGGAATAAGCTCGTTTTTGTTGTTCATGATAACTGTCATCCCACCCTTTTTAGGGACGACTTGAGTGGGACTAACCCACGAGGAATCAGATATTGGATATATTAGCCCGGCTTCCATCAATTTAATTACCTCCTTCCTAACCACCTCCTTCATGTTAGGATTTAGACGCCTTTGAGGTTGCACTACCGGTTTAAATTCGTCTTCCATGAGGATCCGGTGTGTGCAAAATGTGGTGCTAATCCCCTTGATATCGGACAATCTCCAAGCTATAGCATCTTTGTGCTTCCGAAGCACCTCAACTAACCTACCGTTCTCCTCCTCCGTCAACTTAGAAGAGATGATGACGGGCAAACGCGACTCCTCTCCTAAGAAGGCATACTCTAAATGGGATGGTAGAACCTTAAGCTCTAAAGGTGCCAACTCCAAGGGTTTATCCTCTACTTCTTCCCTGACCTCACACAACTCTAAAGTTTCCGAAATCCACTCCGGATCATTCCCAACTTCCTCTTCCTCACTTCCAAACTCAATCTCATCTTCACCCACTAGATCACTCCCACTAATGTAACTAACACACTGATCGACATATGACATGACGTAGTCTAAAAAATAGACGGAATGACACGGACCATTATGATCATCACTACCACTAGGGTGTTGCATGGCTCTATCTATCTCGAATGTGACAATCTCGTCACCCGCACAAAGCGAGATCTTACCGTCATAGACATAATGATTGCCTTGGCGGTTCGAAGGAAGGGACGACCTAGAATGATTAGAACCATTTCGTCGGCTTCCATGTCGAGGACGACAAAATCAACCAGAAAGACAAACTTATCGACCTTAACTAAAAGATTCTCGATGATACCCCTAGGATACTTGACCGAACGATCGGCCAATGATAACAACATACGTGTGGGTGTAAGCTCTCCTAGACCTAAACGCTCGTAAAGTGAGAATGGCATCAAGTTAATGCTAGCTCTTAGATCGGCTAGGGCATGAGCGGGAGCAACGACGCCCCCGAAAAAACATGGAATGGTGAAGGTGCCCGGATCGGTTAATTTTTCCAGTAGCTTATTCAAACTACCGCCAAACAACCGCCGGTCAATGAAATGTTCGACAACTCACCTAGCATATCTTTCCGCTTGAGAAGATCTTTGAGGAATTTCGCATACTTAGGCATAGATTGCAAGGCCTCGATGAACGGAAGATTTATCTTTAATTGCTTAAACATCTCTAAGAAATGCCCGTACTCCCTAGCATATTTCTGATGCTTGAGACGAGCAGGGTACGGAGCACGCGAATGATCAACCAAAGGGGATGGCCTGACTCCTACTGGTTGTTTTTCTACCCTCTTTTCTACCTGAAACTCCTCGGTTTGTGCGGTACTTGCTAGGACTAGCCTATCGTGCACCTTACCGGGAGCTTCCATCTCAATCTCCTCGTCTACCTCTTCCTCACCCTCTACTTCCACACTCTCCCTAACTACCTCTCCTAAACTCCTACTGCTCCTAGTAGTGATGGCCTTGGCCGAATGATTGGCTGGGTTTTGGTAAGTGTTACCTGAGAATTGACCAGAAGGGTATTCTTGCAATTGTCTGGAAATACCACCTAACTGTCTTTGAAGATCTAAAAGAGCCGCCTGTTGGTTTTTATTGTGAAGTTCTTGATTCTTATTTAAGTTTTCCTGATTTTTCACGAAACCATTAAAATCATTTAAGGCTTTCTGAGTGGCTTACTCCTTAATCATGATTTGAACAAACATCTCCTCGATCCTACTCATGTCGAAGGACTTTTCACTACCCTGACCCTCCTGATTCGACCCTGAATGACTAAACTGCCCCTGATGATTTGGACCTGAACTAGTGAACAAACCCTACCCCCTGTTTTGATACTGACCCGATGAAAAACCAGGGGGGTTACCGGAGGGGCGGAAGTTATTATTATTGTTGTTTCGCTAGTTAGGGTTATAATTTGAATTATTGTTAAACTGACCCTTATTCTGACCGGCTATGAACTCTACATGCTCTAACGTAATGGTGGGACAATCTACGGTATCATGACCCCCTCGACAAAGCTCACACCTATCAACTTTTTTCTTAATCTCATAAAGCTCCTTAGTGAAAGTTTTCTCCATCCGATCTAGCGCAGCAACCATCGTTGAGTCCAAGCCAACTTGGTTCACCCCCCGAGTAGTCAAAGAGGTTCTAGTAACAGGAATGGAAATCCTGCCGGTGGTGCTATAGTCCATTTCAGAATGGGCGAAACTCTTAAACAGATCATTACACTCAACTGTTGACTTCTTTCCCATGAGTTGCCCTCCAGCCGACGTGTCAAACCGGGCCCGGATCTCTGGGGTGAGACCGTTGTAGAACTTCTCTACAAGTGCCCAATCAGACAAGCCATGCTGTGAACAACGAGCAAGTAGGGTTTGGAACCTTTCCTAGGCAAGGTGGTATAGCTCATCAGGGTCCATTCGGAACGAATGAATCTGATCGCGTATACGGGATGCCTTGGCGGGTGGGTAATATTTAGCTAGGAAGGCATCTCGTAACCCGGCCCAAGTAGTGAAAGAACCTGATGGCTGCGAATTAAACCAGACGGCTGCGTGGCCAGCAAGTGAGAATGGGAAAACCTGTAAGTAACGGGCATCAGCGCTGGCTCCTTCAATAGAGAAGGTGCCGCAGAGACGAGTAATGCGGTTGATGTGAGCTGGCGCGTCCTCATTATCACGACCATGAAGTTGACAAGAGTTGGTAATAGCGGTCATGATATAGGATGGGATCTGCCAAGACTTTTCGTTGGTGATTTCGGGTAGGCGGATGGGTGAGCGAGCACTGGTGAAACCGGTGTTTGCTTGTTGGTAAACGGTTCGGTTGGCCATTTGGACAATGGTTGGTGGCTTTGGGGACGGGAGGGTGGTGGGGAGTTTTGTGGGGATGACTTCGGAGTGAAGTCAAAGTTTGGTAGTTTAGATTGTGGTGTAGAGTCAGAATGGGTGGAAGATGACGGTAAGGGAGTACTAACCTTAAACGAAGAGGAAGAGAAGGATGACTTGTCAGTAGGTGGCTTCGGCGGAGGACCTTGCGAGCGTGTATGGGGCATCCACTGAAAAACCAAAAACAAACAAGTAAAAAGACTCTATAAACGACTTGACACAACCAAAAAGGAAAAACTAAATTATATTACTCCTACGACTTAAACACGACAAATAGCACGTATGATATCACGAAAGTTAAAACAAAGTAATTAACGCAATCGCCAAGAGTCCCCGACAACGGCGCCAAAAACTTGATGTGCTAAAAGTAGTTCAATAAAAGCAATTGAAATTAACCTAAATCTAGACACAAGTAATACTCTAGACTCACTAAAACGAACTAAACTACTATCCGGCAATGTACCGATCGACTCTAGTATAGCTAAAGTAAGTCCGGACCGGATATCGAACCCACGAGACTCTACTGATTAAACTAAATACTTTATTTAGACTCTGACAGACACGGACTAAAATGTTGTTGATTGATGGGGGGGGTTTCTAACAAATTCCTAAGAAAACAATTTAAAACTAACTAAGATTAACTAAGTTAATTAAAACGAATTACTTAAGATTTAACTCTGATGGTAAGAAAACACTACCTAGACTGGAATCCTGTTTGCTTCAAGTAATGATTTTTAATTAGAAATTGTCAACCATGGAACCGGGATCATAAAGTTCTCGCCTTTCGGAATATCTAAAGGACCCATGACCCTTCTCAAGAGCACACAGTGACACCTAAAGGTTGTTAAATTACCGGTTATTAGACTCCCTCATAGGACCTCTAATGGGTTTATGGAAGTACCTTGCAAGACCCACTCCCTCACAGGATCTGAGTCAAAGGTAAACTTAGACTCGCTAGACAACAGCCAACAGGTTTACTTTCTAAGAAAGCTCCTACCTTGCAGCTTAATGACTTAGACCTAGCGATAACCTCACACCTCACAGCTATTGATGATTAGTAGAACACTTGATTTTATACGTTTACTGATTATAACTTCTAAGGTTTATTACGTAGTTCAACCCTAAAGACTCTAGCTTTATTATGTGATATAGACACTCACCAAAAACTAGACCCTAGCAAGACTCTCTTATGTGATAAAGACCGTCACCAAGAATCAAGCAAAGCATAAACAATGAGCAAATACCCTCAAGCATGCATACACATCTAACTATAAGAACAAATCGCTTACGAACTCATAAACAATCCATGATATCTACAAATCACATAAAAATCAGAACTTTAATGCAAACATTCATCCAATCTAGGTAGTTCAATAAAATTAGCCAAACAAAGTCATGAAAGTATCAAACACAAGTATGAATCAAGAGTATTGAACATCATACGAGAAAAAGCAAGAATAAAGAACACCCGAATGGTAAATCACCAAGCCGAATGCTTCCTAAGCTTCCAATCCTCAACGTGCAGCTCCGAATACCCAAAAAGTTGATAACTTTGCGTCTCAAGCTCTCCCAATTCGTCCAACTAGGGTTATGGACAAGATAATGATGCTTTTATAGGTCTAGAAGAATTATGCAGCAACCAACATTCAAAATTCCCGGAAAACACCTCGTCATTTCGCGCGATGGGTGAAGGATATGAGCTCCACGCAGCGCAGCGCTATAAAAAGTTCTCTTTTCTTTTTCCCTACCTTGGCGTAGCGCGACGATGTATCCATATGCCTGCCGCGCTACACCTAGGCCTGTTTTCTCCAGAAAAGTTTCGTTTTTCTCATCAGTATTTCAGCTCCAGCTATTCCAACTTCCATCCTTAACTTCTCCCAAGCATAAAATCAACATTTTCAAGCAAATTTCCGCAACAAGACCCTGTACATGACAAAGTATCAAACTCCTACGAAATAACTACTAAAATCACACAAACTCAAATGAATATTAAACAAACTCTACATGATAAATAGATGTATTTCACAATACATCAGCACCTGTTACAGCTGTGGTGAGAAGGGGCATATCAAACCTAATTGCCCTAGATATAAAGAAGATGACGCAGCGAATGAAGAGGGATCCAAGAAAGGAAAATCCCGTGCTTTTCAAATGAGCGCAAAGGAAGCAGTCAAAGGGTAACAATGTGATAACAGGTACATTTCTAATTAATGATGTTTATGCTAGAGTTCTTTTTGATTCAGGGGTGGATAAGTCATTTGTAGATCATAAGTTTACTGCCTTACTAAATTTGCCCATAAGAACTCTAGACATAACATACGATGTAGAACTCGCCAATGGTACAATAGAAACTGCTTCTACGATTCTAGATGGATGCACCATATCCATTAAAAATCATTTTGCTCTTATTTCTCTTCTGCCAATGAAACTGGCAGGATTCGATGTAGTTTTAGGCATGGATTGGTTGTCTCCACAACCAAGCCCGCATCTCTTGAGATAAAAAGCTAATCGAAATCAAAACCCTAACTGGAGATGTACTTACTATTCAAGGAGATTTACACCACGGATTATCATAGAAGACTTCATTACTTAAAGCATCAAAATGTTTGAAGAAAGGATGTGTTATCTATATGGCACAAGTGACCATGGACGCACCAAAGCCGAAGATTTTAGAATTGCCTATCATTTCTGGGTTCTCAACGTATTCCCTGAAGACTTGCCTGGTCTGCCTCCGGATAGACAAGTGGAGTTTAGGATTGACATCCTACCAGGTGTAGCTCCTGTTGCGAGAGCACCATACCGCTTGGCACCTACAGAGATGAAGGAATTAAGGATGCAGCTCGATGAACTTCTAGAAAAAGGTTTAATTCAACCTAGCTCTTCGCCCTGGGGAGCTCCAATCTTGTTCGTGAAAAAGAAAGACGATTCAATGCGGATGTGTATCGATTACCGTGAGCTGAATAAGTTAACCATCAAGAACCGTTACCCATTACCCAGGATCGATGATTTATTCGACCAACTTCAAGGAGCAAGCTACTTTTCCAAGATTGATTTGAGGTCAGGGTATCATCAGCTTAAGGTTAGAATGGAGGATGTTCCGAAGACAGCATTCAGAACAAGATATGGCCATTTTGAGTTCTTAGTGATGCCTCTTAGGCTCACAAATGCACCTCCAGCTTTTATGGAATTGATGAATAGAGTCTGCAAACCATACTTAGATAAGTTTGTCATTGTCTTCATAGACGACATACTTATCTATTCTCGTAGTCCAGACGATCACGAGAAACATCTAATGTCGCAACCCCCGACCCTACCCCGGGAGCGGGAGCCACGAGACACAGAGCTGGTGCTACCGGTGTTTATTAATTTGGCAGCGGAATTACAACATCAGGATCGTAGTTAGGAAATAATTTATCAGAGTTTCAAAACACCAAACTTTTATATTACACAAAATGGGATAAAACCCAAGTTTCAATTACAATACATTTGTAGGGATAAACCATGACTTATGGAAAACATAAACTCCGTTTATTTAGGTAACTTTTATAGCCACTTTTCTAAGCCTTCAGTGCTCTCCAGCTGGCTTCTATTAGCTTCACATTAAGTTACCTGAAACGCGTTTTAAAAATATGTTATCAGCAAGAAATACTGGTGAATATATCCTAGTTTAATCAAAACAAGTTTTATACTTTACAGTTATTGAGAGCATCCGCATTTACAATGTTTATATCTACAGCATTACCCAATCAGTACTGTCACACCTTACTTGTGGGTCATGTTACCCGTTGTTTCGTATACAAAACCCCAATATACCGGCAGTAATTGTAGAATACATATACTCAATCACTGTTAGGCATAATTAAAACATTTTGACGCACAAAAAGATTTACAAAAAGAGAATGTACTCACATTGAAAACTTAGGTGTTCCTACGGAGTTCCTGGTGACAATTCTTGATTACTTCCTGGATTTCTATTTAAAACATACAATGCACATGTGTTAGTAAATTAACCCAAGTCACTTTTAGCCATACAACACACGCCAGAACTCCAACGAGCTTAGTCAGGCAGAGCCTAGACATGCGTTGGCGATTCTAGATCGACCGGGTAGGGCGCCCATACAATACAAGTTAGAACCACAACGTACTTAGTCGGGCAGAGCCTTGACATGCATTGGTGGATCCTAATTCGGGTAGGGTAATGAATTAGTGATCGGGGGTTAAGATACTTACAACGGGCAGCGCTTCGCAGGTTTAGGGGTTTAGGGGGAGGGGGTTTTGACAGAAACAGAGAGTAGAGGGAGTATACGTTCGATTTTTCTGAATCGAAACTGAGCAATGAAAACGATCCCAGGCCTGGCCTTATATAGGCCAGTTTGACTTCTCCTCGCGCGTCGCATGGGAATCTAGGTCTGCTCTCACGTGGCGCCTGAGGTGTCTAGCTAGGGCTAGGTCAGCCTCGTAACGGGTATAGGTTTGCCACATGGCAGGAAATGGTGACACGTCACCTGGACGTCTCCCGCGCGTCGCGACAGAGACCATGGTCTCTGGCGCGTGGCGCCTGGGATGCCCAGGTGGACCTGCCTCTTTTTACGAGCCGTGTCTGGATTCGCGGGTCCCGTTCTTCCTTTCAGCTCGGTTTTAGGTGTTTCGGGAGAGTTGTTACATCCTCCCCACCTTGATTTAAATCTCGTCCTCGAGATTCACTGGAATAGGTATGGATATTTCCTTTGCATTTCCGACTCTAGCTCCCATGTGTATTCCGGTCCTCTCTTTGAATCCCATTTTACTTTGACGAGAACCAATCTCTTGCGTTTGAGATTCTTGATCTTTCTATCTTCAATCTGAATGGGTTTCTCTACAAACTTAAGCTTCTCATTTACCTCTATATCTTGAAGAGGTATCACCAATGAATCATCTGCTAAACATTTCTTGAGATTGCATACATGAAATACATCATGTATTCCTGCCATTTCCTCTGGCAATTGTAGCTGATAAGCTACGGGCCCTATTCGTTTGATAATCTTAAAAGGTCCAACATACCTTGGGCTTAGTTTTCCTTTCTTACCAAATCTTACAACTCCTTTCCATGGTGAGACTTTCAATAGTACCTTATCTCAAACTTGAAATTCCAAGGGTTTGCATCTGTTATCTGCATAACTCTTTTCACGATCTCGGGCTGTTTTCAGTCTTTCCTTGACTTGAATAATTTTGTCAGTTGTTTCTTGTACAATCTCAGGACCTGATAATTGCTTTTCTCCAATTTCTGCCCAACATACTGGCGTTCGACATTTCCGTCCGTAGAGTGCTTCAAATGGTGCAGCATTGATGCTGGAATGATAACTGTTGTTGTAGGATAACTCTATTAAAGGTAAATGTTCATCCCAATTTCCCCCGAAATCAATTACACAGGCTCTAAGCATATCTTCCATTGTTTGGATTGTACTTTCACTTGACCATCTGTTTGAGGATGATATGATGTACTTAGATTTAATCGGGTTCCCATTGCTTTTCAGAAACTTGTCCAAAAATGAGAAGTAAAATGGTTGTCCCTGTCAGACACAATGGACAAAGGAATTCCATGTAATGAAACTATTTCATTTACATATAACTTAGCTAACTGTTCCATCATGAAGGTTTCCTTCATCGGTAAGAAATGAGCTGATTTGGTTAATCTGTATAAAATCACCCAGATTGTATCATTACCTTTTCGTGTAATGGGTAGTTTGGTAACAAAGTCCATTGTTATCAATTCCCATTTCCAAATTGGCATTTCCAATTGTTGCAAAAGTCCTGAAGGTTTCTGATGTTCGGCTTTAACCTGTGAACATGTTAGACTTTTAGCAACGTAGTTTGCTACATCCTTTTTCATACCTATCCACCAGAAATTCTTTCTTAAATCTTTATACATCTTATCACTTCCAGGATGCATTGTATACTTAGTCTTATGGGCCTCATCTAAAATTAGATTTCACAGGTCTCCTTGAATAGGAATCAAAATCCTTTTCTTATGGAATCTCCAAATTCCATATGTTCCTTTCTCTATTTCCTTAATCATTCCTTTTATTCCTTCATCATCGTCCTGATGACTGTTTCCTGAACCTGTTTAATTTGCTCATTTAAATCTATCTGAAGATTTAGTCTAAGAGAGCGTACTCTTTTCGGGTTCTCATGATACTTTCGACTTAAAGCACCGGCTACTACGTTAGCTTTTCCTGCATGATACTGGATATCACAATAATCACTAAGGATTTCCATCCATCGCCTCTGTCTCATGTTTAATTCCTTTTGTCCAAAGACATATCTTAAACTCTTATAATCTGTGAATATCACAAACTTACTACCGTAAAGATAGTGTCTCCAAATTTTAAGGGCAAAAATTATTGCTCCTAATTCCAGATCATGTGTAGTATAATTTTCTTCATGCTTCTTAAGTTGTCTAGAGGCATAAGCAATAGCCTTTTGACATTGCATTAGCACACATCCATATCCTAATTTAGACGCATCACAATAAACTATGAAGTCTTCGGTTCCTTTTGGCAATGCGAGTATTGGTGCGTTGGTTAACTTTTGCTTTAAAATCCTGAATGCTTCTTCCTGCTTTTGTCCCCATTCAAACTTAACCGATTTGCAAGTTAGTTTGGTTAACGGGATGGCTATTCTAGAAATTTTTGAATAAAACGTCTATAATATCCTGCTAATCCAAGAAAACTTCTTACTTTCGTAGGCGACTTAGGGACTTTCCATCTTGTAATCGCCTCGATCTTTGTGGGATCCACATGAATTCCTTCATGGTTAACCAAATGTCCAAGGAATTGTACTTCTTATAACCAAAATTCACATTTCAAAAATTTTGCATAAAGATTTTCCTTCCTTAGCAATGATAGGATGTATGTAGATGTTCTGGGTGATCTTCCTTACTCTTAGAGTAAATTAGAATATCATCTATAAAGACGATTATGAATTTGTCCAGGTATGGTTTACATATCCTGTTCATCATGTCCATAAATGCAGCTGGGGCATTGGTTAAACCAAATGGCATGACTGTACATTCATAATGACCGTACCTTGTTCTGAAAGTTGTTTTAGGAATGTCCTCTTCCTGTACTTTCAACTGATGATATCCTGAGCATAAGTCGATCTTAGAAAAGTATCGGCCTCCTTGGAGTTGATCAAACAGATCATCGATTCTCGGTAATGGGTATCGATTTTTAATTGTAACCTTATTCAGTTCTCGGTAGTCAATGCACATACGCATTGACCCGTCCTTCTTGTAGACAAATAACATCGGTGCTCCCCATGGTGATGAACTAGGTTGTATGAAACCTTTCTCTAGTAATTCGTCCAGTTGTTTCTTCATTCCCTGCATCTCCATCGGTGCTAGGCGATAGGGTGCTTTGGCAATCGGTGTCGTTCCTGGTATTAAGTGAATTCTAAATTCAACCTCTCGATCTGGCAGTAATCCAGGCAACTCTTCTGGGAAGACATCGGAGAATTCAGATATTACAGGAAGATCTTTAAATTCTTTTCCTTTAGTGTTAATGATTAGGGAAATCATATACACTATTCCTCCATTCCGTATATAGCTGGCAGCTTTCATCACAGAGATAAACTTCGTTGACCTTGTCGACTTATCTCCTTTAATTGTGATTCTTTCGCCAGATGGCGCGATTACCTCTACAGACTTTTGATCACATAATATCCGTGCCTGATTGGCTACCAACCAATCCATTCCTAACACGACATCGAATCCGGCTAAATCCATTGAAAAAGGTTAGCAGAAAAGTTTTGACTTAAAATTTCTATCTTTACTTCTTGCAGGATTTCGCTTATTTTGATAGAGGATCCATCTGTTGTCTCCACCAAACAGTCTTGGTGAAGTTTAGTTAATGGTTGATTAAGAAAATTGCAGAAGGAAGTATTTATGAAACTTTGGTTTGCACCAGAGTCAAATAATACTTTTGCATAAACATCATTAACTAAAAACGTACGGCAATCACATCCGGAATCATCTTGGCTTCTTCAGCGGTCAGCACGAATGTTCTGGCATTCTTCCTGGGTCCTTCTGTTGTCCTTGCTTTGTTGTTTGCCGTTAGAGCTAGTTTCGGGTAATTGGTTTTGATATGACCAGCTTCTCCACAATTGTAGCATAGCCTATTGTTAGGTTTCTTTCTGTAGTCTTCTTCCTTATCCCCTGGGAATTTGCAGAAATTGCAGTATATAGAGCATTTCCCTGAATGCTTCTTTTTGCGATACTTACATAGGGGTGACGAAGAACTTGCCCTTTTCTGCGATAGGAATTACCATAACGTAGTTCCTGAGTAATCTTTTGAGCTAGGTTCCTTTTCTGGTTTTTTTCTTGCGTACGTACCAATTCGTCTGTCAAGGTGTTTGCTAGCTCTACTGCTTCTTCAATAGTTTGTGGTCTATCTGCCTTGACCACATGTCTGATTTCACCGATTAATCCCCAAATGTAACTCGAGATTAATATTGGTTCTGGTGAGGCCATGGTTGGTACAATCCTTGCATATTCAAAGAATGTGGTGGTATAATCTTTGCAATTTACCCCAATCATTCTATGATTTAGGAACTTATTAGCAATCTGTTCCTTTTCATTAGGAGGACATAATTTCCTTTCAACTATTTCCTTAAAGTTGTTCCATTCCATACTGTAAACCCTGTCACTTCCTCGGGACTGAAGAATGGTATTCCACCACTCTAAAGCTACATCTTTAAAAAGATTAAAAGCATACATAACTTTATCTTCATTGGCACACTTACTTATCTTTAAAACTGCTTCTGTCTTTTCTATCCAGCGCAGGGCTGAAATAGCTCCTTCATTGCCTGAGAATTCCATCGGTTTGCATGATAAAATTCTTTATAAGAACAACCATATGAGATGGTTCTTCTTCTTTTTGGAACGGGAGCTTGAATTAACAATTCGTGATTTCCGTTCATGCTATGATTTGGTTCAGAGGATACGCGTTTACTTCCGTTTCCGGACTAATCATTTTCTGCCTTTTTAATAGTATTGATAATATAGGGCATATCATCTATGATTCCCTGGGCTACTATGTGTTCGATAGCACTTTTATTCATTTGATTCTCGTTATTATGTTATATGATTTCCTGATTTACTTCATCTGACATCTGAATCGTAAACATTTATCAGGTATTAATATCACAAATAATAAATACACAACACAGTGAACCAAAATCGTCGAGCATTGTGACTTTTACTCTTTTTATATATATGCGTCTATTACAAACATAACTGAAATTCAAACACTAGTAACTATGCATCGATATATGTATATAGGTGATATATAGTTTATATCTATTTTAGTTTTTTTCCTAACTATATAACAAAATACACATATACACATATATAATATGTGGCGGTTGCTTAAAAATGCATTTCCCTCTCGTCATACTTCCAGATGAGCTTCTCTCGATTTGGCGAATTCCGTTTCCTTCCTCCACCAGTTCATCTCCAAGCTGGCGGAGTTCTTCCACATGCTCCATGGGTAGCACTGGGGCTGGCACTGGTTCAGGGTAAGGTTGAACTAGTTCTTCGTAGGGGAAAGGGTTTTCCAGTAGTTGCTGTATTTCCTAGTTGTTGGCCCACCATAGATTCAAAGGATTTGGTGCTGGAATCCTAGGTTCCTTGTTGGGTTCAAAGACTGGGATTGGAAATTGGTTCCCCTAGTTCTAGTATAGATTCATGGGTTGGTTGGGAAATAAAGGAATAGTTGTGGTTCTGGATTTGCTGCTTGATTGAAATTAGGCTCCTCCTATATTTCCATACAGGTGGAAATTTGCTAATTGTCTATCCAACTCTTCTTCCCATAAGGGTCTAGCTTCTGGGTTTTGGGTAACTGTTATGGCTTGTTGTTGAGCTTGTCTCAATCTTTTTCTCTTCTCGCCCTTGGCTCTACTAAACCAACCTCTCTTTTTAGGGGGAAAAGGTTCTACAGCTTTGGCTTTGAAAACAAAGATTCCCTCGGAATCGGTAGTGGATCCGGCGGTTGACTGGGAGGTTCCTTCATCTATGGGAGAATGAGGTAGGTGACGATAAGCGTCAGAAGTATCCTGATCACTCATACTGTAAACTAAGAAAAATTGTTAAATTAACACAAAATAATCATAGAAGTTATGGAGATTTCCTAACATAACAGGTTAAAATTTAGGTATTGAAAAGAACACCTAAATGGCTTAAACTAGTGGCATAACTCTGATACCACCTTCTGTCGCAACCCCCGACCCCTACCCCGGAGCGGGAGCCCTGAGACACAGAGCTGGTGGTACCGGTGTTTATTAATTTGGCAGCGGAATTACAACATCAAGATCGTAGTTAGGAAATAATTTATCAGAGTTTCAAAACACCAAACTTTTATATTACACAAAATGGGATAAAACCCAAGTTTCAATTACAATACATTTGTAGGGATAAACCCTGACTTATGGAAAACATAAACTCCGTTTATTTAGGTAACTTTTATAGTCACTTTTCTGAGCCTTCAGTGCTTTCCAGCTGGCTTCTATTAGCTTCACATTAAGTTACCTGAAACACGTTTTAAAAATATTTTATCAGCAAGAAATACTGGTGAATACATCCCAGTTTAATCGAAACACGTTTTATACTTTACAGTTATTGAGAGCATCCGCATTTACAATGTTTATATCTACAGCATTACCAATCAGTACTATCACATCTGACTTGTGGGTCATGTTACCCATTGGCAAAAATCTATTTGTCCAACGGTAACGGATTCAAATTTTGTATACAAAACCCCAACATACCGGCAGTAATTGTAGAATACATATACCCAATCACTGTTAGGCATAATTAAAACATTTTGACTCACAAAAAGATTTACAAAAAGAGAATGTACTCACATTGAAAACTTAGGTATTCCTACGGAGTTCCTGGTGACAATTCTTGATTACTTCCTGGAATTTCTATTTAAAACATACAATGCACATGTGTAGTAAATTAACCCAAGTCACTTTTAGCCATACAACACACGCCAGAACTCCACGAGCTTAGTCAGGCAGAGCCTAGACATGCGTTGGCGATTCTAGATCGATCGGGTAGGGCGCCCATACAACACAAGTTAGAACCACAACGTACTTAGTCGGCAGAGCCTTGACATGCATTGGTGGATTAGTGATCGGGGGTTAAGGTACTTACAGCGAGCAGCGCTTCGCAGGTTTAGGGGTTTAGGGGGAGGGGGTTTTGATAGAAACAGAGAGTAGAGGGAGCATGTGTTCGATTTTTCTGATCGAAACTGAGCAACGAAAACGATCCCAGGCCTGGCCTTATATAGGCCAGTTGACTTCTCCCGCGCGTCGCGCGGGAATCTAGGTCTGCTCTCGCGTGGCGCCTGAGGTGCCTAGCTAGGGCTAGGTCAGCCTCGTAACGGGTATAGGCTTGCCACATGGCAGGAGATGGTGACACGTCACCTTGATGTCTCCCGCGCGTCGCGACAGAGACAATGGTCGCTGGCGTGTGGCGCCTGGGATGCCCAGGTGGACTTGCCGCGTTTTACGAGCCGTGTCTCGATTCGCGAATCCCGTTCTTTGTTTCGACTCGGTTTTAGGTGTTTCAAGAGAGTTGTTACATCCTCCCCACCTTGATTTAAATCTCGTCCTTGAGATTCACTGAAGAGGTATGGATATTTCCTTTGCATTTCCGCCTCTAGCTCCCATGTGTATTCCGATCCTCTCTTTGAATCCAATTTTACTTTGACCAGAACCAATCTGTTGTGTTTGAGATTCTTGATCTTTCTATCTTCAATCTGAATCGGTTTCTCTACAAACTTAAGCTTCTCATTTACCTCTATATCTTGTAGAGGTATCACCAATGAATCATCTGCTAAACATTTCTTGAGATTGCATACATGAAATACATCATGTATTCCTGCCATTTCCTCTGGCAATTGTAGCTGATAAGCTACAGGCCCTATTTGAACATGCGACAACGTCGGTGGATGGAAACGCTTAATGATTATGATTGTGAAATCCGCTACCATCCGGGCAAGGCGAATGTGGTCGCCGATGCTCTAAGTCGCAAGGAAAGGGTTAAACCCATATGCATTAATGCCAAAAGTATGGAGGTGAGGAATAGCTTGAACGAAAAGATCCTAGATGCGCAGAAACAAGCCTTAATGGAAACAAATCTTCCAAGTGAAGACTTAGGAAAAACTGTTGAGCAATTAACAACTGGAAGTGACCTAATCCGTAGACTTAACGGGTGAGTTTGGATTCCTGCTTTTGGAGGACTTAGAGATTTGATTCTCCAAGAAGCGCATAGTTCTAGATATTCTGTTCACACGAGAGGTGACAAAATGTATAAGGATCTAAAACCCAATTACTGGTGGATGGGTTTAAAGAAAGATATAGTTGCTTATGTAGCTAAGTGCCTGACGTGTTCACAAGTTAAGGCTGAACATCAAAAGCCGTCAGGACTACTGCAACAACTGGAAATTCCTACATGGAAATGGGAATGTGTAACTACGGATTTCATTACCAAGTTACCCAGAACCAACCGTGGTAATGACACGATTTGGGTTATCATGGATAGGTTGACTAAGTCTGCTCACTTTCTGCCTATCAAGGAAACTTTCAGCTCTGACAAGCTGACAAAGCTGTACGTGGATGAGATAGTATCTTTACATGGTGTGCTGGTATCTATTGTGTCGGATAGGGACACAAGGTACACCTCTCACTTTTGGAAAAGCTTCAGCAAGCATTGGGCATGATTGGATTTCACTATGGCCTACCATCCGCAGACCGATGGGCAGAGCGAGCGCACAATACAAACATTGGAGGATATGTTGCGCACATGTGTAATTGATTTAGGTGGTAGTTGGGATAGTCACTTACCACTAATTGAATTCTCCTACAATAATAGCTACCACACAATGTATTAAGACTGCTCCTTTTGAAGCCTTATACGGAAGAAAGTGTAGGACGCCCGTATGCTGGGCAGAAGGTGGGGAAGCTCAACTAACAGGACCGGAAATTGTCCTAGAAACGACGGAAAAGATCTTGCAAATTCGAGATCGTCTCAAAGCTGCCAGGGATCGGCAGAAAAGTTATGCAGATAAGAGACGTAAACCTCTTCAGTTCCAAATAGGGGACAAGGTACTATTGAAGGTGTCGCCTTGGAAAGGCGTTATGCGTTTTCGCAAAAAGGGCAAGTTAAGCCCAAGATATATTGGACCATTCGAGATTGTCAAACGTGTCGGGTCCATAGCATATAAGCTCAAGCTGCCTGAAAAGTTCAGCAGAATTCACGATGTATTTCACATTTCAAATCTGAAGAAGTGTTTGGCTGACGAATCACTGGCTATGCCACATGATGACGTGCAGATTGAGGAGAATCTACGGTTCGTCAAGAAGCCTGTGGCGATTGAAGATCGACAGGTCAAGAAGCTTCATAAGAAGCATGTGCCGATTGTAAAGGTTAAATGGGACGCACATCGAGGTCCCGAATATACTTGGGAAGTAGAGTCCGTTATGCGGCAGAAATACCCACATTTATTTAATTAAATCTCGAGGTCGAGATTTATTTTAAGGGGGTGAGGATGTAAAACTACGTGTTTTTACGTCCAATAAAGTTCCGACACGTGTCCCGTAATTCCTTGAATGACGAACGTGTAAACGAGAGGGACCAAAGTCGCCAATTTACTAAATTATAATGACTATGTGATAGTGAATAAAGTTGAGGGGCTAATAATATAAAATGCCAAAATTTCCATCTCTGAGAGGCGGTTGCGGACCGCAACCACAACTGGTTACGGTCCGTAACCTGTTTTGGAACTATGGGCGCCTAAGGTCCTTGCGGACCGCATGGCAAAACCCATACGGTCCGCATGGGACCGCCAGCGACCAAAAATGTGGCGGCTTGCTGTTCTGCCACATTTGTCACCATTGCCACCCTTCATTGCATGTTGCCACAACTTTGGACACTTGTTTACATCCTATAACACCTGGCAACACCTCCTGGATCCTCCTTAGCTATGTATCATGAACTTTTGTGAGTTGCAACAAACTTACATGCACTTTAAACTCACCAAGTTCATCTAGAGGAACTCTTGGCCATTTTGAAGCATTCCTTTCTATTCTTAGCAACCTATGGACCTTGTGTAAGTGTTCCATCTACATGCTAAGTTATTTCTTTAAGATTTAAGCTAAGGTCAAAGTCTTGACGTAAAAACACCTCGACTTTGAGCTAAGACCATGATGGTCCAGCCATTGATCATAAGGAAAGTGGCTACGTGATCGTAATAAGGTAGGTGTTAATCTCTCAAGAGGGCACCTCCAGATTACCACAAATTCTTGACCAATTGACGAGTCAAAGTAAAAGTCAACAAAGTCAAACTGGCCAGATTTCATAAAAACTCATAACTGATTATATAGATGTTATAAAATATGTTTTGATGCATAAACAACTTATAAATAAGTGTTAGAACTTATATAAACTAATTTAACTCGTCAAGTCTCTGTCTAGGGTCGGTTCGCAACCGAAAGTCGCAAAGTTTGACTTCTGCTTTGACTTTCAGTTCTGACCCGATTTAGCTAGTTAAGCTACTGATTTTAGGTCATTTAAGATCATGATTAAGTGTAGTATAACCTCCTAAAGTTATACTACATGATTCCTTAGTAATAGAAGATTATATACAAGTTCCGTTAAAATTACTTAAACTTTGCAAAAAGGCCCTTTTTGTACAAATCAAAGTTTTAAACATCCATGCACATAAAAATATGTTATAAACTGATTTGAAAACATAAGTAAAATTATAATGATGTCAAGAATCTGACCATAAAACCAAAGTTTGCATAAAAGATGTATTTATGGCTTAAAAATGACTAAAATGCCCTTTTCGACATTTTAGAAGGTTTAAACATAGTTTCATTGATAAACCTTATTACCTGCTGATGTAATATGATAAGTAGGACATATTGGGATGTTTATTCAGGTTATAAACTGAATGTAGGCCTAAGACTTGTTAAATGCCGATCAACGACCAAATTACCCTTTTGCGTAAAGAGACTTTAACCAAGCTTTTATAACCAAAACTTTTATCCACTGATGTAATATGTTAAATGACATATTTTGGATATATAAAACAGGTCATAACCTTAGTTTACCTTAAATATTAAATTTAACACCATTTATCGACTTTTACGCCTTTTCGGCGCATAGTATGGTTTAAAACCATAACTATAAGTGAAGACTTGCTACCTACTGATTTACCAACTTATTTTTCTACAAGTCCCGAACTCAGAATCCCAATTATGACTTCGAAGTCCATGTGTGAAATGACCAAAATGCCCCTACGGACATAGTTTGGTTTAAAACTATCAAGTACACATAAAATTGATTTCCTACTGATATAACATCATAAAACTTATATTTTTACAGAATGTTATTGACCTTGACATCAAATTTCTTATAAACATCTTTTATAAATTAGAAAATGACCAAATGCCCTTATAGGCGTAATTCGAGTTTAAAACTATTTCGGGCATACATATTAATATCCTACTGATGTCATAACATATTTATAAACATAATGGCATGTGAAACTTGTATAAGACTCTATCGGTTACCCGGTTTCGCTTATACGCTTACGATTAAGCATACGTGACTAGTTTACGTAATCTAACCGAAACGGGTTTAACCTTGTCAAATTCTTATCAAAATCCAGAATGTTATTGGTATACCCATATTATACAAGTCTTGATACTTGTTGGGTCCAATTAACCTTCTATTTCGGTCACCGCTTAATCTAGCGTATCGTACCGTACTTGTTTTTACGTAAGACTAGCCGTTTCAAGCCTAAGACTTAACTAAGGACCCGTTAGCATTCTACTTTGGTTAATAATACCATCATTCCAGACTAAACCCCTTCCTGGTAAATTGTGCTTGTACTTGTCTTTGATCTGCGGCTGAGATTTTGGACTTCTTGACGATTTAAGCTCAGGTAAATACTTTTAACCTATTTTCTCTATACGGGCTTGGAATACGGTAAATTATTACCGCTTGGTCGGGTATGGAAATCATGTTTTATCCAGTTGTGATAATTAACTAAAATACATAACCCGGTTTTAATTTGTTTTGTCTGAAACTCAAACATTGAGGTGGGCTTGACCGCGTCTGGGATATCCTTGGCTCACTAAAGTGTTTGTAGCCACAACTTAAGCATTGGTGTAGGCATACATCGGTAACTATATTATTATTATTTATTATTATTATTATTATTATTATTATTATTATTTATTAATTTTTGCTTTCTGTGTGAAAGTTCAGAAGTGGTGTGTCAGTCGATCATGTATGGGTTTCTGTACTGGGCCCATATGTAAAAGACATACATGTAAATCTGTATACAAGGTCGATTGTACTGTCCCAAGTTATTTATAAAAATGTGCCTAGTGCACCTTAAACAATTTCGAAAGGATTTTCAAAATGAGTCGGTTGAATGTATTTACCAGTGTAAACTGACGTATTTTCAAAAGGTTAAGTTACAGGTACAAGTACGAAATAGGCCGGAAGCTGCGGGACATTAATACTGAGGAGTTGCGACCTTATATTTGTGCCTGTAGAGTCTGTTATCTTTTGTGTATGTTTATTTCCGATCCGCCTGTGGATCTTATTACAAGCCATGTACATTATTTGTATTTTGAACTTTGGACACTATGGTTTGTAATAGTTATATTTCACTCCAAGACTTCCGCTGTGTTGCTCTGTGTATTATTAGTTATGATGATATCAACTGTACGTCACAATACTCCCCACCGGGCCACGGGATACACGTAGAAATCAAGGTGTGGCAGTTCGGTTTCCAAATACATTTTTTTACTGTTATATATATATATATATATATATATATATATATATATATATATAATATATATAATATTTTAAATATTAGACTTTTGTTTGTGTCTTAATACTATTGTAGCTATTTCTGTTGTGCTGTCCACTTTCGGTTATCCCATCTGTCCATGGACTAAACAAGTCACACCGTTTAATTATAAATTATAAATTATAAACTAAAAAGGTACATTACATAATATTAGTTTTATCGTAAATTAATAATGACTTTATAATACTTATACACTCATATACTTATATGTATATACTTTACAACATACAAAATATAAATATTATTATCAGATACATATACTAAAAGAAAATTTATTTTTTCATTATGAGCATACTAAATTAAATCACTAATAGACAATGGTTAATGGAAAATGAAAATATAAATTAAAAAATCAGGGTATATGATCGGGTATATACTTCGGGTAAAGGGTGCGTGGTTTCAGGTAATCGGGTCGGATATCACCGAATCCCATACTCAACCCTTACCCGCAAAAATATTTAAAACGAATCCCATACCCGGCCCAATACCCATCGGGTATCGGGTAAACCGTCCTATTTTTGTCAGGTTTCGAGTATACCCATCGAGCTCGGGTATTTTTGCCATCCTTGTTTTAGTTAATTAGGACTTAGTTAAGTAAAGTTATGATTAAATCACAATATAAACATATATCTATTTTGAGTAAAATGTCATCTAATGACTGTGTCTTTGTTTAAATCGGGTCGGTCACCTAATCTGCTTTTAAGAACACTATCATATACATAATTTTCATGTAGGAAACCGTTTTCATATAAAATAAACAAATACAAGTTTATAATGATTACAATACAAGAAATAAAAGAAAACAGTAAATTACTGAACTATTATAACTGTGAAGAAAAGAAAATACAAGAATAGTAGATGTGACATAAGGTTTTTGGCTGAGGGTTGTGTTTAACACATGCCCCTTAAAACAAATTCTGAGTCTCCACTGAGAACTCATATTGTCTCCCAGGGTACAACAGCCGGAGCAGTAGTATTACCGGAGTTGGTACGAGGACCCGAAGAGTACATTGAAGCAAGAAGGAGAACGAATAGAAATCTGACAAAGAAGATTTTGCATGTGCTCTTGATTCTGTTGGTATTATATCCTACATCTAAGTCTCACCTGGTATTTATACTCCAGGTTGAGTCAAAACTGACATGAGAATTAAAAATGAAAAATTAATTAGCATTGAACGTTTTCAATGCCTTGCAATTCTGTTTGTATTTTAGAATTGTAACTGTTTGACTGGTCTATTTCAACTCAGATTTGAATCTGTTAATATGCTGAAAACTGGAAGCCTGTTGCGAGATACGTGCGCGCCAGAACTGGTACCATTGTGCACACGCCGTTTTTGCTCATATTCGCATGCAAACTCACAGCCTACGCACATGCCATGTCATTAGTGTGCCTATAGGAACATACCACACAATCGCCCCATATTGACCCACCTTTATACGCCACGCGCGCGCCACCTAGCCTATCTCTGAAAGTCGCCACATGCACAAACCAAGACATAAACCTCGTAATGCACCATGAAATCCGCGTCACTTACGCACACCATGTCATCAGCTAGGCTGACCATGCGCCACCTGGTCCCTGCAACATTTATACTGAACCACGCGCTTGGGGGTCAAAAATACAAAGGCGGCTCTCAAGTGTCTCGCGAAATCCAAAGTGCGCCATAAAAGCACCACATTGCGCCCATGTGGGACAAGATGCCACGCACACGCGTGTGCGAGCTAGCACCCTTCACGAGTTCAATGGTGTGTGCTTCCATAGAACAATAAGGATGGAGAGTCCCCACTTATATACCACCTAAAGTTTTGTCTCTCATCCTATCTGGGACAAGATGACACTTTCCCATTCCCCTTCAATATTTCCGAATTCTATGTTTCAAACACCAAAATTTGAGCATCAATATCTCATTCATCGTAGCTCTGTTTTGGATGTGATTCAGCTCGTTGCGAAGCTCTCTCAATATAAAACATAAATCCACAAAGAATATATATATCAACCTCAGTTTATTATATATATATATATTCCAAAATTAGGAAAAATGCATTTCCTATATTGTTAAAATGCAGTTTTACAAAATTTCCAACAATCCCCCACATGAATAGAAATCCATCTTTACTTACAAATTTCAACGACACAATTCGTTTGTTGAATATTGCAAGATAGGTAGGTTGTTACCTCCGAACCTTCCTTTGTGAATCATACTTAGCTTACTAGCGGTTTGTAGACGCGAGGTCCTTTCCTATCAACATTTGTGTAAACGACAATACACTTCACACAATACTCTTTCTAGTCCGGCCAACCCCTCATTGTCGTGTCCTCTTATGGTCCTGGAACACTAGTCTGGTTTTGAGAGAGCTCTAGGATTTGTGCACCACATAATGCCATTCCAAGCGACCCGACTTCTCTCTCACAAAGGTGAGCCCATGATTCATTAGAAGCATCATGGTTAGTTTATTTCCACAAATCATTAGCCTTAATACGCTTAACCTCACATAAATGTCACTGATTGTAATGGGCTAGGAAGTATATAACTCCATTTTAATTTGGTGTAGGTCACTCCCCACAATGACTATGCTTAGGTCATATAATTAAGCTGTCCTATTGAACTTAGATATTGGGATCTCCAGTCAACTAAGTTAGGTTTCTCTCATATTGCCTTTATTCTATGGGCTTTAGTCGCATTCCTATTGACGACTTGTAAACAACTATTTGCTTAAGCCTTTCCTTAATTGGTCCGCAATGTTATCTTTTGATTTAACATAATCAAGTGTAATAACACCCGTTGAGAGTAGTTTTCATACCTTGTTGCGTCTACGTCGAATGTGCCTTGATTTGCCATTGTACATTGAGCTTTGAGCTCTATCAATCTTTGATTGGTTGTCACAATGAATGCAAATAGCCGATAACGGCTTTGACCATCTTGGAATATCTTCCACAAATTGACATAGCCATTCCGCCTCCTCTCCTAACTTATCCAAGGCAATAAACTCAAAATCACTTCATCATCTTCCTTTCTGCAAATGGTTTAGTGGATGTCTTAACATTTATACAATATAACTTTGGATCACATTTGACATCCATTATACATGCAAAATCACTTCATCATCCCCATTTGTCATAACACAAAAATAAAACACACTAAAACTGTAACGGTTCGTATTTTCATACTTTCCATATTTAAATAAGTTGTATTTGCATTTCGATTTTTAGAAACTTATAAGTGTATCGTATTCGTGTTCATTTCCAATCTTATAATCCGAGGCTTTGATCATAATGGAAATTCATTTTTTACATATATGTGCTACCTTTCATATTTGTGTTATATACGCAATCAATCTTCAAATACGTGTTTATACGCAAAGCCGAGACTTAAAATACACTTCGGATACCTAAAAACAAGTTAAAATACAAGAAAACAACATAAAATAACCTAGTTACAAAGTGCAGGGACTAAAAGTGAGCAAAGCCAAAAGCTTTTCCACCTCCTTTCTCCTCCAATTACCTTCCACCCTTCTTTAGCAAATTAGATTTCACCCTTTTCCACCTCCTTTATCCTCCAATCACTTTCCACCCCTTCTTTAGCCAATCATATTTCACTCTTCTCCACCCAATTTCTCCTTCATTCACCTTCCACCTTCATTAACTCCCAACCCCTAATCCCCACTTATAAATACAAGCCTCCACCACCTCTTAAGCACTTTCCACACACTAATCTACTCCCAAACTCTCTAATCCTCTCAAGAATTCCAAGCAAGGAAGAATGCCTCCAAGTGATCTAAGTGCTTTTTCACTCACTTTTCTTCATAGTCTTCACCTTTCTTCTTCTAATCTTCTTTCAAACTACTAGGGCAACCTTTAGGAAGGTTTCCACAAGTTTTCCATGGCAAACTAAGGTGGAACATCACCATATTTGAGGTCCAAAGTAGCATAAAATTATGCTCTATTTTATCTTTTTGTTTCTTATATATAATGCTTAAAACTTAGTGGAATCTTGTACCCACCTTGCTCCCAACTAAGCTCATAGTTGTGGGTTTGTGTTATGGTTGATTTTCACTAAGAAACGAGCTTAAAACTTTTTTTTAAATTATGCCCATATATGTTCTAAGTGATTGAAACCCATCCAAGCTTCAACCTTCCATGTTGAAAGCTTGTACATGAGTTATGTATGAACCATGGTAGATTTGGCTATCCCAATTAGTTCCACAAAATCTCTCTTGTTCACACTTTTTTGACTAATGGCATCAAGTAGTTTCCAAGAATCAAAGTAACATAACCACGCCTCGCCTCCAACATTTGCCATGTTGGGTATGGCAACCCGGGTTATCCTTACTTGGCTACCTGACGAACTAGTTAGTTATATTTTTTATTTTTCATTCATGACCAACCAGTTTATCAACTACGTTGATAAACTCGTGCTTTGTTGAATCATACAAATAGGTTAATCTTACCTCCATGCTTGACTTACATGATTTATATGATTATACATGATGGATTATACTATATTATATAAAATATAACATATATTTAATTAGATTCTTGATACTAACCAGATTATGGTTAGATGTCATCAACTTATGTTATATTATCTTCGTTCTAAACTCCTCGTGATTCTAATGGACAAATTAGGACCCATGAAAACACGTACAAACTTAGTGTCCAAACGAATATTTAAACAATATATGTTTTTCGTTACATACTTACTTTTATTATTAAATTCCGAATCCGAACTCTCCACAAATTCCATAAACTCACACATGTAGGGTAACTTTGGTGTTCTTCACTCCCTTACGCTTCAACTCACGTACGCGGGATTTCTATGCAAAACCGTCAGTATACTCGATCCCATTTACCTTTTTACACACTTTGGGTGCAACATGTACACTATGTTACAAACTCACATACTCACGATTAAGATTCTTTACATACATACTCTATCCGTCAAAACATGATACTTGTTATATTCTTGTTATTACATGCTGTACTCATTCATGTGTTCTATATGCTCATTAACTTTGCAAGCCTCCCTTAACAATTATAGCGCTATAGGATTAACGCACCGCCCGTATTCTTGTGGTATTGTTAAGTAAACTATTTTGCGTCCTTGTCGTTTCGGCAACAATGGTATGCACGATTTCGGTACACTTTGGTTTGACTTATGGTTAACACATGCTAGTATGATAACCAACAATGTATGCAATTGTCACACCCTAACCGATGGCGGAAACATTAGAGTGAGACGAAATAGATTGCTCATCACACATAACGCTACTTTGCGACAATATTTAACTCAAACCAAATTCCATTAATAAGCTCAAATTGCCAATACAATATAAGTAGGACAAATACAACATGGAAAAGTCAAATACAACAACAATAACATAACATAACAAATTGATACAACATTTTAAACCTAAAACGTCTATATGTGTATCTAAGCATCAACGCTACTTCTTTCATAGCAACATCCTCTTCAACCTGTAACATGTTTAAAAATACATTTCAATGCAAAAGCAAAGGCGAGTACACAAGTTTAAGAATAAGCTTACGTATAAGCATAAGTTTAAAACGAATCCACATGGCAACTAAGTTTGTACAAGAGCATCATACATGGCATGTGATATTTCTAGTCAGCCCTCTTGCTTACGCATAAAAAGATAATTCAACATGACCAACGATAACGGGTGGTGCGTTACTCCTATAGCGCTATACACGTCGAATGGAGGCTTAAGATAAAACTAATGACTATAGTATCACATAAAGAATGTCCACATAATAAGCATCATGTAACGTATCAAAGTATTCATGTATAATGGATTGTTTTCGTGCATTTGCATAAAGTTTATGTGTTGTGATTTTGAATATGGTAAACATGTTACACCCAAAGTGATTAAAGAGAAATGGGTCGAGTGTACTCACGGTTTTGCAAGCTTTCCGACTTGAATCCGTGAAGAGTAGTTGTTTGATGGAATGAACACCGATTTATCCTACAAGAGGAAAAACAATGGCGTATGAGTATTAAGGATGACGATGGAGCATTCGGATTTAGGATACAAAATGTGACAGAGTATTTATTACGAAAATAGTCACTATGGTATTAGCACTTGTCCTTGACACTTGTAATAATCCATAAGGATTAGGTGTGGTTTCATAGGTCCAAGACCTATAAGAATCGTTGACAAGGAACTACACACATAGTGATAAACTTATTAACTTGATAGATGCTTATTTAGTCATTATCAAGGGTTCAGTTTATATTATAGTTCATAAGTATATATATAAAGTTATATAATCATGTAGGAGGTGGGAGGATGAACCATCCACTTAGGTACCTCTTAGTGTCATGTAATTTCAAGTAGGAGGTGAGAGGATTAACCATCCACTTTGGGACCTCGATTGGATTCACCACTACACAAGTGTCATTGACACAAGGAGGGTCATGAATAAGATTAACAATAATAATAATATGAACAAGAATGTAAGGTGTGTCACCACTATACCAAGTAGCCAAGTGAACTCCAACCCAGGGAGCACGCATCGACACACGTCAAAGGCTAGGCAGGGTTGTGACACTTTAGGACTAGCAAACTACTTGGGATAATGATGAAAATCATCAAGTGATGTGTGGTCCCAAAGTTAGGATAGCCCAAGCTAACCAAGGTGGACACACTATCATCAAGCTTTTGGCTTGGCATCACTTGTGAGCTTAAAGCTCTTCAAAAACATAAAGTTTAGAGTGTTAAAACACTATTATTTACATGTTTAACAACCTTGCACTAATCATAGCTTTGATTGTAAGCTCACGAACACAAAGTTGTTTGATGAAAACATAAGTTTTGAAAGAGTTTTGTTAAAATCAGAAAGTTTCTTGCACTTCAACCTCAAATATGAAGGAGTTCCATCTTGGTTTTCCATGGAAAAACCTAAGGAAACAATCCTAGAGGTGACCCAAGTGCTAAGAAAGAAAGAACAATGAAAAAGATGAAGTGGAAGTGAGCTAGAACTCACTTTGGAAACCTTGATGTTTCTGCCCAAATTCTGAGATTAGCAACAGATTCGAAGTGATTAGAGAGTGAGTTTAGAGTGTTTGTAAAGTGGAAGAAGTGTGGGAATGAGTTGAGTTTTATAGGAGGTGATTAGGGTTAGTTGGGAGTTGATTAAATGCAAGAAACACAACTAAACAAACATAAAATTGGCCAATCCATGAGGCGGGTAACAACTTTCTGCGGATTGAGGTCTTTGGCGGGGGGCGAGAGAGAAAGGGTTTGGCGGTCGCGGGTGGCGAGAGAAATTAACATGTTTGTTTTTTGACAGTTTTGGTCCCTGGAGTTATATTTGATAGTTTTATGGTGTTTTAAGGGTCATTTATGAATTATAAACATATTATAAGGGTTGCCCAGTATTTCTAACATAAGAATAAGTATAGGCAAGTATGATTAACCGTATGAATCGTGATGAGTATTGTATGGTGCGTGTATTTCATGTATTTGCAAGTTTGTCACGTTTTCCAGTATCAAGCATAAACGTATGATTGTGTGTAAGTATTAAATGATTATGAATAAGTATAACATGAATAGAAATAAAATTACGAGTTTTCATTATGATTCAAGTCTCGGATTTCAATGATTACAACGATTCCAACGAAAGGACGAACACAAGGTACAAAGTATGCAAAAAAAGATATACGAGGCTAGCTTTCTAAATATGGAAAGTATGAAATAGTAGGGCGTTATAGCAATTTACCATGTTGGATGCGAGACAACTTTAATTCACAATTATGCTATATATATTCAAACTTGTATGCTTGCTAACTTTTGTTGATCTTTATTTAATACATTTTGCAGGAAACTAGTTAACGATGAATGAAGAAACGTACTTAGGTGGATTAGAAACACACATAGATTTTAACCTTATGTATTGTTTCATGTTGTTACGATCATTTGCAACTTGTTGTACTTTTCTTTCCAAAACAATGTATATTCCATTTTAGTATGAATGAATTTGAATTTCTTAAATATTGTCACAATTAGTCGTTATGAAGTCTCTTTCAATCTCATTTTCGTCTCACTCTAATGTTTCCGCCATCGGTTGGGGTGTGACACAAACTGTCTCTTCTCCTCTTTTGAAATCGGCCCAACATCACCACCAAACACTTTCCTTTTTTCTTGATCAATCATCTAATTTTATAACATGCATGGCGACATAATGAAGATCTAAGATACTTGCAAGTGTGGAAGCATCCTTAGAGCTTGATTCTTGGTGTTGGAGCTCACATAATCTTCATCTTTTCTTCATCTTGTTTAAGTGCAAGTAGTAAGCTTCTAAACTTGTGTTTAAGCTTCTAATATCATGTTAATCATTAGAAGTACAAGTGATCATCTTAAAGCTCATCTAAAACTACTTGAAACCTTAACTAAACAAGATAAATCTACATAAAAATACAAGATAAAAAACACTTGAAATATAATGTGTATTAATTGTATGTATTTAGAAAATGTAGGAAAATACATTACTAATACTTACATAAAAATACTAGATGCACTTGAAATATGACAAGTATAAAAATATATAGAAACACTACACATAACCATATTGAACAAAACAAAACGGACAAACAAAGTATAATGTACACAAACAAGAACTACATGTATACATTTGTATAGAAACACATATATACACATAACCATACATACATAGGTATACGTATACGTATAAATACTTGAATACACAAAGTATGATGTACACAAAAAGAATAACATGTATACATTTATACCAATACGCTGTTAAAATTAATATTTTTTAACAAAATATATCTAATAAAGATATACTAATATATATTGGAAACAAATATATATATACAAGAACAAACACACATATATACAAAGAGACTAATGTATATACAACTATACAAGATGAACCGACGAATACAAATATACATTTAGAGGCAAATAATATATATATATATGTATTATTGTATTATATATAGTATTATAGATCATGACCTCAAACACTCGCACCACGAAGGTATATGAAGGGCTTGGCCCGTTCATACATAACAAGAGCATTATATATATATGGAAAATATATCTTTAACAATAAACAAAAATAACCAACATATCAAATACAAACAAGGGTTCCAAACATTCAAACAAATACAAGTCTAAATTAAACATTCAAGATGAGCGACTTGTACAAGGTCGAACGTAGACCTAAGTGTCTAACGAGATTATAATACTTGTAGGTTACGTCACATACACAGAACCCATGGATCGCTATTTATTAGCACGGAACGCTATCAGTGAGTTCATGTCCTTCTTTTCTTTAAACGCTTTTCAGTTTTAACTTACGGGGGAAATACATGTTACAATGGTATGGTTAAGCTAGTTAATGAAACTAACATAAGATCATGTGTGAATAAGATATTATCAAGAGGCCATTAATGAATATCTAAGTACCTAGGAACGAAAGTGATAGATCTATTGTGTTTTGGCGAGCCCCACTCTTTTCAGCACAGTTTTGTTTGTTAGACTGCTTTTGAGTCCAAAACGAGTGTCGTAGACACAAAAATTGTCTATGTTTGGCTGCCTCCTATGTTGGCACACATATTAATGTCCTTGCAAAACATTAATGATCAACGATTTCATTAAGGCTTTACATGTCACACCCTGACTCGCAGCAGAAGAAAATTGCAGGGTACGTCAGACACATGGTAATTCCTCATAATTTAAAAACGTGGTATCGTAAAAAGAGGGAACATCGGTTACAACATACTTAAAGTATCATATTACAACCTATAAGTTTAACTGCGGTACTACAAGCCACTACCGCCTTTATTCTTCTACTATCCGCTACTCAAGCCATTCCAAACGCACATTCCTTATTCCTGTTTAGTTTTACCTGAAATGCATGTTAGTTTTAAAAAGGGTCAGCTAAACGAGCCGGTGAGTTTCACTGGTTTGGTTGTTTCGTAGCAGAATGCTTTAACAAGTTTAATTGCACAAGTCACAGATTGTAGATGGAATTACATGGGTGTACAAGTGAAACCTTGACTGTTTTAACTGTGCCGTGTCACGTTCGACACCTCAGCACGCCCAGGGCCGGGTCACCACAGACACCTCAGCCCGCCGGGCCGTGTCACGCAGACACCCCCAGCCCACCAACACGTGCAGTTCAATGCCCCAGTGTAGTTATGCCAACAACGTAACCGAGTTTGGACGCGTGCAGTTGCCGATTTGCCGACATACAGTCCGGTGGTAGCAACTGGTTTGTCAGACCAATAGTACTATCCACTGCCCACGGCTTACGTTAATCACTTGTAGTGGGGATAGTTCGTGTGTTAGGTAATTCACATCATCACAAGTTGGTGCAATTAACACAGTTTGTAACATGCAAATCACCCCAGAAAACAGTAAAACAGTTTAAAAGTGGGGGAGTGAAACTCACAGCAAAAGTAGTAGTCCCAAACAAAGAGTGATCAATAAACTGGATCAACTTTAATGACACGCATGCAAGTAGGGACTCAAATCAGTATTTAAGTTGGTAGTGGTTATAAATTGGACCGGGTCATGAGTTTTCACTCTGGATTGAGTCTATAGTACACTGGTATGGTGATGGATGTCAGGGTAGTATCAGTTTTCAGTTTGGCTTCTGGGCACCGTTTCGCTGCCAGCCAAAGTCAGTTGTTTGACACGTTCGGATAATGGTACTGAATACCAATAGTGTCAATATGTTGTTATTTAAGAAAGATTAACTTTTCGTTAAGGGAGTTTGGGTGTTCGGGAAATCTAGTTTGCCCAAAATTGAGCTTCCGTTTTCACCGTCGGGGATTCTCCCAACGGTGATGGAACACACCCAGAGTGTCCAGCTTATCCTGGAACTTCCCAGAATACCCCTGGTGTTCCACTTATAGTCACAATAGGGTTTGGTCCCTTCCCAGTTCCGGCAGGTTCGTTGTCCGGTAAACAGCCGAAATAAGTTAAAAGAAGCGTTTTAAAAGCCGAAAATCCCATTTAATCTACGTATTATATAAAATTCTGGAATTTTTTTGTAGAAATCAGTAATAACTAGTATTAAGCACCCCCCGCGTTGCGGTGGGGGCGAACACAAATGCCACACTACTGCCATCGACTACCAACACTAAAGTTACAGCGTGTTAATGCGAAGAAATTAAACTCAAACGTAAAACATATAAAAGAATAACTAAGTCGATCTAGGACCCACGCGTTAGGATGAACCTGTCAAACGGGAAAAAATAGACGACGTAAAAACATTTTAACCACACATACACATTAACTTGTAAAATTTAGAACCAAGCTGTTACGTGCTAATTATTTTCATCACCACAATGCCATTGATATGAACCAATCGGTTGATAGATAATCCGTTGAGTGGATCAAGCTCAAAAGAAAATAGCAAGAAACCAGACTTTGAGATAACTCTCTTTTAATATTTTTCATTCATAAAATATACAAAAGCATACAACTGATTTTTATAACTATTACTAAAATAACTAAACCCACTAGTTAAACAAGTACCCATCACTTAGAAGTTACTAATAAACAAAGAAAATGTAGAGAACATGTAGGCAACATGGCATTGTGGTGATGAAAATAATTAGCACGTAACAATCCCGCCCTCTCGAAACATCCTTGTCCTCAAGGATAACCCAGAATGAGACTTGGCAAGAACTATGGCGGACGCCACTCGGTTCTTGGGATGGCTTTTAAAAATGTCGTAGGTAGACACCAAGGTGGACGCCACTCAGTAACTTTTAATGTCTTACATAATGCGTTAACTACGGATAAAACAACATCATGCACTCCATATAAGACTTGATTAACATTATTCGCCCCACCAAATTTTCTACTGGTCGCCACCCCTAATTTTTTGAGCATGGGTGCAAGTCAGTTAGGATCCCACATTTTTTGGTACTGATGCACAGTGACCGTTTGAAAAGAAGACATTATCAACCTTTGTAGCAAACCCCATTTTGGCTTCATCAACAAAACTGTGTAAAATTTCATAACTTTCTAACACCTGCAAATTTTTCGACCCATAGTCCGTTGGCTCATTTTTCCCTTTCTCCACCTCTGCAACAAAGCTTATGAAGACGACATGAAACTTCTTATTTGAACAGATGGCACCGGTGATGTGCCGGAAGCTGGTGGTAGTGTCGTAGATGAGGCGGTGGGTGTTGCGCCGGAAACCGATGGTGGCGCGAGAGCGTTCACTGGTACTGGCGATGTAGTGGTATGGAGGGCTTCGACAACGGTTCGGGTCGATCGGAGCTCGGCGAACACGTTTTCAAACCGGGACTCGAGTCTCGCAAAGGATTCCCTCCATTGACGGAACTCGGGTTTGGATAGAATTTTTGCAGCCATAGGTCCGAAGAAGGATCACGGCAGCTCTGATACCAATTGATACGAACCAATCGGTTGAAAGATAAGCCATTGAGTGGATCAAGCTCAAAAGAAAATAGCAAGAAATCAGACTTTGATATAACTCTTTTTTAATATTTTTCATTCATAAAATAAACAAAAGCATACAACTGATTTTTATAAATATTACTAAAATAAAACCATTAAAAACTCCAACGTTACTAATAAACAAAGAAAATGTAGAGAACATGTAGACAACATGGCATTGTGGTGATGAAAATAATTAGCACGTAACACGAGCATATTCTTTTTTTGAAAAATGGAAAGAATAGAGACCAAAGTTGAAAGTAAAAAAGTGTGATGTTAAATTGCAAAGATGAAAAGTTTTGTGGTTAAAAGTAAAAAATCAAAATAGTTTTGGGTAAAATCAAAGATGAAAAGTTTTACGGTTAAAGTAAAAAAATTAAATAGTTTTGGGCTAAAAGTAAAGAATCAAATACTTCTGGGTTAAAAATAAAATAATTCAATTTTTTTTAAACACTCCCCAAAGTATAGTTCAGAACCCCTTATACTTAGAAATGTTGCTTATATAGTATTTGGTAATTAATCTTGGAGTGCAAATCAAGGATTCGGATATTTCTTTTATTTATATTTAAATTCCAGTAGATAGAGCCCTAATATAATTCTATTATTATGTAGCTTAGTTTCGAAGTTTATTTTCTCGTGTAAATAAATAGAGATAGATAGATGTTTGTATTCAATTAAATAAAATAAGAAAAAGTAGTGTTAGTAAAAGTTTTCACAATTCCGTGTGTGCGAAATTGTATTTTGCTTTGCTGAAACCAATTGTTCTTCCAAGAGCGACATGACGGAAAGGCAAACGAATGATTACATAGTTGAACTGAAAAAGAGAGGTGACCAGAAGAAGAGGGCGACGAATGGGGGTGAAGATGAGAATTCTAAACGTATGAAGACGAATTTCCGTGATGAGGATAAGATTGTTGTGTTTTTTTAACGAATGAGTGGAACCATGAGTTGGACCAGATGACAGAAACGGAGAAGAGGACTGCCAAAGGGAAGTAGGCATTCGCCGGGTGTAAGAGGGACTTGAATCCTCTCTTCAACTTCTGCAGGAACAAGGTATGTTCAGTTTATTGATATATTACTATTATTAATTAATATATATGTTGATGTTGATTAGAAAGCCTTTATTTATTTGATGTTGTAGGTTCTGCCTGATGAGATTAGAAAAGATTAATGCAAGTGGTGAACTGCTGCAAGAAGCGAGATTACAACGTCAGCAACGGATCATTACGTCAGAATTGCAATCGGGAACTCACCATGGCCCATTGGTGTTACAATGGTTGGTATTCACGAATGTTCTGTGGCCCACGTGATGAACGATGAAACAACTCGAAAGTACTTGACGTCCGGCTTGTGACGTTTTGTGAAAGGCATCATCCAACAGGTTAATAGTCTAGCAAATGGTAGTGTTTTGCCGGCTTTATTAGCTAGCATAAGGAAGGAGGAATGCAGCAGGTGGAAGTCAACAACTTTAATTTGTTGGGATGGCTAAACATCAATGTGTTCAGTTAATTTGTGTATTGTTTTGAAACATGTTATGTACTGTACTGCTTTGAGTTTTGGTGTTGATATTTGTTGGACTTTAATTGTTACCAAGTTTGAATGGAATTTAAACGTGTAAATAGTTTAGTTTATGCTTTATAAATTATGTAAATAAGGGTTAAGTGCAGGGTTAGCCTTGTAAATTATGCAATTCAGTGGCTGCGATGTTTAGAAACAGTCACGTCGCGTCAATCCCACCGGTTCATGTGTGTATATGTATCAAACAAGCCAAGGATCATTAAGATTGATTCCTTGCAAAATTATGATTCAATGAAAGTTTGTTTGATTCTCGAATCATGTTCTTAACCTGTGATCTTGGGCTACAATATTGTCCTTGTTTAAGAAATCTTCTACAACATATGTTATAAAATGGAAGAACTGAATCAGCAGTAGTAGATAGAGAGCATGGAACCATTCTATTGTAGTATTTTTTTCATGGAGGTAACATGTACAAAGAGTTAATTACTGTATTCGTCCCTGTGGTTTGTCAAAAATCACTATTTCAGTCCATTAGTTTAATAATTGTGATTTCAGTCCCTGTGGTTTCACTTTCGTAACCATTTCAGTCCATGTGGTTTCACTTTCGTAACCACTTCAATCCATTTATTCTGCAAGTACAGGGACTGAAATAGTTGGGAGGTGGACTGAAATGGTTACGAAAGTGAAACCACAGGGACTGAAATCGCAATTTTTAAACTAATGAACTGAAATAGTGATTTTTGACAAACCACAGGGACGAAAACAGTAACTCCATGTACAAATAATGAACCTATTGTTAACTTTCCTTTTGCTGCTACTGTACAAATTTGGCTAGATGTGTTTCACCTTTGTTCCTTGGATTGTAAGGCTAAAGGATGTTGTCGCCGCTAAAAGTGTCGTTCCTAATACCCCAATATTGACACGTCAACATATGGTGTCGGCACTAAAGGTGAAAACCCGACCAAAACAGTTTTTTTTTTTTTTGCATTTTTCTGCCAAGTTTAATTTTACCCAAAAGAAACAATGATTCAAACATTTCGATTTTTTCCCAAAACATATCATATTTTAAACAAAAGGGTCATGATTAAAACATGAAAAAGAAACATACATTCAAGTATCTTGTCTAATTAAGTATAAAAGTACTTCGGATATAAAAACTACATAGTCCAAGTAGCAAGTGCATGTCATCATCCGTCTCCCTCATCCATGTCATCTTCATTGCCTTCTTTTGATCCTTTTTTCGAATCAAACCATTTTGAGAATCGATCCATAAATCCCGGGTCTTGAATATATATGGTCAAGTTGAGCCTACAATATATGGTATTATCAATACAAACATATCCAACTACAAATATTTACCAAATGGCAAAAATGACCGGAACCGACTTTAATACACTTTAACACATCCAATTTTTAGTGTTTTAAAGTGGCACCACATATGACAATTATCCCGTACATTCAATCTGGACTTCAAGATAAACTCAATTCAATGTTGTATTATGTATTGACTTTTTTATATAATTTTTATTACGGAAATCCTATATTAATTAATATTCTTTAAAGCATTCATCAAGTTCTCAAGAAAACAATCAGACATTCCTTTTTTTTCTTCTAACTAACAATAACACCGGCGCGCGTTGCGACGCGGTACATCGCAAACATCAAATAGATTAGTCCAAACGTTATGTAACGCGTTAACCATATAAAAAACATGTTTCGACGTATCCGATTGAACTCAACGTAACCTATATAAGCATTGTAATGGATCAAACATAAAGTAAATCAAATATATACCAGACAATCATAATGTATTATATGTTACCTAATTCATACATAGAAAATGTAGCGGGTATAACGGAAAGATGACACGTATAACCAAAAGAGATGAATTAGAACTTTAGTAAAAATGAAAAAAAAAAACCACAATTTGATTACACTCGGTTACAAACAAAATTCACAAAACATCACCTAACTCGTTTCCAAAAAAAATTACGTCGAAACATACACTGACTCAAATTAAACCGAAACGTACACAAAAATATGCACATAAAAATGTTTCTTAAAACGAAAACGTATTATATTTGACCTTACTCGTTTCCATAAAAAGTTTATGTCGACACGTAGAGCAAATCGAATTTATACCGGCACGTACATAATAATATGCACGTGAAAAAAATAGTTTTTCCTTAAGTAAAGGAGGTATAACCGTAAACTCGAAACAAATTATTAGTACAAAACTTAACAGGTTAATAACGTTCGTAAAATTGTGCCAAGTTGCACTAATGCCAAACCATGCTAGCGAACACCATCAGAAGAGCTTGTAAAAATAAAATAGACAAAAAGATAGAAAATAACACATAATAAAACATATACGTAATAACGTTGAATCACGCACGCCCGTTGCGGCGTGTTAATGCGATGAAATTAAACAGAAACGTAAAACGTATAAATGAATAACTAAGTTATCCAAGAACCGCGCGTTGCGACGAACTTGTCAAACGGAAAAAAATAGATGCGTTGCGACTGGCTTGTCAAGCGGGAAAAAATAGATGCGTTGCGGTGCCTCCTGAGGAGGGAATGGTACGCCCCATACAGGTGGGGAAGACTCTCTGACCGGGTGAGAAGGACCACCTCGCTTGTAAGTGTGAAAAGGAGAATGGTCCCCCCTAGGTGGTGTGAGGAAACGGCCAGTGACCTGCTGCCGCGTCCCGTAGGTACCGATATCGGGTAGACAGGGGAGAGTGGTGGTGTAAAAACAAGTACAGGTGCGGGTACCCTCCGACGAGCCGTCTGTCGGAGGCTAATAGTGGGTACCTCAAAAGAACTAGGTGAAGAGGGTGAGTAAGCGCTTGGGGTAGAAAGAGTATAAGGCTCAGGGGAGTCTCTGGCGTAGGTAGACGAGGGGCTACAGGCTCCCACTCCAATGCTCCGTAGCAGGAGTTGGGCTCCTAAGGATAGGTCCTACCTGAACAACTGCCTCAGGGGTACGAATACGCTCCGAGGAGCTAGATGGGTGGTGAGACGGAGAAGGATAGGCGCTCGAGACCTCTCCCTCGCGCCTGGTACGGGTCTAGGGGGTAACTACCACAACAGTAACGGACTGATCCGGCTCGTTACTTGACGACAGAAGGGGTATAAGCGGATCCTCCTCAGGATCGGTCTCGGTACGGGATGCAGTTGGAGACTCGAATGACGCGACATAGTACCTGTAGAGAACGACAACATACAACACTGATTCTACTGACTGACATACCGATAATCAACATTCCAAAGATATATACATAAGCACGTATTGCACAAAATCTTGATTTTAGGATTTTAAAAAATTATTTGGTGCGGTGTTAGTAGACGCATTCCTGTCCTATCTCAATGACGTTCCCAGAACTCCCAAGTATGAGCAGATAAATTATTGTGTTCCGGAGCACAATAATTTATTTGCCCCACAAGGCCATCCTGGTAATAGCCACACTACTTAGTCTCTAGATGTTCTCAGTGCGGGGAAACTAAACTTGGGATTATAGTCTAGGTTCTTTAGGGATACCTAATTCGCTATAACTGATGGCTTTGATACCATCTTCGGTCACACCCCGACTCCCAGCAGAAGACAATTGCAAGGTGCGGTAGACACATGGTAATTCCTCATAATTAAAAACGTGATATCATAAAAAGAGGGAACATCAGTTACAACATACTTAAAGTATCATATAACAACCATAAGTTTAAGTGCGGTACTACAACCCACTACCGCCTTTATTCTTCTACTATCCGCTACTCAAGCCATTCCAAACGCACATTCCTTATTCTTGTTTAGTTTTACCTGAAATGCATGTTAGTTTTAAAAAGGGTCAGCTAAACGAGCCGGTGAGTTTCACTGGTTTGGTTGTTTCGTAGCAGAATGCTTTAACAAGTTTAATTGCAAAAGTCATAGATTGTAGATGGAATTACACGAGTTCACAACTGAAACCTTGACTGTTTTAACTGTGTTGTGTCACGTTCGACACCTCAGCACGCCCAGGGCCGTGTCACCACAGACACCTCAGCCCGCCGGGTCGTGTCACGCAGACACCCCCAGCCCACCAACTGCGTCACGTGCAGTTCAACGCCCCAGTGTAGTTATGTCTAAAACATAACCGAGTTTAAGAGCGTGCAATTGCCGGTTTGCCGACACACAGTCCGGTCGTAGCAACTGGGTTTGTCAGACCAATAGTACTATCCATTGCCCACGGCTTACGTTAATCACTTGTAGTGGGGATAGTTCGTGTGTTAGGTAATTCACATCATCACAAGTTGGTGCAATTAACACAGTTTGTAACATGCAAATCACCCTAGAAAATAGTAAAACAGTTTAAAAGTGGGGAGTGAAACTCACAATGAAAGTAGTAGTCCAAAATTACAACTTTATATAGCAACTAAATGTTGCTAATTTATAGTTTAAAATATATAGATTCAAGAAAAATATTTTGGGAATTTATAAAATTATTCTTATAACTTAAATAATTTATTTGTAAAACAGTATTTAACCGAATAATTTACATCGCTTATCTTCCAATGTCTAAAAATTTTCAAAATATTCCAGTAAGTCCCTCATATGACCAGGAACTCCCTGCAAAAAATTGGAATTTTTCCGATTTCGTTTCAGTGCGTTTCCGGCTATCGAAAACTCCCAAAAACGCGGATTTTAAATCCGAATCAAAATTCAATCAATGGACTCCAAACTTCCCAGAACATTCCCTATATGCTCCTTAGTGTTTCTTTAAAGTTTGGTGATTTATTGATTCGTTTGGTATTTTTCCCAATTTCTTTCGGTTAAAACAGTAAAAAATTCACCAAAAATAAAATTCCAAAAGTTCTAAAATTTTTCGTGGACATTCCTGTCAATACCCTACATCACCACACCAAATTTCCGACCAAGTTATAGACCAAACAATATTCTGCCTATGCTAGTTTAAGGTTTCGGGCGTTATACCTAGCTCAAGCTTCGATTCCGGGCGTTTCTCTTGAGTCCAGAAGTGTGTGGGTGCTATATCCAGTACCTACACATCAAGTACAATCCAACCATGCCATAAATCATGTCAATCAAGCCTTGTTTCACTGTTTTTTGGTTCATAACTTTGTTATTCGATTTGGTTGATTAGGGTCGATTAGGGTATCAAAACCCGAAGTTTTGTGATCTTTGCTACCATATAACATCAGGGAATCCGGATGTATTCTTAATTAGCCAAGAATCATATTTAAATCATCCAAAATCATGGATTAAAAAGAGTTTTCTTAAGCTAGCTCATGTTTTCTCAAGCAATCGTCATCAAAACCACTTAAAACTTGCAAAATACCTTGGATTTAGCTTGATGGAAGTGATGATCAGCTGAGTTCTTAGGGTTTTCGCAAATTATTGTTTTAAGCATGCTTTAAAGTTTAGGGCCCTTTAAGGTGTACCTGGTTTCGTCACGGATATCACATTACATACCGGTTTTCAATACTTCAAATGTTTTAAAAATTCATTTGATTCAAAACAAACACATGAATTCACTAACTCTTGTTGACATTTTCAAACTTAACATGTATTTTAGGTAACTAGTGGGCTGGATTTGGAAAACGAGTTATGATGTCAAGAAGTCAAGCATAAATGTCATCCACTTTTGATAGGCTTTGGTTCACATGTTGTGCCCTCATTCGAAACATGGAATATAAAGTCTTATTTGTTTTAAGAACTTTGTTTTGTAAACTTGTGTTTATTTTCAAACAATGTAACTTTATCTTTTTGGTTGTCTTTCTTGTGAACAACATGTATGGATGTAAACTTGTTTATATAAATCGTATAGATGAACGTCTCACTACTTTATTCATTTAGATGTCAACTTGATTGAATGCAATGATTATTGTTCTAATCACACCTTGTGCTTCCACCACGAGCGGGTGTGACAGTTTGCTTAAATGATTTCCAAGCTTTAGCTACTCCCCAAGTGTAAAACGAAACCACTTGTTGATTTGGAGTCTTTTATATCCGATATCCCGTTTGCATAGTGTATCCTTAATCACTACTGGTTATCAAGTGTAACAGTCATAATCTTTTGAGTATCTTATGTATCTAAGCACCCTTGTTATACTTTTCCAATGTTCATGACTTGGATAGCTAGTATATCTACTTAGCCTATTCACCATGTGTGCTAAGTTGGATCTGGTACATGTCATTAGATACATTAAACTGCCAATGATTCTTGATTATTCTAACTAAGCAACACCCTCGCCTCTATTTTTAGTTAGGTGTTGGGTAATATCAACCGGAGTTCGAGCTACTCGTGTATCCCGAGTTAAATTCTCCAAATCTTATCCATATAGTGAGATTGACTTAACACAAGACCATCTTGGGTTTTAATGATTTTTACTCTAAGAATCACATCCACTAAACCCATGCCTTTCATGTCAAATCTCACTTTCAACATTTATTTAGTAGCTTTAATCATTTTATCATTACTCCCTATGATAAGCATATCGTCTACATAAAGGCTTATACATAACCTTCCATTGTATCTTTAAAATAAACACATTTTTGCATCATTTATTTTGAAACAATTTTCAATCATGACATGAACAAAATTTTGGTTCGTTGTTTTGGAGCTTGCTTCAAGCCATACAAAGACTTGATGAGTTTACACACTTACCCTCTTGACCTGGTGCGAAGAAACCTTCCGGTTGCTCCATGTAAATCTCTTATTCTAAATCGTCATTTAGAAAAGCGGTTTTGACATCTAGTTGGTGACTTCCAAATTTCTTAAGGCTGCTATAGCAAGAACCAGTCTTATAAATGGTATTCGTGTTATAGGTGAGTAAGTATCAAAATAACCTAGACCTTCCTTTTGTCTAAATCCTTTTATCACCAACCTAGCCTTGTATTTATCAATACTTCCATCAGTTTTCATCTTCCTTTTGAATATCTAACATATCCAAGTGGTTTACAACCAGGTGGAAGATCTACTAGCTCCCAAGTATGATTCTATAATATAGAATCAATTTCGTTCTTTAGTGTTTCTTTCCATTGAGGTCCTTCCGAAGAGGAAACCGCTTCAGGGTAGGTATTGGCCTTACCCTCAACCATATAACTCACGAAGTCTGGACCAAAGGATTTTTCAATCCTTGGCCCTTTGCTTCGCCTAAGATTACCCTCTTCAACCCCGGGTCTTTATGTGTCTCATCATGAATTGCATCATCAACGGGTGTAGAAGAACTTTCACTTACATCATATACTCGTGTTAATGAAGTTGCATGTGTTTATCATCCCATAGAAACACATTTTCAAAGTATGAGACAATGTTAGGATTTGCCTCTGAAAGTGTGCTTAGTACATCAAGATTCTTGGACTCATGTACAAGAAAAGGATGCGCACTACTTTGATGTGCATAACTAATAAATATACAATCAATAATTTTAGGGTCCTATCCTAGAAGCCTTAGGAGGTGGTACAATCACCTTGCTAGGCACCCCCACACTTTCAAGTATTTGTATTAAATGATTTCTTCCTTACCATAACTCATAATGGGTTTCGTCCCTCCTTTTGAGTGGTATCTTGTTTAGAAGATAATTGGCTGAGAGAATGGCATCCCCCACATGTCCTGGCTTACCCCAGAACTAATCAGCATGGCATTCACCATTTATTTCAATGTACGGTTTATTTTCGCTATGCCATTTGATTGTGGAGAACAAGGAGGTGTACATTCATGTATGATGCTATTTTTTGCACATAAATCCACAAAAGGTGCAACATATTCGACTCCTCGGTCGTTTCGCACAACTTTTATCTTCTTTTTAAGTTGATTCTCAACTTCGTTTTTATACAATATAAATTTATATATTGCTTCTTCTTTACTTTTAAGTAAATATACATAGCAATATTTAGTACAATCACCAATAAACGTGATAAAGTACTTATTTCCACCTCTTGTGAGTACCGCTTTTAAATAACAAACATTCAATTCAACGCACGTTTCGCATTTGAGTGTGAATCAATAAGGAATGTTGGTATATTTTTAAATAGATTAAACGATGCATTGATTAAAAATTTACGTGACCTAGTCTACCATGTCATTTATTAGAATCATAAAACTCAAGCATATAAGTAGAAGTAGTTGCAATTTTGTTCATGAATTTCATCACAACCATTACATTTAGCTTAAACATACCATTTAGGGCATAGCCCTTACCAACATACATTCCACGTTTAGTAAGAACAATTTTATCACTTTCAAACACTAAACGAAATCCATTCTTATTAGACAACCATCCAGAAACGAAGCTCTTGCACAAGTCCGGAACGTAACACGTTGCTTAAAAGCTCCTTCACCCTTTATGTCTGCGGTCGCTGCATTCCCCATGTACAACTTCTCATATCCCGCATCCTCTTTAAATGTACTAAAGAGGGTCTTGCCTGGGCAAACATGACGGGTCACGCCCGTATCAACCCACCATCCTTTGGAGTGTTGGTCACAAAGTCAACCTCTTCCATCATGGCGGTCAGGTTGGAAATCATTGCCACCAAAAGTACTCCATCCTCATCTACCGTGTAGGCACGCTCACGCTTTGCTTTCTTGCATTGGTTAGCGTGGTGCCTTGGCTCGTCACAGTTGTAATAAGTCCCTTGGAATGATGGATGCTTATTTTTCACAATCCCTTTCTTTGGTCCAAGGTTGTTAGCCTTTACTTTCTCAGTGTCATTCTTCCCCTTTCCTTTGTTGCCTTGAGAGGACTGCCCATGTTCAACCATGTTTACGCTTGTTGAAGCTTGTACAAGGCTGCATTTTTAAGTAATTTTATTGTCCTCTTCAGTCCGAAGACTTAAGGTACTCTATAGTCATCGCCTTTCGTTTGTGTTTAAGATAATTTTTTAAACTACCCCCAACTAGGAGGTAACTTCTCAATCAATGCTGCCACTGGAAAGGTCTCGCTAAGTGGCATGCCTTCCGCTAGGATGTCATGTAGTATAATTTGCAACTCTTGGACATGATTCATAATGATCTTATTGTTGACCAATTTATAGTCCAAGAAACGGGCCACAACAAATTTCTTTCTTCTAGCATCCTCCGTTTTGTACTTTTTGTCCAAGGCATTCCATAAATCTTTGGAAGTCTTGACATTATTATACACATTATACAATGCATTCGAAAGGCCGTTTAACACATAGACTCGGCATATGAAATCCGAATGCTTCCAAGCATCTACTGCACATTGAACTTGAGTGTCGGTCTCCCCTTCATTTGGTTGGGGAGAGGTTTCTGCCAAGAACCTTGCAAGGTTCATGGTGGTCAAATAGAAAAACATCTTCTGTTGCCACCGTTTGAAGTGCAAACTTGAGAACTTCTCGGGTCGTTAGCATGATTTGCCATTGTGGGTGCTCCCACAGTGTTGGTGGTTAAAGGGGTTCCAGTCACAACATTGTTACTGTTGACGTTGTTATCGAATATTGACATTTTAAATTTAAAATCCGTCCAAGTTAATTCTGAATCCAAAATTACTGTTTTATTTGTCTAACAAACTATTCAAACAATATAGAAGATTAACTTATAATTTTAATATTAATGTCAAGTAGAATACACCTATAAGGTTTTGCAAACCGATTTAAACAATTAGAGACAACCCAAAGGTTAGGTCTAATGCCCTCAACCAAGGTGTTTTTAGTTATATTTAAACAAACTCAATTTTAGGCTTCTATGTCCAACTTTGAAGACTAAAACCAAAGGTTTTATGAGTTAAGGATATAAAATGTTGTGTAAAGCAACTAGTTCTGTTTTCAATATCAAGTGCTCCCTTTAAGTTGAAAACAAAAAAATAAAATTGTTTTTAAAACATGTGAGACAAAACTGGTTTGAATCACAAACAAAATGATTTTGTAGATTAAACGAATGGTTTTTAAAAATTTGTTTTAAGATTGTAGGAACCTTTCCCGTGTAAAATAAACAGAAACAATGTATGACGATTACAATACAAGAAATTTAAGATAACAGTAAATTACAGAACTATTACAACTGAGAAGAAAAGATAATATAAGAACAATAGGTGAAATAGTAGGTTTTTGGCTGATGGCTGTGTTTGACACAGGCCCCTTTAAAAAATTCCAAGTTTCCACTAAGAACTCGGTTTGTCTCCCAAGGTGCAACAGTCGGAATACTAGTACTGCCGGAGCTGGCACGAGGACTCGAATAGTACCTTGAATCAAGAAGTAGAACGATTAGAAATCTGCAGAAAAGATTTTGCATGTATTGCTGATTCAGTATTTATTTCATAATCGTAAATGTTTAACTGGTCTGTTTCAACTCAGACATGAAACTGTTAGTCGGCTGAAGACTGGAAGCCTGTTTGTGAGACACGTGTACACCAGAAATGGTACACCATTGTGCGCGCGTCGTTTTTGCTCACATGCGCGCACAAACTCACCGGCCTACACCACTCTGGTGCGTACACACCACGTCATTAGTGAGCATATACGAACACTGTAACAACTCTAAAATTTCGTTGTTATCTTTTTCGATTATATTTATCCTTTGTACTCCGAGATTCGTTATAAGAAAAGTTTATGTTAATTAATTACAGTTGTGTATGTTATATCGCATCTAATCGCTTATTAAATCGCATCGCAAATCGCAGTTAATTATATGGTTTTTATGTTATTTATGTGTTATATGTGTTGTGGTTAAGATTACGCTCGCTATCGCATCGCTCTCGCACACTTGAATCGCTAAATCGCAATATTATATCAATTATAACGCTTAACTTATCGATTAATCGCTTACAGTACCTTATAACTCGAATACAACGCTAAACAATCGATAAACGAATGAAAAACAAAGAAACCCAACAATTTGGGTCAAGTTCGCTCGAAGTTGGTATTACCAAGTTCGGCCAAACTTGGCTGATTAACTCAGGATCCTTCAGATTACCTCAAGTTCGCTCGAACTTGCCCTTCAAGGGTCAAGTACGGCCGAACTTGACTCATTCACTTCCAAGACATGCTTCGTGCATGCATCATAATTTCGGTGGTAACTGGGATACGCATTTACCTTTAATCGAATTCTCGTACAATAATAGTTATCATACCAGCATTCAAATGGCTACTTTTGAGACACTGTATGGAAGAAAATGTCGATCGCCTATTGCATGGCACGAGATCGGAGAAGCACAAATCACCGGTCCCGAGCTGATTCAAGAAACGCTAGAAAAGATTCTCCAGATCAGAGACAATCTCTTGAAAGCTCGGAGTCGTCAAAAGAGTTACGCCGATAAATGCCGCAAGCCCCTACAGTTCAAAGTGGGAGACCATGTTTTCCTAAAGGTTGCACCTTGGAAGGGAGTGGTCCGCTTCGGGAAGAAAGGAAAGCTAGCGCCTCGATATGTTGGTCCCTTTAAGATTCTAGAAAGGATCGGTAAAGTAGCCTATCGTCTCGAATTACCGGAGGAACTCAACAACGTCCACCCGACTTTCCATGTGTCTAACCTCAAGAAATGCCTAGCCGAAGAAAATCTCCATGTACCTCTCGAAGATCTGCAAATCAATGAGACTCTCCATTTCATGGAAAAGCCTGTGGAAATCATGGATTGAGAGACCAAGAAACTCCGACGCTCACGCATCCTTATCGTGAAGGTCCGATGGGAAGGTAAACGCGGCGCCGAGTTCACTTGGGAATTGGAAAGTGACATGAAGGTCAAGTACCCGCACCTCTTTGTTAGAGCTACTACTTAATTAATTACAATTGTGTATGTTATATCGCATCTAATCGCTTATTAAATCACATCGCTAATCTCATCGCAAATCGCAGTTAATTATATGGTTTTTATGTTATTTATATGTTATGTGTGTTGTGGTTAAGATTACGCTCGCTATCGCATCGATCTCGCGCACTTGAATCGTTAAATCGCAATATTATATCAATTATAACGCTTAACTTATCGATTAATCGTTTAACGTTACCTTATAACTCGAATACAACGCTAAACAATCGATAAACGAACGAAAAATAAAGAAACCCAATAATTTGGGTCAAGTTCGCTCGAACTTGGCTGATTAACTCAGGATTCTTCAGATTACCTCAAGTACGTTCGAACTTGCCCTTCAAGGGTAAAGTTCGGCCGAACTTGACTCGTTCACTTCCAAGATTTCACAAGTTCGCCTGAACTTGCATGAAATTCATGCAAGTTCGACCGAACTTGAATCCACCAGCTCCCAATTTTGCCTTCACCTATAAATACTCAGCCCCATTCTCTCATTTGAACTTGCTGCAACTTCGCCCAGAGCTCCCAAAACCCGAAACCCTCTGTTTTCTAAGTAAGAATCAACCTGATTTGAACTACAATGATGTTCATCAACGTTTTACAACGCTTTTGCACAAGGCGTTGCCTTCGTTTTCATCAAATTTCTACTGTTTACGAAAATCTTCATCTTTTTCCATCAAACTTCTGTTTTCACTCAGATCTATACTAGATCTGTGACACCTCACCCGATAAGAATGCCTTAAAACATAGTTGATACAAAGAGTGCTTATTTTATTCATAACAACTTACTTTACAAGGTCTGAAAACGGAAATACAACATCTGATCAGACTAAACCTAGTCTGTCATTACAAAACTTCCCCCAGATTACACCATATGGGATATACAGTCCTACAAACTATAAAGAGTCGAGGTAACCTATTTCATCGCACTACTATCAGCCTGGACTATCGCTCACGTTCATGCCCATTACCTGTGACACATGCTTAAAAGACGTCAGATAACTGGTGAGTTCATGAATTTACACGAGTTATAAACATATTATTTCACCATGACTTTGTACCCGCCCATATCATCATAACCAACGTCAACACGTGACACATCATCATACAATTAATGTCTCTACACCAACCGGTGTAGTACCAGACAAATCCCCCCAGCGGCACGTATAAGGGACCACAAATATCGTGTGTATGAGTGCACAGGTTATGTACATGCGTACAACAGTCATGCATTAATATTACAGTTTGGGACAAGCATGTTCACATATTGAAAGCATTCATAAAACTCACCTCTTGCTAGTTGTGTAACACTTGATACTAGTTGCTAGTATGTTCAGGTATTATCTCAAGATCCTGACACAATTTACATAATCCTTCGTCAGGTAGCGGTACCTCTAACTAGTTATTATCATGGTTGGATATTGGTTAACGATGCCTTGTTTAAGCATGAGTGATCAGTCCATGCCTAACTAAGGCTAGGCTACCTAATACCCCCTAATAATAATCATAATGCTTAATAATAACATAATTATTAACTAGACATAAACTTAATAGGAGATTATACCTGAGAACTATCTATGACAGTTTGGTGTAGAGTTTTCCTACTCGTGCTTCAAAATTAGCTACTACTAATACTCCAAAATGATATAGTTCCGGATTCTCAGTTATTTGATCGTTTGCAGAGTAGAAAGTGATAATTCATTTGAACCTATGCCCTCTATTTATTGAGGGTTCTTTACAGATTACTCAACTTATATATCTTAACAATGAAGATATCAAACTTCTCATCTGCATCCACGTTGCACACATACGTGCACAAATTAGAATGAAGTTTGTTTACTTACAAATTTAGATTTTGAATTGTTTATCCATGTTAACGTGTACACCCATGTGTACAAAAAAGTAATAAATCTTTATTTCATTCATTTATTTATTTATTGTAAAAACTAGTATAACTATTCTTGACAAAATCAAATTAACGTACATTAATATTGTTTATATTTATTATTACTACTATATAAGGTATACGTATATTTTCAAATCAAATTACTTTATTATTATAATTAATTTAGCTTGAATCTTGTTTTTCTCTTATAACTTTTAACGTGTAGTATTTTATAAAATTACGAATACGCTATTGGGAAGAGCTTATTTTTATCTATGTTTTAACCTAAGTTTCGTTAAAAACGGAGTAGATTCAAATATAGTAAATATTTTATTATTATTATTATTAGACAGTCTCTTATAACTCTAAATTCTCGTATAGACGCTCATACTCCAATTAACCATCTGACTTGTAACTTACTTGCTCAACAATCTATGAAATATAAACTTTAAATATAATCTTATATGGTTCACAAAACAGGATGTTACAAATCTCCCACCTTATAGAAATTTCGTCCGCGAAATTTAGGAGAAGAGGTGCGGATATTTCTGTCTAGTCTCATCTTCTTTTCCCATGTCTCTTCAGGTCCCCTCCTTGCATCCCACTTAACTCGAACTAGACAGAACTCTCTATTTCTTAACTTCTTTACTCGTCGGTCTACAATTTGAGTGGGATGTTCTGTAAACTTTAACTTGTCTATGATCTGAACCTCCTGCCAGGGCATCTTGAGGGACTCATCTGCCAAACACTTCCTTAAGTTAGACACGTGAAAAGTGTCATGAATTCCTTGTAACTCTTTTGGCAGCTTTAACTTATACGCTACGGGACCGACTCTCCCAACTATCTCAAACGGTCCAATATAGCGTGGACTTAGTTTCCCTTTTTTACCGAAACGAATAATGCCTTTCCAGGGCGAGACCTTTAATATACTTTATCAGCAACTTGAAACTCCAAGGTCTCCGTCGTTTGTCTGCGTAACTTTTCTGTCTGTCTCTAGCAGCTTTCATTCGTTCTCGGATTTGTATGATCTTATTTGTTGTTTCTTCAATAATCTCGGGTCCCACTAATGGGCTTCTACCAACTTCAGTCCAACAGACGGGTGAACGACATTTCCTTCATACAGTGCTTCAAACGAGCGGCTTTAATACTTGAGTGATAGCTATTATTATAGACAAACTCTATCAAGGTAGTGATCATCCCAATTTCCCGCAGAATCAAGTACCATGCTCTGAGCATATCTTTCAGTGTTTGTATGGTTCTTCACTTTGCCACATCTCAAACGGTCCAATATAGCGTGGACTTAGTTTCCCTTTTTACCGAAACGAATAATCCTTTCCAGGGCGAGACCTTTAATAATACTTTATCACAACTTGAAACTCCAAGGGTCCCGTCGTTTGTCTGCGTAACTTTTCTGTCTGTCTCTAGCAGCTTTCATTGTTCTCGGATTTGTATGATCTTATTTGTTGTTTCTTCAATAATCTCGGGTCCCACTAATGGGCTTCTACCAACTTCAGTCCAACAGACGGGTGAACGACATTTCCTTCCATACGTGCTTCAAACGGAGCGGCTTTAATACTTGAGTGATAGCTATTATTATCGGCAAACTCTATCAGAGGTAAGTGATCATCCCAATTTCCCCCGAAATCAAGTACACATGCTCTGAGCATATCTTTCAGTGTTTGTATGGTTCTTTCACTTTGCCCATCTGTTTGTGGATGGTATGCCGTGCTTAGGTTTACTTAGGTTCCTAATTCTTGTTGAAAACTCTGCCAAAACCGCGAGGTGAAACGGCTATCTCTGTCCGAGATAATGGAGATAGGTACCCCGTGACGGGTAACAATTTCTTTAACATAGATTCTTGCCAATTTGTCCATCTTATAATCTTCCTGAATTGGCAAGAAATGGGCAGACTTAGTTAATCGATCTACTATCACCCAAATGGTATCATGCGCATTCTTGGTTCGTGGGAGTTTGGTTATAAAATCCATAGTTATCATCTCCCATTTCCATTCTGGGATTTCAGGTTGCTGTAAACATCCTGCCGGTTTCTGGTGTTCAGTCTTGACTTGTAAGCACGTTAGACACTTCTCCACATAATTGTTTATGGACTCTTTCCTTCCTGGCCACCAATACTCACTCTGAATATTCCTATACATTTTGTACTGCCAGGATGCATGGTATATCTGGATTTGTGCGCTTCGTCCATAATTCTATCTCTTAGTCCACCAATAATAGGTACCCAAATTCTATTGTTGTATCTTAGTAATTCATCTTCTCCCTTGGTGAGAAGTTTCTGCTTCCCTACCGTCCTTTCTTCTTTAATCTGGTCTTTGGACAATCCTTGCATTTGCGCATCTTTAATTTGTTCCAACAGGTTCACTCTTACTTCTATCCTTGATGCACGTATTCTTAAGGGTTTTATTGGTTCATTGCGACTAAGAGCATTTGCAACCACGTTCGCTTTTCCTGGATGGTAGCGAATTTCACAATCATAATCATTTAACAATTCTATCCATCTTCTTTGTTTCATATTTAACTTTTTTTGCTCAAAGATGTATTTGAGACTCTGGTGATCCGTATAGATTACACATTTGGTGCCATATAAATAGTGCCTTCAAATTTTAAGTACAAACACTATTGTTCCCAATTCTAAATCATGAGTGGTGTAATTCTTTTCATGAGTCTTTAACTGTCTGGTGCATAGGCTATGACTTTGCCTTGTTGCATTAACACACACCCTAATCCTTAGTGGGAGGCATCACAATATACCACAAAGTCTTCCGTGCCATCTGGTAAAGCCAGGATAGGAGCACTAGATAACTTTTCCTTCAAAAGGTTAAATGCCTCTTCTTGTTTGCCACTCCAGACAAATGGAATACTTTTCTGAGTTAAGGTTGTTAAAGGCATAGCTATCTTAGAAAAGTTTTGGATAAACCTTCGGTAGTATCCTGCTAATCCCAAGAATCGTCTAATTTCAGTGGGATTTCTGGGTGTTCCCAATTCTTAGTTACTTCAACTTTAGCAGGATCTACTTGTATACCTTTCTCATTCACGATGTGTCCTAAAAATTGGACTTCCCTTGGTCCAAATTCACATTTACTATATTTAGCATAAATTTTCTCCTCCTTCAGCAACTTGAGGATAGCACGAAGATGTTCTTCATGTGCTTCTTTGCTCTTAGAATAAATGAGAATATCATATATGAAAACAATCACGAACTGATCCAGGAAGGGTCTGCACACTTGGTTCATTAGATCCATGAAAGCAGCCGGTGCATTTGTGAGGCCGAATGGCATCACTAGGAACTCGTAGTGACCATACCTTGTTCTAAAAGCAGTCTTAGGTATGTCCTTTCTCTTACCTTTAGTTGATGATATCCAGATCTTAAGTCTATCTTTAAGAAATAACTGGCACCTTGTAGTTGATCAAAAAGATCATGAATCCGTGGTAGAGGGTATCGATTCTTTACTGTAATTTTATTCAGGTCTCTATAGTCAATACACATTCTCATGGAGCCATTTTCTTCTTGACAAAGAGAATCGGCGCTCCCCAGGGTGACGTGCTAGGATGTATAAATCCTTTACTCAGTAATTCCTTGAGTTGATTTTTTAATTCTTCATTTCAGTTGGGGCAAGGCGATATGGGGCTTTGGCAATCGGGGTAGCTCCAGGGATAAGGTCAATCCTAAACTCAATTTGCCTATCAGGCGGTAACCCATGAAGATCATTAGGGAATACCTCGGGAAATTCAGCCGCTACAGGTACATCTTCTATTTTTCTTTCCTCTTTAGTTTCTAGTGCACATACTAAATAGGATAACTGGCCTTTTCGAATGCACTTATTTGCCTTTAACATGGTGATAAAACTTATGGGTTTACTAGGTTTCTCCCCATGAATTATCAAGGTCTTCCCATTCGAGTTCTTAATTCGAATTTGCTTCTTATCACATAATATCTGGGCTTGATGATCAGACAACCAATTCATTCCTATTACTATATCAAACTCCCCAAGTTTTATTGGTAGTAGATCTATAGTTATCAAGGTGTCATCAATTTTAATAGTACAATCCTTAATAACTCTACAATTTCTTCTTCCTTCCCATCTGCTAATGCTACTACAAATGGGTTGACCAACTTACTAGGGTCTGTCTAATCATAACTGAAAATGTACACAAAGTTGACCAACACTAAACCTTGAAAAGATTTAGATATAAAACTTCTATCAGCACCAGTATCGAACAATATCTTAGCATAAAAATTATTTAGAAGGAATGTACCGGTTATAACATCAGGATTCCTGCGAGCTTCCTCAGTGTTTAGCACAAAAGCTCTCCCTCTTGCCTTATTGGACTCCTCTTTCTTAGTACAATTATTACTATAATACCCATTTCTCCACATTTAAAACATCTTCGAGGCTCTTTACAATCATAGGTGGTGTGTCCTGGTTTCTTACAGTTTTCTACACTAACTGGTTACATGGGCCAGGATGTCTCTTACCACAAGTTGGGCAGCTAGGTGGGAGTCCCTGTTGCCTTTTGGAATCTCTCCAACTGGTCCTCCTTTGTTCTTGGTAGTTGTCCCATTTCCTTTTCGGGGCAGGGTCAGGGGTTTTCTTTTGTTGGATCTCTGCGGCAAAAGTTTGCTCCAACCTCTACCACATCCTCATAGGTAGTTGGTTTGGTGGACTTGATAAACGTGCGATATTCTGTTGGTAGTCCCCAAAGGAATCTTCGAATACGACTTTCTTCAGTGTCTACCAAGTAAGATACTAGTCGAGATATTTCATTGAAGTCAGTGACATATTCCTGGTATGTCTTATTCCCGAGTTCAAGATGCAGAAATTCCTTTTCAATTCTATCGGTTTCGCTCGGTGGACAGAAATATTTTGTAAACAATTCTGAAAATTCCTTCCAAGTTAGGCGATGTGCCAGACCATCACCTCTAGTTTGCTTTTGTATCCTCCACCAAAACAAGGCTTTCCGATTTAAACAAATGGACAGCAAACCTAACCTTATTTCTTTCTTGGCAATCACTAACGTCCAGAATGGCTTCTACCTCACTTAGCCATTCATGTGCCTCAATAGCACCTTTCTTCCCATCGAATGAAGGAGGGTTACAAGAAATGAAAGTCTTGTAGTTGCATTCTCTAGCGATTTCTGTTTCTATGGCTTTAGTTACTTTAGTATCATCCGCCTTCTTTTCTTTCGAATTTCTTGTCGTGGAGTTGGTGTAGGTGTGGTACTTCCTCAGACTGCACTGGTCGTTTTGTATTCTGACGATCGCGTCCCTGTGCACTAGCAAGGTTTGTGCAACGCGAATGGCTTTCCGGTCGATTACCTCATCTCCTATGTTAACAGATTCGCCATGACGAGCGGAGTCAATAGGCGGATCAACTGGTGGGTTCGGTCCACGATTATTGTTAATTGAAGGTTCTGCCGACATTTTCTAAATTTTCAGGAAAAAATTACTTTAATATTTTATTCATTAACAGGCAGTTACAATAATCATTCACATAGTACACATAATACAACAAATTATTATTATATATTTTTTTCAAATATATCACATTGAAATAGGAAGTGGGTACAAGCCAGTAACCAATAAGAGTTTATAGACTGCAGTTATCACTATGGTATCTTCAAATAACCCCGTACCCTCAATAAGTTCATACTCAGATTTATCTATTACTCGTATATCAATGTCAGCTAGAGCATTCTTACGTATAAAGTCAATTCTTTTACTACCGATGGCATCTTATTAATAACTTAAGCGGGCGTGTTCTCTTAGGTTGAAGCCTAGGTATCCATACCAAATACCTAATTCGCTAAAACCTTTGCTCTAATACCAACTGTGATACCTCACCCGATAAGGATGCCTTAAAACACAGTTGATACAAAGAGTGGTTATTTTATTCATAACAACTTACTTTACAAGGTCTGAAAACGGAAATACAACATCTGATCAGACTAAACCTAGTTTGTCATTACAAAACTTCCACCAGATTACACCATCTGGGATATACAGTCCTACAAACTATAAAGAGTCGAGGTAACCTATTTCATCGCACTACTATCAGCCTGGACTATCGCTCACGTTCATGCCTCGTTACCTGTGACACGTGCTTAAAAGACGTCAGATAACTGGTGAGTTCATGAATGTACACGAGTTATAAAACATATTATTTCACCATGACTTTGTACCCACCCATATCATCATAACCAACGTCAACACGTGACACATTCATCATACAGTTAATGTCTCTACACCGACCGGTGTAGTACCAGACAAATCCGCCCAACGGCACGTATAAGGGACCACAAATATCATGTGTATGAGTGCACAGGTTATGTACATGCGTACAACAGTCATGCATTAATATTACAGTTTGGGACAAGCATGTTCACATATTGAAAGCATTCATAAAACTCACCTTTGCTAGTTTGTAACACTTGATACTAGTTGCTAGTATGTTCAGGTATTATCTCAAGGTCCTGACACAATTTACATAATCCTTCGTCAGGTAGCGGTACCTCTAACTAGTTATTATCATGGTTGGATATTGGTTAACGCTGCCTTGTTTAAGCATGGGTGATCAATCATGCCTAACTAAGGCTAGGCTATCTAATACCCACCCTAATAATAATCCTAATGCTTAATAATAACATAATTATTAACTAGACATAAACTTAAAAGGAGATTATACCTGAGAACTATCTATACAGTTTGTGTAGAGTTTTCCTACCTCGTGCTTCAAAATTAGCTACTACTAATACTCCAAAATGATATAGTTCCGGATTCTCATTATTTGATCGTTTGCAGAGTAGAAAGTGATAATTCATTTGAACCTATGCCCTCTATTTAGTGAGGGTTCTTTACAGATGACTCAACTTATATATCTTAACAATGAAGATATCAAACTTCTCCTGTGCATCCAGTTGCACACATACGTGCACAAATTAGAATAAAGTTTGTTTACCTTTTAAAATTAAGATTTTGAATTGTTTATCCATTAGTTAACGTGTACAAAAAAGTAATAAATCTTTATTTCATTCATTCATTTATTTGTTTATTGTAAAAACTAGTATAACTATTCTTGACAAAATCAAATTAACGTACATTACATTATATTATTGTTTTGTTTATATTTATTATTACTACTTGGTATACGTATATTTTCAAATCAAATTACTTTATTATTATAATTAATTTAGCTCGAATCTTGTTTTTCTCTTATAACTTTTAACGTGTAGTATTTTATAAAATTAGAAAACGCTATTGGGAAGAAGCTTAATCATGTTTTAACCTAAGTTTCGTTAAAAACGGAAATAAGTCAAATATATAATTTATTAATATTATTATTATTATTATTATTATTATTAAACAGTCTCTTATAACTCTAAATTCTTGTATAGACGTCTCATACTCCAATTAACCTCTGACTTGTAACGCACCCACAGTGAGTATACTTGACCCGTTTTCGCTTTAACGAACTTTTTGGGTGTTACATATGTTCCACTATCAAAATCACTTCACAAATCAAGCTGTTTATCACACGCGAATAATCTGATTATGTATGCTCAATACGTGATACTAGAAACATGTGACTAGGATTATTTTCGTTAACTTGCCTCATTAGCTAGTATGGTACTACAGTTTGGCTAACACCCGAACAGGCCTAGTTAGGATGGACGCGCAAGCCTTCTCACGGTAATTAGCATGAGAAATAAACCTATTTTATCTGTGTGATGTGTTTTGGTGTATCATGATATGTAGTTAGACTATTTCGCGAACGCTTTCTCTATTATGCTAGTAGTACTTAAACATGTTGCTCACATTTACTTAATTGTATTGACTTGTATTTTAACATATGTAACAGGTTGATGATTTAGCTTATCGGATGCTTTGGATAGCCGAGCTTAGTTGTTTTTGTTTATTTTGTTTTGTTTAGAATGGTTGTAATAAAATCTAGGGATATTGAACCTTATTGTTTTATGAGAAAGTTATGTATTTCGTGACATTTGTTGATGTTTAACGTGTAAATTTTTTGAATTCGTAGCATGGCACACTAACCCTGATGTTTCCGCCATCGGTTGGGGTGTGACAAACACGCCACACAGTCCGCCATATTGACCCACCTTCGTACGTCATGCGTGCGCCACCTAGGCGCTCTCTGGAAGTAACGCGCGTAGAGCAGGACACAAATCTGGTCATGCGCCATATACGCACGCCATGTCATAAGCTAGGCTGACCATGAGCCACCTGGTCCCTGTAACATCTGTACTGAACCACGCGCTAGCAGTAGAAAATACAAAGACAACTCTCAAGCGGCTCGAGAAATGCAATATGCGTCATCAAAGCGTCACATTGCGCCTATCGCCCGACCACGCACACGCGTGTGCAAGTGAGAGCTAGCACCCTTCGCGAGTTCAATGGTGTATGCTTCCATGGAACAATAAGGAAGGGGAGTCCCCACTTATATACCACCTAAAATTTTGCCTTTCCTCCTATATGGAACAAGATGTCCCTTTCAATATTTCAGCATTGTATGTTTCAAATCTTAGCTTTGTTTTAAACTTGGTTTGGCTTGTCGCGAAGCTCTCACAACATAGAACACAACCCCCCCCCCCCCACACACATATATATATATATATATATTTATGAAAATTCAGCTTTTAGCATATATATATATTAAACACTGAATTTAAAAAAATTATAAAAAAACCCTTCGGCGCTTTTTGTTTTTTTTTTTGTGTTACAAAATGTTCATTAACATGTAAGTTACATTCCCTATTTTTTTACAAAAAAAAGTTGTTAAATAAGGTTTTCTTGAGTTTTCTTAACTTAAGTGGGTTTTCTCTCTATAATCCCCCCCCAAGAGAAGGATCCGTTAGAACCACCCTTTATTGTGATAACAGCGAGAACCAGTGTGAACACAAACAGTAATACCTAAAAAAATCTAAAAACACCCAAAAAAAATTTTTTTTTGATTTTTTAATATTTTTTTGAAAAATTCGCTATATTTTGTCAATAATAAAAAAATGAGTAACAGTTATCCATTCACATGTGCATTTTTATTATTTCTTTGACATATTCCGTAATACATTACAAACATTGGACAATAGTACTTTCATTTACACTACCACGTGTAATACATTACTTTTTACGTTACCAACATTAGAAATGCACATGTGCATTTATATGTATCAACATGAAATAAGGTGTTTTGGTACACTACTTTGAATACACTTTCTCTTTCATCTATCATCTTATCCATAATACACTACCATGCACATGTGTATATGTATCATTTCTTCGACAAATTCTGTGATACGTTACAAATATTAAACAATTGTACTTTCATTTACACTACCATTTGTAATACACTACTTTTTACGTTACCAATATTAGAAATGCACATGTGCATCTATATGTATCAACATGAAATAAGGTGTTTTGGTATGCTACTTTGAATACACTTTTTCTTCATCTATCATATCATCTATAATACACTTCCATTACCTCCTACCATCCATAATACAATATCATTACCTCTTACCATCTATAATACAATACCAATACAAATATTTTCACTTTCTTACATGTATATCATCACCATTTATACCATCCAATCAACATATTACATATAGTGTGATAACTATAACCAAACCATCAACCACTAGATATAACTAACCAAAAAACATGTATATGGGCCTACTTCATCATTCAAAATCAAAACTTTTTGTACAAAACACGTTATATAATGGTTATACATAATGATGCACATGTGCATTTTGAATATTGGTAATGTAAAAAGTAGTGTATTATGGATAGTATTGTAAATTAAAGTGCAATTTGTCAAAGTTATGATACATATCATGTGCATGGATAATTGTTACTTGAAAAAATACAGTTTTTTTTTGGGGGTTGGGCGGTAAGAAATATACCGATTTTTTGAAAAAAAATAGTAAAAATAAAAAATTTGAGTGCTTTTTGATTTTTTTTTAGATTTTTATTTTGCAATAAAGGTGGTTCTCACGGTTCTCGCAATAAAGATGGTTCTCACATGAACCTTACCCTATATATATTATATATATAATATTATATATATATATATATATAATATATATATAGTGTGGGGGAACACTAGAAAATGGGGAACTAGGGAGCAATATTAAAAATTTAACTTAACATGTTAAAAATCATTTTTTTTAAATTTCGGTGCTTTTTCTTATAAATATTCGTAGAAGCATTTTTAATAAAAAATCAAAAAAACTAAAAATATTTAAAAAACAATTAAAAAAGGCTTACTTTTTTTACAAATTTTTTTATTGGACTAGTTTCTACTCATTTTATAAAGAAAAGCGCTGATTTTAAAAAAGAATGAATTTTAACATGTAAGTTAAACGTTAATTTTAAACGTTTTTTAAACATTTTTTAATATTTTTTAGTTTTTTATTTTCTTTATTAAAAATGTTTCTAAATGTAATTATAAGGAAAAACACCGAAATTTTTAGAAAAAGTTTATTTTTAACATTAAATTGAATTTTATAAAGGTGTTCTCCGGTTCCCCACTTTTTTAGTGTTTCCCAATAAACCCTCTCATATATTTATATATATATATATAATATATAATATATATATATATATATATATAAGGTAGAAGTTAACGTACAATTAGGCTTAACGTACGAGTGTACGCTGGGCATTTCTCAACGTATGATTTCATTGTTTCCTATTCGATTTCATCAACTACCAGACATCCCATGCGAAATTGTTCCACCATGCGATTTCATTGCATGTTTTTCAACATGCGATTTTCCAAAATTTTAACACGCGCCTACACTATAATATGCGAATTGACCTCAGCATACGAGGGTACGTTAAGCCATTTTGTACGATATACTTTTTCAATATATATATTACTGATAGTCCAAAATTAGAAAAAAAATACATTTCCTATATTTATGAAAACGCAATTTGTCACAAAACTTCCAACAACAATATATCTTCTGATTATATCAAAACCTGTTATTTTTTCTGTTGCAGCCTCTATTTGATAACAATATAATATAACGTGTTTTGTCGGAATCTTAGTGCATACATTATGTATGTTAAATACTAGAGTTAAATGCCATTTTAGTCCTTGTGGTTTTGGCCATTTTGCCAGTTTAGTCCAAAGGTTTCATTTTTAACATCTGGATCCAAAAAGGTTTCATCGTTGCCATTTTAGTCCAACTGATTTAACTCCATCCAATGAACTCTGTTACTCAGGGGGCAATCCTGTCATTTATATATATATATATTTTTATATCAGATTTATTCACCTCATTTATAAAATAGGTATATGTATATATGTATATTGGAAAAACAAATCCAAATTCTGTATTTCAAAACACATACATATACTCTCTCTACTCCCTTTCTCTAACTCCAGCAACCGGTGACCACCACCACCATCACCACCACCTGACCACCACAACCATAACCACCACCCGACCACCTGCCACCATCACCACAACCCAATTAGATCCATAACCCGCCACTACAACCCGACCAAATCCAGAACCTACCACCACCACCATATTCGACCACCATCAACACCACCCTCACAACCTACATGTTGCTACAACCACCACCAATACATTCGACCAAAATTTTGACAGTCCATTTGTGCATCAACCCTAGATCTGGGTCAAATCACCATCGGCGGCGGCAAAGTCTTTTAAGCCGGAACCATAGCCGCCAACCCTCGGTTCTCTCTCTCTCCCCCTCTCTCGGTTCTCTCTTTTATTAGTGGGGTGTATATGTCGGGTGGTAGTAGGTAGACTAAGGAGGGGGTTATGGTGTTGTGGTGAGTCGGTTGGTGAAGGTGGGAACGGTGGTTGTGGTGGTGAACGGTGGTTGGTGAGGGGTGGAGATGGGTGGTAGTGGTGTGGTGTGGTGGTTGTGTTTTAAAGGGGTGGAGATGGTGGCTGTGGTGGTTTATTAAGGTTGGAGATAGGTGGTTGCTGTGGTGGTTGTTTTGCAGAGAGTGGAGATGGGGGCAGTGGTGTGGTGGTGATAATGGTGGGTTACTGACAGCACATTTTCTCACAGATATGAAGATGGAAAGTGAATTTGATGTGGTTTTGATTTTGTATAAAGTAGAGTTAAATGCTTGGTTGGTCCCTGTGGTTTGAAAATCTTGCAGACTTGGTCCCAGTGGTTCACTAATTACACACTTTGGTCCCAGTAGTTTCAAATTTTGCACTCGGGTGGTCCTTACCACTAACCTTTGTTAGATTTCTCAGTTAAGTATATGCAAAATTACTATATTACCCTTGAAATAATAAAAATAAAAAATATAAACCTCTGCCGCCTCCATCCTCCGCTTAAAATCCTCTTCCTTCTCAACCCTAAACCTCAGCCCCTTCGCCGCCGCCGCTATCCGCTCAACAATCGCCGCCGCTGAACACTTTGACGTGAATATCGACGCCACCTTCTTCTTCTCCTTGCTCTCGAACAAAGTAGATAGATCGAATCCAGACGACATGGATGAAATCAGCTCAAACGCGTTGAAAAACGCCGGCGAAGATGTTGATTTCTTCAACGTTCCGGCCGCCGATTCCGGCAGTGTAACTCGTTCGTTTTTCAATCGGAATGAGATCTGACGTGGCAGACCTCGCCGGTACCAACGACACGCGCCAGATTCCTTGAATCGAGATCCGCCGCTCCGGATCCGCCATTAATATCTTCGAAATCAGCTTCCGTGTCTCCGCCGTGAACCACGACGGACACTCATACTCCGCTTTGAAGATCTTCCGGTACAGATTCATAATATTCTCATCGTGAAACGGTAAAAATCCGGTTACCTAAGTGGTGGTGGCCGGCCAGTTTATATTTTTTTATTTTTATTATTTCAAGGGTAATACAGTAATTTTGCATATACTTAACTGAGAAATCTAACAAAGGTTAGTGGTAAGGACCACCCGAGTGCAAAATTTGAAACTACTGGGACCAAGTGTGTAATTAGTGAACCACTAGGACCAAGTCTGCAAGATTTGCAAACCACAAGGACCAACCAAGCATTTAACTCTATAAAGTATTTGGACAACGGTTTGGTGTTCTTTTATAATATAATATTGTTATTTAATAATAAACAAATAGTTTTAAGAATCATAAAAATAAAGTGAATTTTAAAAAAGTATGAAATGACAAAATTGCCCCCTGAGTAACAGAGTTCATTGTATGGAGTTAAGTCAGTTGGACTAAAATGACAACGATGAAACCTTTTTAGATCCAGATATTAAAAATAAAACTTTTGGGCTAAACTGGCAAAATTGCTCAAACCACAGAGACTAAAATTACATTTAACTCTAAATACTAATACAGAAGGTAATATAATTGCGGTGTTATTACAATTTAAATAACTTCTAGGTGAAGAAATAAATAAGATAATAGCTACATATAACGCTGCAATTACTATGTCTTTACTTTTGCTTTCTCTATTAAATTGATTTGGCAAGAACCTTATGCATGAGTTACGGAGTATCATAAATTAATTTAATACATTTAAATCGACTAACCACCTGGTACTAATTCCTGAAACATAAAATATATCAGGTTAGGTTTTATGTTTTCACGTATGACGGTGTAAATTAAAATAATCATGTCTAAGTTCATATATTTAACCCATTTAATTAAACAATTTGTTATTTCAACATATTAAAAATTAGAACAAATTACAATATTATATTTTATAAGATGAACATGTCAACTTGTTTACAAGCAGTTCAACTATTTATTACCACATGTCAATCGGTTCACGGTATAACGACACGTTTACCTCGTTTAGGTAAATGAGTTATGCGGGCCGTGTCCGTGTTACAATTTTTTTAATGATGTGCCTTAGTTAGGGTTGGTGATGTTGATGCATACATGCCCACAAATATATAATTTATTTTGACAACGTTGAAAACAATATCATGTGAGTTAAATGTTACATAATGTTACTCATATGTTGGTAACTCTATTTCTCAAACGCATGTTAAAACTAGATTGCACAAATCAAATATCAACCTCGGTCAATGTCATGGATTGACCACCCACCCATCACTTTAATCTCTAGAAATCTGTTGAAAGGGACATATAGGGCGATCTCACAAGTGGACTGTGTATCGACCGCCCAAGGTGAAACTCAAAAGACGAGTTTCAACAACTAATAAGAACACTAGGTCGGTGTCATGGTTTGACGGTACATCCTCTGATTAGAAATTCAAGTACAAACTATTTCAAAGAACTTAAACTCACTTTAACAACGACATAATAGCACATCAAAGATATGAAAATGATAAAGTAAAAAAAATAACACAATAATTGCTCTAGGTATTTCTTATAAAACTAATAAAGAGCTTTGGATAGCATATCCAAATCATAATCTAAAGATCAAAAGCAAGAGAAAACTTAGAGAACAAGAGTAGAACCCTCATGATACAAACAATTGTAATATGTGATCACTCCATTGATAGTCAGAAGTCAGTGCCGATCCAGTTTCCAGAAAAAGTTTACCTCGAAATGAAGATCAACTCGTATTTATACCGACACATACATAAAAATACGTACGTGGTCTTTTTAAAGTAAAGGATATATGTACGTGGTCTTTTTAAAGTAAAGGAACATCGAGATAAGCAAAAGAAATTAGCGAACGAAAGTTATTAAAGGGAAATTTAGAAACATACCTAAAGTTAAAAACGTATATTATATTTTCAATAAAATGCACTCATTACTTTGGTTATAGAGTTTTTAAATCACATTTAGAAACTGAACTCAAATTCATTGTTATTTTCTATCTTAAAGTTTAAATAACTCTAGAACCTGACAATTCCTTTGATATGAAGTATATAAACCAATAAACCATGAAGAGGGAAACCAAAAATAAGAAACCATAGAGGAAAAAGAACAGGAAGTATATAAACAATGCAGAGGATTAAGAAAAAAAAAGGAAAAAGAAACATGAAGGGGCCAAATGGAAAATAAGCTTAGGGGCATAACTTGTAAGTGTCACTGACATTTGTTTTTAAGTTAGTATAAAATATATATTAATACAAATGAACTAATCTTACATATATTTGAACACAAATAAATATACTAGTTATGTCTGTGTTCATCAATTCAACCCGTAAAGACGACACAATTCTAAAATAAATTAAAAAAAAACAAACAAAAAGTTAGGGCTAAATCTCCAAAATGACCAACATTACAAGTACCAAAACTACAATCTTTAAGACATGTGCTAAAAGAAAGATTCAATTCAACAACACACATGATCGGATCAAGAACCGGTCCAGACCCGAATCCCCATCCGAATCACCCACCTCCCACCATTCCCCTATAAAACCCTCACCCATTTCTCTCCAAAACACACATCAAAATCACAGACAACAACCACTTCCTCTTCTTCTTGTGAATCCTCTCTCTCATCCCATTCCATCACTACACTGGATTACAATAATCACCAACGCAAACATTCAATCCAAGGTGCGTATATACATATACATATTAATAATTTACTGTATTCGTATTGGGTTATGTATCAACGGATTGATTAACTGGATGGATTAGCCCTAATTGTATACCAATTGTTGATTTGATTTGTGTTTAGGGATCTGGGAATATAAGGTAGATGTGTGTTTGTTAATTGAATTGATAAATTGTTGTGTTTGTTTTGTGGGCTGATTGTAAATGCCTAATTTAGGAATTATAATGTAAGGTTATTGGATGTTTGAGTGTGGTAGTTGGATCTTAAGATTTGGATTGTTTTGAGAAAGTGGGGATGAATTTGTTTGAATTAATGGCTAATTAATAATGGGTATTAGTTATCTATATGTTGTTTATTTTATACAAGAAGAAATTTTTCGGTTTTTAGATGGCCTCGTTGTGTTTAATTATAGTATGGAGAAGCGTCCTCATCGACAGACCGGGCCCAAATCCATTGTAGAGGGTGATAGTCCCATCGTGCTCGGACCCTGTTGCACCATGAGGCGTTGGGTTGTTTGGGAATGCAGCCCCGATAGGGTAGTAAATTCCGCCCAAGGCTTAATAGTGGCGTTTTTTTTGAGGGAGATATTAGTGGGTTAGTTAATTAGTTTGTCTGTTTGTTTTTAGCTTATAATATGCCCTTCTTGACTTTAGGTTATCCTGTTTATATGACTGTACATAATTAATCATGTTTCTTTGCATAAGCAACATGATGTTAGGAAACGTGTTGTTTGTATTCTTATGTAATAATTTTGTATTGCAAGTATCATTTAGCTGCATTGTTTTCCCTGTAAATCGTTTATATACGAGGGTTTGCATCACAAATGTGATAATCATATATTCATATATAAGCGTTAGTATTGCAGGGTCAAACGCTCTGTAACATTTTTGGTTTTGAGTGTTGGTTATCTTTTAAACCTTAAATTTATTTGCAGGACCTATAGTGTTGGCATTTGAATAAAAGCTTCATAAGTTTGAGGTAATTTATCATTTTTCTGGGCATGTGATGTGTGTGAGTTCGGTTCGGTCTAGAAGATCTGTGCAACAAATAAAGGTGGATCTTTTACAAAATAGGTGTATATTTCTATTTATGTATACAAGTAATGAGTTCTAAAGGAAACCCATTATTTGATCTCAATGAACCTGCTACCGAGGAGGAGGATGAGGAGAGTGATGGCGTGTTCTGTTTCCAACTCCAAAGGGCAATTCCATCAATAACCCATACGTCGGGACTTATTTAAAAGTTCAAATAGTCCCCGTAGAATTATAAACAACAATGCGTTTTCTCATGCGTCTTCTGTTTCGGGCTTTCAGCCTTTTATTAGATCGAAAGGAGTAGAAAAATCTGAAGTTCATGAAGAGCGGAAGAAGTCAAATGACATGGTGGAAAAGTCAACTTCTGCCGTTGAAAAAGAAGGTGAATGGTCTGATGCAGAAGGCAGTAGTGTGCCTGAAAAGTCAACTTTAAACGTTGACGATAAGTCAGAGGTCAAACCAATGGTTGTTTTAACGAATCCAAATGTCGATGATGTGATGGATGAAAATAATAATCATGGTGATTCAATTGAAATAAAAAGTAGTGATAGTCAAGAAGATTCTGTTTTGGCTCCGAAACAAAAGGATATTAAAGGGGTTGAAGCCGTTCGCGCCTTAAAAGTCGCTAATAATCCCGGAAAGCGTCCTAAACTCGATCAACAAAAAGAGGCAATGTTGGGAAAAAAACGTAACAGACAGACAATGTTTCTTAACCTAGAAGACGTCAAACAAGTGGGGACCACTAAAAACTCTACACCAAGAAGACAGAACTTTCCGCCACCTGTCACTTCTCGTATCGTAAAAGATAAACAAATCCCATCACCACTAACGAACAATGCAAAAGAAGTCGGGAATATTAGGCCGTCCAAAAAGGTCAATTAGTGGTAATGATCTTGTATTAAAGCAAACGAAGAATGCACAAAACGCGGGTAGAAAGATCGGTTTAGTTAGTCAGAATTCGGTTGATAATAAAGCGGCTGGAAGTAAAAAGCTTCCTTCTAAGAAGCCATCAACTGTTTCTACGCAATATCATGATACATCCGTTGAGCGGCTTCTTCGTGAAGTGACTAACGGGAAGTTTTGGCAGAATCCAGGTTTGAAATGTTCCAAGTTTCCACTTAATTCTGATTATATTGGTTGTGAAACTTTATTGTTACATATTGTTTTGTTCTTGTGGTATTTTTGTTTATGACACTTAATATGGTTTCTTTAATTATTTTTTGTATGATGTTTAGTGTTTAGCTTTTATTTATGATTTTAAAATATGTCATAATTTTTAAGAAGAGTAAAATGGCATTTTCGTCCCTGAGGTTTGGTCAGTTTTGCGACTTTCGTCCAAAGGTTTGTTTTTCTGCATCTGGATCCAAAAGCACTGGATCAAAAAGTTTGAAATCTTGTCATTTTCATCCGGCTCGATAACTTAATCCATTTTTCTCCGTCAAGTCAGGGTATTTACATCTTTTTTTGTGAAGTTAAAGGACATTCGGTTTAACGGACTCGGTCATGGGTATTTTAAATGCTTGTACATAAAGTGAAAAAGACCTAATTTCCCTTTAAGTTAATAAAAAGGACGGAAATACCCTGAATAACGGAGACAAATGGATGGAGTCAACGAGCCGGATGAAAATGGCAAGATTTCAAACCTTTTGGATCTAGATGTGGAAAAACAAACCTTTGGACGAAAGTCGCAAAACTGGCCAACCTTAGGGATGAAAATGGCATTTAACTCTAAAGAATTATGAAACATTGCTTTAGTGTGGAATTTATATTATTTCACGCACAGTGTATATATCATACAATAAAACAAGAAACAATTTGTATACATTCAGAGGAAGCAGAGCTTCAATGTGTTCCTGGAAGCTTTGAATCGGCAGAAGAATATATTAAAGTATTCGAGCCCTTGCTTTTCGAGGAATGTCGTGCACAGCTCTACAGTACATGGGAGGAATTAACCGAACCAGGTTCTAGAGATCTACACGCAATGGTCCGTATAAGAAATGTTGAGAGACAAGAAAGAGGTATTATATTTTCTTTATTTGTTAGTTATTGGAATATATAATTTTTTTCACTTAATTTTATGTATGCTCGCAGGTTGGTATGATGTGATACTTGTACCTGCAAATGAATGTAGATGGAACTTCAAGGAGGGTGACGTGGCAGTTCTTTCAACCCCTAGACCGGGAACAGGTTCGTTTACATATCTTTAAAGTTAATGGAACAAAGGGTTAATACACACAAAGTCACTAAAGTAATTAGTTGTATATTAAAGTCCATAAACTTGTCTAAAATCCGTTTACTGTTGGTTTAAAAAAAAAATGATAAGTTAACTCTTAAATTGGTTGAAATAAGATGGTATATTTTTGAGTAAAATGCCATTTTCGTCCCTAAGGTTTGACAACTTTTGCGACTTTCGGCCCTGAGGTGCCATTTCATCCAAAAAGTTTGAAATCTTGCCATTTTCATCCCAAGGGACGAAAGTCGCAATAAATTGCCAAACTCAAGGATGAAAATGACAATACAACACGAACCTGAAGGACTCAAACGCAAAAAAAGTCATTTTAGATGGAACAAGCAAAAATGACAACCTCAGGGACGATTTTGGCATTTTACTCGATACTTTTTTATTTTTTTGTAAAAATGTGAAATGCCATTTTATGTTAATTTTCAACCAATTTAAAGAGCCAACAACTCATTATATTTACAAGCGGTATGTTAATTTTCGACCAGTTTAGGGAGTAGGGACTTTAATTTAGAAAAAAAAAAATTAAATAAAATGGTTTAGTGGTTTTTCTTGTATTATTACGAGTCAACAGACTTTTTCTTGAACAATAAGAAAGTATATTGGTTTTTTGTGATATCAATTCTACAAAAAAACTTAAAAAACAACTTTTGAGATTTACTTTTACAAAAATATTTATCAGTTATGCCCAAGAGAAACAATACTGGGGAAGAGTCTGAGGTGAGTGGACGCGTGGCCGGTACCGTGAGGCGCCACATACCGATAGATACTCGTGATCCAACAGGGGCCATCCTTCACTTTTATGTCGGCGATTCGTATGATTCCAACAGGTTTGTTGATGCAAGTAATATTAATTGTCTTTTTCATTTCGGTTTATTTTCGTCTTTTTGTTCTTAATACCGTTATCAATAATTACTATCTGGTTGCTAATTACAGCAAGGTCGATGATGATCATATTCTAAGGAAACTACACCCAAAGGGAATCTGGTTTCTAACCGTTCTCGGTGCTCTTGCTACCACTCAGAGAGAATATATCGCGTTACATGCATTTCGTAGACTCAATTCCCAGGTGGGTCCGGCAATTTTCACGTCAAATCTCAATATATTTCATTCAGAAAGCTGATTGATTTATGTTTTTCTTTAGATGCAAACCGCGATTCTTCAACCGAGCCCAGAATTATTTCCGAAATATGAAGAACAGGCACCCACATTGCCCGATTGTTTCACACCAAACTTCGTTGATTATCTTCACAGTACGTTCAACGGTCCAAATTGTCAGCGATTCACTGGGCCGCAACGCATACAGCACCCGGTACGACTAACGGGTCAACCAAGAGGCAAGAACCGTGGCCCTTTACTCTAGTCCAAGGCCCACCCGGAACGGGTAAGACTCATACCGTTTGGGGAATGCTAAATGTTATCCATTTAGTCCAATATCAGCATATTATTATACCGCATTGCTTAAAAAACTAGCCCCTGAAAGCTACAAACAAACAACCGAGAGTCTTTCTTCTGATAACGTTCCAAATGGGTCGATTGACGAAGTTCTCCAAAGCATGGACCAGAACCTGTTTCGAACACTTCATAAACTTTGCCCGAAACCGAGAATGCTAGTTTGTGCTCCGTCAAATGCTGCTACCGAGGAGCTACTTACACGTGTTCTTGATCACGGGTTTATTGACGGTGAGATGAAGGTTTACCGACCTGATGTGGCTCGAGTTGGTGTCGATTCACAAACCCGAGCAGCTCAAGCCGTGTCGGTTGAGCGTCGAACCGAGCAGCTTTTGGTCAAGAGCCGAGATGAAGTTTACGGGTGGATGCATCAGCTAAGAGCCCGTGAAGCTCAATTATCTCAACAAATAGCTTCCCTTCAAAGAGAGTTAAATGTTGCGTCTTTCACCGGTCGGGCCCAGGGTTCGGTCGGGGTTGATCCGGATGTTCTTGCGGCCCGCGACCAGAGCCGAGACTCCTTATTACAGAACCTTGCGGCTGTGGTTGAAAACCGGGATAAAGTATTAGTTGAACTGTCTCGCCTTTTTATTCTTGAAGGTCGGTTTCGTAGTGGTGGGAATTTTAATCTAGAAGAAGCTCGGCTAGTCTAGAAGCGAGTTTCGCTAACGAGGCTGAAGTCGTTTTCACTACGGTTTCAAGTAGTGGTCGAAAGCTTTTCTCACGGCTAACCCACGGGTTCGACATGGTGGTCATTGATGAGGCGGCTCAAGCCAGTGAAGTCGGTGTGCTACCACCTCTTGCTCTCGGTGCAGCCCGGTGCGTTCTTGTGGGGGACCCGCTACAACTTCCCGCAACCGTTATCAGCAAAGCAGCTGGAACATTGCTATACAGCAGAAGTCTTTTCGAGAGATTTCAACAAGCGGGTTGTCCTACAATGTTACTTTCCGTTCAGTACCGAATGCACCCGCAGAGAATTTCCTTCTAGAAACTTCTATCAGGGTCGCCTTACCGATAGTGAAAGCGTCACTAAATTACACGATGAGGCGTACTACAAGGACCCGATGTTAAAACCTTATGTTTTTTACGATATTACACATGGGCGAGAATCGCATCGGGGCGGGTCGGTTTCTTATCAGAATATACATGAAGCTCAGTTTTGTTTACGGTTATATCAACATCTTCAAAGAAGTGTTAAATCTTTAGGTATAGCGAAAGTGTCGGTGGGGATAATTACACCTTATAAGCTGCAACTAAAATGTATACAACGGGAGTTTGAGGACGTTTTGAAATCTGAAGAAGGGAAGGATCTTTATATTAATACGGTTGATGCGTTTCAAGGGCAAGAACGTGATGTCATCATGATGTCGTGTGTGCGTGCTTCGAACCATGGTGTGGGATTTGTTGCTGATATTCGACGAATGAATGTTGCTCTCACTCGTGCCAAAGGGCACTTTGGGTATAATTTGTTAATTCTTTTTTGGTTATATACTTGTAAAATGGTTGTTGACCTGCTACCTCTTTTTTAGGTTATGGGGAATGCAAGTACATTGGTTCAATAGGACGATTGGGCTGCACTAATTTCCGATGCAAAGACGAGGGAATGTTACATGGACATGGACTCGATACCTAAAGATTTCATGGGCCCATCAGCGTGTGGCCCACCACAGGCAAGGTTTTCTAACATGAGGGGTTTAAAAAGGCCCGGGTTAAGACACAGATCATATGACCATATGGATTCTAGGTCAGAAGACGATGAGAAAAGTACAAAGTCAAGAAACGGGAATTACCGCGGTTTCAAGCCCCCAATGGATGGTTCCCTTGACGATTTTGATCAATCTGGTAATCGTTCACGTGATGCCTGGCAACATGGCATTCAAAAGCGACCAAATTCAAATTCAACCCCCGTCGCGGGAAAAAGAGACCCGTAATCTCACTTTATTGGTGTTGAGTTCTTTTTTGTTGTGGGTTCGTAAAAATGGAACAAAAGTTGAGCCTGGGATGACTAAAAAGAGCGGAGCTGGTTAAAAACGAGCCAGTTGTGAAAGAAACTGGTTCCGATTACATCGACTCTGTGCTAACCTTGATGCGCGGGCCATGACAAATCGCATTCGATGATCGGTTTGTGACATGGGCGGGTTTTCCATCGGGGTAAAAGCTGTGGATATACGGATGATTAATTAATACAAAGAAAGATTTAGGATTTGTTTTGTGATTGATTGATTGATTCTTCAACAGTTGTGTATAGAAAGGGAAAAACTTCCACTGATTTTAGATTTTGTACATGCTTCTACTTTGAAAACACTATTTATTATTATTATTAACTTAAAACGCCTGTTATGGGAACAAATTTCCCATTTGCATCAATTTTCCCATGGTTACGATCGGGTGGTTTCGTTGGTGGCACGATTATATTCCAGTGGTCCGTCAGTGATCCAAATTTTCTGCTTAAAAAATTTAAAAAATAGAAAACGAATAGTTAGAACAACAAGATAAAACATGTTGTCCATGGTCTTGTATGTGTTGAAATAACTTAATAATAAATTTTATGGTTTGTCAAGCAACAATAAAGGTCAAAGTTGTAACAATGGTTTTGTGTTAAATGACTATCAAGTTGAAACTTGGAGGTTATTTTTCATTTGAAGAAAGCAAAATTCTAATTCAAAATATATACAAGGCCATAAGGGTGTTGTTGGGTCATACTCGTTATTTTGCAATGAAGGAAAAACACTGTATTTTTGTTTTTTGTTGTGACTAAAAGCATTCACAATGTATCTCTATTTTCGTGTGAGTGTAACTTTTATATTTGTGAAAGTAATTGTAAATTGTTGTGAGTAGAGGAGAGAGTAAAAAAAGAAAAAGTTATCGTTTACCAGTAAATTTGGAGAAATACTATTCACCTCTATAATTTTTTTAATATTTTTTAAAGTGATTGTGAGTGAAGGAGAGATAAAAGGTAATGATAAAAGTATAAAAATATTATTTAATTAAGAGAAAATATAATGTTTTTTAACGTAATTATAGAGATGGAGTAGAAGGTTTGATTATAATTGAAACGTATAATTGTAATTAGGTTTTCTTATTGAATAATGAAGAATACAAGGCCCTATATATAGATAAACTAATTACAACTTGGTACCCTTAATAATAATAAACTTTTCTAATTTAAATAACTTAGTCTAACATCCCCCCGCAAGTTGAGGGCGGGGAACGACCTGCAACTTGGACCGTAGAAACTCAAATCTTTGTGAAGGTAGAGCCGTTGTAAACACATCAGCAATTTGATCATTAGTGGAGATGAACTTGACATTCAGCTTCCCTTGAGTAACTTGTTCACGAACAAAGTGATAATCTATTTCAACATGTTTTGTACGAGCATGAAACACTGGATTAGCAGAGAGATAGGTTGCACCAAGATTATCACACAAAAGCGTTGGTGCCTTGCTAACCAGACCGAGCTCATGAAGAAGAGATTTCAGCCAAATCAGTTCTGTTACAGTATCAGCAATAGCCTTATATTCAGATTCTGTTGAAGATCGAGAGACAGTTCGTTGTTTTCGAGCAGACCATGAAATAAGATTAGAACCCAGATAGACAGCATATCCCCCTGTGGAACGACGATCGATAGGGAAACCAGCCCAATCAGAATCCGAGAACGCCCGAAGACTAGTGGCCCAATGAGAGTCAGAAAAGGCTTGTAGCGTAGACCCCGTGTTGTGACGAAATAAGAGACCCAAATCAGCCGTGCCCTTCAAGTAACGCAGAATACGTTTCACACCAGCCCAATGATTCTCGGTAGGAGCATGCATGAATTGACAAACCTTAGTAACTGTAAAAGCAATGTCCGGACGAGTTAAAGTTGCATATTGAAGAGCACCGACCGTTTGCCTGTATCTAGAAGGATCATCAAGTAACGGGCTATCATCAGGTAAGAAAATCTGAGAAGTACTCATAGGGGACGACACAGGTTTGCAGTCTGCAAGACCTGCACGATGAAGAATATCAAGAATGTATTTTCGTTGAGATAGGACCAGATCCGAACCATGATGCACCACTTCAATGCCCAAAAAATAATGTAATGGACCCAGATCTTTAATTGCAAACATAGAGCTCAAGCGGTCAATAACAGCAGTAACAGCCCCAGAGTGATTACCTGTGATGATAATATCATCTACATAGACAAGAAGGTAAACCAAAGTACCATTGTTGTTAAGAATAAACAGGGACGGGTCAGTCTTGGACCCGTGAAAACCCAATTGGTAAAGAGCCGTTGATAATTTTGTAAACCAAGCACGAGGAGCTTGCTTGAGACCATACAAAGATTTGTGTAATAAGCACACATGATCTGGCCTAGTTGGGTCAACAAAACCAGGGGGTTGTCTCATATAAACTGTCTCCTGAAGATCACCATGCAGAAAGGCATTCTGAACATCTAATTGTCTGAGAATCCACTTGTTGGTGACAGCTAGGGATAAAATAGTCCGAACCGTAGCAGGTTTGATTACTGGGCTGAAAGTCTCATGATAGTCAACTCCATGTTGCTGGTGAAAACCTTTAGCAACAAGTCGTGCCTTGTACCTGCTGATGTTCCCATTTGCATCTGTTTTTAACCTGTAAACCCACTTACAATCAACCAAGTTAGTATGAGGGGCAGGGGGAACTAACGTCCATGTCCCATTCCTATGTAGCGCATCCAACTCTTCAGCCATGGCTTGGCGCCATTCTAAAGACTTATTAGCAACGGTAAAGGAGGTGGGCTCAGCGGGTAATGTAGGGGTAGTGGTGGCAGTATAGGCAGCGGGATTATAACGAGTGGGTGGCTTGGGGTTTGGACGAAGGTTGGATGGGCGAGGTCTAGGTGCTTGGGTGGGTTGGACCGTGGGAACTGTGGGTTCGGTGGAGGGTTCGGGTCGGGTGTTGGTATCGGTTTGTAGTTGTGGGTCTGATTGGGTGGGTCCGGGGGGTGCAGTTGTGGGTGGCATAGGAGGAGTAAGTGGGGTGGGTGCAGCTGGAAAACCGGGTGGTGGGTCAGGAAATATTGAGACGTAGGGTGGGGAAGGTTGTTGTGGTGGTGTTTGGGTAGGTACGGGTTTGTTATATGGAAAGACATGTTCATTAAAGCGAACATGTCGGGCAATGTATATTCGTTCGGTGGATGGGTCCAAGCATCGATAGCCATGATGAACAGGGCTGTAGCCAAGAAAGACGCAAGGAGTGGATCGAAATTCAATTTTGTGACGGTTATATGGACGAAGATAAGGAAAGCATTGGCATCCAAAAACACGAAGAAAAGAGTAGTCGGGTTTTCGTTGAAATACATGTTCATATGGAGATTTGTTAGAGGAGACACGAGAGGGAAGTCGGTTGATTAAGTAAACGGCTGTCTCAAAATCAAATTGCTAGAAACGTTGGGGAAGACTGGATTGTGCAAGAAGTGTAAGTCCGGTTTCCACAACGTGCCGATGACGACGCTCGACCATCCCATTTTGCTCACTTGTGTGAGGACAAGAGCGGCGATGAATGATACCATGACTGGTGCAAAAGGATGTAATCGTACGAAACCCCCCCCCCCAATCAGATTGAATGCATTTAAGTTTGGTGTTAAATTGTCGTTCCACTAGTTTAATAAAGTTGGTTAGCACATTGTAAACATCTGATTTTTGAGCTAGGGGATAAAACCACATGTATCTAGAATAGTGATCCACACATAACAAAAAGAAACGATAACCATCAACAGACAAATCGGGCGACGGCCCCCAAACATCACAAGAAACAAGATCTAACAAATTTTTGCTACGAAAAGACGAGTCTGATAAAGATAATTTTGACGACTTGCCTAGTTGACAAGAAGTACATAATGTATTTGAAAACTTGTCAGTAATAGGTAAAGAACAATGAGAGATAATTGAACGAAAAACTTGAGCATGAGGATGTCCTAAGCGTTGATGCCAAATGCTAGAAGAAGCTTTGACAGCCGTGAAAGCGACTTTAGGGATAGGCTGGAGCTGAGGAAGATGAATGGAGTACAAACCCTGTTCACTGGGACCCGTTAGGAGGGTTGTGCGTGTAGACTCGTCCTTCACAACAAAATAAGACGAGTGAAATTCAAAGAAAACATCATTATCCACACAAAATTTTTGAACGGACAAAAGGTTTTGTTTAAGGTCAGGAACGTGAAGTATATTAGATAATTTAAAGGTTTTGTTAGGCGAGTAAATAGTTGAGGAGCCAATATGAAAGATAGGTAGTGGGTTACCATCACCAATAAGTAAAGAATCATTACCAAAGTAGGCCTCCGAGTTGTCAATGCTAGATAAGTCTGGAGTGGCATGTCCATTGCATCCAGTGTCAGGCTTCCAAGTGAATCCTGATTGGGAGGCAACATCAGAGTGAGCAGCAAAGTTGGCTTGTGGTGCTGCACGAGATTGGTTCGGTTGATTCACATTGAGATGGGAGATGACCAATGCCACAACGGTTACAGTGGCCATAGATTTTGTTCTGTGTTGACGCCCAAGAGAATTGACGAGTGCTAGTGTTGTCCTGATTGCGGTTATTTTGGCCACCACGAGAGTTACCACGGGAAGAACCACGAGAGCCACGGTTGCCTCTGTTGTTGTTAAAGGAGCGAGACCCAAAGTAAGCTCGTGGTTGTGAAGAAGATGCAGGATGAAGTTGATATCCCAACTGAGAAGCCATGAGTTGAAGATTGTGAAGTTGTTGCCGTAGGGAATCAATATTTGGCTGTGGAGGAGTTGGGACAGCAGCCGTAAGGGGCTGTTGTGAAGTTGTGGCAGCCGCAAATAAAGCGTGTGGCGCCTGCTGATGGGTGGCCAAGATCTTTGTGATCATGTAGTCATGATCACTCAGTAACCCATGTAGTTCAGTAAAAGTAACAGGAGGGGAAGGAGTCAATAAGTTGGCCTTGAGGCCATTATATTCGTCACGAAGGCCGGTAACAGTTAACATGACCAGATCTTTTTCCTTCATCGGTTCTCCTATGTTGGCAAGGGCAGTAGCATACTCTTGAGCCCGGGCCAAATAGTTAGCCGGTTTTTCATCACCCTTCATGGTGATTCGCAGCAGTTGGCTTTTGAGAGTAAATTCATGAGAGGAGGAAACGGGTGCATAAGCGCGTTCAAGTGATAACCATACCTCACGAGAAGTGTGTCCTTGAACATGCTGAAAATATTCCTCAGAAACTGTGTTGACAATAAGCATACGGACATGAGCATCATTGGCAAGCCATGGAGCGTAACTTGGGTTGACAGTGGTGTTGTTCCAGTTGTAACATCCTTTGATAGGCAAGGGATGGTACCATTCACATAACCGAGTAGGTTATGAGAGGCAAGGAAAGGTTCGACTATTTGTTTCCAGTAGCCATAGTTTGTAGGTTTTAGGTTGAAAGCAAACTTGTGAGAGTTATGGATAGCTTTTTCCTGATTTGTAAAGGTTGTTATGGCAGCCATAATAATCGGCTATTAGGTTTAGTAATCGGCTGTTAGGGTTGATAGCTGCAGCAGGATGGCACAGGATTGGTAATCGGCTGTTGGTTTGGTGATCGGCTGTGGATGTTAGAAGCCACAGGATTGGTAATCGGCTGTTAGGTTTAGTAATCGGCTATTTGCGGCTTATTTTAGGGTTGATAGCTGCAGCAGGATGGCACAGGATTGATAATCGGCTGTTGGTTTGGTGATCGGTTGTGGATGTTAGAAGCCACATGATTGGTAATCGGCTGTTTGCGGCTGATTTTAGGGTAGAAGAAGGCTGCGGCTGCTTTAGGGTAGAAGAAGGCTGCGGCTAATTTTTAGGGTAGAAGAAGGCTGCGGCTAATTTTTAGGGTAGAAGAAGGCTCCGGGTGCTTTAGGGTTTAGGGAATCCTAGAGCGTATAAGCTCTGATACCAAATTGAAACGTATAATTGTGAAGGTTTTCTTATTGAATAATGAAGAATACAAGACCCTATATATAGATAAACTAATTACAACTTGGTACCCTTAATAATAATAAACTTGTCTAATTTAAATAACTTAGTCTAACAATTATTAATGCTCAAAGACTAGAGGGAAAGGAAGAATCCACAATTTGAAGCTGAAATTAGTATCATAGGCTTCGTAGATACAAGTGTTGGATTGTGTCTCTCTACCATTGTAGTATTCTTGAACCCCTAGTTACAATACTTAGTTAATTAGTGGGCCAGCACTAAAAAGGTAATTCTTTTTCAGGAATATACTACAAAATAGTAATCAAGTTTTAAAAGTGTTCTAATTAGGTCACTCGTTTCGTTTTTGTCCCAATTAGATAACTTAACATTCAAATCGATCCATATCCTTTTTTCAATGTGTCAAGAAAAAAATGGAGCATAAGATGTTGGAGTCGGATTATTTTAATATATGAAATTATTTTTATTTAAAATAAAAACACTTTAATCACATTAAAAATTAAAAAAACAAGTTAAAATCCGCGTCATCATTCGACGTTACCATCAAATGAAAGGAAAAAAAGAAACAAAAATTCACATCACCACGATTACCTATGAAATGGATGAAAAGACCCTTAATTTTAATGAAAAACGAATGTTGAGTGACCTGATTGGAACACTTTTGAAACTTAAGTGACCTAATTGGAACACTTTTAAAACGTGGTTACTATTTTACAAAGTTACCCCTTCTTTTTTTCTAAAATTCAACTTGAGTCATCTTGTAGCTTATAAATTTTATAACTATAGTTACTAAGAGTACTCACATCCTATTTAATATAATAATTTTATCTTCATATATTAAGAGCGATTGGAAAAAAAAAAACTCCAAATCACTCCTCCATTTCATTCTTTGATGTTAATCTTGATGGATTTGTGCTTACTTGTGAAAATGGTGAATTATCCTTATAATACTTCTAGAAATACCTGTTATGCTACAAAAATGTTTTGCAATTACCATATTATAAATTAGTAACACTCTGATGCTTTGTAGTGTTGTAATTCATGCATAAGGAGTTCTTCAAAAAACAATTTGATTTTTTCACTTCAAACCCAAAGGTTTTCATCTTTAGTATTTTTATCCCTTTGATTTTTTTACTTTTGTTCCAAAACTTTTTATTTTCTTCAATTTAACCTCAACACTTTTTTACTTTCAACTTTGGTCACCATACTTTTCATCATTCGCAAGTTTTTTTGTTTCACGTTCCGAGTTATCACGCCACAACGTAGGTGTGGGATTCAACGTTTATTTCGTCTATTTTTCCCGTTTGACAAGTCCGTCGCAACGCGTCTGTTTTTCCCGTTTGATAGATTTGTAGCAATGTGCGGGTTGTAGATCGACTTAGTTATTTTTTCTACGTTTTTACGTTTCGGTTTAATTTCTTCACATTAACACGCCGCAACGAGCGTGCATGGTTCAACGTTTGTACGTTTGCTTTTCGTTCGGTGTTATTTTTCTCTTTTATTTATTTTATTTTTACGAGCTTTTCGTTCAGTGTTATTTTCATTCGATATTTACGATGTCCCGCGCCGCAACGCGCGCTGGTATTATTGCTAGTTTGTATAAATTAGAATCAAGAAAATGGTTACCATAACACTAAAGAATAACCCGCTTTTTGGGTATTAAAATTTGATATATAAGCTCACCACAATAAAGAGCAGTGTTGTAAAAATCGCGATTAATCGTTAGTCGGTCGGTAACTCAGTAATTATTTTGTTAAGCAGTCCATTAATCGCTTTTTTGCGGCGGAGTCAACGTATGATTGGCACAAATATATTTCAAACATTAAAATGATATGAAATGACTTATGCAAATAAAAAGGCTGAATTTGTACCAAACCACCAATCAAGTGGCGGCACTCTTTACCATCAACATGCATTAATAGGTAAAAACATTTATTTTACCAACATTTCAGTTTAGAAATTAAGAATCGTACTTAACAGCACCATATCCACAGATCTAAAGAACATAAAGTTGGCACTTTAGAATCTAACTCAAGCAAACAAAAAGGTTGCATTAATTGTAACAAACTACAGATGTTATTCAAATCTCCATGCTATATTTGACCAAAAAAGTGGTGGTAACAAAGAGAGGGGAACTATTAACATCCTAGCATATAATTATTTTTTTTAAAGCAGGTCCAAAAAAAAAAACTACTCACTTTTATGGTGCTGGTAGCATGACTATAACCATAGTCATTTACAATAAAGAATGAGAATCTTATTTAACAGCACAATATCCAACAGCTTTAGCAGTTTGCTAATGCTCCTCAGGAGTCCAGTCAGCAACTTTACCTAATAGAATTATAAGATAATATAAGTACTTGAACCCATCTTATTTTTGAATTAGTTCTAACAATAAGCCAAACTATGGTTATACCTCGCTCCACAAGAGCCGTGCAACATGGAATGCCTTATAGCATTGCAGGCTACAAAGAGGTAGCTTTGATTTGGAATGTCGATGCTTGTACGCATTAGTACAGGATGGTCCAACACATATTCTCTGGATGGGGGAGAACTGCTAAAATAACATGTATAATTATAGTCAGCAAACAGGTAAATGGTTGACTTTAATTTTTTAAAACTTAAATAAAATGTTTAAGCACTTTAGCGCCAGGTAGGTTTTGCGTCAAAAACATGAGGCAGACCAATATCTTTAGTAAATGCAACAGTAGTTCCGGTCATGGGCGAAGCATACAAGGGACCGGGAGGGGCGCCCGACCCCCCGAACTTTTGCTCAGTAGTGTAATATATGTAGTTTTCGTATAGAAATTTTTGGGTATATACGTTTTCGACCCCCCGGTTCTATAGAAATTTTTTTGGTACATACGTTTTCGACCCCCCCCCCCCCATTTGGGTCAAGCTTCGCCACTGGTTCCGGTTGGTCCGATAACCGTCCAATTGTGTTGGGTGCTAGTTATATAAAATTTAAACCAAGTGTTTTAGTGACGAAAGTTCAGGTTAGGCTGAACTTGGCAAACCTCATAACTTAAAAGTGAAAAGCCACTGGAGCATGTAATTCCATGGCTTAGAGGCTGCCCATAAGTGAGATCAAGTGTTTTGATGGTAATTTGATAAAATAAGAAACATTTGGTGATAATACTTATGTAAGTGTAAAAATCAAATACAAATGGGTTTTAACATATAAAATACTGTTAACGTACAATGTGAAGGACATTTTTTTGAATTTTTTTTCCTTATTACTTAGAATGACGTTTAATTGCAAAATGTAAAAAGAAATTCTTGATTTTACAGTTGTAGAGTAATTATTGTAAGGTAATTGTATTACTCTTGTAGGGTAACTATAATTACTCTACAAAATTACATAATTCCTCTACTAGTGTAATTTTTTTTGGATTTGGGACTAAAATACGTGCTTAATAAGTGGGGAAAAACATAATTCCCCCCGCTTCCATTAAGGATATTTTGTATGTTAATGTCCATTTGTACAATAACTTAACCTAGTAGAGTGTAATATATGTGTTTGTAATGAAAATTTTGGTACATTGGTTGATTTTAGGTGATCAAGTGTCCCTAGGATTTATTCCGTCAGATAACGTGAGGACACGAAGTTTTTTTTAAAATGGGTTATTCATTGAATCTATTGAGGTTCGTACAAGTGGTTTAAAATATTTTGCTAACAACGAAACGTGTGTACAAACCGATCTAAACTAGACTTTGACCACCCATCATGTCTGTAGTTTCTTTATAAACTTTGTTTCTTAAACTCTCGATTTTGAATACAACTCTATCAATCCATTTCTAACAAAAATTATACCGAAATGTTTAGAAAACAAATTCTGCACACCTATGTATCAACCTTTTTTAAAGTTAATTAAGGAATGCTATTAGAGAAATATCAAATTATAAAAAAATAAATGAGTAAAAAACGTATCTATTTTATTATTATATATAATACAGAAGAAAGTTAGAAAAAAACTTCCATTTATATTTATATACACCTATTCATACAAAACAATGCACTGGATTCAGAAATCTAAAGCATCCATCCCTTTTGAGGAATTTGGGTTACTTGATGATGGAAAATTCCTTTCTTGTAAGCCAACAATATTTTGTTCTTCCCTATTTATTCATCCACCCACTTCTCATGTAAATTGCCTAAACATCAATAAAAATTATCATCATCAAATTCGGTAAATCCCACCAATAGCAAAGCTAAAGTACAGTCTGAGAAGGGTAGATGTAGACAACCTTACCTCTAGCCCGTAGGAATAGAGAGGCTGCTTCCAATGAGACCTCCGGCTCGATTGTAGTTTGTATCAAGGCTTAGACCTAAGGCACATAACACTCAAACAATCGGGACATAGACCAATTGGTGCATGTACACCCGTGTCTTTCAGCTATCAACGCCACCACATGATGCATGATTAACCATCCGCCGCTTTTAAAATTATTTTCACGAAATTAGTAAAATAACGTTAAAGTTAATACTATTTCACTTTTGCCCCCTGAGGTCACCAAAATATATATAATATTATATGTGCACCACAAAGGGCACATAAAAATCAATAAAAATATATTTTTTTACAATTTGTGCATCCAATTTGCTGATAAGAGGAAGAAGCTTTATCTGGAACACTACATACAGGTATGTCTCTCCTTGCATTTTTAGAGTTTTATTTGTTTGGATAATTAATATACAGACAATGAGACAAGGAAATTACTTTGGAAATGAAAGAAAAGAATGCTCACAAGTGTTTGATTAAAAGCTCAAATGAGGAGTATGTATTACGTAAAGGGGATGTTAGTGATAATCATTAGTAATGCTTTAATTTATTGCATATTGGGTATGGCGTTCAGAAGAAATTAATTAAATGAGCTGAAATTACAAACTTTGCAGTTAATTTTAGGGTGCTGTTGTATTTTCCCGTTTAGGAAATTCAAAGCATGTTCATAAGTAGTTTTTTTCTAATGTTTTTAATTTATAATTCATTTAGTTCTATGATGATTTAAACATAATAAACATCCCTTGATTTTAGAAAATATATGTTGTGATTTTTTTTCTAAATCATTAGCATCCTTAATATTAGCTTATTGTTCATATGACTACAAGTTGGATAAAGAATCTTACAAATAGTCCTTTGGCCAAAAACATACAAGTTACAGTAATGTACATTTTTTTATATAGTAATAGTTTCACAAATTGCAAATAAGCTTACCTGATCTAAACTCTTAAACCCTCACGATCAACATATAGCAATAGATCATGATTACCATAATAGGCTACCCGATGCAAGACTCCTTAAGTTCCAAAATACTGTATAATGTATATATGGAATAATCTAAGTAAAAGTTAATATAGAATGCCTCAGAGAGCCAGGAAGGAGAACACCTCCAAGTAGGGGCGGACCTAGTGTATAACAAGGGGCAACCTCCACTACGGCTTGGCGTTCCGGCGGTAGTGTAAATTTTGGAAAAATTTAACATTTTTTCGATTTCGTTACCGTTTGTTTATAAAACGTTACCGCTTGACGGATTTTCTAGATCCGCCACTACCTCCAAGGGGGTATTACCCTCCCTTAGGTCAAACTGAGGTGGTCCTAAGTGCAAATGCCAAATGGTGTTCCTATTATAAGTCCCCTAGCCGACTTTGTGTCTTCCCCTTCGCGAATCATAAATAAGTGCTCCTAAGGTTTATTATGAACAATGATGGTTACATGACTTTTGTGCCAATGTGGAGGACCAGGTGCATTGGCTGTCTCGACTGACGTCGGGTCCAAATGACATTGATCTGGAATATAACGTTGAAATTCAGTTTGGTGATTTGGTTGGGCTTATCTAGATCCAACATATATGCCATGTCTAAAACCTAGGTACAAAATAAGCAATCATGTTCGATTCATGTAAAATGTTGGTATCTGTAAAGTAGTAATAGGAAATCTTATTTTAATTTTAACTTTAGCTAAGTTGTATTGTATTAAGGTAGAAATGGAACTGTGTTGCTTTTGAGTGGTGACCCATAATGCTTTTAAGTGGCGAGCGACTCGTAATGTTTTTAAGGGGTGACCAAACCGTCATATGTTTGGAACTTGCCCTGAACCCTGATGTCGGGAGAATTAGGTTAGGTGTGTAGAACTTTCAAATATATTAAAATGTACCAGGATTATCAACAGTGTCATGGCTCTTAGCCGCATTTATGTGGGACACATCTTAGCATGTATCCAACTGTACATTACCAAGTTGTTGAATGTATTGGAGCGTGTCAATCGATGTAGGGGATGCATGAACATGGAGTGTGTCGGGGTTCGAGGTTTAGGCCATTGATCCTTTTTACGTATGTTACTTACCTTATAGTTTCAGAAGCTCATTACTATTACAATATGAACTTATGGTTAAATTTCAAAACATCAGTTTTTAGGAAGAAAAAAAACTAGATTTGTTTATTTATATTTTAGTTGTCTGATTTTTATGGGTATTTCAGAATTATTCTTGGAAGTTAGTAATGTTGGGTTAATCTCGATGGGCTAGTAAAATAAAGCCCAACTAAAGTTTGTTGGGGTCATAAGTTTTTGATAGGTCGGCAAAGAAGAGATAAACCAACAGTGGGCATTTAATTATTTCCTTTATCTCATAGTTTGTTTAGAGTATCTAGCAGGATTAGTAAAACTTGACTTGCAAGTCAAACTAGAATAGCCCTATAAATAGTTATTAGCTTTCAATTGTACGCAAGAGTTTTGAGTTAATAAAACAGAAAAGAGTCGTGGGTTTTTAGTCCCCCACAAATCACCGTGTTCAGCGCGTGCGTGTGTTCGTTATATCAATTGTTTCGCCAACTCCTTAGTGAAGAATCAATGTTTGATTTTTGTGGAAATGATAAATTCTCTTTGTGTAACTAAAAACATCTGTCCAAATGCTTATTTATGGTGCATTAGCCAAAACAGAAATCCTTTTGTTTTTAAATATCCACCAATAAATTTGTCTTTGAGCAACAATTTCGTTTTTCTTTATTTCTTCAGGATTATAACTTTTTTTGTTCAAGTAATGTGGAGTTGGGTGTTTAACTATTAAAAAAAATTAAAAATAAAACTATGGTAGAATGTCCCCAAGGTGTCTGAATAAAAGCTCAAATCAAGAAGTTGTCACAATATGATCTTAAATTTATGTTAGTTATCTAAAGGGATATATGCAAATATTCTGGTAGTGATCATCTTGTCTTTATGAAATTGTTACAAGATGATTGAACTTTTTCACATTTTTTAAATATATTATTATCATATGAGGGTATTTTTTTTTGTATGTAGTTGCAATGGAGCAGTCATGAGCATTTTCTTAGCCTTCTCCAATTGCAGCCTTACCATAATAATGAAAACTCTGACAAGGAAGATGAAGATGTTGATGAAGATAAAGATGATTTTGTGGTGGCAGACGCAATGTTGGCAAATGCAAAATGTGCAAGGAAGAGATCTATTCATTTCATCTATGTTACTACTGCTGCAAGGATTGTGACTACTCTCTTCACAAATTCTGTGCACAACTGCCCATAACCCAACGAAACCACCCATTACATCTGGGCCACATTCTAACGTTGACACCGAATTTTCGGGTTTCTGGTCCCGATATCAAATGTCTACATGATGTTGATACTGAGTGGACTTGTTGGATTTGCAAAGTTCAAAGAAAAATGTTCTACAATTACCATTGTTCCATCTGCAAATTTAACACATGGACATTATTGTGCTGCCATATCTGACCAGAAGATGAACCACCCATACCAGCCACAACGTTTTATTATTCTGATGATATCTCACTGCCATGCTTGTAGTGGAAAACATAGTGGGACCTTCTACCATTGTACCACTTGTTTTTCGTTCAAGATCACTTGGATTGCGCTTTACTTCCTCCCAAGTTACTTATCCATAAGTTTACAAATGAGTTTCAGTCACCCTCTTTTTCTCACCCTTGCTTATTCCTTCCTTTATATTATATTGAGAAAAAAGGCAAAATTCTTTCCTAAATGTAAAGTATGTTCTAATGGATTCTTCACTCCCGATTGGCGTTACATGTGCAATAAATGTCGATATCACGTCCACGTGAATTGTGCAACTTCATACAAAGACGCATTTATGTCAATCTTAATGCCTGCAGGTGAGGTGAGCAATAATTTATTCTTTTCTTTTTAACACGTGTAGATGATGTTGTCACTTTAAATTTAACTGTAAAAATGTCATTTGTTAGGCCTTGGAAAAACTTATAAAAACTTCAAAGATGACGATCATCCTAATTTAATCCGATATCCATTTCCCGATGAAAGTGTCAACCTTCTGATATCAAAGGCGCATTCATTATCGAAGAAAAGATCGATGGTGAAGCGTTTTGTCATCAACATGCACTACTTCTTTTTGACACAGTCCTTAACGAATCAGTTTCTCTTCATGATCCCATGAAAAAAGTGGAACTATTATGATGGATGTGTGAGACCAATCACGAAGGTGCCCTTTTACAAGTGTTCGCAACAACATTGTGATTTTGTTCTTCATAAGTGGTGCACTAGGATACCTTCTGAAATACAAGACCACCACGAACATCCAGCGCATACGCTTGTTCTCGTGCCAAAGATCCCTACAAGATTTTTGGGTTTGTTTAAGTGTGAAATTTGTAGGTTAGCTTGCAATGGTTTCGCATATGGATGCATGCAATGTGAATATTATGTGGATATAAATTGTGGCTTCATACCTGATGTTGGCACACATGAAGCTCACCCTAACCATCTCCTCCTAAGATTTAGATCTCCAGACGATCAATTACGTAGGGTTTGTAAGGCATGTAACTATTACATGGATGGTCGACTGGGTTCCATTGTCCCACTTGTGATTTCTATCTGCGTATAACCTGTGCTTTGTTTGCACCTAGAACAATTAGGCACAAGTACGATGAACATCCACTCAGTCTAAGACATGAGCCAACCATCTTAGCGAATACTTTTGTGAGATTTGTGAGGATGAATTTAATCCAGCTAAAAACTGGTTCTATCATTGCAGCACGTGCACCTCGTCTATACACACTGCCTGTGCCCCCTAAAAGGTGAGCAATCTACATATTCCGAGTACCACCTTTCTGTGTCCGCGTTTATGAATGTCAAGTTTGGAGCAACACGTGAGATCACAGATCACCCACACCCTGTCACCTTTGTACAAGGGACTAATGCTGATGGCCAATGATGTAATATCTGTGATCTACAATTGCAGTATGTGATGATCTTTAAATGCTTCTTGTGCAAGTTTGCAAGTCATTATTTCTGTGTGAGAATGAGGTCTGCCATTCGTGACGCTTAATTTCTCCAGCCTAGTCGCTTTACCTTAGCCTATTCAAGAAACTTCTGATACAAGTGTTACCTTACACATACTCTTGTTTTTTTTCCATTTATCTTTAATAATTCAGTTACTGTTTCTCACATGATTTGTTTTCTTCTGAGTCAGCCAACTTTAGAATTTGATTTCAAACATTGTGTCTCATTTTTATTCACATTGCTGAGTTTAAAGATTAAATTATAAACGGGCGATTAAGGTTTTCATGAGGCTGATCTTGAGCCGCCATCCAAGCACGAATACCTGTTTTACTCTTTATCGTATTGGTTGACCCAATTTTAGCAATCCAAGAAAATAAAGGCATCTCTAGAATATCAATTCAGATATGATATGTCAAAGTTTAACAAGTTATATTAGTTGCATCAATTCAGCTTTAAGTATCGGTTTAACAAAACAAGTTATATTAGTTACATCAATTCAGCTTTAATAACATGGGTGCATGTTTATTATAAAAAAATAATTTAAATCTCCAAGACTGAGTATTTGTCTAGATATCCTTATTTTCTTTGAAGCTTAATAGGCAAAGTTATCCAAATTTCCTAATTTTTCATAGTGTTGAATCAGATAACACGTACATGATACATGCAATGAATCAATATCGCCGATCTAATTGGAGAAATGAAGAACACCGGAAAAATAAACTTGGATTCCTCTTGGAATTGTGATACCCTGTCGATCAAACGATTTGTTGGTACTAAAAAATGTTCAATCGGATTATACCAAGAGGTTTGTCAAGAATGAGTTTGGAAGTTTGTTTGACAAATAACTGTATCCTATTTTTTGTTCTGTTTGATCAGGTTTTCTTCTTGCGTGTCCTATATATCTAATCGGTTTTATTTTATGTTAAAACATAAAACCCAAACATAAGATATTGATCCATCCAATTTAATCCATTTCATCGCATAAAGGTCAAATGCTAAAACAATAAAACCACTTAATCCTGAAATTTGAAAATGCGAGGAGCAAAATGGTAAGTGACGCATTAACCGGCGTGCCTATGAGGGTTTCTAGTTTAAGTGTAAGGCTAATAAACAGAAAAAAATCATTAAAAAAATCACATAACCAAACATAAAAAGAGAACAAAAGCAAACAAACAAACATCAATCGACAATAAGGAACGTTAAGAACGAACATTAACTAACGTAAATCAACGAACACATTACTCAACATTCATGAACACAATTACATGAACACGACCTCTATTAATGTTCGCTCATTTAATTTATTGAACGGGAATCGTTTCTCAGGTCCGTTCATTTATTACACAAACGTAAATGAACTTCCAACCGAACAGTTTGCCACATTTGGTTTGTTTGTAACCCTAAATGTAATATATTAAGCATTGGAACCGGAGACAAAGTTTATATAACACATATTATCATATTTATTTAACATATTAATTCTTGTGAAAAACAACCCTAACCCACTACACACTTAAATTTGTGTATCTCAAACATGACTCATCTAATCCATTTAGCTAAACGTGTCAAACGAGTTAATTGGTATTAATCAAGTTACGAAATGTGGTTGCCATGTTAGTGGGTTGTAATCAGTAAGTGAGTCTACATATTTAATAAAGCAGGTTGACATTTAGCTAAATGGGTGAATCTAAAAATGACCCATTTAATTAAGAAAATCATATCCTACACAACCCGTTATTAGAAAGCTTAAATACTAACAACCTAAAAGGTTACTTATATGGTGTCATATTTTTAAGTGTCAGAAATTTTCATCCATGCTCAAATATATAAAAATGCAAGAATGTTTATAGCCAGATATGGTTATTTTATTTACAAACTCATTTTTTATTTTTTATAAATCAAAATTATAATCAAGGTATGGTCTGAGAAGGATAAGATGTAGACAACCTTATATCTACCCCGTAGGAATAGAGATGGTTGCTTCCAATGAGATCCCAGGCTCGATGGCAGTTTTGCATCAAGCCTTGGACATAAGGCACATAACACTAAGCAAGTAAGCAAATGCCGATTAGTGCATATACTCCTTTGTCTTTCGGCTATCAACGCCACCACATGATACATGATTAACCATCCCCCTCTTTTATCGTTATTTTCACGAAATTAGTAAAACAACATTAAAATTAGTGCACTTTTGCTTTTGTGTCCCGGACGCACGTGTATATATACACATTATATGTGTAAACCGCAAGCGGGGTGGAGTAATTTGGTATGATATATTCTGTAACAAAAGATGTATGCATGGTATGAATTTTAATGCCAAAATTGACTATTTGTTGCACGTCTAATGTGACCTTGTCCGTTAACCCATCCCAAATTAAGCTTTGGAATCACCATCTTCACCCTGATTTTCATTCCTCCACAAGATCAACAACACCCCCTTTGATTTTCTTCAATCCCCAATTAAATTTACTGCCTTAATTTTTTTTCTTAATTTAATTTCAAATTTCTCACCTTTGATGGTTACATCTTCTTCGAGATCTCTGTATACTCTCTTCTCAAATCTATCCTCACAACCCCAGAACAAAAAGGTAACCTTTTTTATGTATATCTGTATTTTTTTTTAAATTCTTTTAATCCCAATTAATTATTTTTGTTTGTTATTATTCAGTGATCGAATTAAATTTGTTTTTTTTTCTAGAATCTGAATATATTAGATCCAGTTTTGTGCTTGGTTGGTTATACTTGTGTAAAGTTACCTGAATTTGATTGAAAAAAAAATTGTATTTTTTTTTCTGTCAGTGGATCATTATTGTTCTTGAACCATACTGAGATTTTCTTTTTTATTTCTTGAATGAATTGTGTGTTTTACTATCAATGAAAAGTGTTATTGACTGAACTGCACCTGTAATTTGATTAGATATATATGGGTGTTTGGTTGTTCTTGAACTATGCTTAGGATATAATCAGGGCCGGTCCAAAGAATTCAGGTGTCCTGTCCGAGCTCGGAAAAACATGCCTCTTAGGCCCTAACGAAATAGATAATGTAAAATATTTTTTTGCCGGTCATAGTTATTATATATTATATATTTATTTTATAAGAAACCAAATTAGGTATTAAGCTAATAACTAATGGGTATGTGCTTGTATTATAAATTTTTAGGTTGATAGTTTTAAACAAGATATGTTAAGATGGTTTACATAATTATTTGAAACCAAAATAGGTATTAAGCTAATAACTGATGGATATGTGCTTATGTTATAAATTTTGAGATTGATAGTTTTATGTAAACAACATATGTTAAGGTAGTTTACATAATTATTTGAAACCAAAATAGGTATTGAGCTAATAACTAATGGATATGTGCTTATGTTATAAATTTTGAGATCGATAGTTTTAAACAAGATATGTTATGTTAAGGTGATTTACATAAATTAGAATTCAATTACTCTTTTGCTAAATCATCAAGTTAGACTAATTAAGATGTTGAATTTCAAGGGCTATGATAGTAATTAGCAATTGAGACAGTCATAGACTTGTTGCGGAATAGAAACAGATTGTAAATTAATGAAAGTTTCAATCATGTGGTGTAGTCCTCTAAGAAAAAGTGTTTATTAAAAATTATAAATTAATAAAAGAACAACATTAAAGGTTTTTGTATTATTATATGTGATTAACAAAATTAATTATTTAAAAAACAAACAAAAAATTAAACTGAATGTAAAAAGAATCTAAACATCTAAGGCCTTGTTATAAAGTAGAGGTTTGCCTTGTTATATGTGCTTTGCAAAATAAAATTAATAAAAAAACAAACAAAATAAAAAAGAATGTAAACAACCAGTGAAATCCTAATAATAATCATTGGAAATTGAAGAGCTGGAGAATCGAACCCGGCTCCTTTTCATAACTTAGCAACGCTTTAACTACCAAGCAAAGTCCCTTTTTTGTTTAAATGCCAACTCGAAATGAATATATATATATATATAAACATATAATAAGTTTTGTAATTAGTGCCCCTCGGGAGAACGGGCCTCGGCCGGGGGGTGCAGGGCTGGCCCTGGATATAATTCTTTATTTATTAATTTATTTTTTATATTTTTACTTGAGTATTTGGGTTGGATTAATTTGTAGGCAAATTGGATTTTAATAATCTAAATTACCACCCATGGTCGATAATGATCAGTACTAGCAATATAACCAGTAGCATACCGGCACTCTTAACTTTCATTTTCGTTGCCATAGGTGATCCCGGTCACAAAAGCATCATATCACTCGCTTTCGCTCACTAGGAAGGTGTGTTTTATAATTTCGCCCAGTCATCCCTCTGAGCGAAATTACGATATGATAATGTGACTGGGATTAGCCCTTTACAACATAAGTGAAAGTTAGGACGCTCATTGCTTTAATTACCAGTATGGATTATTATCGGCCAATAGGTCATAGTTTGGATTATTAAAATCCAGTCAGTCATAGTTTGGAGAATTAATGTGGTTTTCTCAAATTGACCGCAATAAATTTTAAGTTCTTGTTATTTTTGTGTTTTTAGTTGTTCTACTTCTCTGTTCATGAAATCAAAAGAAATGAATGTTGACTTTTTGGTCAATGCCTAAATGTTTTCAATTACATTGAAGTCGTTGCGTTAGTATGTATTATCAATGCATAATTCATCTTGAGTTATCACGATGTGCCTTCTTTGAATTTAATTTATGCGCTTTTGTTGGAACTTTGATGAAAAAGATGTTGACTTTTTGGTCAATGCATGAATGTTCTTGAGTTATAACTTATACATATTGTCCTTTTCTTTGAAATTTTAAGGTCAAACCTATCACTTTCAATCAAACTTGATATCGATGTTGTGACAACGTTGACAGGAATATTTGCTATCAATCAATATGTTTATGAAATTGAACTTATTTAAACTTAATTTACTATTTTTTTTTAAATTCAAATCATACATGAAGCTGAAAATTAGTGTATTTGACTTTGACTCTAGTGGTAACAATTTAAAATTTTCTGTTTTTAACAAACAGAACCTCATATAAAGCTATGAATCCACAACTGATGAGCCCATCGCTGAAGAAAACAAACTCGAATTTGTCGGTTAGCCCACAAGATCAACCAAAGTTGGTACGTTTTCGATACTTCAAGATTCATCATTTCAAATACTTTAGTCATGACAGTATAAAACAATAAAAGCTTATATAATTTTGTTTTATTTTAGATCAACGAGGTAGCAAGGCAATTGAGAAGCACGCATCGATTGACAAGATTAAACAGAAGCTTGGAGATGAGTATTCCCGGTGTTTATCTGATCAATCAATTGCGAGATATCTTAGAGCACGGAATTGGAACGTTAAAAAGGCAGAAAAAATGCTTGAAGCATCCTTAATATGGAGAATGAATTACAAACCCGAAGAGATTCGTTGGGTGAACTTCCTCCCTAACGAAATCCTCGCCATTACTTCAAATTTTCTTTTTTATTTGATTTTTTTTTATTTTATTGTTTATTCATTGTAGGAACATGTTGCCGCTGAGCAGAAACCGGGAAACTTTACCGATCAAGTTTTTTTGGACAAGCAGGGGAGGAGCGTACTCATTATGAGACCAAGATGCCAGGTTTCATCTCACATTTTTCGCTTCAAAACTATGTTTGACTTTGACTTTTAAGGTCAAACTTATATTTTGTTATTTGTGTTGGATACACTATGTTTTTGGTATATCTGACTGCAGAACTCGAAGTCAACGCGAGCACAGATTAAATATTTGGTATACTGCATGGAAAACGCGATATTTCACTTGCCACCAGAACAAGAACAAATGGTTTGGTTGATCGATTTTCATGGGTTTAGTATGTCAAATATATCTCTCAAGACGACAAAAGAAACCGCGCGTATCTTGCAAGATCATTATCCCGAAAGGCTTGGTCTAGCAATTCTGTACAATCCACCGAAATTCTTTGAACCGTTTTGGAAGGACATACTTATTACTTCACCATTTGACCTTTTGAGGTCAAAAATATAGTTTCAAAATCAAAACTGTGATTTACAAGATTACCTTGTTACAGGTTGTGAAGCCATTTCTCGAGCCGAAAACCACAAGCAAAGTGAAATTTATATACGCAGACGATCCAAACACGAAGAGCTACATGGAAAGCTTGTTTTACGTAGACAAACTTGAGTCTTCATTTGGCGGGAAAAATGTAGCGAAATTCGACGGTAGAATATACGCGCAGAGAATGAAAGATGATGATGCAAAGAGGCTTGCTTCCCATAATGGAGAAAGCAGCACCAGCACAGTAACAGGCGGGGCCTCCATGGGCTCAGAATTTAACCATGCGAATACATACTCGGATTCTGATGATGAGAAAACAAAAGATGTTAACGAGGAAAAGATGCTGGCGGAGGCTCAAAAGATCGCCACCAGTGATGGTGGTGGAACTGGTGGCCGGATTGAGCAGTAGTAGTTGGGGTCTTCTTTCTTAGTTTTAAATTTGAGACTTTCTTAATTTGGTAAGTTACGTTATTGAATCTTTATTTGTTTCATAAATCTTTGATTATATTTCAGTGTATGGCTTCTGATCAAAGGTTTTGATTCTTGATTATAATATAATGTTGTTCCTAAGGGCCTTTGTGTACGCACAAGTTGGGCCTGACACCTCGTGGACACAGGAGCCTTGTGCACCTGGTTTGTCCTTTATGGCTTTTTGTCTCTCAATATGTAGCTATAATTTGTAGTATCGATGTTTATTTTTACAAACTTACTAAGAATATAACACAAATTGTTAAATTATGGTTTTCGTGATTATATATTTTAAAATTATTGGTTAAGAGAGAGAGAGAAAAAAAAGAGAGAAACATTTACATTTAGCATTCAATATGTGAGGTTATATAATACTCTAATTAAAGAGACTCGTGCTTTAATATAACTATTTGTGAATGGTGGATTTGTTTAGCCTAGTCTATTCGTCACTTTGTTAAAGTTATAGCTATATATATCTTTAATTTGTCATAATTTTAGCCCAATACCCAATACTAATTGTTGTCCATTTGCCGATACCAAGTCTAGAGATGTTCAAATAACTTGTGGCTCGGAGCTTTCTCAAATTCGACTCGTTTACAGACAATATCAGCTTGTCTTGGCTTATTTACAAACCAATCCGAGCACGAGCTGACCTTGGCTAGGCTCGGTTCGACTTGTGAACAACCCTGGTATTCGACTTCTTAGGTAATTTGTTGAACATTAGCAATGTGTATTTTATGTATTATGTTGAATGTTATTTCGACCTTAGTTTAGTTATGTCATACATTCAGCAATGTAATTTATTTTAACCTAGAAACGTTGTTCACGCTTATTTTATAGAAATTTCCATGTTATAAAGGGTTCTACTTCTTTTCATAATATTACAAATAATTTTTTACAAAAAATCAATTGGTGGAAGTGAGACTCCAAGTAATGATTATGTTGTGACATTAGGACTATTCAATTAGCTCCAAGCTCACTCGAAAGTGACTTGGTTGAAACGAGTCAAGCTTGACCCTGTCTCAACTCGGTTCGACTTGTAAACAACCCCAATCACTAGAACTCTAGTTAGGGTGGCCCCACACCTATACTATGTTTGATAATATAACAAAACTGAAAGCAAGATAATGAGTCACAGGGGCAGACCTAGCACTTTACGAGCCGTAGCATGGGCTACGGCTCAACTTTGTATCGGTAGTGTATATCTATATATTTTTTTCGGTTTTATAAAAAGGATACCCCTAAACAACTACGAAGATACCCCTAAAAAGGTTTGTAAGCCCAAAAGCAGTTTATATCTTGTGTCGCCAGAGATTTCTTAAACAACTATGGCTTTCATTTTTCATAAAAACAAACCTGAGGAAGAAGATGAAGGTAATAAAAGGGTAATAAATGAAGAGACTATTTAGTGCCTCTAGATCCCTAATACTTTATTATATTTATTTTATTTTACAATTTCACGTATACTATTTCCAAGAAAAGTTTTTTTTTTTTGAACGGTAAATTTGTATCACTGACGGACCATTGAGTATTATCGTGTCACCAGAGGAACCATCCGATCATATCCATCTCCACTTGGCATAATCGCACACCAATTCAGGAGGAAACCCGCTAAACATGAGAAAACCTCCCTTGTGGGAATCGAACCCAGGACCTATTAGTCCCAAAGTCTTATCCACCACCAAGATGCCACTAGGCTATAAAGACATGGCTTCCAAGAAAAGTTATACCTTTAATTTTCATTCAAAGTAATAAATAAAGTACATTTGTTTAAGTTTAAAAAGTTGTAACTGAAATTAGTTTTTTATTGTTTATATTGGTTGATAAATTCATATGAACTTATTATAATTATATATTCCTTATTTTATTTATTATTTCTAAATTTATTAAATTATATAATAACAATTTTCGTGTTTTAAAATATATATAGTCAAAAGACATTTGTCATAAAAAAACGTTTTTTAAATATGCATTACATAAACAATTCAAATCTTTTTTTAAAGTGTTTAAAATGAAATAATTTACAATCTTTTTCAAAATACAATGACTTAAAGATTATAAATTTTGGTTGATATATTGATTAGTAAAAGAAATAATTGATATACACGGTCAAATAAAAGCAATGTTAAAAGAATCTAGTTTTATCATTTTGTGTTTATAGTGCACTCACTGTTAAAAAAAAGTTGACACATGATTGTGAATACAAAAACAAAATATAAGTCAGATCATCCACTTAAAATGTTTTGCATCCACCACTTTAGGAACTAGTGGCGGAGCTTGAACGAAAACTCGGTGGGGGCCGGACTCTCAAAATCCAAATAGGTTGGGTCGGACTCTAAAAAATCAATGTTTTACATTAAAAGAAATTTTCAGTAAAACAAGCACTACAAACGAAAATTTGGTGGGGTCGGGGCACCACCGGCCTAAAGGAAGCTACGCCCCTGGCCTAAACGTATGGAAAAAAAATTATCCATTTTATGCATGTGGGTAAAAAAAAGTTTTGAGGACACCCCTGGATTTTTCTTCTAGATCCGCCAGTGTAATGAGACATAATCAACCTAATATCCACGTTCCAAAAGCCATCTTGAATAACCAAGAAGAAAAACGAGCATAAGCTATAAAAAAAGCATCGGACATCGACTCACCAATAAGGGTAAATAGCCATGTACAGCTGAACGTTTTGTCCAGTGGTAAATGTTCTTATAGGCACAAGACTCTTTATTAATGGATATAACACTACACCAGCTTAATGATTCAGATACAACGACAATCAAATGTCTTCGGTTTGTATAATGTTTTGATCACAACTTTTGTGTAGCACTGCATATTTAGCCTATCAAGGACCACACAAGGAAAACGATAAAAACCACTACATTATACGTAATAGTCAATCTTCTAAAGAAAAGAGCATATCAACCGCATCTGTAAACTTGAGCGATGGTCTTCTGTGAACATGTACATGTACATGTATGAACATGTACATTTAGGAGGTATCAAAAGTCAAAAAACCCCTTAAGACATCTGCAACTCCAAATTGGTACATTTATATGGGTCATCCATGTTTTGTTGGTCAACGCGTGTGTTTAACTTGATTCATCCTAATTTAATGAATAAAGTCACAGAACAATTTCAGTCACAATCTTGGTTCAAATTGAGAAATTCCATGCCTTTTTCCAGATCATTTTGACCAAATAATGTGCATATTGATTTTCCTTTATTTTCATTTTGACCTCAACCAGTGTTGACCCGACCCAAACACCCAATTTCCGACCTCTGTTTGTAGATATTACAGAATGCATACATCCATGTCAGGCTTGAAGTTAGCTGGGAGTTATGGTGGTTGGAAAGTTGAAAACCGGACTTATCGCGAGCTATTGGGAATTCTGCCTGTTAGACCTCCTTGCGGACCGTAAGGCTTTTGCCTTAGCATCCCAAAAACAAAAAATATTTCATCTTTAGCCCTTTTTCTTGTCTATTTTGTCATTTTATGCTACAAGCTTATATGTTAAACCTATATTAGGGTTTTTAAGAGGTAGTAGTCAAGCAATGTATAAGTATGATGTATGTATGAGCAAATCTCGAAGGATTATAAACTTAAGTATGGCTCGGTTTTTCGTATAAAAAATGTGTATTCGGTAATTGTTTGCGTATTTTGTATGCATGAATACACAAGTATGATATAAAATGTACTCTCCATTATAATGAAGTCTTGGAATTACATTGATTGAAATCAACCTTTGAAATACAATAAATTGGAAAAGAATACGGAAATATGGAACGTTACAGTCTTCCCTACTTTAGGAAAATTTGTCCCGAAATTTATTCAAGAGGAAGACTCCTAAGAAAGACTGGTATTTCCAATGGTTGGATACGGGAAATAAGATGTTTGACTAGGAAGGTGGCTGTCGTTTAGCTATTAAGAAGTATCACGTGCAAACATACAAAATGAAAGTAAGTTAACTGCGACATGCGAAATTGGCTAACAAACGTTTCGTCTAAGTCATTGCTTCATTGAGAAGTGTAAGGATTTAATGATTTGATTGGCTAAGTAAACGAGTGTAAATAGGCAATTTGGATGGATAATGGATGATTTTGTAAAAATAATTTGCTTGTCTAAAATAGATTGAGATATTACCCATAAGTAAGTGTAAAAGGTTGTAAAATGGATATGAGTGTATAGGTGATGGTATTGTGATCAAGTTTAGGCAATGTGATAAATAAGCGACCAAAAGTAGTGCTTAGGTAAACAACTTAATTTTTTTTGGTAAATAAGGACGTAATCTTATAAAATGAGATGGCCAAAGCCATAATTGTAAGTAAGAATTCTATCGAGTTAAAATGATTTGATAAAAATTTATGCTTGTAAGGAATGACTTTACCGCCTTGAAATGAGATGGTGAAAATTTATGATGTAAGAAAAAGATTTTTTCGGTTTTAAAAATGTGATGGTAAAAGTTTATAAATTGTAAGAAGAGATTTTATTGAGAATTTAGGTTGGACAGTTGAAGTCTAAGTATGAAAGAGGAGGAAAAGAAAATTTTAAGTCAAAAGAAAAAGGTGGTATTGGAGGTTATAAGTCAAAAGAAAAAGGTCACGTTATCGAGAATACTTGGGGCGTAAAACTAAAGGAGGGAGTCGTGAAATAAGAAGTCCGTTCGACTGATAATATTGTTTAGTAAAATCGGGTCCAAATAACACCGAACTTCACATGACATGTTTTACGTTACTTTTGTTAAAATGGTAGGAACACTTATATATAGAAAGCACTAGCGACGTATCCACGATGTTATAACCATGTCACATCCATTTCGTTACTCGATGTCATGTTACATTCCGCGACATGACTCACACTAGAATTTCGCTATGTTTTTCATGCTCCTATCGTTATAATTATTTGTGCACCCGTAGTTACTCAGATCATTGCATGATCTGCATAGGTTGTACTAGTGGTGTATGGGTCAAAGGGTAAAAAATATATAAGGTAATACGGTAAAGAGTACACACATGATAGTTGTGATGACACGATTCTAAAAATAGTTAATAAAATGCATAGTATTAAAAAGTTTTGACCACGAAGGTATTTGAACGCAAGGCATGAAATTATCGAAAATATGGATATGAGATTGTTTTGGGTAAGACCCATTATGTGATTGTCGTGGTTTGGCATATGAATGCATGGAAGTACCAAGTGCGTGTATATGTGATTGTATTCAAGTATGCGTAAGGACAACGTTTATAAAAACTAATTGTGTAACGTCAAATGTATAAGTTCGTGTATGAGTAGTGACAAGTATATGTAGAACTATCATGTAATGTCAAATGTATGAGTTTAAGTATGAATAATGATAAGCATGTGTAAGACTAACACGCAATGGCGAATGTATAAGTTCAAGTATGTGTAATGATAATTATATGAAAGACTAATATGTAATGTTTGAATGCATCGAATGCCATGATCATAAAAAGTTTGGAGAAAAAAAGTTGGGTGAAGTTGGAGAAACGAGCTTATTGCCATTGAGGGGTGATAAGATTGAGTTTTCTTGAGATACAAATTGAAAATTGAAGGGTTAAGCTCATAAAGGTGTCAATTTTGTTGAAAGTTTTGACTGATAGTGGTTGTAGGTTGCCCAATTTCATGAATTTCTGTTCACACGTTTAGACCCAAAACTAAGCGTTAGCATTGTTGGATGTTTGAGAAAAAATTTAGACTACGAGTATGTTTTCTTGAGAGTATTTTACATGAGGTGAGAAAGGTTGTGCTTGTAGTTTTATAGAAAAATTAGGCTTTGGAAAAATTTGATGACGACAGAACTTATAGATTAACTTCGTTGGTGTTGGCATGTATGGTTTGAGTTACTAAGTCTTGAGCATGAGTAGGCATTGGGTCGACCGGTGGAATGGTAGTAGTAGGTTAGTGGGGTGGTAGTTAGTAGTATGGTGTCGGTTTCCGACTAAATGGCTATAGGTATGACATTTGGTGCACCATGACACGGTGTATGAGTAGAATTGTGGGAGTAACTAGTTATGTATAATGGGAGCTTTCCTAGGCTCTTATTGTCACACCCCGACCCGCAGCGGAAAAGGTGATCGGGGCATGATTGGGTTATCATCAAAGCTCATGACATTTATTATACGTTTCATATTCATTAATACAATTTAATGGAAATTTACAATAAATGTTACAACATGTTCTAACTATCAATCTAAGCTTCTTTGTTCTCTTCTAAGGCATTTCCTATGTTTTCCTTGCTTCAACCTGTTCACCTGTATCATGTGTAAAAGGGTTTTTGGATCAACATAAAGTTGGCGAGTGAATCCTATGGAAAACATTTGAACAAGTTTATTTAAATTGATTATGAAATATGTGCACAACCAAACATGAGTAAAAATAGATGTAAACTTATTCAACAATCATTAGATATTAAAAAAGCACACATGAACAATAATGGAACATTTAGAGGCACGCGTTGCTCAACTCGTCTCTCACGAGGAACTGAGGGGCCTAATGAATGAATTGCATAAACATGATAATATGAAAGACATAATTACAAACAATATAAACTCAATGATACACACATGAACAATAATGGATTGGTTTTGAGGCACGCGTTGTTCAACTCGTCTCCCACGAGGAACTGATGGACTTAATGAATGAATTTCATATAATTTGACAAAATGAAATAAGTAATCACAACAATATAAACAATCTAAGTTTAGATCACGACATGGTATGGCACAAGTTTAAATAAACGAGTTAATTATTTTATGACACATGACACACCCCAAAACGTGTAATTAAAAGGGGGAGTTGTAAGATTCACTCACAGTGGGTGCGTTCGGTTGATGATGTTGAATGCACGCGAAGTGGTTTTAACCACGAGTGAAATTAACCTAGATAAATATCATTATGGTTCGGTAAGTAAACGGATTTTATTAATCTATTTTAGTAGGATTGTTGGGTGTATTTTTGTGAGTTTAAGGCTATTTTCTAACCTTAAAAATGTTATTTTTAAGTATTTTTAATTGATTTTTAAATAAAATAACTAAATAAAAATAATAAAAAAAATCTGACTTTTTTGACCGTTGACTTTGACTTTGACCGTTGACTTGACCGTTGACCGGTTCGTATGCGTATAGTTGTGCGCTGAGTGAGGCTCGAACCCGAGACCTCCCGTACGCGTGCACGCAGCTCTACCAACTGAGTTACGTGTCTAACCCGTCATATATCTGTTTTTAATTATATTTATATATATTAATTAAGTTAAACAGAAAATCCTTTTATTTTAAAAACGATTTAATTGAATACTCGGTGCGCTCCACAGGTCTCGAACCCGGGACCTGTGGTTTAGATTAACACACAGTCCACCGCTGGACTGTGTGTTTAACATGTTATATAAACCGATTTTTATTATACTTAAATACAAACTAAGTTATTTTATTTCTGACTTATTTAAAAAGGTAAATAATTGTCCGGGTCGATACAGAAAGACCGGACTCGAACTCGTGTGCTTTGATTAAACATACACACAGTCCACCACTGGACTGTGTGTCTAACTTGGTTAATTATTCCGGTTATTAATATACTTAACATATAACAGTGGTGACCGGTTCGGTTAACAGAAAAAAAAAACATTTTTATTAAGGCAGCGTGTGTGGAACAAGATTCGAACTCGAGACGTTTGTATGTTTAATGTGCACACAGTCCACCGCTGGACTGTGTGTCTAACCCGAGTTATAACTTGATTTTAATTATACTTATATGTTACAGATACATCGTCTTCTTCGTCAGTTTTTAACCAGAATCGGAAAATCCGACTGGTTCGATGTTTTAAATCATGTGCTTTAGTGTTTTTTTAGTTAATTACAGATGAGGTTAAGTAAAAAGAATGAAGAAATTAGGCGTGAGGTATACCGACTAGCTTTCCTCTGTTTTCCGGCAGAACTCCGGCGACAGCAACAGGCTCCGGCGTCGGGTGTCTTACAGCAGCGAGTCTTCAGAAAGCTTACAAAGGATGTGGGTAGCTTCGGTATAAGCTCAGGGGGTTTAGTAAAACTTAGAGGTGAAGAACCCGGTTTTCCGGTGATGAGCAGAAATATTCCGGCGAGTGAGTTTTCGCCGAGAAAGGGTGCGGTTTTGAGCGAAAATGTTTGCAGAGGTTCGAGGTGGTTTTTATAGGGCAAGTCGTCGATGTATTTGGTCCGATTTCCAACTTGATTCGTTGGTTTGAATTTCTCCGGCGGTTATAACTTTGGTCGCGGACTCAGACATCGGTTATAACCGATGTGTAGTTAAAGTTTACGTTATAACGGAAAGAATCGTTAAGTTTCGCGAGATTACCGGGATTTCCGACGACTGAACTTTGGGCGCCGGTTTTGAATTCGGAAAGTCATGATATGAATTAAATGATCCTAACATTTAACAAATAGCATCCGTGGCGCAGTGGTTTGTGTGTTGAGTGTTAAGACTTGCTGACCGGTACTGACCCGGGTTCGAAACCCGGCAGAACCAAAGTATTTTTATTTTCTTATTTTTGACAGTTTTTCAAAAACTAATTATATATTCCCGTATAATAATTGATTATGTTTCGTTTAAAATTATTTTGGGCATTTAATTCGCAACGAAAATTTTAACTGATTGTTCGGTTAATAAACGAAGCGGGTTTGGTAAATCCGTTTTTTGACGGATGTTACAGTATCCCCTGCTTTTTAGAAATTTCGTCCCGAAATTTAAATAGTGATATATTTGACTAAAAGAATGATGGTGTTTAGTTTGTCAGTTACTTGCTTAGAAAAAGTAAGGGTTTAAGTTTTGTTCGAGGCGGTAACGTTCCTTGTAAGGGTTAAGTACCCTATTACAGGAATCGCTTTTGGTTGCCTACTGTAAGAGAATTGATAAGCAGAATTGATTTGCTAACTAAGATATCATGCATAAGAGTTTGGATATGTTTGGAAGGGTATGGTTATATCCTAAGGCAAAACTCCTAATACTACAACCTACATGGAACATAAATAAACACAACAGTTAATATTTGAACATAAATAAACACAACAGCTAACATTTGAATCCACATTCTGATAGCATATATGTTTGAATGGTGGAAGTTCCTCTCTCGTCTGTTATGATGGAGAGGTTAGTTTATGTAGAAATGGAACACAATCCAATCTCTTTAAATAGCAAGATGATATAAATGTAACACAAATTTCAACCAAGGCAATACTAAATCCTACATGGAACTTCTCATAACCGCCTGATAATGCCTCTGATCCTTTGGCAAGAATACTTATATATAGGAAGTACCAGCGCGTATCCACCATATTCTTGCCAAATTTTCATTGGTTTTATCCACAAGTCATGATTAGTTACCAAGAAACTACTAAATCCTACATAGAACTTCTCATAACCGTCTGACAATGCCTCCGATCCTTTGACAAGAATACTTATATATAGGAAGTACCAGCGGCGTATCCACCATATTCTTGTCAAATTTTCATTGATTTTATCAGTGAATTATGATTAGTCCTATATGACTCTACAACCAATACAACAAACATAAAATACTGATATGAAAAATGTCTGTGCGATCAAGGCTCAATCAAACGGTGCCGATCGTATTGCATGTACTGAAAATGAAATTGTCTGTGCGCTCAAGGCTCAATCAAACGGAGCCGAGCGTATTGCATGTACTGAAAATGGATAACTTAATCTAAACAACAATCACACAAACAGCCTATGCATGGAACCTCTCATAACCGCCTGATAATGCCTCCGATCATTTGACAAGAATACTTATATATAGGAAGTACCAGCGGCGTATCCACCATATTCTTGCCAAATTTTCATTGACTTTATCCGCAAGTTATGATTAGTTCTATGCGACTCTACAACAAACACAACAACCACAAGATACTGATAATGAAAATGTCTGTGCGATCAAGGCTCAATCAAACGGAGCCGATCGTATTGCATGTACTGAAAATGAAATGTCTGTGCGCTCAAGGCTCAATCAAACGGAGCCGAACGTATTGCATGTACTGAAAATGAAATTGTTTGTGCGCTCAAGGCTCAATCAAACGGAGCCGAACGTATTGCATGTACTGAAAATGAATAACTTAATCTAAACAACAATCACACAAACAGCCTATGCATGGAACCTCTCATAACCGCCTGATAATGCCTCCGATCATTTGACAAGAATACTTATATATAGGAAGTACCAGCGGCGTATCCACCATATCCTTGTCAAATTCTCATTGACTTTATCCGCAAGTTATGATTAGTTCTATGCGACTCTACAACAAACACCACAACCACAAGATACTGATAATGAAAATGTCTGTGCGATCAAGGCTCAATCAAACGGAGCCGATCGTATTGCATGTACTGAAAATGAAATTGTCTGTGCGCTCAAGGCTCAATCAAACGGAGCCGAGCGTATTGCATGTAATGAAAATGTAAAATGAACTGTGCGATCAAGGCTCAATCAAACGGAGCCGATTGTATGCGGGCACGCCAGGTTCAACCGCATAATAAAATGGGGAACAAGCTCAAACCTCATAATTGGGGAGCGGCGGCCTCGGCAATTGCATATACTGAAAATAATAAACAATAACTACTCTAACAGTCTACACATGGAACCTCTCATAACCGCCAGATAATGCTTCTGATCCTTTGACAAGAATACTTATATATAGGAAGTACCAGCGGCGTATCCACCGTATTCTCGTCAAAGTTTCATTGGCTTTATCCTTAAGTTATGTTTGGTTCTATGTGATAAAGAAAAACATAAAACTAAACGATAGGAGTTGAATCTGGATCTTCGGCGAAGAGGACTAGTTGGGTATCTTCGTTTGGGCCGTTATTATCTTCGACAGGATTGGCGTTGATATTGAAGACTCTTCCTCTTGCTGGTGGCCTAGTGGTTGGGTTTTCTTGGTTTACTTGGTTAACTGGGTTTGATTGGGCTTGAGCGTTGATGACGTTAACCAATTGAGGGCATGTGTTTCTAAAGTGGGTAGGGTCACCACAATTGAAACAAGCTCGAGCATATGGGAACATGGGGTATTGGGGTTGTTGATAGGTTTGGTTTATGGTTTGAGTAGGGGAAGAGGTTTGGTTTTGAAAGGTGCGGCAAACCTTGCTCAAATGACCATAGCGTCCACAAGTTGCACATAGACGACAAGGTAAGGTATGGGGATGGTGATAAAAACAGTTGTTGCATCGAGGGTGAGGTCCAAGGTATGGTTTCTTATTTGGGTGGGTTGAGTTGGGTGCCACTTGAGTGATTGGGATAGCTTGGATGGGTATGGCGTGTGAAATAGGTTGGTTTCGTTGGGTAGTAGCGAAAAGTTGCCCGTCTCTTCTTCTCTTAGGATTGGGTTGAGAAGGGAATTCGGTTTGGGTGGAGTCGGAGGTTTCAGTCGATTCTTTATCCTTCTTCTTCTCCTCCTTGAAGTCTTTGTTTCGGATTCGGTTCTCGGTGAGCTCTGTTGCTAGCTCCATTGCTGCTTCCAAAGTTGCAGGCTTGGTACTTATTACAGAGTCTTGAATCTTTGACGGAAGACCACGAATGTAGTGCTCGATCAAACGGTAGAGGGGAGTGAACATGTTGGGAACCATTTGATGTAACTCGAGGAATCTTTTGTTGTATGTGGTGTGGTCTCCTTCCTTTTGCTTCAATGAGTAAAATTCATCTTCTAATTTCTTGATTTCGCTCCTTGGGCAAAATCGTCTGGTCATGATTTCCTTCAATTCGTTCCAAGTTAAGGTCATAGCATCTTCAACACCTCGTTTGGCCTTCTCTGTATTCCACCAAGTAAGTGATATTCCATATAATCGACCGGTAGCATATCGCACTTTGCGATCGTCAGGGCAATCGCAATTTAGAAAAGTGTTCTCCATTTCTTCAAACCAATGGAGGAGAGCGGTGACGCCTTCAGTTCCTTTGTATTTCGGAGGGTCGCATGATTTGAAATGCTTGAAGGTGCATTTAGTGGTATTTGGGGGAGAGTTGATAATGTTTTGGTTTTCTTGATTGACAGGATTAATGGTGAGTGCTTGTTGAACTTGGATTACAATGTTTGGGTATTATGGCAGCCATTTGATGAGCGATTAGGGCAGCCATGCGTTCGCGGGCTTTTCAAGAGTATGAGTTGGATGTTTTTGGGTTCATGGGTCGCACTAGGAATGAACATTCATAAAATAATTATAGAAAAATAAATCTACTACATCCATAGGATGTCTTGGGCTTTGCTCGCCATTAGGCCCTACATGCCGCCATACTTTACCTTTGTAATCATGTGGGCCCCCATGAATACCGGTTTTTCATATGGTTCGCACGGGTTTGCCAGGTTGCGTACACTAAAACCCGGAGAAAATCGAGAAATATGTATACAACGTGTGATATTCGGAATGTGTCCAGGTGTAGACACGGTGACACCTCAAAGTGGGTTAGTTCGAACGACGTTTGGTGTGGCATGCTTTGGCCTAATAGGTCCTTCGTACTCTCATCGTTGGTCCCCAGGTAGGCAAACTGGTCCGTTATATTGGATTTACACGAATGCCAACCTAGACAGGACGTTCCGACTACCGGTACTTGTACCCTTCCAGTTACTACATGCCCGTCGCAGAACTTACTTTGATGAGATTTGAAAATTGCAACAAAATCTTTGAATAATGAAAGTATGAAAATGAATTGAATATATGAACATGATATATGTATAATGAATATGTATATAAGCATGTATGTTTGACTGTAAATATAAACAAATATGAAACAAATAAATATCACAAGTTTGTATGTAACCACCTAATCAATTAAAATTTAGGCAGACTATAGTATAGGCTCTAAGGGTCTAATAACCTATCCTATATCCCTATAGTCATGGCTCTGATACCAATCTGTCACACCCCGACCCGCAGCGGAAAAGGTGATCGGGGCATGATTGGGTTATCATCAAAGCTCATGACATTTATTATACGTTTCATATTCATTAATACAATTTAATGGAAATTTACAATAAATGTTACAACATATTCTAACTATCAATCTAAGCTTCTTTGTTCTCTTCTAAGGCATTTCCTATGTTTTCCTTGCTTCAACCTGTTCACCTGTATCATGTGTAAAAGGGTTTTTGGATCAACATAAAGTTGGCGAGTGAATCCTATGGAAAACATTTGAACAAGTTTATTTAAATTTATTATGAAATATGTGCACAACCAAACATGAGTAAAATAGATGTAAACTTATTCAACAATCATTAGATATTAAATAAAGCACACATGAACAATAATGGAACATTTAGAGGCACGCGTTGCTCAACTCGTCTCTCACGAGGAACTGATGGGCCTAATGAATGAATTGCATAAACATGATAATATGAAAGACATAATTACAAACAATATAAACTCATTGATACACACATGAACAATAATGGATTGGTTTTGAGGCACGCGTTGTTCAACTCGTCTCCCACGAGGAACTGATGGGCTTAATGAATGAATTTCATATAATTTGACAAAATGAAATAAGTAATCACAACAATATAAACAATCTAAGTTTAGATCACGACATGGTATGGCACAAGTTTAAATAAACGAGTTAATTATTTTGTGACACATGACATACCCCAAAACGTTTAATTAAAAGGGGGAGTTGTAAGATTCACTCACAGTGGGTGCGTTCGGTTGATGATGTTGAATGCACGCGAAGTGGTTTTAACCACGAGTGAAATTAACCTAGATAAATATCATTATGGTTCGGTAAGTAAACGGATTTTATTAATCTATTTTAGTAGGATTGTTTGGGTGTATTTTTGTGAGTTTAAGGCTATTTTCTAACCTTAAAAATGTTATTTTTAAGTATTTTTAATTGATTTTTAAATAAAATAACTAAATAAAAATAATAAAAAAAATCTGACTTTTTTGACCGTTGACTTTGACTTTGACCGTTGACTTGACCGTTGACCGGTTCGTATGCGTATAGTTGTGCGCTGAGTGAGGCTCGAACCCGAGACCTCCCGTACGCGTGCACGCAGCTCTACCAACTGAGCTACGTGTCTAACCCGTCATATATCTGTTTTTAATTATATTTATATATTAATTAAGTTAAACAGAAAATCCTTTTATTTTAAAAACGATTTAATTGAATACTCGGTGCGCTCCACAGGTCTCGAACCCGGGACCTGTGGTTTAGATTAACACACAGTCCACCGCTGGACTGTGTGTTTAACATGTTATATAAACCGATTTTTATTATACTTAAATACAAACTAAGTATTTTTATTTCTGACTTATTTAAAAAGGTAAATAATTGTCCGGGTCGATGCAGAAAGACCGGACTCGAACTCGTGTGCTTTGATTAAACATACACACAGTCCACCACTGGACTGTGTGTCTAACTTGGTTATTATTCCGGTTATTAATATACTTAACATATAACAGTGGTGACCGGTTCGGTTAACAGAAAAAAAAAAAACAATTTTTATTAAGGCAGCGTGTGTGGAACAAGATTCGAACTCGAGACGTTTGTATGTTTAATGTGCACACAGTCCACCGCTGGACCGTGTGTCTAACCCGAGTTATAACTTGATTTTAATTATACTTATATGTTACAGATACATCGTCTTCTTCGTCAGTTTTTAACCAGAATCGGAAAATCCGACTGGTTCGATGTTTTTAAATCATGTGCTTTAGTGTTTTTTAGTTAATTACAGATGAGGTTAAGTAAAAAGAATGAAGAAATTAGGCGTGAGGTATACCGACTAGCTTTCCTCTGTTTTCCGGCAGAACTCCGGCGACAGCAACAGGCTCCGGCGTTGGGTGTCTTGCAGCAGCGAGTCTTCAGAAAGCTTACAAAGGATGTGGGTAGCTTCGGTATAAGCTCAGGGGGTTTAGTAAAACTTAGAGGTGAAGAACCCGGTTTTCCGGTGATGAGCAGAAATATTCCAGCGAGTGAGTTTTCGCCGAGAAAGGGTGCGGTTTTGAGCGAAAATGTTTGCAGAGGTTTGTGGTGGTTTTTATAGGGCAAGTCGTCGATGTATTTGGTCCGATTTCCAACTTGATTCGTTGGTTTGAATTTCTCCGGCGGTTATAACTTTGGTCGCGGACTCAGACATCGGTTATAACCGATGTGTAGTTAAAGTTTACGTTACAACGGAAAGAATCGTTAAGTTTCGCGAGATTACCGGGATTTCCGACGACTGAACTTTGGGCGCCGGTTTTGAATTCGGAAAGTCATGATATGAATTAAATGATCCTAACATTTAACAAATAGCATCCGTGGCGCAGTGGTTTGTGTGTTGAGTGTTAAGACTTGCTGACCGGTACTGACCCGGGTTCGAAACCCGGCAGAACCAAAGTATATTTATTTTCTTATTTTTGACAGTTTTTCAAAAACTAATTATATATTCCCGTATAATAATTGATTATGTATCGTTTAAAATTATTTTGGGCATTTAATTCGCAACGAAAATTTTAACTGATTGTTCGGTTAATAAACGGAGCGGGTTTGGTAAATCCGTTTTTTAACGGATGTTACACTTATCGGGTGTTTGGTCTATGAGTATAGTTGGGGTTGTAAAAGTTTGTTTTTCGAGTGGTGGTCTCGAGTTTTAGGTTGTTCATCCTCGTTCCAAGACGTTTGGTAGGGTTACCGGTAAGAGATCTAGCTCTAAGTTTAGGGTTATCATTTTGGTTGGTGCCTCCAGGGCATGTAGGTCGACTCGCTTGCATTCCTTGATTTAGGGAGATTATGGTTTACCAACTTGGTGAGGTAGACGCCCGTTAGAATGAAGAGACATCTATAGAACCATACGTATATGGGAATAAGAATTTTGGTTTTGTTTAAAACAAGGTGACTTTTGAAAAATGGAATAATGTGGGTGATTATTAGTTATTGGATTAATTAAAAAAGTTTTGTGGGCAAGAATTAACTAGATCGAGTAGATTGATAGGTAACATTTTACATGGTTGAGATGAGCTTTGTAAGTGAAAATAATTAAGGCATGAAAGAATTTAACACACGTCCAGTCACATAGTGTTTCGGCCTTGAAGTAAAAGCAAAAAGTCGGATTAAGAATTTTCGAAAAATTGATGAGATTTTGAATTATAAGTTGAAACATAGAGTGGGTTGAGATGAAATATCAATTAAATTGAAGGTTTAAAATAAATCTTGGATGTTCCATTTAGTTTATAAATCGACAGAAAATATAAATTTTGTAAAGGAGAAATGGTGAAACATGAGTTACATAAAATAGGTACGAGTACAAAGGAGGCTTGATTAGGGTTTCGAATGTTTCGGAACGGAACTAAGACTAATCCAAAGTAATAAAAACTTCTTTTGAGTTCGGGAATCATGCTTTGGTCTAATAGGTAGAATAATCTCGCAGAGATTTCAGTTAACGGTATTCATCCTTCCGGTTACTACATGTCCCTAGTCAATAGAAGGTTTGAGACTTTGATGAGATTGAAAATCAAAGAATGGTATTAGTCACCAAGATGTGGATGTCACTCCTAACTTGGTTATGTTGTTCTCGAAACGTGATTGGTACTTATCCATCAAGGTAAGGAACTCATCCTAATTCATTGATAATGGTCCACAAGAGTGTGATGAGTGAAAATGCCATCAAGGTAAGGAAATCGTTCTTAACTTGGTGGTGGAATTAATAAAAAACACGGATTGAAAGTCGTCACCAAAGTAAGGGTTTCACGCCTATTTTGGTGAGGTCGTGTCACACCCCGAATTTCCAACCGAATCCTGGTGGGCCCGGGTGGGGAGTATCGTGACGTAAGATTGATATCGTCATAGTCAAACAACACAACACAATGGAAGTCTTGGATTTAAAATATTATTACAAACATAAATGTCCAAAAGTTCAAAATAATATACAGACGTGTTTGTAATAAAGATCCACAGGTGGATCGTAAAATGTACAAATGGAATCAACAAGCTTTAGCATCTCTTAAGGATTTGCAAGATCCTCTTATTTCAATATCAAGCAGCTTCCAGCCTATTACGTATTGTACCTGTAACTTAACCTATTGAAAATACGTCAGTTTACACTGGTAAAGACGATTAACCCACACATTTTGAAAATATTTTAAAATTGATTTAAGTGCACAAGGCACATGAAAATCTTTTATAACTTGGGACAATTAAGAATTTTAATCTTGTATACAGTTTTACATGTTTGTCAATACATATGGGGCCCAGTATAGAAACCGAGACATGATTAACCGACACACCACATATAAACCCACAAATGAGTTATCCCCAACTTGTGGGTAATAAAATATTTTAGCATTCGCATCTGTCAGGTGTATGCCTACACCCCGTGCTTAGGTCGTGGCCATTAGTAATTTAAATGAGCCGAGGATATCCAGGACACGGTCGCGTTAACCCCCATTGTTTAAGTTATCAAACAAATAGATTAAAACGGGTTATGCAGATTTTATAGCCACAATTCGGCTAAGTGATCCCATACCCAACCAAGCGGTAATAATTTACCGTATCCCAAGCTTGTATAGGGAAAATAGGTTAAAAGTATTTACCTGAGCTAGTACTTGACTTTAAAAATGCAAAGTTCATATTATCTCAGCCGTTTAATCAATAGGTAAGTGTAGGTAGACTTTACTGGAAGGCTCTAGTCTGGAATGATGGTATAAATAACCAATTAGAATGCTAACGGGTCATATTTAAGTCATAGACTTAGACCGACTAGCTTAAAGAGTCAAAAACTACACGATACGCTAGATTAAGCGATGACCTGAATAGAATGTAGTTTAAACCCAACAAGTATTAAGACTTGTATAATATGGGTTAACTATTTACATTCTTGAAATTGAGATTAAAATGATAAGGTTAAACCCGTTTTGGTTAAATTACGTAAACTAGTTACATAAGCTTAACCGTACGCATACAAGCGATACCGGGTAACCGGATGAGTCATGAACAAGTTCTATATGCCAATGTACTTCAAATAAGTTGTAATATCAGTAGGATATCAACTTATATTCCTGTTAAGGTTTTAAAATCAAACTATGCCCTATAAGGGCGTTTTAGACATTATGTGACGTATAAAAGGAACTTGCATATATTCTGATGTTATGATCATAAACATTCTGAAAAAATACTTAATTTGTAATGTAATATCAGTAGGATATCAAACATATGTGTGGATTATAGTATAAGACCACGCTATGCATTGTAGGGGCATTTTGGTCATTTCACACATAGTTTAATAGCTTATTTGTTATGAGTTTATAACATATACCTACTGTAAAAATATATTAAATAAGTTATAAAATCAGTAGGTAACAAGTCTTGGTTGGTAAATATGGTTTTAAAACCATACTATGCGCCGAAACAACGTTAAAGTCCTTAAATGAAGATTTATGCGATGTGTTATGAAAACTGATATTATGATCAGATTTATATGATCAAAATATGTGTTATTTAATATAATATTTAGTAGGTAAAAAGGTTTTGTATAAAAAGCATGATTAAAACAATTTAGGTGCCATAAGGGCATTATCATCATTCATCGACATAATACAAGTACTTGTACTTAAACTCAGAATATAAACTGACTTGACATCCCAAATAATCCTACTTATTGATATTGTATCAGTAGTTAATGAGTTTTATAAAGAAATTATGTTTAAAACCATTTTAGATGCCGAAAGGGCATTTTGGTCCTTTAAAAGCATAATTTACGATATTATAATAAAACTCAGTTTATGATCAGAATAATAACATCCTAATATGTTTATTGTATTAACATATCAGTACATAAGTCATTTGTAAGTTCGTTATTTACTAAAACCTCATTTCTTACAAAAATGGCATTTTAGTCAAAGTATGGCATAATAACGGAACTTGTGCATAAACTCAGAATATGATTATGATCATGTAATATAACCTCATAGGGTTATGCTACATTAAATTATGATCATAATACAACCTTATATCAGTAGCAAACTTGTAACAACTCATAAATCTCGACATTCCATTCACCCCGGAGCCAACACAATGTACAAGGACCTTCGTCCTAAGTATTGGTGGCCGAGCATGAAAAAAGATATTGCTTTATACGTCTCAAAGTGCTTAACTTGCTCGAAAGTTAATGTCGAACATCAAAGGCCCTCTGGTTTGCTCGAACAACCCAAATCCCGATGTGGAAGTGGGAGAGTATAACCATGGACTTCGTTACAAAACTCCCTCGCACCTCCTCTGGTCACGATAGCATTTGGTTATCGTTGATCGTCTTACTAAATCAGCTCACTTTATTGCTAAGACTACAAATTAGAATGATTAGCACGAATCTATACCGACGAAGTCATTTGTCGACACGGGACGCCTCGTGACATCATCTCTGACCGGATGGTCGCTTTACCTCACGTCTCTAGGAGACTTTTCAATCCGCTCTCGGTACTACGCTTAATCTCAATGCCGCTTTTCACCCTCAAACCGACGGTCAGACTGAGCGCACGATCCGCACCCTCGAAGACATGCTTTGTGCGTGCATCATAGATTTCGATGGTAATTGAGATACGCATTTACCTCTAGTAGAATTCTCGTACAATAATAGTTATCTTGCTAGTATTCAAATGGCACTTTTTGAGGCACTGTATGGAAGGAAATGCTGATCGCCTATTGCATGGCACGAGATCGGAGAAGCACAAATCACCGGTCCTGAGTTCAAGAAACGACAGACAAGATCCTCCAAATCATAAACAAACTCTTGAAAGCTCGAAGTCGCCAAAACAGTTATGCTGATAAACGCCGTAAGCCCCTGCAGTTCGAAATCGGTGATCATGTACTTTTAAAGGTTGCGCCCTGGAAAGGAGTGATCCAATTTGGAAAGAAAGGGAAACTAGCGCCATGATACTGGGTCCCTTTAAGATTCTGGAAAGAACTGGCAAGGTGGCCTATCGACTCGAACTACCAGTGGAACTTAACAACGTACATTCGACTTTCCACGTCTCAAACCTAAAGAAATGCCTAGCTGAAGAAAATCTTCATGTCCCACTCGAAGATTTGCAAATAAACGAGACTCTTCACTTCATGGAAAAGCCAATAGAAATCATGGACCGAGAGACCAAGAAACTTCGACACTCTCGCATTCCTATTGTGAAAGCCCGATGGGAAGGCAAAGGCGATGCCGAGTTCACTTGGGAATTAGAAAGTGATATGAAAGCTAAATATCACATCTCTTTGTTACAGCCACTACTTAAATTTCGGGACGAAATTCCCTAAAGTAGGGGAGACTGTAACAACTCGTAATTTCGTTGTTATTTGGTTTTCCGTATAGTTTTCCGTTTATATCTATCGTTGTACTCCGAGATTCGATTATGGGAATGTTTATGTTAAACTAACTATGTTTTGTCACAACTGTATCACAACTAAACACTTATAAACCGCAACGCTAACTCAAACGCAAATCACAAGTAACTATGTTACCTTAATAGCCGAGTGTGTTGTTGAAGAATAACCACTTGTGCCTTCGACATCGCTTATCGCATCTCATCGCTAACGCGGTTAATTATGTTATATTATGTTATTTATGTGTTATGTGTGCTTTATAATTTATGATTATACTCGTTATCGCAACACTCTCGCTTACGCACATCGCTAATCGCATTTATTTTATTAACGCAACGCTTAACGCTTTGCGAAAACGCTTAATATAACTATCTAATACGAACCGAATCGCCAATTGAGCACCTAACGCGAAAATAAACGTAAACACGTAGCCAATAGGCCAAGTTCGGCCAAACTTGGGCAACTCAAGTTAGCCCGAACTTGCTCAGGCCATAAAAACATCAGTATATGTCACAAGTTCGCTCGAACTTACACTTTTCAAACGGAACTGGCCAAGTTCAGCCGAACTTGTGCCAAGTTCGCTTGAAAAGGTGTCAAGTTCGGCCAAACTTGATCTCAATCAGGTCAAATCCTCTTCACCTATAAATACCCAACACCTCCATTTGTGCACTCCTTGCTGCAAGTTCGCCCGAGACCTCCCGAAACCGAAAACCTTTTATTTCCAAGTAAGAATCAACCTGTGTTCATGTAAACAAAAACATTTTACAACGATTTTGCACAAGGATTACCTTCGTTTTCATCAAATCTCTTCTGTTTACGAAAATCTTCATCTTTTTTATACAAAACTTCTGTTTTTCACTTAGATCTACACTAAAAGAGGGTGTTTGGGCTTAGCTTTGGCTTCCCAAGCTAGAAATCTTTATGATTTCGACTCACCAAGTGTTAGATCTAATAAACCCTTTTAAAACATTGATTTTTACACAAAACACGGACTAATGACGTATGTTTCGTTCACTATGAAGTGGAACGAGGCGTTGTCATGCAAGATCTCAGATCCGGAAGCACAAGGACGATGTCGTCACCTTGCACGAACTGGACTAACCCGTACGAACCATCAAGATCGCCCGGATTAGCCCGAGTTCCTGTAAAGTGGCTAAAACTCGCTCCAAAAGACCTCTTAGCCTATGTTTTGCTCAGTAGCTTAAGGTTGGAGGGATGAACACTCGATTTCCTCAGCAATCGACGCGAAAACGCACGATTTGGTGACCATTTTAGTCAAGTTCGCTCCAAATTGAGCAAGTTCGCTCGAAGTTGTCACCAGATTGATGACCAACTTCGGCCGAACTTGTCAAAATTCCCAAGAAATCAACCAAGTTTGCTCGAACTTGTATAGTTTGCAAGAAAACCAGACAAGTTCGCCCGAACTTGTATCAAGCCCAACAAAATAAGGCAAGTTCGCCCAAACTTGTCCAGTTTCTCAGGAAACCAGACAAGTTCGCCTGAACTTGTACTTCCAGTATGCAAAACAAGCAAGTTCGCCCGAACTTGTACCAAATCCAGGAGATTTGGTACAACTTCGCCCGAACTTGTCCTCTGCTCCTTTACTTTTCGACTGTTTCAACAATTCGGAAGACTGATGTACTTCTGTTCGTTTACAGGCTGAACAGGCACTCCCGTTCATCCACATCAGATCCCATCACTCTCCTAAAACGCACCAATTGTGAGTATACTTGAACCCTTTTACGCTTAAACGCACTTTTGGGTGTCACATATGTTCCTATATCAAATCACATCACACAAATCTCAAGTGCTTATTCGCAACCTGCTGATACATGACTATACGTGAAATCTGTTGAATTGTATGTGTTACTTGATTGCTAGTATGCCACCCTTAACATGATAGCTTGCTAGAGGTTGACCCGCCACCCAGAGGCCCGGGGTTGTTAAGGCTCGCATTTTTATTTCACATTATTTTTCTCTTTAGGACGTGGACACTTGTTCCCGTGCCCGCACTCGTGGTTTGTTGGTTTACTTGAATCTAAGTATATACATGATTCACATCTCTTACGTATGTCATGCGGTGTATGCCAAACGCTTTTATATCTACTATGTATGCAAACCTGTATGCTCACCCTTACTTAATTGTATTGACGTTTATTTTAACATATGTGACAGGTTGACGACTTTTGATTGAAATGGATTTAGGATTGGTCTCTAGAAACTCATGTAATAGAAATCTAGGGAAGATCGGATTGGATTATGTTTAAGAGATTGTTTGATATTGTAATAATAATTTGGGATTTTATGTTTGATAGTATGGGATATTGAACGTTTAAATATTATCGTTTAAATAGTTGTTATGATGTCTCTTGAGCAATCTGATTCGGCTAGTGGCGCGCCCGATGATTCCGCCATCAGTTGGGGTGTGAAAAAACTAATCTAAATAGGGTCAGAATCGAAAGTCAAAGCAGAAGTCAAACTTTGCGACTTTCGATTGGGAACCGACCCTAGAACTGGAATTGACAAGTCGAACATGTTTACACATGTTCTAATAATTATCACCAAGTTATTAAAGTGTTAAAACATATTGTATAACACCTACATTATCAGATTATGATTATTTTCAAAACTAACCCGTTTAACTTTTTAAAGAATAATATGTTGACTCGTCGATTGACCATGCAAACGTGATTCTTAGGAGGTGCCCTTTTAAGGGATCATAACCTACCTAGTTACGATCACGTAGCCATGTTCACCTCGAACAATGGCTGACCATTAAGGTCTAAACCGAAAGTCAAAGCGTTTATCGAAAATGCTTGACTTTTGGCTTTAAATGCCTATAAAATGAAAATGCAAAGGAAAGGAACAATTACAAGTGATCCTTAGATGAATTTAGACTGATTTGGATGCTCCTTTCAGTTTGGAACTTCCAGAGGAGGGATATAGAATGATCATCAAGAAAGGTTCAGGTTCAACAATGAACCAAGGAACCTATTTATACTTGAAGAGGATCAAAGAGGAGCTTCCAGGTGTTATGGGGTGTTATGAGAAGTCTACAAGTGTCCTAGAATGTGGCATAGTAGTTTGGGAGCCCATGGTTTCGAAATGGGGGTGCTTGGCAGCTTGGAGTGGCCCCCACGCATTTTTTGTCGTTGGTAGCTTCCCTCGCGCCACGCGAGAGGAAGGCCAACGGTTGTCTGTGGCGCGACAAACATCCAAACTTTGAAAAATTGACATTTTCAGCCCCTTGACTTCTAAACTCTATGTATCACCATAATAAGCATATGTAGCCCTCAAAAGCCAATATTTGGCACACTCGGGAATATAACCGAACATTATCAAGCTCCCGGTTCGTTAAAGGGTCACTCAGAGGTACAAATTAACATGTTGACGCCTTTAACCCCTCCAACGTCTAACTTTTAAACAAATACACAAATGGTCCCTCTTGTCCAGCCAGTCGCTCATTTGAGAGTACGGACTTCGTAAAGAGTCACTCAAAGGCATAATATCAGCATGTTGATACCTTTTGTCCTCCTGGTCATTATAGACACAATTAGGAATGGGGACACGTGTTGTCACTTAATTGGACATAATTTTACGAGGTGTTATAGGTCGTTTCGTTTGTGAAATGCGAGTGTTTCCATGTTTATATTGTCACCTTAGGAAAGGCGTGTTTTTTAATCGAAAAGCATGGTATGGAGTGAGTTTCCTAATTATAGACTAGGTCAAACATGGCGTTTTTTCCTAATTCCCTTGATATGGCTCTTATACCAATCTGTCACACCCCAACTGATGGCGGAAACATTGGAGTGAGACAACGAGATTGCTCAAATACAACATAACACTATGATTGTGACAATAATTTAATAATTCAATTTCATACCATCACTAAAAGTTACATCGTCTTAAAAGGAAAGTACAACATATTGGGAAATAACATAACACATAATGAGAAAACATAAAATGAAATTTTGGATTAGTTTCTAGTCCATCCTAAGTGTTTTTCTTGTCGTATCATCATCATCAATTTCCTGCAATCATGTATACAAAGTATTCGTCAGCACAAAAAGGTCGGTGAGCATACAAGTTTGGTTTACATAACATCAGTATAGAAAATGTCTTTAATCCACATGGTAATCGTATACTAAGTTATATGAATCATACGAGCTTGCAAGAACTATAAATCAAACCAAAGTGTCCACTAGCGTAATCTTATTATCGCAACGATAAGACAGTAAAGATTGAATACTTAACAATGACCCAACAAACGGGGCGGTGTGTCTACTCCTATAACGTTATACATGTTAAGGCAGGCTTTTGAAAGTTAATGATTGATAGCATGCAGATAATATGTCTTAGCATGTATAACAAATAGCATAACAAGTAGCATATTGATGGATTGAGTGTTTGTTTAAGCATGATTGCATGTGTGATTGTGAGATTCATAATGATACATATTGTAACCCAAAGTGTTTTAAAGCGTAAATGGGTCAAGTATACTTATGGTTTGCGTATGCTTTCCACAAAGGTGAGTTGAATGATTTTGGTTGATGGAGCACCAAAGTTATCCTAATATAATAAACAAAGATGTGTAAGTTCTTAGGTGTCGATGCTAGGAATGTATTTGGGACTTTAAATATAAATACATAAAATATATCTTGTTTAGATACCCATTTGGACACCATACTTTGTTAGTGTTCTTCATGAGTGTTATATTCATTGGAAGTCCAAAATAAGGATGCTAAAACTAAGATAGCTTCCACCTTACCACAACACTCAACCATTATTTTATTTGGTATCATGGTTTGGTTTCGGATTATATAGTATACTTATATGTATATAGTTTATATTTGTGTCTATGTCATAGATTGTCAAGCGTGGCCATGCATGGGTTGGATGAATCCATTAACCTATAATTCACCAATGCACAAATCATCACTTGGATGATTTGGATGGTCATGAATACAAGTATGTAAAGCATAAACTAAATCATCTTTTTCACCTAAACAACCAAGTGACTTGACTAGACGAGTGCATTCCAAACATGGATAGTGTTTGGAGACTTGGTGTAGTTTTCTTCACTTTGTTACTTGGAAGTTGTTTGGTGATTTAGAAGATGAGCTAAAACACCTATCACTACTAGAACAATCATCAATCCAACCTATCCAAACAATGGGATTTGTGGCAACTTGAAGATGTTCAAGAAATGAAGTCAGATGAACACGTTTTGAAAAGTTTAACAAAAAAGGATTTAGATCCAACTTTGAGCCTTAAAATGGTGATGTTCCAACTTAGTTTACCATGGTAAACTTGTGGAAACATTCCTAGAGGTTATCCAAGTAAGTCGAATGCAAGAAATAAGAAGAAGATGGGAAGAAAAGTGTTCAAACCTCACTGTTTTGAACCTTGGTGTAATCTGCCAACACTTGAAAGTTTTGAGGATTTGGGAGGTTTGGAGAGTGATTTGAGAGAGTGTAAAGTGTTTAGGAGGTGTGCAGGAGGGTATTTATAACTGTTTATTAGGGTTTAGGTGTTAATGAAGTAGTTGGGAATTAGGGTGGTTGGAAAGTTGAAAACCGGACTTATAGCGAGCTGGTATAAATTCTGCCCGTTGGGCCTCCTTGCAAATTGTAAGGCTTTTGCCTTGCGGTCCGTAAGGTATACCATAAATTAAAAATATTTCATTTTTAGCCTTTTTATTCTTGTCTATTTTGTCATTTTATGCTACAATCTTATATGTTAAACATATTTTAGGGTTTTTAAGAGGTATTCAAGCATGTTATAAGTATGATGTATGTATGATCAATTCCGAAGGATTATAAACTCAAATATGGCTCGGTTTTTTGTATAAAAAATGCATATTTGGTGATTGTTTGCGTATTGTGTATGCATGAATACACTAGCTTGATATAAAATGTATTCTCCATTATAATCAAGTATCGGAATTACATTGATTGAAATCGATCTTTGAATTATAATAAATTGTAAAAGGATATGGAATATTACATCCGGGCCTGAATTGAAGTTTATTAAAGATTGCTGAAGGCAGGCCAGTTCTGTTGTTTACAGGCCGTGAGCCTAGGAAGAGTGTACAAGTCGTGAGCCCCAAGTTATTACATCAACCTATTGTTTAGCAACCCTAAATCGATAAGAAACAACTTCCCTTGTTTACAGGTCGTGACCCTAGTTCGCGTTGACGAGTCGTAAACCACCCAAATCGTACATGATCCGTATATAATGATTAATGTCGAAGAAACCCTAGAGAGGAAACGAAACCAGAAGGAAGAAGCGAAAAAAGTTATCGGAGATTCAGGAGAGGATTCAAGGAAGAAGAACGCACAGGAGGACAAGAGATTGTTCCTTACTGACTTAGCACCCTTTGTATTATCATTTCCTGATGATTTCTACATGTATTCAATGAAATTTATAGCTTTGTTTGCTACTATGCGTAGCTAACCGCGCCTTAGCCAGTTAGAGTTGTAACAACCCAAAAAAGTCGCAGCGGAAATACAAACGTAATGATGATGAAAGTTGGTGCCCATAAATATCTTAGTGGATGATGCATCTTGATTTTGACATTTAACTTGATTAAACATAATTTTAACGTTTAACGTTTAAACACAACCAAAACATAATTAAGCTGTCTTGATCCTTATGGGTCTTAATACAAATATGGTCCCATAGAAGTTTTAAAAGTTGTCCAAAAGATCGTTATTTAGAACAAGCATCACAACCACAAGATACACCAAAGATTCTCGAAGCCGAACTCATGTACCTGAAGAACACATTAAAATCAAGTGTCAACACAAAGGAGGGTGAGTTCACGTATATTTCAAATTATAATTAATTTGATCCAAGGAAAACTTTCATATTATGTGTTTATTTATAAAACATCCATATAATCTAAAGAAAGTCAATTTAATTTCCTTTATAAAAATTCCAAGGGTTAGTCATCGCAAGCATTTTTCCTTTAAGAAAGCCTTACGTAATCCTGACGTCTTCCCAAGGTTCATGCGTATTAAATTTCAAGCATCAAATGTTCAGATTCGTAAGATTGCAAGACGTTACGAGCTATATATTTACTATGAAGGTATAATCAAAACTAGACAATACAAAAAATAAATTCGTCGCTTGACTTGACACGGAGCTACCGGTCACGACGAGGTGGTCAACCCGATAGATCTATCAACAATTCCACGCATATAATATTAATGATTAAATGACAAAATTGTGCAAGAGCCTGCAATGGATCTATTATATAATGCCTGCCTCACGTACAATACATATATCCTACTAAATTGATAAAATTAATACTATGTGTTGTACGAATTTCCCGCATCCCCACTGAAATGTAAGCCAATACCGATACTTACTCTCTTCGACGAGCGAACTCATCCTAACTTTAGATTTAAGCATTTTTAAATCTACACGGTCAGTTTATCCCCAAAAAACCTTAATAATCCACGTTTCATCCTTGAAACGCATATATAATTAATCAAATCTCGTTTCTCCCCGAAACATATTTATATCAAAACCATATATTTTCCACAAAAATATATTCATAGTTTAATCAAGGTATATTTTATACAAAAGCATATACTTTTCTTTTTAGGGTGTTTTTCCTCAAAACAGTTATAAAACAGTAAAAAGAGGGGTTTAGTGACACTCACCTTTGAGTGCGTAATTAAATTAGCGCAATTCCCACAAATTGATTCTACACGTCCTAATATATGTAAGAATGATTAACAATCAATATTTCACAAAATCCCTAAGTTTCTCCAATACTTAGAATTTTCACATAACTTTGACATTTTCTCCAAAAGTCTTTTTTTGATTACGTTGGCGTATTTATATATATATATATTATATATATATATATATTTAAGGTTTTGCGACTTGAAGATTTTAGTCGTGACCCTCATTATGTTATATCCGTTATCACACCCGTTTATAAGCAATATATCTACGATTTGCGCGTGTAATATATATGCATAAACGTGAACACATAAATTCATATCGTAACCCACGTATTTCGTTAATTTATATATATTCTATCATTTTTACTTTTAAGTTTGTGAATCATCCAAGAGTTTGAGAAACATTCCACTATCATCAATATCATCAAGAATCAAGAACATGGGTTTTTAAAATAAAGTTATACCTTCAAGATTTTTGATGGGTTTTTATAAAAATGATGATATGGAGCTTGGTTCTTGCTTGAAACACATTGAAATCACGTTTGGATATTCAAATCACTTGAAAACACTTAGAATGAGCTTGGATCTTCAAGAAATTGTTTGAAATTTGAAAATGTATGTGTGTTGGGGGTGTTTCGGCCGAGATTTAGAGGAGGGAGAGAGAGAGAGAGATTTGTTTTGTGTGGGATTATGCATAAGGTGGTGTGTGTAAGAGTTCAAATGATTAAATCTTTTTCCTAGGCCAACACTTGGAAAAAGAGAGAGAAAGAGGTGGGCTTTTGAGCCGCCATCTTGGTCCCATACACACACATATATACACGCATACATACATATATATTACATATATAAGCTTTAAACAAGTATTTAACTGACTACCGGGTATTTTATCTAGCGTTTTAATCACGTTTTATGGTGTTTTAAATTATTAACACTCTATAAAAATAAACTCACCAAAATACTGTTGAACAATATTTTATTTGCCTAGACTGGCTGCGTTGCTCGTGTTTGGCAGTATACGCACTGTGTAGCGCGGTACACGTTTAAACTCGAAAAATAGAGTTTCTAAGCGTTTTAATTTATTTTCCTCACGAACATGATTAAAAATATTATTTTAATCATAACGGACTATTTTTAGGATTTTAACATTAATCGGGGGTCACCTACGTTCGTTTCACATTTTAACCGGTTAGGCGATAAGCTTTATCTTAAAATTGCCAACATAATTCCTAATAAATTTTAAATTTATTATCACATCAAATGACATCAATATCAATAAAATTTGCCTTTTATTTATTCATCACACGTGTCACACTAGTACAGGCTCAAAATAACCGGGTGTCATAGTCTCCCCCTGTTTAAGGAATTTCGTCCCCGAAATTCTTACACTACAGGTTTCGTTTTCGCACTAGACCTAAAGAGATGCGGATATTTCTGTTGCATCTGATCCTTTCATTCCCATGTGAACTCGGGTCCACGTTTGGAATTCCAGAGAACTTTGACCAACTTAATCCGACTCCTCCTACGCTTCTGAATCTTCTCATCTAGAATTTCGACAGGTGCTTCAATAAATCTCAATTTATCGTCCACTTGAACCTCATCAGGGGGTATGATTAGTATCTCATCTGACAGACACTTTATCAAGTTGGAAACATGAAACACGTCATGAACTCCACTCAATTCCTGTGGCAGCTTAAGCCTATACGCGACTGATCCAACTCGAGATGCGATTTCGAAAGGACCTATGTAACGCGGGCTCAGCTTCCCCATTTCCTAAACCTAACAACACCTTTCCAAGTGACACTTTCAGCAGAACACAGTCTCTGACTTGAAACTGCAACGGTTTCCTTCGGTTGTTTGCATAACTCTTTTGTCGATCAGCGGCAGCTTTCAACCTTTCCTTAATCTGGACAACCTTGTCGGTAGTTTCCTGGATAAGCTCAGGTCCGGTTAGTTTCCTTTCACCAACTTTAGCCCATCAAATGGGTGATCGACACTTCCTTCCATACAAAGATTCAAACAGAGCGACTTTGATACCGCGTGATAACTGTTGTTGTAGGAAAACTCAGCTAATGGTAGATGAGTATCCCAACTTCCACCGAAATCTATCACACATGCTCTCAACATATCCACTAACGTCTGAATGGTTCTCTCACTCTAACCATCCGTTTGAGGATGATACGCAGTACTCATGTCTAATCGAGAACCCAGCGATTCTTGGAGAGATCGCCAAAATCTGGAGTCAAATCGTCCATCTCTATCAGAGATAATTGACACTGATGTTCAGCCTTAACCTTTGAGCACGTCAGACATTTACTAACATACACCGCAATATCTCTCTTCATATTCGGCCACCAATATAACTCTTTGATGTCCTGATACATCTTGGTAGAACCTTGGTGAATAGAATATCTGGATTTATGAGCTTCGTTCATAACCAGTTCACGAAGGTTACCCCTAAGCAGAACCCAAACTCGGTTCATGAAGTACATTACTTCATCCGCTTTTGGTATCAGTTCACATTCCAAACCTTTCAAGCCTTCTCTACTCAGATTCTCGTCTCTCAAAGCTTCTCGTTGTGTATTACGAATTCGATCGGTAAACCCGTTTGTATGGTTAAACCCAAAGCACGTACGCGAAGAGGCTTTTCTCGTTCTTCCCTACTGAGCGCATCCGCAACAACGTTTGCTTTTCCTGGGTGATAGCGAATATCACACTCATAATCATTGAGTAATTCTACCCAACGTCGTTGTCTCATGTTGAGTTCCTTTTGATCGAAGATATGTTGGAGGCTCTTATGGTCTGTGTAAATCGTACACTTTGAGCCATAAAGGTAATGTCTCCAAATCTTCAAGGCAAACACAACGGCTCCTAACTCCAAATCATGAGTTGTGTAGTTCTTCTCGTGCTCTTTTAGTTGTCTGGATGCGTAGGCTATCACTTTGTCCTTCTGCATAAGCACACAACCAAGGCCTAAACGTGACGCATCGCAGTATACAACAAAACCATCATTTCCATCACGCAGGGAAAGAATTGGTGCACTACACAACTTTTCCTTCAACAACCGAAAAGCTTTCTCCTGCTTCTCTGTCCAATCAAACTTCTTGTCCTTCTGGGTCAATAGCGTCAATGGCTGCGCTATCCTGGAAAATTCTCAATGAATCTTCTGTAGTATCCTGTAAGTCCTAAGAACTGTCACACCTCTGAAGGAGTCCTTGGTGCTTCCTAATTCTTAATTGCTTCAATCTTCGATGGATCCATGTGTATTCCTTTCTCATTTATGATATGTCCGAGAAAGTAAACCTCTCGAATCCATAATTCACGCTTAGAGAACTTGGCATACAACTTCTCATTCTTCAGCAGCTCCAAAATTGTCTTCAAATGTTGCTCCTGATCTTCTTTGGTTCGTGAATAGATAAGTATGTCATCAATGAATACTATCACGAATTTATCCAAATAGGGTTTGCATACCCTGTTCATGAGGTCCATGAACACTGCAGGCGCATTAGTTAAGCCAAAGGGCATGACTAAAAACTCATAATGGCCATAACGTGTTCTGAAGGCTATCTTCGGAACATCTTCATCAGCAATCTTCAATTGGTGATAACCCAAACGCAAATCAATCTTCGAATAGTAGCTGGATCCTTGCAATTGATCAAACAGATCATTGATCCTCGGTAGTGGGTACCGATTCTTGATAGTTAGTTTGTTCAGCTTCCGATAATCTATACACATCCTGAATGAACCATCCTTCTTCTTCATGAACAAAACAGGTGCACCCCAAGGCGAAAAACTTGGGCAAATGAAGCCTTTGTCTAATAGCTCTTGAAGCTGATTCGACAATTCTTTCATTTCCGATGGTGCTAAGCTATAAGGAGATTTTGCAATCGGTGCAGCACCAGGAACAAGATCAATTCTAAACTCGATCTGTCTCTCAGGGGGTAATCCAGGTAAGTCTTCAAGAAAAACTTCTAGATAATCACAAACTACAGGATTCTCTTCAATCTTCCTACCATCAATCTTCATATCAACCACATTAACTAGGAACGCGGGATAACCCTTACGCAACATCTTGTGCATCTTCGTAACACTAACAACTCTCGATTTCCTTCCTGGTAGATCTCCATGAATCACCAACGCTTCATCACCAGGCGGGGTATACGCACTAATTTCTCTGAACAAACAATCTCAACTTCGTTCCTGGATAGCCAATCCATTCCAACGACTACATCGAAACTACCGAGCTCTACTAGTAATAAATCTATACTAAAACTATGATCACACAGTCGAATACTACAACCACGAATAACTTCGCTAGTTTCTATCAATTTACCATTTGCTAATTCGATCGAGTACTTTTTGTCTAGTTTACTTGCTTGAGAACACAGAAATGGTTCAAATTTTTTGGAAACAAAACTCAAGTCAGATCCAGTATCAAATAGTATGAATGCAGAATGGTTATTGATTAGGAACGTACCGGTAACAACTGCGGGATTGTCACGTGCTTTTCCAGTATTCAGCTCAAACCCTCTGCCTCTAGCACCCTGATTCTTCAACGATGGACAATTTCGCTTGAAATGTCCCTGCTCTCCACACTCAAAGCAACCCCCAAGCTTGACTCCATCCGATGTGCTTTTAGCATAACACTCTGAGTCACGTGCCCAGATCGTCCACATCTGGCACATTTCCCTTGTCCATCACCAAGAGTTCTCCTCCCTGAATTACTCTTGCTATCCTTGATCATATCCTTCCCTGATCCACTGGCATTTGCCACGTATGCCTTGCCAGAACTACGTTTCTTCTCACGCTTATTATCAGAATCCTCCCCCGAACTCTAGAATTTCGCTTCCATGAATCCCCAGATCTATGCTCAAAACGCTTAGAGTGTTCGTGTCGATCGGATTTTCGGTCTGCATTGGCTTTCACTAACGACTTCCCAGCCTCATCCCTTTTGTTAAGGTTACTCCTATGAATGGCATCATCAGTCAATGATTTTGCCAAAGAAGTAGCTTCCAGATAGGTAGTGGGTTTCGTTGATGTGACCATACTGCGAATATGTGGCGCCAGTCCCCAAATATACCTTTCTATCTTAACATAATCAGGAGTGACCATCCAAGGAACCAACCTAGCCAAATCATTGAATCGCAATTCATTCCAGGTAAGACCGTAGGCAGCGTCTTCTCCTAAAATCTGAACTTGAGTGTTCCACCAGGATAAAGCTTCGTAATGAAATGACAGGAAGCATGCCGAACCCTCTGATCAGCAGCACAACCACTTATTGCCATCACAGACTCCATCTTCTCTATCCATCTAACGATATCAAGGGGGCCTTCAGCACCAGTAAATGATTTCGGGTTACAGCCCTGGAACGTTTTGTACGTACATCCGCGCACTTGAGGGGCTCCTATTGGCGCTCCACCGAAACCATGGGCATCATCACCATGTCCACGTCCTCGCCCCATAGTCTGGTTAGCATCGCGCTGTTCCATGGCGGTATTGACGTGTTGAGCGATAAGTTGCGCCAACTCCTCAGGTGTGGTAGGCAATCTAGTACCGTCAGTAGAGTGACCATGTCTTAATTTTGGTGGCATACTATCGTTTCTATTATTACAATAATAATAATAATAATAACAATATAAGACAATGTTTAAATATGTCAATCATTAAATAATAGTGGACTAACCAATACACATGCTTCCACATAATAATGAGAACAATTTAACCAAAAATCCGCATCATTGATATTTTAGATTTGAAATTACATCGCTTGTTTGTAGTACAAAAACAACAAAATTTGGTGTGAATAAATAAAACACCATCGACAAGCCTTACTGAATTTCCTCCTAAAATATCTAAATTGGCATGCAAGCCGAATAGGGTTACCAAAAAGAGACAAACTATAACAACAACAAATCACTTCAAACCCATAAACTCCAAAAGCTTCCAAACTAGCTTCTCAAGCTCCACAATCCTCCAGTGCATCTGATCCATAGCTCTGTCATCCAAATCATGTACCTCATCAAACCAATCCATCTGGCCCTCTAAATCCATCACCTTCCCCTTGGTCGCCTCCAAGTCTCCGCGTATGGTAGCCATCTGACCATCGCAGTGAGAGAATCTGTCAACCCAGACTCCTTTCTGTTTCTTCAAAGCAGGCTCAGCGGCGGCTCTAGAATTCGATGCGATATCTCCAGTGGGTCGAGTCCTTTTCCTACGTCAAATGTAGACTAGCATAGGTGTAGTAGATGCTCGCGACTCGCGCTGCGGGACGTGATTTGGCGGAGGGATCTCAGGTGTAGGCTCAATAGTGGGAATGGGCGGAACTACAAAGGCTCTAAAGGTCGAACCATGATGGTAGTAGCATCCACCACTGGTGCAATCCCGAGGGATCCTCCAGTCAAGGGAATACCTTTACTCAGCTCATTAATAATAGGCATGGTACCAGATGACTGTCCTATATCGAAGACCGAGGGTGGAACAGAGTCATCATCGTCAATCCAGCCGTTACTAGTGTGCGCGTAACGGGGGCAACCTGGCTGGCAAATGCAGTAGGGCCAACATAAAATGATGAGGCAAATTCAGCCATGTCAACAATCTGAGGGGTCGTATGTGGTATCTCTGGCAGGACTGAGGTCGATGAGATCTCGTATTCATGCTCGCTATCTGATTCGTGAATCTCTATGATCTCATGAGAGTGCGACATCTGTGACACAAGGTAAGTGTACTAAGTAAGTGAGTGTTCAAATGAAAAATAACACATAAGGCCCAAATAAACAGATTAACATGTATGCATATAAACTCAAACTAGTTTTCATACATGATCAAAATCCATGTTTATTTTAAATTTTTGGCTTCGCGAATTTTTGGGATTTAATCTCAAAATTTCATCGGTTGAAGTCTAGAGTTTTCCCCGAAAACATCTAGTTCGCTACAACCACTGGCTCTGATACCAACTTCTGTAACACCCCAAAAAAACATCGCAGCGGAAATACAAATGTAATGGTGACGAAAGTTGGTGCCCATAAATATCTTAGTGGATGATGCATAATTGATTTTGGACATTTAACTTGATTAAAACATAATTTTAACGTTTAGCGTTTAAACACAACCAGATCATAATTAAGTTGTCTTGATCCTTGTGGATCTTAATACAAACATGGTCCCAAAGAAGTTATAAAAGTTGTCCAAAAGATCGTTATTTAAAACAAGCATCACAACCACAAGATATGCCAAAGATTCCCAAAGCCGAACTCATGTACCTGAAGAACACGTTAAAATCAAGTGTTAATACAAAGGAGGGTGAGTTCACGTATATAATAATTAATTTCAAATTATAAAACATCCATATAATCTAAAGAAAGTCAATTTAGTTTCCTTTATAAACATTCCAAGGGTCAGTCATCGTAAGCATTTTTCCTTTATGAAAGCCTTATGTAATCCTAACGTCTTCCCAAGGTTTATGAGTATTAAATTTCTAGCAACAAATGTACAAATTCATAAGTTTGCAAGACACTACGAGCTATATATTTACTATGAAGGTATAATCAAAGCTAGACAATACAGAATATAAATTCATTGCTTGACTTGACACGGAGCTACCGGTCACGACGGGGTGGTCAACCTGATAGATCTCTCAACAATTCCGCGCATATAATATTAATGGTTAAACCACAAAACTTGCTAGAGCCCGTAATGGATCTCTTATATAATGCCTGCCTCATGTACAATACATATATCCTACTTAAATGATAAATTTAATACTATGTGTTGTACGATTTCACGCATCCCCACCGAAATGTAAGCCAATACCGATACTCTCTTAAGACTGAGCAAACTTGTTCCAACTTTAGATTTAAGCATTTTCAAATCTACACGGTCGGTTTATCCCCAAAACACCGTAATAATCCCCGTTTCATCCCTGAAACGCATATAATTAATCAAATCCCGTTTCTCCCCGAAACATATATTTATATCACAAACTATTTCTCCCCGAAACATATTTATATCAAAACCATATATTTTTCATGAAAATATATTCATAGTTTAATCAAAGGTATATTTTATATAAAAGCGTATACTTATCCTTTTTAGGCGTGTTCTTCCCTCAAAATAGTTATAAGACAGTAAAAAGAGGGGTTTAGTGACACTCACCTTTAGGTGCGTAATTAAATTAGCGCAATTCCCACAAATTGATTCTACACGTCTTAATATACGTAGGAACGATTTAACAATCATATTTCACAAAATCCCTAAGTTTCTCCGATACTTCGAATTTTCACATAACTTTGACATTTTCTCGAAAAATCTTTGTTTTGATTATGTTGGTGTATTTATATATATATATATATATATATATGTGTGTGTGTGTGTGTTGTTGTGTTGTATATCATATATATATATATTAAGGTTTTGCGACTTGAACGATTTTAGTCATGACCCTCTTTATGTTATATCCGTTATCACACTCGTTTATAAGCAATATATCTACGATTTGCGCGTCGTAATATATATACATTACGTGAACACATAAATTCATGTCGTAACCCACGTATTTCGTTAACTTATATATATTCTATCATTTTTAAAGCATTCATACATAAAACAACTTATCAATTAACCTATGTATCATTTTCATGCTCGACAAACAAGTTACACATATAACGCGATATTTACCGAGCCTAAGTGTACATGCATAGTCTAAACTCTTACTATCTTGTTATCACTTAGCATATCACATAACATATTCTCATAATCACATATCACATTATAATCCCCAAAGTTCACTCTTGAACAATCTACGTTCGTGTACATTGAAATATGCGCATTTAGTGTTTTTGGTATCGTTTTCGGACGTTGAAAGTCACGTATGACTAACCAATCACCAAGGATACTTAATATAAGTTAATATACTCATATTTATATAAAAAAAAATCAGTTTACTTACTGATCTAAAACAGTTTTACAAAAATCTCTTAAAAAGGCGATTTTTACCGTTTTTAACGTATAGTTTTGTACCGAACTTTACCATAAGCATCCCAAATTGTCACGACTTGATATTTTAACATAATACATGTTATTTACTGATTAAAATGATGGTTATACCCTAGATAGTGCAGGTCTTACATAAGACACACAAATCACATCATTTCATCCATTTTACAACTTTTTAAGCCTCATGTACAACATGTAAAGCTAGTAAACATATGACAAAGTTGCATGCCATTATAACACACTAAATAACATTATTTCTAGTGTTTATAATCTGATTTAACTCGCTTTCATCATATCATTTCATGTTCATCAACTTATGATCATTTAACCACCATGCATGCTTATGTACAAGCATTTAATGCACACTTATCATATCATCATCATTCCTCATGAACTTAAATACATCTATACTGTATATTGACTGATGAGTACGCTTGCCTAGAATGTGTGTAGTTTGTATTTAGGGTTTTTATCCTTAAAACTCGGTTGTGTTATGTGTCAACAACTGTCTAGTAGAACTGTTTGGGTTGCACACTCTCTCTCAATTTCAGTTTTCACAAATGTTCCTGGATTGGCTCTTATCAGCTCTCCACCATAGTCTCTAAGTAGTTCATACTTAACTTTCATTAATAACTTGACTAACTTGGGTAACCTGACTCACCTGAATTTCTTGAAACTAATGACCAGGCACCCACCCATGTTTTATAATTTTTTGTGTGCTCTTAATACCACTATAAACTGCTTCATTTTCATTCAATTTCTCATTCATAACTAAATCATTGTCTATTTTTTTTCTTACCATGTTTAGTATATATTTCAATCACCTTAAATCCTCAACATATTTTAGACTACCCCTTATATCCTCATCATTTCTTAAAGCCACTAACCCAGTATCAAGATCTCGATCCGGTATCTTATATTACACAAAGATTACCTCATCATCTTCATAGCCTAAAGTCCCTAACAAAGCATCCACCTGATCGTACCAAAACTCAAATGAATCAACCATGTCAATGTAGCTCACCTGATCCTTGGAATAGCTTATGCCTGGTTTTTTTTTTTGCAAAAACACCCCTATGATTGAACTTCACAGAGAACATTCCTGGTTGACCCCCTAATTAATAATCAATAAAAACACCTACTTTGGTGAGTTTTTCTTTTTTGTTTTAGACTACAATCGACTATAATCCATGCAAAACATTAACTAATACATGCAAAATTTTAAACTTAACAAAATATAAGAACGCTTGGGTTGAACACCTCTCCACTGTGCTTTTGCACCACAGATAAAAAGCCATACTAAGGATGTGCAGATCTTGTTTGCAATTTGTTGTTGATGATGATGATAACCATTGGACGATTATGTTGGAAGATTGAAAAGGGATGGGTGAAAATGAAAGGGTTTGGTAATTTGTGAGATGTAAACGATAGGGTTTGGTTTTTTATATTAAAGGTTTGATTTTGAAACAAAATGAAGATATTGCTTTTGCACGTGAAAGCACGTGGGATGACAAACATCTTAATGGACGGTGTTAAGTGGGTGTACTGTAATAGTTACAAAACTGAAAGTACTGGTACTGCACGTGTTATGAATTCAAATAATAAAACTGATTTTATTATTTGAATTCATAACCGATTAAAAACCGGTTTCTGTAACCGGTTAAAAAAAGGAAAAAAACCCGGTCTGCAGAAGCAACAACAGAATGTTGTTTTTTATGATTTTTTCAGTTTTTTGCTTTTTTTAAGTAAATGCAGTTTTTTTTATATAAAAGCATAACAATGAAAGTATAAAAAGTTAAAACACAATATCATTAAGTCTTCGAACATACAGTTTTACATAACATATGGAAATACGAACGCTAAAGCGTAACAATGAAAATACATAAACTTCAAATATTAATCCGCAAGAAGGTCCACACTAATATATAGTTTTTTAGTGGGACGAAAATAGTAATATATTTTGAGCCGCCATTCCCACCCAAGTCATATCCAAATTGGGCGAACAAACTAGCGCCTTCACTTGCCATGGAAGCTTGACCACTAGCGGGTTGTTGTTTCAACGACTTGCAAAACGGTTTGTCGATGTGTTGTTTCAAGGTAGTGTTTGCCCCTATGGCGTAAAAACCATGACAATGATGACAACGCGCTTTTTTGGCCCCATTGGCCATCTCGCACAAATTGAAATGTGACCAAACTTCGGGGTTGCGCTTCATTGGAATAACACGAACCACCGTGTCGGTTGTAGACTCGCCAACATTGACCGAATCATGAGTACTAGAGCTTGCCATGCTTTTTTAAGAATTATCAAACAAGAAAGTGAGCGTTTTTAAGAGTTTTTGGAGATTAGAGAGTGGTGTGATTGAATCTAAAAACCCACCACCCTTTTATACAACTTGGAGATGGATTTTGGGCCAAAAAGAACAAAAAATGGCTATATTTGGTTCCAAACGGTCATATGACCGTTCTGCAAAGCTGCAGCTTTTTAACCGGTTTTTCTCATATCCGTTACCGGTTAATCGGTTTATTTCATAACCGATTTTTTCTGTAACCAGTTTTTAAACCGTTTTTTTAACCGGTTTCTAAACCGAATCGACATCCAGAACATGTAACCGATTTATAAGCGGTCAAACCGGTTAGTACCGAACCAATTACAAAGAAACTGGTTTTAAAATTAATCGGTTTCAGTTATTTTTTCGGTTTGAGTTGAATAATCAGTTTTTTGTACATCTCTATTCGCACGCTCGCATCGCCGCGAGCCGCTTGGAGCCGCCTTTAGTATTTTTTAGATGTGTCTTGGTTTGGTGTGGTCAGCTGGAGACTGTTTAAGTTCCTACATGTCAAATGATTAAGTCTCAGAATTCATTGTGCCATTGAATTCTAAATTTTTTTTTGAATTTTATATTTAATAGAGACGTATCATTTCGAATTCTAATCAGTTGTTATATACAAAGCTTTGTGCTTTGTTTTAGAGACACTGGATATAAAAATTTGTATGGTTCATAGCACACACTCTACTTCCACAGAATTTCCTAACTTTGCGTACCTGAGAAGTCTTATTTCAAGTATTCTTTCAGGTGCTTGGCTATCCCCGGCAGTACAATCTGCTTTGGCTGTTATACCCTGGGAAACAGACGGGTTCACCTGGGTGGCCCGAAATCTATTTTAAGGGAAGCGTGATATTCATGTGTCTTAGTCACCGTAGTTTTATGTTTACTCTATTTCTTTGTAATTTGTTCTCAGTTTAGTTTACATTCTGTTTCGTATTTTGTTTCAGTTTAGTTCAGTTTCTGCTTATGTAATGTAATCTGAATATTAATTAATAAAATTGTTTTTTTATATTTATTTTGTGAAGGATGTCCTACAAGCTTAAAACAGATTTTAAAACCTGTTCACTGTTTTGGTTTTAAAAAGAAATTTATAAACACTTTCATTTGTTTATTACCAAACTTTTGTAGTTTGCATTGGTTTTCTATAAACCAATATGTTTCTGCCATAAACTAATTATTTTGTATCTTGTTTTAGAAATGGCCATTGTACCTGCTACTACATCAACAACTGTTGGATCCACTTCCACTACCATGGGACCATTAGTTGGTACCCAAGCAGCCCAAGCTGTGGCTAATCATGCTGAGAAACCAGAAAAGTTCACGGGTTTGAACTTTAAGAAATGGCAACAAAAGATGTTGTTTTATCTGACGACCTTGAACCTTGCGAGGTTCCTGACTGAGACCCCACCTGTTCTTGCTAAAGGTACTAGTGATGTCCAGTCTGTGAGTATAGTTGATGCATGGAAACATTCAGAGTACCTATGTCGCAACTACGTGTTGAATGGCCTTTCAGATGCATTGTATAATGTGTATTTCAAGGTTCCAACTACGAAAGAATTATGGGAGTCATTGGAACACAAATACAAGATTGAGAATGCTGGTACTAAGAAGTTTGTTATGGCTAGATTTTTGGACTATAAAATGATTGATTCAAAAACTGTTATGAGTCAAGTTCAAGAATTGCATATTATTCTTAGTGACATCCTGTATGAAGGAATGAATCTTAGTGAAACATTCCAAGTGGCAGCAATTGTTGAAAAGTTGCCTCCTAGTTGGGTGGACTTTAAAAGTTACCTTAAGCATAAGCGTAAGGAAATGACCATTAAAGACCTTGTTGTTCGTCTTCGTATTGAGGAAGACAACAGGCTGTCACACAAAGAAATCAAGTTGAAGCTTTTGCATAAGCGTACCTTGTGGAATATGGTCAATCCTCAAGGGGTCACAAGGGTAACAAAGGCCACAAGTTCAATGCCAAGGGGGGAAAACAAAGGTGTTGAACTTGGGCCAAAGAAAGGTGGTGTGAAGAAGAAGGTTGGTCCCATTAAAGGGACGTCTTCCAACTGTGGAGAAACTGGTCACCGTGTTGACCAATGCAAAGAGCCTAAACGTGACACGGCTCTTATGGTTGATGATGATAGTATGCCCTTAGTGGCCATGATTTCTGACCTCACTCCCATGATGGAGGAGGTAAATTTGGTGGCTAATGAGCCAAAAGGGTGGTGGGTTGATACTGGGAAACCCGCCATGTGTGCCCAGACAAGACTCTCTTTAATATGTTTAAAGAGGTGGTGGGAGAAGAGATACTGTACATGGGAAATGCTACTACAGCTGACATCAAGGGAGAAGGTGATGTGATCTTAAAGTGGACTTCTGGAAAGAGCTCACTTTGAAGAATGTGATTTATGTTCCTGACCTGCGCAAGAGTCTTGTGTCGGGTTGGACGCTTAACAAGTTTGGATTTCGTTTGGTTTTTGAAAGTGACAAGTTTGTTTTAAGTAAGCGTGGTATGTTTGTTAGAAAGGGCTATGCCCAAAATGGAATGTTTAAACTTAATGTAATGTCTGTTAAGAAAAATATGAATAAAAATGCTAGTACTTCTGCTTACTTGGTTGAGTCTCCTAATGTTTGGCATGGACGTCTTGGTCATGTAAATTTTAATTCGACGCTTCGTTTAATTAAATTAGATTATATACCAACTTTTGCCATTGAATCTAAAACAAAATGTAAAACATGTGTTGAAGCCAAACAAACAAGATCATCCTTCAAATCGTTGAAAGAATAACTGAACCCCTTGATCTGATTCACACTGATGTGTGTGATCAATTCCCACCAGAGGTGGTAATAAATATTTTATTACCTTTATCGATGACAATACAAGATATTGTGATGTTTACTTACTTAAGAGTAAGGATGAAGCAATTGACAAGTTTAACTTGTATAAAGCTGAAGTTGAGAATCAACTCAACAAGAAAATAAAACGTGTGAGAAGTGATAGAGGAGGTGAATATGTTTCACCATTTGGGGAAGTATGTGCAAAAAGTGGCATAATACATGAGTGTACCCCTCCTTATACACCCCAATCAAATGGCATCGCAGAGCGAAAGAATCGTATACTGAAAGAAATGATGAATACCATGTTTATAAATTTTGGGATGAGCCAGGACATGTGGGGGGAGGCCATATTGTCGGCCACCTTTTTGTTAAATAAAATACCTTTCAAGAATAAGGATGTAACACCTCATGAGTTGTGGTGGGGACATAAATCATCCTATAAGTACTTGAAAGTGTGGGGGTTTCTGGCCAAGGTGATTGTTGCACCCCCTAAGGCACTTATAAAAGGGCCCAAAACTGTTGGTTGCATTTCCATCAGATACGCCAAAACTATAGTTCGCATCATTTTCTTGTATATGAATCCAAGAATCCTTATGTGCACAAGGACTCTATCATTGAGACAAGGCCAGGAAATGTGACTTACTTTGAAGAAGAGTTTCCAATCTTAGTACAAACTCATAAGAGTTCTTCAACAACCAATCATACAAGTTCATCAACAATGGTTGATGAGTGTGTTCGAGAGGAAACTCAAGAGGGTGAGCCAAGAAGAAGTAAAAGGCAAAGGACTGAGAAATCCTTTGGGCCTGGCTTTCTTACATTCATGGTTAAGAGTGAGCCTCAAACCTATCGAGAAGCAGTCACCTCTTCAGATGGACCTCAATGGAAAGAAGCCATCAAGAGTGAATTGATTCTATCTTGCAGAATCATACTTGGGAGCTAGTAGATCTTCCACCAGCGGGCGCGAGAGCCATCTCCGTCAGTACACATACTGTTCCGGTTGTTGTACCCTGGGAGACAGAACCGTCTGAGAGGAGGCGCGAAATCTGTTTTAAGACTGTAGGAACTAGGTTCACTTTTAATAAAATAAATTACAAAATATATATAATAAATAATAACGAGACTCTCGTTATTTGTTATTTGTGGAAAATTCTACTAGTAAAATACCGGTTACAAAAACTAAATAAAAGAATATAAAATACTACTATTCGTGAAGATCGTTACTACAATCTTAAATCCCTTCTCTACGAGGATTTAAGTTCACAAAAGTTAAAATATTAATTGAGATTTTATTAAAATCTTATAAATATTTTTGGGAAATATTTATTTAGTACAAAGAGTCGGATTAATTTTATGATTGGAGTATATCCAAATATGGTGTTACAAAACGAACGTTTTGATTCAAGTTTTGGAGTTCATGGTTTTTGTTCGTGTTTAGATAACCCGAATTATATACAAAAATTAATTTGTATTTCGAATGATTGGAATACTAAATTTTCTAATGATCGAATTAGAAATTTGTAATTTTTGTAAACCTATATAAAGTGTATGAACGATGGAAAGTCTCTAATGAGAATGTTAGATGTAATTAGGTAAAATAATATTGGTTTCAAATGTATTGAAACATATATATTTTCTAATAAGTGTATTAGAAAGTAATTATTTTATAAAATTACAAGTTTTAATACATTTATGTATTCTAAAAAGCGTGTTAGAGATATTTATTTTGTATCATTATAAGTTTTAAAACATCTATATGTTCTAACTAGCGTGTTAGGAACAATGTTTAAAAGACAGTTGGATGTTCTAACGAGCGTGTTAGAAACAATAGTTTAAATACGTTTAGATTTTCTAACATGCATGTTAGAAAAGATTATTATTGCAAATAATTGCTAACGGGCGTGTTGGAAGCAATTATTTTGGATAATAAGAAAGCTTCAAACGGTTTCGTCTAAACTATTAAGTTTCTAACAAGCGAGTTAGAAATGAATTTTTTTCCACGTTCGTTAAAACGATTTATATGTTTATTTCTAATGAGCGTATTAGAGATAGTTTATATATTTTTTTTTATAAACTTCAAAACAAATTTTGTAATCGATTACTTCTAACGAGTGTGTTAGAAACGATTTAAAGAGTTTGACAATTGTTTATTTTCTAACGGGCGTATTAGAAAAGATTTATGATTATTTTCTAACGAGCGTGTTAGAGAACGTTTATTTAAATAAACCAAAAATGGCTGATGAGAATAAGTGTATTCGTTTTATTTCTAACGAGCGCGTTAGAAATGGTTTACTCTATAAAAATCGAATATTTTGAATGTTTGTTAAACATTTAAATTCGAATTAGCGTATTAGAATTGGTTATCGAACAAACCACTCATTTTAACGATAGGTCATCGTTTACTATCTAACAGCGAATTAGAAACGGATTGAATATGATAAACCATTTATTAAAACAATGAGTATTTGTTTTATTTTCAAACGAGTGAGTTTGAAGCTGTTTTATTTATTAAACTATTATAAGGTTTATTGTCTTGATTTGTAACATAAATATATAGTTTATTTTTTAAAACACTTGCAAAAACGAGACATGTTTTGAATAAATAAAACATGTTTTTGTAATATATAAGTGATTCGATGGTTTTACGGAAAGTATTTCGTCTTGAACCATATAATAGTCTCGAAAAGACTATTTGGTAAAAACAACTCAATGTTGTTATGGTATAATAAGTTGCTCAACTACTTGCGAGTAGTTAATTATAAACAACTTTATACTTTTGGACAACTTGTTGATTATTCAAGTTTAGAGTTTCAAGATGAAACAAGTTACATGTGTTCCATTCAGGGAGTACCTCAAAACATGACACGAAACGATATAATTGCGTCTATTTTGGTCGAAACTGTTGAAGATAATAACACTTTGGGATTTGATGTTTAGATATCATTGGTTTATCCATTTTATATATGTTCGCTTCTATTTAAAATGGTGGACTACAATTTGGGTTTATTTTACATAAACAAATGGTTTAAAATATAATGAAAGATAAATATTTGTTTTGGACTACTAATAATTTGTCAAAAAGATACACATTTTGATACAAAGTGTAAAAAGTAATTTACACGAACACAACGAGCGGGTTGTCATCATGACTTATGTAATAAGTCATAAATCAAACATCAAATGCATAACGACTTCGTAAGAAACACGGTGAATGGTTGAGATGAAATACACAAAAACGAGATATGTCATCTAATGTTGAGAGCATCAACATGGAAATGCACATGTAAGTTTTCGAAGAATATAACATATGAAAGAAATATATGTTATTAGTGTAAATGATTTTAATAAATTTAGCAAATTTATTAAGGGAAATTTACAATAGTGATGGATTTGTAGATGCTTCTACCACCATCAATGTTGTTTAAACTATGTGGAGGGTTGGTCCTCAATTTAGGAGAATATCCCAATACATGGTATTAATGAAACAACAACGTAAATGTACATATCACTATAGGCATGCGTTAATGCTTTGTTGTTGAGAGTCAATCTAATTGACTATATCTCAAGACTCGAGTGATTTTATACAAAGATAGTTCATTAAAGTGACTTGGATTGAGACTTATTTTTAAGTCCTCAGGAAGTCAATGGTGAGGCCTTGCAGATAAAAGGCAAATGAGTTATGATCCTAATGGATGGAGTTAACTATGGTTTTGATACCTTCCTAAAACCGAAGGTTTTGGAATGGTGAAATAAAATTTCATTATTGTGTCTAAATTAAGAAACGAATGTTTGGAAGAGATCGTGCGTTATCTCTTAAGGTTGTGAAGAATCAGAATGATGCATCTTCTGTTCACATGCTAGACTATTGTGTCTAAAGCATGCTAGACTAATACTTGTTAATTTATATGCTCGACAGAGATTAAATTAACTTTAAACATTCAAAATATGTGATGACATAAGAACGAGTTTTGTGCTTAAAGCAAACTATAAATATAAACTTCAATCCAAAAGGATTACTCAACCTTAATCGAAATGCAAGCAATGTGGGGGATGAGTGCCATTTAAGAAACAACCCTTTAGGGGTATGTAGAAATGGTAGTTGAGAAGTTTTCTTAAACTCGAAATGAAAAGGAGAACCTTTCATCATCTCATTTGGATGTTATCCAATAACACTTAAATGTGGGAGTGACTTGCATTTGAATGTGGAAGGTTTGGTAATAGGGATTTTAGTAATCCAAATAAATATTGCAAACACGTGACCAAGTGGAGTACATTATTGGTTATATGGAGTCAATTGAGTTGATTGAACTTGAATACCAATTGGTTGGATCCAAAATCTAGTAATATGTCAGTTATGACGTACTAAAGGCATGATGGAAATGTGTCTAGTCATGAAATAAGTTTCATGTCATTCTAGAGACAAGGTATATAACTAGATCCAAGTTGAGATCACGAGTTATAAATCTTATGAATCGACTAAAAGGCAAAACTGACTAGCGAGTCAAGAATACGTTAGAACAACTGATCTAAATTTATATTATCGTTGTTGACTTGGCGAAGTCAAGAGATAATTTTGGATCCAACAACCAGTGGGTTGATAAGAAATCAAGTTGTGGAATGTGACTAAAGCCCGTGAAAAAAAAGGGACATGAGGGAAACCTAACCTAGTTGACTGGAGATCCCAAGATCTAGGTTCAATAGGACAACTTAATCATGAACCGAAGGGTAGTCACTGTGGGGGCATAACTAATATATATGTTTATACATAAGCTAGTGTATATGTTTAAATATCCCCTAAAACCATAAAAGGGTGTTTAAAATACGTCTTAGTCCATTCCTATAATATTCAGTGACATTGTTGTGAGGCTAAGCATAATATATGGTTAAATGATTTGTGAAAATTATAATAAGCCATAATGCTTTTAATGATTTAAAGGAATCACATATGTGAGAGAGAAGTAGGATCGCTTCGAGTGGCATTGTGGGGTGCGCAATCTAGAGCTCTCACAGAACCAGTCTAGTGTTCCAGGACCATAATAGGACATGATAATGAGGGGATGCCCTGGCTAGGGAAAATATTGTGTGAATGTATATTGTCGTTTACACAAATGGGGTTCGTTCAAGGACATCGCGTCTACAAAACCCTAATAGGCTAAGTATACTTCAAAAAGGAAGGTTCAAAGGCAAAACCTACCTATCCTGCAATACTCAACTGTCAAGGTTTCATCGGGGAATTTTGTGTGTTTTATCGATCTCCATTCATGTGGGGATTGTTGTAAATTCTAGTGAAAATGAGTTTTTCACTAAATATTTTGGACATCAATATTTATATTTATATATGCGGTGTATAAATAATAATGAATCAAACTATGTCTAAAGTGGAGCTAAGATGAATAGAATATCGATACTCGAAGTTGAGTGATTAAGTGAATATTTCTAAACTTTGGTGACTCTAGTATAAGTTCATCTTTGTCATAAATTGGTAGTTTTATGACTTTTAATCTCTATTCAAGAATCATGGAATCATGATGAAGGTTTTATTATGTCTTATTATTTTATTTTATATGACATTAAACATGTATATTAATGTCATGAATGTAAATTAATCCTTATTTAAATCATAATGAATTATTAGACCCATAATGAAGGTTTTTATTATAATTATCTTTGAACAATAGAAATTAAATATGGAGTTTTAGTTTTGAGTATAAAAGGAACCTTATGACTCTTTTTTGAAGGCAAGAAAGAAAATAGAGAAAAAAATGAGAGATGAACGTTTTAGGTAGTGTTTGGTATGAATGAATATAAGATGAAATAGAATAGATCATTCTGTTGGAATGAAAATATACATGTTTGGTTGTTATGCGGTAATGGAATAGAGCATTCCAAAGGAATGTAACTCCTAAATATAACAATTTTTATTCTTTGGTAATGAGTTTTTTTATTTTCATTTCTTAAAGGAATGGAAAAAAGATATTATTATTATTATTATTATATTATTATTATTATTATTATTACATTTATATTTATATTTATTTATTATCATTCATTCCATTACCCCATACCATAGAATTTAGAGAGGAGTACTCTCTAATTCTTCCACCATCACCAACTTAACACCATGATACCCGGTGCTATCTCGGGCGCGAGAGCCATCTCCGTCAATACACATATTGTTCCGGTTGTTGTACCCTGGGAGACAGAACCGTTTGAGAGGATGTGCGGAATCTGTTTTAAGGGCCCCGTATCAAAAACAATCCTCAATCAAAACCGTCAACAGTTTTGCTTGTCTTGCAGCGGAGTTTTCGATCTAGAAGGTACGGCTGAAGTTTCAAAGAGATTGGCTTTGAATCAAGATTGGTACAATTTAGTAGTATTTAATATTCTTTTATTTAGTTTTTGTAACCGATATTATACTAGTAGAATTCACACAAATAACGAGAGTCTCATTATTATTTATTATATATATTTTGTAATATAATTTATTAAAAATGAACCTAGTTCTTACAATTTAAACAAAATTCGAATTTATAAATAATGATCTGACTTGTCCCAACCTGAATAACCTGAATTCAAACTTTATGCGTGTGATTTTTGAATTGTATGATGATACTTTTGTGTTTTCTTATAACTTGGTTTATCTAAACACCCCAAATTTTAGTGAGGTTATTAAAATCAGTATTTCCAATCTTATTCGAATCGGATTTAGTTCTATTATTTTTTAAATTTGAATAATCCTTGCATCACATCTAGCCGTCTTGGTAGTTGGTGACGCCTAACACAAACACACGTTTTGCTAATACCATGGGATTTATATGGGATCATGTCATTGTCTTGTTCAAACAGAATATTACTTGCTTGTATTTGTAAATGACCAACTGTTGCGTGTAAGAAAACACTTCATAAATATAGTTTGCTTAAACAGTCTATTTTTATAAGTATTGAAAAATATCATTTAATATAGCATGATAATTACTTGATTTATGATTAATTACGTTTTCATACGTCAAGTGATGTTATTTACTGATCAATACCTAATAAGTAACTGGTTGCGTAACACGTCATAATTATGTGAGTCCAAGATTCTCGCTTATCTTATTTCACCTCTCCCTATATATAATTTCTTAATCTTGAAATTAAAAACTTAAAAAGTTATGAGATATTTGACTTCAAAGATTTGCTTTTAAAAGCTACGCTACTAAGGTCAAGTGTTCTTCGTTTCTCTCTCCATTCTCGCTCGCATCACAAGTTTCGCTCCCATCACAAGTTCGCGTCACTCACATCCGATTTTCTAAATGCGTTTTAACACTTTCTTCCCGCTCTCCACCTATATGCCACATCATTCTCGATCCGTCCATAGATGAATTCGAACCAAAAGACTACAAGAACAGCAATCGAAGCAGTAAACCTAAATCAGTAAAATTGCTTGTAAACCTTAATTTGAGTCAAACTATACTTTTATGAGCCAAGTTATAGAAACCGCAATTTGATCAATTTATAATTAGCATCGTCTCTTTGTCAATAAATGATTGTTATGTGCTAGAATTCTTTCTAACAAATGATTGTTATATGCCAGCGAACATCAAATTAATTTCTTTGAGAAATACCGTTTTAAATTCAAGCCAGCCAACAAAATGCACCCATGACGTGTTTATTCACGACTCATATGCCTTCCAGTACAAAACTACGAGTAGTTTAGTTCATACGCCACACTGCCTGTCTTCGATTGCCAGAACTCTTAATTAAACAACCACAAGAGCTATTTAGTAAGAAGATCCATACGCCCTAATACCTCACCATGGGGTACGGTACGAAGATTACAAAATAAAAATAAATAATGCAAGTTGCAAACATAGGATAAAGAATCGGAAAAAAAATTCACAAGCATATGAATCATGAAACAAGATGTTTCCTCATTGCTCCTTTATATCAATTAAACCATATGAATCTCAAGACAATCCAGAACAAACAAATATTAGAATATGTTTTAAGCACAAGATCAAGAACATATTACATACTAGACAAGAATTGAATCCGCTACTAACCAACACTCTAATCCTCTTCCTCCATAAGAGACTGGAGAAGTGTGGTGCAGCCAGACATGACCTCATCCTTCATGAACCCCATCGCATTAGCAAAACGAGTGTCGGACACAATTCCATTGTAGCTGGTTAGAACAACATGTGCTCGGTCACGCCCTGGGTCAGCAGTCTTGCAGTCACCAAGTGGGCTGCTCACAAGAGCCACATCACAGGTCTCATCGCCATGGTCTTCGTTCACATTGATGTAGTATGTTCCTGTTGCGTCTGTGGTTCCTTCAGCGGTGTACAGAAGCTTTTGTGTCCTGTCCTTGCATTCCACTCTAACCTTTGCACCTACAAACCAATAACCAATCCCATAATTAAAGCCAGATCCTGCTCTGATTATTCAAATACAGATCCACTTAATCTACAAAATAACAAGAACTACACGCATTGCAACAGCAAATATTAAATTATAACAATCTACGATTCATACTTCTGTCATCGATTCAATATAGCCAAAAGTCCTACAAACGCCGGATCATCCTAATATCCAACCAATTGACAAAACGATGACTATAAACTACTAATACGAGATAAAGCTTGACCGATACGTGGATTCAAAGTATGATAATAGGAGAAAACATTTGACAAACTGGCTACCGATTATTATACTACTTTTTACAGACGAACAAATTTAATAATGCTTGAATAATACGCAATAACAACACACACCACCAGATTCATCTACATTATCACTAATGATAATAACAATAAACTATTAACATGTGTGAACGCTTGACTGATATATGATGATCAAATGTAATACTTCACAAAACCGCTACTGATTATTAAACTATTTTTTACATATCCAAAAACATTAGCACTGAACAATACGCAACCGCAAATCGGCGTTAATTGATAAAACAAAACCCTAAACCTTCGTCAAACCACCAGATTCGTCCATTTTACCACCAACCACTAATATGAGTGAATGCTTGATTGATACGCGTAATCAAAAGCATAAACACTGCCGCTTGAACAACACGCAACCGCAATTCAGCGTTAATTAATAAATCAAAATCCTAAACCTTCAGAAAACCACCAGATTCATCAACTTTTTCACTAAACCACTACTAAAACCTCAGATCTACTTATAAAGCAACATTTTGGCACTACATAATCACAGATCTACAACAGAAACAAATTTCACACACACAGTATACACACACATGAACATTTTCGTAAAAGTAACAGCGATATCTAAGATCTGAGTACACACACCTGGAATGTAAGTAGTGGCGGAGGTTTCGAAACCGGCACGGCAGGTATCGCAGTAAACCTTGCCTTGCAAGACGTACGGACGAGACATCGGACGTGAAGCACTAATGAGCGCCGGTAGTAGAACGCAGAGTGCTAAGATGAGCCCCGATTTCGCCATTACTATGTGTGTTTTTGGTGTGAATGTGTGTGTTAGAGAGAGGGCAGTGGTGAGTTATGTGTGAGAAGAGTTGCAGATAAAGGTATTTGTTAATACGCGTTGTGTGCTAAGATGATTGTTGTATGTTGGTGAAATTATTATTGCTGTTGCAACGCTATTTTTAGGCGCGTGTATCCGTTAGTGTCGTGTACGGTTCGGTTATTAGCATTATTCGTAACTGTATCCGAAGTCATCGGTTAATCAGTTCGGTTAATTCGGTTAATTTGTCGGTTTTCAGTTCGGTTCGGTTAATAACCAATTCAAACAAGGACTAAATTTTTTGCTTAGAAATACATGTAATTGAGGGATAATACTTGAAATAGATGTATAAATACATGAAATGGATGTATAAATAAATGAAATGGATGTATAAATGCATGAAATAGATGTTTAAGTACATGAAATGAAGTATAAATAAATGAAATAAAAGTATAAATAAATGAAATAAAGGTATTATTACATGAAATGAAAGTATAAAACATGAAATATAAAAATAAAAATGGTTCGGTTCGGTTCGGTTAATTTCGGTTAACCAATGGTAAAAAATTATCCGTTAACCGACTTTCGGTTAATTCGGTTTCGGTTAATTTCGGTTCGGTTTTGTCGGTTTTCGGTTCGTTTTGTCGGTTTTCGGTTCGGTTTTGGTTTTCGGTTCGGTTATTGCACACCCCTAGTATCCGTGTTTATTTAATATGGTGGTAAATTTAGGGATGAAATCAAACCCGAAACCCGACTTATTTGAGACGGGTTTTGGGGTGGGATAATCAGGTTAGGGACGGGTTTAGGATTAATTTTTATTTTTTTCGCCGGTTTGGGATGGGTTTGGGATTTGGTGATATACCCGTTTACCTGACCCGATTATCCGATAAACTGTACCCGTTTACCTGATTGTATACCCGACATAAGTTCTTTTATATTTTTTAATATGTATATATGTGATACACCCATTTTTTATACATATAGGTACTTTATTTCATGTACATTGTAATTATTTCATACATTTTTATAATGATAATTTTCAATGTAACTAATTAGTAGTTACCTGATAGATGCCCGATGGGTTTGGGGTCAGGAATACCTAGTGGGTAATTTTTATAAATTAACGTGTTTACTCGAAACCCGCGGGTATACCCGATACCCGATGGGTATTTACCCGCTAGAAACCCGACGCGTTTTGGGACGGGTTTTGGACAAGCTTATCTAACCGGGTCTGGGTTTGGGATTACTTAAACCCGTCCCAAACCCGACCCATTTCCATCCCTAGGTAAATTAGTCGAGCTAAACCTGATCGTGATTTGCTCAGCTTTGGCTCGTAAAAGTTTAGACCATTAGTAATGGTTAATGCTTTTTAAATGGTATTTTTGTCACATTAAAAGTGTCACACCCCGATTTCCACGTAGGTTTCCGGTGGGCCCGGAGGGGTATAATCATGACGGCTTCATAACAGTTATCACAATGCAATAATATGTAGCAGAAGTATTGGAGTAAAAGTATCGAATTCATTAAAGTTTGAGTATATAAAAGTATTACAAGTGTTTCGATACATGCCCATAGGCAGGATCTAATAACAGAGCTTTACACAGCATAGGCCTTAAGTATAAGGGTTGCAAATTCCTTGGTCTTCATTCAAGCCGACCCGAATTCCCAGTTTATAATAAAGTTCGGTACCTGCGGTTCAATCTTTTGAAAATACGTCAGCTATCGTTGGTAAATACAATTAACGGACTCATTTTGAAAGCATTTCAAAAGACTCATTTAGGTAAATAAGGCACGAAAAATCTTTTATCAATAACTTGGGATAATTCAAAATTATCTTGTATACAGTTTTACATGTTGATAATACATATGGGGCCAGTATAAAAACCGATACATGATTAACCGACACACCACATATAAACCCCAAGGGGTACAAAGTATAAATTAGCGTTTATCGGGTGTATGCTTACACCCTGCGCTTAGGTCGTGGTCATTCACAATTAAATGAGCCGAGGATATCCAGGACACGGTCTAGTTAACTCCCAATGTTAAGTTATCAGACAATACAGATTAAAACGGGTTATGAGATCTAATTAAATCGCAATCCGACAACAATATCCCATGCCCGACCAAGCGGTAATAATTTACCATATCCCAAGCCCGTATATAAAAAAATAGGCTAAGAGTATTTACCTTTTTGCTAGCTTCCAATCAATAAGATTTTAATTAAGCAAAAACCGCAAGTCTAAGTATTATTGACCCAAGTCCGGTTATCTGGGGGTACTATATTCTGGAATGAACAGATTTATTATCTGTTAGAATGTATACGGGCCAAAGATAGTCCCTTTAGATATGACCCGATACTTAAGAATAAGTTCGCTAGATTAAGCATGTACTGATTAGAATGTGGTTTAAACCCAACAAGTATTAGGACTTGTATAATATGGGTAAACAAAGTACATTTTGGATTTTGAAGTGAAAATGATAAGGTTAAACCCATTTCTGTAAAATTACGTAAACTAGTTACATAAACTTAACCGTACGCATATAAGCGATATCGGTAACCGAATGAGTCATGAACAAGTTCTATATGCCAATACACTTTAAACAAGTTATAATATCAGTAGGATATCAACTTGTATGCCCGTTAAGGTTTTAAAAGCAAACTATGCCTCACAAGGGCGTTTTGGTCATTTAGTGACGATTAAAAGGAACTTGCGTATAATCTGATGTTACGACCATAAACATTCTGTGAAAATACTTTATTTATGATATAATATGTCACACCCTCAATTTCCACTTGCGGAGTTTTACCGCGAGGCGTGTGAACAAACCAGAATCTGAAACACTAGTACGTCGAACAACTCTATATGATTTGATAATACGTTTTCCAAAAATCATTTGTTTAACCATTCATCGTAGATTTTATATTATCTTAGTTAGTTACCAATGTTTAGCGGAAGCATTAGTTTTTATGGTTGAGCGGAAGCATAAAATAAGTAGTGAAACGGGCGCCAACACAAACGCCAAAACAAATAAAAACCCAAAACAATGTTTGTAAATGAGACTCGATAAAAGATGTCTTGTTCAATGCATGTGAGTGCACCTAGAGCTCCTAGCGTCCTGAGAAACATGTAAAGAAACAAGTGTCAACATTAAAGATGAGTGAGTTCACATGTTTTCATAAATTCGTTTGTTCGGTTATGAGTTTGTTTCCCCCCGTTATCCCTAACCCGGGATAACGATTTAGTTCCATTATTCCCAACCCGGAATAATACCGATAGTTCCATTATTCCTTAACCGGAATAATAATGATGTTGGTTCCATTATTCCAAACCCGGAATAATAAAGTTATTGTTTCCATTATCCCTAACCCGGGATAATATAGTTGTTGTTTCCATTATCCCCAACCCGGGATAATATAGTTGATTCGTAATTAAGTTAAATGTTAATATATATAGGTAGCTAGCCTAAAGTTATGTCACGTAAGTGTTCGCGATCGAAGCTGACTGTTGTGCCTCCGTGTTGCCAGGCCTATCACTGACCATGGTGAAGTTAGGCCAAATTATTCACCCGTTGACCATACCCGGTCGGCTAGCGCGACTAGCTCGGATGGGGCTTGTCGGGCCCAGTAGTACTACTTATAATTTCCCCGCTATTAAAACCCAATACTAACGATCCGAGAGATTGTCGAGGACTTATGTGATATAGCTGCTTAGTGACCATAACATTACATTAACATCAACTTAGTTACCGAATAGTTATGTGACGTTAATTTCGTATAACGTAAAGAGATTGAGTTTGAAGAGTGTATACATGTTTCTCCCCTGTTGTTTAAAAACCGGATAAAGTTAGGGGCCGTGAACTCACCTTTATTTGCTCGGTTAGTGTAACACAGATGTTGCAAATGATGGGACCGCTAATTGCGTCCTAATAAACCAATTGATTCCAAGTCAGTGTGTGAACACACTAATACAAATTCTACACATAATTTACGCACAAAGTGATACACACAATCAAAATTCCTAACACTCAAACATGCATGCAAGTATCCTCATGTGGACATAGTAATCAAAACAATTTATCATGAACATAATCCAATCCATACAACACTTTGGTGCACACATTCACAAGTTATCAAGTTTCAGCTTACATACTCATAATTCGGCTGTTTTCTAGGATTTTTATAAAATAGTTCCAACGTTCCAAAAATTCCAATTATTTTACAGCAGGTGAAAATTATACTGTAAAAATTTATATAAAATTTTTCAAGTCCTAATACTTTACCAATTAACCATAAATATTAATATACTAGGCTGCAGTCAGATTCGTCGTTTTCTGACTGTAGTCCATGGAAGAATTTATTTAAAAATCACTGATCGTCTAATTAACAAAATTCCAGTTGGAGTTGCCCGGAAATTTCCATACCTAGTTGCTGTACAAATTTCATGATTCGACTCCCTACAGATTATTAAATCCAACTCGATAAACAACTAACAAAATTTCAGGATTTTCACAGCTTTAGTTACTGTTCTTAATTTGCCACTTAAAAATATCAAACGACTTCAGAAAAATATGAATCCAGCGCATTAGATTCGTTATTCAAATTCTACGTTTTAGACTTCAGAAATCCGTTTTTCACAACTAATGACCGAGTTACAGCCAGATGAAGTCGGCTGTAACTATCACTCAGCAACCTGTTTCAGCATTTTATCACCACTAATTCGCATAAACCGTCAATACAATGAACCTAGGCGATCAAGAACTGATTTTTCCAATCATAGATCAATACATATATCACATCCATGCAAACCCTAATCAATATCTCTAGTTTTTATAAACAAAACACAGCTATATTTTCCAGATTTCGAACAAACATCAAACTTTCAATCTAACATAATCAATCCGAAAACAACACAATCACTACACTCAAACACATATATCCGAATATGATCTTGTAACAAAAGATAAATCCTAACCTTTAATGACAAGGTAATAAGCCGAGACTTGGACGGGACTGATTCGGATGTTCAAGCTAGATCGCAACCGAGAGGATGAAAAGGGACAAGCTGCTCGCGATCGAGAAGGTGATGTAGGGCTGATCAGATCGAGATGATGAAGGAAGAGGTTGCTCGCGACCGAAGGGAGTGTAACAAGGCTGCCGTCGGCTTCTTAGATATTAGGGTTTTGTGTTTTTGTTTTTGTGAAGAAAGACCCATGCATGTGTTTGTATATATAGGCGCAAGAGATGAATGGGTTGCGGTTTGGTTTGCTCTCTGCGGCCAAAGGGACTTGGGTGGGTCGGTTTGGGTTGTTTGCTCGCGACTGAATAGTTTGAGTTTAAGGTTTGGGTTAAAATTGATCCCCAAGTTTAGTTCCTTGAGTCGCAAGAAAAGAGGCCGGCTCGTGTCGCGGTTCGGCTCGATTCATTTATTTATTTACTACGTCTATACATTATAACTAACATAAAACACGAACTCGGATATCACATAATAACGCACCAACTTATAAACGTTTAATACGTAGCACATAATTTATTCGACAAGTATTGCGTTTAAGTTATCCGAAAAACCGGGATGTCACATAATATCAGTAGGATATCTAACATATGTGTGTTTTATAGTTTAAAACCAAACTATGCTCTATATGGGGCATTTTGGTCATTTTACACATAGTTTCAAAAGCTTATTTGGGATTCTGAGTTTATATCAAGTACTTACTGTACAAAAAAATTTAAATGAGTTATAAAATCAGTAGATAACAAGTCTTGGTTGGTAAATATGTTTAAAACCATACTATGCGCCGTGAAGGCGTTTAAATCGTTAAATGACGATATTTACGATCTTGCATCAAAACAGAAGTTATGACCAGGTTTATATGATTAGGATATGTTATTTAATATAACATATCAGTAGGTAAAAGATTTTGTATCACTTTCATCATTTAAAGACATAATACAAGAATTCGAAGTAAATTCAGTTTATAAACTGATTTTCTATCCCAAAATATCTATTTATGATATTACATCAATAAGTAATAAGTTTGGTATGAGAAATTATGTTTAACACCGTTCTATGCGCCGAAAGGCCATTTCGGTCACTTTAAAGCTTTATTTACGATATTATTCGAAAACTCAGTTTATGATCAGATTTGTAACATCAAAATATGTTAAACATGTTAACATATCGGTACCTAAATCATTTGCAAGTTTGTTGGTGATTAAAACTTCATTTTAAATAAAAAGGCATGATAGTCAAAGTGTGGCATATTAACGGAAAATTGCATAAACTCAATTATATACGATCTGTATTAGTATTATCTATAATACGATCATAATGGGACCTTAAATCAATAGCATACTAGTCTAATTCGGTTCATAATCGAAAGTCAAAGTAGAAGTCAAACTTTGCGACTTTCGGTTGCGAACCGACCCTAAGACTGAAATTGACGGGCTGAACATGTTGACACATGTTCTATTATTTATTAACAAGAAGTTTTTTTAAGTTTCAAAACATGTTTATAACACATATGTATTCAGATGATAAGTTTTTACGAAAATCTAACCCGTTTGACTTTTAAAGCTTTAACTTTGACCCGTCAATTGGTCTAGTAAACGTGATCTTTAGGAGATGCCCTTTTAAGGGTTTAACACCTACCTAATTACGATCACTAAGCCATGTTCATATCGAACAATGGCTGGACCACAATGGTCTTAACCGAAAGTCGAAGCGTTTATCGAAATGATGAAAATTTAGCTTTGTTTGGTAATATACAGGATCAGATGAAACAACATCAGGAAACTAACCAAACAATAATGAGAGAAATACAACTCTTGAAGTCCAACTCCAAGTGACCTGCTGAGGATGTTGTCACCCCCTTGCAACCCAGGAATCTGAACTTTAGTTCAGCGGTGTACACTGAAGATAATCAGGGCAATGTTGTACCAAGTCGTTCCCAGAGCAATGTTCCTGAGTTACCCTCATCAGCAAGGATATTGATTGTGAGGGGCCCAGGATATGCCCGGATATAGCCAGAATCAACAGGCTGGTAACCTTTCTAATAATGTCAAAATCTTGCTACTAACAATGTTGGATCTTCGCAGGATACAAGTGTAACCTCAGCACTATCCAGAGAGCTTCAGAAACTGAAGGATATGATATCAGGTGTACCCGGGGTAGTGCAGCCCATACCGGAAGTATCCCAGGATAGCCACAACTTATCCCGCTTTGCTCGCCACATTTGTGATGCTGAAATCCGAAGAGATTTCAAACCCCCAACATGAAGCTTTATGATGGGACGACGGATCCTGAAGAGCATATTGCCCAATATAGGGAGAGGATGGAAGTGAATCCTATTCCACCAGATCTTAAAGAAGCATGTCTCTGCAAAGGCTTCGGCTCCACTCTGACAGGATCAGCCTTGAAGTGGCTCTTAAGCGTTCCACCTCATTCAATTACATCATTAGCTCATTTGGTCAATTTGTTTAATAGTCAATTTTCTTGTGTAGAAGCTTTGAAAAACTAACAAGTGACCTCTACAGGATAACACAGGGACCTCAAGAATCGCTTAGGGATTATATGAACAAATTTAGTAGGGAATCCTTAGATATCCCACATCTTGATGTTGCTACTGCTGTATAGGCATTCAAGATGGGATTACAAAAGGATTCTCCTTTCTATCAGGATCTTGTGATGAATCCTTGCAGGAACTTGGACGAAGCTCGAAACAGGGCCCTAAGATATATCAGGCTTGAAGACGACAAGAAAATGCAAGAGAGGATGAATTCATCCTCAACATACGAGTCAACCAACAAAAAGTCAGAATCAGCGTACAAGCCATATCGCTCTAAGCCATATGGTAGGAATGACAGCAAGAAAGTGAACACTGTTGAGGATGATGATCCAGAGGAGTATCCTGAGTTGTCAGAATACTGTTTTTCTGTTACTACTCATGAATTAATATATGCCATGCAGGGTTTAGGAAATAACGCAAGGTGGCCAAGGAAGAAACAACAAAAAGCTGATTGGAAGGATAAGTCCAAGTGGTATGCCTTTCATGAAGATTTTGGACATGTAACGGAAGATTGTATAGCCCTGAGAAAAGAGATAAGCTATCTGCTAAGCAAAGGCTACTTAAAAGATCTCATCGGAAGGAAGAAGAATAAGGGTCAGGATACTGACAAGGATCCTGAAGAGCAGCATCGCCTCCCCTAGACGCCAAGATAATCAACTTTATATCCGAAGGATCCGATATATACCGAACCTCTTATTCTGCAGCTAAGAGGCATGCCAAAGAGGCAAAGGCAGAAAGCGGGGACAAGCCGACGAGGGTGACATCACTTACAACCGACAAAGTGATAACGTTCGATAGTGAAGACCGAGATAGCATTCAGGATCCTCATCATGATGATCTGGTAAGCACTTTGTATATTGCTAACCATTTTGTGCACAGGATACTGGTGGACAATGGCAGCTCGGTCAACATCATACAATTAGAGACCCTGAAGAGGATGAACATCCCAGAGATGGAGATTACCTCGAAGTCCACTGTGCTTGTAGGGTTCAATGGAGAAGCAAAGAACATTGTTGGGGAGATAAAGCTGCCTGTATATGTTGAAGGAGTGAATTCGATGCAACGATTTTGTGTCATGGATTCATTATCCTGCTATAATATTATATTAGGCAGGCCATGGATTCATGATATGAAGGATGTACCTTCTACCTATCATCAATGTGTCAAGATCCCTACTCCTTGGGGGTAGTCAAAGTGGAAAGTGACCAACAGGAGGTCAAGGAATGCTACTCCTCTTTGATGAAGGCATCAACAATAACAGGGCATGATAGCAATTAAAGATACAAGCCTAGGATATCGTGGAGACCTCGGAGCAGGATGTTAAAAAGTTATCCTGGACCAAGATAATCCAGACATCTCGGTGCTTGTCGGAACCAATATCCCTCAGGATATTGAGAATCAGCTTACTAACTTGTTGAAATGCAGGATGTATACGTTTGCATGGAAACACGAAGATATGAAGGTATATCAAAAGATATTATAACTCACAAACTTGGAATTGACAAATCTTTCAGGCTCGTTCAACAAAAGAGAAGGAAATTCGCTCCGGAAAGGAATGCGATTATACAAGAGGAGGTTGAAAGGTTGTTAAATCCAAGATGATTAGGGAAGTTAAATTTCCTAAGTGGCTAGCAAACGTAGTGGTGGCCTAAAAGAAGAATGGGAAGTGGAGAGTTTGTGTAGATTACACAGACTTCAATAAAGCTTGTTCTAAAGACCCATTTCCATTACCTCATATAGATTCGATGGTAGATGTAACTGCTGGTCATGAAATGCTGACCTTTATAGATGCATCCTCAGGATTTCAGCAAATCCAGATGGAGCCTCCGACCAAGGGATACAACATTCATGACACCCACAGGTATATATTGTTATACTGCCATGCCTTTTGGTTTAAAAAATGCAGGAACAACATACCAGAGGCTAGTAAATATGATGTTCAAAGACAAACTGAGGGACACAATGGAGGTCTGTATCGACGATATGGTGGTAAAATCCAAGAAAGCCGAGGATCACCTCCAGGATCTTGAATGTGCTTTCAATATACTGGATCAGTATAATATGAAGCTGAATCCTGCTAAGTGTCACTTCGGAGTGGGGGCAGGAAAATTTCTAGGATATATGGTGACCAAGAGGGGAATAGAAGCAAGCCCATAACAGATTAAAGCTATCCTGGATCTCAAATCACCTTCCAACATGAAGGATGTGTAGAGATGAACAAGACGGATAGCAGCGTTGAACAGGTTCATATCAAGATCCTCGAAGAAATGCAAGGAATTTTACGATATTCTGAAAAAGAACAAAAAGTTTGAATGGGAAGAAAGACACGAAGTTGCTCTGCAAGAATTGAAGCAATATCTTTCAAGTGCACCCCTGTTGATGAAGCCCGAGGATGGTGGACCCTTATCCCTATACCTTGCAGTATCGGGAAACAGAGTAAGTGCTGTCCTGGTAAAGGATCATGAAGGTCAGCAGTATCCTGTTTATTATGTTAGTAAAAGTTTGTTAGATGCTGAAACTAGATATTCACACTTAGAAAAATTGATATTAGCTCTAGTCATGGCATCAACTAAGCTTAGACATTACTTTGAAACTCATAGGATTTATGTCAAAACCAATTATCCCCTTAAAAATGTGCTTAGGAAACTAATAGGATTTATGTCAAAACCTTTGTGGCTGATTTTAGTAGTGATATTCAAAATGAGGCTGACCTAGAAGTACAACAATTAGATGAGAATCCAGGATCTTGGATATTATATACTGATGGTGCATCTAATGTCAAAGGTGTAGGATTAGGGATACTACTAAAATCGCCACAGGGGGACATATTACCACAAGCAATTAGATGTGAATTTCCTGCTACTAATAATGAAGCTGAGTATGAAGCCCTAATAGCAGGACTAGAATTGGCTAAGAATATGAATGTTAAATGTTTACAAGTGTATGTTGATTCTCTGTTGATTACTAACCATTTCAATGGATATTATGCAGTCAAAGGTGAAAAGTTAGCTGAATATCTTGAAATTGTTAAAAATTAGCAGGATATTTCGAAAATTTTACACTTGAAGAGGTACCAATAGAAGAAAATGCTGAAGCAGATGCTCTAGAAATTTAGGATCCATTGTTAGGATACCGGAAGGAACTCAGATACCAATACTGCATATCCTGTATCCCGTTATGAAACCTTTCAAGTCTCAGGATAAGGAAGTGATAACTATCCAGGATCTTGGTGATGGATATCTTGAGGAAAATCCTGAATCCTGGATGACTCCAATTGTGAAGTACCTTGAAGAAGGAGATATCCCAAAGGATGAGAATCCCAAAGCTTTCAGAATGAAGGTATCCCACTTTACTATTATAAATAATGTTTTGTATAAAACATCCGTTGCAGGTCCATATTTGAGGTGCCTGGAAGCTCCTGAAACCAAAGAGGTACTTCAGGATACACGAAGGAGATTGTGGCAACCATACTGGGGGCAGATCTTTATTCTCGAAAGTGTTGAGAACACATTACTGGCTAAACATGAAAAAAGATGCTGTGGAGTATGCTCGAAAGTGCGATGCATATCAAAGACACATCAATATACTACATCAGCCTGCTGAACCATTATATCTCATTACATCTCCATGGCCATTCATGAAGTGGGGAAACTACCTAAGGCTCCGGGAGGAAAGGTCTTCGTGCTGGCAATGACGGATTATTTTTCCAAGTGGGTTGAAGCAGAAGCCTTAGTCCAAGCAAGGGATCAAGAAGTGGTATCTTTCATCAAGAGAATATCCTGACAAGATTTGGCATACCGGCCGAGATAATTTGTGATAATGGCTCTCAATTTATCAGCAAAGAACCACGGATTTTTGTACAAATTGGGGAATCAAGATGATCACGTCAACACCGGTGCATCCTTAGGCCAATGGACAAGCAGAATCCTCCAACAAGATAATTGTCAATAACTTGAAGAAAAGGTTAGGTGCTAGAAAAGGAAGATGGGTTGAGAACTCCCATTTGTCCTATGGTCTGATAGAACAACTTTGAAGAATGCTACTGGGCAAACTCCATTTTCTTTGGTATTTGGGGCAGAAGCAGTGATTCCAACAGAAATGGTGATACCTACAACAAGATCGAGCCTTCGGGATCCTGAAGCAAATCCTGAAGCCTTATGTCAAGACTTAGATACTATTGACGAAGCAAGGGATGCAGCAAAGCTAAGGATGGCAGCATATCAACAAAGGATAGCTAAGTCATACAACAAAAATTAAAGAACCAGAAGATTCCAAGTTGGAGATTGGGTATCGAGAAAAGCCTTTCAAAACACAACCAATCCTACCGACGGCAAGTTAGCCCCAAAATGGGAAGGACCATATGAAATTGAATCAGAGTCAGGAAAAGGAGCATATCAACTCAAGACTATGGAAGGGGATATGTTGCCAAGATCCTGGAATGCTATACGTCTTAAAGCTTATTTCAAGTGAGTTTAGGATTTACTTTCTGACTCAGGATGGTATGAATTCTATCTCTTTTAAATATTTTTAATTTAATATTCTTTGAAACCCAATACTGACTTAAGCATCGGAGGGGTGTTAGCTAAGCTAACACCCACCTTAGTTTAAAGGTGTTTTGTAGGATACTTTTTAGGATATTACTCCAAGATATGTACTCAAGACGGATCGAAAGACTAGAGGATTGGCCCCTCTCTCACGTTTAAGGGATTCAGATCCCTTCATAGGTTTAAAGGTATTCACCTTTCTCCCGAATTGGGTTTAAACACCCCGCCTGGAGCGCAAGTATCCAGGTATAGTTCAAGATAGCGGGACCAGTTCATGTAACAGTGGCTGACAATTTCGTTATTATTGGCTATATCCTGGATCCTTAAGGTATATGAGGATTGATCACCCTCTCTCGTGAAAGGGTATTTTCATACTCTCAAAGGTTTAAAGGTTTTCACCTTTCTAAGTCTTGGAGTTTATACACTCCCGCCTGTAGCGCATGAAAAGAAGGGTTTAACCCCAGGATACTAAGGGTTTAACCCCAAGATACTAAGGGCTTATCCCCAGGATGTTATAGGTTTATCCCCAGTAAAACTAAAGTTTTCAACAAAAACCAAAGATATGCCATGTTATGATTGTGTTCACACACGTCCTTTTGTGAAGAAAAATCACTAAGTCAAGAAATACTCAAGTATGTCATGCGTTGATGCAATATCCTTCACAGATAGGGGACATCCATGCTGGGGACATTGCAAATGATTTGAAGATTGGTTGAAAATTATTGCCTAAGTGTCTCTGGTATGAATTGTTATTTTTCAAGTTTTGAAACCCTTATCTAAATAGTCTAAGTTCTTTTCTAAGGTCATATTTAACTAAGTTTTTGTATAACATAATAAAGGTATTAAACATTTCATCAGTATCCTGACCGAGATATTTGATCAAGATATTCAAAGCATGTTTTTCGAAATAAAAACATAACAACGGTAGATAAGGTCAAAAGACTAGTTTATTATTAACATACCAAAATGTCACACTCCTGGTTTTGTCTTAAACCAAGACCTGTCCACCAAGAATGTGATAAGTTTTAAAGCATATGAACATTGATGACTAAGGGCTTCGTCCTGAAACTTAGGATCCCTCCACCCCTAGTCATCACAAAGTACTAATGTTTAAAGTGCAGGAAAAGTAAATTGTTTGGGGTTACAGACCATCAAATTTAAAAAGTGGGCACCAGCCTAGGCATCAATATCCATCATCGCCCACTTCGCTGCCCTTATGCTGCAGCACCTTCAGCAGCATCCTTGGCAGCATCACCAACCACACCTTCACCATCACCACTAGCCTCGCCACCAGCATCCGCTCCAACATCAACCCTGAGATCCTTTTCAGCCTCAATCGCCACCTCAGCCGTCTTGGAAGATTCACCAACTCCTGACTTGGCAGCATACGGCACAGGATTGCCGTCGAGATCCTTCAACTTCGCCTCCCAAGCACTTATGTTCCAAGAAGGGCATTCAAAGCCCGCATCCTTGGCCTCATAAGCCATATTCAATCTAGCTTGGAGGAGGGAAATTACCATGAACCCTTTGAGGCTATCACGGTAGGAGACCATATCTTGCTCATGTTGGGCTTGTGCAGCATCTAGTTTGGCCTGAGCGTCCAAAGTAGCTTTCTCGAGAGCGGCCTGAGCATCCTGGGAGACCTTTTTCAGTTTGTCCTCGTAAAAGCGGGTCCTGGTGGCAGCTGTTGTCCTTAGCTCCTCGACGGTTGTCTCTGCTTTTTTGGCCCTGGCCTCATGAAAAACAGCTGTCCCATACGCTTCCTCGTACACAGCCAGCAAACGGTTTAGGCCCTACGAAGCCAGACACATGTATCAATATATGTTCAGGATATCACTTCAGTATATGCTTCTAGGATACAGGATCAAATATTTACCGATTGATCAGACCACTAGATTCTGTGAACCCAAGGTTCTCATAGACAGAGACTTCAGCAGATGCAGCGGGAGAGTCTGTCTCCTTCCTCTTTCGGGAACTACAAGCCCGGGGCCTTGAGGAGGAGGAAGGCTTAGGAACGACAGCAGGTTTGGAGCTTGAAGAGGGCTTCGATGCAGAGGATGGCTTAGGGCTTGGCTCCTTCTTCACTGGTGCAGGTTTAGAATAGTTGTCCAACTCGTCGAGGTCGAAAACCTCATGGATCTTCGCTTGTCCTGCATCAACAGGGAAGTAATTTTAAACTTAAATAGTTGATATCCTGACTAACAGGATCTATGCAGGATATTAAACAGGATCCTTACCAGACATATTAGAGCTTGAGTGTTGGGTTGAGGATGATGGAGGTGGAATGAAACTTCTTTCGGAATCTGGAAGCAGATAGATTGCTTTGATCCTCTTCTCTGAATCAGCAAGCGGAGGTGCTAGTTTCCTAAAGTCAGCTGCACAAAACATAAGGAAGATATTAAGCAAGATATTGAATAGGATATATCTAAGGATAACCCTAAAACCCTAGTTCCTACCCTTGATTAACCACTTCACCGATAATTTGCTCCACCAGGAATTGAATCTCTTTTTACAAAGAAGAACTTGGATTTCCATTCCTCTTTATTCCTGGTGGCCCGGAGTATCAAAGGATCGCTAGAAGTGGAGTAAACAGAAACCGATTGGATCTGTGGGATCTTAGCCGGTAAGCGATGGGAAGATCATTGACACAGAGCTCAGGAATGTGCTCGTTCTTGATGTGATCAAGAACAGCCAAAACCCTCCAGAGCATGGGCATGGTTTGGCTGAAACTAAGGCCGGTGCTGTGAAAGAAATCAGTGATGAAATCAGAAAAGGGAAATTGAAGGCCCAAGGTAAATGGATAAGCGTTGAAGCAGAGCCACTCATCGGACACCAATGGATTTCCCGGTCATATGGCCGAAATACCGTCCCTTCCGGGAAGATACCCGAAGTCTTGAGGGCCGACATGTAAGCATTGTCGAATGAACACACCTTTTTATCAGGATTTTGAAGAAGGTTTTGTGGCGTGAACGAAGGTGCAGAATCACCGCTGCTTGATCTCGTCCGTCTTGTCATATCTTCGCCGGAATTAGAGAATAGGAAGAAGGAAAAGAATGAGGAAAGAGAGAAATGGGTTACCTCTTGATTTCTCGGTGAAGCCAAATGAAGATAAAGATGAATCAATATAGGGGATGATGAGTGTTTATAGGCTGAGTAGTTGCAAGTTGTCACATCAAAGTCTCATCTCGTAATGACCTTGAAATTCGTGAAAAATGTAACCGTTATGCTCAGTATCCTCAAACGGTAACATTTTGGGGACAATTGTTATGGGTGAAATCTAGCCCATATCCTGAATTATATCCTGACTTTGTTATTTCAGATTACGATCAGGATACCGGACCAGGATATTGGTAACGTCCTGGTGCAGTATCATGGCAGTTACTAATTATACACGTACAAGTCATAGTTACAGGATCACAACGTTCATAAAGACTCATTCACCTGAAGATTCGGACTAAATGGTTAGAAGAAAGACGTTGAAGCCGCTATACCTGGTCAATAACGTTCGTTAGGGAATATTCCAAGGCATCCCATCATTTTAGGAAAGTTTGTTTTCTTTGTAACTATAAATATTGGATAACCAGATTGATAGGGCACAACACATTCACTCACTACTCTCAAATTCTGTCACTTACTTTCACAATACACACAAACACTCAACACTAGCAACTCTTGTAACACTTAGCAACGATCTGGGAATTATCCTGCTCTGTATCCTGATTTCTAAGTAATAAGAAGAACAAGGCAGCGACGATTGTCAGCTCCCGAGGTTTTATGCCGGAGATCTAGATTGATCAAGGGCTTTCCTCATACATCCCGTGTCAACCTTTACATTTTTGCTCATTGTTTGATTGATGATATAGCTCAATATCCTGAGCTGTATCCTGAAAACTATTTTTACAAATAAGCAAACCAACACTTTTTTCATAAATACCATTAGCACACTACCTCACAAAACTAATTTGATCACTTAATTGCTTCGGTAATTTTTGACCAAAACAGATTTAAATGAGCAAATTAAACAGATACAAGAAATAGCAATAAAGGACCATGCTAAAGGATTAAAAGGGATGATTATGCAATAAGAAGAAGGAACATATGGAATTTGGAGATTCCATTAGAAAAGGATTTGGTTTCCTCTACAAGGAAACCTACGAAATCGAATTTTAGAGGAAGCCCATAAGACTAAGTATACAATGCATCCTGGAAGTGATAAGATGTATAAAGACTTACGAAAGAATTTCTGGTGGATAGGAATGAAAAAGGATGTAGCAAATTACGTTGCCAAATGTCTAACCTGTTCACAGGTTAAAGCTGAACATCAGAAACCTTCAAGATTATTGCAACAATTGGAAATGAGAATTAATAACGATGGATTTTGTTTTCAAACTACCCAAGACATGAAAAGGTAATGATACAATCTGGGTGATTGTAGACACATTAACCAAATATGCTCATTTCTTACCAATGAAGGAAACTTTTAGTATGGAACAGTTAGCCAAGTTATATGTAAATGAAATAGTTTTATTGCATGGAATTCCTTTATCTATTGTGTCTGACAGACGCTTTACTTCATTTGACAAGTTCAAAGCAATGGTAACTAGACTAAATCTAAGTACAACATATCATCCTCAAACAGACGGTCAAAGTGAAAGGACGATCCAAACAATGGAAGATATGCTTAGAGTTTGTGTAATTGATTTTGGAGGAAATTGGGATAAACATCTACCTTTGATAGAGTTTTCCTACAACAACAGTTATCATACCAACATCAATGCTGCACCCTTTGACGCACTCTACGGACGAAAATGTCGAACTCTAGTATGTTGGGCGGAAATTGGAGAAAAGCAACTATCAGGTCCTGAAATTGTGCAAGAAACAACTGACAAAATCATTCAAGTCAAGGAAAGACTGAAAGCAGCACGAGATCGTTAAAATAGTTATGCAGATAACAACGTAAACCCTTGGAATTTCAAGTTGGAGATAAAGTGCTATTAAAAGTCTCACCATGGAAAGGAGTTGTAAGATTCAGTAAGAAAGGAAAATTAAGCCCAAGGTATTTGGACCTTTGAAAAATATCAAAAGAATAGGGCCTGTAGCTTATCAGCTACAATTTCCATAGGAAATGGCAGGAATACATGATGTGTTTCATGTATGTAATCTCAAGAATGTTTAGCAGATGAATCCTTGGTGATACCTCTTCAAGATATAGAGGTAAATGAGAAGCTTAAGTTTGTATTCAGATTGAAGATAGAAAGATCAAGAATCTCAACGGAAGAGATTAGTTGGGTCAAAGTGAATGGGAGCTAAGTCAGAAACACAAATGAAATAGCCACACCTATTCCAGTGAATCTCGAGGATGAGATTTAAAACAAGGTGGGGAGGATGTAACAACCCTTCCAAAAATACCCCAAAACAGCCGTAAACGCAAAACCAGACAAGCAAATCGAGACACGACACGCAAAACAAGGAAACTCCACCCGAGTAACCCAGGCGCCACGCGCCAGACCTCCTTGTTTTTGGCGCGATGCATGGGAGACACGAAATAGACGTTTGTCCGTTCTCGAGAAGTGTCAAGCCTATCCTTAATTACGAGGCTCACCTATCCCTAGATGGCTGCCAGCGTGCCACGCGCGAGCAACTTCTATTCCTGGCGCGATGCGCGAGAGGAGGCAAATTTGGGTATAAAAAGCCAGGCCTGGGCCTGGAAAATCTGCTCACTTTCGATTCCCTGAATCGATCATATACTCTCTGAATCCCCATTTCTCTAAACAACACCCCCTAAACCCCTAAACCTGCGAAGCGCTACCCGCTGTAAGTATTTTAACCCCCGATAACTAATTTGTTACCCTACCCGATTGATTTAGGACCCACCAACGCATGTCATGGCTCTTCCCGACTAAGTTTCGTTGGGGTTCTGTCTCGTGTTGTATGGCTAAAGTGATTTGGGTTATCTTACTAACACGCGTGCATTGTATGTTTTAATAGACACCCAAGTAAGTAATCAAGAATTATCATCAGGAAGTCTGTAGAAATACCTAAGTTTTCAATGTGATTCATTCTCTTTTTCTCAAATAATTTTATAAAACCCTAAATGTTTTTCAGTTATACTTACAGTGATTAAGTCTTTGTATTCTATGATTACTGCTAGTATGTGGGGTTTTGTATACACTACTTATCAAGCATTGCTATTGGACAATGGGTTAGCCAATAGTAATATGACCACAGTCATTGTAACTGCCATCGTGACAAATACTGAATGAGTAATTGGGTAATATAAACATTGTAATTGTTGTGGGTGGAATTTCTGACCCATATCCTGATGACATATCCTGATATTATATATATATGATGCTGCGACCGGGATACCGAACCAGGATATTGGTAACATCTTGCAAGGGCATCCTACTAGCTATTAACATTAATTTTTGGTTGCAAGGTACCAACGGATATGAAGTCTTGGTCTCCTCGAACACTCGCTCAAGACGGTTAGGATATGAACGTTGGAGCCGGAGAAAGAGTTTACAACGATCACAAGGGAATATTCAAGGCATCCCTAGAATATAGGATAGTTAGTTATATTCGATTACTATTTATAGGGGGCCTGGATCAGTAGTAGAACACACACAATTTCATACACTTTCACTCTCTAGTTGCAGCAACAATCACAAACACTCACAACACTTACACTATTCTATCATTGTAACACTTAGAGCTGATCCAAGCAGTATCCCAAAGTTGTATCCTACTATTTGATCAATAAGAAGAGCAAGACAGCTGGCGATTATCAGCTCCCGAGGTTTTATGCCGGCGATCTAGATTGATCAAGGGCTTTCCTCGTACATCCTATGTCAATTTCTACTTTTATCGCATTCATTTATCATTTTTATATAGTTCATTATCCTGAAACTGTTTTCATAATCAACCAACGGAAAACATTTTTGCAAACCACAATAGCACGCTACCTCACATACTAAGTTTAATCACTTAATTGCTTCGGTAATTTTTGACCAAAACAATTTGGCGCCCACCGTGGGGCGAGTGGTGCTATTTTTATCAAAACTTTTGTAAGATCACTAATCGGTTCTTTATTCTCTAATCTTTTTGCAAGATTATTTTTGATGGCTTCTCAGTCAGGTTTGAGCTTTTCTTTGGTGCCCACATCAACCTCTGCTGTAACTGGTTCATTACCTCTTCCTCCTCCACCAGTCCAGACTTCTCAGAGAAGGAGTGAAAGCCAAACAGCTCGAGACGCCACTGCTGCTCAAAATGCTTCCAGATCCGGAGTCTCAGGAAGAACTCCGATTTTTGCTTCTAATGATGAAATCTTATCGTTGTTTGGTAATATACAGGATCAAATGAAGAAACAACAGGAAACTAACCAGCTCATGATGAAGGGAATACAACTCTTGAAGTCCAACTCCAAGAGACCTGCTGAGGATATTGTTACCCCTTTGTAGCCCAGGATGTTAAACTTTAGTTCAGCAACATATACTGGGGATAATCAGGCCAACGTTGTATCAAGTCACTCCCGGAACAATATTCCAGAAGTCCCCTTATCCGCCAGGATATCGACTGTCAGGGATCAAGGATATGCTCCAGGATATGGCCACAATCGCCAAGCTGGTAACTTGTCCATTAATACTAATATACGACTGCTAACAACTTCGAATCTTCGCAGGATACAAGTGCAACATCGGCGTTATCTAGAGAACTCCAGAATTGAAGGATATGATATCAAGTGTGCCTGCGGTAGTGCAACCAATACCGAAAGTGTCCCAGGATAGTCAAACATATCCCGCTTTGCTCGCCATATTTGTGATGCTGAAATCCTTAAGAGATTCCAAACTCCCAACATGAAGCGTTACGATGGCACGACGGATCCTGAAGAACATATTGCTCAGTATAGGGAGGGGATGGAAGTAAACCCCATCCCACCAGACCTTAAGGAAGCATGCCTATGCAAAGGCTTCGGTTCCACTTTGACAAGATCGGCCTTGAAATGGCTTCTAAATGTTCCACCTTATACCATTATGTCTTTTGCACATTTAGTTACTTATTTAATAGTCAATTTTCTTATAGCAGGAGCTTTGAGAAACTAACAAGTGACCTTTACAGGATCACACAGGAACCACAAGAACCCCTAAGGGATTATCTTAACAAATTCAGTAGGGAATCCCTGGATATCCCGAATCTTGATGGTGCTACGACAGTGCAAGCATTCAAGATGGGATTACAGAAGGATTCCCAATTTTATCAGGATCTTGTGATGAATCCTTGCAGGAATCTGGACGAAGCTCAAAATAGAGCTCTGAGATATATCAGGCTTGAAGATGAAAATAAAATGCAAGAGAGGATGAATGCATCCTCAACATATGAACAAACGAATAGGAAGTCGGAATCTTCATATAAACCATACCGCTCTAAGCGATATGCTAAAAATGACAACAAAAGAGTGAATGCTATTGAGGATGAAGATACTGAAGAATATCCTGAATTGTCACAATATTGTTTTTCAGTAAATATCCTTGAACTAATATATGCCATGCAGGGTTTAGGAGATAAAGCAAGGTGGCCAAGGAAGAACCAGCAAAAGGCTGATTGGAAGGATAAATCCAAGTGGTGTGCCTTCCATGAAGATTTTGGACATGTGATAGAAGATTGCATAGCCCTAAGGTAGGAGATAAGCTACTTGCTGAGCAAAGGATACTTGAAAGACCTTCTCGGTAAAAAGAGGAATAAGGGTCAAAATACTGATAAGGATCCTGAATGAGCAGCATCACCTCCGTCAGATGCCAAGATAATCAATTTTATATCTGGGGATGTGATATTTGTGGGACTTCTTATTCTGCGGCTAAAAGGCATGCAAAGGAAGCAAAGGCAGAATAAGGGGACAAACCAACCAGGATGACGATGCTTACGAATGACAAAGTCATAACATTCGATAGTGATGACCGGGATAACATCCAGGATCCTCACCATGATAGTCTGGTAATTACTTTGTATATTGCTAACCATTTTGTATGCTGGATACTAGTGGATAATGAAAGCTCGGTCAATATCATTCAATTGGAAACCCTGAAGAGAATGAATATCTCGCCAATGGATATTACCTCCAAGTCCACCATGCTTGTAGGGTTCAGTGGAGAAGCAAAGAACACTGTTGGAGAGATAAAGTTGCTTGTATATGTTGAAGGAGTGAATTCAATGCAATGGTTTTGTGTTATGGATTCATTATCCTGCTTTAATATTATATTAGACAGGCCATGGATTCATGATATGAAAGCCGTACCTTCCACTTATCATCAGTGTATCAAGATCCCTACTCCTTGGGGGGTAGTCAAACTGGAAAGTGACCAGCAAGAAGCAAAGGAATGCTATTCCTCTTCAATGAAGGCGTCAACAAAATCCAGGGCAGGATAGCAATTAAAGAAACAGGCCCAGGATATCATGGAGACTTCGGAGCAGGATGTTAAGAAAGTTATCCTGGATCAGGATAATCTAGATATCTCGTGCTTGTAGGGGCCAATATCCCTCAGGATATTGAGAATCAACTTACTAACTTTTTTAAATCCAGGATGTCTACGTTTGCATGGAAACACGAAGACATGATAGGTATATCAAAAGATATTATAACTCACAAACTTGGAATTGATAAATCTTTCAGGCCCATTCAACAAAAGAGAAGGAAATTCTCTCCTGAAAGAAATGCAATTATACAAGAGGAGGTTGAAAGGTTGCTCAAGTCCAAGATGAATAGGGAAGTCAAGTTTCCCAAATGGCTAGCAAACGTTGTGGTAGTCCAAAAGATGAATGGGAAGTGGAGAGTTTGTGTAGATTACGCAGACCTCAACAAAGCTTGTCCAAAAGATCCATTTCCACTACTCCATATAGATTCCATGGTGGATGCAACCGCTGGACATTAAATGCTGACTTTCATGGATGCATCATCTGGATTTCAACAATTCCAAATGGAACCATCCCACCAGGAGGATACAACATTCATGACACCCACAGGTATATATTGTTATTGCCATGCTCTTTGGTTTAAAAAATGCAGGCGCAACGTACCAGAGGCTGGTTAATATGATGTTTAAAGACAAATTGAGGGACACCATGGAGGTATATATTGATGATATGGTGGTGAAATCCAAGAAATCGGAGGATCACCTCCAGGATTTAGAGTGTGCCTTCAATATCCAGGACCAGTATAATATGGAACTGAATCCTGCTAAGTGCCATTTTGGAGTGGGGGCAAGAAAGTTTTTAGGGTACTTGGTGACCAAGGGGGATAGAAGCAAGTCCCGAACAGATCAAACTATCATGGATCTTAAATTACCATCCAACATGAAGGATGTTCAGAGGTTAATAGGAAGAGTAGCGGCATTAAACAGGTTCATATCAAGATCCTCAGAAAAATGCAAGGAATTCATGATATCCTGAAGAAAAACAAAAGTTTGAATGGGGGTGAAAGACATGAAGCTGCCCTGCAAGAGTTGAAGAAATATCTTTCAAGTGCACCCCAGCTGATGAAGCCTGAGGATGGTGAACCCTTATCCCTATATCTTGCAGTATCAGTGAATGCAGTAAGTGCTGTTTTGGTAAAGGATCACAAAGGTCAGCAGTATCCTGTTTATTATGTTAGTAAAAGCTTATTAGACGCTGAAACTAGATATTCACATTTAGAGAAACTGATATTAGCTTTAGTCATGGCATCAACTAAGCTTAGACATTACTTCGAAATGCATAGGATACATGTTAAAACTAATTATCTTGTGAAAAATGTGCTTAGGAAACCCGAAATGTCTGGTAGAATGGCTAAATAGTCTGATAAACTAAGTGCCTATGATTTAGTATATGAAACTAGAAATGCTATAAAGTCTCAGGCTCTAGCAGACTTTATGGCAGATTTTAGTAGTGATATTCAAAATTAAGCTGACTTAGAAGTACAACAACTAGGTGAGAACTCAGGATGTTGGACATTGTATACTGATGGTGCATCTAACATAAGAGGTGTAGGATTAGGGATACTACTAAAATCGCCACAGGGGGACATATTACCCTAGGCTATTAGATGTGAATTTCATGCTACTAATAATGAAGCTTAATATGAAGCCCTGATAGCAGGATTAGAATTGGCTAAGAATATGAATGTTAAATGTTTACAAGTGTATGTCGATTCCCTGTTGATTACTAACCATTTCAATGGATCTTATGCAGACAAAGGTGAAAAGTTAGCTGAATATCTTGAAATTGTTAAAAATTAGCAGGATACTTCGAAAATTTTACACTTGAACATGTACCAAGAGAAGAAAATGTTGAAGTCGACGCTCTAGCAAATCTAGGATCTACTGTCAGGATACCGGAGGGAACTCAGATACCAATACTACATATCCTGTATCCTGCAATGGAACTTTTCAAGCCTGAGGATAAAGAAGTAGCAAGTATCCAGGATCATGTGATAGATGTCGTGAAAAGGATCTTGAATCCTGGATGGCTCCAATCATGAAGTATCTACAAGAAGGAGATGTTCCAAAGGATGAGAATCCTAGAGCTTTCAGGATGAAGGTATCTCGTTTTACAATAACAAATAATATCTTGTACAGGAAATATCTTGCGGGTCCATACCTAAGATGCTTAGAGGATCCTGAAACCAAGGAGGTGCTTCAGGATATACACGAAAGAGATTGTGGCAACCATACTGGGGGCAGGTCTTTATTCTCGAAGGTGTTGAGAACATGGTATTACCGACCAACCATGAGAAAGGATGCTATGGAGTATGCTCAGAAATGTGATGCCTATCGAAGACATAGCAATATACTGCATCAGCCTGCAGAACCGTTATATCCTATCATATCTCCTTGGCCATTTATGAAGTAGGGGATAGATATAGTGGGAAAACTTCCAAAGGCTCCTGGAGGAAAGGTTTACATGCTAGCAATGATGGATGATTTCTCCAAGTGGGTTGAAGCAGAAGCCTTTGTCCAAGTAAGGGATCAAGAAGTGGTATCTTTCATCAAGAGGAATATCCTGACAAGATTCGGGATAACAACGGAGATAGTTTGTGGTAATGGTTCACAATTTGTTAGCAAATGGAGGGAGATATGATACCAAGATCCTGGAATGCTATACATCTTAAGGCTTATTTCAAGTGAGTTTTGAATTTGATTTCTAACTCAGGACGGTATGAATTCTATATCTTTTAAATATATATTTTTAATTTAAGTTATTATTCTTTGAAACCCAGTACTGACTTAAGCATCGGAGGGGTGTTAGCCAAGCTAACACCCACCTTAGTTTAAAGGTGTTTTGTAGGATATGCTTCAAGATAATGCTTCAGGATACTTGCTCAAGATGGATCGAAAGATTAGAGGACTGGCCCCCTCTCTCACGTTTAGGGGATTCAGACCCCTTCACAGGTTTAAAGGTATTCACCTTTCTTCTGAATTGGGTTTAAACACCCTGCCTGGAGCGCAAGTATCCAGGTATAGTTCAAGATAGCGGGACCAGTTCATGTAAAAGTGGCTGACAATTTCGTTATTGTTGGCATATCCGGATCCTTACGGTATATGAGGATTGATCACACTCTCTCGCGAAAGGGTATTTTCATACTCTCTAAGGTTTAAAGGTTTTCACCTTTCTAAGTCTTGAAGTTTAGACACTCCCGCCTGTAGCGCACGAAAAACAAGGCTTTATCCCCAGGATACTAAGGGATTATCCCAAGGATACTAAGGGATTATCCCCAGGGTATTATGGGTTTATCCCCAGCAAAATTAAAATCTTTGAAAATTTCCAAATTGTGATTGTGTTTACACATATTTTTCTATGAATAAAGTATTATGAAGTTCAATCACTGAGTAAAGAAATCTTCGAGCATGCCATACATTAATGCAATATCCTACACAGACAGGGGACATCCATGCTGGGGACATTGCAAAGGATTCAAAGGTTGGAATCGAAAGTTTTTGCCTAAGTATTCCTGGTATGATTTCTTATTTATCGAGTTTTGGAAATCTTATTTGGGTAACCTAAGTTTTCTATAAAGATTATATTCAACCAAATTTTTGTGTAACAGTTTTTCATTAAAGGTGACAAAAAATTATCAGTATCCTAAGCAGAATATTTGATCAGGATGTTTAAAAACATCTCTTTCAAAATAAAAATATAACAGCAACAGATAAAGTAGAAAGGTTAGTTTACTATTAACAAACCAAAATGTCACATTCTTGGCTTCGTCTTAAACCAAGACCCATCCACCAAGAACGTGATAAGTTCTAAAGCATATAAACATTAATGACCGAAGGCTTCGTCCTGAAACTCAGGATCCCTCCACCTCAGGTCATCGCAAAATACTAATGTTTAAGGTGCATGAAATATAAATTGTTCAAGTGCAGGAAAAGTAAAATTGTTTAGGGGATTACAGCCATTCAAATTAAAAAGTGGGCTCCGGCCTAAGCAATAATATCTATCATCACCCACTAAGCCTCCCTCTCACGGGGTAACACCTTCAACCATAGCTTCACCATCTCCACCGGCACTTGCGTCAACTTCAACCCCAGGATCCTTGCCAGCTTCGCCACCTGTCTCTACCGCCACCTGTCTCTACCACCACCTCAGCTGCCCTGGAAGAAGCTCCAACCTTGGGCTTGGCAGGATACTCCACGGGGTTCCCACCAAGATCCTTTAGCTTTGCCTCCCAAGCATCAATATTCCAAGTTGGACATTCGAAGCCCGCAACCTTGGCTTCGTAGGCCATCTTTAGCCTGGCTTGGAGTAGGGAAATCACAACAAACCTTTAAGGTCTTCCCGGTAGAAGTTCATATCTTGCTCGTGTTGGAGTTGAGCGGCATCCATCTTGGCCTGGGCATCCTGATTAACCTTATTGACAGTGGCCTGAGCTTCCTGGGTCATAGCTTTGTATTTGTCCTCATAATGCTGAGACTTGGCGGCGACTATCTTCCCTTGATCCACAAATGGTGGTCTCAGCCTTCTTTAACTGGGCTTCCAGCATCTTGGTGGTCCACAGGCGTCCTCGTAGAGACTTGTCAGGCATTGAAGACCCTATAATCGAGAATGCATGTATCAACATATATAATTTAATCAGGATATCAATTAAGCATATGTGTACAGGATAAAGGATAAGGATATATACCTGGTTAAGGAAGGAGATCATGAATCACTGGATTCAAGGAATCCATGGTTCTCATAGGGAAAAGCCTCAGGGGTAGCAGGAGAGTCTGCCTCTTTTCTCTTACGAGAACTGGAAGCACGTGGCTTTGTGGCAGGGGAAGGCTTAGGCATGACTGTTCCCTTGGAACTAGTTGCAGGCTTGGATACAGTGGATGGTTTCCTGGGTTCCTTCTTCACTTGGACAAGGCCAGAGTAGCTGTCGAGTTCTTCAAGATTGAAAACTTGAGGCATTTTGACCGGGTCTGCATAAAAGGGAGAATTCTCAATCTTGACTTTAATTTCATAATTACATAACTATGTGTACACATATATATAATCCTTACTAGACATGTTGGATGAAGAGCATTGGCTTGAACTTGGGTGATGAGATGAGAAGCTTCTGTCACTTTCAGGTCACTTGTAAATTGCTTTGATTCTGTCTTCAGACTCTGCAGTAGGAGGAGCTAGTTCATTGAAGTTTGCTGCATAAGAAATGAGGATATCAGTTTGGGATATAACATCAAGATATATTTGGGGATAATCTAAAACCCTAAATCCTACTAGTGGTCAACCACTTCACCGGAAGGCTGTCCCTTTTGGCAATGGAGTCACGCCCTAACAAAGAAAAATTTACATTTCCACTCGTCCTCATTTTTTGTTGCTTTGAGGATGAGGGGGTTGTTAGAAGTGGAGAAGATCAAGAATCGGCTATTCCCATGGGAACGAAGACGATAGGCTATGGGGATGTCCTCGATACACAGATCATGGAATGGAAGGTTTTGATTTGATTGAGTACAATCAACACCCTCCAAACCATGGTCATTGTTCGAGCAAAGCTAAGACCAATTTTATGAAAGAATTGCATTCTGAACCCGGGGAAAGGATACCGGAGACCGAGAGAAAAAGGATATGCCGAAAAGCAGATCCACTCCTGGGACGACACGTCTGACCGGAGGGTTCAGTCAAACAACGGATCACCGCTCCATCAGGGAAAGCGCCGGAAGCCCTAAGTGCCGCGATGTCGGCGTTATGAAGGAGCATATCCCTTTCTCGGGATTTTTGAGCCGGTTTTGAATGGTAAAAGGGGAGGCCGACTCACCAGAGTGTGATCGGGTTCTTGTGGCCATCAAAAGAGATAAACATATAGAATTTTTAGAAAGAGAGAAAGAAATGATACCTGGAAACTCTGAGAAGGATGACTGATTTTCAAATAGAAAGTGAGAAGATATAGGGGCAAGATAGATAGGCATGGAGTGAAATTCGCATGGGGAGTTGCAGCCTGTCAAATCAATAGTCGTGTCCATTAAGTGCCTCGATCTACACAAAGAAAAATATATCCGTTTGGATTAGAGGATCCCAACAGATATATTTTTGGGGACAATTGTTATGGGTGGAATTTCTGACCCATATTAGCCTGATATTATATATTTTGATGCTGCGACCGGATACTGAACCAGGATATTGGTAACATCCTACGGGGGTATCCTACTCGCTATTAACATTAATCTTTGGTTGCAAGGTACCAATGGATATGAAGACTTGGTCTCCCCGAAGACTCGCTCAAGATGGTTAGGATATGAACGTTGGAGGCGGAGAAAGAGTTTACAACGGTCACAAGGGAATATTAAAGACATCCTAGAATATAAGATAGTTATATTTGATTACTATTTATAGGGGGCCTGGATCAGCAGTAGAACACACATAATTTCGTACACTTTCACTCTCTAGTTGCAGCAACAATCACAAACACTCACAACACTTACACTATTCGATCATTGTAACACTTAGAGCTGATCCAAGCAGTATCCTGAAGTTGTATCCTGCTGTTTAATCAATAAGAAGAGCAAGGCAATTGGCGATTGTCAGCTCTCGAGGTTTTATGCCGGCGATCTAGATTGATCAAGGGCTTTCCTCGTACATCATGTGTCAATTTCTACTTTTATCGCATTCATTTATTGTTTTGATATAGTTCATTATCCGAAACTGTTTTCATAATCAACCAACGGAAAACATTTTTGCAAACCACAATAGCACGCTACCTCACATACTAAGTTTGATCACTTAATTGCTTTGGTAATTTTTGACCAAAACAGTAATCGCTCTTAGTACTGTAAAGTATAACAATGGGTCATTTTATAAAATGGAATGAACTCGCTAGTATTTCTTGCTGATAAAATATTTTTAAAATGCGTTTCAGGTAACTTAAGATGAAGCGATAAGAAGCTAGCCATGGAGCACTGAAGGCTTAAAGAAAGTGGCTATAAAGTTAGCTAAATAAAAGTTTATATCTTCCGCAACTAGGGTTTATCCCTATAAAGATGTTATGAATAAACCATGGGTTTCATCCCATCACATAATATAAAAGTTTGGTGTTTTGAAACTCTGAAAATTTTCCTAACTACGACTTGATGTTTTAATTCTGCTGCCAAATTAATAAACACCGGTACCACCTGACAACTGTTCTCGCGGCTCCCGCTCCCGGGGTAGGGGTCGGGGGTTGCGACAGACTCCCAATAAACTGGGATCCGTTATCACAAACAATTTTGGAAGGAATTCCAAATCTAGTAATAATATTTCTTTTAATAAAGGATATGACTTCCTTTTCTCTGACTTGGGCAAAGGCTTTTAGCTTTTATCCATTTGGAGAAATAGTCTGTCATGGTTAGCATGAATGCTTTTTCTCCTGGTGCCTTGGGAAGCTTGCCTACTATATCCATTCCCCACCTCATGAATGGCCATGAAGAGGATATAGGATGTAGAGGTTCTGCCGGTTGATGAAGAATGTTACTGTGTCTTTGGCAAGCATCACATTTCCTTGCATATTACACATCATCCTTTTTCATTGTAGGCCAGTAATATCCTGCTCTAAAGATCCTTGAAAATAGTGCTCTGCACACAGTGTGATTTCCACAGTCTCCTTCATGAATATCCTTCAAGACTTCTTGGATCTCAGGATCCTTAATGCACCGCAGATAGGGACCTGCGAGAGATCTTTTATATAGCATGTTTTATAGTAATTTGGGATACCTTAATCTTGAAGGTCCTAGGATTTTCCCCAGTAGGAGTTTCTCCATCCTGAATGTATCTCAGAATTGGAAGGATCCAAGATCCTTGATTTGACTATACTTCATCACCAGGTATAATTGCAGCATCTTCCACTACCTCCATAGCTTCATTTTCCTCGATTGCAGGAGTTAGAACATGGATGATAGGTATCTTCACATCCTCTGGCATATTAGTGATGATCCAAGGTTGGCTAAGGCATCAGCTTCTGCATTTTCTTCTCTAGGCACCTGTGTTAAATTGAAAAAAGCAAAAGAATCTGCCAGTTTCCCGACTATCTCTAAGTATTTGATTAGCTTTTCACCTTTAACAGTGTAGGAACCATTATAATGATTAGTAATTAATAAAGAATATACAAATACTTGAAGATACTTGATCCTCATATGTTTAGCTAATTGCAAACCTGCTATCAAGGCCTCATATCCTGCCTCGTTGTTAGTTGTTTGAAATTAACATGAATAGATTGGGATATAATGTCCCCTGTGGCGATTGTTGTAGTAAGCCTAGTCCAGTTCCTTTGACAGTTGAAGATCCATCCGCGAAGAGTGTCCATGGATCCTTGGTCTCCTCAAGTTGTTGTTCTTCCAATTCAGCTTCCTTTTGTAGATCACTACTGAAATCAGTCACAAAGTCAGCCAAAGCCCGAGACATAATGGCAGTCCTAGGCTCATACTAATGTTATATGCACTAAGTTTAACTACCCATTTTGCCAACCTACCTGACATCTCAGGTTTCCTGAGGACATTCTTAATAGGAAAGTTAGTCTTAACAATTATAGTATGAGTTTCAAAATAATATCTAAGTTTGGTAGAAGCCATAACTAAAGCAAGAATAAGTTTCTCTAAATGAGAATACCTGGCCTCAGCATCAAGTAGACTTTTACTTACATAGTATACCAGATGTTGTTGTTCTTCATGATCCTTAACTAGGACCACACTTACCGCTTTACCTGAGACAACTAGGTATAGGGATAATGGTTCTCCATCTTCAGGTTTCATCAAAGGTGGTGTAGAGGATAAGTAATTCTTGAGGGCTTGTAGAGCAGCTTCATGCTTCTCGGTCAATTCAAACTTCTTATTCTTTCTCAGAATATCATAAAAATCCTTGCATTTTCTAAGGATTTTGAGATGAATCTGTACAAGGCTGCAATTCTCCCTGTCAATCTTTGCACATCCTTGGCGTTGGCAGGAGACTTCATATTTACAATGGCCTTGATCTGCTCTGGACTTGCCTCGATCCCTTGCTTGGTCACCATATATCCTAAAATTTATCCAGCTTTGACTCCGAAGTGGCATTTGGACGGGTTCACCTTCATGTTGCACTCATCAAGGATGTTGAATGCTACTTTAAGATCCTTCAGGTGATCCTCAGCTCTTTTCGATTTGACCACCATGTCATCTATGTAAACTTCCATTGTGTGTCCAAAGGGCGTAGCAATATAGCAATATATGCTAGTGGGTGTCATGAACGTTGTGTCCTCTTGGTCAGATGGTTCCATTTGAATTTTTTGAAATACAGATGAAGCATCCATAAAAGTAAAAAACTCATGACCCGCCGTAGCATCCACCATGGAGTCAATGTGGGGTAACAGGAAAGGATCCTTGGGACATGCCTTGTTTGAATCATTAAAATCAACGCATACCCTCCACTTTCCATTTTTCTTTTGAACAACAAACACATTGTCTAACCATCTTGGATACTTGACTTTTCTAATCATACCTGCCTTTAGTAATTTGTCTACCTCTTCTTGGATGATGGCATTTCTTTCAGGTGCAAACTTTCTCCTCTTTTGATGTATTGGCCTGAAAGACTAGTCAATACCAAGTTTACGAGTAATAACATCTTTTGAAATGCCTGTCATGTCTTCATGTTTCCAGGAAAAGGTAGATTTTCTTCTTTTCAGGAAGGATACTAGATCCTGCTCTATACCATCTAGGATCCCAGATCCTATATACACCTTGGATTCAGGATCCTTAGGGTCTAACAGAATATCTTGATGTCTTGTTCTTTAGCCTCCATGACGTCTCTTGGAGGATACTTTAATTGCTATGCTTCCCTAGATTTTGAAGCTGGTTTCATTGAGGAAGTGTAGCAGTTCTTCGCCTCCTGCTGATCACTCTCTATCTTGAGCACTCCTCATGGAGTTGGAAGCTTGACGCATTGGTGATATGTTGAGGGGACTGCCTTCATGTCATGTTGTGGGTCCGGATCACGGCGGTTTCAGACGGAAGTTTGGGCGTTAGATAGCAGATTCGGTAGAACGTTATTACATAATGGAGTAGAAATAGAATGCAGCGGAAGCCATACGTTTATTCATTCATACCGAAAGAGCATACATCTTGTCAGGCTGGCGGAGTTCCTAGAGAGAATCCGCCAGCGCCTCCCTTCAGAGAGATTCCAAAACTTATAAACAAATGAACACACAACACATATATATAGGGTAAGATTTTCGTACGAAAACTGACAGATTTCGTACGAAATGTGTCCATTTTCTCATCCGACGTTCTGCAGCCTTTTATTTTTATTTCATTATTTTAAATACTTTTTCAAATATAAATTATATATTCCAATATACTTATTAATTATGTATCGTTTAAAATTAATTTGGGCATTAAATACGCAACGAAATTTTTAACTGATTGTTCGGTAAATAAACGGAGCGGGTTTGGTAAATCCGGTTTTTGACGGATGTTACAACGTTCGTGCTCGGGTCGTGTGTTCGTTTCTAATCTATACAATATTCAACACACGCTCTAACTAGTCTATTCACACAATGATGGACACAAATGCATCAACACATGTATCCATGGCCTGCCAAGGATAACATTGTAACAAAATAAGAAATCTATTACACAGAACTTTTGGATAGAATTCACTCCCTCTATGTAAATTGGGAGTTTGATGTTCCCCAATGTATTCTTTGTTTCTCCACTGAATCCCACAAGCACCAATGATCTTGGAATGATTTCGGATTCAGGAATGTTCATCTTCTTGAGGACATCCAACTGTATTATGTTCACTGAGCTTCCTCCGTCAATGAGAATCCTGCGAACAAAATGGTTAGAAATAAACAAATTAACGACTAAACCATCGTGATGAGGATCCTGGATGTCTACACGATCATCCTCATCAAAGGATATTACTTTCTGCTGAGTTAATTTGGATGTTTGAACTGGTCTTTCTCTATTTTCCATCTTCGTTTCTTTGGCATGCCTTTTTGCTGCCGAAAATGAGGTTCCACACATATCAGAGCCTCTGGAGATGAAATTAATGATCTAGGCGTCAGCTGATGCAGGAGGAGCTGTTTCAGGAATTTTCTCAGAATCCTGGTTCCCTGATCGTTTCCTTCCAAGCAACTCCTTCAGGTATCCCTTGCTGAGAAGATAACCAATTTCCTTCCTCAAAGCTGTACATTCATCAGTGAGGTGACCGAAATCCTCATGATAAGCACACCATTTGGACTTATCCCTATTAGCTATGGGCTTCTCATTCTTTCGTGGCCACCTAGCTTTGTTACCTAAATTCTGCATAGCAAGAATTAGTTCATTATTATCAGCAGAAAAACAATATTCATAAATTGGAGGATAATCCTCATCTTCTCCCTCTTGTTCAACTGCATGCACATCCTGGTTGTCATGCCTAGAGTATTGCTTGGATTGGTTATTCTTGAAGAATGATCCTTGCTTTTCCTGCTTTGAGGATCCAGACAGCCTTTCCTGGATCCTTTTGTCATCTTCTAAATGGATGAACCTTAAGGCTCTGCTTCTTACTTCTCTAAATTCCTGCAAGGTGTCATAACAAGGTCATCATAGAAGGAGGAATCCTTTAGCAATCCCATGTTGAATGCCTCCACAGCAGTGGCAATATCTAGGTTAGGGATTTCTAAGGATTCTCTACTAAACTTAGTGATGTAATCTCTTAATGATTCGTCACGGCCTTGGGTTATCCTATACAAATCACTAGTTAATCATTCAAAGGTTCTAATACACAAGAATTGATTATTGAACAAATTAACTAAATGAGAAAATGAAGTAATTGAGTTAGGAGGAAGACTTAGCAGCCATTTGAGTGCTGATCCAATGAGTGTGGATCTGAAGCCCTTAGACATGCAGGCTTCCTTTAACCTTCCAGGAATGGGGTTGATCTCCATTCTTTCCCAGTATTGTGCCACATGCTCCTCCGGGTCGGTTGTACCATCATATAGCTTCATGTTCGGGGTTTGAAAGCGTTTTGGTATCTCAGCATTGCATATAGGAGGTGCAAAACGAGACACGTTGTGACTTCCATCTGGGATCTCATGAATGGGCTTAACAACTCCTGGGATACTGGATATCATATCCTTAAGCTTCTAGAGCTCGCTGGCCATGGCCTGATTGATACCTGTATCCTGCATGGAACCATAATTAGTACCAAAAGACGTATTTAAATTGTTACCTCCTGACTGGTTTGGAACCAGTATCCCAGAAGTATATCTAAAACCAGGCGCTTCGGGTGTAATTGTTGGACCAGATGAAGCAATAGTCTGCATAGGAATGAAGTCTCCTATATGAACTTTAGAGTTCTTGGATGGTTGACTCCCTAAGGATCCTTGATCCTGGAACAAGTTGGATCCTTGAACTTGGGATGAAGATCCTTGATGTGGTGCATAGAATCCTCTGGATTAGAACATCCCTTGTGATCCTCGAGGTTCATAGAAGAATCCTTGAGGCTCAGTGATTCCCAGTGATCCATGCTGAAGGATAGGTGATCCTTGAGGCTGGAGATAGGATCCTTGAACTTGAGATGAGGATCCTTGAGCCTGTCTCATCGCCAGTGATCCTTGCTGATAATTGGAGGATCCTTGAATCTGGACACCGGACCCTCTGGGAGGTTGGATTGTTGATGATGGAGTAGCAAAATCCAATGACCTGGGAATCAGTGGGGAATGATCCTCCACTGCTCTCTTCTGCTTCTTGATTTCATCAATTTCCCTGAGGATCCTTTGGTTAGTTTTGTCCTGCTGCTCCATGTAGTTCTTCATCTGCAAAATCAAAGTAGAAACATCATTGTTAGTAGCTGTAGACGAAAGAAATCGTGGAGGTTTTCAATCCTGTGTAAACAAGTGTAGTTTTCTTCTGAGGATTCTCAGCACTCCTCAAGGGTGCAGGGGAATAGGAGGTAACGATGCACTAGTTTAGGATGAGGTAACCGCCGGCATGGCACTTGAAGCAGATTTTCCCTGAGAAGACATGTGGTTGATGGAGATGAACATAAATGGATGAAATGAACGAGATTTTTAGAATTGAAGCACCAATTGCCTCATGGTGGGTGCCAAACTGTTTTGGTCAAAAATCACAATTAAGGATAAAGTAACCAAATCTGATTTTGTGAGGTTGAGTGCTTATGTATTGAACAATTGTGTGAACGAATATGAAATGTTAACGATGATGAACACAAAGATTTATACGAGGAAAAAGCCCTTGATCAATGAATGATATCTGGCATAAAAAACCTCCGGTGATGGAAACTACCATCACCAACTACATTGCAAGAAAAAGATTACAACTTCGAAAGTATTGAGCTTGTTACAACGATTTCTAGTGTGTGTGTTTAAGAGAGAATGTCTGCGAGTATTGTACGTAATAAAAAGGTCTTTCAGTGTCTTTCTACTCAGCTCAATACCCCTCATAACATAGCTAAAAATACCCTTAACCTAATTATCCGAAAATCCCGCCATGCATCCACGTTCGCCACTAACGGTTATTAGCTCATGCACGTGCTTGGTTTAGAAGCATATTCCCCGTGATTCCTGGTTAGAACAAGTCTTCTTCGTAATGCACCTGCAAAACAAAGCTAAATAACACAGGAAACAATCGTTAGTTAGTTAGAATAACAGTGAGGATCCGTGATCCTTAGTCGTCCTGCACCATTCCTAAGGATCCGGGATTCAGGCCCAACTTAGGATACATGATCCACAATTGCTAAAAATTCTACCCCTAACAACTGGGTTTATCAAACTTCAATGAAAAAAAAAACGTACTACAAATGCGGAAGTTCGCATGTAGCTAACTAGCTAAGAGCATTCACATCCATTCCCTTATCTTCATTCTTATAACTACAAATTATAGATGGTTGAATATAACATAAAACTTACATATATTAAAAATTAAATTAAAGATTATAATACCATAAGTAATTTAGAAAAGTATAAATGTAGATTTGTAAATATAAAAATAGCTTTTCTTACTTTTTTTTTAAATATTAGATCAAATCTGTGAAAAACGAGAGGTGAATATTGGAAACTATAAGAAAGAGGGAAAAAGGAATTCATTAACTTTTTTATCATAATAAATTGTTAAAACTATATATGTTTCAAAGATTTTTTTAGTATTAATTTTATATCATAATAAATTGTTAATACTATATATGCTTCATAGATTTTTTTTAGTATAAAGTTTGCTTATATGTTGTCATTGATAATTTGTTAATACTATGCTTCATTGATACATTATATTATAGAGTAAAGTGCAATTTGCCTTCATGAGTTTTGGTCCAGATCGCCTCTGACTCTCTCTCTTTCAGTTTTTTCCCTCTGACTCCCCAACATGGTTATTTCGTTACCTAATACCCCTAACCATTAGTCAACAATTAGTTTGAGTGTTAAATTTAGGGGCAGATTTGTAATTTCACCCATGGAGCTTATTCACCACACTTTATACCTCCCATATCTTACCCCTATAACCACACCCTCAACTAACACACACCATAGTTCATCTTCTTCCACCTTCGTTCAGTGAAAATACACAGTATGAACAATATTATTCCCAAACCAAAGATTTTATGCCCAAAAAACTATATCCAGATCAATACAATCACTTAAATAAACTCACACCACTCACCAGATCATAAACACTATGATCTTTTACAAATAGAAAACAAAACAACTTCACAAGATTGGTGAATCGGAATGATTCACAAGATCAAACCCTAATTTTAGAGAGAAGACTGAGAGTTGTGACAGAAGAGAGAGAAGACAGTTAGGTGAGATATCTCTAAAGTCTCGAGAGGCTTCGTTGTATACATAATAACAACCCTAAAGTCCATCCAACTGTCTTGACCAGCAGACCATGAGCCCAACATAAGAAAAAGCCCAGCACACCACTCTCGAACCCAGAAACAAATAAGGCCCAAACATGCATAAAACCCAAACAAACATATTAGAAATAATAGTTCAATATAAGAAAACACTTATTTAAAATAATCAAACATATTAAGAAGACAACAAACCTTTTCATGAGGACTAACGGAAAAACCTTTGGTAAAAAATCAGTCCCCTGATCCTCTGATTTAACACTAACAGTCTGAATCACTCCTTTAGAAATATTTTCCCTTAAAAAGAAAAGATCTATTTCAAAATGTTTTGTACGCTCGTGAAACACAGGAGTGGCTGCTATAGATATAGCAGCCGTCTTATCACAAAAAAAGCTTAACTGGAAGTTTAACTTCAATTTTCAGCTCGTTTGAAAGATTTGAAATCCAAATAACATCACATGTCGGAGCACACATTGAACGATATTCTGATTCAGCAGAAGATCGAGAAACCGTGGACTGCTTTTTACTTTTCCATGAAACAAGATTACTACCCAGAAAAATACAAAATCCGATAACAGATTTATGAGAACTTAAACATTTAGCCCAATCTGAATTAGCATAGGCTTTGATATCTAAGGCTTCTGCCTTTTTAATCAAAATACTTTTCAAGGAGAGCCCTTTAAGTATGTTAAAAGCCTTAATGCAATTCTGAAATGAGCCTAGAGTATGAGAGTGCATAAACTGACTTAAAAAATGCATAGAATATGCAATATCAGGCCTTGTATGTGAAATATAAATCAGCTTACCAACACATTTTTGAAAAACAGTTATATTGGTTAACAACTGATTATCCTTTTCACATAAATCAGTCAAAACACGATTCGCTTCAATCGGATGACTTACACGTTTACAACCAGTCATACCAAACTCAGCGCAAATCCAAACAATATTTTCTTTGAGTTAAACATTAACCAACATTATTTCTTATGACCTCAAGACCAAGAAAATATTGTAATTTTCCTAAGTCTTTTATCAAAAACTTGGATTTAAGTAAAGACTTAATTGTATCAATCTGTTTCAAACAACTACCAGTGATGATAATATCATCCACACAGACAAGAAGTCTTTTGTCATAACAAACATGGATGCTCACACTTACTTTGTTCAAAACCTAATTCAGTGAACACTGAAACAAGCTTTTCATTCCACATCCGAGGAGCTTGTTTCAAACCGTACAAAGATTTCTTTAACTTACACACTTTAGACTTACACGTAGTATTATAACCATCGGGAAGACACATATAAACTTCTTCAGTAAGGTCACCATATAAAAAGGCATTATTAATATCATATCCCAATCAAAATGAGCAACACAGATAACACACACCTAACGGTAACCATTTTCACAACAGGTGAAAAAGTGTCAAAGAAGTCAACACCTTCCTTTTGACCAAATCCTTTGGCCACAAGTCTAGCCTTATACCTCTCTATCTCCCCATTGGATTTATACTTTATTTTGTAAACCCACTTACACCCTATAGCTTTCCTATTAGGAGGTAAGTCCACAACTTCCCAAGTATTATTCCTATGTAAAGCTTCTAGTTCAAGATTCATTGCATCAACCCAATTATTATCAGTTTTTGCTTCATAATAATTCTTAGGTTCATAGCTTTTATTTAGAACATATGTAAAACAAACATACTCAGGAGATAGATTAGCATAATTCAAAACTTTTTCAAGACCGTATTTGACTTTACCATCAAAGATAAAATCATCAAGTTTAGTCGGAAACTTAACATTTCTAGAAGACCTCCTAGGATTTATGTTTGTTTGTCCCACATTATCTCCCCCTGAATTATCAAATCCTTCATTTTCAGTGTCATGACCAGACCTGTCCACATTTGTCTCAAAAGCAGGATGACCTAACCTAGCATGCCAAAGACTCACATCAAGACAAGCATTACACACCTTGTTAAAACTAGAAGAACTACCATAGAAATAGAGACCATCAAATTGATTACCAGTCATATGAACTTTCTGTGTTTGAGAATCCTGGATATAACAGTTATGTTCATCAAAAGAAACAGTAAGTTTACAGTCCTTAGCAAGTTTATGAACAGAATCCAAATTTACAATGCAATCAGGCACAACAAAAACATCATATAAAACAACCTTATCACTAAGTTTAATGTCACAAATTTTAGTAACTAAGGAACTAGTGCCATTAGGATGTTAAACCCTAATATTAAATTCAGTAACATACATTTGATTTATAAGACCATCATCAGACATTACCATATGCTGATTAGCCCCTGAGTCAATTATCCACCCCATTTTCTTTCCATTACTAACAAAATTTGAGAAACAATAAACAGGTTTCATATCACAAATAGACTTAATAGACAAACTAACAAAGCTATTCAAACACATAGAATTAGCACACCTACCAGCAAAGCCACTACTATGAGGATCACCTTTGGACTTATCACTCAAATGACTTAGCAACTGAGCTACATGATCATTGGTCAAAGAACTCACAGAAGAAGAAGAATCAGTATTATCAACAAAAACATATTTACTGTTAGGATCTGAGTTTGATTTACTTGTAGTTTTTGTTTTGAAGAATGAGAATATGATTGAAAATCAAAGTAAATGCAGCGGAATAAACTGAAAACTTTTACTACAAGTAAAGGTCGTTTGTTTTCATCGTCATCATGCTTTCAAGTATGTAAACTTTGCATGTGATTCACAAACTCCCCCTCAGCCTATTTTAAAGCTTGATAGTACATAAAATGGAAGAAGATGATTGTTGTAAAGATCTTTTTAAGAAGACGAGAATAACTGTTACATTGACACTAGTATTTATACTAACTATCTAACCACTGAACATCTTTGATGACGTCAGGGTTGATAGTGACATCTAACAATAACCTAACTAACTAGAAACACTAATCCCTAACATCTGTTAGTGCAAAAGCACTGTTACATTGAAAGTAAAATAACTAAACTAAACTCTGATGGCTAAGCACTGCTTCCTTTCTTCTGTCAGACCTTTGGCTTTTGTGTAGGCAGATGTTTGCATGTATCAAACTTTAGAAGGCAGAGTTTAGACAATCAGCGGTTCTAAGTGCTGTTAGCAGGACCAATTTGTCTGATAGAGTATTTTGGCTTTATATCATCTGTTCCTTTGTACAGGTAATCCCAACAATCTCCCCCTGGAACAGATGATGCCAAAAATACCTTTTTATTCTTGGTCTTTATTCCTCAACAGGAGATCTCTGATTTGGCCTTTAAATTGCAATTCGAAGTTCAGAGATTCCTCATCATCATCCTTTTCCAACATCAGATCTAAGAGTTCTTGGAGGTCTTCTACACACAACTCATATGCACCCTCCATATTGATCTTGGTAGCTGTGCCATCTGACTTGAGCAGAGTCAATTCGTGGGAGTTTTTATCAACTTTCCACTTTAAAATTTTTTAGTCGGAAGGCTTTCTAGGATGGAAAGTTATTGTTGAGGTAGGAAGGATTGTTTGTTGTGCCATAAGAGACAGATCTTCTGCAAACTTTTGACTGGTCTCATCAGTATGGAAGTCAATCATATTTTGGATGCCTTCCTTTATGTGCTCATACACTCTCTTGTCTTCTTCTACCATATCCGTTTGCCTTTTTTTTATTTAAGGCTAAAATAGATACAACAGATGTTTCATTTGGTTTTGAAGAGTGTTGAGCGTGTTGAGCTGTATTCTCTCCTGGATACTCTGGCTTCTTAGGCAATGATGGATCAGTTTTTCTTCTCTTTGCAAGTGATCTATATGTATCAATTACCTTGACCTCTGTCCACCTCATGATCTGGTTCTTCAACCCATAATTAGCAGCAAACAGTTCTTCCTTCATTCTTCTTAACTTTAAATTCTTTTCAGACAATTTCTTGTATTTGTTCTAGTCTGGAGGAGTTGGCTTTTTTAGAGGATCCTTCAACATTTCTTGCATTCTTTGTATTTCCTCTTCCAACTCTCTCACAAACCAGTCTTTGAATTGTTCCCTTGTAGCCTTATACAACTTGGTTTCCATGATGTGATTGATGTAATCTTCTTAAAGGCTTTTGTCTTCTGTCTCTGACAGAAGTTTGCTCAGATCTCTTGCATAATCTTCTATTCTTCTAACTTTGCTCAAGAGATATTGCCAGTAATTTTGAATTACTCTGTCAGACTTTCCCTGGGTATCCCTTCTTGTGATATCCTTAGCTTGTTTGACTTTAAGCTGCTTGTATTCTTCTAAATTTCTAGGCTTCGGATAACCTTTCAGGGATGGAAATTCCCTTTTATCTTGATCTTCTTCTGCAAAGAAGGATTTGATTTCTGGCTTGAGAGCTTGTAATTCTAGAGGAAATTGAGCACCAAGTGGCTTTATAGACATTTGAGAAGAAGAAGGTTTGACAACTGCTGTGGTGGACACAGGTTTTGAAGACACAGGTATAGGAGAAGGTATGATCTTTTCATCAAATACAACATTTGTGGTTTTTCTCCTTTTGAAGCTGAGATTTGGTGATTGTGGTTGTGAAATATTTGTGGAGATAAAGATGTGGTGGAAGTGGAAATTATGACCATAGCAGTGGTTAAATTAACATTTGTTCTAACCTCCGCTATGTCAATAGATGTTGACACAACAGGTGCTGTAACATCTGTTGAGATTGGTGTATCAACTGCTTTTGAAGAAATAGGTGTAAGTGTTTTTGAGGGAGCAGAGGATATGGTTGGGATAACAACTGTCTTAGAAGGGATGGATGTTGATGTTGATTGCCTTGTTTTTCTAACAGGAGGCATCTTCTTTGTTGAGGGCCCAACATTTTCCTTTTCTTTTTGCAGGGTTATCTTTTTCTCCACCAAAGCTCTGCTCTCAACAATTACCCTTTTCTTTGTATTCTCCTTTTCCCTTGCAAAGATGTTTGCTGTTTCATCAATATTTTTGGAGCCATCTGGCTTAGGGATAACCACTGTTGGATGTGCATCTTTGTCATTTAGCTTTAGCACTTCTTTCTTTAAAGGTATCTCCCCCTTTTTGGCATCATCAGTGTTAACCAAGATCACTGTAGAAGGAGAGGTACCAGTGGTTTGAAGGAGATGAGCCTTTATATCTGCAGCTGTATCCATATACCTGGAATCAACCATGTTTCGAAGTTCTTGCATCTGATGCTTATGCTGAAGATCAGCTAGATACTTTTGTTGTTGAAACAGAGGGTTTACGGCTTTTATGAGGTCATCAGTGGATAGGATAGAGGGTTGGCTCTTTACAGCTATCAACTGTTTCAACAAATCCTTGATTTCATCAACGGAGCTTTCTATTTTGATAACTCTCTCCGTCAAATCCTGATATTTTAGCTCATCATCTAATTTAATAGGATCATCTGAACTCCTACCAGAAATGGTAGTTTTATCCATGTCATCATGAACAAGAGTTTCAACTCATGTTTCAAACATAGATGCCCCTTGGTCTTGGAACTCGGGACTTCCCACTGGATCAGAGGTTACATTGGTAGCCTCAACAGTGGTTGCCTTCAAAAGAGTCTTATGTATGTAACCATTGTCCAATTGAAAACTTGGTAGTTTAGCAATTGTAGTAGCTGCTCTTGTTGAACTATCACCAAGGGTTATATGTAACCCAAGGGATGTATCTTCTTCAAATGTTGATGGGCTTGCAATGAGTACAGAATCAGACCCAGTCACTTGTTGGAGTATATTCTCATTGATGGGTTGTTGAGAAGAACTGGTTAGTGTCTGTTCTAGGTCAATTGCATTCAACAAAGGCAATATTGTTGGTGGTAGTGATTTTGTTGGTGATGGTTGTGGTGTAGAAAGAGACATTGTCTTGAGAGAGGGGCTGTGGAAGATGGAACTAAGTGGATCCAGAACTTCATAATTTGGTGTCCCTGTGTTTACAACCTTTTCCTTTTGTGAGGAAGAAGGAGGAGTTTCAAAGCCAGGTGGAGATCTTTCTAACATCTGCTGTGGAAGTGCTTCCAAGTGATTTTTGTGTTCTCACTGGGTTAACCTTTGGGATCTCATCTTCCAGAGGACCCTTTTTGAGTTTGGTGGGTTTTCTGGAAATTTTTATTGGTTTCTTTTTGGTGATTGCTAGTGTGGGTTTCAGGCCAGTGGTTTCAAAACACTGATCACTAGGAGCAGTGGGCTCAGTAGCAGGAGGTTGAGATTGAACATTTTGTTCTTGTAAAGCTTGCTCAGCCTCCTCTACTTTTGTTTTGGAAATTTTATCCTGATTTGTTATTATTGTAAAAGTTTCATGAGTTAGGCCACTTAGATTTGTAATAACGCCTTGTTTAGCATTATTATCAGGTAACTGACTTTGAAAATAAACACTCAAGAAATGTGGATGTATCAGAAAAGCTCTTTGTTTTGCAATGTTATTAAAATTTGCCACAAGATCATTGAACAATATCTGAGAAAAGTTTAAATTTGAACCAGTTAAAATGGCATAGCCCAGATATTGAATGTTCAATGGTATTTCATTAAAAGAGTGGTCTTTGCTGAGAGACATGTTAAGAGAGTTGGAAGAAAAATCTCATCTCAGCTGGAAAATTGGGTTTGAAGATTGTCATACCTTTGAGTTGGCCAATGTATCCCCTTTCCAAAATTTGGCATGCATCTCATTTATAGAGAATGACACAGGATGTGCCATATCATTTAATTTGAAAACTTGAGAAATTGATTGCGGGTTAATATGTATCAGTGTTTTGCCCACTTTTAATGTGATTGCATAAGGAATATCCTTTTGTGAATGAACCTTTGCATTTGCCCAAAATTGCCATTGTACGTCTCGATAGATAGGAGCTTTGACGGTTAACATATGCAAAAATTTTGATTCTTTCAAGATTTTTATCATTGAATGATATCTTGTATTTGAATCGGTTGCCTCAAGAATTGTTGTGTAGTTATGATGAGTTTTGATGATGAGGGTGAGTGGTGGTGGTTCTGGTTTGGATTTCGCTTTTGATTTAGCTTTGGGTGCCATGATTGAGAGAAAAATTGATTTAGAAGTTTTGAATTTGAGACAGCAAGGTAAACCTCTGTTCTGGATAAAACAGGGTTTTTATAGGATTTTGAAAAAGTGAAGATGACGTGTCATCTGATGCAAACAACTGACGAATAATGTCTGTCCACGTGTAACCTCTATCTGACAATGGAAGACAGTTGTTTTGGCAAGCACTATTGAAAATTTGGGCAATGGATGTGAACAGTGTTCTCAACACATATCAGAGCATACACTTGAAAGTAGATAGACTTTTCTATACGGTTAGTGTTTTGATGCTATCAGTGGTTTGAAACAGACTTTAAGGATTTATTGAAAAAAATTCAATTTTTAAACTATTTTTAAGGAAGAATTTTTATTTTATGAAAACATTTTTATGATATTTACACATGGATCACCAGAAACCTATTTTTAATCCATGTTTAGCATTCCAATCCTAGAGATCAAGCTTTTAAAAGTAGATGTATCCAATGCTTTTGTTACCACATCTGCTAGCTGATCCTTAGTATGGACATGTTGTAAGGAAATCAAACCTTTTTCATAGCAATCCCTCACAAAGTGATGTCTGATGTCAATGTGTTTTTTGTGGAATGAGAAACTGGATTTTTGATGATATTTTCTGCTGCTTGACTATCAATTTTGAGAGGAGTTTTTAAAGCAGTGATACCAAAATCCAAAAGTTGATTTTGAAGCCACAAGATTTGTGAAGTGCAACTTGCAGTAGCAATGTATTCTGCCTCAACAGTGGATGTGGAAACTGCAACTTGCTTTTTTACTTTGCCAAGACACTAGGCAATCACCTAGGAATTGGACACCTCCTGATGTGGACTTCCTTGTTGTTTTGCATCCAGCAAAGTCACTATCTGAGTAACCTGAAAGCTCAATGTTTCCATTAGCAGGATACCAGATACCAAGTGTGGGAGCACCTTTTATGTACATGAATATTCTTTTGACAGCAATAAGATCAGACTTTCTAGGTTGTGACTGGGATCTGGCACAGACACATGTTGTAAACATAATGTCTGGCCTAGAAGCAGTTAGGTACAATAAAGACCCAATCATACTTCTATAGCGTGTTTGATCAACCAAGTCATCTTTATCAATAATAGTGACCAGCTTTGATGTTGCCATGGGTGTGCTGCAAGGTTTACAATCATCCATATCAAACTTTTTAAGCAGTTCTTTGACATACTTATTTTGATGGATGAAAGTGCCATTGTGGAATTCTTTGACTTGTAAACCAAGGAAACATTGCAACTCACCCATTGCACTCATTTCAAACTCTGCTGCCATGAGTTTTCTGAACTCTTCACACATGACAGTGCATGTGGATCCAAAAATGATGCCATTCACATAAATTTGGACAAGCATCAAATCTTTTCCTTTCCATTTTAAAAACAAAGTTTTATCAATTTTACCTCTTGAAAAACCTATGGATAAGAGAAAAGTGGATAGAGTTTCATACCAGGCTCTTGGTGCTTGTTTTAGACCATAGAGTGCTTTGTTTAACCTGTACACATAATCAGGATGAAATGGATCTTCAAATCTAGGAGGTTGGCATACATACACTTATACCTTGATCTTTCCATACATGAATGCGCTTTTGATGTCCATTTGAAACACTTTGATGTTGTGGTTAGCAGCAAAAGCTAAGAACAGTCTGATGGCTTCTAACCTTGCTACAGGAGCAAAGGTTTCATCATAGTCAATGCCTTCTTCCTGTCTGTAGCCTTGAACCAGGAGCCTTGCTTTGTTCATGACAACAGTACCCCTTTCATTTGTTTTGTTCTTGAAGACCCACTTTGTGCCAATTGGACTTACATACTTAGGCAGTGGTACAAGTGCCCAAACTTGTTGTCTTTTATACTGAAGGAGCTCCTCTTGCATAGCTTCTACCCAACTGTTGTCTTTTAGTGCTTCTTGATACTTGACAGGTTGGATGAGAGATATAAAACCAGCAAAGAGGCAAATGTTTTGGGATTGGCTTCTTGTGAGCACTCCCTCATTTATGTTGCCAATAACTTGATCCAATGGATCGCTTTTGAGGAAAATCAAATCACCTTGTATGGGACAAGTGCATTTTCAGGTGAAGCTTGCAAATGTATATCATCTGAGCTAACCTCTGTTGGTGAATTTGATGGTCCAGCCTCTGATTGGAATGGAGGTGGTGGTATGGGTAGTATAGTAATGGATGATTGTTGATTTTTATCCAGGTTTGATGGATTTTTATCAACAGTGTTTTGGTTTTCAGAGCAGGCAGAGGATTGAGAATTAACTACTGTTGAACCAGCAGAGCTTTCACCATTGTTACTAACATCTGCTTCTCTGCTTCAAGGCCTGATCTTGAAATTTGGAAGAATGCAATCATATCCCTGCTCTTGTGGTGATGACTGTGATGTACCTGCAGTGTTAGCCTTGACAGACACATCTTCAAATGTAATTATCTAGGTCAAACAATTCAGCAGGATTTGCTGGGATTTTCAAAGATGAGAGTTCATTGAACTTCACATTCAGAGTTTCTTCAACACACTTGGTCCTAGAGTTAAACACTCTATAGGCTTTGGCAGTGGTTGAGTATCCTAGAAAATAACCACAGTCAACTTTGGCTGCAAACTTTGAGATAGAGTCTTTTAAGTTCAAAATGAAACAAGGACAACCACAAATTTTGAAATGTGAGATCAGAGGTTTGATTTTGTAAAGCAATTCATAAGCAGTCTTTTGATGCCTGGGGATAATCAAAACTCTGTTTTGGATATAGCAAGCAGTGTTTACAGCCTCTGCCTAAAAAGACAAGGGTAAACCTGAGTCTGCTAGCATGGTTCTTGCAGATTCAACAAGAGTTCGATTTTTCCTTTCAACTAGCCCATTTTGTTCTGGAGTTCTTGGGACACTAAATTGCCTAGTAATCCCTTTTGACTTACAGAAGGCATCCAACTCCTTATTTCTAAACTCTGTCCCATTGTCACTCCTAAAGATTTTTACAGGAAGGTCATATTGCTTTTAAACTTGTTTGACAAAATTTTGCAATATACCAGCTGTTTCATCTTTGGAGTGTAAAAAGAATGTCCAAGTAAACCTTGAAAAATCATTAACTATGACTGTAAAAACTCCAATTTTCATTGTTAATTCTATTTCAGTTATTCCGTTTGTTTCCATCATTGTAATCCCGAGATTCGAATTATAAGAAAGTTATGTTAATTTAGTTATGTTGATTTATGGTTATATTGCATCTAATCGATTATTAAACGCATCGCTAATTTAATCGCAATCACAACTAATTATGCTACTATACGAGCCGAGTGGGTTATTGTTTAATAAACACTTGTGCCATCGCATCGCTTATCTCATCGCATCGCAAAACGCAGTTAATTATGTGGAAATATGTTTTATGTGTGTTATGTATGTTTATGTTACGGTTATAATCGCTATCGCAACGCTCTCACTCGCACAAATCGTTGAATCATACTACTAATATCAATTGCAACGCTTAATATACTTATCTAATACGAACCGAATCGCCGAAGAACTCGTAACGCGAAATAATCGAACAAAACTTGGCCATTAGGTCAAGTTCGTCTGAACTTGTATCCCACAAGTTCGCCCGAACTTGCCTAACCCTCAAAACTCTTCAAAAACTGACAAGTCCACCCGGACTTGTCTGGAAACCCTTAAGAAGCTACAAGTTCGGTCGAACTTGTAGCAAGTTCGCCCGAACTTGCTGTCTGATCTCTCATTCCACCTCCACCTATAAATACTCAGCTCCATTCTCTCATTTGAACTTGCTGCAAGTTCGCCCGGAGCTCTCCAAAACCGAAACCCTTTGTTTTCTAAGTAAGATTTAACCCGTTTTCAACTACAACAACGTTCAACAACGTTTCACAACGATTTTGCACAAGGCTTTCCCTTCGTTTTCATCAATCTCTTTTGTTTACGAAAATCTTCATCTTTTTCTACAAAACTTCTGTTTTTCACTCAGATCTATGTTTAGATCTGAGTAAAACCTTTAAAAACATTGATTTCTACACAATATTCGGACTAATGACGTATGTTTCGTTCACTTTTGAGTGGAATAAGGCGTTGTCAAAGCAATATCTCAGATCCGGAAGCACATGGACGAAATCGTCACTTTACACAAGCTGGACTAACCCGTACGAACCATTAAGTTCGCCCGGATTAGCCCGAGTTTCTGTAAAATGGCTAAACTCGCTCCAAAAGACCTCTCCAGCCTAAGTTTTACTCAGTGGCTTAAGGTTGGAGGGATGAACACTCGATTTTCTCAGCAAACGACGCAAAAACGCACGATTTGGATGCCAAAACCATCAAGTTCGCTCGAAATACACCAAGTTCGCTCGAACTTGTCACCAGGTTGGTGACTAAGTTCGCTCGAACTTGGCCCTCCCACGTCAAATCTGCAAAAATGGCACAAGTTCGCCCGAACTCTGTCCAATTCTCAAGAGAATTAGACAAGTTCGCCCGAACTTGTGCTCCTCCCCAGTTAGCAAACCTTACAAGTTCGCCCGAACTTGTATAATTTCTTTGGAAATTAGACAAGTTTGCCCGAACTTGCCTCATAACTCAACAGGTTTTCACAAGTTCGCCCGAACTTGTCCTCTGCCCAATCCAAACTTAACCGTTTCAGCATTTCGGAAGACTGATACACTTCTGTTCGCTTACAGGCTGATCCGACGATCTCCCCGACTCATATCAGATCCGGAATCTCTCCTAAAACGCACCCATAGTTAGTATACTTGAACCCTTTTTCGCTTAAATGCACTTTTGGGTGTCACATATGTTCTTATATCAAAACACATCACACAACTCAACTCTTATTCGCAATCCCGCTATTACATGACTATACGTGAAATCTGCTGAATTGTATGTATTACTTGATTACTTGTACGCCACCCTTAACATGATAGTATACTAGAGGTTGACCCGCCACCCGGAGGCCCGGGGTTGTTAAGGCTCGCATTTTTATTTCGCATTTATTTTTCTCTTTTAGGATGTGAACACTTGTTCGCATGCCTCGATCAATCTCGGTTTGTTGGTTTGCATGAATCTAAGTAGTTACATCATTCACAACTATTACGTATGTCATGCGGTGTATGCTAAACGCTTTTATATCTATATTGTATGGAAAACTCGTATGCTCACCTTTACTTAATTGTATTGACGTTTTATTTTAACATATGTGGCAGGTTGAGGATTTATTGCTTTGGATGCTTAGATTAGGTTTTGTTTAGAAAATCATGTAATAAATCTAGGGAAGATCGGATCGGATTTCATGTTTAAGAGATTATCTTGGATTGTAATGATTATTTGAAGATTATATGATTTTGATAGTATGTGATATTAAATGTTGATTATTGTCTTTAAAATGATTGTTATGGAACCTCTTGATCAATCTGATTCGCCTAGTGCCACTACCCCGATGTTTCCGCCATCGGTTGGGGTGTGACAGATTGGTATCAGAGCCATAACTATAGGGAAATTAGGTAGGATTGCCATGATTGCCTTAGAATATAGTTAGGATACCAAACCAAACTGTTACGCATCGATTAAACACCGAAAACGAATACGAACAACAAGTCCGCCCGAGCTTGGGGTGATAAGTTTACTCGAAATTGATCAAGTTCGCCCGGACTTGACCAAGTTCGCCCGAACTTGCCTGTCCCCTCTCAACTAAACAAGTTCTCTTGGGATAAGTCAAGTCCGCTCAAACTTAACATCAGGCTGATGCCAAGTTCGCCCGAACTTGATCAGAATCCTTCGGAACAAACTTTTAAACATTGCTTTTCCTACAGCAACCACAACACACGCTGAAGAACACTCGTATCACACAAAACGAATGATCAAGCCGAGAATAGTATGAAAACCAAGAACTCTCGATGAGATCGTTCACTCCGTGCATTCTCTCTCACACGAGATACCTTCGTTGACTTAGGATTGATATCCAAGCCTCGACGAAGATCTCCATATCTATCTAGTGGAACTCCCGACTTGTTCGGTGAGCATAGCCACAACTAGGAAAGATGTTGTTAAGCTAGGGGTGAAAACCGCATCTTAATAACTAGTTCCACTCCTCAATTTTCAATCTCACCAAAGTCTCGATTATTTCGATGACTCGGAACACGAAGTAACTGGAAGGATAAATGTCGTTAACCGTTGTACGGCGAGAACATTTGTCTATTAGGCCAAATCGTGTGCCATTAACCATTGTACGGCGAGAACATTTGTCTGGGTAGTCACCGTCTCAAAACCCAGGACGCTCCCAATTGACTTAAGCCTATTATCGTTGATTTTACGCATCATCGATCGCCTATTGCATGGCACGAATTCGGAGAAGCACAAATCACCGGTCCCGAGCTGATTCAAGAAATGACAGACAAGATCCTCCAGATCAGAGACAATCTCTTGAAAGCTCGGAGTCGTCAAAAGAGTTATGCCGATAAACGCCGCAAGCCCCTGCAGTTCGAAGTGGGAGATCACGTTAGTTGCACCTTGGAAAGGAGTGATCTGCTTCGGGAAGAAAGGAAAGTTAGTGCCTCGATACGTTGGTCCCTTTAAGATTCTGGAAAGGATCGGTAAAGTAGCATATCGTCTCGAACTACTGGCGGAACTTAATAACGTTCATCCGACTTTCCACGTGTCTAACCTCAAGAAATGCCTAGCCGAAGAGAATCTCCATGTACCTCTCGAAGATCAGCAAATCAACGAGACTCTCCATTTCATGGAAAAGCCTGTCGAGATCATGGACCGAGAAACAAAGAAACTACGACGCTCTCGCATCCCTATCGTGAAGGTCTGATGGGAGGGCAAACGCGGCGTAGAGTTCACTTGGGAATTGGAAAGTGACATGAAGGCTAAGTACCCGCACCTCTTTGTTACAGCCACTACTTAAATTTCGGGACGAAATTTCCTAAAGTAGGGGAGATTGTAACAACTCCGAATTTCACTGTTATCTTTCCTTTTATTATCCATTGTATCTATCCTTTGTAAATCCCGAGATTCGGTTTATAAGAAAAGTTTATGTTAATTAATTACAATTATGTATGTTATATCGTATCTAAATCTCTTATTGAATCACATCGCTAATCTCATCGCATCACAACTCGCAGTTAATTATATGGTTTTACGGATTTATGTGTTGTGTATGTTTGTGGTTATGATTACGCTCGCTATCGCATCGCTCTCGCATCGCTCTCGCACACTCGAATCGCTAAATCGCACAATTATGTCAACTATAACGCTTAATATAACTATTTAATACGAACCGAATCGCCAAATGAAAACTTAACGTGAAATCAGCAAACGAAACTTGGTCCACCAGGCCAAGTTCGGCCAAACTTGACTACCACAAGTTCGCCCGAACTTGCCTGAGACACAAGAATCCCTCATAAACCTCAAGTTCGCTCGAACTTGTACACATATGTACAAGTTCGGCCGAACTTAGCTAATTCCTTTTGAAAACCTAGCAAGTTCGCCCGAACTTGCATTAATTTCATGCAAGTTCGACCGAACTTGACCCACCAGCTCTCCATTTTTGCCTTCACCTATAAATACTCAGCCCCATCCTCTCATTTGAACTTGCTGCAACTTCGCTCTGAGCTCTCGAAACCCGAAACCCTCTGTTTTCTAAGTAAGAATCAACCCGATTTCAACTACAACGATGTTTAACAACAGTTTACAACGATTTTGCACAAGGCATTGCCTTCGTTTTCATCAAATCTCTTCTGTTTATGAAAATCTTCATCTTTTTCCATAAAAACTTCTATTTTTACTCAGATCTATACTAGATCTGAGCAAAACCTTTTAAATCCTAAATTTTTACACAATTTTCAGACTAATGACGTATGTTTCGTTCACTTTTGAGTGGAACGAGGCGTTGTCGAAGCTAGATCTCAGATCCAAAGCACAAGGACGAAATCGTCACATTACACAAGCTAGACTAACCCGTACGAACCTTCAAGTTCCCAATTGAATGGCACGAGAAAACCCAGGAACATTACAGAAGCTAGACTAATAAGCTAGACTAACTTGACAAGCTTCCTAAGAAAACCCAGGACGCTCCCAATTGATTTAAGCCTATTATCGTCGATTTTACAAATCATCGATCGCCTATTGCATGGCACGAGATCGGAGAAGCACAAATCACCGATCCCGAGCTGATTCAAGAAACGACAGACAAGATCCTCCAGATCAGAGACAATCTCTTGAAAGCTCGGAGTCGTCAAAAGAGTTATGCCGATAAACGCCGCAAGCCCCTGCAGTTCGGAGTGGGAGATCACGTTCCCTTAAAAGTTGCACCTTGGAAAGGAGTGATCCGCTTCGGGAAGAAAGGAAAGTTAGCGCCTCGATACGTTGGTCCCTTTAAGATTCTGGAAAGGATCGGTAAAGTAGCCTATCGTCTCGAACTACCAGCGGAACTTAATAACGTTCATCCGACTTTCCAAGTGTCTAACCTCAAGAAATGCCTAGCCGAAGAGAATCTCCATGGACCTCTCGAAGATCTGCAAATCAACGAGACTCTCCATTTCGTGGAAAAGCTTGTCGAGATCATGGACTGAGAAACCAAGAAACTATGACGCTCTCGCATCCCTATCGTGAAGGTCCGATCGGAGGGCAAACGCGGCGTAGAGTTCACTTGGGAATTGGAAAGTGACATGAAGGCTAAGTACCCGCACCTCTTTGTTACAGCCACTACTTAAATTTCGGGACGAAATTTCCTAAAGTAGGGGAGACTGTAACAACTCCGAATTTCATTGTTATCTTTCCTTTTATTATCGATTGTATCTATCCTTTGGAAATCCCGAGATTCGGTTTATAAGAAAAGTTTATGTTAATTAATAACAATTATGTATGTTATATCGCATCTAAATCGCTTATTAAATCGTATCGCTAATCTCATCGCATCGCAACTCGCAGTTAATTATATGGTTTTACGTATTTATGTGTTGTGTATGTTTGTGGTTATGATTACGCTCGCTATCGCATCGCTCTCGCACACTCGAATCGCTAAATCGCACTATTATATCAACTATAACGCTTAATATAACTATTTAATATGAACCGAATCGCCAAATGAACACTTAACGCGAAATCAGCAAACGAAACTTGGTCACCATGCCAAGTTCGGCCGAACTTGACTACCACAAGTTCGCCCGAACTTGCCTGAGACACAAGAATCCCTCATAAACCTCAAGTTCGCTCAAACTTGTACACATATGTACAAGTTTGGCTGAACTTGTACACATATGTACAAGTTCTGCCGAACTTAGCTAATTCCTTTGAAAACCTAGCAAGTTCGCCCGAACTTGCATGAATTTCATGCAAGTTCGACCGAACTTGACCCACCAGCTCTTCATTTTTGCCTTCACCTATAAATACTCATCCCCATCCTCTCATTTGAACTTGCTGCAACTTCGCTCTGAGCTCCCGAAACCCTCTGTTTCTAAGTAAGAATCAACCCGATTTCAACTACAACGATGTTCAACAACAGTTTACAACGATTTTGCACAAGGCATTGCCTTCGTTTTCATCAAATCTCTTCTGTTTACGAAAATCATCATCTTTTTCTATAAAAACTTCTATTTTTACTCAGATCTATACTAGATCTGAGCAAAACCTTTTAAATCCTTGATTTTTACACCATTTTCGGACTAATGACGTATGTTTGATTCACTTTTGAGTGGAACGAGGCATTGTCGAAGCTAGATCTCAGATCTGGAAGCACAAGGACGAAATCATCACTTTACACAAGCTGGACTAACCTGTACGAACCTTCAAGTTCGCCCGGATTAGCCCGAGAATCTGTAGAATGGCTAAGTTCGCTCCAAAAGACCTCTCCAGCCTAAGCTTTACTCAGTGGCTTAAGGTTGGAGGGATGGGCACTCTATTTCCTCAGCAAACGACGCAAAAACGCAAGATTTTGGACCCGAAAACATCAAGTTCGGTCGAGATTTAACTGATTTTTATGCAGCTCAGTAGTCAAGTTCGCTCGAACTTACCCACCTGGGTCAAGTTCGGCTGAACTTGAGCCAAAACTTCACAAAGAATCAACAAGTTCTCTCGAACTTGTCTCAACATCTCCATTAGTTATACAAGTTTGCTCGAACTTGTATGTTTACATACAAGTTCGGCCAAACTTGCCTATTGTTCAATCCAAACTTAACTGTTTCAGCTTTTTGGAGACTGATGCACTTCCGTTCGCGTATGCAGGCTGATCCGGCGCCTCTTTCCGACTCTTCTCAGATCCCTAATCTTACCTAAACGCACCCACAGTAAGTGTACTTGACCCGTTTTCGCTTTAATGCACTATTTGGGTGTTACATACGTTCCTATATCAAAATAACCTCACAAATCAAACTGTTTATCACACGCGAATAATCTGATTATATATGCTCAATACGTGATACTAGAAACATGTGACTAGGACTTATTTTCGTTAACTTGCCTCCTTAGCTAGTATGGTACTATATTGTGGCTAACACCCGACGGGGTCTAGTTAGGATGGACGCGCAAGCCTTCTCACGGTAGTTAGCATGAGAAATAAGCCTACGTTTATCTGTGTGATATGTTTTGGTGTATCATGATATGTAATTGGACTATTTCACGAACGGTTTCTCTATTACGCTAGTATTACTAAAACATGTATGCTCACCTTTACTTAATTGTATTGACTTGTATTTTAACGTATGTAACCGGGTTGAGGATTTTAGCTTGGATTCTTTGGATGTAGCGTGCTTAGTTTAGTTTTGTTTTCTTTAGTTTCCAAATGTAATAAATCTAGGGAAAATCGAACCCGATTAGTTTTGTTGGAAAAACAAGTTTCTGTAATGATTATTTTGAGATATTGTGTTTAATGGTATGGGACGTTAAATGTTAAATGATGTTGATAGATAATTGTTATGGAATTCTCATGAGACAATCTGGTCGCCTAGTGCCACTAACCCCGATGTTTCCGCCATCGGTTGGGGTGTGACAGATTGGTATCATAGCCCATAACCTTAGGATAATAGGTAGAATTGCCATGATTCGACCTAGTAGCATGTTTAAGTACCCAATCAATTTTTCTTTGAAATGTTAAACTACTTGCCATAAATGCTTAAATATTCCTTTCCTAAGGCTAACACAATATACACGCTTGGAAACGCTCGTATCACACAACCGAGTGATCAAGTCGAGATTAGGTGTGAAACCGAGAACTCTCGATAAGATCGTTCACTCCACGCAATCTCTATCGCACGAGATACCTTCGTTGAGTTAGGAGTGATATCCGAACCTCGACGAAAATCTCCATTTCTATCTAGTGGAACGCCCGATCTGATCGGTGCGCGTAGCCACAACTAGGAACGACGTTGCTAAGTTAAGGGTGAAACCCGCATCTTAGTAACAAATTCCGCCTTTCGATTTTCAGTCTCACAAAGTCTTGATTATTCTGATGATTTGGAACACGTAGTAACCGGAAGGCTAATGCTATTAGCCGCTTGTGGTGAGAGCATCTATCTATTAGGCCAAAACGTGGGTCCAAGTTCAAAGGGTAGTCGAACCACTTTGGGTAGTCAACGTCTCAAAACCCCGGACACTCCCAATTGATTTAAGCCTATATCGTCGATTTACGCATCATCAAGTTTATTATTATTTATGTGTTTGAAAATTTTGATAATTTTCGCTTTATTCGATTTCTCGCTTTATTTATTTCTCGCATTATCGATTTCTCGCTTTATCGCTTTACGCTCCATAAACACATGCACTACTCGCACAACTTTCGTAATACAAAACGCTAATTAAATCACCAACAAAAACTAAACACTCAACCCGCATACGCTTATGAGTCCATGCGTGTCTCATACGTGGTACTATCTCGCTTATCTCGCTTATGTATATACATATCGCTTATATCTCGCATCTCATATCGCGCTACGCATGATGGCTAATTAGATGTGAATGCGTGCAAAATATATGCTTACGTGCCTACGTGATTATGTGCTTACGTGCCTATGTGCTTACGTGTTATGTGTTTACGTGCTTATGTGTTTATTGTGCCTTGTATAATACTAATAATAATAATAAATATTTTAAACATAAACTTATTAATCGAATCTCATCCTATCAAATCCTTCGTGTAGATGTCTTCAATGGGATCGCACACCCGAAGGAATCTCAAGAGCAGCAACGCCGACAAGCGTATCACTACAATGGTAGCCAAGGAAATGGCTAAAGTCATCCCGCAAATCGTCTCAGAAATTCATGCTGTGAGCAGTAACTCCTCGGTTGACTCGAAAGCTGAAAACCCCAAGCCACGATTCGCTTATATCTCGCATCTCATATCGCGCTACGCGTGATGGCTAATTAGATGTGATTGCGTGCAAAATATATGCTTACGTGCCTACGTGATTATGTGCTTACGTGCCTATGTGCTTACGTGTTTATATGCCTACGTGTTTATGTGTTTACGTGCTTATGTGTTTATTGTGCCTTGTATGAATAATAATAATAATAATAATAATAATAATAAATATTTTAAACATAAATTATTATAATCGAATCTCATCCTATCAAATCCTTTGTGTAGATGTCTTCAATGGGATCGCACACCCGAAGGAATCTCAAGCACAGCAACGCCGACAAGCGTATCGCTACAATGGTAGCCAAGGAAATGGCTAAAGTCATCCCGCAAATCGTCTCAGAAATTCATGCTGTGAGCAGTAACTCCTCGGTTGACTCAAAAACTGAAAACCCCAAGCCACGATTCAGCTTCAAAAATTTCAAGGCTTGTGCACCTCTCACCTTCACGGGCAACGATGGACCCGACTTCTATATTCCATTGGTTTGACGCCATTGAGGTCACCTTTAGGCAAAGTGGATGTCTCGATGACCTCCGCACGGTGAATTCTACCGGGGTCTTCCAGTCCCGTGCTCTCGACTGGTGGACCGCCAAAAGAAATAGGCGCGGTAATGACGAAGCCTATAACCTGTCTTGGGAGGAACTCAAGGAAGTGATGATGAAGGAGTTCTGTCCTCCGCACGAGATGCAAAAACTCGAGAATGAGTTTTGGGGTATAAAGCAAGATGGTCCCGATAATGCTGGATTTACCGCTCGATTCAAGATTTTGAGCATCATCTGTCCCAGCCAAGTTGATACTACTGAGAAAGCTATCAACAAGTATATCCCTGGTCTACCCGAATTTGTCGCGAATTTTGTGAAAGTTGCTCGTACTACAACCATCGAGGAAACCTACATGCTCGCCGCTGAGATCAATGATCAGCGAGCTCAAGATGGTTACTTCAAGAACTCTGTGAAAGTTTCCAATCAAGCTGTCACCGAACCAACTGCTGCTATCGAACCACCCAATGACCCAAAGGGAAAGCGTCAGGGACGCAAAAGAGGAAACCCTAGCAAGAACTACACCGCTCAACTCTCAGCCTTATCAAGCTCCTGCTCAGGACGCAGCCCTAGCTAAACGTGCATACACCGGTCCTCACCCACTGTGCCCTAAGTGCACATATCATCACGTGGTGGGTGGAAACTGTCGTTTTTGCACAAACTGCAATATCTACGGCCACGAAACTGTCAGTTTCCGTACCGGCCCTCATCAGCCAGCTCCTCAAGCTCCTCAAACTCCAGCACTGCCAGCTCCTCAGCGTACTCCCCAGAACAACCAACAACAACAGCCAGCCGCTCCAAAAGCACGTATGTGTTACGTGTGTGGTGATCCGAACCACTTTGCAAATGTCTGCCCAAACCGTACCGTGAAGCAAGAGCCGCAGCAACAGCAGCCACCACCGCAGCCTCAGCAGCAACAACAAGTTACGCGTGAAAGAGCTTTCAACCTGAATCACCGCCAGGCCCAGAATGACAACAATGTTGTCAATGGTGCGTTCCTCGTTAATGGTATTTATGCTTCATGTTTATTTGATATTGGTGCTGATAATTGTTTTGTATCGTTAGAATTCGAAAGGGTTTTAAAATGTAAGCGCGCTAAACTCCCAAGGACTTTCGATGTCGAAGTCGCCACCGGAAAATCCGTCACCGTCACCTCCGTCCTACGTGGTTATTATCTCGATCTCAACAACCACATCTTCTCGATCAATCTCATACCTATGCAGTTAGGTAGCTTCGATATCATAGTAGGTATGGACTTTCTTCGTGAAAACCATGCTGAAGTTGTATGCTTCGATAAAATGATTCGCTTCCCTCTCCCCAACGGTGATCAACTTCATGTTTATGGTGAAGCTCCCTCAAAGAAGTTGATGCTTTTGTCATGTACCCGAGCACACAAATGCTTGCAAAAGCGATGTTTGCTTTCCTCGCCCATATCGTGAACTAGGAGAATCAAAATAAGACTTTCAAAGATGTTTTTGTTGTTTGTGAATTTCCTAAAGTCTTTCCCGATGATTTACCCAATTTAACCCTACTCGCGATGTCGAATTCCGTATCGATTTAGTTCCCGGTGCTACTCCAGTTGCTAAAGATCCCTATCGTCTCGCACCATCCGAAATGCGCGAGCTATCGAGCCAACTTCAAGAGCTTCTTGATAAAGGCTTCATACACCCGAGCACTTCGCCATGGGGCGCACCCGTCCTCTTCGTAAAAAAGAAGGATGGATCGTTCCGTATGTGCATCGATTATCGTGAACTTAACAAACTCACGATAAAGAACCGCTATCCTCTTCCTCGAATCGGCAACTTATTTGATTAGCTTCAAGGTGCTACTTGTTTTTCTAAGATTGATTTACATTACGGTTATCATCAGTTACGCGTGTTGGATGAAGATATTACGAAAACCGCCGTTCATACTCGCTATGGCCATTTCGAATTCGTGGTCATGCCTTTTGGTCTTACAAACGCACCCGCGGTCTTCATGGATTTGATGAACCGTGTGTGTAAAGCTTTCTTAGATCGTTTCGTCATTGTGTTTATCGGTGACATCCTTATCTATTCGAAGTCGAGAGACGAACACGCGCGCCATCTCTGTTTAGTCCTCGAACTTCTTTAAGGTAATCACCTTTATGCTAAGTTCTCAAAATGTGAATTATGGCTCGAAGAAGTCCAATTTCTCGGCCACATCGTTAATAGTCAAGGAATTCATGTCGACCCTGCAAAGATTGAAGCCGTCAGGAGTTGGATTACACCGAAGAATGCTTCCGAAATCCGTTCATTTCTTGGATTGGCGGGTTACTACCGTCGATTCATCGCCGACTTCTCGAAAATCATCGTTCCGCTTACCGATTTAACTCATAAAGATAAACCTTTTGTTTGAGATTCTAAGCAAGAGGAAGCTTTTCAAACGCTCAAGCGTATGCTATGCAACGCTCCTGTCCTCGCTTTACCGACGGAAACGACGATTTCGTTGTTTACTGCGATGCCTCAACCCTTGGTCTTGGTTGTGTTCTCATGCAACGAGACAAGGTTATCGTGTATGCGTCTCGACAACTCAAGATCCACAAGAAGAATTACACAACCCACGATCTCGAACTCGGTGCAGTTGTTTTTGCATTGAAGATACGGCGACACTACCTTTACGTTACTAAGTGTACGATCTTCACAGACCATAAGAGCTTACAACATATCTTCATGAAAAAGAACTGAAAATGCGCCAACGCAGATGGGTTGAACTTCTCAACGATTATGATTGTGAGATACGCTACCATCCCGGCAAAGCAAACGTCTTCGCCGATGCTCTAAGTCGACGAAGCTATGTGTATAGTATTCGTGACTCTCAAGCTTTGAATGATCTCGAAATCATGATTCGCTCCGCTCAATTCGCTTGTTTCAACGAGAATACCTTGGAGGAAGGAATGAAATGTGGTGCGAAACTCAACTCATTGTTAAAACTAATGGTATTTATTATAGTCTCGATCGCATTTGGATTCCCAGCCGTGATAATCTTCGTGAATTGCTAACGACCAAAGCCCATAAATCTCGATACTCCATTAATCCCTGTGCCGACAAGATGTACCAGGACATTCGTCCTAAGTACTGGTGGCCGGGTATGAAAAAGGATATCACCGTGTATGTCTCGAAGTGCTTAACTTGTTCGAAAGTTAAAGCCGAACATCAAAGACCCTCTAGCTTGCTCGAACAACCCGAAATCCCGATGTGGAAGTAGGAGAGCATAGCTATGGACTTTATTACGAAACTTCCCCGCACTTCCTCTGGTCACGATAGCATTTGGGTTATCGTTGATCGTCGTACTAAATCCGCACACTTTATTTCTATACGATAAGACTTTAAGGTCGAACGGTTAGCCCAAATCTGTACCGACGAAGTTATATGTCGACACGGGACGCCTCTTGACATCATCTCTGACGAGACAGTCGTTTTACCTTGCGTCTCTGGGAGAATTTCCAATCTTCTCTCAGTACTACTCTCAATCTCAGTACCGCTTTTCACCCTCAAACCGACGGTCAGACTGAAGGCACGATCTGCACCTTCGAACACATGCTTCGTGCATGCATCATAGATTTTGGTGGTAACTGGGATACGCATTGACCTTTAAGCAAATTCTCGTACAATAATAGTTATCATACCAGCATTCAAATGGCTCCTTTTAAGGCACTGTATGGAAGAAAATGTCAATCGCCTATTGCATGGCACGAGATCGGAGAAGCACAAATCACCGGTCCCGAGCTAATTCAAGAAACGACAGACAAGATCCTCCAGATCAGAGACAATCTCTTGAAAGCTCGGAGTCGTCAAAAGAGTTATGCCGATAAACGCCGCAAGCCCCTGCAGTTCGAAGTGGGAGATCACGTTCTCTTAAAAGTTGCACCTTGGAAAGGAGTGATCCGCTTCGGGAAGAAAGGAAAGCTAGCGCCTCGATACGTTGGTCCCTTTAAGATTCTGGAAAGGATCGGTAAAGTAGCCTATCGTCTCGAACTACCGGCGGAACTTAATAACGTTCATCCGACTTTCCACGTGTCTAACCTCAAGAAATGCCTAACCGAAGAGAATCTCCATGTACCTCTCGAAGATCTGCAAATCAACGAGACTCCCCATTTCGTGGAAAAGCCTGTCGAGATCATGGACCGGGAAACCAAGAAACTACGGCGCTCTCGCATCCCTATCGTGAAGGTCTGATGGGAGGGCAAACGCGGCGTAGAGTTCACTTGGGAATTGGAAAGTGACATGAAGGCTAAGTACCCTCACCTCTTTGTTACAGCCACTACTTAAATTTCGGGACGAAATTTCCTAAAGTAGGGGAGACTGTAACAACTCCGAATTTCATTGTTATCTTTCCTTTTGTTATCGAATGTATCTATCCTTTGCAAATCCCGAGATTCGGTTTATAAGAAAAGTTTATGTTAATTAATTACAATTATGTATGTTATATCGCATCTAAATCGCTTATTAAATCGCATCGCTAGTCTCATCGCATCGCAACTCGCAGTTAATTATATGGTTTTACGTGTTTATGTGTTGTGTATGTTTGTGGTTATGATTACGCTCGCTATCGCATCGTTCTCGCACACTCGAAACACTAAATCGCACTATTATATCAACTATAACGCTTAAGATAACTATTTAATACGAACCGAATTGCCAAATGAACACTTAACACGAAATCAGCAAACGAAACTTGGTCACCAGGCCAAGTTCGGCCGAACTTGACTACCACAAGTTCGCCCGAACTTGCCTGAGACACAAGAATCCCTCATAAACCTCAAGTTCGCTCGAACTTGTACACATATGTACAAGTTGCCGAACTTAGCTAATTCCTTTTGAAAACCTAGCAAGTTCGCCCGAACTTGCATTAATTTCATGCAAGTTCGACCGAACTTGACCCACCAGCTCTCCACTTTTGCCTTCACCTATAAATACTCAGCCCCATCCTCTCATTTGAACTTGCTGCAACTTTGCTCGGAGCTCCCGAAACCCGAAACCCTCTGTTTTCTAAGTAAGAATCAACCCGATTTCAACTACAACGATGTTCAACAACAGTTTACAACGATTTTGCACAAGGCATTGCCTTCGTTTTCATCAAATCTCTTCTGTTTACGAAAATCTTCATCTTTTTACATAAAAACTTCTATTTTTATTCAGATCTATACTAGATCTGAGCAAAACCTTTTAAATCCCTGATTTTACACCATTTTCGGACTATGACGTATGTTTCGTTCACTTTTGAGTGGATGAGGCGTTGTCGAAGCTAGATTTCAGATCCGGAAGCACAAGGACGAAATTATCAATTTACACAAGCTGGACTAACCCGTACGAACCTTCAAGTTCGCCCGGATTAGCCGAGTTTCTGTAGAATGGCTAAGTTCACTCCAAAAGACCTCTCTGGTCTAAGCTTTACTCAGTGGCTTAAGGTTGGAGGGATGGGCACTCGATTTCCTCAGCAAACGATGCGAAAATGCAAGATTTTGGACCCGAAAACATCAAGTTCGCTCGAGATTTAACTGATTTTTATGCAGCTCAAAAGTCAAGTTCGCTCGAACTTGCCCACCTGGGTCAAGTTTGGCCGAACTTGAGCCAAAACTTCACAAAGAATCAACAAGTTCGCTCGAACTTGTCAACTCTCTTAGGAGACTTTGCAAGTTCGCTCGAACTTGTCACTCTCCCTAATCCAACCCACAAGTTTGCCTGAACTTGACAAGCTTCCTAAGAAAACTTGCCAAGTTCAACCGAACTTGTCTCAACATCTCCATTAGTTATACAATTCGCTCAAACTTGTATGTTTAGATACAAGTTCGGCCGAACTTGCCTACTGTTCAATCCAAACTTAACAGTTTTAGCTTTTCGGAGACTGATGCACTTCCGTTAGTATATGCAGGCTGATCCGGCGCTCTTCCCGACTCTTCTCAGATCCCTAATCTTACCTAAACGCACCCACAGTGAGTATACTTGACCCGTTTTCGCTTTAATGCACTATTTGGGTGTTACATACGTTCCTATATCAAAATCACCTCACAAATCAAATTGTTTATCACACGCGAATAATCTGATTATATATGCTCAATACGTGATACTAGAAACATGTGACTAGGACTTATTTTCATTAACTTGCCTCCTTAGCTAGTATGGTACTATAGTGTGGCTAACACCCGACGGGGTCTAGTTAGGATGGACGCGCAAGCCTTCTCATGGTAGTTAGCATGAGAAATAAGCCTATGTTTATCTGTGTGATGTGTTTTGGTGTATCATGATATGTAATTGGGCTATTTCACGAACGGTTTCTCTATTACGCTAGTATTACTAAAACCTGTATGCTCACCTTTACTTAATTGTATTGACTTGTATTTTAACGTATGTAACAGGTTGAGGATTTTAGCTTGGATTCTTTGGATGTAGCGTGTTTAATTTAGTTTGCTTTTCTTTAGTTTCCAAATGTAATAAATCTAGGGAAAATAAAACCCGATTAGTTTTGTGGGAAAAACAAGTTTCTGTATTGATTATTTTGAGATATTGTGTTTAATGGTATGGGACGTTAACTGTTAAATGATGTTGATAGATAATTGTTATGGAATTTCATGAGACAATCTGGTCGCCTAGTGCCACTAACCCTGATGTTTCCGCCATCTGTTGGGATGTGATATTATGTGCCTACGTGTTTACTTGTCTACGTGTTTATGTGATTTTGTGCCTTTTATTAATAATAATAATAAATACTTTAAACATAAACCTATTATAATCGAATCTCATCTAATCGAATCCTTCAATGTAGATGTCTTTAATAGGATCGAACACCAGAAGGAACCCTCAGCGCAGCCAAGCTGACAAGCGCGTCGCATCACTAGTGGCCAAGGAAATGGCCAAAGTGATCCCTCAAATCGTCAGCGAGATCCAAGCTACCAGCAGCAACACTTCTGTGGACTCCAAAGCCGACCCGCCCAAGACATCCTTCAGTTTTAAGCAGTTCAAAGCTTGTGGACCCCTCACTTTCTCAGGCACCGAAGGACCCAGTGCCATGTTCCACTGGTTCAATGCTATCGAGGTCACAGTTTGCCAGAGTGGGTGTCCCGAACCCCCTCGCACTATTAACGCTACCGGTGTTTTCCAGTCCAGGGCTCTCGACTGGTGGACGGCGGAGCGTAATAGGTGGGGAAACGATGAAGCCTACGGACTCGCATGGGAAGAACTTAAGGAACTAATGATCAAAGAGTTCTGCTGTTGATCCCAGATAACAATGCTTGACTTAAAATGGCAAGTTGATTTCAACTTTGTATAAAATAATGTGCGGAATTAGAAACCAACTTGTTGGTGCATAATGTCTATGTCTTAGCCTTATATCGAGTATGTATAGTATAGAGCTAAATAGGCTAGGTGTTTGAAGTATTTATGTTATATTGTAGCAAGTTCGCCCATGACATCATGTCTAGCCAAGTTCGGGCGAACTTAGGCACCTCATGAGCGAACTTCCATCTCTATAAATTCCTAGCTACCTACTTCATTTGTAACTTTGGTATTGTAGAGGCGAAGCTCTGTCAGTTTGTAACCAGAACGTTTGATCAATAAAACTGACGATTAACTGATTAAATCTTGTCTATTGGTAAACACGATGTAATATTTCCGCTATTATGGACGTTAGATATCAAATTTAGGTTCCTAAGCATCAAGGATCGGTCCTACAAGTGGTATCAGAGCTAGAACAGCCTGATTTGATAGTATCAAGACAAGATCACTTCTATTTCATCTCCATTCTTCTATTTTCTTAACTTTTGAACATAAAATGAAGAATTCACGGTCAAAATCTTTTCAAATTTGAGTATATCATGTAAAATATAACAAAGATAAACCCCTGAAAGATTGGAGATCAAATTCAACCGAATTCATGTCAAAATTTTGAAAAAACCATGTTTTGGAAAATCATCAAGATTGAACTTGTTAAGCATGTACGACCGAACTTGGTCTAAAACATCACTTTTCAAGTGATTTTTTAGCAAGTTCGCTCGAACTTGAGGTATTTTGGAGGAAATTCTAGCCAAGTTCGCTTGAAGTTATCAATTTTCACTGATTTTATAGAAAGTTCGACCGAACTTGTGTAATATCAAAGAATTATTGAGTAAGTTCTCCCGAACGTGCTTGTGTTTCATCAAAACTTTGATAGCAAGTTCGCTCGAAGATACACTGGATTTGTTATAAGTTCGACCGAAGATAACAATTTTTTTTCAAAAACAAATATCACAAGTTCGACCGAACTTGTGATAAACTCAAGAATTCTTCATTGTTACTACAAGTTCGACCGAACTTGTAGTAGTGCTAATTGTTTTCAAAAGTTTTTGAATATTTTCAGTATACACGTCTCGTTATTCACAATGGATGATATGCAAAGAGATTTTATGTCCAGGAGCTAGTTCGTAGAATGCCAACGTGATTCATCAAGTCAATCTTGATAACGAGATGGGAACGACTGTTAAACCGCCCAAGCTAATGAGCATGGACGAATATGAAGCATGGAAGGAGAAATTTACCTATTGGGTTCAAGCCATGCACTTCGCTGGCTGGGTATCGATTGAAAGAGGCTACACTGTTCGGGTAGATGAACATCAGCAAGTCCTTGAAAAGTACAACTATTAGACAGTACATAGAGACGAATACATTGCTGAGAAAAAGATGATCAGTCTCATCCAACAGTTGTAAAGAAGATATCCTGATTTTGCTGCCAGAGTATACTGCTGCAAGAGATCTTTGGTTGTCATTACAGAAGAAGTATCAAGGTAGTGCCGAAATGATCAAAAGTAAAAAGGCACTTATTCTGAAAGAGTTTAATATCTTCACCATGCTAAAGAATGAGACCATGAAGCAAATGATCGAGCACTTCTGTCATCTTAAAGTTCAAATGCGAAGACACGGTCTCGAAAAGACAGAACAAGAATACATCAACAAGATTGCTGATGCACTACCAGATGGTGAATGGGCTACTTATTTGATGGTTCTGAAGAATAGTGATAAGTGGGAATTCTTCAAGTTGTCAACGTTTATCAACAAACTCGAAGGCCATGAAATGGAGCTTCTGAAGATTGCAAAGTCAAAGAACGCTAATGTTGTTCAAACGTTGGGCTGTATTACAAAAGTGGAATGCAAGACAACATTTCAAGTCCGAAAATTGGGACAGCGTTTAGTGCAAACATGAATGCTTCTCCACAGAACCAGAGTCAATCACAACCTCATTATGATTAGAGTCCACAGAGTTCGTATTCAAGCACCGGTTCAAATTCATCTTATCAAAGTCAAGCAAATCAGAATCAACAAACAAATTCTGATTCAAATGTATACAAGTGCAACGTCGCAGTGAATTTGAAAATGTTGTTTCAGAACAAGTTGCTAAACAACATATGTCTCTTCTCGCCACTGTTCTGGAGTCATACGAAAGTCTTGTAGCCGGTAAAATTGGAAATCCCAAATGACGGCAGAAGATTATGATCAAGTGGATGAAGAAGACTCGAGTTGATGGATATCAAGTGGTGTTTAGCATCTATTATCCGAAGGGTCACGAAGTTTGTTGCTCTCACTGGCCGAGATATCGGAAATTCTAGCAACAAATTGGGCTTCGACAAATCAAAAGTGACGTGCTTTAGATGTTGCCAAAAGGGACATTTCAAGAGAGAGTACAAGAATCCTGAAGCAACGGGAAATCAGAATCCTTTCGTAGGAGGCAATGAGTATTATAAGAAGTCGCTTCAATACAGCCATTTCCAAAGAAGACTCGGGTTGAAATCCAAGAGAAACCAAATAGCAGCAGCAATAAGAAAGCTATGGTAGCATCAAACGAAGATGATGGTTTCGACTGGAATTCTTACATTGGTAAGAAGACCGGAGTTGCGTTGATGGCTGAGATAGTTGAAGATACTTCTGCAGAGGAAGCAGCGGCAGCGGCAGAAGCAGCGGCTGTAGAATAGATTCTGCTGGAGCAATACTTGCATCAACAATGAGAAGAAGAGGAGTATATCCACATGCAGAAACAAGAATTTTATCTCCTAACTCGTGTGATAGTTTTGCAGGACATTTTGATGGAAGCTCTAAAGAACAAGTGGTTGAGGAGAAAACAATTGATGAAAAGATCATCAATGTTACACAAGAAGTGAATGCCGAAAACCTCAAGGACATGGCAGATAAAGCTTTAATGGCAAATCTAACCAAGGTAGGTCCAGAGGTAAAAGAAGTTGTCAAAATACAAATTACAGAGGTTGAAAAACCTTGTACAAAATGTACCGAACAATGTTCTGAGTGTGTCGAAAAATAAAAAATAATCGCTGAAAACAATGTGCATAATGAACTTTTAAAATACGATTATCGCACATAGAAGGAAGCGTATGATAAAATGAAAAATGATTATGGTAGGCTTGATAGAAATAAAATCGAACAACATGATACCATAAGAATGATAAAAGGAATAGTAATGGATAAGCAAAAAGCGATTAATATCTATATTAACACCATTGCTGAAACTAAGCAACAACTCCAGGACATGACAATTGAAACAGGACGTGTTCAACAACTTTTGAGAAGTTACACATGTAATGCATATGTCATTGATCACATCCTTCCGACAATTCCATCGGAAGATAAACCTAAAAAGAAAATTGGTAAATAATACAATAATGTTCCTCCACCCCTTTGCGAGAAGTATTGTCGCAAATCCGCTGATGGGATGGATAAGGCACTTAACATTGAGGGTTTTTATCTGAAAAGAAAACTGAGTTGCCAGAGAACATTGATGTAATCTATACTAAAACAGATAATGAAAATGATGTGGTTAAAAAGGTTGTTGAAAATGTTTTGAACGATTATGATGAAGGCAGCTTTAAAAGCGCCGACTCAAGCTCAAAGAATTCAGATTCACAGTCCGAAGATGACGATACATCATCGGAGAATGATCTAAGTGATGATCCTAATATTGTCCATTACAAGATTAAGGAGTCTGATAGATTATACTTTGATGACATTTTTCTGATTCAGAATGTGAAGGAAGAATTATTAGACAAATTCTTTAAACTCGTGGAAGTCACATCAGATGATCTGGAGATCAATGAAAAGAAATTCTATTCCAAACCTAAAAGAAACAACTACCGAAAGAATGGTGGTGATCATCCGGAAAACCGGAGAGCTGGGTTGGGATTAGAAGAATCAAATGAACCTAAAAGGAAACCGTCACCATTCATGAATACAAGAATAAAAACATGAATTTTGTATATGGGACGAACACGGATCATGAGGAAAGTTTGATCGGGACAATCAAACGATGAGTTCAAGAAACAAAAAGAATTTCGAGATAAAGCCAAAATTGCAAGTGGTGCCAAAACAAGTGGTGTAAAACCCATTAATGGACATCCACATGATTCTCGGACTTGTTTCAAGTGCAACGAAATTGGTCATATTGCACGTTACTGTCCGAATCAAAGCTGGCTTATCTTCGAAGGAAAGAAAGTCCAAATGTTGTGAAACCAAAGCAACCGGTGTTTGTAAGACCTGTAAAGATTTTGAAAAAAATGAATCAAAAGCTGAAGTCAAACCTAAGTTTGAAAATTCAATTTTTGAAAAAGGAGAAACTTCAAAGGCTAATGAAAACAATTTTTACATCAAGAAGGCTAACATAAAATCTCAAGCCTAGATTGCAAAGAAACGGTCAGCAACATCTGAAAACACTAAGTCTGAGCTTTTTAAGACTAGTGATAGCAAGAAAGAATCAAAATCTGAAATCATAATTGAAACCACCTCTGAAACTGTCAAAAATACAAGTGGTAACAATTCGAAAGATAAAAAGACGGTAAAGTTTTCAAACATAAACATCATAGAAAATTCAGATGAAGAATGGGAAGTTTATTATGTAGATGAGTATGGATTCGATTACGCTGATGAATGTGAATTTGATTTTGATGATGGTTATCTAATTCAACCCAAGACCAAAAAGGCTTGGGTCTCGCTTTTTAAATAGATTGTTAAAATGTGCAGGGGCTCAGAGATTCGTACTTTCTAAGTGGATTTTGGATAGTGGAGCGTCCAGGCATATGAGGGAATGAAGGCGTTGCTATTCAACATTAAAGCTATCAATGGTGGATATGTTGGATTTGCATGAAACCAGGGTGGAAGGATAGTCGCCGAGGGAAAACTCTCCAATGGCGTTGTTTCATTCGATCGCGTGAACTATATTGTAGAACTTGAGGACAATCTTCTGAGTATATCATAGATTTGGGACAAGAAGTTCACAGTCCATTTCAACGATAAAGAGTGTATCATCTTGAAGCCGGGATTCAAAATACCAGATGAGTGGATTCCGATGCGAGCACCACGTGAGAATGATTTATATGTTCTTGATATGGGTGTCGCTACCACTTCATCCAAATCAGCACAATGTTTTGTGTCAAAGGCTACTGAAAAGGATTCTATTCTTTGGCATCGTAAGATGGGGCATATTCATTTGCGAAAAATGAATTTATTGGTTTCATAATGATCTTGTAGAAGGCGTAAATCTTCGGAGTTTTCAGATGTCTGATCATTGCTTAGAATGCAAAAAGGGAAGCAGATCAAGAAATTTCATCTGAAGAAAATTCTAAACTCAATCAAGTTGCCATTAGAACGTCTCCACATGGATTTATTTGGTCCTGTAAATGTTTGAAGCATATCAAGAGACTTATATTGCTTGGTCGTGACAGATGACTATTCGAGATATTCGTGGGTATTCTTTCAAGAAATAAAAGACGAAACATTCAAGAACTTGGTTATTCTATTCAAGAAACTCGAGAAACTTTATCATCTGCCAGTCAGACGCATTAAAGTGACAACGGCCAGAGTTTAAGTATAACAAAATGAAGGAATTCTGCAACGCAAAAGGGATTCTGCATGAGTTTAGTGCTCCCTATACTCCACAGCAAAACGGAGTAGCTGAACGGAAAAACAGAACTTCGATTAAAACTGCGAGAACCATGCTTGCAGATTCCAAACTTCCAATCAACTTCTGGAGTGAAGCGGTTGCTGCGGCTTGCTACACGCTAAACAGGGTTCTCACTGTCAAACCAACAAAGAAAACATATTTTGAGATGATAAACCGACGGAAGCCAAATTTGAAGTTCTTAGAACCATTCGGTGCACCATGTATCGTAATAGACCAAGATGGCAAATTCGGAGCTAAATCTCTTGAAGGTTTCTTTGTCGGATATGCGAGTCCGTTGAGAAGAGTATATGTTCCTTCATTGAGAAAGGTTATTGAAGCACAGCACGTGGATTGTTTCAACTACACGGATCCCATTCAAAGGAAAGGTGACGCGTGGCTGTTTAACTATCAAGACCTTTGGAAGTCATTTGACTTGCCCGAAGAACCGTCTGACGAAGATGTTGTAGCGTTATACTACCTTCACCAGTCAGCGAATCAAGAACAAATTGTTCGACCAATTATGGTTAATCAACCCACGTTGGATCCATCTTCTTCTGGCGCAAGTTCAAGCAATAGTGGTGTTCCGGCTGAAAATGTTTCTGAAACATTAACAACACCTGCTACTCCTCCAACAAATGCCTCTACTGAACCAGTGAATACAACAACGGAGCCCAGTATGCCTCAGAATCAAAATTCTGACTCAGATGAAGCACCAACTTTTGATGCTGATGGGGAATCATCTTCTTCAGATGAAGAAGTGGAGCAGATAACAATTCTTCTTAATCAATCTGCAGTCCCAAACAACATAAATGAAGCTTCATCAAGCTCTCCAAATGTTGAATTGGTCGTTGATCTCAACTACGAATCTGCAAAACTCAGTAGATGTTCCAAGTGAAGAATTTCCGCGATCATATTCCTATCATCCGTCAACAAATATCATCGGAGAACTTCAAACTGGTGTTAGAACTCGAGGGGAAATTAACAAAGCACTCAGTTGTTTCTACACTCGCATTGCTCTAACCCAGAACTATTGCTTCTATTCATGTTTCATCTCTCAGATTGAGCCAAAGACAGTTAATGAAGCTTTAGCCGATGAAACTGGGTAAAAGCAATGCAAGAAGAATTATTGCAGTTTGAGAAGTTGGGAGTGTGGAAGCTTGAAGACCTACCAGAAAATCAGAAAGCAATTGATACAAAATGGGTCTTTAAGTGTAAACGTGATGATAGAGGGGTTATTGTTCATAACAAAGCTAGGCTTGTTGTCAAGGGGTTTCACCAGCAGGAAGGGATAGACTACACGGAAGTCTATGCACCAGTAGCTTGCTTGAATCTATTCGAATCTTTCTAGCTTTCCATCATGGAAAGGATTTAAGATCTATCAATTGGATGTCAAATCGGCTTTTCTGTATGGAAAATTACGCGAGAAGTGTACGTTGGACAACCACCGGGGTTTGTCGATCCACTCAACAAGAAGAAAGCGTACCTACTGGATAAAGCTCTTTTGGTCTACACCAAGCCCCGAGAGCTTGGTACGAGATGTTATCGCAACATCTCGTCGGAAACGGCTTTATCAGAGGAACTATGGATAGTACTCTTTTCACCAGAGAAGTGGATGGCCATCTGTTTAATAGTTCAAATCTACGTCGACGACATCATCTTTGGAGCTACAAACGATAGTCTCTGCAAGGAGTTTGAGGGAATCATGAAAAAGAAATTCGAAATGTCCTCGATGGGCGAAATGAAGTTCTTTCTTGGTTTACAAGTAGATCAGCTTCCGGATGGTATTTTCATTCATCAGACTAAGTATGTTCACGAATCTTGAACAAGTTTGGAATGGAAAGCTTGAAGCCTCTATCTACGCTTCTTGCCCAAATCACGGCATTTGCGTTGACGAGACTGGAGCCAAAGTTGACGAGACGTTACACAGATTGATGATCGGATCGCTGATGTATCTGACGGCATCGCGTCCAGATATTATGTATCCAACCTGCCTATGCGCCAGATATCAGTCAAGCCCGAGGATCTTACACATGCAGATCGTGAAGTGAATCTTCAGATACCTGAAAGGATGCCCAAGCACCGGCTTGTGGTACCCGAAGATTCAACCTCACAAGCTATGCTGATTCTGATTTTGGTGTAGATAAGTTGAACTCAAAATCAACTACAGCGGGATGCTAGTTCTTCGGAACAAGAATGGTAACCTGGCAGTGTAAGAAACAGACTACGGTCGCTTTCTCTACCTGTGAAGCTGAGTATATCTCGGCCTCCAGCTGTTGTTCACAGATTCTGTGGATTCAACAGCAGATGAGAGACTATGGTCTGCAATTTCTAGACACTCCGTTGTATGTTGATAACAAGGCAGCCATTAATATAACTAAAATTGGTTCATCACTCACGCACAAAACACATTGAAATTCGTTATCATTTCATTCGTGATTGCTATGAAAAGAAATTGGTGCGAAACAAAAAATCCACACCGACGAACAAAAGGCTGATTTTTATACCAAACCATTTTCTTTGTCACGGTTTAAATACTTGCTGAGAATTAACGGTATGAAAAATTTGCTGACAGGTGCGGACGCTGTTGAATACGGATCAGACGACAAGTTCGCGTGATCCACATTGGTTTGTAAATATCTGTCTAGTTTAGAATTTTTGTTAAAAACTAAAATCCAAAAAGATGTTTTTGATTTTAGGGGGAGAAATGTTAGAGAAAATTCAAAAACATTCGAAAAATTTTAAAATCCAAAAACATATAAAAATTCAAAATGTACAAAAACATTGAAAAAGACAAAAAGAGTTCAGTGTCATAAAAGGAAATGATAGTACATCAGTGGACTATCACATATACTAAAGAATTGTAAAGATTAATAAGTGATAAATGAGTCTTCTGTGGATATGTCGATAGGCTTAACACGTTCAGTAAACTGTTTTCGAGATATAAACTAAATTTAGCAACTGCTTAAATTTGTGCATTAAAATATCTTGGATATATGGATTTAGTACTCCGAAATTTCGTTTGAAATGATTGCCTGATTCTGAGATACGAGGCTTTATAGATAGTTGATATCTGGGGTATTATACAAGTTCTTCTGATTTTGCGGAAGCAATGGCCTAGAACTTTTATAATACTTTCGTCAAAAATCCGCAAACTGCATGCAAAACTTGAAAAGTATCGAAAGATCTAATCATTTGCAGTGCTAAAAAGATTCCTTAAGTGGAACACACCTTAAAGACGAGTCTTCATCTCTTTGTCTGTACGGTAGTACTAACCTGAGCTCTCAAGGTCTCGCATAACCCAGATACAGATATCAATTACACTATATTCACTTGTAAGATGAAATTAGGGAATCTGGATACGGGAGTATATTCAAGAAGTGGGAACCGCAGTTAAGTCAAGTTTCATAAATCATACCTTAACATATCTTGAAACAGTTGAGAAATGTGGTAAAGCTTAAGTGGACAAACATATCGACAATCTAGGTAAACGAGTTTAAAACTTAAAGTCTGTTAAAGGTCAACGGTACTGGTGATATGTCTCAATTAACTGATATGATCCTTAGACACGAATTCATAAAAATATGTATGTAAATAAGTTTGTACATAGTTTGCTTGTTCTGTACATAGTATTTCAGCTTTACAGATTAAAATCAAAAGGATTTTTGGTGTGTTTTAGCATAAACTTGCAAAAATACAAAAATATTTTAATTCTAAAATTGTTTTCAGCAAACCAATGTTGGAGAACGGATCTTCGAAGTCTGGTAAGATGCTAGAACTGGTGGGAATCTCTCAGACAACGGGCTGGGAGCTAATCTGTTAAATCTGAAAAATTAAAATGATAAAAAGTTCATTAATTTGAAACTTTGTTTTTGAAAATATCAACAGTTTGTTCGTAACGGGTCAAACCGGGGTCATTAACTTGGACTCGGCAGACAAATCGGTTAACCAAGGTCATTAGCTTGGACTTGGTCAACTGAGTGGATTCATAACTGGTAAAAAGTTGGAAAGTTCAGGGGTTAAAATTGAAAAATTGAAAAAGTTTAAAATTATGGTTTGGCAAGTTCGCCGAACTTGCTAAACTGATTCAAGTTTAACATTTAAGCAAGTTCGACCGAACTTGCTAAGGATTGGCTGTGTTGTTTTATACTTAAGTCCGCCCGGACTTGGCTGGGCCTTCATGTTGGGCTTAGCAAGTTCGCCCGAACTTGACTTGGTATAAATACCAATCAAGTTCGGCCGAACTCATTAAACAGCATATCAACAACACTAAGCGAACTTGAGCTTTGAGAGAACTTGAACGAAATTGGCAATTTCACACCGTTACGCTGCCCAAATTAAGTCCGTTTTTGGTGATTAGCACACCAATTACTATGACAGAGGTAGAGATTTGTTTTTAATCCATGAATTGGACCGTAAATGATGAATCTAGATCTGGAACTTTAAAATCTGTTAGATCTAGGTGTTGTTGGTTAAAATTGAACATAAATTCTGAATCCACTTAAAATCGACCGTGTAATCATGTATGAATGAACTGAAATGGATAAATGACATGTTAACAGGTTTGGTTGGAGAAGATGACAAGTTCGGCCGAACTTGTTGTCAAGTTCGACCGAACTTGCATCAAAGATCATTTAAGTCTTCTAAAAATGTATGTTCGACCGAACTTGATAATTTGTGTTTAAAAGAATTAAACACATGTTTGATCGAACTTATGTTAGTGAAATCTGAACTGCTAAATGTGTAAGCTCGCCCGAACTTATATATAGAACATGTTTTAAGACATGTTCGGGCGAACTTGAAGAAATCAGAAAATTGTAACACCTATATCAAGTTCGCTCGAACTTGATAAAGTGTTAGAAATTTTTTGTGAAATTTTTCTCGATACACGTGCTAATTGTTTTACGTCATTTTTCAGGCACAGGTTCCAGCACGTGTAATTTCAGTAGAGTTCTCGAAGACTCACAACACGTGCATCACGCTCGACAAAACGATCTGTCCGTCACTTAAAGAATACGACAGTATATTGAAGTTTCTGGAAGAAAGCACTATTCGCAGAGCGATTACAGAGTGCACAGTGTCGTATCGATCACACATTGTTAATTTCTGGATGAATGCAAGTTTGAGTGCTGATGAGAAGACAATTACTTCTACCGTGCAAGGTGGTAATCAAGTTAAGCCAGTTACGGTAACGGAAGATGATATTCGCAGAGTATTACAGTTCAACAATAAAGAAGATGATCCTATTTATCTTGATGAGAGGATGGTGCATGAGAAACTCTTTCTTCAGGATGGGTTACAAAGGAAGCGTGAACAAGCCGACGCTGAAGAAAGGAGAAGTACCAAACCCCTACAAGCTTCTGATGCACGTTATAATTCACACATTCAGCCATCGCAAGGCTGGTTTAGATGATGTTCAAGATTACTTAGCTTGCATGGCAACGACGCTTATTCTGAAGAAGTCGTTTAACTTCTCAAAGATAGTTTTCACTCACATGTCGAAAAACATGGAGGATTCAAGACTGTGCTTATACCCGAGATTTGTTCAAATATTGATTGACGAGAAGTATTCTAATATTGCACGAGATCCGAACGATGTGTTATACTTAGTTCATCTTGATGAGACTACAGTGAAGAAGCTCATAAAGTTTCAAAAGTAAGCTTCAGCTCCTGTTGCAAAGCCTGTATTCAGAGCAATCAAAGATTCTAACTATATTTCGCCACCAGAAAACAAATGGAGGAAAGATGGCAGTGATGATGAAAAGGAGCTTAACGCTGAGAAGGAGTGGTTTAACAAACCTAAGGCAAGGAGTGAATGGTTCTTGAAGGCAGAAACTGATAAGCCTAAGAAGAAACGAGTAGCTAAGATAGTTGAAACGATGCTCATCGACGAGGATGAACCTGAAAATGTTGAAGCAGTTGCTGGATCAAGTGCTGCAGGTGTTATTGAGAGTCAAGAGACTATGAAAACGACTCAAGATGATGTTATATCTGCTACTTCTGAAAAAGAAGATGATTCTGATAAAGAAATTCCTGCTAAAGAGCAAGAAAAGACTAAGGCAGAGATTAGAGCAGAGAAAGAAAGAGAGCTGGATGCTGATTTTGATCCTAATGCAGAAAAAGAGTCCGATGAGGATAGGCCTAAGAAATCTAAACGTGTTAAGTCTGCGACTGTTTCATCAACAAAGACTACAGGGTCTCCTCAAACTAAAGGAAAGAGAAAATCGAAGAAAGAGCAAAAGGCTGTAAGTAAGAGGCGCAAAAGATCGTCCAAAATCACAGAAGCCCCACAAGAACCTTCTGGTGCTCAGGAGAAAGGAGTCACACAAGAACCTCCTCCACAAGAACCTCCTGTTATTATTCATGCTGAAACTGAAAGGCCAGGAGTTACACAAGAACCTCCTGTGTCTAGATTTGTTGAAGTTCCTATCACTGAATCTCCTGTTGCTCCAACGACTTCTGTTCCTGAAAGTTCTACGCCAAGGAAGTCAACTCCAAAATCTGCAACACCAAAGTCAACACCGAAGACTCCAGGAGGGCCAAATGTGTTTGGTGATATGCACAATGATCCAATAAGTCTGCAGGATCTAAACGATTTCTTCCCAGAAACAAATGTTGAACTTCTGGAGAAGCGCGTGAAGGCGTTAGAAGAAAAAGTAGCGCAGAATGTAGCAGAAAAAGCTAAAATGATTAACAAGATGAATCAAAGCGCTGTCGAAAAAGGAAATGTTAGATGACAAAGTGAAGGTGTTAGAGAATGAGCGAGAGTACTTTAAAGCGTTGACCGAAAGTTTGCAAGATGCAAATGAAAGAATGTAAACTGAGATAGCTGATCTGAAGTCTGTTCAAATCCTAAATGATCGAAGATTTTCCAGGATGCAGGAAGTGTTATCTAATGCACTGGGTATCGACTTCATCGCTGAATATGATCGTCTAGATCAACAAGAAGCTAAGGAACGAGCTGAAAAAGATTTTGCTGAGAGTGGCAAAGGTAAAGGAGTTGAAGGTGAAGCTCCTAAGTCTTCTGATGTTCCAGAGAAACCTGTTTAAGAAAATATTGTCATAACTTCTGAGTCTGATATTCCTAAGGTTGACGAATCTGTCAAACATTCTGATCCTATCATTGCTTCTAAAGAAAAAGATGATGAAGAAGCTGAGAAAGATGATAAAGAGGATGAAGAGGAAGGAAGTTACGAGGATTGGAATGTTGGTGATGATGATGATGATGATGACGATGATCAGGGTAATGTTGGTATTAGAGTTTCTGAAGCCAAATTCTCTGATGATTTTGATTTTACTGCCCTAATGGATGATGAATCGAACAGAATGGAAGATAAAAGTCAGGGGGAGTCAGGGCAGAAAGGGCCAACTGATGATGATATAGATATGTCAAATGTTGATCGTTCTGCAAAGCCAGTTGCTGCTATTCCCGCGAAGCCTTTAATGTTAATGTTAGAACACAACGTGGAGGAAGGTGATTATGTACATAACTACACGAAGGAGGATTTAGCTAGATTGATCGAAGTTGAAGCTGAATCATTAGAGTTTGACTTTGAGGAGGATGTGATGAGTATAAATCCTTTCGAGCCAAATGATTATCAATATCAAGGACGATTCGAAGCTGATGAATACAATCGAGTAATTATGGAAGATTGGTCTTCAGATGATGAATCAGATCAGAAAGCAAAGTACGTCGGTTCTAATTCAGATTGTTTTCCTACTTTTGAAGAGATGTACAAGCAGCTTAATGAAGATATGTTGAAGGAAAGGATTGCTGAATCAGTTCGAGAGGGTAAAGTACCTAAGCCCATGACCAAAGAAGAGATAGCTGAAGCGAGAAAGTCTTGGTTTAAAGAGATGCCACGCGAACGCAAGTTTCGACGTCCTCTTGCATTCTTTACCAGAGACAAAGACGTTTCTTTGGGTGATATTTTAAGCTGGGGATGGTTTAAAGAGCTTAACGTGTATGTAATCAAGAGGGAGTTTGGAGTACAATACTTCAAATACCTTGTTGATTTCAAAACATTACCGTATTGGGATGTAGAAGAGTTGGTACAGACGGTGAATGTTACATATTACATGAAGCCGATTGATCAATTATTGTGGAAAATGATTAAGTATGAAGCGGTTAAAGGTTGGAATGATTGGAAGCCCTTTATTCCTGGTCGTAGAGTGAAGATTAACAAGGTAACTGGAGAAAAGGACATAACGTTAATAATGAAACGTCCAAGAGCCATGAGAAATATGCCGCTAATGCCGATTGAACAAGACTTCTATCCTTTGTTCAAGTGGTGGTAGATTGATCCAGCAACGTGTGAAGCTGTGATTGTGCTAAAGTTTGAAGAACATCTGGATATTACCATGGAACGGGTTGAAGTGATGGGTTATCAGGGCATGAGGGGTTTATGGAGGACGATAAGGATTCTAGATCCTATGTGGCTTGTGAACTGCTCGAGAGAAGATATCAAAACCTTGCTCTACAACAAGATTGTTTTTGAAGAACGTGAAAAGGTACAAGCTATGCAGTTTCAAAAGGTTGTGAACGTTTGTTATACGCACGAAGTCAATTCTGGAAAGATGTGGCAAACGAAGTGGAGGGATCTAGAGAGAATTGAGTTTTTAAAGGAGGAAAACAGAAATGAGGCAATTAAAGAAAGAATGGAAAAAGCGGTAAGGCAAAGTTCTCTAAGAATGGCAAACTTTAAAAGACCACCGCCAACAAACGCCTGATCCAAAGCAAGAACGACGAAGGAAGCCGTTCAAGAACTTCTTCGGTCGTGAACGTTAACGTTTATATGAAGACAGAGTTTTTGAAGACCGATACAAGACGAAGACGATATCCAAGGGGGAGTCTGTTGGTGCATAATGTCTATGTCTTAGTCTTATATCGAGTCTGTATAGTATAGAGGTGAATAGGCTAGGTGTTTGAAGTGTTTATGTTATATTGTAGCAAGTTCGCCCATGACATCATGTCTAGCCAAGTTCGGCGAACTTGCTTAGGCAAGTTCGGGCGAACTTAGGCACCTCATGAGCAAACTTCCATCTCTATAAATACCTAGCTAGCCTACTTCATTTGCAACTTTGGCATTGTAGAGGCGAAGCTCTGTCAGTTTGTAACCAGAACGTTTGATCAATAAAACTGGTGATTAACTGATTAAATCTTGTCTATTGGTAAACACGACGTAATATTCCCGCTATTATGGATGTTAGATATCAAATTTAGGTTCCTAAGCATCAAGGATCGGTCCTACACAACTTGTAAGAAACAGAGATACAGAATTTTCAAGTTTATATCACTTTTGAATGTTTACAAAAGATGATTGAAAAGTTATATTCTAATACAAAACAATGCTTAAGAATTTTTGTGTGAGTGAAGGGCAATGGAGTATGTAAGATGTAATACTTGCAATGCTCAGCACCATTGAACCTCGATTTGGTGATCTCTAATTATAGAGAGCAATTGGCATAAATTCACAATTTGTTTATTCATGCAAGTGTTTGTTGTGGCAGATCATTTCATATGTCATGCTTACCATTTCCACTTGTAACATAAATGTCCTTCAACTGAATTACCTTATCTTCAACTGCAAGTGGATATCATAAATGGTCATCAGATTTCTGATGACTTCTGATCAGAATCTGATGAGGTTTCATCAGATTTGATCGGATCTCTTCTGATCCTTTCTTCGAACACTTAGACAAAGATATCCTCATCAGATCTGACTCAAATGCTTCTTCTTATGGCCTATGATCATATTTCTTCTGTTGTCTTGATCTTTTGGCTTCTTCTTCACCAGATCTGATCAGATTGATTAGACTTTCTTTCTTCATTTTTCTTCAATACTTCAATCATACATATAAGGTTTCCTAACATCTGACCACCTCATGAGATCTAGAAGTTGGAAAACGAATTTTGGGGAATTAAGCAAGACGGGCCCGACAATGCTGGTTTAACGGCTCGATTCAAACAGTTGAGCATTATCTGTCTCGGTTAAGTGGACATGACCGAGAAAGCAATCAAGGAGTACCTCAACGCTCTACCCGATTGCGTCGCTGACTTTGTTCAAGCAGCACGCCCTGCTACTATCGAGGAGACTTACCAGCTAGCCGCAGAGATCAATGACAAACGGGTTCAGTCTGGTTATTTCAAGAACAACAAGGTCACAAATCAGGCCATTACTGAATCAGCTGCTCCTACTGATCAATCCCGAGAATTAAAGAACAGTCGCTGAGGTCGTAGCAAAGGGAAAACCCGAGTAAGAACTTTGCCCTTACTACTCCGCAAAACCCTCATCCACTCCAGTCTGCAACACCAAATGCACCGCCGGCAAAGTGTGCGTATACTGGCCCTCATCCTTTGAGCTCGAAATGCACTTATCATCATGCGGTTGGAGGCAATTGTCGCTTCTGCACCAACTGCAACGTCTACGGCCACTTTACTGTCAGTTGCCGTTCAGGCCCTCGTCAGCCAGCTCCTCAGGCCCCAGCAGCACCAGCTTTACCAGCTCCTCCTCAGGCCAATCACAAATGCCAGCTCCAAGGGCATGTGTATGTTACACGTGCGGTGACCCGAATCATTTCAGTAATGTATGCCCAAACAAGCCTGTGAAACAAGAGCCGCCACAGCAGCAACAGCAGCCACAGCCACCACAGCCTCAGTAGCAGCAACAACAGGCTGCACGTGGACGAGCCTTTAATCTCAACCATCGCCAGGCTCAGAACGACAACAATGTTGTCAGTGGTGCGTTCCTCGTTAATGGTATTTACGCTTCATGTTTATTTGATACTGGTGCCGATAATTGTTTTGTATCGCTAGAATTCGAAAAGGTTTTAAAATGTAAACGCGCTAAACTCCTAACGACTTTCGATGTGGAAGTAGCCACCGGAAAATCCGTTACCGTTACCTTTATCCTATGTGGTTGTACTCTCGATGTCAACAACCATGTCTTCTCGATCAATCTCATACCTATGCAGTTAGGTAGCTTCGATATCATAGTAGGCATGGATTTTCTTCGTGAAAATCATGCTGAAGTTGTGTGCTTCGATAAGATGATTCGCTTCCCTCTCTTGAATGGTGATCAACTCCATGTGTACGGTGAAACTCGCTCAAAGAAGTTGATGTTTTTGTCATGTACTCGAGCACACAAATGTTTGTGAAAGCAATGTGTTGCTTTCCTAGCTCATATCGTGAACCCAGATAAAGAAAAGAAGACTTTAAAGACGTTCCTGTTGTTCGCGAATTTCCCAAAGTCTTTCCCGACGATTTACCCGGCTTACCCCCAACTCACGATGTCGAATTCCGTATCGATTTGGTTCCCGGTGCTACTCCCGTTGCAAAAGCTCCTTATCGTCTCTCACCATCAGAAATGCACGAGCTATCAAGCAAACTTCAAGAGCTTCTTGATAAAGGTTTATATGCCCGAGCACTTTGCCTTGGGGCGCACCCGTTCTTTTTGTGAAAAAGAAAGATGGGACGTTCCGAATGTGCATCGATTATCGTGAACTTAATAAGTTTCCGATAAAGAACCGTTACCCTCTTCCTCGAATCGACGATTTATTTGATCAGCTTCAAGGTGCTACTTGTTTTTCTAAGATCGATCTTCGTTCCGGTTATCATCAGTTGCGTGTACTCGAAGAAGACATTCCGAAAACCGCCTTTCGTACTCGTTATGGCCATTTCGAACTCGTGGTCATGCCTTTTGGTCTTACCAATGCACCTGCGATCTTCATGGATTTGATGAACAGTGTATGTAAGGCTTTCTTAGATCGTTTCATCATTGTGTTTATCGATGAATCCTTATCTACTCGAAGTCGAGAGACGAACACGCACGCCATCTCCGTTTAGTCCTCGAACTCCTCCAAGGCAATCGACTTTATGCTAAGTTCTCTAAATGTGAATTCTGGCTCGAAGAAGTCCAATTTCTCGGCCACATAGTTAATAGTCAAGGAATTCACATCGACCCTGCAAAGATTGAAGCTGTCAAGAGTTGGATTACACCAAAGAATGCTTCTGAAATCCGTTCATTTCTTGGATTGGCGGGTTACTACCGTCGATTGATCGTCGATTCCTCAAAAAGCGCCGTTGTGTTCACATGCCTTAACTCACAAAGACAAGCCTTTTGTTTGGGATTCCAAACAAGAGGAAGCCTTTCAAACTCTCAAGCGTATGCTATGCAATGCTCCTGTACTCATTCTTCCCAATGGAAACGACGATTTCTTGTTTACTGTGATGCCTCTAACCTTGTTCTTGGTTGTGTTCACATGCAACGAGACAAGGTTATCGCATATGCGTCTCGATAACTCAAGATCCACGAGAAAAACTACACAACCCATGACCTCGAGCTCGGTGCAGTTGTTTTTGCATTGAAGATATGGTGACACTACCTTTATGGTACTAAGTGTACGGTCTTCACCGACCATAAGAGCTTACAACATATCTTCAATCAGAAGGAACTGAATATGCGCCAACGCCGATGGGTTGAACTTCTCAATGATTACGGTTAGAGATACGCTACCATCCCGGCAAAGCAAACGTCGTCGCCGATGCTCTAAGTCGACGAAGCTATGTGTATAGTCTTCGTGACTCTCAAGCTTTGAATGATCTCGAAATCATGATTTTTTCCGCTCAATTTGCTTGTTTTAACGAGAATACTCTGGAGGAAGAAATGAAATGTGGTGCCGAAACTCAGCTTGTTGTTAAACCGAATGGTATCTACGATCGCATTTGGATTCCCAGCTGTGATAACTGTCGTGAATTGCTAATGACCGAAGCTCATAAATCTCGATATTCCATTCACCTCAGAGCCGACAAGATGTACCAGGATCTTCGTCCTAAGTACTGGTGGCCGGGCATGAAAAAGGATATCACCGTGTACGTTTCAAAGTGCTTAACCTGCTCGAAGATTAAAGCCGAGCATCAAAGGCCCTCTGGCTTGCTCGAACAACCCAAAATCCTAATGTGGAAGTGGGAGAGCATAGCTATGGACTTCATTACGAAACTTCCCCGCACTTCCTCTAGTCACGATAGCATTTGGGTTATCGTTGATCGTCTTACTAAATCTGCGCACTTCATTGCTATACGAGAAGACTTTAAGGTCGAACGATTAGCCCGAATCTATACCGACGAAGTTATATGCCGACAAGGGACGCCTCGTGACATCATCTCTGACCGAGACGTTCGCTTTACCTTACATCTCTGAGAGACTTTTCAATCCTCCCTTGGTACTACCCTCAATCTCAGTACCACTTTCCACCCTCAAACCGAAGGTCAGACTGAGCGCACGATCCGCACCCTCGAAGACGTGCTTCGTGCGTGCATCATAGATTTTGGTGGTAATTGGGATACACATTTACCTTTAATTGAATTCTCGTACAATAATAGTTATCACACCAGCATTCAAATGGCTCCTTTTGAGGCATTGTATGGAAGAAAGTGTCGATCGCCTATTGCATGGCACGAGATCGGCGAAGCACAAATCACCGGTCCGAGCTGATTCAAGAAAACGACAGACAAGATCCTCTAGATCAGAGACAATCTCTTGAAAGCTCGGAGTCGTCAAAAGAGTTATGCCGATAAAGGCCGCAAGCCCCTGCAGTTCGAAGTGGGAGATCACGTTCTCCTAAAGGTTGCACCTTGGAAGGGAGTGATCCGCTTCGGGAAGAAAGGGAAGCTAGCGCCAAGATATGTAGGTCCCTTTAAGATTTGGAAAGGATCGGCAAAGTGGCCTATCGACTCGAACTACCGGCAGAACTTAACGTTCATCTGACTTTCCACGTGTCTAACCTCAAGAAATGCCTAGCTGAAGAAAATCTCCACGTCCCTCTCGAGGACTTGCAAATAAACGAGACTCTCCATTTTGTGGAAAAGCATGTCGAAATCATGGACCGAGAAACCAAGATGTTACGGCGCTCTCGCATCCCTATCGTGAAGATCCGACGGGAATGAAAACGCGGTGCCGAGTTCACTTGGGAATTGGAAAGTGACATGAAGGCTAAGTTATACGCATCTCTTGGTTACGGCCACTACTTAAATTTCGGGACGAAATTTCCTAAAGTAGGGGAGACTGTAACAACTCCAATTTTCGTTATTAATTCTATTTCAGTTATTCTGTTTGTTTCCATCATTGTAATCCTGAGATTCGAATTATAAGAAAGTTATGTTAATTTAATTATGTTGATTTATGGTTATCGCATCTAATCGATTATTAAATGCATCGCCAATTTAATCGCAATCACAGCTAATTATGCTACTATACGAGCCGAGTGGGTTATTGTTTAATAAACACTTGTGCCATCGCATCGCTTATCTTATCGCATCAATAAACACAGTTAATTATGTGGAAATATGTTTTATGTGTGTTATTTATGTTTATGTTACGCTTATAACCGATATCGCAACACTCTCACTCGCACAAATCGCTGAATCGCACTACTATATCAATTGCAACGCTTAATATACTTATCTAATACGAACCGAATCGCCGAACGAACTCGTAACGTGTAATCGAACAAACTTGGCCATTAGGTCAAGTTCGGCCGAACTTGTATCCCACAAGTTCGCCCGAACTTGCCTAACCCTCAAAACTCATCAAAAACTGACAAGTCCACCCGGACTTGTCTGGAAACCCTCAAGAAACTAAAAGTTCGCTTTGAACTTGTAGCAAGTTCGCTCGAACTTGTAGCAAGTTCGCCCGAACTTGCTGTGTGATCTCTCATTCCACCTCCACCTATAAATCTCAGCTTCATTCTCTCATTTGAACTTGCTAAAGTTTGCCCGGAGCTCTCTAAAGCCGAAACCCTTTGTTTTTTAAGTAAGATTCAAGCCATTTTCAACTACAACAACGTTCAACAACGATTTTGCAGAAGGCTTTGCCTTTGTTTTCATCAAATCTCTTCTGTTTACGAAAATCTTCATCTTTTTCTACAAAACTTCTGTTTTTCACTCAGATCTATGTTTAGATCTGAGTAAAACCTTTAAAAACATTGATTTCTACACAATATTCGGACTAATGACGTATGTTTCGTTCACTTTTAAGTGGAACGAGGCGTTTTCAAAGCAAGATCTCAGATCCGGAAGCACAAGGACGAAATCGTCACTTTACACAAGCTGGACTAACCCGTACGAACCATCAAGTTCGCCCGGATTAGCCCGAGTTTCTGTAAAATGGCTAAACTCGCTCCAAAAGACCTCTCCAGCCTAGGTTTTACTCAGTGGCTTAAGGTTGGAGGGATGAACACTCAACTTCCTCAGCAAACGACGCAAAAACGTACGATTTGGATGCCAAAACCATCAAGTTCGCTCGGCATACACCAAGTTCGCTCGAACTTGTCACCAGGTTGGTGACTAAGTTCGCCTGAACTTGGTCTCCCACGTCAAATCTGCAAAAATGGTAGAAGTTCGCCCGAACTTGTCTTCCCCAGTTAGCAAACCTTACAAGTTCGCCCAAACTTGTATAATTTCTTTGGAAATTAGACAAGTTCGCCCGAACTTGCCTCATAACTCAACAGGTTTTCACAAGTTCGCCCGAACTTGTCCTCTGCCCAATCTAAACTTAACCGTTTCAGTATTTCAGAAGACTGATGCACTTCTATTCGCTTACAGGCAGATCCGGCGCTCTCCCCGACTCATCTCAGATCCCGAATCTCTCCTAAAACGCACCCATAGTGAGTATACTTGAACTCTTTTTCGCTTAAACGCACTTTTTGGTGTCACATATGTTCGTATATCAAAACACATCACACAACTCAACTCTTATTTGCAATCCTGCTATTAGATGACTATACGTGAAATCTGCTGAATTGTATGTAGTACTTGTACGCCACCCTTAACATGATAGTATACTAGAGGTTGACCAACCACCCGGAGGCCCGGGGTTGTTAAGGCTCGCATTTTTATTTCGTATTTATTTTTCTCTTTTAGGATGTGAACGCTTGTTCGCATGCCTCGATCAATCGCGGTTTGTTGGTTTGCATGAATCTAAGTAGTTACATCATTCACAACTATTACGTATGTCATGTGGTGTATGCTAAACGCTTTTATATCTATATTGTATGGAAAACTGTGTTCACCTTTACTTAATTTTATTGACGTTTTATTTTAACATATGCGGCAAGTTGTGAATTTATTGCTTTGGATGCTTAGATTAGGTTTTGTTTGGAAAATCATGTAATAAATCTAGGGAAGATCGGATCGGATTTCATGTTTAAGAGATTATCTTGGATTGTAATGACTATTTGAAGACTGTATGAGTTTGATAGTATGGGATATTAAATGTTTATTATTGTCTTTAAAATGATTGTTATGGAATCTCTTGATCAATCTGATTCCCTAGTGCCACTACCCCAATGTTTCCGCCATCGGTTGGGGTGTGACAATGACTAAACAAAATCTTTACTTCATTAAGCTCATGATTTTTATAGGGCCAAACAAATCCATGTGCAGCAATTGCGAACACTGGGTTGTTTTGGACTCTTCAATTGACTTGTAAGAACTTTTATGTTGTTACCTTTTAAACAGGAAAACACAATGTTCTTCACAAGTAAATTGCTTATGTGGCAAACCTCTGACAAGACAATTTTTGGAGAGTGTGGTGATTGTTTTCAGATTTGTGTGCCCAAGTCTTCTATGCCATAATTCTGTCTCTTTGCTTGATGCAACTGAGAACAGACATGCATTAGACATAGGGTTATCTTTCAACATATCAACCACATACACATTCCCACTCCTATGAGCAACAAGTTGTGCTTTGCTCTCAGCAATAATTTGATCAATCTTTTTAACAACCTTTGGTCCTACAATTTGACAAGTTTTCTTTGTAAAGAAGGATCCATATCCTTTGTCACTCATTTGTGAGACACTCAAAAGATTGAATTTTAGATTGTCAATTAAGTTTACATTTTCAAATTTGAGATTCCCAGCCTGGACACATCCTGAACCTAACACCTTCCCTTTTGAATTGTTACCAAAAGATATATCACCCCCCCCCCCATGAGCCAAAAAGTCTTTGAGAAGGGCTCTACATCCAGTCATGTGCCTGGAGCTTCCACTATCTACATACCATACACTATCAAGGTAAGTAGAAGCTCCCAGCACACAAGTAAAAAGTTAGTTTAGATGAGATTCCAAAGCCAGGATGGCTTTGGATTGGTTCACAGATGGTCCATTCTCAAATACAGGAGTATGGTCAGTGGTTTGGGTTGCCTTTGTATCCACTATTGTAAACCATTTCCTGTCAGATGATAGTGACCATGAGGATATCTATTCACTTTAGGCTTTGAAGGTTTTTTGTAACCTTCATAGCTTATAGGAACCTTTTGATAAATTGGTTGACCCTGTCCTCTTGGATAACCGTTGAAAGGTGGAGCATCTATTACTTGTACCTCTCTGGGAACAGAGGTTTTGTTCAAAGCTTTTGTAACAGATGTTTCAACATATTCAAGGGTCTGCTTAGATTTAAAACTAGCACAGCTTGAACTTTCTTTCTCAAGAGCTTTTGCTTTGATCTCTTTTCTTTTTTAATCATATGTTTGAAGATAAGCACACTCATGAGTTAAATGATTTGTTTTCCCACAGATAAAACATTTTGAATCATTTGGGATTACATGAGTTCTGTTTATGTCATAGCTTTTAAAAGAAAACAGTTTTCAGACACATGGTTTCTTTTGTTGCAAAACTCACAAAACAGATGTTTGATCTTTTCCCTTTTCTTTCTATCAGATTTTTTCTTAGCAGATGTTTGTAACCTCTGCTGGAAGATCTTTGATGGGAATGATTCTGGCTTTTGGTGCCTTAACAACTTCAATGGTTGTGAAGTCCATTGGCTTGAAATTTTCAAGAATATCACATTTATCTGACCATGTTGGTTTAAATTGGTATTTTTCAATTTCTTTAAAAGTTGAAGATCCTTCATGTTTTTCAAGAGAAATTTTCTTACCATTTTTATCAGTGATTTTTATCTCATTTCCAGGAAAGTTTGTTGGAACTACCTCAACCTTTCCAGAATCAATTTTTGTAACATTTTCAAAGGCTTTTTCTTCAGTTTCAAAACCAATGCCAAATTTTATGTTACTCTTGATCTGTTTTTCTAGCATAATTTCAAAACTTTTTGAAGATTCTACCCATTTTTCACATATGATTTGGGTGTCCTCTAACTCCTTTTTTGCAAACTTGGTATTTATCTACCATAGTTTGGAGTTGATCTTTGGTTATGCTAGCTTCATGCTTCAGGCTACTTATCTCAGAATCTTTTGAAGATAATTTTGTTTTCAACTCTTTGATAAGTTTTTCAAAATTAAGTTCATTTTCTAACATTTTGTTCCTAAGGTTTTCATTCACCTGTTTAATGTTAGCAAAAGCTATTATACATTTTTCTGAAACAGAGATCCTTTAGGATCTGAGGTGATACCTTAGAGGCAGCCATGAGAGCACAATCACAATCATCTTCACATACAACAGTATCCCATGGGTCGGATAGAGAGATCTTTTCTTCATCAATAGTGTTTTGATCAACCACTGGTGTAACCACTGCTTCACCACAACTTTGAACTTCATCAGTTTTTGACCCTTGTTCCACAGACTCATCACCTTCAACAATTGTCTCTAAGGCCATTAAACAAAAATTTTCATTTTCAAAATCATTTTTAGCCATTAGAGCAAAGTTTTCATCAGATAATTCCTTAGGCAAACTACTCCAATCAACAAAGCCTTGTGTAAAGAAACTTTGCTGATTAACCTCTGTCTGAGCAGTGGTTTGAGTAGTTTGAGTGCTTTGTGGTGCTTGTTGCACATGCACTTGAGGTGGTGCGTGAACATACTGAATCTGTGGAGCAGGTGTTTGGATATAATGGACAGGGACATTAGTAGCAGGATGTGCAAAATGAGCAGTATGTAGCATTTGTGGTGCAGGGGTATAATGGGAATAATGAGCAGTGCTTTGAGGTCTAGGGCATGGGTGAGTCACAATTGGACCTGCAGTTTGAGATTTGCATTCCCTAGCAAAGTGTCCTAACCTATTACACTTATAACATTTGATTTTGGATTTATCCAACCCCACTTTCAACCCCCCATACAGTCCTGGAAATTTTCTACCGGTCCTTTTGTAAAATTTACTTGCTCTAACACTCAAAGTGCCAGCTGATGTAAAATGTCCATTTCTTCCAAATCAGTGGGTTCAAAATGTTGTAAGGCATTCATTTCAAAAGACATATTGTCATTTGGCTTTCCCCATTTGCAGCAAAAGAAAAATTGGGTTGTGTGAGGATCAGAGGTAAAATTGTTTCCAGATGTTATATCAATATAATGATCATAACCTTGATCCTTCCCACTACCAGAACTCTCTTCATGACCAAAAGAGTAGTGTTACCCAAGGTATAGTCATCAGTTGTATTCCCAGACTCTTGTAACTTCTTTTTCTGATTCAACTCTCTCTCATAAGTGAGAAGTCGACCATGAAGTTGAGTAAGGGTCATTTCTTTAAAACCAACAGATGTTCGAGTAATGTAAGCTACAGTATCCCATTTTTCTGGTAACGATCTTAGAAAACGACTATTGACAGTCAAATTAGGCAATTCCATGTTAACCAGTTTCAATTCACTAATACGACAGCTAAAACGTTCGAACTGTTCTGTTAACGACTCACTTTTTACGTGACAAAACGTCTCATACTGTTGATTTAAAACTTCTCTGTTATTCTCTATCACCTCCTCAGTCCCACCGAACTGTTCTTTTAGTGCATCCCATAACTCTTTTGCACTATTGCAGTTGAGCAATCCAGCATAGATTTCGTTGGGTAGCGCGGAAGCAACAATGCTAAACGCTTTTGCATCCAACTCTATTTTCTGGAGGTCTTGCTCAGAGTAATTTTCGGGACTTTTTGGTACTTGAGTGTTGGGATTCTCTGTGCTGGGAACCATTGGAATGTGTGGTCCATACACAACAGATCGCCAACAGACTGGTGTTTTGCTGAGCCAAGATGTGACCCATCTGACGTTGTCATATAAAATATTCATTGCGTTTCAACATTGGTGGTTTAAACATGGATCCAATGTTGGAATCCTATGTGTTTTGAGCCATTTCTAGCTTATTTACTACATATTTGTGTTTTAAAAACTTTGAACGTAATAAAACTCTGTATTCAAGTAATAGTGTCAAACTAATTAGCAGGGAGAGCTGATCTTTCAAATCAAATTGATGTTAATCAAATTTTGATTGACCAAGCTCTGATACCAATTGTTAGGATCTGAGTTTGATTTACTTGTAGTTTTTGTTTTGAAGAATGAGAATATGATTGAAAATCAAAGTAAATGCAGCGGAATGAACTGAAAACTTTTACTTCAAGTAAAGGTCGTTTGTTTTCATCATCATCATGCTTTCAAGTATGTAAACTTTGCATGTGATTCACAAACTCCACCTCAGCCTATTATAAAGCTTGATAGTACAGAAAATGGAAGAAGATGATTTGTGTAAAGATCTTTTTAAGAAGACGAGAATAACTGTTAAATAGACACTAGTATTTATACTAACTATCTAACCACTAAGCATCTTTGATGACGTCAGGGTTGATAGTGACATCTAACAATAACCTAACTAACTAGAAACGCTGATCCCTAACATCTGTTAGTGCAAAAGCACTGTTACATTGAAAGTAAAATAACTAAACTAAACTCTGATGGCTAAGCACTGCTTCCTTTCTTCTGTCAGATCTTTGGCTTTTGTGTAGGCAGATGTTTGCATGTATCAGACTTTAGAAGGCAGAGTTTAGACAATAAGCGGTTCTAAGTGCTGTTAGCTGGACCAATCCTCTGATAGAGTATTTTGGCTTTATATTATATGTTCCTTTGTACAGGTTCAATCCCAATAGTTACTAACTCTATTACCCTTATTCCCACCATTTTTTGACTTCATCCAAGAAGGATAGCCAACAAGTTCAAAACACCTCTCAATAGTATGACCAGTCTTGTTGCAATGAGAACACTTTAAATTAGGGTTAGGAGGCTAACACCTTTCTTCTTTGAATCAACAAACTGGTTAGTTTTAACAGCAAAACCAACTACACTATTAGGGATTTTTTCAGAAACAGTTTTAGTATGAAGATGAGACTCTTCTCTAGAAATAATAGAAAAGGCATCCCTCACGTAAGGAAATGTTTCTTTGGTTAAAAGATTTGTTCTAACATACTAGTCTGTTCTTTCAATACCCATTAAGAACTGCATCAGTTTAATAAGATATTGGAATCATTAAACTATTTAGAAGCATCACATGAACACGCATGTAAAGCAAGTAACTGATCTAATTGTTTCCACGTACAGTTCAATTTATGATAATATTTCAGGAACAGGCATGCCATTTTGACTAAATGAATTGATTTTCTGATATAGATTAAACACAACAGACCCGTCTATTTTATCATAAGTTTCTTTTAAATCCTTCCATACATCAGAAGCAAGCTTAGAGTAAACCAGACCAAGATATAATTCTTCAGACACAGAATTAAGAATCCAAGTAAGAACAATAGAGTTGCATCTATCCTATTGCCTACCAAAACATCATCGATAGTAGACCTATGACATGTACCATCAACAAACCCTGTTTTGTTCTTAACTTGTAAAGCAAGGACCATAGCATTAGACCAAACCTCTATAATTTTTTGTACCCTTAAGCTTGATATTAACTATGGACAAATTAGGACAATCACTATGAAGAAATAATGGATCACCAGCATCAATCTTGCTAATCAAAGTAGGACTAGTGGATGTAATAGTATCAGTAGTATTAATCACAACGTCACCACCAGACATAGTACCCAGTCAAGAAACAAGCAGTAATCACAAAAACAGAATACACAAAATATTGAGACCAGAAAAAACAGACAAGATTCAGGCAGAATATCACAAAAAACAGCACAATCAGGAAGCAATCAAGAACCAAACAAATTAAAAATGAAATAATAGTGTCCAAACAAAACCAACGAAACCAGGACAACGGTCCGATCAGAGGTTCGTCACTCTATGGTGACTCCACAAACAATATCCAGGAAGCTATAGACACACACGACCACACTACACTAATGCAACAGAGTGAAATCTCTTTGTATCCCAAAAAACAAGCCGGTCTTGCTAAACTCGGTATCAATATGCATAGACACAGACTCAGTGATGCAGAAAATAAAACTAAGAGAGTAAGAGATAGAACAATCTCACAGAGGGTGTGTATAACTCCAGCAAATCAAACTTGTAACCTTCACTTAGGGTTACAAGTATCTAATTATAAGAAAACCAAACAAGTTCTGTTGGTTTGCTTATAAAGAGACCAACGAGAACCTTCTTCAAGAAGATCAGAAAACCCTAAAAATTAGGGTTTGAAATAAAGCAGTCGGAAACACAGCAGTTGCATGAACTCCAAGACAGCCGTAAAACACCGGATGTGGAATCGGTAGAACCAACCGGAACTACCAAGACTCTAATCACCACCAGAAAACACCTAGATATAATTGGATCTGAGACAAAACCTTCAAACGCAGCGGAGAACAGAATCACCAAGAGCACCTATTGCTCTGATACCATGTGAAAATACACTGTATGAACAATATTATTCCCAAACCGAAGGTTTTATACCCAAAACTATATCCAGATCAATACAATCACTCAAGTAAACTCACACCACGCACCAGATCAAAACATATGATCTGTTACAAACAAAAAACAAAACAACTTCACAAGATCGGTGGATCTGAATGATTCACAAGATCAACCCTAATTTTAGAGAGAAGACTGAGAGTTGCGACAGAAGAGAGAGAAGACAGTTAGGTGAAATATCTCTGAAGTCTTCGAGAGGCTTCGTTATATACACAACAGCAATCCTAAAGTCTATCCAGCAGCCCATGAGCCCAACACAAGAAAAAGCCCAGCACACCACTCTCGAACCCAGAAACAGATAAGGCCCAAACATGCATAAAACCCAAACAAACAAATTAGAAAGAACTTTATAATAAATAAGATTAAAACTATTGAATTGTATTTTTAACACGTTCACACTAGAGATCACCTAAATCATCTTCTTCCTTCTATGTTTTAGTATAAAGTTTGCTTATACGTTATCATTGGTGTAACTTAGATATTAAGGATCTCTTTATAAAAGTGTTATTCGTTGTTTCTCAACTTAAATAATGTTTTTAAATGAAAAGTCAAACTTGACAAGTGCAAATTATATCCTTCTTACACTTCTTAAAAAATGTTTTTATTTGATATGTGTTCTTGGTTATCTGTAATAGATTTATTTTTTTTTAGAAAACTAGAGCAATCTTTTTTAACTTTTAAAGTTATTTATTAATCATAATATTCTATTATTACCATTTCCCATTGTGAAAGTATACACAAACAATCAAATACTAGTAATGAAAATTACAATAATACTCTTCCAAAGGAAATATGAAACATTCATTCATCCATACTCAAGTCACTACATCTCTCTTCCATGCTTTCTTTGATTTTTGTTTCAAATTCTTACTTTTGTTCATGTTATCATCATTTTAACTTAGATCATGCATATATTTGTTCCTATGTATATATATATCGACTCCTCGAGTTTGCATCTACAACTCTGCTAAATTTGATCATACTGCTTCTTGACCAATCTTGGGTGAACAAGTGAGAACAGCATCAGCAACTGTGAGAAAGATCTTGTTATCACCTATCAGATCTGGAAAACCAGATGCATATAGCTTGTCTATCACCAATCTACCAGGGTTTGCAAGAACAAGCTGTCAAAACAGTTTTTTATATTAATCATTTATCATGCGTAAAAATGGCATAACCGTAATTTGAAAAATGTTTCTAACCTGCACATCTCTCTTAACCAAACTCCTGTACAACTCTTCAAATGCATGTATTCCACTGGTATCTATGTCTGTAACAGCTGCAAAACCAAAAAAACCTGATATGGTGAGCAAAACCCGAGTGGCACAAAATGTAAAAACGAACCAGCAGATTTCTTACGTGACATTTCGATGATCAAGAATTGAATTCTTGGTTGGTATGTTTTTCTTAGATGATCATCTTCCTCAGTTAACCATCTCAATATCCTGTAGAAAGTGCACGTGTTATTAACTTAACCGAGCATCGACAACATAGGAATAATGTTTTTAAGGAAAGATTGTTACCTTTCTTTAATGTAGTTAGAGTTAGAGGAATAAATAGCAAAATCGACTCTCGTGATTAAAACGCCAGGGACTTTAGATGCTTCCGGATATTGTTGTATGTTTCTGTAAACACTTGTCATGGGAATTCTTCCCAAAATAGCCGTTCTTGGTCTGGTAACTTGAAGAAGGATTTTGGCGAAAGATATCGCGACCTAAAAAATATATAAAAATTAATAAAAAAACAAAAACATATCAACTTCATAAAAATAAACATATTAGTAAGTTAACAGTAGGGGTGTGAATCGTGTGAGGTTGGCAGGTTGAATCATTGAACCAAAACACACCTTATATATATATTCATGTTAAAAACATCAATGCAACCCGGACCAACTTAAAATCTTGTAACAAGAACACCATCCATATAACCCATTTATTTAAAAAGTTGAATGGGTTGACGTGTTGGTCAGTTGATGGATTGACCTGTTTCATTAAATGGGTTACACATGTCGAGTTGAACATGACCCATTTATAATCGTGTCAAATATGACAACCCAAATATATATTATATTTGTGTTGTGTCCAGGTCATATTGGGAATTGTCACCCCTGGTTAACAGATGATCTAATTCTTACAGCAATCAAAAGGCCGATCTCAACAGATGCGAAAACTACACCAAGAAAGGCTCCCATACAAGCAATGAAATCAAATTTGTCGATTTTCCAGATTAAAATTGCAGCTTCGTAGTCGATTAAACCGATAACAGCAGATATGATGATTGAAGAGAGGATTGCATTTGGGGTGTACTCAAAAAGTGGTGTCAAGAATTTTAAAGTGAGGAAAACCACTAGTGACATCACTATGTTAGAGACTGTTGTTTGGCAGCCTGCCATAAAATTTACAGCCGAGCGCGGAAAATGAACCTGCAAACAAATAAAAAAATAGAAATAATTATAGAAAACCAGTAGGTTCATTATTCACCATGCTATTTTATAAATAATGTTTATATATACATTTTTGAAAATGATTAGGAGACTCAAAATATTAATTACCTGTTGCAACATAGCATGATGTCATTAAGCCTACCACATTCATCGTTCCCAACGCTATCATTTCTTTGTTCCCATCGACTTGGTAGTCCTTCATTGAAGCAAAGGTTCTTCCAATTGCAACGGCTTCCTGATGTATGAAGAAAAAGTGGTATGATATCATAGCAAGAAAAAACAATACATGATATAGGTACCAATAACGACTCATTTACTTAATAACAGGTGAATTAAGTTTATATACTATTGATAATGGGTCAAATGGGTAAAATCTTACAAAAGTTTAGGTAATACCAAAACGGGTCAAACGGGTCAACAGTTATCCAAAGTGTAATGAGAAGCTTATGACAAATTAAATCACTTTACCAAAAATATTAATATTTATATTGCATAATTATATTTGATCGTAAATCTATCTATAGGATTCAAAAAAGGGTTGACAGATAATAAAGATTATATTCTTTTAACCCGTTAACCAGCCCGTCCATTTGACAAATACTGAACAACAAAATAAGAATTTGCATGCTTGAAATGAACCTACCGTTAAGGCTATCATACCAGCCACGATACCGATTCTAATCCCTTTTAGAATATTTTCACCCGAAAAGTAAATCTCGTTTACAGATGGAGGGTTAATTCCTTTCTCTATATGTTTCACCAGTGAGAAAAGATACACAAATAAATATTTCATTTATCAAATAAGAGCATCTGTAAAAAAAAAGAAGAAGATAAACACCGGCAAAACTACTTACAATTGCAACACCTTCCTTATCCGCATGGGAGATATACACGAAAACAGTAGACAGTATAACCGAGATTAATGGCGCAATCGCAGGCACCCAAAACAGCTTCTTATTTTTCTTTCCCTGTGTTTCAGTTTACATTAAAATTATTATTCAAACAAAAGCGTTTCATGTCAACCTAACCCGTGGCCCGCCTATTTTGCCACCTCAAGTATCTAGAAACCATGAATTCTTACAAGGTACTTGGCAGAGAGTAGAAAAAATAAAAAACTTGCTCCAATCACTATTGTTTGCCAGTTCCACTGCAATATTCACAAAAAAAAAAAGTTATTCATAATTAGGCTTCATAGAAAAAGTGTGTTGTACTGTAAAGAGAGAAAGCTCACCCCATGATCAACGGACCCGAAGACCGATTTCATTACAGAAATAATATCAGTTTTCTTTGTAAAATGTTTGATGCCAAGAAAACCCTTTAGTTGTTGAAGGGCTATGGTTATTGCAGCTCCCCCCATAAACCCCACAACAGCAGCATGGGATAGAAAGTCGATTAAAAACCCCAATCTGAATCCACACACATAAAAACAAAAAAAAACTTTAGATATATACACCACTTAACGTAAACAAGAGATGTCAGTTTTGACCCTTTTACTTTTAAATGGGCAATGGATCAAAGGAAAAACTTAGCTGAAAGGAAAACGGGTCGAATGTATTGAACAGGTCGAAAGTCATCCAATGTGTATTAAAAAGAATAAAGTATTATAGTTTATTGCAGCCCAACCCCTCTTTAGTTAGGGGCAAGTCATATTTAACGCACTAACTATTTATAAAAATTGGCGAAAAAATGTTTGTGGCCCAGCCAGTTCGACCCGTACTAAAAACAACCGGTTTCAATCCAAACCCGTTTGGAACGATTACCCCTCCCGCTCAATATGCCTCCTTAATCATTGGTTTACCTAAGAACTCCAAGAGTAGCTTGGGTAATTCCTGCAAAAAAGGTAGCTGTAAATGCAAGCCTACGATACTCATTTGTGTTATTCACTGGATCGAATTCATTTTGAAGAAGTGTCCCCAACAATAGGGACACAACTGCAACAGGTCCTATGGCTATATCTCGTGAACTACCCATAAATGCATAAATCAAAGGAGGCACGAAGCTCGAATCTACGAAGGAAATTAAAAACAAATTCATCATCAATACATATGCATTAGGTGAACGAATATAATCATTAATGCGGAGATAAAGCTTACATAGTCCATATTGAGGAGGTAAAAATGCAAGTTTTGAGTATCCAATGTCCTGTAATGGATATGCATGTGAAAATGGTATGTTATCGAGATTAAGAATCTTCTTATCATCTTACAGAATATGTGGCACTTTCGACCCATTTACTCTTAATTGGTTGATTCCGGGGTTATGTTTTATCTCAAACCGTTCAAATATATTACAAAAAAAAGCTTAAAAGGATACACATCAAAAGGGTCAAATACTCAAATAGATCAACAGTTGCGTAAACTCTAAAGTGATTTTGAATGCATAAGACCTCGTAAAATCGTTTTATTCAAAAAGATAGATTTTGTCTTAAATAATATAACTTGTGTATGCATAGTTGACATCGAAAATATTAAAAAATGAAAATCTTGGAAGAAGTGAATTTCGTAAAATCATCTTACAGAGTTAACCGTTTTGACACATTACACAACCTGCTTGAACTGCCCATATGTCTAACTCTATATAAAATAGTAAAGTACCTGAGGAATACAAAGACTTGCAATAGTGAGCCCGGAAATAAGGTCTCCTCTAAACTTTTTGAGATTATAACTTCTGCCCCATTCAAGAATAGGGAATATTGCTTGAAGGCCAAGCATGAACTGTCGGGATTTCGGTTGATCTTTAAAGGGGCGTAAAGGATCATCCAAAAAAAAGCGTTTCTTTCACAGTAGTTTTGAATTCTTTCAGTAAATCTTGTTTTGGAGGAATTCCAATCTTATGAATGTAAGGCATATTGTGTCTTTGACTTTGACTCTCGGACGAAGAAAGGCTTTTTGTGTCCATGTCCTTAATTTACCTGTATTTCGTAAAATCAGAAGAAGATGAAAACACCGGAATATTATGAGAAATACAATATATCGTTGTAATGAATATCACATAAAAATAAACGCATTAAGGAGATAGATACCGAAAAACAGAAGACTAAATGTTATTGGAAGTCAACTGATGCAATGCCTTATTCTGAATGAGATTGTGTAACCTTAAGCTTAAATAGGTAATGTATGGAGTTTGTGGATCTCAAATAGTAAGAGTCATGATTAGGCTTTTGACTACACGAACCCAATTTCGAATTTTCCAGTTGCACTTTGAGCTTTTTGGTCATTTGGTTCACTTTTCGAATTAAAAAACAATACCTGTATCAAAGTTCAAACATTACAAAGAAAGTTACTTCTGCAGAACATTTTAATTGTGACAAATGGACACGCGTACATATTTTCTTCGCTCATAAGTCATGAGCTTAAAGAAAATGATAAATTTGATATCAACAGTGGACCAGTGGCATAAGTTTAAAGAGCTAACATCCAATATACAACTTTTATCTAGTTTTTTATTCCCTCTTATAAATTTGATATCATCCACTGCTTTTATATAAATGAAGTTTACAGGAACAAACTATACTTTCAATAAACGTGAATTTCCTCTTATTATGCAAAACTAATGGAGGAATAAAGCAAAACAGACACCAATGTCGATTCTGTGGCGAGTAGTAATCGTTTATCATCATCCAACAAAGAATCAGATTTTTTGCGCTACACGTTACGTCAAATTTGGTATAAACACGGTTACTTGTAACATTAAAATTTCAGTTTTATAACAAAGAACACTAGCCACCTAAATAATTCAAACTAGGTAAAGGGAAAAAAGAAAACTTAATGAAATCAAACAAATCCATAGTTAAAATTTACACAAATCTATAAGCGATTATGGTGTCACGTATCACATTAGTTTAAGTCAATACTGATTGGAATCAGTAAAAGTCTGATACGCAAGTAAAAGCAGATATGACGCAGTAGTCATGGCTAAACGATTGATTCATCGACATGACTATACATGTATAAGACCCTCAAGAAAATCTTGTTGTTAGACCGTATGTAGTGGAATAACCAAAAAGTGCAATAACTAATGCCATGTCATTGCCATGGCACAAACACAATAACCAGGAGTATTGATTTAACTAAAACTTAAACAAAACAAAATAAAATAAATAAAAAAGATGTGATTGGTTAATGTACAGTGGACCCCACCTCTTTTCTCTCTAACGTCTGTTAATGCTATGGTGGAGGGCGCTCTCCTAAGGCTATGTGTAATGGTGTTTGGCGCCATGGATGTGTGACGTAGAGGCTTTGACGCCTCCACTACACATACACATGGTCTTAGATAACTAAGAACCTAACTTTGCAAACTTAAAGAGTTGACCATTAAGTACTAAAATAACCAAAAAAAGACCCAACATGATCCCATCATATGATTAAAAGCCATAAACCTAAGACTAAACTACACAACCATTCTTTTCCACAACACATTGATGGTTCAAAAACAATAATAATAATAATAATAATAATAATATAATAATAATAATAATAATAATAATAATAAATAATAATCAATCCACATATAACACAACAGCATTAACAATTAAAAAGATATGTTTACCAATCCGAATAACACCTCCAAATCAGTCCAGATTCATTGCACCTCTCAGAACCATATAACTTTTTCCCAAATGGGAAATGGGTTAGCTAACAACCCAAAATAGTGGTTCAAATGGGGTTTTATTTTACTAATGGGTGTGGAGATTGATAAAGAGGTGAATATTCAAGTGGGTTGGCAGCCATGAAAGGGGAGGGAAACATGGGAAGACGATGATGAATGTGGAATTGAAAGGGACAAGGTTCAGTTTGTTGAATTCAATGCATGTAAATAATGAAGTTTGTTATTCAATTTTGTTTTCGCCATTAATTGTGCGGTTAACAGGTGGACGGAAGTTCTAGTTTTAAAAGATCCGTAACATCACTTGCAATTTTATTCATATTAATTATAGTATTAATTAATTAGAAGTGGGTTACCACTCGCGCTTTCCCGGCATGTTCGAAACGTAAATAAAAAATTCAAAATAAAGAAATCACGACGGGACATTCAAAATGCTTGGAACATGACTGTATATTCGAAAGTCACGAAAAACTTATTGGTTCAGTTTGTTACGAGTTCATAACGTAAATATAATAACCTACATGCGACGATAAATACGAAATATAGAAAAAAGACGTTACGTTGAGAAAAACCTAATATGGTACGACAAAAAATAAGTAAAAGAAAAAGAGTTAAAAGTTTCATGTCTAAATAACAATTACAATAAAGTGTAAAGGGAAAAATACTAAAAGTTGAGGGTTTAAACAATAACTATAATAAAACGTAAGGGAGAGTAATGAAATTAAAAAAAGAAAATCTTATTAAAGGTAAGGACTAAACATGTTTTAGGGTGGAGGGGTCGCCCTGCGGGTAATGGGTCTAGGGTAGCAACCCTAAGGGGGTACACCGGCACCACCGCTTAGGGTACCTTGGGCGGGATAGAATCAAGGGTAGAGGAACCCGGAGAAAGATAAAGGGTCGAATATGTTTAATTGGTAGATAGAGTAAAGAGGTGGGGCTCGTGGTTCTAGAGTAATTGAAAGGAGCGTTGATAGTAATTTTAAGTTGTTATGGTAGTTTAAGGTAAAAATGAACTAGGGCAGATGAAAGGAGTACCCCATAAATCCTTACCAAAGTTGATGGGCCAATGATGGATGATGTTTACAAAATAGCCTTATATATATATAATATATATATATATATATATAGTTATTATTGATATTAACAAAGTTATTGTTTATTTTGCTTTATAAACTGATAAGAGACAGATCATCTACAAAGGAAAGTGTGTGAAGGTAGAAAGCCTCTGAAATGTGACATATGTACTTTAAGTCATGGGCATAATCGTCCATAGTAAACATGTAGCGGGTGTACTAACGAGTATGCATAATCACGTAACATATAAATATTCTAAAATAACACATATTATATATGGTACGTAATTAGCAATCAGATTATTACGTAATCCGTATTAGGAACCCGTCACCTAGCACTAATCCCTAGATAAACCAAATACTCCTCAGGTAAGGTACGAAGCCGGATGGAAGTACCTTGGACTCTCGGAGTTTGGTAAAAGTTCAGAGTCAAGTTCCTCTACCTGAGGCTCTTTCTCATTTAAAGCATAATCAATTTTTATCCAAACTGTGGGAAAGGGAGAATGATATTTGACATAAAAAAAAACCTATCTTTCCATGAAAACGTAAAACCATCAATGGCAGAAATCAAACCAGGCTCACATTGAGATTTTTCAATGGTAAACATCTACCATTTTGCCCAATTGAAAAAATCAATGAAACATCAACAAATATGGTTCATAACTTAAGATACAACATGTAATTTCAAAATGCATGGCCCTAGCAACGCCTATAGGAGCCAACTGAACCAAACACAGACGCTAATATTTAAGAACATCCAAGAAAATGTTTGTAAAAGGGTAATGAAGGTTAGAATGTTCAAGATGACAAGTGTAAAAAACCGTATTTATCATCTGGAAAATTGTTGGTCGGAATATTTTCACGAGGAACCATAGGGTCCAACGAGTGATCAATACCATGTTCGAGAGAAAACCGATCAACATCGGATGAGACAATTTTGAAATATGGATGGACATATCATTTTTGACCCCATTGAAAAAGAAAACAAGAAGCAAGAAGTGATGGAACTTACCATGTAAAGACCGATAGCAAAAAACCTTCAAACGCTAAAGAACAATCAAGAAACCAATGAATATTTGAAGAAAAAAGAGAAGTTACAAATAACAGTCGGTTACAGAGGGATTTTCAGATTTCAAACCCCTAAAAAAGATCCATTAGTCACATCAAGCCGCCTAAATAGTCAAGGCAATAAAAACTGACTCAAAGAAACAAGAAGCCGGAAGGGACCTAGGAAACAAAATAAGGTCATACATTAAACATAAAGAGAAGAACAAGATTTGGCGCTCGAAAGCTTCAGAGCTTACAAGTTTCATAACTTATCATTTTCTCGTGATGATTTATAAGCTTCGTAGCTTATCAGCTCCTCAATATAATTTATAAGCTTGATAACTTATCAGCTCCTCATGGTAATTTATAAGCTTCATAACTTATCAGCTCCTCATAATAATTCATAAGCTTCATAGCTTATAATCTTGTCATAAACTTCTTAGCTTATAAAATTCTCAAATAACTTCACAACTTATAAGCTACCAGGATAATGAAAAAAACTCACATGCTCCTAAAGATGCCACACATAGATTATAACTATGTCATGACTACTTATGACCGGGGGCTAATGACGTGGGTACTTGGAACCCACCATTCAATGAAGCTAGAAAGCCACAAGAGGAAGAAATAGCTCCTTAGCTTAACAACATCTCGTTCAGTGGCGAAGCTTGATGTTTTCAACGGGGAGTCGAAAACGTATAGTCCCAAAAATTTCTATAGAACCAGGGGGTCGAAAACGTATATACCCAAAAAAATTTATACGAAAACTACATATATAACACTACTGAGCAAAAAGTTCGGGGGTTCGGGCGCCCCCGGCCCCTCTTAAGTTGCGCCCCTGATCTTGCTACAGTGATACTACAAATACTGAGGCCAGAAAAGTCAATGGATGTGAACTTAAACCAAAAGCATATAAAGTGACTAGGGACTCATACCCTCATCTCGGTTGTAACAAACTTGGAACTTTCACCAGAAGGGAAGCCTTACCAAGAATAGAATATGATATGTCTGGAAGCAACCCGTTGGGTGAAAAGCCCAACATATAAAAACTCTCTAACTCTTTCTCTCATTACACTTATTTCACTCTCGATAACCATTCGCTTATTCGCATGTTGGAGTTTGAACGCAGGAGGCCCCCTCCTGTGTTGCGACTCATGGTGTTGTTATTCAGAAGGTCCTTAACCCTGAACCAATCATATCCTTGTTGTAGCAACAATCGTACTTCTTAATTAATTTTTTTTTTGTCAAAATCAAAAACCTTAATAGGTTTAACTGATATTCTCTAGAGAAACCTCAGGATATATACTCTTAATTGTCAACATCAAGACTAGTTTCATTTAAATTAAACATGGTATAGACTATAAATAAATAGTAAAAAATATATAGCATGGTACTTGAAATAACCTATACCCGAACCCTAATCACAATAAACGAATTGGTCATCCGATATGGGATTGGTCTATTCGGGTAGACCGAAAATCCCGAACTCACTACTTGTTAATCACAATATTTCAGTAGGTCACGGGTCATAGCAACTAGAATTGAAATTGGGTTTCTTTTTATTCCTCAAAATTTAAAAATAATTGGGGCCGTAATTGGGTATAAAATTCATGTATGTGCTCGCTAAGTGGAGCATTACCCCTTTGTCGTTTAGTTATTTCATTTTGAGAGCATTCACATCCATTCCCTTAATTTTATGTGAGTGTGTTCTCCATATTATAAAAAGTGGTTGTGAGTGAAGAAGAGAGAAAATGTTCTATTCATATGTAAATTTGGGGGACATTGTTCACCCCATTATTTTTTTTAATTTTATTGAAAGTGGTTGTGAGTGAATGAGAGAGAAAAAGTAATGATAAATGTATAAAATTATTATTTAATTAAAAAAGAGAGGAAAATATAATGATTTTAAGTATAATTATAGGATTGAAGATAAGGGAAGAGATGTGAACGCTCTCATGGTTTTATATAAATTAAGTTTTGGGTTTTGACTCGACTGGCTGAAGCTACTACCGACACCACTAGTTCCGAATCCATCGAAGATGGTGCGTTGGAACCATTTCGTATTTTATAAAAATCATACATTGATTGAAGATTTTGTTTGAAAGCATTTTTAGTGTTGGTTTCCCAATTCGGTGAGTTTTAGTAAAACTCGAAGTCGGAATTTGGGTAGTCGACTTTTAGTTTCAACATATGTTACATTTAAGCACGGATTTAAAGCCAAGGCATAAGTGAAAACGCATGGAATTTCCTTAAATTTTTATAATTTGTCTTTATTGGTTTTATCATTTGGTTAAACAAATCATTTTAAATTCAAACTCATTTATCTTGTTAGCCACATAATATAAATCACCAAGTGTCTCCATACAAGTCAATAATATGTTCCGGACAATCTTATAGTCGCGCTTTTAGAATCCTCAAGAAATTCGGTGATTTGTTCGATAGTTTCCTAACTATAACTCTCATCTAGAACGGGTTTACTCGACCACGTGTCGCAAGATCATGATGAGAACTTTGTAGATATATTCTTTGTAGTAAAGAACTTTGAAACATTGTAAAGGTAAAATTCCACCCAATTCGGACTTGAATAAGTGGATTTCATATCACGACACAATTTTTTATGCATATTGTTGCTTATCCCTCTAGGTACTAGCAATTCCAATTTTACTCAATTAGTAATAAGTTTCCAAATGGAAATTACATGGAGATAAAAGGTAAACGGGCAATAAATTGTGCCGCTATTATTTTCAAAAGCAAAACTAAGTCTTTTAAAACTACATCCATAGATCTCATAACATTACTATGTACAATAAATTGGGGTAGGTCACTAATGGAGTTTCCTATCCACGATTCTGTTATTTACTAGAATAATTTGACTCGATTAATTTATAGGAATATAGGATGAATCTCTGGGATGGGTAGAAATAGAAAGGGATTTTCAATATTTTGCTTATTTACAACTGCAAAGTAAGAAACATTATAATTGGATTAGGTAGATCATTTTTCAGTCAGTCACTGAATGATAAATCACTACAAGTGACGGATATACACAATCTAAATAACGGAAAATCCAATATTTTAAATTGTATCTTGAATGACTGGAAAACCCTTTGAACTCGACTAAGCAGGTCCAAAGCCTCTAGCCGCAAGTAAACCAAAAGTATCAAAAGCAAATGGGATAAACACATATTGGTTGTCAAGTCACGCTTTCTCGTGTATGATCACTTTGCTCGAAGCAACCTGACCCACCATGAAAGCACTACCCCATAAGCCCACAAGAGAGAAACCCGTGTTAGATTCCATTAAATTGTTCTACCAAAGCATTAGTTCAAAAGCATATATGAATTGTTCAACCATACGATCCGACCCGACCCATTGCCGTAGTCAAACTTTCAAGACTTGTAAATTTGAATTGTGGGCAAAATCGTAATTTGTCAAAAGTTAAAGCGATGACAATACTGTAATTTTGAATCGGGTGCGAAATCGTAATTTTAAACTGGGACGAATTCGTAATTTTAAAATAAGGATAAAATCCGTAATTTATCGAGGCTAGTGGGGGAGTGCTAGACACGTAAGGCTGTCTTGCACCATTAAATTAATAATTTCTGAAACACATCGAGTATGAAAAAATGGTCCTTTTTGTAATTTATCAGCGATGCCTTGTGTTGTTTGAGGCGTTGTTGAAAATATTTTATCTAATTTAATAGTTGACATTACATAACTTAAAAGTTGAAATAAATTTTCACCAGAGTGTGGATATGGAAAACGCAATACGCTTGTGGATATGAAAACAAGTTGAACGCAATCATATGTTTCATCATTTGCCACTTAGCAGGACGGTACCAATGAGTAGCAACGCAAATGTACGATTTCGCTAAACTATGGGAAGCTGACCAAACATTGATAGGTAAGTTCACACCGGTTGGTAAATTAAATAAAGACAATTAAATCGTATTTAGCTTGTTTCCACAATTTCATACAATAACGTATATGAGTTTGATGCCTTGCATGGGAGTAACGAGGTAGGATCGTGTCTTGAATCATCTTCGTCAAGCGAGAGTTGTCAAAGTGGGAGAACGACAAACCCTCTTGAATCACGAACTTTGCTAAACGATCTGGAACCTTGTTATAACGACAAACCGTCCTAAATATTTCTTAAAGTCGAGTTTGGTTGGAAAAAACCATCACAACTTCGGCAACGAGATTTTTGAAACCCGTTCGACATAAAACATTAGTAGAAACCTCCATCTTGGCCTCAAATTTCAGGGTTTCGCTTGGTTTCAAGAACTTTCATAACTCGAAAATCGGTAAAGGATCACCAACACCACCAACGGATGATTGTGAGTGAGTACCTTGTGAAGCCTTTGCGAAAAGTTTGCTAATACGAGAGCGTTTTTGTGTTTTTCGTTTTCTTTGCGTTTTTCGTAAGCATTTTCGCGTTTTCGAGTGTTATGATCAAGCAAATACCTCCACTACCTGTTTATACTTAGGATGGTAAAATAGTGATTTTTTTGGTTCAAAAAGCGGCTATAAACAGTCATATAGCCGTTTGGAAACGTTCAAATTCAATCCCATCGGTCAAAACTGGTTTGGGAAGCGGTTTGGATCTAAAATCGGTTCCGGTCGGTTTGAGGGTCCAGGGAGTAAAACCAGTCTCAAACTGGCGGTTTCTATCCAAATCGTTTCTATTTGGGTTGGCGAAATCCATTTGCGAACCGGTTGTTTTTGCCTCCTTTAATTTGGTCTTCAACCGGGATAATGGGCCTCCAATTCTGGTTTCCAGGCCCACTAAAACCAAAGTGGGCCTTATGAGCCCATACAAATGAACCTTTTTACACGTATGGGCCTTGCCACCTTCAACCAAGACACAGATCCGCCCCTGAAAGGCTGGAACATATATTTCTTGCTGTGTTGTTCATGTACATCTGATTGAATTTCTTAGTTATCTTGATATGGGTGGGACCCATTGACCCAACAATATCTCAACTTTTGTCCAATAATTTGTGTGTGAATGTGAAAGTACAAGATTTGATTGTCTGCTCTCAGTAAGCCTCTATTTAGTATTTATTCATTTATGATACTTCTGATTTTAAATTTTTTTATATTTCTCCATTTTAACCTTTGTTGTAACTTATAATAAACACATATTTGACTTAAATATAAATTCCAGAGTACAATATTTGAAGCTTAAATTTCAATCTCAAGAGTGACGTATCTATAAAAGCCACACCAATGTAGATTGACAATACAATGAATATAGAGAACATAGTTTGGATATCTGGCTAGATGCAGATGATAGAGAAGCATGCTCTTTCTTCTTTTCTTTTCTTGTTAGTACTATTTTTTATTTACAGCTCAAGGGATGTCAATAACTTTTTCTTCATCTTCAAGTAGTTGCTTTGTCAATGAGTTTTCTGGCCTTGCCACTATCCTTTGCTCTTCAGTTTTGCCCCATAGTACTGAGTACAGACCAATCATTATCAACACTGCCCCTAACAATCTGTGTCATAACAACAAGTGTATTAGATAACATATATAAGGGGTACTAAACATGTTGTGTTTGTGGGATCGCAGGTCCAACCAGATCCGAACACGAAAATTTTACACGAACTTAACCTGAAAATTGTGTTAAGCATATGAACCTAGATACGGCATGGATATTCACAGGTTGACCGGGACACGACTCGTCTAACGGATTTATTTTTGCATATTAATATAATTACAACAAAGAAATACAAATGTATATAAAACAGTTACATTTTAGTTATAAAATTTTATATCAGTTTCTCTTTTAAAAAATAGTTACGGCATAAAATACCCAAGCAATTTAATTTGTGACATAAAACACATTTTGAAATATATATATATATATATATATATATAATATATATATATATATATAATAATATAATATACCACCTTTATTGCGAGAACCGCGAGAACCAGTGTGAACACAAACAGTAATACCTAAAAAATCCAAAAAAAACTACCAATTTTTTTTTGTTTTTTTAAATATTTTTTTTTGAAAAAAGTCGCTATATGTACTCAACAATAAAAAAAATTTCAAAAAAAAAAAAATTTGAGCACCAACTATCCATGTACATGTGCATTTTCGTCATTTCTTTGACAAATTCCATAATACATTACAAACATTAAACAATTGTACTTTCATTTACACTACCATGTGTAACACACTACTTTTTACGTTACCAATACTAGTAATGCACATGTGCATCTATATATATCAACATGAAATAAGGTGCACTAATTTGAATACATTTTCTCTTTCATCTATCATACCATCCATAATACATTACCATGCACATGTGCATTTTCATCATTTCTTTGACAAATTACGTAATACATGACAAACATTAGACAATTGTACTTTCATTTACACTACCATGTGTAATACACTACTTTTTACGTTACCAATATAAGAAATGCACATGTGCATCTATATGTATCAACATGAAATAAGGTGTTTTGGTATACTACTTTGAATACATTTTCTCTTTCATCTATTATACCATCCATAATACACTTCCATTACCTCCTACCATCCACAATACAATACCATTACCTCCTACCATTTATAATACAATACCAATACTAATATTTTCACTTTATTACATGCATATCAACACCGTTTATACCATCCAATCAACATATTACATCATAAAGTGACAACTATAATGAACCCATCAACCACTAGATATAACTAACCAAAAAACATATATATGAGCCTACTTCATCATTCAAAATCACAAACTTTTGTACCAAAACACGGTATATAATTGTTATACATAATAATGCACATGTGCATTTAATGTAAAATTAAGTGTATTATGGATGGTATTATAAATTAAAGTGCAATTGTCTACTAGTGATAACGTATTACTGAATTTGTCGAAGTTATGATACATATGCACATGTGCATGGATAACTGTTACTCGAAAAAAAAGTTTTTTTTTTGTAACGAAATATAACGATTTTTATTAAAAAATATTAAAAAAAATTTGAGTGCTTTTTGATTTTTTTAGATTTTATTTTGCAATAAAGGTGGTTCTCGCATGAACCTTACCCTATATATATAATATATATATATGTGCTATATGGGTCAACGGTTGACACGAATCTAACTCATTTACCTAGACGGGCTCGGGGGTTCAACCTGAAACTGACCCGAGCCCGTTTAGACTAAATCCAAACGCGCAAATTTCGTGTTAGGCTCGTGTCACTGTCAAAAATTCACACCCCTAACAATATATTGAACTCAAAGGTTTTATTTTTTATTTTCTTTTGTGGTTAAAATATTATTTATAATGTGGTTATGAAACATCAATAAGGTGTAGGGTGGATATCACACAACTCATCTTACAATACAAGGCCCAGCATCAACTTTGATCCAAGATGTTTAATTAGCACCATAGACTTTGACTAATCTCCATATATGTTCAAGATTCACTTACCCTCCAAGGTACAACTGATCATGAAGAATTGCAAACGCCATGATAGCAACAAGAACAGTCTGCACAGGTTGGAACACGGCAACAAAAACAGGCCCGCCTTTCTGAATGCACCAAGTTTGAAGCCATAGGACAACTCCAGATGAAATGATACCATGTAACACATATATAAGATTCTTGTATAAGTATGTTTATATTAAATGCCAAGTGTAGTGTACATCTAGTTTTCTACATGTATGGAACAAGAATTTACTTACGGCGTATAAAATGGTGAAAATTTCTTCCCCGGACTTTATTTTCCATTTGACGGGGTCCCTCTCAAAAACTGCTGCTATGACAATGAATTGGATCAACCCAAAGAAGCATGTGAAACAGGTGAGTGAAAGTTTAGCCGGGTACTTCTTGACAATGGGAGCCTGCAACAAATTTCAATTATATATTAAACAGTCTTAACTAGGCTTGTGAAGTCGTTATAATCATAAGATATAGCTTTAACATCTTGTACAACCCAAACAAGAGTATTCATTCCAAAAAGACTAGTGTGGTGGGTGAGGGAGGCCATTTGATCTGTAAAGTCTATATATGTTGTCTATACACCGATGTGGGACATGTACCATATCTTGCCTAAAACTCTAATTCTTGATTTGTGGACTATACTTTAGGAGAAGAACCAACCTGAAATACCATCCAACTAGCCCATGATAAGCAGTGACCGAGTAAGAATATACAACCCCAAGTCCAGTTTAGCATTTTTGTTGGGGCAGAAAGTGTAATATCTTCGTTGTTGACAATCGGTGTATCTTTGTGCAGAAGAGGAGATCCTTTGTATAGAGTAATAACCATTGCACCCCCTACACTTGCAAGGGTACCAATAACTTTTGCAAGCCCATCTCTTCTTGCTATGTCTACTTTCTCAAGCCTAAAATACATACAAGAAATAATAATATATTTTAACCCTTGTATTGAAATGGTATATATATATATATATATATATGATTCACAACTTTCTTTTTATACCTTAAAGCAGAAGCCATGAGAAATGTGATGGCAGGAACTGTGTTTTGCATAGCAGAAGCAAAAGTTGGGGTTGCATAGTACAATCCTAGAATATAAAACCCTTGGTTGGCTGTAATTCTTTTAGAACACACATCAACAAAATAGATTAGAACATAGAAATACAACCAAAGCCTATAACAAAAGAACATGACATAAATAACTTTTTTTTATGAATAAAGTTTTATTAATAGTGATACGATATCTGATTGAGATACAATAAATCCTCCTAATGTTACAATAATGTTGCAAATTAGGGATGGCAATGGGACGGGTGTATGACGGTTATTGGTAATCTCAATTTCATGTCCGATTGTAAAATTGTGTCTCATGCTCAGCCCAGTACCCCTCGGGTATACATTGAGTATTGGGCATACACGCGGTTACGCAAGTTCATTTCTAAAAAATACCTTTTGGGAATTTGAAATACATTTTTTTATTAGCATTCTTATTTTTATACAATTTTATGTTCCTAACAACTATAATAAATTAAAGTATAATTAATTGCTTACATATCATTATCACTATAAAAGTTTGAATTATCTCAGATATATAAAACTCATGATGATGTAAATCTCAAAATATATGTTACTACTTATTATAAAAAAAACTTATAAATAATATTGTCAGTTACATGATCCAAAGAGAAACAAAGTCATTTTTCATATAATATAACTATTAGAATGAATTTTTACTAGACTATGATTCATGAAAAATAAATTAAAAAATTGGGTATATGTATCGGGTACCTAGGTTGGTAAAGGGTATATGTTTCGGGCATTCGGGTCAGGTAAACCCTAATCCCATACATGTCTCATACCCGCGAGAATTTTCAAAACTAATATCGTACCCGGTCCCACACCCAAATACTTGTCTCCTTACCTGTCCTGAGTGTTTCGGTTTTGCCAATCAGGGTTGGGTTCGATTGCCATCCCTAGTATAATATGCTAGACTTCCCTTTAAAAACATGACACAATGAACTTGAAGCATTGAAAACAAAATGCAGCCTTATAATTTGACTTACCCCACTAAAGCCAGGAAGAAAATCTGAACTAGCAACGAAAATGTAAGGGGGGGTCTTTCTTTCCTGGAAAAATTGCAAGAAAAAGTTCGTTATCAATAACACATACGTAGATAATGAGATTAATATATATGCATATCTTATTTTTACACATGGTGAATATATGTAGGACATATTGAACATGTCCGAATCAGTCAAGTATATCGTTTCAGTACTTACTTCTCGTAGAAGTAAGCAATCGGAGCCAAAAGAATCAAAGCAAGGAGGTTTCTGTAAACAGGGTAAACAATTTTGCTAACACCGATGTTGAGTGCAACCCTAGACACTATATGAAACCCTGCAAAGCAAAGTTGCAAAACAAGAACTGCTAAGATAAGTTTCAATTTCCAGACACGTGAATCGGCTTCATTTTCACACTTGAGTGATCGATATATTGTACTACTACTATGGGGGTCAATTTATAATGGTGTTGGGTTGGTGCATGAACCTTTTCTAAGTCAAGGATACTTGAAAGTTGATAATTGTTTTATATGTATTATTGGTTTGATGCATGCATGAGGGTGGCAAGAACTGTTATAGCCATATGCAAATTAATCATGCAAAAAACATCGGTTGTGATTGCAATTATTGGTTTGCTTATCTAATAATTTGATAAAGGTTGGGCCTTTTTTATTCTTTTGACTTGTCTCATTGTCATTAATCTTTTTTAACGGACACAATCTATATATAAAGTACAATGGTCAAGTATAGTTACTAGTTTCATGACAATACTATAATAAAATAAACACCTATATTTATCATCTTTCCAAGTAATTTGGTATGAATGTTTTTGTTAGTCGTGTTTCATTATTGCAAGCAAAGACTTCAAATATATCATTGTTGTTATTGTCTTTTCCTGAACACTCTAAATTTTTTAAATTATAATTACAAAATAATAGTAAAATATGATTATATGTTGTGGGTATTTATGTTGGGAAGATGACATTTAAAACTTTCATTAGGGTTTATTAGTTCTGGGTTTGATTTTTAGAAGGAGTTTTTCTAGATTTATTAGGTTTTTTTTCTTAATTGCAGTATAGGTTTTATAGCTTAATAAAGATGGATATGATCAAATAATTTTATTGATGACACAATGCTACTTTAGTAATCCGTTGAATCTGAATTAGTTAGAAAAAAAACTTTCATTAGGTTTGGTAACAATAACGTAAATTTATTTTCATTTCCTAGTAACCATATTTTATTGAATAAAATAATAAAAACATAACATAGATTCGATTGGTTATAAAGAGATAACTTTTATCATCTAATATAATATTCTAACTTATAATAACATATTTCAATTAATGTTATTCTCTTCTTAGTAATAATAATGTTAATGTTATTTATTAATTAAATAAAAATATATTAGTTTAATATCTAGCATATTATATACTAGTATTAAGCCCCATGCGTTGTCATAATTGGTGTAAAACCGTGCCAAGTAGCACCAATGCTACAAACTGCCATCGACAACCAACACCGGAAAAACTCATAAAAAACAAAATAAATAAAAAAGGGAAAAATAACACAAACGAAAAGCATACGTAATGTAACATTTGTGTAAATCGGGTTTCGAAAACCCGCCTCTCTTATCAATCAAAAAATATTTGTTTACGTGTTTACTTATTTATTTATATAAAATGATTAAATTTAATGTTTAAAAAATAAATTTATAAATAAAATTTAAAGATATAATCCATTCAATTAAGAAAAACAAATCAAATAATTAATAATTATTTATAATAATAAAAACAACTAAAGAAAAGCGATTTTAAAAATAAATCGGTGAACCGGGAGACGAACCGGGTTCCCCCGGATACACACCACAACAAACACCGCTGCGATACACACACAGGTTGTGTAAATTCTGGTTTCTTATTATATCTATATTGAGGCTTAGAAGAACTTTCAATCCACAACCACACCTCTTCGCCGGAGATTCACGCGTGTTTCCTAAACAAATTCGACAACTGTCCGTCTAAGTTTGGTAAACGTACAGCCACGAATGAACTGGCAATCAATTCGAACCAATTTACCAAAACCGAGCTCTCGACTTTCCCTATAAATACCAGTCGAATCCCCCTTCAGAACTCGCTCATATTTTCTATTCACTCTCTAAAACTCGGTCGTCGGAAAAGCTCTGTTCCACCGGAGAACCACCGAAATCGTCGGAATCAACCCACCGAAATCGTGCCGCCACCTCTGATACGGTAGACCTCTTCTACTATTCTTTTTCAATTTCACCTAATTAACATCATATACGGTCGATCACCAGCAAAAATCAGAATGAATAAGAAAAATAAAAATCTCTTCAGGCGGGTATAAGTTTGGTTTAATTTTAAAATGAAGAAGACGAAGTGGGTTAAGTGTTTTTATGTAATTAAAACGATTGTTTCAAACGGGTTAGACACACAGTCCAGTGGTGGACTGTGTGCAAGCACGATATACACGTCCCTGGTTCGAATCCGGCTCATGACCGCATAAATACACATAAGTTTTTATTTTGAATAAAATATATCAGTGGCAGTATGTATACAAATGTAATAAAATCCAAGATTTTAACCGGGTTAGACACACAGTCCAGCGGTGGACTGTGTGCAAAACACCACCAAGGTCCCGGGTTGAAACCCTTGATGCGCGTCGTTTTCGATCCAGTATAACCTTTTTAAACCTTAATTAAATATGAATGAACCTAAAATGTATATAAGATTAATTAAAATCCGGAATCTTACGGGTTATACACGTAGCTCAGTTGGAAGAGCTGCGTGCACACGAACGAGAGGTCGCGGATTCGAGCCTCTCCCCCGCATACGAGTCCACTGCTCGGTCGGCCTGACAGACATTGTCAGACTGACAGTTTATTTTTTTCTATATTTTTTTATTTTATTAATTACTTATCTATTTATTACTTCATAGTTAAATTAAAAGAAAAGTTTATTTAAAATACCTAAAATACAAAGGTTTAAAATATTAATAAAAATCACAAAAATAAACTTAAAAATCTAAACAAAGGTTTTTAATCAAAAAGTTAGTTTATTTATTTATCAAGTTACGCGTTGTTATTTTAGGTTAGAATTCTTTCGACGGTCAAATTCTCTATTTGTGCGCACTCATCATCAATCAAGACTACGCACCCGCTGTGAGTGAATCTCTACAAATTCCCCGTTTTAATCACGTTTTGGGTGTATCATATGTCGTATCATTCCTTTATTTAATTTAAACACTTGTGCTTATATCATTTCGTGGTCAAATGTTTTGCTTGTTGTGTGGTTTATATGTGGATTTAATTTATCATTTCAGTGCACTAATTTCATCAGGCCATCAGTTCCTCGTGGGATACGGGTTGAGCATCAGGTGCCTCATTAGATCGGCTCCGTTTGATTGAGCCTTGATCTCAGATACATCATCATTCATTCATATATTCATTCATTGTGGTTTGTGATTGGTTAATATATATATATATTATATATATATATATATATATATATTTGCTCACATGTGATTTATGCACAATTGTCTTTATTAAACAAAATAAGCAATTATTTAAAATGTTTTATCAAGGTTCACTCGCCAACTTTTGTTGACCCAAAAATCTCCTCTGTTTTACACATGATACAGGTGATCAAGTTGAGGAAAGAAACACTTAGGATGGCTTAGAAGAATAAACAAGTTATTGCGTTGGAACAAACATTTAGATTTTTATTTGATTTTGTATGAATTTTTGTTGGATATTTAAATTGTAATTTGAATTTAATAAATATGAAACTTCTTAGTAAATATCATGAGCTTTGGTGATAACCCAATCATGCCCCGTCTTTTATTCCGCTACGGGTCGGGGTGTGACAGATTGGTATCAGAGCTTGTGGCTATAGGGATATAGGATAGGTTATTAGACCCTTAGAGCCTATACTGTAGTGATTAATTTTAATTGTTTACGTGTTACATGCAAAATTCATGATGTTTATATGTTTCATGTTTATTTTCACACCCAATATTATGCAAGCACTCTCACAAGTACATGTTAATATGCAATGCTCATCATAGTTCATATCCTCATAACATGTCATATCTATGAAAGCACACACCTCACGATTTCCATGATTTTTGCAATGTTTTCGTATTTTTCAAATCACATCAAAGTGAGTTTTCATGACGGGCATGTAGTAACTGGAAGGGTACGAGTACCGGTAGTCGAACTCCTGTCTAGGCTTGGCATTCGTATAAATCCAAAATAAAGGACCAGTTTGCCTACCTGGGGACTAAGATAAGAGTACGAAGGACCTATTAGGCCAAAGCATGCTATACCAAACGTCGTGTGAGCTAACCCCACTTTGAGTTGTCATTGTGTCTACACCTGGACACCCTCCGACCATACATCTCGCAATCATGTTTACGATTTTCATTCGGGTGGTGCAAGTGTTAACCCGCCGACACCAATGTGAATCCTACCAAGCCCAATTGTCATGGGGGCCCACATGACTACACATGCAATGGTATGGGGGACATTTGAAGGCCCAAACATGAGCAAACCCAAGACATCCTATGGATGTAGTTAAATTATTTTTAGTTATGTTGTTTTCATTTTTTTACGAAACATGACACCTAGGAAATTCTTGAACTCACAATCTCCCTATACATATTCCTGTAGATGTCTGCTAGGCAATTACGTGGAGGTAGAAGGTCAGGGAAGTCAAATGAACGCTTGGCCACGCAAATTGCTAAACAAATGGCCGCAGTGCTTACTGACATCGTACTACAAGTTCAGCAACTCTCACCGCTAATCCCATCAACTCTCCCAACCAAGAAGACCAAAGCGGCGCCAACCCTCCTCCCAAAACCCCCAAATGCACCTACAACACTTCAAGTCCTGCGATCCCCCAAAATATGAAGGGACTGAAGGTGTCACCGCTCTCCTTCACTGGTTTGAGGAGATGGAAAACACCTTTCTCAATTTCGACTGTCCCGAGGACCGTAAGGTACGTTTCGCGACTGGAAGATTGTTTGGGGTAGCCCTTACTTGGTGGAACACGGAAAAGGGTAAGCGAGGTGTTGAAGATGCCATGGCCTTAACATGGGAAGAGTTAAGGGAAATTATGACGAGACGCTTCTGTCCAAGAAGCGAAATCAAAAAGCTAGAAGACGAGTTTCACGCATTGAAACAAAAGGAATGAGACCACACTTCATACAATAAGAGATTTCTCGAGTTGAACCAGATGATCCCCAATCTGTTCACCCCATTATACCGTCTAGTCGAACACTACATTCGAGGCCTCCCCTCGAAAATCCAAGATTCGGTTTTAAGTACTTCGCCTGCAACACTTGAAGCCGCAATGGAGTTAGCTACGGAACTCACTGAAAATCGCATTCAGAAACGGCAAATTCAAAGATGAAGAAGAAAACACCCATTGAGACCCCAACTCCAAACCACCAGGTTCATCCTTGAAGTTTGCTGGTAAGAGGAAGCGAAATGGCAAGAATTTTGCTGTCACCCAAACCAACCCTCCCATCATAGCTGCTCCAATCACGCAAGTCGCCCCTCCAGCTGCACCATTAAAAAGGCCATACACTAGCCCACACCCAAAGTGTAACCGTTGTCAATACCATCACCCTCCTGAAAACCCCTGCCAACATTGCACAAGTTGTGGCCGTGCGGGTCACACCATCCAAACCTGCCGTACCCTTCAACGATTGAACCGCAGTCAACCTCCAACCCAAACCCAAAATCAAATGGTGGGCCAAGCCCAACAGCCCTTACTTCTACCGCCTACTCAACTCGCAGCCCAACCTTACTACCAACCCAACTACCCCATGATGCAACCCATGCGAGCCTGTTTCAATTGTGGGGACCCAAACCATTTCAGGAACACTTGCCCACGCCTAGTGAACATCATCCACGCCCAAGCTCAAGCAAACCCGGTAAACCAAGCTAACCGAGTTCCTCCACCTGCTAGAGGAAGAGCTTTCAATATCAACGCCAACCAAGCCAGGGCTGACAACAATGTGGTCAACGGTACGTTTCTCATAAATGGTAGTTATGCATCCATATTATTCGATACTGGTGCGGATAAGAGCTTTGTGTCTTTAGAATTCGAATCTATCCTCGACCAACCTCGTGATAATCTTGTTGAATCTCTGACAGTGGAAGTTGCTGACGGAAAACCCACCTCATTAAATTCTATTATACGTGATTGTACTCTCACCCTAAATGATCACGATTTCCCAATTGATCTCATTCCTATGAAATTGGGAAGTTTCGATGTTATCATCGGCATGGACTGGCTCAGCCAGCATCACGCTGAAGTGGTGTGCCACGAAAAATTCATTCGTATTCCTCTCGCCGACGGTCAAACACTACGTATCTTGGGGAAACCCCTTCGAAAGGACTCAAATTGATGTCCTGCCTTCAAGCCCGAAGTTATCTTCGCAAGAACTACGTCGCATTTCTAGCTCACGTTGTCAAGAAGGGAGGCAAGGAGAGGAAGCTCGAAGATATTCCAATTGTGAAGGAATTCCACAAGTTTTTCCCGACGACGTTTCAGGACCTCCTCCTGTGAGAGAAGTCGAATTTCAATCGATCTTGTGCCTGGCGCACACCGGTCACAAAATCTCCTATAGGTAGCCCCATCCGAGATGCAAGAGTTGGCCAGTCAACTGCAAGAGTTGACTGACAAAGGATTCATACGTCCTAGCTCATCGCCTTGGGGTGTGCCTGTTCTTTTTGTGAAGGAGAAAGATGGAACTTTTCGCATGTGCATTGATAATAGAGAACTCAACAAGTTGACGGTTAAGAATCGCTATCCACTGCCTCGTATTGATGACCTTCTAGACCAACTTCAAGGCGCCACTTGTTTTTCCAAAATCGATCGTTCGTTCTGGTTATCATCAGCTTAGAGTGCGCGAAGAAGATATCCAAAAACCGCCTTCCGAACTCGCTATGGTCATTACGAGTTAATGGTTATGCCCTTCGGTTTAACCAACGCCCCCGCTGTCTTCATGGATTAATAATAGGGTATGCAAACCCTACCTCGACTGTTTCGTCACAGTCTTCATCGACGACATTCTTATCTACTCCCAGTCAAAATCCGATCATGAGCGACACCTTCGACTCATTTCACACTCTTAAGGACTGAAAAGCTTTACGCTAAGTTCTCAAAATGCGAATTCTGGTAGGAGAAGTACAATTCCTTGGTCATGTCGTCAATGACAAAGGGATTCATGTCGATCCTTCAAAAATCAAGGCAGTACAAGAATGGCAAGCGCCACGTACCCCTACCGAAGTTAGGTCATTTCTCGGCTTGGCTGGTTACTACCGACGCTTCATTGCCAATTTTTCCCGTATCGCAGTTCCGCTCACGGCCTTGACTCACAAAGGAAAACCCTTCATTTGGGGACCTAAGCAAGAGGAGGCCTTCCAAACTTTAAAGCAAAGGCTTTGTGACGCACCTATCCTTACACTTTCTGAGGGTTGCGATGACTTTGTGGTTTATTGCGACGCATCAGGGCAAGGTCTAGGCTGTGTATTGATGCAAAGAGGAAAGGTGATAGCCTATGCCTCTAGGCAACTCAAAGTTCATGAGAAAAATTATACCACCCACGACCTGGAACTTGGAGCCGTCGTGTTCGCTCTCAAGATATGGAGACATTACCTCTACGGTACCAAGTGTGAAATATACACTGACCACAAGAGTCTCCAACATATCTTCAACAGAAAGAGTTGAATATGAGGCAACGAAGATGGGTCGAACTTCTTAACGATTACGACTGCGAAATTTGGTACCATCCTGGCAAGGCAAACGTGGTGGCCGATGCGCTCAGTCGAAAGGGATATGCGAACTCTATTCGTCTTCTATGTTCGCAAATCATAACCGGCATCAAAGATCGAATCCGGGCAGCCCAACATATTTCTGTGACAGAAAATGACGTACGCGAGAGCTGTCATGTGGAGCTGAACTCAAAATTGAAACCAAATCCAACGGTATTCTATATTATTTAAACCGCATATGGATTCCTGATCGCGACAACCTTCGTGATTTCCTCATGAATGAGGCACACAAAACACGATACTCTGTACACCCAGAGCCGATAAGATGTATCAAGACCTACGATACACCTACTGGTGGCCTGGCATGAAAAAGGATATCGCTGTTTTTGTTTCCAAGTGCCTTACCTGTTCCAAAGTAAAAGCTGAACATCAAAGACCTTCAGGACTTCTAGTCCAACCCGAAATACCTGTATGGAAGTGGGAAAACATAACCATGGACTTCATTACCGGGTTACCTCGCACCTCCAGTGGGTATGACACCATATGGGTAATAATCGATCGTCTTACAAAATCATCTCACTTCATTCCGATTCGCGAGGACTTCAAGAACGAGAAGTTAGCTCGTATCTACATCAGCGAGATCGTAAGCCGTCATGGTGTACCGTTAAGCATCATTTCAGACCGTGATGGTCGTTTCACTTCACGAACATGGCGAGCCGTACAAACCGCTTTGGGTACACGGTTAGACCTCAGTACCGCCTTTCACCCTCAAATGATGGTCAATCTGAACGCACCATCCAAACCATTGAAGACATGCTTCGAGCATGTGTCATAGACTTCAAAGGGAACTGGGATGCTCATCTACCAGTTAGTCGAGTTTTCGTACAACAATAGCTATCATTCAAGTATCGGCATGGTCCTTTCGAAGCTTTATACGGTCGTAAATGCCGATCTCCAGTATGTTGGCACGAAATTGGTGAAGCGCAAATCACCGGACCTGAATTGATTCAAGAAACAACCGACAAAATCCTTCAAATTCGAAGCAATCTTCTAGCGGCTCAAAGTCGTCAAAAGAGTTATGCTGACAAACGACGAAAGCCCTTGGAGTTTGACATTGGTGATCAAGTACTATTAAAAGTATCGCCGTGGAAGGGAGTGGTTCGTTTTGGCCAGAAAGGCAACCTAGCACCACGCTACGTAGGACCTTTCAAGATACTCGAAAGAGTAGATCCTGTAGCATACAAGCTTGACCTACCAGAAGAGCTTAGCAGAATTCATCCCATGTTTCACGTATCAAACTTGAAAAGGTGCCTCGCCGACGAAAACCTCCATATTCCTCTAGAAGACATTCAAGTCGATGAATCGATGCACTTCGTTGAAAGACCAATGGAAATCATGGATTTCGGTGAGAAGCGTTTAAGGCGAAGTCGTATTCCAATCGTCAGGATGCGTTAGGAGTCAAAACGAGGACCCGAGTTTACTTGGGAACGTGAAGACTCAATGCGCGAGAAATACCCGCATCTCTTTCCAGTTGCAACCACTACTTAAATTTCGGGATGAAATTTCTAAAAGTAGGGGATACTGTAACATTTGTGTAAATCGGGTTTCAAAAACCCGCAGCTTTTCTCAATCAAAGAATATTTGTTTACGTGTTTAGTTATTTATTTATATATAATGATTAAATTTAATGTTTAAAAAATAAATTTAAAAATAAAATTTAAAGATATAATCCATTAATTAAGAAAAACAAATCAACTAATTAATAATTATTTATAATAATAGAAACAACTAAAGAAAAGCGGTTTTAAAAATAAATGGGTGAACCGGGAGTCGAACCCGGGTTCCCCCGGATACACACGCACAACAAACACCGCTGCGATACACACACAAGTTGGGTAAATTCTGGTTTCTTATTATATCTATATTGAGGCTGAGAAGAACCTGCAATCCAAAACCACACCTCCTCGCCGGAGATTCACGCGTGTTTCCTAAATAAATTCGACAACTGTCCGTCTAAGTTTGGTAAACGCACAGCCGCGAATGAACTGGCAATCAATTCGAACCAATTTACCAAAACCGAGCTCTCGATTCTCCCCTATAAATACCAGTCGAATCCCCCTTCAGAACTCGCTCATATTTTCTATTCACTCTCTAAAACTCGGTCGTCGGAAAAGCTCTGTTCCACCGGAGAACCACCGAAATCGTCGGAATCCACCCACCGGAATCGTGCCGCCACCTCTGATACGGTATACCTCTTCTACTATTCTTTTTCAATTTCACCTAATTAACATCTATACGGTCGATCACCAGCAAAAATCAGAATGAATAAGAAAAATAAAAATCTATTCAGGCGGGTATAAGTTCTGGTTTAATTTTAAAATGAAGAAGACGAAGTGGGTTAAGTGTTTTTATGTAATTAAAACGATTGTTTCAAACGGGTTAGACACACAGTCCAGTGGTGGACTGTGTGCAAGCACGATATACACGTCCCTGGTTTGAATCCGGCTCATGACCGCATAAATACACATAACTGTTTTTATTTTGAATAAAATATATCAGTGGTAGTATATATACAAATGTAATTAAAATCCAAGATTTAACCGGGTTAGACACACAGTCCAGCGGTGGACTGTGTGCAAAACACCACCAAGGTCCCGGGTTCGAAACCCTTGACGCACGTCCGGTTAGATCCAGTATAACCTTTTTAAACCTTAATTAAATTTGAATGAACCTAAAATGTATATAAGATTAATGAAAATCCGGAATCTTACGGGTTATACACGTAGCTCAGTTGGAAAAGCTGCGTGCACAAGAACGAGAGGTCGCGGGTTCGAGCCTCTCCCCCGCATACGAGTCCACTGCTCGGCCAGCCTGACAGACATTGTCAGACTGACAGTTTATTTTTTTTCTATATTTTTTTATTTTATTAATTACTTATCTATTTATTACTTCATATTTAGATTAAAAGAAAAGTTTATTTAAAATACCTAAATACAAAGGTTTAAAATATTAATAAAAATCACAAAAATAAACTTAAAAATCTAAACAAAGGTTTTTAATCAAAAAGATAGTTTATTTATTTATCAAGTTACCGCGTTGTTATTTTAGGTTAGAATTCTTTCGACGGTCAAATTCTCAACTCGTGCGCACTCATCATCTGTCACACCCCGACCCGCAGCGGAATAAAAGTCGGGGCATAATTGGGTTATCACCAAAGCTCATGATGTTTACTAAAATGTTTCATATTTATTAAATTCAAATTTACAACTTAAATATTCAAATCAAAATCCATACAATTACAAGGAAATGAAACTATTTAAACAATCCAAAACTTAAACTGATTTATTCTTCTAGGCCATCCTATGTGTTTCTTGCCTCAACTGGATCACCTGTATCGTGTGTAAAACGGGGGATATTTTGGGTCAACAAAAGTTGGCGAGTGAACCTTGATAAAACATTGTTATTAATTTCTTGTTTTCTTTAATATTGAAAATTTGTGCAATAATCACATATGAGCAAACATATATATATAACAAAACACAAACCACATTCGATGAGTAAATGACATGAATGATGATGTATATGAGATCAAGGCTCAATCAAACGGAGCCGATCGAGTGACATGAATGATGATGTATGTGAGATCAAGGCTCAATCAAACGGAGCCGATCGAATGAGGCACCTGATACTCAACCCGTATCCCACGGGGAGCTGATGGGCCTAATGGAATGCATGCACTGAAAATGATAACTTCAATCTAAACATAATTCACACAACAATTGATACACGTTTGATACACATTTGATCACGGATATGATGGATGCACAAGTGTTTAAATATAATAAGGAATTAAACGAAACATGATACACCCCAAAATGTGATTAAAACGGGGAATTGGTAGAGATTCACTCACATTGGGTGCGTTCTTTGATGACGTTGGATGCGCACGAGTTTTGGGATTTGATCGACGAGGAAAACTAACCTAAAATAATAACGAAATGGTTCGGTAAATAAATGGATTTTATTTGAGATTAATACTTTTAATTCATAATTCTTAATAGGATTTTTAGATTTATTTTTGTGAGTTTAAGGACATTTTCTAACTTTAAAAATATTATTTTTAAGCATTTTTAAATAATTTTCTGATTAAATAAATAAAATAAAAAAATAAATAAAAAATGTTGACTTTTTGACTCTGACCGTTGACCGTTGACCGGTCGGATTGTGTTAATTATATGCACTGAGTGAGGTTCGAACTCGGGACCTCTCGTATACGTGCACGCAGCTTTACCAACTAAGCTACGTGTCTAAGCCGAATATTCTCTGTTTTAATTATATATATATACTGATTAACTTTTATCTTATTTAATTTATTTCAAAAATGATTTAAAATGGCCGAACCGACTTCAGTGACCCGGAGTCGAACTCGAGACGTTCGGTTCGAGTACGCACAGCCCAACCAGTTGGGCTGTGTGCTTAACCTGTTTAATTACTGAATTATATTATATTTATATACATGTTGAAAGGTGATCTGAATAAGTTAAAAAAAGATTGGTTTTATTTCTGAAAGTCGGTAACATGTGCGATTTGAACTCGGGACGTGCGTATTATGTTGCACACAGTCCACCGCTGGACTGTGTGTCTAACCCGGTGAAATATTCAGTTTTAAATAAACTTATACACATGTTCGACTTCGTCTTCTTCGTTTACAAAGACACAGAACAATGATGTCCGACTGTTCTTGTTTAAGTCGGTCATCGAACATATAATTAATTGGAATGAAATGGATAAAGAGGGTTACGGAGTAAAATGTACCGAACAGAATGTTTTTCTCAGATTTCCGGCAAGAGTCGTCGGCTCTGATTGGTGACTTCCGTCTAAGTGAATCAATTAACAGTTTTGATCAATGAGTTGTGCAATTAAGTTACTTAACAAGGGATATCAGGGGGTTTAGATGATTGTACCGATTCACAGCGAGACTTCGGAATTTCCAGCGATTTCCGGTGAGTGCAGGAATTCCCAGCAACGCTGTCTGAGACAGATTCTGGTTGAACGATTTATGTTAATACTTGCCTAATAATGGATTGCAAACAAAAAAGTCAAGAATTTTACCGATTTGAAGTAAGTCTCGGTTTTCCGGTGAAAGTCCGGCGAATGCAGAATATCTCCGGCGACGTGCTAAAGCTTCGAGAGATTGTGCGATTTTGAGCGAAAAGGTTACCAGAGGTTTGGGTGGGTATTTATAGGGAAGAACAGAATGTATTGAGTCCGAATTTTGGTCTTGATTCACGATCAAAGCTTTTCTGGCGGTTACGACTGGAATTGGGGGTTAGACATCGGTTATAACCGATGTCGAAATTAGTTCACGCGTTTCAGTCAAAGAAAACGGTTGTGATTTGCGAAATCGTCGGTCTTTCCGGCGACTGCGGATTGGGCGCGCTGATTTCCGGTTTGACTTTTGGATTTACTTTACATGTTATTTGTTTCTGTATTTGGCATGAAAGAAGTGTGTGGCGGAGTGGTGTGGTGTGTGTTTGTGCTTATGGGCGACCCGGGCTCGAAACCCGGCAGCCTCATTTTATTTTTTTATGCACTTATTTTTATCATTTATTAATTATAGTTTTTAAATTCTAAAATGTTTATTAATTATGTATTGTTTAAAATTAAAATGAACAATATATACGCAACGAAAATTATAACTGAATATCCGATTAATAAACGAAGCAGGTTTTGAAACCCGTTTTTCGACGAATGTTACAGTATCCCCTACTTTTAGAAATTTAGTCCCGAAATTTAAGTAGTAGTGGTAACTGGAAAAAGATGCGGGTATTTTCGCGCATTGAGTCTTCACGTTCCCAAGTGAACTCGGGTCCTCGTTTTGACTCCCAACGTACCCTGACAATTGGAATACGACTTCGTCTTAAACGCTTTTCTCCGAAGTCCATGATTTCTACTGGTCTTTCAATGAAGTGCATAGATTCATCGATCTGAATGTCTTCTAGAGGAATATGGAGGTTTTCATCGGCGAGGCACTTTTTCAAGTTTGATACGTGGAATGTGGGATGAATTCTGTTGAGCTCTTCTGGTAGGTCAAGCTTGTATGCTACAGGACCTACTCTTTCGAGTATCTTGAAAGGTCCTACGTAGCGTGGTGCTAGCTTGCCCTTCTGGCCAAAACGAACTACTCCCTTCCACGGTGATACTTTTAAAAGTACTTGATCCCCAATGTCAAACTCCAAGGGCTTTCATCCTTGTCGGTTGTTTCTTGAATCAATTCAGGTCCGGTGATTTGCGCTTCACCAATTTCGTGCCAACATACTGGAGATCGACATTTACGACCGTATAAAGCTTCGAAAGGAGCCATGCCGATACTTGAATGATAGCTATTGTTGTACGAAAACTCGACTAACGGTAGATGAGCATCCCAGTTCCCTTTGAAGTCTATGACACATGCTCGAAGCATGTCTTCAATGGTTTGGATGGTGCGTTCAGATTGACCATCAGTTTGAGGGTGAAAGGCGGTACTGAGGTCTAACCGTGTACCCAAAGCGGTTTGTACGGCTCGCCATGTTCGTGAAGTGAAACGACCATCACGGTCTGAAATGATGCTTAACGGTACACCATGACGGCTTACGATCTCGCTGATGTAGATACGAGCTAACTTCTCGTTCTTGAAGTCCTCGCGAATCGGAATGAAGTGAGATGATTTTGTAAGACGATCGATTATTACCCATATGGTGTCATACCCACTGGAGGTGCGAGGTAACCCGGTAATGAAGTCCATGGTTATGTTTTCCCACTTCCATACAGGTATTTCAGGTTGGGTTAGAAGTCCTGAAGGTCTTTGATGTTCAGCTTTTACTTTGGAACAGGTAAGGCACTTGGAAACAAAAACAGCGATATCCTTTTTCATGCCCGGCCACCAGTATCGTAGGTCTTGATACATCTTGTCGGCTCCTGGGTGTACAGAGTACCGTGTTTTGTGCGCCTCATTCATAGAAGGTTATCGCGATCAGGAATCCATATGCGGTTTAAATAGTATAGAATACCGTCGGATTTGGCTTCGATTTTGAGTTCCGCTCCACATGACAGCTCATCACGTACGTCGTTTTCTGTTACAGAAACATGTTGAGCTTCTCGGATTCGATCTTTAATGTCGGTTATGATTTGCGAACATAGAAGACGAATGGAGTTCGCATAACCTTTTCGACTGAGTGCATCAGCCACTACGTTTGCCTTGCCAGGATGATACCGAATTTCACAGTCGTAGTCATTGAGAAGTTCGACCCATCTTCGTTGCCTCATATTCAACTCCTTTTGGTTGAAGATATGTTGAAGACTTTTGTGGTCAGTGTATATTTCACACTTGGTACCGTAGAGGTAATGTCTCCATATCTTGAGAGTGAACACAACGGCTCCAAGTTCCAGGTCGTGGGTGGTGTAATTCTTTTCATAAACCTTGAGTTGCCTAGAAGCATAGGCTATCACTTTTCCTCTTTGCATCAACACACAACCTAGCCCTTGCCCTGATGCGTCGCAATATACTACGAAGTCATCGCAACCCTCAGGAAGTGTGAGGATAGGTGCGTCACAAAGTTTTTGCTTTAGAGTTTGGAAGGCTTCTTCTTGTTTAGGTCCCCATATGAAGGGTTTTCCTTTATGAGTCAAAGCCGTGAGCGGTACAGCAATAACCAGCCAAACCCAGAAATGACCTTACTTGGTAGGGGTACGTGGCGCTTGCCATTCCTGTACTGCCTTGATTTTTGAAGGATCGACATGTATTCCCTTGTCATTAACGACATGTCCAAGGAATTGTACTTCTCTTAACCAGAATTCGCATTTTGAGAACTTAGCGTAGAATTTTTCAGTCCTTAAGAGAGTAAGGATGAGTCGAAGGTGTCGTTCATGATCGGATTTAGACTTGGAGTAGATGAGGATGTCGTCGATGAAGACTATGACAAAGCGGTCGAGGTAGGGTTTGCATACCCTATTCATTAGATCCATGAAGATAGCTGGGGCGTTGGTTAAACCGAATGGCATGACCATGAATTCGTAATGACCATAACGAGTCCGGAAGGCGGTCTTTGGGACGTCTTCTTCATGTACTCTGAGTTGATGATAACCAGAACGAAGGTTGATTTTTGAAAAGCAGGTGGCGCCTTGAAGTTGATCTAGGAGGTCATCGATGCGAGGTAGTGGGTAGCGATTCTTAACCGTTAACTTGTTGAGTTCTCTGTAGTCGATACACATGCGAAACGTTCCATCTTTCTTCTTCACAAAAAGAACAGGCGCACCCCAAGGCGAGGAGCTAGGAAGTATGAATCCTTTGTCAGTCAGTTCTTGCAGTTGACTGGCCAGCTCTTGCATTTCGGATGGGGCTAGCCTATAAGGAGATTTTGCGACTGGTGTAGCGCCAGGTACAAGATCGATGCGGAATTCGACTTCTCTCATAGGAGGGAGTCCTGAGATGTCGTCGGGAAAGACTTGTGGGAATTCTTTCACTACTGTATATCTTCGAGTTTCTTCTCCTTGTTTCCCTTCTTGACGACGTGAGTTAGGAATGCGACGTAGTTCTTGCGGAGATATTTTCGGGCTTGAAGACAGGACATTAATTTGAGTCCTTTCGAAGGGGTTTCTCCAAAGATACGTAGAGTCTGACCGTCTGCAAGAGGAATGCGAATGAACTTTTCGCAGCATACTACTTCAGCGTGATACTGGCTGAGCCAGTCCATACCGATTATAATATCGAAACTTCCCAACTTCATAGAAATGAGGTCAACTGGAAAATCGTGATCGTTTAGAGTGAGTGTACAATTTCGTATGATAGAATTTAATGAAACGGGCTTTCCGTCAGCGACTTCCACCGTTAGAGATTCCATGAGGTTATCACGAGTTTGGTTGAGGATAGGTTCAAATTCTAAGGACACAAAACTCTTATCCGCGCCAGTATCAAATAACATGGATGCATAACTACCATTGATGAGAAACGTACCGTTAACCACGTTGTTGTCAGCCCTAGCTTGGTTGGCATTGATGTTGAAAGCTCTTCCTCTAGCAGGTGGAGGAGCTTGGTTAGCTTGGTTTACCGGATTCGCTTGAGCTTGGGCATGGATGATGTTTACCAAGCGGGGACATGTGTTCCTGAAGTGGTTTAGGTCTCCACAGTTGTAACAAGCTCGCATAGGTTGCATCATGGGGTAGTTGGGTTGGTAGTAAGGTTGAGCTATGTGTTGCGTGGGTGGTAGAAGTAAAGGTTGTTGGGCTTGACCCACTATCTGATGGTGGGTTTGGGTTGAGGGTTGATTGCGGTTCATTCGCTGAAGTGTGCGACAAGTTTGGATGGTGTGACCCGCACGGCCACAGCTGGTGCAATGTTGGCAAGGAGTTTCTGGGAGGTGATGGTATTGACAACGGTTGCATTTTGGGTATGGGCTGGTGTATGGCTTTTTAAATGGTGCAGCTGAGCGAGCAATTTGGGTAATTGGTGCGGCAGTGATAGGAGGGTTTGTGTGTGTGACGGCAAAATTTCTGCTGTTTCGTTTCCTCTTACCAGCAAACTTTGAAGAGGAGATGGAATGGTTTGAAGTTTGGGCCTCAATGGGGGCTTTCTTTTTTCTCATCCTTGAATTTGCCGTTTCGGATGCGATTCTCGATAAGTTTGGTAGCTAATTCCATTGCGGCTTCAAGTGTTGCAGGCGAAGTGCTTAGAACCGAGTCTTGAATTTTCGAGGGGAGGCCTCGAATGTAGTGTTCAACTAAGCGGTACACGGGGGTGAACAGATTAGGGATCATTTGGTTTAGTTCGAGAAATCTTTTGTTGTAGGAAGTGTGATCTCCTTTCTTTTGTTTCAACGAGTGGAATTCATCTTCCAACTTTTTGATTTCGCTTCTTGGACAGAAGCGCCTTGTCATGAGTTCCCTTAACTCTTCCCATGATAAGGCCATGGCATCTTCGACTCCTCGCTTACCCTTTTTTGTGTTCCACCAGGTAAGGGCTACTCCAAACAGTCTCCCTGTTGCATAACGTACTTTGCGATCCTCGGGACAATCGCAATTGAGGAAGGTGTTCTCCATTTCTTCAAACCAGTGGAGGAGGGCAGTAACACCTTCGGTCCCTTCATACTTTGGGGGATCGCAAGATTTGAAGTGTTTGTAGGAGCACTTTTTGGAGTGAGGGTTGGCGACGCTCTGGTCTTCTTGATTGGGAGGGTTAATAGGATTTGCGGTGAGAGCTTGTTGAACTTGAATCACGATGTCAGGAAGTACCGCGGCCATTTGTTTAGCAATTTGAGTGGCCAAGCGTTCATTGGATCTTCCTGACTTTCTACCTCCACGTAGTTGCCTAGACGACATCTACAGGAGCATACATAGGAAGATGGTGAGTTTAAGAAGTTTATAGGTGTCATGTGTCGTTAAAAGAAAAAAAATAACATAATCATCAATAATGCAACTACATCCATAGGATGTCTTGGGTTTGCTCATGTTTGGGCCTCCAATGTCCCCCATACCATCGCCTGTATAGTCATGTGGGCCCCCATAACTATTGGCTTAGTAGGATTCACATTGGTGTTGGCGGTTTAACACTCGCATCACCCGAATGAAAACCATGAAATATGATTGCGAGATGTATGGTAGGAGGGTGTCCAGGTGTAGACACAATGACAACTCAAAGTGGGGTTAGCTCACACGACGTTTGGTATAGCATGCTTTGGCCTAATAGGTCCTTCGTACTCTCATCGTTAGTCCCCAGGTAGGCAAACTGGTCCTTTATTTGGATTTATACGAATGCCAAGCCTAGACAGGACGTTCCGACTACCGGTACTCGTACCCTTCCAGTTACTACATGCCCGTCATGAGAACTCACTTTGATGTGATTTGAAAAATACAAAAATCGTTGCAAAGATCATGGGAATTGTGAGGTGTGTGCTCTCATGGATATGATATGTTATGAGGATATGATTCATGATGAGCATTGTATAATAATATGTACTTATGAACATGCTTGCATAACATTGAATGTAACAATAAACATAAAGCATATAAACATCATGAATTTTGTATGTAACGCATAAAACAATTTAAATTTTTAATCAACTATAGTATAGGCTCTAAGGGTCTAATAACCTATCCTACATCCCTATAGTCATGGCTCTGATACCAATCTGTCACACCCCGACCCGCAGCAGAATAAAAGTCGGGGCATAATTGGGTTATCACCAAAGCTCATGATGTTTACTAAAATGTTTCATATTTATTAAATTCAAATTTACAACTTAAATATTCAAATCAAAATCCATACAATTACAAGGAAATGAAACTATTTAAACAATCCAAAACTTAAACTGATTTATTCTTCTAGGCTTTCCTATGTGTTTCTTGCCTCAACTGGATCACCTGTATCATGTGTAAAACAGGGGATATTTTGGGTCAACAAAAGTTGGCGAGTGAACCTTAATAAAACATTGTTATTAATTTCTTGTTTTATTTAATATTGAAAATTTGTGCAATAATCACATGTGAGCAAACATATATATATAACAAAACACAAACCACATTGGATGAGTAAATGACATGAATGATGATGTATATGAGATCAAGACTCAATCAAACGGAGCCGATCGAGTGACATGAATGATGATGTATGTGAGATCAAGGCTCAATCAAACGAGCCGATCGAATGAGGCACCTGATACTCAACCCGTATCCCACGGGGAGCTGATGGGCCTAATGGAATGCATGCACTGAAAATGATAACTTCAATCTAAACATAATTCACACAACAATTGATACACATTTGATACACATTTGATCACGGATATGATGGATGCACAAGTGTTTAAAGCCGATCTCCAGTATGTTGGCACGAAATTGGTGAAGCGCAAATCACCGGACCTGAATTGATTCAAGAAACAACCGACAAAATCCTTCAAATTCGAAGGAATCTTCTAGCGGCTCAAAGTCGTCAAAAGAGTTATGCTGACAAACGACGAAAGCCCTTGGAGTTTGACATTGGTGATCAAGTACTTTTAAAAGTATCGCCGTGGAAGGGAGTGGTTCGTTTTGGCCAGAAAGGCAAGCTAGCACCACGCTACGTAGGACCTTTCAAGATACTCGAAAGAGTAGGTCCTGTAGCATACAAGCTTGACCTACCAGAAGAGCTTAGCAGAATTCATCCCACGTTTCACGTATCAAACTTGAAAAGGTGCCTCGCCGACGAAAACCTCCATATTCCTCTAGAAGACATTCAAGTCGATGAATCGATGCACTTCGTTGAAAGACCAGTGGAAATCATGGATTTCGGTGAGAAGCGTTTAAGGCGAAGTCGTATTCCAATCGTCAGGGTGCGTTAGGAGTCAAAACGAGGACCCGAGTTTACTTGGGAACGTGAAGACTCAATGCGCGAGAAATACCCGCATCTCTTTCCAGTTGCAACCACTACTTAAATTTCGGGATGAAATTTCTAAAAGTAGGGGATACTGTAACATTTGTGTAAATCGGGTTTCAAAAACCCGCAGCTTTTATCAATCAAAGAATATTTGTTTACGTGTTTAGTTATTTATTTATATATAATGATTAAATTTAATGTTTAAAAAATAAATTTATAAATAAAATTTAAAGATATAATCCATTAATTAAGAAAAACAAATCAACTAATTAATAATTATTTATAATAATAAAAACAACTAAAGAAAAGCGGTTTTAAAAATAAATGGGTGAACCGGGAGTCGAACCCGTGTTTCCCGGATACACACGCACAACAAACACCGCTGCGATACACACACAAGTTGGGTAAATTCTGGTTTCTTATTATATCTATATTGAGGCTGAGAAGAACCTGCAATCCACAACCACACCTCCTCGCCGGAGATTCACGTGTGTTTCCTAAATAAATTCGACAAGTGTCCGTCTAAGTTTGGTAAACGCACAGCCGCGAATGAACTGGCAATCAATTCGAACCAATTTACCAAAACCGAGCTCTCGACTCTCCCCTATAAATATCAGTCGAATCCCCCTTTAGAACTCGCTCATATTTTCTATTCACTCTCTAAAACTCGGTCGTCGGAAAAGCTCTGTTCCACCGGAGAACCACCGAAATCGTCGAAATCCACCCACCGGAATCGTGCCGCCACCTCTGATACGGTAGACCTCTTCTACTATTCTTTTTCAATTTCACCTGATTAACATCACATACGGTCGATCACCAGCAAAAATCAGAATGAATAAGAAAAATAAAAATCTATTCAGGCGGGTATAAGTTCTGGTTTAATTTTAAAATGAAGAAGACGAAGTGGGTTAAGTGTTTTTATGTAATTAAAACGATTGTTTCAAACGGGTTAGACACACAGTCCAGTGGTGGACTGTGTGCAAGCACGATATACACGTCCCTGGTTCGAATCCGGCTCATGACCGCATAAATAGACATAACCGTTTTTATTTTGAATAACATATATCAGTGGCAGTATGTATACAAATGTAAGTAAAATCCAAGATTTAACCGGGTTAGACACACAGTCCAGCGGTGGACTGTGTGCAAAACACCACCAAGGTCCCAGGTTCGAAACCCTTGATGCGCGTCCGGTTCGATCCAGTATAACCTTTTTAAACCTTAATTAAATATGAATGAACCTAAAATGTATATAAGATTAATTAAAATTCGGAATCTTACGGGTTATACACGTAGCTCAGTTGGAAGAGCTGCGTGCACACGAACGAGAGGTCGCGGGTTCGAGCCTCTCCCCCGCATACGAGTCCACTGCTCGGCCGGCCTAACAGACATTGTCAGACTGATAGTTTATTTTTTTTCTATTTATTTTTTATTTTATTAATTACTTATCTATTTATTACTTCATAGTTAGATTAAAAGAAAAGTTTATTTAAAATACCTAAAATACAAAGGTTTAAAATATTAATAAAAATCACAAAAATAAACTTAAAAATCTAAACAAAGGTTTTTAATCAAAAAGTTAGTTTATTTATTTATCAAGTTACCGCGTTGTTATTTTATGTTAGAATTCTTTCGACGGTCAAATTCTCAACTCGTGCGCACTTATCATCAATCAAGACTACGCACCCACTGTGAGTGAATCTCTACAAATTCCCCGTTTTAATCACGTTTTAGGGTGTATCATGTGTCGTATCATTCCTTTATTTAATTTAAACACTTGTGATTACATCATTTCGTGGTCAAATGTGAATTGCTTGTTGTGTGGTTTATATGTGGATTTAATTTATCATTTCAGTACACTCATTTCATTAGGCCCATCAGTTCCTCGTGGGATACGGGTTGAGCATCAGGTGCCTCATTAGATTGGCTCCGTTTGATTGAGCCTTGATCTCAGATACATCATCATTCGTGTCATATATTCATTCATTGTGGTTTGTGATTGGTTACATATATATATATATATATATATATATATATATATTTGCTCACATGTGATTTATGCACAATTGTCTTTAATAAGCAAAATAAGCAATTATTTAAAATGTTTTATCAAGGTTCACTCGCCAACTTTTGTTGACCCAAAAATCTCCTCTGTTTTACACATGATACAGGTGATCAAGTTGAGAAAAGAAACACTTAGGATGGCCTAGAAGAATAAACAGGTTATTGCGTTGGAACAAACATTTAGATTTTTATTGTATTTCTATGAATTTTTGTTGGATATTTAAATTGTAATTTGAATTTAATAAATATGAAACTTCTTAGTAAATATCATGAGCTTTGGTGATAACCCAATCATGCCCCGTCTTTTATTACGCTGCGGGTCGGGTGTGACACGTAAAATCATTAAACCACGCACGCCTGTTGCGGCGTGTTAATACCAAGAAATTAGAACGAAACGTAAAACATAGAAAAGAATAACTAAGTCAATCTAGGACCCGTGAGTTACGACTAACCTGTCAAACGGGGAAAAATAGATGCGTTGCGACAGGCATGTCAAACAGGAAAAAAATGCAAAAACAATTTTTAAAAGACGAAATGCTTTGGTTTAGAAGTAAAGAAATCAAAAGATTAAATTACAAAAGATGAAAATTTTTGAATTAAAAATGAAAAATCATTTAAAAAACCCTTATACACAAGGTACAACATCATAAAACACAAAAAAAATGAAATTTTATTTTGTAAAACTGGAATAAACTATTATATATTAATGGGAGTAAACTTGAATGGTTAAATACTTATTTATTCACCGTATAATACACGACATGGTTTCAATTTTTATTATCCTTTGATTCTTTAATTTAATATTTGTGAATTAATTTTTGTCATATTAATTATAAATATTAATAATTTATTAGATATTAGATTACTTATTTATTCACCACATTATAGTCTAGTGATATTTTGACGGTGGAATAAGGCTTAAGAATCATAAGGTCCTGGGTTCGATTCCCACAAGCGGTTTTTTTTCCAGATTTATTGGGTTTACTCCTTAATTGGCGTATAGACATTAGTGCAGAGTGGAGATAGATATGATTGAGTGGTCCGTTGGTGACACAATGATACTCCAATAGTTCGTTCATAATCCAAATTTATTGTTAAAAAAAGGTGAAGGAGAAAATGTGAAGGTCAGTAATTGAATCATCTATGATCTAATCAAATACTAATAAAAAAGTCTTATTAATGCTACATGGCATTATCTTATAATAAAGAATTTTACTAAAATTTCATGTGACAATTTATCATACTACATCAACATAATAAATAATAATAAATTTATATAAAGACCATAATCAACCTTACTAAATAATTTAAAATAAAAATTCTCTCCCTCAAAAGAAATTGATATACCATGATACATGGGTTACTAAATTATACTATATGAAATATAGATAAAAATTAAAAAATTACTTTATCTCTTAAATATACCAATTTTACATATTAGAGATTAAGATTATCTTCACATACGATAAAGGGTCATTATATTTTTTTTAATATGTATGTATTTAATATGAATATCCGTTGAAATCAAAGGTTTTTAATCGTTAGTTTTTTATTATCTATAACAAAACTATTATATATATTTTTTTGTTATAACTACAATCTCAAATTTAAATATTTATGCGTTATTATATTAACTTTATTTGATCATATAAAACATCACTAAGATTAATCACATGTATTTCTAAAACCAAATAATTTAAAACATTAATTATTGATAAAGAAGATAAAGTAATAAATCTAATACTAATAAAAAAAGTCCGTAATGCACATGTCACGTGTCACTCTAATTTAACTTTCAATACACATAAAATCTTATTTAACTTTTAATTTAGAGTAAAGTACGGTTTTGGTCTCTTGGTTTAGTGGTTATTGCTATTATTTATAAAATCCAAATGTTTTATAATTTTAATACCAAGGTTTCTATTTTATTGCGGTTTTAGTCCACCATACTAACTCTATCCAACACATGTGACAAGGATTTAGAATAATTGCAATTTTGGTCTTTATAGTTTGATTCAAATTGCAATATTTTATAAAAATAAAAAGTCTTACAAAAAATACTCTATAATGTCTAATTATAACAAATTTATAACAATCATGTTACCTTATTGAAAAAAGACCAAAGTACATTTTATACTTTTATTAAAAATGTAAAACACAAAACAGAAAATAAATAATTAAGAGTTCAAGAATAAAAAATCCAAAATAAATGTTTGTCTTATGTCATGATGTTACATATTTCTTTTCATATGTGATTTATGGTTTTAAAATATTACAAGAATCATTATAAAGAAGAATATTTATCATAGATTTTATTACAAATAGTCTTATGGTATAAATTTTCATAAATATTTTGTTAAATTAATTGAATGAAATGATAATTTAGAAAATAAATAAATTACGTATCTAGTTCACATATTTACTATTATTTATTATTAAAATTGTTTGTGTAATTAACTTTTATTAGATTGTGTGATATAAACTTGTTTATTTTAGTAAAGAATTCAGATTTACTGTGGTTCATTATTAAACATTTAAAAACCACATGAATTTGTTAAAATCGTTCGTTTTACACCGAAAAACCGGTATAGAAATGGGAAAATTTTGTAATTAGGTAATTTTAAAAAAAAGTAGAACTTACAAAAAAAGACCAAAACACAGAATAATTTCGGAGGCTAGTAATTTAAACATAAACAAAATCGGTTTAATCAACGTAAAAAAGTTTAAAATCAATTATTTGAATATATGTAACTATAAATAATAATAAATCATGATAAATTTGATACCCAAGTTGGTTGACGGTTGTTGGGTGAGGTGAATGAGGTTATGGGTTAATATGCTTGTTTTACTTTCCAATTATTTATGTTATTAAATTTCATAATAACCTTGTATATTTTATTATAAAATTTGTGCACTAAACAAAAAGGCTAAAATACCCTGTATCCTAACTTGGAAAAAAAATAGTTGGATTGAAAATGCAAAGATTAGAAACCATAGCAAGACATTTAATTTTTTTAAAATATTGCAACTGAGACCAAACCATAGGACTTAAATCACAGTTTACCCAAAGATTTAACTATAGGTTGGATGAAGTTAGTATAGTGGACCAAAACCGCAATAAAATAGAAACCTTGGTATTAAAAATGCAAGACATTTGGATTTTGTAAACAACAGAAGTAACAAATAAACCACATGGACCAAAATTTCAATTTACTCTTTAATTTATGATTTCAATTATTGTCATGTGTCACTCTTTCTTTCAACCTTACAAGTTAGACTTACATTTTATTTAAAATATTTTTTTAATCCTTATCCTTACTAATATAATATATTTAATTTAAATATGTTAATAACCATGTTTGGATGCACCATTTAATTAATATTATTAGATAAATACAATTTATTTCAATAAATATTATCATAAATAAAAAAAATATAATAATTAGATCTTTTTTACTAAACCATTCTTATATTAATACTAATCGAAAAAACACAATAATTAGATTATACTATTATTACACTTTTTTTAACTATGTGATCAGGATTATATAGAAGTATCATTTACATATTTTTTTATTTTAAGTGTGTAATACACGGGTTTGTAACACTTATAAATTAAAATATTATTTAATCTAAATTTGTTCTTTTCTAGGCAATTAGTTTCATCATTTAATCGAAAGATATTTTTAATATTTCTTATCATTATTTGATAAATCCACAAGTCAAATATCAATGGCACTCGTACCATTTTAAAAGAAAATTTCGTTCTTGAAATTTCTAAATAAAAAAAAATTATTTACAGGGTATGTGAATAATGGAGACAAAAATTCTAAGTCAAGAGAGGCCAGTATATAGATCAGAATATCATACGTTTATAACAGATGAACATGAAGAATTTTCATAGCGATAACCTAACTTATACACATATCCTAACCCGACACATACCATAATTTTAACACCCCAACTCGGCTAGGGATATATTATGATTTGATAAATTAACCGTTATGTATTTTATATATAATTTTGATAAGATAAGATGACTTTAAACTACACTACTACACTATATATTAAATGACATCTTGGTGCCATAGTACATGAAATAACTTTCACTTTGTTTTTAATTACAAAAATGTCATTCACACTTACATGTTTAACTTTCTTTTTTTATGGCATTTGATTAATTTAGTCATCCTTGAGTGTCATTTGTAAGTACCATATAAGACAAATTATTCTTTTTTGTTTTATGTTTTGACCACAAAGGTTTAAATTATCGCCCCCTTAGTTTTGATAAATTTATCAAGTATCCCTTAAACTCTAATAAAGTTATTTATACCCTTTTAAACCGCTTTACACTACAATCCTCAAACTTTAATAAAATAACCGCTTTAAGTTAAAACGATACGATGCCATGATTTATTTTACATGTATTATCTTTTTTATATATAGTTTCAAATAATATTAACGATGCGCGTTAGTTATTATTATCTACTTTTCAACATTAATTTTTGTAACGATACTGCAAAATCGAGCGGTCGCCTTAAACGTTTTTAAATCATTTGGTTTTTTGAAACCGTTTGGCGCTCATGTTTTTAGCGTTGTTACGTGCCTTTTGTTATGTACGCTTAAACCGACCTACTGCAACACGTTATATTATTAAACAACAACATTCGGGTGGTTGTTTGTTTCGGAGGATGTGATGCTAAAGCTAAAGAGGTTTGAAATTAGAATTCGTTGGGGGTGTGGTTGCCGGAGGGTGGTTAATTTTGAAGACATTTATTCACTACTTATTTGTTGTTTTTCTTCAAAACTTTAGAACATATACTTATTTGTGCTCCACAACCAGTCCTCTTAGAAAATTTGGATCGCACACTCCTGTCCTTCTGCTTCGGGTCCAATGTACCCACTTTCTTCTTCTTATATTGGATCGCATACTCCTTTCCTTCTGCTTCGGGTCCAATGTACCAACTTTCTTCTCTTAGATATACCAGATTTCGTACATATATAATACTTTATATCGTTTTCTCCCTTGGCATTTATCTTTTTAGTCCATTTCCTGACAGCAAAACCACCAGCCGTCGCGTACTTAAGATACACGCTTTAAAAAATCATTCCGATCTTACCTTTAGATCTTCTGTAATGTCAGAAATGTACAAAGTACACCCAGTTTTGGACAAATTCTTTCATTGGCTGCAACATGCTCACCTAAACAAAACAAAAATGCCATAACAAAATGATATGTAATATGTCAAAAGTAAACATAGTAAACGCGACACGTTTTCAAATGCCGGAACACGTGATGAGTAAATTCAAAGTTTCATATGTATAAAAACACATACTGAAAGAACATTCAAATTATATTAGTTGAAAATGACATTATACATATCAATGGATAATTTTATAAGACAAACGCCAAACTAACATTGATGACAACTAAGAAACATAAACACCGTTGTAACAACAGATAATTAAAAAAATACCAGATCATTACACAAGAATTGCTCGAACGAAAAATCAAACAGAATTCAGTGTTTGATATATATTTAAAAGCCAAAAGTTAAAACAAAAACAAATGCAAACATGAAAAACTGCCAAACATATATATATATATATATATATATATATATATATATATATATATATATAACAAGGATCTGTTAGGAACTACCCTTTATTGCGAGAACCGTGAGAACCAGTGTGAATACAAGTAATACCTAAAAAATCAAAAAAATACCAATTTTTTTTTTAATATTTTTTTTTGAAAAAGTCGCTACATTTACTCAACAGTAAAAAAAGTTTCAAAAAAAAAAATTTTGGGTACCAACTATCCATGCACATGTGCATTTTCGTCATTTCGTTAACAAATTCCGTAATACATTACAAACATTAGACAATTGTACTTTCATCTACACTACCATGTGTAACACACTACTTTTACGTTACCAATATTAGCAATGCACATGTGCATCTATATATATCAACATGAAATAAGGTGTTTTGGTACACTAATTTGAATCATTTTCTCTTTCATCTATCATACTATCCATAATACACTACCATGCACATGTGCATTTTCATCATTTATTGGCAAATTCCGTAATACATTGCAAACATTAGACAATTGTAATTTCATTTACACTACCATGTGTAATACACTACTTTTTACGTTACCAATATAAGAAATGCACATGTGCATCCATATGTATCAACATGAAATAATGTATTTTTGGTACACTACTTTGAATACAATTTCTCTTTCATCTATCATACCATCCATAATACACTTCCATTACCTCCTACCATCCATAATACAATACCATTACCTCCTACCATTTATAATATAATACCAATACCAATATTTTCACTTTATTACATGTATATCAACACCGTTTATACCATCCAATCAACATATTACATCATAAAGTGATAACTATAATGTACCCATCAACCATTAGATATAACTAACCAAAAAACATATATATGAGCCTAATTCATCATTCAAAATCACAAACTTTTTGTATCAAAAGTATTATACATAATGATGCACATGTGCATTTAATGTAAAATTGAGTGTATTATGGATGGTATTGTAAATTAAAGTCAATTGTCTACTAGTGATAACGTATTACTGAATTTGTCGAAGTTATGATACATATGCACATGTGCATGGATAACTATTACTCAAAAAAAAGTTTTTTTTGTAACGAAATATAACGATTTTTATTAAAAAATATTAAAAAAGAAAAAAAAATTTGAGTGCTTTTTTGATTTTTTTAAGATTTTATTTTGCAATAAAGGTGGTTCTCGCGGTTCTCACAATATAGGTGGTTCTCGCATGAACCTTACCTTATATATATATATATATATATATATATATATATGGATTCGGTAAAATGAGAACCACCTTGAGTTTGTGAGAACCGTAGTGTTAGGGCATGGATATTATGCTAAGGATCATCCATTCTGAGACTGAGCCTGGATCACGGATCCTTAACGGATAATGCAGGGAGTCTGAGGATCAAGGATCCTTACTAATATTTATGTTTCTAACATTTGTTCCTTGTGTACTCAGTTTACGTTTGCAGGTAATCGTGGACTAAGTCATCGAGGGAATGCCGGAGGAATATGTCATTTCTAGCACATTGCAGCTCATAACCGTTGAAGAAGGTCTGGGGAGCTTGCACATTTAGCGGAAAGTTAGTTATTAGAATTTTTTGTTATCTTTTAATGGGGTAACAAGCTCATTTTTAGAAACACACTATCTTTTTTACACACAACAACATATACTCGAACTCTCTGGTCAACATTGGCGAACACACACACTTTCACATTAGAGAATCATTGTATCGAGCATGTTACCATCCGAAGTTGTAATCTTTTTGTGCTATATAGTTGGTGATCGGTAGTTTCCATCACCCGAGGTTTTTTATGCCGGAGATCAATTCTTGATCAAGGGCTTTTTCCTCGTAAAATCATCATGTTCGTTGTCATTTACTTTTGGTATTTGTTCATACACTTGTTCGTTTAACCAAGCATCCAACCTCACACAAAATCAGATTTGGTTACATTATCCTTGTGTAATTTTTGACCAAAACAGTTTAGCGCCTACCGTGGGGCAATCGGTGCTTCAATACTAAAAATTCCATTCATTTCATTCATTCTCATCCATTTCATTCATTCTCATCCATTCTTTCCAACTACATGGCTTCTCATGGAAAATCTGCTTTAAGTGCCATGCCGGTGGTTACCTCATCTCAGACTTGTGCATCATTGCCTCCCATTCCCCCTGCACCGGCGAGGAGTGCTGATAATGCTCAGAAGAAGCCAACACCAATGAAAGGATACATGGAACAACATGACAAAACTAACCAGAGGATCCTTCGTGAAATTGATGAAATCAAGAAGCAGAAGAGATAAGCGGAGGATCACTGTCCATTGATGCCCAGGTCGTTGGATTTCGCCACTCCAGCAACAACCATTCAGCATTCCAAGGCTTCTGGTGTTCAGTATTAAGGTTTCCTCAGGATTGCAGCATGGATCATTGGCACTGACGCAGCCACAAGCATCTCATTACCAACCTTATGGATCCTCATATCAATATCAAGGATCCCACCTCAGTTCGGGAGGATATTTGGAGACGGTTCCACCTAAAGTATCATATTTTCAGCATCAAGGATCCTCACCCCAGGTTCAAGGATCCTCCTCTCAGCTTCAAGGATCCATGGAGTATCCTCCAAGATCTTCAGCCAACTAGGAATTCTGAAGTTCACACAGGAGACCAGCCAACTATGTATCCTGGACCCAACGTCTTTCAGGATTAAGGATCCTCAGGGAGTCAGCCAACTAGGAATTCCGAAGTTCACATAGGAGACTTCATTCCTATGCAGACTATTGCTTCATCTGGTCCAACTGTTGCACATGAAGTGTCTACTTTTGGATACACTTCTGCGATATTGGTTCCAAACCAGTCAGGAGGTAACAATTTCAATACATCTTTTGGTACTAATTATGATTCCATGCAGGACACAGGTATCAATCAAGCTATGGCATGGGAGCTCTAGAAGCTTAAGGATATGATATCCAGTGTTCCAGGAGTGGTTAAACCCATTCCTGAAATCCCAGATGGAAGCCACAGGGTGTCTCGTTTTGCTCCTCCTATATGCCATGTTGAGATACCAAAACGCTTCCAAACCCCCAACATGAAGTTATACGATGGTACGACTGATCCGAAGGAGCATGTGGCACAATACCGGGAAAGGATGGAGATCAACCCCATTCCAGAAAGGTTAAAGGAAGCCTGCCTTTGCAAGGGCTATGGATCCACACTCACCGGATCAACATTAAAATGGCTGCTAAGTCTTCCTCCTTACTCAATTACTTCATTTTCTCATCTAGTTAACTTGTTCAATAACCAGTTTTCATGTAGTAGAACCTTTGAACGGTTAACTAGTGATCTATATAGAATAACCCAGGGGCGTGATGAATCATTAAAAGATTACATCATTAAGTTTAGTCGAGAATCCTTAGAAATTCCTATTTGGACATTGCCACTGCTGTGGAGGCATTCAAAATGGGATTGCTTAAGGATTCCTCATTCTATGATGACCTTGTTATGACTCCTTGTAGGAATTTAGATGAAGTGAGGAACAAGGCATTGAGGTTTATTCGTTTAAGGATGACAAAAGGATCCAGGAGAGGCTCTCAGGATCCTCGAAACAGGAAAAGCAAGGATCATTCTTTAAGAATAATCGATCCAAGTCATACTCTAAACTTGACAACCACAACTGTGCATGCAGTTGAACAAGACGAAGACGATGAGGATTATCCTCCAATATCTGAGTATGGTTTTTCTGTTGATAATCATGAACTAATCCTTGCTATGCAGAGTCTAGGTGACAAAGCTAGGTGGCCTCGGAAAACTGAGAAGGCCACATCCAATAAAGACAAGTCCAAATGGTGCGCTTATCATGAGGATTTTGGCCACCTTACTGATGAGTGTATAGCATTGAGGAAGGAGATTGGCTATCTTCTTAGCAAAGGATATTTGAAGGAATTACCGGGAAGGAAACGTTCAAGGACTCAGGATACTGAGAAAGTTCCTGAAAGAGCTCCTCCACCCCAGCAGATGCTCAGATCATTAACTTTATTTCTAGGTTGATTGTGGAACTTCATTTCAACGGCAAAATGCATGCTAAGGAGACAAAGATGGAGAATGGGGAGAGGCCAGTCCGAACATCTACCCTAACGCACAAAAAGTGATATCCTTTGATGAGGAGGATCACTAGACATTCAGGATCCTCATCATGATGGTCTTGTCATTACTTTATTTATTTCTAACCTATCGTTCGCATGATCCTTATTGATGGAGGGAGTTCAGTGAACATAATTCAGTTGGATGTCCTCAAAAAGATGAACATTCCTGAATTCGAGATCATTCCAAGATCATCGGTGCTCGTGGGATTCAATGGGGAAACCAAGAATACATTGGGGGATATCAAACTCCCAATTTACATAGAGGGGGTGAATTCTATCCAAAACTTTTGTGTCATAGATTGCTTATCTTGCTGTAATGTTATTCTTGGCAGGCCATGGATACACGACATGAAGGCAGTCCCTTCAACATACCACCAATGTGTCAAGCTTCCAAGTCCATGGGAATAGTCAAGATAGAGAGTGATCAGCAGGAGGCAAAGAACTGCTACACTTCTTCGATGAAACCAGCTTCCAAGTCTAGGGAAGCATAGCAATTAAAGTATCCTCCAAGAGACGTCATGAAGGCAAGAAAACAAGACATCAAGGATATACTCTTAGATCCTGAGGATCCTGAATCCAAGGTGTATATAGGATGCAGGATCCAGGAGAGCATAGAGCATGATCTAGTATCCTTCCTGAAACATAGAAAATATACCTTCGCCTGGAAGCACAAAGATATGACAGGTATTTCAAAGGATGTCATTACTCATAAACTTGGTATTGACAGGTCTTTCAGGCCAATTACCAAAAGAGGAGGAAGTTTGCACCTGAAAGAAATGCAATTATTCAAGAAGAGGTAGACAAGTTACTAAAGGCAGGTATGATAAGAGAAGTCAAGTATCCAAGATGGTTAGCCAATGTGGTTGTTGTTCAAAAGAAAAATGGAAAGTGGAGGGTATGTGTCGATTTTACTGATTTAAACAAGGCATGTCCCAAAGATCCTTTCCCCTTACCCCACATTGACTCCATGGTGGATGCTACGGCGGGTCATGAGCTTTTAACTTTTATGGATGCTTCATCTGGATTTCAGCAAATTCAGATGGAACCATCTGATCAAGAGGATACTGCATTCATGACACCCACCGGCATATATTATTATATTGCTATGCCCTATGGTTTAAGAAATGCAGGTGCTACATACCAAAGGCTGGTGAATATGATGTTCAAGGAGCAACTTGAACACACAATGGAAGTATACATAGAGATATGGTGGTCAAATCTAAGAAAGCTGAGGATCACCTGAAGGATCTTGAAGAAGCATTCAATATCCCTGACCAGTACAACATGAAGCTAGACCCTCTAAATGCCATTTCGGGGTCAAAGCTGGAAAATTTTAGGATATATGGTGACCAAAAGAGGAATCGAAGCAAGTCCAGAGCAGATAAAAGCTATAATCAACATCAAATCTCCTGCCAATGCTAAGGATATACAAAGATTGACAGGAAGAATTGCTGCCTTGAACAGATTCATTTCAAAATCCTCAGAAAGATGCAAGGATTTCTACGATATTATGAGAAGAATAAGAAGTTTGAATGGACTGAGAAGCATAAAGCCGCTCTACAAGCCCTTAAGGATTACCCTCTGCTCCAGCTCTAATGAAACCAGAAAATGGAGAACCATTGTCCTTATACCTAGCCGTTTAAGGTAAAGCAGTAAGTGCGGTACTAGTTAAGGATCACGAAGGCCAACAGCATCCGGTATATTATGAAACGGAATGTCAGGAAGAATGGCAAAATGGGCTGTGAAGTTAGTGCATATGACATTAAGTATGAGCCCAGAACTGCTATTAAGTCCCAAGCTTTGGTTGACTTTGTGGCTGATTTCAGTAGTGATCTACAAAGGGAAGCTGAACTACAAGTGCAACAACTTGAGGAGACCAAGGATCCTTGGACACTCTTCACAGATGGAGCCTCGAATGTCAAAGGAACTGGACTAGGCTTACTACTAAAATCTCCACAGGGGGACATTATACCGCAATCTATAGCTTGTGAATTTCAGACCACTAATAATGAGGCTGAATATGAAGCCTTGATAGAAGGTTTGCAACTAGCTAAACATATGAGGATCAGGTATCTTCAAGTATTTGTAGATTCTTTAATGATTACTAATCATTAAAACGGATCCTATGCTGTTAAAGGCGAAAAACTAATCAAATTCGGAGATAGTCAGGAAACTGGCAGATTCTTTTGCTTTTTTTAGTTTAACACAGGTGCCTAGGGAAGAGAATGCAGAAGCAGATGCTCTAGCCAACCTTGGATCCTCATTGAAGATGCTTGAGGATGTGAAGATGCCTATTATCCATGTACTAACTCCTGTAATTGAGGAGAATGAAGCAATGGAAATAGTGGATGGTGCTGCAGTTGTTTCCAATGATGATATGCAGTCAAATTCAGGATCCTGGATCCTTCCAATTCTGAAATACATCCAGAATGGAGAGATTCCTACTAGGGAAAATCCAAGAGCATTCAGGATTAAGGTATCCCAGTTTACCATTATAAATAACATGTTTTATAAAAAATCTCTTGCAGACCCTATCTAAGGTGTATCGAGGATCCTGAGATACAAGAAGTCTTGAAGGATTTCCATGAAGGAAACTGTGGAAATCACACTGGGGGCAGAGCATTATTTTCAAGGATCCTCAGAACAGGATATTATTGGCCTACAATGAAGAATGATGTTGTGGATTACTCAAGGAAATGTGATGCTTGCCAGAGACGCAGTAATATCCTTCATCAACTGGCAGAACCTCTGCATCCTATATCCTCCTCTTGGCCATTTATGAGGTGGTGAATGGATATAGTAGGCAAACTTCCCAAGGCACCAGGAGGAAAAGTGTTCATTCTAGCTATGACAGTATTTCTCTAAATGATAGAAGCAGAAGCCTTTGCCCAAGTCAGAGAAAAGGAAGTCATATCCTTTATTAAAAGAAATATTATAACTAGATTTGGAATTCCTTCTGAAATTGTTTGTGATAACGGATCCCAATTTATTGGGAGTCGTACTACTAACTTTTGTGACAGCTAGGGGATTAGGATGATAACATCAACACCAGTCCACCCACAAGCTAATGGCCAGGCAGAATCATCCAACAAGATCATTATCAACAACTTGAAGAAGAAGCTTGGATCCAGAAAGTGCAAATGGGCTAAGGAATTACCTTATGTCTTATGGGCAGATAGGACAACTCCTAAGAATGCTACGGTCAAACTCCTTTCTCTTTAGTCTTTGGAGCTGAAGCAGTGATCCCTACAGAAATGGTGGTACCGACAGCCAGAACAAGCATCCGTGATCCTGAAGCAAATGTTGAGACTCTAACTCAAGACTTGGAAACTGTGGAAGAATTGCGAGATATGGCAAGAATAAGGATGGCTAGCTATCAACAGAAGATGGCTGGCATGTATAACAAGAATGTCATAATGAGAAGGTTTCAGGTTGGTGATATGGTATTGAGGAAAGCATTCCAGAATACTACGAATCATGCTGATGGTAAGTTGGTACCAAAGTGGGAAGGCCCCTATCTTATTGAAGCTGAAGCTGGAAAGGGGGCATATCGTTTACTAACCATGGATGGTGATCTCCTGCCAAGAGCTTAGAATGCTATTCACTTGAAAAGGTACTTTATGTAGCAAGGATCAAGGATCCTTAGAGATTCTGATATCTAGTCTGGATCGAAGAATCCTCAAAGGATATATGATCCTTCCTTCGGTAACATTTTACTAACTCTTTCATATCATACTTATTATTCATCATGAGAAAAGGGTGTTAGATTTTTAACATTCAATTTTATCAAGTTTTAAGTTTTTGCAGAATTTTTACAAAGAATCAAGAGGTTGGCCACCTCTCCAAGACTTTGGGCATGTCCCCAGCTTAAGGTATCCAATGGTATCCAATACCTTCTACGGTTTAAAGGTTTTCACCTTTCACACGAATTGGGTTTCAACACCCCGCCATAGCGCACGTTATCCAAGTATAGTTCGAGGCAATGGGACCAGTACCCGCTTTAGAGGCTGACAATTTCATTGTTGTGGCTATATGTAGGATCCTAAGTATAATGGTAGACGTACCATACATCCGTTCCTAAGGTTTCTAACGTTTTCACGTAGCTAAGGTTTTGGCATTTTCATGTCACTTACGATTGGTTAGACACCAGTATGGGCCATACACCAGAATCCTAAGGTTTCTAACGTCTTCACATTAGCTCAAGTATAATCCTTATTGATGGACTTGTCCCCAGTTTGTTGGGCTTGTCCCTAGGTTCATTTCGGGCTTGTCCCAAGTTTCTAATGAGTTATTCGTTTGATGTTTGGCTTAGTCCCAAGTTGCATGTTATTACAGGTTCCTGAAGCTTAACAAATAAGGATCCTGGATCCTAGAGTTCTACTAATTTTTATACTTTGTTGCTAAGATTGTAAGTTCTAAGGATAAAGAGTCCTAACTTGGATTCACTGGTATGATCCTTTGCTCAGTCTTCTTTTAGTCTTCGGTAGGGGTGTTCAAGATCGGATTATCCGGTTTTCGGATATCCAAAAATCGGATATCCGAAAATTTCGGATAGTGAATATTAATATCCGAATCCGTATCCGAAATTTCAGATATATCGGATTTCGGATATCCGAAATTTCAGATACGGATTCGGGTATCCAAACGGATATCCGAAATTATAAAAGAAATAAAAAATTCTTATCGTCCATAGATTAAAACTAAACCTCTATTCGATTTTCCAAATTTCCAACATTGATAACAAAAAACATTCATAAATTAACATCCGAATCCGATTATTTACTATTTTTATTATATTTTAAACAAAATAGAATGCTCGTATACATATATATATTTAAAAAAATATATGATTTTTTGGATATCGGATAATCGGATTATCCGAAATTTTGGAAATTAACATCCGAATCCGAATCCGAAAATTCGGATTATCTGGTTTTCTGATATCCGAATTTTCGGATATTTCGATTCGGTTTGGATCGGATTTTTTTGAACACCCCTAGTCTTCAGATAGTACCTCAATTTTTGACGGGAGCCTATATGATCTTTGGTAATATATTGTTTAACCTTATAAAATAAAACTTGTTTTGATAAAGTACTAATTATTCTTTTTAAGAACTTATGAATTCCTAAATCTGAATTTTGCTAACAAGTAAAGGTATAATGAGTTCAAATCAGAAAAGGAACAACAGCAAACATGGTCAAAAGCTTAAGTTTTATTTATATGAACCCCTTTTAAAAGGTTGTCAAAATTGTCAACCCAAACTTCTACCAAAAAAATGGCCCGTTCGTTTGGGTTGACAAAGGGTGTCCATGATAACGGGTCTACGTTGCAGAATTTAAAAGTGCAGGAAATTAAAGACGAGGGGCATCAAAGGTTTCATCCTCCACAAACAGAAGGACCCATCCACCCTTGCTACCATTATGTTCAAAGGATCAGTGATCCTTAACCCTAAAACTATTGTTCAAATTACAAACCAAATTGTTCAAAATAAACCACCATCACAAAACCAACAATCCTAAAAATGGGCTCCGGCCCGTCTAGAAATTTCCATCATCGCCCATTGGTGCAGCCTACTCCTTTACTGCTTCATCACCCTTAGCTTCGCCACCTTCGCCACCGCCACCAGCTGCTGCCTCTTCAGGATCCTTCTCACCAGTAGGAGCAGCCTCAAGCATGCATGTCCCTTCTGGCTCATCTTTATCACCCAGCTCCCTCAGCCTCTGCTTCCAAGCCTCTACCTCCCATCCAGCTTTATCGAAGGAAGGTCCATTGCTTCCTGAGCTATTTGGATCCTGGCCTTCAGGATAGCCTTGACAGTAGAGATCTTGGACTCATCAGCAGCCTCCAACCGATCCTTATTCGCTTGAACCGCATCCACTATTGCTTGCTTTTCCAAGCGATTGATCTCCCTCTCTAGCTACGCAATCTTCTTGTCTTTAGTAGTGCAGAAGGCTCAGAGGCCAGCGATGCTATCTTCTACTTCAGCTAACTTTTTCTCTTGCAGGGCTTGGATTTGCGCAACTTTCTGTATATGACAATGTGTAAAACTAAGGATCCTTCATCCTAATTTTTTACATAAACCAAAGATTCAGTGATCCTTACCTCAGTAACGCAGCTGTGGATGTCTTGCTCAAGTAAGAGGGCGTCGCTTAGTGGTGCAGGCTCTGATGGCTTCTTCCTCTTGGATCCAGGCTTGGCACGAAGGGTCATGCCCTTAGCTTCCGGCTGGCTTTGGCCTCTGGCCAGCTCCTTCTTAAAGGATCGAGGTGAGATGATCCCCTCGAGTTCCCCAAGGCCAAACTTGGAAGCAGATTTTGATGAGGACTTCACAGTGCCTGCATATTAAGATACAGATAAGTGCAAGTTCTTGATAAATTTATTTTTAAATACATATAAACACATGCATGGATACTTACTTGACATGGTGTAGGAGGATGATATAGCTTCTTCTATATCTTTAACCTTGGGAGAAAATGTCCTAACAGTTGAATCCAACGCCCAGAATGCATCGATTCTTTCGGCTGTGGCAGGAGTCTCCGTCAAAGTATTGATGTTGGTCACTTAAAAAAGAAAAGATAAGAATCATTTATCCTAAAGCAAAAGCAAGAAATATTCTACAGAGCGATATTATGGATTCCATATCCTACCCTCTATGTTCCACTTTTTGGGAAGATGATTCCCGTTGGGAATAGAGTCTCTCCTGACGAAAAAGAACTAATTTCTCCAGTTGGAGTCGTTCTTGGTGGTTTTGAGGATGGGATGGGTTGTTGTGGCTTGGCTTTAAACAGGAATGGGGATCCATGGCTAACAAGGTTGTACATGTGACTGAGTTCAGTAAGACTAAGGATTATGCCCTCATTAGCAATGATTTGCTCCAAGGTATAGAGTACCCTCCATAACATAGGGCATACCCTGGTTGTAGCTTAAACCAGTGAAGGTAAAAAAGCTTGGGTTTTGGAAAAGGATAATAAAACCCTATTTGGAAAGGGGTAGCAGGAAAACACACCCACTTGGTGGATATGCAATCACTCTTCAATGAAAAGTTAAAAGGTCTAAATATTGTACCCTCCAGGAAATAAGGATGCATCTGATCAATCTCTGGGTCGGTGAATCAGCACAACTCCGATGAAGGATTTGCAAGGAGATCCTGACTCTGGGGTGGGCTGTCGTTCTCAGGATCCTTGATTGGTGAGGGACCTGGTGACCATTTCGCCATGGATTTTGAGAGAAGAAGGAAAAGAAAAGATAACTTTAAAGAATAGAGAGAGAGAGAGAGAGAGAGTATACCTTGAAGCTTCAAGAAGGTGATTTTGAATTGCCAAGATCAGGTTTTAAATGGGAAGTCTCATCTCTATCTACACCTTATATATAATGATGTTTTTTGCAGGCTATCACATCGTTGACGTAACGATTGCAACGGCTAGTCCACTTGCAACGGATAGTTCGAATTTAATGAAAATATGACTTACCTATTTGCTTTAATTCGTCATATTTTGGGGGCAATTGTTAGGGCACGATTTTATGCTAAGGATCATCCATTCTGAGACTGAGCCTGGATCACGGATCCTTAACGGATAATGCATGGAGTCTGAGGATCAAGGATCCTTACTAATATTTTATGTTTTCAACATTTGTTTCTTGTGTACTCAGTTTACGTTTGCAGGTAATCTGGACTAAGTCATCGAGGGAATGCCGAGGAATATGTCATTTCTAGCACATGCTTGCAGCTCATAACCGTTGAAGAAGGTCGTGGGAGCTTGCACATTTAGCGGAAAGTTAGTTATTAGGATTTTTGTTATCTTTTAATGGGGTAACAAGCTCATTTTTAGAAACACACTATCTTTTTTACACACACACATATACTCGAACTCTCTAGTCAACATTGGCGAACACACACACTTTCACATTAGAGAATCATTGTATCGAGCATGTTACCATCCGAAGTTGTAATCTTTTTGTGCTATATAGTTGGTGATCGGTAGTTTCCATCACCCGAGGTTTTTTATGCCGGAGATAATTCTTGATCAAGGGCTTTTTCCTCGTAAAATCATCGTGTTCATTGTCATTTACTTTTGGTATTTGTTCATACACTTGTTCGTTTAACCAAGCATCCAACCTCACAAAAATCAGATTTGGTTACATTATCCTTGGTGATTTTTGACCAAAACACATAGAAACCAATATAAATCATTGATCAAATGTGTTTTGATGGATGAGATTAAAAACAATAAAGCAGAGTAATGGTTGTGCTTTAATTAATGATATTTTTGTTTTTATTGATATATGGACTAATTCGTCTTTTTACTATAACCATTAATGATTGGTCTCATTAATAATTGTGTTTTAATTAATAAGATTGTTCTTTAAAAAAATTAAAATTGAGGTAAATGTTTACATTGTAAATAAATCACCAGAAAATGAAAAAAACTAAAATAAATAAAGCGAAGTCGTCGTTAGTTAGTGATAGTTTGCACCTCCGTCGTCTGAGTCTGCACGGACACCACACAAAACATGTGAAAATCCCAAATTATCATTAGACAAACAAATTAAATATCATTTACTCCAAAATAAGCGTTTCCATTCTCCAAAAGTGACGTTTAGAGGAGCTCGAGCGGGCATCTGGAGCGTAAAACACATTTTTCTGCCAGATGCAAAAAATAATTTTTTACTTTCGACACCGTGCGCAAATTTTTTTATATTCGGCAACGAATGTAAAAACATTTTTTTAAACGTATGTTAAAACTACAAATTTACAAAACATTTTATATAACTGTTTTTTATGCCGCCGACATGTAAATTTTTTTTACACCCCAGTTGTAAATTTTTATTTTCGTCTCGGTTGTTTGTTTTATTACGCCCCTATTAATACATTTTAAACTTTTTTACGCCTTAGTTTTTAAACTTTTTTTACGCCCCTAGTCGATTGTTTGGCTAGGGGTTTTTAAAACTTTTTACGGGGGCCGTAAATTTTTTTGAGAATAAAACACTTTTTTTCATTCGACACCGTGCACAAAAAAAATATTTTACATTGATAACTTACATAAAAACATTATTCAAACGTACGTACAACTATTTTACGCATTTCGTTTTTACATACGTTTGAAAATAGATTTACGCGGGACGTTTAGAGGAGTTCGGGTCGGCGATCAGGGGCTTAAAAAATGTTTTTTACGCACGTTGTCAAAACATTTTTTTATTTATTGTTTTACATAATAGTGTTTCGCATACTCAGTTGTGTAAATGTTTACGCACGTTGTCAAACCTTTTTTACGCACGTTTTCAAAACTCTTTTTACGCACGTTGTTGAATTTTTTTAAAAACTTGTAGTGCAAAGTCATCAAACGTTAACAAATGAAATAGAAATTTTCTTTAAACATATACGACAAATATAACTTGTATATTATAAAGAACATTATGTCATAATTAGGGAAAATAGAATAAAAAGAAATAGCTATCACTTTCGATAATTTTGTATTTTCTAATAAACATATAAGACAAATATAGATTGCATTTTATAAAGAAAATTATGTCATAATTAGTAAAAATAAATATCATGTTGGGATTGACCCTTAGAAAAGAACCCATATGATAAAATGCCAAAACAGGTCTGTACTAAAATGATCCAGAACAAACAGTGTTTCGACTCACAACTTCCTTCAACGGCAAGATATCTATCATCTGATGGCTCTAACATCTGCTCAGTGCTAACTCTGTTGGTTTGTAAAGACTATTGAAGACCAAATCTCTGTTGAAGTCAAAAGTCTGCTGGAAGTCAAAGGTCTGGTCACCCTTTGAAGAACATCTGATAAAGCTTCATCAGTGTAAGATCGCTCCTTGATAGCACAGAACCTAAGATTGGTTTCTAATGTCCAAATAGGCGAAACTAAGTGACATGTTAACCATATAACAAGAATTACTCATTAATTGTCTGTTTATTGATCATAAGTCAAATACATTCGAGTTCCGATCCGAAAGAGCTTCGCCTCAAGTTTGCCAAAGTTACAAAGTTACAAATGAAAGATCCTAAGGCATATATTTATAGTAGGACAAGTTCGCTTGGGATGAACCAAGTTCGGGCGAACTTGTTGAACAAAATACGACATTTTCTAACATAATCTAATCCAATCTAAACAGACTCGATAAAAGACTAAGACATAGACATACTGTACTAACAGACTCCCCTTGGATATCGTCTTCGTCTTGATCAGTCTTCAAAAGCTCTATCTTCCAATCTTTATCTGCAGCGCCCAAAGAAGTTCTTGTACGGTTTCTTCTTCTTTCTTGTGCAGGAATCAGCGTTTGATCTGTAGGTAGCACTTTAGTCATGAACTAAAAACGTCTAAGTCTTGCCTCCTTAGTCTTTCTTGAAAACGTTCCAGACGCCTTTCTCCCTTCAAAAACTCTTCACGTTCTAGCTCTCTCCAACTAGATTCCCACATTCTTCCAGAATTCACGCCATGAGCATAGCAAACATTAACGATCCTTTGATACTGCATCGCTTGTACCTCTTCACGCTTATCATAACAAATCTTGTTGAAGAATAGACATCAAATATCCTCCTTAGAACAATTCACTAGCCACATCGGGTCTAGTATGCGTATTGTTCTCCAAAGCCCCCATAAACCTTCTTTCTGAAACACTTCAGCTGATCTTTCATTCGTAATATCCAAGTGTTCTTCAAATTTCAACACTATTACTGCTTCACACGTTGTAGGATCAACCTGCCACCACTTGAACAATGGATAGAAATCTTGTTCTATTGGCACTAGGGGCATGTTCTTCATCGCATGTGGACGTTTCATAATCAACGTTATGTCTTTCTCACCCGTTTGCTTGTTCGTTTTGATTCGACGCTTCGGTATAAACGGTTTCCAGTACTTGAATCCTTGTGTCGCTTCAAATTTTATCATCTTCCATAATAACTGATCAATAAACTTAATGTGATAACTCACATTCCTTGTCTGTACTAACTCCTCCACATCCCAATACGGTAATGTACTAAAGTCTGCCAAGTATCTAAAGTATTGCACGCCAAATTCACGTTTGATGGCGTAGACATTCAGCTCTTTTAACCAACCCCAAAGCTTAGGATATCACCTAATGACTTATCTGCATCTCTGGTAAAGAATGCTAATGGTGTTTGAAACTTTCTTTCTCTAGGCATTTCTTTAAACCAGGATTTCTTTCTTTAGCAATCTCGTCTTTAGTCATAGGCTTCGGAACCTTTCCTTCACGAACACACTCTGCAATCTTCTCTTTTAACAGATCTTCATTCAACTCGTACATCTCTTCAAACGTAGGAAAATTGTATGTATTCAAATCAACATACTTTTCTGCTTCATCTGTGTCATCATCTGACCAATCTTCAATAATAACTTTATTATAATCATCAGCATCAGATCTTCGTTTGTAGCAGTATTCATTTGGTTCAAACGTATCAATATTCACCACTTGCTCTTCGAAATTAAAATCAAACGTTTCAGCATCAATGTTTGACAGCTTTGCAAGATCTTCCTTTGAAAAATTGTGAACAAATTCTCCTTCCTCTACGTTGTGCTCTAACATCAATATCATCGTTTCTAGCCATAGCAGCAACAGGCATTGCAACGATTGCATCTGTCATATCTTCATCAGTTTGCCCTGTTTGCCCTGTTGGCTCCCCCTTACTTTGATCTTCCATCATATTAACATCATCATTCAGTAGTGAGGAAAAATCAAATTCATCAGTTACCTTTGCATCAACAACCTTCAAACCAACTCCACCTTGATCATTATCATTACCATCATCATTATCAGAATCATCTTTCGGATCATCAACAGGCTCATCATCATCTTTATCTTCAACTTCTTCATCATCCTTTTTTTCTGTTTCCTTCTCTGGGATAATTTCGGACTCAGAAGCTTTCACAGATTCAATCACATGCCCTGTTGTTTGGGCATTCCTTTAGTTACATGTTTACCTTTTCCCTGTTCTGCAATTTCTTTCTCTACTTTCTCTTTTGCCTCTTGTAAATCCAATCTTTCATATTCAGCAGTAAAATCAATCCCCATACTATTTGATAATACTTTCTGCAATCTGGAAAATCTTCTATCATTCAATTCACTTTCTGATCGTAATTATGCAATTTCTTTCTGTAATCGTTCATTAGCTTCCTGCAGAATTTCAATTAGTGCTTTCAGGTATCCACGATCACCTTCTAAAAATTTCACCTTGTCATTTAGAATTTCTTTCTCGACTTTGCTTTAGTTTAATTTCTGTTCCAAAGCAGCATTTTAGGCTTCATTCTTTGATACCTTATCTTCCAGAACTTTGACTTTTTTCTCAAGTTCATCAACATTTGTGTCTGGAAAGAAATCATTCAGATCTTGAATGTCAACTGGCTCATCAGGATATTTCAAAAAGCTTTGACCTCGGAGTAGTCTTTGGTGTTGACTTTGGAGTACTCTTTGGTGTATGCACTAGAACTTCTTTAGGAATCGAACTTTCAGGCTATGACATCGTTGGTGGATCTTGAGACTCTATAATCGGTATTTCAAGTAAATCAGACTCAGGAGGTTCTTGTGTAACTCCTGTTTGCATAATAGTCTCTTGAACAGCAGAAGTTTGAATTGTTTCAGCCGCAGGAGGTTCTTGTGTAACTCCTGTTTCTTTTGCACCAGAAGGTTCTTGTGTAACTTCTGTGCTTTTCTTCTGACTTATATAGCGATGACTTTTTGGTTTTTGTGCAGCTTTTCTCCCTTTTGTGCTCGGAGAACCTGTAGTCTTCAAAGTAGAATCTTTGACTGAAGATATACGCGTTTAGATTTTTTCTTTGGTCTCTCCTCCTCAGAACCTTTATCAGACCCCGGTTCATGGTCAGCATCACCTTCCTTTATCTTTTCTGACTCTTTTTTTGCGATAGCTTTCATTGTCACTTTCTCGAGAGAATCATCACTATCTTCGTCTTTGTCGACGTCGCAAAAATTACATCATCTTCTTGAGTAGTCTTCTCTGTCTTTTGACTTTCAACGTTAATGGCAACACTTGAACCAACTTCATGTTGTACATTCTCAGGTTCATCTTCATCAATCAGCATATGTTGGGATTGAACCCTATGAAAGGAACATATGATATAAAGCCAAACAACACTATCCGAGCTTTGGTTCAACTATCAGAGGTTACATCCTCTGATGTACTTACACTGCTTTCCTAAAGACTGCTCATCCTATCATCTGCCTTCACAAAGCTTCAAGATCTGCCAGAGTTAACAAGGACAGAGGATAGGAATCAGAATTTAGTCATTAGATTAGTTAATCAATGTAACAGTGCCAAGCACTGATAGTTAGTATAAGCATGTTTAGAGTTAGTTACATATTGTTTCCTGTCACTATCAACCCTGACTTATCAAAGATGCTCAGAGGTTAGATAGTTAGTATAAATAGGCAACTCTTGTAACCTTTAAACTTGTCTCTTAAAAGATCAACTTTCGCATATCATCTTCTCTGCATTTTCTCATTACCAAACTGTAATATAAAGGCTGAGGGGGAGTTTGTGAATCACATGCAAGTTAATTAACTTGAAAGCATGATGATGAAAACAAACGACCATTGCTTGTAGTAAAGTTTTCCATCTTATTCCACTACAAATCTCTTTTAATTCAATCATTATCCATTTTTGAAACAAAAACTACAAGTAATTCAAACTCAGATCCTAATAATTGGTATCAAGCTTGACTCATCAAATTCGATCTAATCAATCGATTTGGTTCGAACAGATCAGCTCTCTTGCTAATCAGTTTGGTTGTTTTTGTTTGATATTCAGAGTTTTTACTACGTTCAAAGTTTTTAAAAAAAAATCTGAAAAAAATCAACTGAAAATGTCTCAAAACACACAGGATGCCTATTCTGGATCCTTGTTCAAACCGCTGATGCTCAAAAGAAATGAATATTTCATTTGGCAACGACGGATGGGTCACATCCTTGCCCAGCAAAACACCGGTTGCTGGAGATCTGTTGCTTATGGACCTCACGTTCTAATGGTTCCAAGCGCAGAAGATCCAACCAAACAAGTGCCAAAAAATCCTGAAAACTTTTTGGAGCAGGATTTCCAGAAAATTGAATTGGATGCTAAGGAATTTAGCATAGTTGCTTCGACCTTACCCAATGAAATTTATGCTGGTCTACTCCATTGCAATAGTGCAAAGGAGTTATGGGATGCACTTAAGGAGCAATTTGGTGGGACTGAAGGAAGTGATAGAAAGTAATAGAGAAGTTCTAAATCAGCAGTATGAAACGTTTTGTCACTTGAAAGGTGAGTCTCTACACAACAATTTGAATGTTACAGCTGTCTTATCAGTGAACTTAGACTGGTTAACGTGGTTTTTCCTAATTCGACTGTCAATAGTTATTTCCTTAGATCGTTACCAGATAAGTAGGAGACGGTAGCTTATGTAACGCGAAAATCTGTTGGGTTTAAAGAAATGTCGTTGACACAACTTCAATGGGATACTCCTCACTTATGAGAGAGAGAGAGAGTTAAACCAGAAAAAGAAGTTGCAAGATTCTGGCAAAATGACTGATGATTACTCATTGGGTAATACAGCTCTTTTTGGCTAAGAAGAGGGTTCTGGCAGAGTAAGGACCAAAGTTATGATCACTATATAGATATTACATTGGTGGGAACTTTGGATCTGAAACATATGCACCCAACTATGCTTTTGCTGCTAGTGGGGAAATCCAAACCTCTGACAATCTATCCTTTGAGCGAATGATTTGCAACACATTGAACCTTCTGATCTTGAAGAAATGGATATTTTGCACCAACTGGCCTTATTGAGTGTTAGGGCTAGTAAGTCTTACAAGAGAACTGGAAGAAAATTCCCAGGTTTGCATGGGGGTTTAAGGTTGGGCTGGATAAATCAAAGTCAAGCGTTATAAGTGTAATAGGCTAGGACACTTTGCCAGAGAATGCAGGTCTCAAAGTTTTGGACCAATAGTGACTCATCCTGGCCCTAGACCTCAGCACACACAAAACACTGCTCATTTTCCCAATATGCCCCTGCTCAACATGTTCAAAACACTGCCCATTTTGCACACCCTGCTACCACTGTTCCAGTGCATTATGTTCAATCCACTGCTCCACAAATTCAATATGTTCAGGCACCATCACATCCTCAAGTGTCTGTACAACAAGCACCCATTGTTACACAACCTGCTCAAACCACTGCTAGTCCAATGTACAACACACAAAGTTATGTTGACTGGAGCAGTTTGCCAGACTGAAAACTTTGCTTTAATGGCCAAAAATGATGTTGAACAAGAATTTTTTTAATGGCCTTAGAGATAATTGCTGAAGGTGTTGAATCTGTGGAGATAGTGTCAAATCTGATGAAGTTCAAGTTTGTGATGAAACAGTGGTTTCAAGTGAAGAAAAAGAAAATGCTGCTGATAAGGAAAAGAACTCTCCTACTGACCCATGGAACATTGATGTGTGTGAAGATGAGTGTGATTGTGCTCTTATGGCTGCTACAAAGGTATCACCTCAGATCCTTAAAGATCTATGTTCTGACAAATGCATCATTGCTTTTGCAAACATAAAAAGGTGAATGAAAACCTGAGAAACAAAATTTTAGAAGATGAACTTAATTTTGAAAAACTGAATAAAGAACTAAAATCAAAGTTAAGTGAAAAAGATTCTGAAATGAGTAGCCTAAGACATGAATCAAGCATAACCAAGGACCAACTCCAAACTATGGTAGAAAAATACCAAGTTTGAAAAAAGGAGTTAGAAGAAACCCAACTCACTTGTGAAAAATGGGTTGAGTCCTACAAAGGTTATGAAATTATGCTTGATGCTCATATCAAGAGCAACATTAAGTTTGGTGTAGGTTTTAGAGCCTATGACCAAAATGAGAAAAACGTTGCTGAAATTGATTCTGAGTTGGTTGAAGTTGTCCCTATAAATTTGGCTGATGAAGAGATAAAAATCACAGATAAAGCTGGAAACAAAATTGTTTTGGAAAAACCAGAGGTTTTAACAAAAGATAAAGAAATTGAAAAATATCAGTTTAAACCAACCTGGTCAGATGAATGTGATATCTTAGAGAACTTTAATCCAATGGACTTCACAACCACTGTTGGTATTAAAGCCCCAAAAGCACTGGTGATCCCTATCAAAGATGTGCCAGCAGAGGTTACAACCACTGCTGAGAAAAAGTCTGATAGGAAAAGAAGAGTAAAGATTAAAAACTTGTTTTGTGAATTTAGTGAAAAAAGAAATCATGTGGCTGCAGATTGTTTTCTTTTAAAAGCCTATGACACTAACAAAACTTGTGTTATCAAAAACTCTTCAAAATGCACCATATGCAGCAAAACAAATCACTCAAGTCAACAGTGTGCCTATCTCAAAAACTATGAATAAAAGGTAAAAGAGATCAAGGCAAAAGCACTTGAAAGAGAAAGTTCAAGTTCTGTTGGAAATAAATCCAAGCAGAGTTTTGAACCAATTGAAACATCTGTTACAAAAGCCTTAACCAAAACCTCTTTTCAAAGAGAGATGCAAGTGACAGATGCCCCACCTTCAAACTCATTTCCAAGAGGGTATGGCAAACCTACTTATAAAAATGTTCCTCATGCTTATGAAGGCTACAAAAAGCCTTCAAAGCAAAGAGTAAACAGGCACCCTTATGATTACAATCATCTGATAGGTAATGGTCAAGAGCAGATGTTACAAGAAAATTTCAAAACCACTGAGCATTGTCCTAGACTTGAGGCTGGACCATCTGTGACCCCATCCAAAGCCATTTTAGCTTTGGAGACCAACTTTAACTGATCTATTTACTTGATGTGCAGGGACCCTCTACTTGCCTTGATAGCTTATGGTATATAGATAGTGGAGGTTCCAGGCATATGACAGGATGTAGAGCCCTTCTCAAGGACTTCATGGCTCATGGGGGGGGGGGGGCGATATATCTTTTGGTAATAACTCAAAGGGAAAGGTCTTAGGGTCTGGGTTGGTTCTGGCTGGTAAACTCAAGTTTGAAAATGTGAATTTGATTGACAATCTGAAATTTAACCTGCTGAGTGTCTCACAAATGAGTGAAAGAGGATATGGATCCTTCTTCACTAAGAAAACTTGTCAAATTGACCAGAGGTTGTCAAAAAGATTGATCAAATCATTGCTGAGAGCAAAGCACAACTCACTACACACAGAAGTGGGAATGTGTATGTGGTAGATATGCTAAAAGATAATCCTATGTCTGGGACATGTCTATTCTCAGTTACTTCTAGCAAATAGACTGAGTTATGGCATAGAAGACTTGGACACACAAATCTTAAAACTATCACCACACTCTCAAAACAAAGTCTTGTAAGAGGCTTGCCTCACAAGCAATTTTCCTGTGATGAACATTGTGTTTCCTATTTAAAAGGAAAACAACATAAAAGTTCTTTCAAATCAATTGAAGAGTCCAAAACAAGCCAGTGTTTACAACTGTTGCACATGGACTTGTTTGGCCCAGTGCAAATCATGAGCTTAAAACACAAAAGGTATTGCCTAGTGATAGTTGACGATTTCTCTAGGTTTACATGGACCTTCTTTCTTCATTCTAAGGATGAAACTGAAAGCATTTTGCAAAACTTTGTCAAACAAGTAGAAAAGCAATATGATCTTCCAGTAAAAATCTTTAGAAGTGATAATGGAACAGAGTTTAAAAATAGGGAGTTGGATGCTTTTTGTGAGTCAAAAGGAATTGTTAGACAATATAGCATTCCAAGAACTCCAAAACAAAATGGGGTTGTTGAAAGGAAAAACAGAACCTTAATTGAATAAGCAAGAACTATGCTAGCAGATTCTGGTTTACCCCTGTCCTTTTGGACAGAAGCTGTAAACACTGGTTGCTATGTTCAAAATAGAGTTTTGATTAACCCCAGGCATCAAAAGACTGCCTATGAGATTTTGTATAAAATCAAACCTCTGATTTCATATTTTAAAATTTTTGGCTGTCCATATTTTATTTTGAACTTAAAAGATTCTATATCTAAGTTTGCAGCAAAAATTGATTGTGGGTTTTTTTCTGGGATACTCAACCACTGGCAAAGCCTATAGAATTTTTAACTCTGGGACAAAGTGTGTTGAAGAAACTTTGAATGTGAAGTTCAATTAACTACCATCACTGAAAATCCCAACAAATCCTGCAGAGCTTTTTGATTTAGATAAATTCACATTTGCTGATGTTTCTATCAAGCTAGACAATGCAGGTACACCACAATCATCTGAAGAAGATCAAGATCAAGGATATGACTGTGTGCTTCCACAAACAAAAGTCTATTCTTCAAACAGAGGACCAAGTGCTACAAGCTCTTGTGTAAACTCTACCACTTGTGGGTCAACAGTGGTTGATCCTCAAACCTCTGCCAATTCACAAAATCAAACATCTGTTGATAAAAGTCCTACATCTGGGCACCAAAATCATCAGAATGTTACCTCTATACCCCCAATACCACTACCACCATTCTCATCAGTGGCTGATACTTTAATTTCACCAGCAGAGGTTAGCTCAGATGATACACATTTGCAGCCATCACCTCAAAATGCTATTGTTCCATACCAAGGTGATTTGATTTATCTCAAAAGCCATACAGCAGATCAAGTTATTGGCAACGTCAAATCTGGGGTGCTCACACGAAGCCAATCCCTAAAATATTTGTCTTTTTGCTAGTTTTCTATCACTCATACAGCCAGTCAAGTACCAAGAGGCATTGAAAGACAACAGCTGGGTAGAGGCCATGCAAGAAGAACTCCTTCAGTTCAAAAGACAAACAGTTTGGGAGCTTGTGCCACTGCCAAAAGATGTAAGTCCAATTGGCACAAAGTGGGTCTTCAAGAACAAAACTATGAAAGGGGTATTGTTGTCCAAAACAAAGCAAGGCTCGTGGTTCAAGGCTACAAACATGAAGAAGGTATAGACTATGATGAGACTTTTGCTCCTGTAGCAAGGTTGGAAGCTATTCGCCTGTTCTTAGCTTTTGCTGCTAACCACAACATAAAGGTGTTTCAAATGGATATAAAGAGTGCATTTTTGTATGGAAAAATCAAAGAAGAGGTGTATGTCTGTCAACCTCCAGGTTTTGAAGATGCATTCCATCCTGATCATGTCTACAAGCTCAACAAAGCATTGTATGGCTTGAAAACAAGCACCAAGAGCTGGTATAAACTCTGTCCACTTTTCTCTTATCAATAGGGTTTACCAGAGGAAAATAGATAAAACCCTGTTTTTAAAATGGAAAGGAAAAGATTTGATGCTTGTCCAAATTTATGTGGATGACATCATTTTTGGATCCACAAGCACTGCTATGTGTGAAGAGTTTGAAAAACTCATGGCAGCAGAGTTTGAGATGAGTGCAATGGGTGAGCTCCAATGTTTTCTTGGTCTTCAAGTTAAACAATTGCACAATGGTACATTTATCCATCAAAACAAGTATGTGAAAGAACTGCTTAAAAAGTTTGATATGGATGATTGTAAACCATGTAGCACACCCATGGCAACCTCCAAGCTAGTCACCATTGATGGTAAAGATGACCTTGTTGATCAAACTCTTTATAGAAGCATGATTGGGTCTTTATTGTACCTAACTGCATCAAGGCCAGACATCATGTTTGCAACATGTGTTTGTGCCAGATCACAGGCATTACCTAGAAAGTCTACCTTATTGCTGTAAAAAGGATATTCAGATACATAAAAGATGCTCCCAAACTTGGTATCTGGTATCCAGCTAATGGGAATATTGAGCTTTCAGGTTTTTCAGATAGTGATTTTGCTAGGTGTAAAACTACAAGGAAGTCCACATCAGGAGGATGTCAATTCCTAGGTGATTAGTGTCTTGGCAAAGCAAGGTTGAAAGTTTCAACATCCACTGCTGAGGCAGAGTATATTGCTGCTGCTAGCTGCACTGCTCAACTCTTGTGGCTTCAAACCAGTTGTTGGATTTTGGTATCATTGTACTAAAGACTCCACTCAAATTGGACAGTCAGCTGCTGAAAATATCATCAAAAATCCAATTTCTCATTCAACTACAAAGCAATTGACATCAGACATCACTTTGTGAGAGATTGCTATGAAAAAGGTTTGATTTCTTTGCATCATCATCTTCAGATCAATGGGCAGATGTTTTAACCAAGGCATTGGATACATCTACCTTTGAAAAATTGATCTCAAGGCTTGGTATGTAACATGGATTAAAAACAAGTTTTCTTGTAAATCCATGTGTACATAGCATCAAAATGTTTTCAGAAATTCACAAATTCCTTAAAAATAGTTTAAAATTGAAAATTTTACAATAAATCTTTAAAAGTTTGCTCGCAACATTTGTTTTCTCAAACCTCTGATAGGCTTTAAAATCTTATCCACTGATACAGTGTAACCTCTGACTTCTATTTTTCACCTCTTCAAAACCACTGATGGCTATCCTCTGATAGTGTTAACAAAATTAGTATTGTCCAAACCATTGTCCTAAAACAGTGTTTTGCCACATCGACGGTTACTTTTCTCATCAGAGGTTACACGTGGCCAGATGTTAGCCATCGGATCTTGTAACAGATGCCACGTCATGTTCACTTTTTTAAAACCCTTATAAAACCCCTGTTTTATCTCACCAGTGGTTACCCTAAACTGTGTCGATTTCAAAATCTCAAAACAGTTTTTCTCTCAAACACATGGCTCCAAATTAAAATCTTCAAAATCCAAAGCTAAATCGCAAGAAGAACCTCCACCTTTCACTCTCATAATCAAAACCCCACACAATTATACTGCCATACTTGAAGAGAATGATGCAAATACTCGCTATCATCCATTGATTCGAATTTTGCAAAAGTCTAAATTCTTGCACATGTTAACCATCAAAGCCCCCATTTACATTGATGCTCTTCGTGATTTCTGAAAAAATGCAAAGGTTCACTCATCTGCTGATTGTGTTCCTTATACAATAATTTCAAGAGTAGGGGGGTGTTATGCAAATTAGCCCCCAATGGATCTCTCAAGTTTTCAAGTTAAATGACATACAACACCCTGTGTCATTTCCAATTAATGAGATCCAAGCAGAGTTTCTGGAAAGAGGTTATATCGACCAGATGAAAGGTATGACCATTTTTAAACCTAACTTTCTGCTGAGATGAGATTTTTCTTTCACACCATTCTTACTTGTCTCTCAGCAAAATCCACTACTTTCAATGAAATCCCATTAAACATGCAATATCTGGGGTATGCAATTTTAACTGAAACAGATTTTAACTACTCCCAGCTATTGTTCAATGATCTTGCAAATAATTTAAAAATATTGAAAAAAGAAAAGCTTTTTTGATGCATCCACGTTTCTTAAGTGTTTACTTGAGGATCAAATCAAAGGTCCAGAAAGTAAACAAGGCGCTGTAATTAACCCAGGCAGCCTTAATCATGAAACTTTCACCAGAATAACAAACCAAGATAAAGTTGAGAAAACACAAGTAGAGGAGGATGAGCAAGTTTTACCTGAACAAAATGTTCAATCTCAACCTCTTGCTACTGAGCCCACTGCTCTTGGTGATCAGGGCAACACAACCGCTGCCCTAAAACCCACACCAAAAACTTCCAAAAAGAAAACCAAAACTATCTCCAAAAAGCCCACCAAACCCAAAAAGGGTCCTCTGGAAGATGAGATCCCAGAGGTTAACCCTGTGACAGCACCAAAGTCACAAACCACTGCTGTTACTTCTTCACAGCAGATGGTTCAAAGATCTCCCACCGGCTTTGAAACTCCTCCTTCTTCCTCACAAAAGGAAAATGTTGTAGACACAGGGACACCACTTTATGAAGCTCTAGATCCACTTGGGTCTATCTTCCACAGCCCCTCTCCCAGGGCAATGTCGCTTTCTACTCAACCACCTTCACCGATACCTTCACTTCTACCCACAATTGTACCATTGCTGAATGCAATTGAATTAGTTCAGACACAAACCAACACTTCTCAACAACCTATTACTGAGAATATACTTCATCCAATGGCTGGGTCTGATTCTTTATTCATTGCTAGCCCATCAGCAAATGAAGAGGCTACATCCCTTGGGTTACATGTAACCCTTGGTGATATTTCAACACAAGCAGCCACTACAATTGCTGAACTCCCTAGTTCTCAGTTGGACAGTGGTTTCATTAATAAGACTTGGTTGAAGGCAACCACTGCTGAGGCAACAACTGTTACCTCTATTGTGGGAAGTCCCCAGTACCAAGACAAATGGGGCATCTATGTTTGAAGCTGGTCCTAAAACCACTGCTCATGATAACATAGATATAACTACCACCACTGGTAGGAGTTCAGATGATCCTATTAAATTAGGTGATGATCTAAAATACCAGGATTTGACGGAGAGAGTGACCGGAATAGAAAACTCTGTTGGTGAAATCAAAGATTTACTAAAGCAGATGATTGCTACAAAAGGTCAACCCTCTGTTCCATCCACTGCTGATCTCAAAGAAGCTCTTAACCCACTGTTTCAACATCAACAACATTATTTGGATTTACAACACAAGCATCATGTGAATAATGTTCGAAACATTTTTCGAATCAAGGCATCAAGACACTGCAGCAGACATTAAAGCCATCAAAGCACATCTACTCACAACCACTGGCCATGCACCTCGAACGGTTATATTTGTTACAATAGAAGCTAACAATAGATGATGATAAGGCCAGACCTACATTGAACATTCCAAGGCCTGATGGTTCAAAGAAGATAGATTCAACTGAAGAACTAGTGGCCAAGGCAAGGGCTAGTCACAAGAAGAATGTGATTGAGGAGAGCAGAGTGTTGGTTGAGAAAAAGATTGATCAGGAAAAAGAAAAAGGAGAGGTTGGTACTTCATCAAAAAGAGCTCCTGCTAGAAAAGCCAGGCAACCAACATCCACACCTCCTAAAACTAAGCTTGAAACCAGTCCAACCATTAAAACCTCTGCCTCTCAAAAACCTATCACATCTTCAAAACCACAACCCACATCCACACAAGCAGATGTTACAGCAACTGTTGTGTCAACATCTGTTGATACAGCAGAGGTTGCAACAGATGCATCTCTATCCACTACCATAATCACATTTCCCACATCAACTCAACCATTATCCACACCACCAAAAATCCCACAACCACCATCACCTACTTTAAGGTTTAAAAGGAGGAAAATCACAGAAGTGATTAAGATGATGAGATCTCTGCACCTCTCACTATCATCATCACCAGTGATCCCCACATCAGTGCTTACAACTTCTTCAACTCTTAAAGTCATTCCTGCAGTAAAGTTGTACCATCTTGATTTACCAGCAGTCAGGGAAGAGATCCTAAGTTTCTTCTCAGAGGAGGACCCTGACAAAAGAACAATTCTATCCCTTGATGGCTATCCAAGACCAGCAAATGTTGATGCTTATCTAGAATTGAAAAAGAAGCAAGCAGAGGATATTGCCAAAAGATAATCAGCTGGTAAAAATGATAGAGAAATACATATTATCATTCCTTTCAACTGAGTAAGGTCACCATTTTGCAAAACTTTGTCAAGGATCTGAGCAACCCGTTGTCAGTAAGGGAAGATAAGTTGCTCAAGAGTGAACTCATTGAGTATATCATGGAAAAGAAGATGTATAAGACAACAAGGCCTCAGTTCAAGGATTGGAGCATAGATGAGCTGAGAGAAGAAATCAATAGAATGCAAGAAATGTTGAAAGACCCTCTCAAAAAGCCAACTCCTCCCAACTGGATTTATACAAGAAAGATATCTCTGAAAATGTCTTGAAGTTGAAGAGAATGAAGCAAGAAATGATTCAAAATAATTATGGTTCAAAAAACCAAGTGATGAGATGGGGTGAGGCGAGGGTGATAGACGCCAACAAAAGTATGGAAGAGAGAAGGAAAAAGGATCCATCCATGCCTCAAGCCTGACTACTCAAAGGAAGATGCTATCCTCAGAGCTCAACTCTCCAAAAGGTCTAGCTCAACATCTGCCCATTCCACACTTGCCCTGCAACACAGGAAAAAGCAAGGGGAGATGAATGAAAAGACTGATAAAGACTTTGAGGATACATTTATCAAAGAAGGGATTCAGAATATGATTAATTATCACACAGATGATACAAGTGCCAAGCTGGCTAAAGACTTATCAATGTTAGCTCATTCACAAACCTCAGCAATAAAAGCTCCTTCAAGAAAACTATCAGACCCAAAAATTCTAAAATGGAAGGTCAAAAAAGACACCCATGAATTAACATTGCTCAAGTCTAATGGTGCAGCCACTAAACTATCCATGGAAGATGCTTATGAGCTTAGAGTTGAAGACTTCCAAGAACTACTATGTTTAGAGCTGGTGAAGGATGCTGATGACATGGAATCTCTTAACTTTGAACTTCAATTCAAAGGTCAAATAATAGAATTCCTTCTGAGGAATAAAAGCCAAGAATAAAGTGTTTTTGGCATCATCTGTTCCAGGGGGAGATTGTTGGGATTGAACCCTATGAAAGGAACAGATGATATAAAGCCAAACAACACTATCCGAGCTTTGGTTCAACTATCAGAGGTTACATCCTCTAATGTACTTACACTGCTTTCCATAAAGACTGCTCATCCTATCATCTGCCTTCACAAAGCTTCAAGGTCTGCCAGAGTTAACAAGGACAGAGGATAGGAATCAGAGTTTAGTCATTAGATTAGTTAAACAATGTAACAGTGCCAAGCACTGATAGTTAGTATAAGCAGTGTTTAGAGTTAGTTACATATTGTTTCATGTCACTATCAACCCTGACGTCATCAAAGATGCTCAGAGGTTAGATAGTTAGTATAAATAGGTAACTCTTGTAACCTTTAAACTTTTCTCTTAAAAGATCAACTTTCGCATATCATCTTCTCTGCATTTTCTCATTGCCAAACTGTAATTGCAAAGGCTGAGGGGGAGTTTGTGAATCACATGCAAGTTAATTAACTTGAAAGCATGATGATGATGAAAACAAAGGGACCATTGCTTGTAGTAAAAGTTTTCCATCTTATTCCGCTGCAAATCTCTTTTTAATTCAATCATTTTCCATTTTTGAAACAAAAACTACAAGTAATTCAAACTCAGATCCTAACAGCATAGTATCCACTTTCTTTGACTTTCGAGATGTTTTCTTTTTCTCTTCAACTACTTTCTTTAGGAACCAATCACTTCGCTTTTCTTTAAACGTTGATAACCGTTCTTCTTCAGCATTCACCTCTTTCTCATCACCACTACCTGCCTTTCTCCACTTATAATTAGGCAGTGCATATAATCAGCAGATACAATGGCACCAAACAATGGTTTTGCAACTGGCGCTGAAGCTTGCTTTTGAAAACGTGATAAGCTTCTTGACTGTTACTTCATCCATGTGACTTAGATAAAAATGTCGTTAGGATCCTTTGCATTCTTCTTGAACTTGTCATCGATAAGCATCTGCACAAATCTCGGATACATAACAAGCCTATTTGTTCCTATATTATTCTTCATGTGAGTGAATACGAGCTTTGAGAAGTTAAACTCTTGTTCAATACTTGCGCTGTAGCCATACACGCCATATAATCTTGGACGTCGTCTAAACCCGCTTTGCGATGGCTGAATGCATGAATAATCATGTGCATTAGAAACTTGTAAGGATTAGGAACTCCCCCTTTCTTCAATGTAGATTTATTCACGTGCCCTTTATATCCCATTCTACAAAAACATCCACGAACCATCCTCTCATTGAGCATCATTGGATCTTCAGCACTGTCATTGAAGTTTAACACTTTGGGAATATCGGCTTCAGATACTGTAAGCTCCTTGTCTTCATTTCCGACGCGAACAATAGATTTGATCACTGTGTTATCCCCATTCAATGACGCAGCGTTCCAAAATCTGTACACGTGAGATCTATAAACCATCGTCTTTTCCGTGATCCCCTTGTGTATAGGAATACGTTCAATGAAAACCATAATACTATCATATGCTGCTAAAGATGGACGACCGTCTTGTCGAGTGTGATGCATGTGTTGTGAAATTTATTAAACAAAAGCTGGACATTCTGCAAACAACGAAAATCGAGACAAAAATTAGCAATATTTAACAATTTTCACAAATCACCATATCAAGTTCGGGCGAACTTGATAACATTTAAGCATCAGAAAACATCAAGTCCGGGCGAACTTGTCTTGAACAGATTTTATTGAATTCCACAAACAAGTTTCGGGCGAACTTGTGAGATATTCATCATTAAACATTTGAGGACAAGTTCGGTCGAACTTGGTTTCAAAGAACCAATTGACAAGTTCGGGCGAACTTGTCATCTCTTTTAGTCAAAACCTGCAACATTCTTGTTTAAAGCATTTGATTCAAATTAAGAGCATGTTTAGGATCATTTATTGTTGTTTAACACATTTCTTGGTTCAATTTGTCCTAACACATCCTATATCAAGTCATATTAGTTATGTTCAGATCTGATCATTCAATACTCAGTTAATTCATGGTCCAAACTCAAATTACTCACCACTGCCATGATGATTAGTGTGCTAATCATAATAATCACTGAAAATTTGGGCAGCAATTCGATACAATAATGTCAATTTCGATGTTCGCTCAAGATCGCCTAAGTTCACTCAAGTTTCAAGTATCAGATAAATGAAGTTCGGGCGAACTTATTACTTATATATAGTTAACAAGTTCGGGCAAACTTGTCAACATCAATCAGTAAAAACCAGTAAGTCCGGGCGAACTTGTTAATTATATCTATAAAGCACAAACAATTCCGGGCGAACTTGATATCAAATCAGTATTCACTTAACCAGAACAAGTTCAGACGAATTTGATCAAACTCAAAATTAACTTTTTCAAAATTTTCAATTTTGACCCTGAACTTTTCAACTTTTACCAGTTTTAAAAACAATTCACTCAGTTGACCAAGTCCAAGTTAATGACCTTGGTTAACCGATTTGTCTGCCGAGTCCAAGTTAATGACCTCGGTTCGACCCGTTATGAACAAACTGTTGGTTTTTCTCAATTTAAAGTTTCAAATTAATAAAATTTTAATCGTTTTCACTTATCAGATTTTACAGATTAGCTCCCAGCCCATTGTCAATTAGATTTCCACCATTTTAGCACCTTACCAGACTTCGAAGATCCGTTCTCCAACATTGGCTTGTTGAAACTAATGTAGAAACAAAATCTTTTTGTAATTTTGAAAGTTTATGCTAAAACACACTAAAAATCTTTTTGGTTTTAATCTGTAAAGCAAGTAAACTATGTACAAACATATTTACAGACAAATTTTTGTGAATTCGTGTCTAAGGATCATATCAGTTGTTTGAGACGTATCACCAGTACCGTTGACCTTCTGATGACTTTAAGTTTTAAACTCGTTTACCTAGATTATCGATATGTTTGTCCGTTTAAACTTTGACACATTTCTCAATTGTTCCAAGATATCTTAGTTAGAATTATGAAACTTGACTCAACTATGGTTCCCATCTCAGAATATACTCCCGTATCAAGATTCCCTAGATTTCATCTTACAGGTGAGTATAGCGTAACTGATATCTGTATCTGGGTTTTGCGAGGCCTTGAGAGCTCAGGTTAATACCACCGTATCGACAAAGAGATGAAGGCTCAAGTTTAAGGTGTGTTCCAATTAAGGAATCTTTTAAGCATTGCAAATGATTAGATTTTTCAATTCTTTTCAAGTTTGCATGCAGTTTTAGGGTTTTTAGCAAAAGCATTATAGAAGTTCTAGGTTATTACTTCCGCAAAATCAGAAGAACTTGTATAATACCCCAGATATCAATCATCTATAAAGACCTCATATCTCAGAATCAGGCAACCTCTCAAACAAAATTTCGGAGTACTAAGTCCATATATCCGAGAGATGTTAATCCACAAGTTTAAGCAGTTGTAAAATTTAGTTTATATCCCAGAAACAATTTACTAAGTGTAAAGCCTATCGACACATCCACAGTAAGACTTGTTTATCACTTTTCTAAACTTTACAATTCTTTAGCGTACTGTGATAGTCCACTGATGTACTATCATTTCCTTTGTGACACCAAATTCTTTTTGTCTTTTTCATGTTTTTGTACTTTTTGATTTTTCATATGTTTTTGTATTTCTCGAAATATTTCTCCCCCTAAAATCAAAAACATATTTTTGTATTTTAGTTTATAAGAAATACTAAGCTAAAAGATAAAACAAACCAATGTGGATCACGTGAACTCGTTGTCCGATCCATATTCAACCTCTGCCTACGCACCTATCAACAAATTTTTAATACCGTTAAGCCTCATTAGATATTTAAATCTTGTTAAAGGAAATGCTTTGGTATAAAAATCAGCTTTTTGTTCATCGGTGTGGATTTTTTCTATTCGCACCAACTTCTTTTCGTAGCAGTCACAAATGAAGTGATAACGAATTTCTATGTGTTTAGTTCGAGAGTGATGAACTGGATTTTTAGTTATGTCGATTGCTGCCTTATTGTCTACATATAAAGGCATATCAAGAAATTGCAATCCAAAGTCCCTCATCTGTTGTTGAATCCATAGGATTTGTGAACAACAGCTGGAAGCAGAAATGTATTCTGCCTCACAAGTAGAGAGAGAGACCGTGGTTTGTTTCTTGCATTGCCACGTTACTAATCGAGTTCCGAAGAACTGGAAACCAGCCGTCGTAGACTTTGAATTCAGCTTGCCACCCCAAAGTCCGAATCAACGTATCTCGTCAGATCAAAGTTATCGTTCTTTGGATACCACAAGCCGGTGCTTGGACATCCCTTCAGGTAACAGAATATTCGCTTCACAATCTGCATGTGCGATACTCTGGGACTGAACTAATATCTCGCGCAAAGACAGGTAGGATACGTGATATCTGGGCGAGATGCCGTCAGATACATAAGAGATCCTATCATCAACCTATAGAGCGTATCATCCACTTTGGTTCCTGTTTCGTCAATGCAAATTCCGTGATTCAGCGCCAGAGGAGTCGAAAGCGGCTTCGAGCTATCCATTTCAAACTTCTTCAGAATATCGTGAACATATTTCGTTTGATGAATGAATATACCGACTGGTAACTGATCAACTTGTAACCCGAGGAAGAATTTCATTTCGCCCATAGAAGACATTTTAAATTTCTTCTTCATAATCTTCTCGAATTCTTTGCAAAGACTATCATCTGTTGAACCAAAGATGATATCATCCACATAGATTTGTATGATGATTAGATGACTTCCGACTTCTTTGGTAAACAATGTAGTATCCACTGTGCCTCTTGTAAAGCCGTTTCCAATGAGATGTTGAGATAACGTCTCGTACCAAGCTCTCGGGGCTTGGTGTAATCCGTATAAGGCTTTGTCCAGGAGATAAGCTTTGTTCTTGTTCAGCGGATCGACGAACCCGGTGGTTGGCTGACGTACACTTGCTCCGTAGCTTACCATAAAGAAATGCAGATTTCACATCTAACTGGTACACTTTAAAACCTTTCCAAGCAGCGAATGCAAGGAAAATGCGGATTGACTCTAAACGTGCAACCGGTGCATAAACTTCCATATAGTCAATTCCTTCTTGCTGGTGAAAACCTTTGATAACCAACCAAGCTTTGTTTCTAACGATCACACCTCGATCATCCCTCTTACACTTGAAGACCCACTTCGTATCTATCACCTTTTGCTTTGGTGGTAAGTCGATAAGTCTCCAAACTCCCAGTTTCTCAACTGTAACAACTCTTCCTACATTGCAATTACCCAGTTCTCATCTCCCAAAGCTTCATTCACAGTCTTCAGCTCGATTTGAGATATGAAACATGAATAATAGCAATAATCTTGAGTCGGAGCCACTCGAGTATAGAAACAACTTAAAGCTTTGTTATCTGGCTTCTCGTTCTCACACCAGTCTGTAACTCTCCAATTATGTTATTCGATGGGTGATATGAATAAGATCCGGAATCTCCTCATAGGAACATCAACTGTGTTATTCTGATTCGAAATATTCAGATCAACTATCAAATCAACTTCAGGAGTACTAGATGTTGTTTCATTTTGATTGCTAGGGCCAGCAGATTGGTTTAACATATTGGATATCTGCTCGGATTCTTCATCAGAGGAAGATTCTCCATCATCATCGAAAGTCGGAGCTTCATCAGAGTCGGAATTCTGATTCTGAGAAAGAATGGGCTCTGTAGTAGTATTTCCCGGTTCAGTGGAAACATTTGCTGGAGTTGTAGTAGGTGTTACTTCTGCTTCAGAAACTTGTTCAACTGGAACACCACTATTACTCGGACCTGCACGAGAAGACGATGTACCAACAGTAGGTTGATTAACCACTATTGGCCTTTAAATCTGTTCTTGACTAGCCGACTGTTGAAGATAATAAAGAGCTGCAAGTTCTTCTTCAGACGGTTCTTCTGGCAAGTCAAATGAATTCCACAAATCTTGATAATTGAACAACCACGCGTCGCCTTTTCTCTGAATAGGAGTTGTGTACCTACACAATCAACGTGTTGTGCTTCGACCACTCTTCTCAAAGTAGGAATGTAACTCTCCTGAGCGGACTAGCGTAACCAACAAAGAAACCTTCAAGTATTTTGGCACCGAATTTACCATCCGAATCAATCACTATGCAAGGTGCGCCAAACGATTCTAGATACTTTAGATTTGGTTTCCTTCGGTTAATCATCTCGAAGCATGTCTTTTTGGTCGGTTTGACCGTCAAGACTCTGTTCAATGTGTAGCATGCCGCTGCAACCGCTTCACTCCAGAAACTGACGGGAAGTTTGGAGTCAGCAAGCATAGTTCTCGTTGTTTCGATTAACGTTTTGTTCTTCCTCTCAGCTACTCCATTTTGATGCGGAGTGTAAGGTGCACTGAATTCGTGCAGAATTCCTTTAGCGTTGCAAAAATCTTTCATCTTGTTGTTTTTGAACTCCGTACCATTATCACTTTGAATACGTCTAACAGGGAGATGATATAGATTTTCAAGCTTCTTGAAGAGAATCATAAGATTTTCAAACGTTTCATCTTTAGACTCTTGAAAGAAAACCCATGAATATCGAGAATAATCATCTGTGACGACTAAACAGTACAGATCTCCTGATATATTTCGAACGTTCGTCGGACTGGAAAGATCCATATGTAGACGTTCAAGCGGCAACTTTATGGAGTTAAGAATCTTCTTAGGATGTGACTTCTTAATCTGCTTCCCTTTCTTGCAATTCAAGACAATGATCCGTCATATGGAAGCTTCGAAGATTTACTCCTTCGACCAAGTCGTGTGAACCAGAAAATTCATTTTCCTTAGATGTATATGCCCCATCTTCCTGTGCCATAGAATCGAATCCTTCTCTGTGGCTTTTGTAACAAAACATTGAGCCGACTTCGATGATGTAGTAGCAACACCCATTTCTAGCACGTAGAGACGTTTTCGCGTGGAGCACGCATCAGAATCCACTCATCAGGAATCTTGAAGCCATGCTTCAGTATCATGCACTCCTTATCATTGAAATGAACTGTGAACTGTTTATCGCAAATCTGTGAAATGCTGAGAAGATTGTTCTCCAGCTCGGCGATATAGTTTACACGATCAAAAGACACCACACCATTCGAAAGTTTTCCTTCAGCTACAATCCGGCCTCCTTGGTTACCAGCGAAGCCTACATACCCTCTGTTAATCGCTTTGATATCAAAGAGTGGTGCTTTCATCCCAGTCATGTGCCTCAAAGCCCGCTATCCAAGAATCCACTTCGATAATATGGATCTTTGGAGCCCCTGCACACGTTAAACAACTAGTGAAAAAGTGCAACCCAAGCCTTTTTGGTCTTGAGTTTGGGATAATAATCTTCATAAACATCCTCATAAGCCCTCTGATATTCAAAATCCTCATCTGAAATTTCATTGACATTTAAATTTTCAAACTTGATTTTTTTCTTATCTTTTGAAAGTTTAGGAAAAACTTTGTCAATTTTCACTTTTTAACACTTTGTCTTTATCAATCTTGACCGACTCAGACTTAACAACTTCAGTTGATGTTGTTTTCTTCTTTACAACCCAAGATTGTGATTTAACTCTTGCTTTCTTAATGTAGAATCTTGAATCTTTATTTTCGTTTGATTTGGAAGTTTCACCTTTCTCAAAAGTTGAATTTTCAAACTTCGATTCAGTTTTAGCTTTCACTTCGTTTTTAGATTCATTGTTTCGTTTTAAGATTGTGACAGGTTTTACAATCTCTGGTTGCTTAAGTTTCTCAACATCTGAAACTGTCTTTCTTTGTTGATGGATAGGCTTTGATTTCGGACACTTGCGCGCAATGTGACCAACTTCATTGCATTTGAAGCAAGTCCGAGTATCATGAGAATGTCCACTAGTGGGTTTTACTCCACTTATGGATTTAGCCTTATCCCGAAGTTCCTTCTCTTTTTTAAACTCATCATTTGATTGCTTTCCAATCAAATTTTCTTCCTGAACCGTACTCGTCCCATACACAAATTTCATGTTTTTATTCTTGTATTGTGGAATGGTGACTTCTGTTTCTTATTTGGTTCATCTTCTACCTCCAACCCAAACCCGCTCTCTGTTTTCAGGAAAGTCACCACCATTCCTTCTGTAGTTGTTATATCCTCTTTTAGGTTTAGAATAAAACTTTTTCTCATTTCTTTCCAAGTCTTCTGATGATACTTCGACAAGTTTGAACAATTTATCAAGTTGATCTTCTTTCACATTTCGAATCGGAAAGCTGTCATCGAAGTATAGTCTATCAGATTCCTTAACTTTGTACATGACAACGTTAGGATCATCACTTAGGCTATCTTCTAATGATGTATCGTCATCTTCGATTGTGAATCAGAACTGTTCAAACTGCATTGGCGCTTTCATAGCTACCATCATCAATTCACTTAACACATTTTCAACAACATTTTTTACCACTGCTCCACTATCATCTTTTGTGTAGGTTATGTCAATGTTCTCAGGCAGCTCCTTTTTCTTTTCAGTGAAAAGTTCAACATTAAGCGCCTTTTCCATCCTTCAACTTTCTTGCGACAATATTTTTTGCACAAGGGTGGTGGAACATTGCTATAATCCCCACGTTTCTTAACTTTTGATTTTTGATCATCTTCTTCCGACTGAATCGTTGGAAGAATATGGTCGATGACGTAAGCGTTCGTGGTATAGCTTTTCAAAAGTTGTCTCACCCTTTCGGTTTCGATTTTCATATCTTGAAGCTCTTGTTTAATTTCAACAATGTTATTTATGTAGATGTTAATGGCTTTTTGTTTTTCCATTATCGTTGCTTTTAACATTCTTACTATGTCATGTTGTTCAATGTTGTTTTTATCAAGCCTGCCGTAATCGCCTTTCATTTTATCATAAGCTTCCTTCATTGTGCGATAATCATATTTGAAATTGTTTTTATGCACATTGAGTTCACTTATGATTTGAGATTTTTCGGCGCATTGCACACAAGGCTCAGTACATTTCGTGCAAGATTTTTCAACCTCAACGATTTGCAGTTTTACAACCTCCTTTTCTACAACTTTTACCTCCGGACCTACCTTTGTCAAATTTGCCATCATCGCTCTGTTTGCGATCTCCGTGAGGTTCTCCTCATTCATTTCCTTAGTCATGTTGATGACTTCTTCAACTTCTAGGTTTTTCCTCAACAACATGCTCAGAAGATGCTACTTCACCAAAACATCCTGCAAAACTAGAAGTTATGTTAGAATAAAGGACACTCTGCATTCTTGTATGATGATAGATCTCCTCTTCTTCTAATTGATGCAAGTATTATTCTAGCATTGCGTTCTCCATAGCTGCATCCACGGCAAATGTATCTTCCATGATTTCGGCCATTAGAGCAACTCCTGTCTTCTTGGCAATGTATGAATTCCAATCAAATCCATCATCTTCATTAGAAGCAACCATCGCTTTTTCTGCATGTTAGATGGTTTCTCTTGGACTTCGATTTGATTTTTCTTCGGAAATGGCTTATTTTGCAACGACTTCTTATAGTAATCACTGCCCCTCCGAAAGGACTTTGGTTGCCACTTGCTTCTGGATTTTTGCACTCTCGTTTGAAATGCCTTTTTTGTCGCATCTGAAGCAAGTAACTTTCGTCTTGTCGAAACCCAGTTTGTTGCTGATTTTCCTATGTCTCTTCCAATTAGAGCAAAGAAATGGGTAACTGTCCGTAAATCAAAGCTAAGGACCATTTAATGTCCATCAACTCAAGCTCTTTCTCATCCACTTGATCGTAATCCTCTTCAGTCATTTCTGGATTACCTATCTTCCCGGCCACTAAACTCTCATAAGACTCCAACACTGTGGCAAGTAGTGCCATATGTTGTTGGCCACTTGTTCAGAAACGACGTTGTTTAGGTTAACTGAATGTTGCATCTAAACACATTTGGATCAGAATCCGATTGATTATTCTGATTAGAACCCGTGCTTGAATACGATGCATTCTAAGGACTCTGATCATAGTTAGGATATGATTGAGTTTGGTTCTGTGGGAATGATTCGAGGAATTCATATTTGCGCTGAATGCAGTTTGGATCTTTGGACTTGAGATATTCTCTTGAGCTCCAGTCTTGTAATATAGTCCAACATCTTGAGCAATGTTCGGATTCTTTGACTTTGCAATCTTCAACAGTTCCATCTCGTGCCCCTTCAGCTTATCGATAAAAGTGGATAACTTGAAAAATTCCCAGCTTGGACTTTCTTTAAGCACCATGAGATAAGTTGTCCATTCACCTTCTGGCAAAGCATCAGCCAGTTTGTCAATGTATTCTTCTTATGTCTTCTCTAGACCAAGCCTTCTCATAATCACCTTCAAATGACAAAATCGTTCTATCATTTGTTTCATCGATTCTCCTTTGAGCATTGTGAATATGTCGAATTCTTTCATGATTAGAGCTTTTGCTTTTCACCATCTCTGCACTCCCCTGATATTTGGTCTTTAGGGACTTCCATAATTCTTGTGCAGTTTTGTATTCTGGCAATAGCACCAAGATATCTTCTTTCACAGACTGCTGAATCAGACTATCATTTTCTTTTCAGCAACGTACGCATCCTTCTGTGAAGTAGAAAACTTGCTCATCTCGATAACATTATCATTTTCATCTCTTGGCCATGTATAACCTGTTTCAACTGCAACCCAGCTGTGAAAGAATGTAGCCTGAACCCAGTTCATAAACTTCTCTTTCCACCCCTCGTATTCATCCATGCACATAAGTTTTGGTGGCTTCATTGACGTACCCATCTCGTTATCAATATTAACTGATTCACCAGGTTGGCATTCGATGTGAAGCCCCGGCTGTCATATACGCACTGTGAATATCTTCCATCCGGGAAAACAAATGAGTATCGCTGAAAACACGTTCACAAACTTGAAAAGATGATTAGTGTACTGACAAGTTCGGGCGAACTTGTGCTGTAGATCAAATAAGATTCAATTTTCAAACAAGTTCGGGCGAACTTGTATTGAAGATTTTAAAATTATCACCCTGATAAGTTCGAGCGGACTTGCATGAATTTCAAGAGAAACAAACAAGTTCGAGCGAACCTGTAAGAAATTTTCAACAAACTTTGATCAAGTTCGAGCGAACTTGATTGAATTTGAAGAAAGTCATAGCAAGTTCGAGCGGACTTATCCAAAAAATCTTGAAAAATAAATCAAGTCAGGGGACTTGATGAAAAATTGTGAATTTTTCAGTCAAGTTCGAGCGAACTTGATGTCAAGTTCGATCAAAACAACTTTGCAAAACATTATTTTTCAACTTTTCGACATCAATTCGTTTGAATTAGATCTTGAAACTTTCAGGGGTTTATCTTTAGTGTATTTTACGTGACATATTCAAAATTTAACAGATTTTATCCGTAGGTTCATTGTTTTTCATTAAAAAGTTAAGAAAAATAGTAGAAACGATAGAAATAAGTAGTTCTTGTGATGCTTTCCCCAAATCAGGTATCCATGGCTCTGATACCACTTGTAAGATCGTCCTTGATAGCACATGAACCTAGATTGGTTTCTAATGTCCAAATAGGCGGAAACTAAGTGACATGTTAATCATATAACAAGAATTACTCATTCATTGTCTGTTTACTGATCGTAAAGTCAAATACATTCGAGTCCTGATCCGACAAAGCTTCGCCTCAAGTTTGCCAAGTTACAAAGTTACAAATGAAAGATCCTAAGGCACATATTTATAGTAGGACAAATTCGCTTGGGATGATCCAAGTTCGGGCGAACTTGTTGAACAAGTTCGGTCGAACTTGTTCCAACATTAACTTTTCGGGCGAACTTGATCTACTATTTACATAAATACGACATTTTCAAACATAATCTAATCCAATCTAAACAGACTCGATACAAGACTAAGACATAGGCATACTGTACTAACAATCAGTGGTTAAGCTACATCAGTGGATAGCAACATCAGTGCTTTGTATAAGTATTTTATTAATTGTATCAGAGGTTAGCATTAGCAGTGGTTAGAGTTTGTTAGGTTTGTTAAATGTCATTGTCTTGGTGACGTCAGCAAAGTGGTTTAGGATCGTACTATAAATAGACAGTGCATGTACTGTTCAATTTAGCTCACACACACACACACACTTATCTTGTACGATCTAATCTGTGTGAGCTCGGGCTGAGGGGGAGTTAGTGATTCATGCATGTAATTACTTGTAATCCTTTCAATCTTTTAAGTAATGAAACATTGTGTGATGGAAGCTAATCTCTCACTTGATTGTGTTACAAAGTTTTAAATCGCATTCCGCTGCAAGGTTTCATGTGTTTATCTTATTTTATGATCAATTTGTTTAAAACAACTCAATCAGGTCAAACTCAGATCTAACAATTGGTATCAGAGCTTGGCCAGTCAAATTCGATCTAACAATCGATTTGACATAAAAAGATCAGCTAAATTTCTGTGATACTGTGTTGTTCGTATTTGTTGGAAAATAGAGTAAGAGCCAAATCACGTTATATACGATTTCAGTGTTTGTGTTGGAGTTTGTGATGATTCCATGATTGACGGTTGCTAAGGATTCATCTAATGTCTTTAAAAGACTGAGGTGAACCTAAACCTTAGGAAACAGATCTATATGAGGAACAAAAAGTTATGAGAAAATTTTAAAGGGTAAAATCCTATAAAGGTTATGTATTGATATTTAGAAAACCATATCAAAAATTTAAAGTGAATTTTAGCATAAGCATCTTGCAAAAATGTCTAAGATTCTCAAAACATTACTGTAAATGATTCTGGATTGATTATTCTTTCCTTAAAAGCCTTCCAGTGAATGCTACGACATTTGCCTATGGAAAGGTTAAAAGGGGAATTGAAGAAAAATCACAAAACTTAAAAGTGTGTTTATCTCAAAACTTTTGATGTTAAAAGAAAAGAGTATCAACATAAAACACTTGAGAGTTCACAGGCTAGTACTACAAAAGTAAAACCTAAAATTGAATCTTCTTCTTTGTTCAAAACATCTGCTACCAAACAAGCTGAGTGCAACCACTATTTACAGGTAGATTCAGATAACTGATATGTCTCAAGTTAAAAATTGTTTAAAAAGAGGACTTAGGATATCTATCAGGTCTAATTGATTCATTTATCAAGAAATTTTTACTTAATTTTTAATAGTAAAGATTTCATGTATATATCAGGACATGTGTTACTCCTTTTTCAGTATTTTTGTTTTCTGGAAAGTAATACATGTTGAGCTTTCACTTGTTTTAGATGGTTAAAGCTCAAAACCTGCCAAGAAGTAAAACCTTTCCATTTTTAGAGAGAAGGGAGTTACTTTTCCTTGATAATCGATCAAAAGAAATCTGTATGATGGTCAGAGTCAATTTATAAAATGAGTCAAGATAATCTCAAACTTATTGTCAAAATAGATTGTGTTTACCATCTGGGATACTCATCCACTGTTGGATCTATAAAATGTTTTAACACCATGGCTAGTATGTGGAAGAGATTTTGATTGAAAATTTCAAAAACTTTTATCATTAAAAATCCTAGTAAGGCTATGAGAAATGTTTTGTCAAGCCTAATCTTGCAGGTACTTACAATCTTCATCAAAATCTTATTCACCAAAAGGAACAGAAGAAGTGTTCAACATAGTCTATCAATCCAAGACCACGGTACAGTGTAAATCAGATATCACCTAGTGAGGGATTACTATGAAAAGGGTTTGATTTCTTTACAACATGCCCATCCAAGGATCAACTGGCAAATGTGTTGACAAAAGCACTTGATACTCACACTTTTGACAGTTTGATTTCCAGGCTTGGAGTGCTAAACATGGATCAAAAACAGATTTCCCTGAAATCCATGTGTAAATAGCATCAAAAATGGTTTCAGAGAATCAAAACAAAACCTTAAAAATAGTTAAAATTGAAACTTTCTCAATAAATCTCTAAAGTCTGATGAAAACACTGTTTGTACTTCCTCAAAATCTGTTCAAAGCACTGATAGCACAAAAACATTGTTCGCGTAGAAAAATCTATCCACTGTTATGTATCCTCTGATAGTGTTAAAATTGGTCACAACGACTGGTAGTTTATTCTAATAGTGGTTAGCCAAACAACTGTCTTCCATTGTCAATCAACGGGTACACGTGGACAGATGTTATTCGACAGTCGTTGCATCAGATGCCACGTCATCATCACTTTTTGGAAAAACCCTATAAAACCTTGTTTCTATCCCCAAACAGAGGTTTCATTTTCACTGTGCGATTTCAAAAATTTCAAAACCATTCTCTCAAAATCATGGCTCCCAAAGCGAAATCAAAGAAGAAATCGTCACAGGAACCACCAAAACACATTCTTATCATCAAACATCCACACAATTACCTCTGTACCTTCGAAAAGATGAAGAAAAACACAGTTTATCACGGTACCATTGATATCCTGTCTTCATCAAAGTATAAAACTTTGCTTACCTGCAACGCACCAATTTATCAAGACACCCTACGAGATTTCTAGGCTAATGCTAAACTTGAGATTTAAAACAAAAGGCCTTAGGCAATCTCATCAAAAGTAGGAGGCATCATGGTTCCAATAACTCCACAAACCATCTCAGAAGTTTTTCAGATGGATGATCTAGTAGGTAAAATATCTTTTCCTAAGGATGAGTATCAAATCGATTTGATCGAAAGAGGGTATACAGGACAATTAACAAAAGCTACCATGGAAAAAGGAAAATTTCCACCTCCTATGAAATTCCTGTTTCATACCCTGCTCACCTGTGTTTCAAATACATCAACTAGTTTTAACAAAATACCTTTGAAAATTCAATACTTGGGGTATGCTATTATGTCTAAAACTGATTACAATTACTCCCAAGCATTGTTTAATGATTTGGTAAAAAATTTGGAAAATGTGAAAAACAATAAAGCAAATGCTTTCTTGTTATTTCCAAGATTTTTAAGTTATTATTTACAACAGAAAATTCCAAAAGAAAGTATACATGTTCTTAAACAGGGCATATCGTTTCAAATAAACAGTTTAACATCAGAAACATTTACTCGCCTCATGGCTAAAGAGTCAAAAGTTTCTCAAACACAAGCAGGGGAGTCTGAGAAAATTTTGGATGAGTCCACATCTACTCCTCAGACCTCAGCTGCTGAGCCCACTGCTCTTAGCGACCACAGTAGTTTAACCACTGCTATGCAACCCACACCAAAAATCACCAAACGAACCAAAAATAAATCCATCAAGCCCACCAAACCTACCAAAAAAGGGTCTTCTGGAAGATGAGATCCCATAAGTTAACCCTGTGACAACACAAATGTCACAAGAAACCACTGTTGCTACTTCCAACAGTTGGAAAGATCTCCACCCAAAACCACAACTCCTCATGATTCCTCACAAAAGGAACATGTTGTAAACACATAGACACCACAACTTGAAACATTACCCTCATTTGAGAGTATGTTGAACTATCCTTCTCCCAGGGCAAATTCTCTTTCCACATCACTCCCCACATCTCAAATTACATCAACCCTGGTATCTCTGTTTGAGGTCATTGGAAGTCAGACACAAAACACCTTTCTCACCAACACATTAGTGAGAATATAACTTCCACAATGGTTGTGTCTGATAAAATTCTATTGACTAACCCACATACAGTTGAGGAGGTTACACCACTTGAATTTCATGAAATTCTTGTTGGTAGTTCAAGTGGAGTAGCTACTACAGGTGTTGAATACACTGATTTACATCTCGACATATTTTCATAAATAAGCTCCCTTGAAGGCAATTTCTACTAAGGTTACAATGACAACCACTGTTGGTATTAAAACCACCATTGAGGTTGTTAAGGAAACCTCTGCTGTAGAAACAAGTCCCCAGTACCAAGAAAAAGGGCATCTGTGTTTGAAACAGGGGTTAAAACCTCCGTTCATGATAACATAGATATAACTACCACTTCTAGTAGGAGTTCAGATGATCCTATTAAGTTAGGTGGTGATCTAAAATCTAAAGATTTGATGGAGAGAGTTACAAGAATTAAGACATCGGTGGCAGATATCAAAAAATGCTGCAACAGATGTTAGAATTTTCAAAGTCTCAAAACACTGCTCAATCCTCTGCTCCTCAAACCAAAGATATAATCAAACAGGTATAACCTCTGTTTCAACAACAACGCCAACATGCTGACCACCAACATGAAATACGTGTAAAAATGTTCAAAAATGAGGTTGAGACAAGATATAAGAACACTCAGGCAGAGCTTAAGGTTATCAAAGAAGCTCTCACAACATTGCCTGGCACTACCCCTGCATCTATCTTCAAAGAGTTGATGATGCCAAAAAAGGGGAGAAAAATGAATCTATGAAAAAGCCAGAGCTTGCAAAAGAAACCTCAGTAACTTCTGCTGAAACATCTGTCAAAGAAAAGAAAAAGGGAGGTGATGAAACCCTGGAAATTCAAGCAGATGATAAAGTTGCAACAAAGAGGATGGTCCAATCTTAGAATGAGACAAAGGAGAGGGTTTTGAAAAGGGAGCAAAAGAGGTTGAAGAAGACTACAACAGATGTTGATGATATAAAAGGCACAACAGATATTATGACAATAGTGGTTTCCACAAACACTTCTAAATTTCTATCAGAATCTATATTCACCCCTATTACCCAAACTCCTACAAAAACTCCTTCACCAAAACTAGTTATACAAGAAAAAGAAAGGTCACAGTGAATGATGATGATATACCTGCACATAATACTTTACCATCTTCACCATTTATCCAAACAAATCTAGAATCTTTCATCATTCAACCATCATCAACATCTATCATACTCACTCAATCACCTACTAGTCACAATCCTTCTAGAAATATACCCCTGGAAACAACATACCCTCTGGAACTGGCTGCAGTTCAAAAAGAAATGTTGCAATTTTATAAGAGGTTGATCCATCCAAAAGAACCTTCCCATCTCTTCATGGATACAGAATTCCTAAAAATGTTGATGAATATCTGAAATTGAAAGCCAGACAAGCCAAAAACATAGCAAAAGAAGAGGGAAAAGGGAAGGGTGATGCCTACTTGTCAAAACTTGAGCAGCATGAGCTAAGCAAAGTCAGGAAACTGGAAGACTATGCAAGAGACTTAAACAAGAAGATGTCAAATGCTGATCCTCAAAATGAGCTAAAGGAAGATCTCATAGGGCTTATCATGAGAGACAAACCTTATCAAGCATATGAGCATCAGTTTAAAGATTGTCCTATCACAGCTCTTAAACAAGAGCCAATCAGATGTGAAAAGATGAAGAATGATCCTCAAATAAGGAAGAGTGCACCAGACTGGAACAAATATAAAAATTACAGTGCAGATCGTGCCTTAGAAGCATCCATCCAAGCCTTGAATCAAAGAAAAAGACAGTTACAAATGGATAAGGAAGAAACACAGAGAGAAGCTGATATAAGTAAACAGGCCAACAAAAATCAATCTCTGCATGAATTGGAAGATAGTTCATCAAAGCCTCAAGCTCAACCTGCTGAAACCGTAAAAGGGCTATCAAGCAGTTTACCTATCTCAAACTCATCACAAATAAAACTTCTCCCAAGAAACCCATTGAACTCAAAAATACTAAAGTGGATGTCTGATAGACAGACCCATGTATTGACTTTGCTCAAGTCCAATGGGAAATTTGAATATATATATATCAAGGAAGGATGCACTAAGCCTGGGTGTAGCTGACCTTCAAGATCTTCTGGAACTTCAACTGTGCAGGGATAAAGATGATGAAAATTCCCAGAATTTTGAACTACAGTTCTAGAGACAAATCAGGGGAAAAACTGATGAGAGAATAAAGATCGTGAATAAGGAAGAGTTTTGGCATCATCTGTTCTAGGGGGAGATTGTTAGGATTGACCCTTACCAAAAGAACAGATAATAAAATGCCAAAACAGGCATGTACTAAAATGATCCAGAACAAACAGTGTTTTGACTCACAACTTCCTTCAATGGCAAGATATCTATCATTGATGGCTCTAACATCTGCTCAGTGCTAAGCTCTGTTGGTTTGTAAAGGCTGTTGATGTCACACCCTCAATTTCCACTTGCGGAGTTTTACCGCGAGGCGTGTGATCAAACCAGAACTGAGACACTAGTAATATCGAACGACTCTATATGATTTATTTAAACGGTTTCCAAAAACATTTGTTTAACCATTCATAGTTATTTTCAAATTAGCTTAGTTTCAAAGTTTAGCGAAGCATTAGTTTCAAAGTTGAGCGGAAGCATTAAAGTAAAGTAAAGTAACGGGCGCCAACATAAACGCCAAAACCAAAAATCCCAAACAATATTCGTAAATGAGACTCGATAAAAAAATGTCTTGATCAATGCAAGTGAGTGCACCTAGCGCTCCTAGTGTCCTGAGAAACATGTAAAGGAAACAAGTGTCAACATTAAAGAAGAGTGAGTTCACAGGTTTTTATAAGTTCACAAGTTCGGTTAAAAGTTTTGTTTCCCCCGTTATCCCTAATCCGGGATAACGATATGGTTCCATTATTCCTAACCCGGAATAATAATGTTGGTTCCATTATTCCTAACCCGGAATAATAATGTTGGTTCGTAATTAAGTTCAATGTTAACATGTAGGTAGCGAGCCTAAAGTTACTCACATAAGAGTTCGCGATCGAAGCTGACTGTTGTGCCTCAGTGTTGCCAGGCCTATCACTGACCATGGCGAAAGTTAGGCCAAATTAATCACCCGTTGACCATACCCGGTCGGCTAGCGCGACTAGCTCGGGTGGGGCTTGTCGGGCCCATTAGTACTACTTATAATTTCCCCGCTATCTAACCCAATACTAACGATCCGAGAGTTTGTTGAGGACTTCCGTGATATAGCTGCTTAGTGACCATAACGTACATTAACATTAACTTAGTTACCGAGTAGTTTAACGATGTTAATTTCGCATAACGTAAAAGATAGAGTTATAGAGTGTATACATGTTTCTCCCCCTGTTGTTTAAAACTGGATAAAATAGGGGCCGTGAACTCACCTTTAATTGCTCGGTTAGAGTAACACAAAAGTAGCAAATGATGGGACCGCTAATCACGTACTAACATGTCAACCGATTTAAAGTTAGTGTGTGAACACACTGATAAAAACCCTACGCATAACTAACACACAGTGCGGCACACGCAATAACCAATTCGAAAACACAAACATGCATGCAAAGTATCATCATACCAAAATAATGATCAAACCAACTTGTCATAAACACAGGATTATACACACTTTGGTACACACAAACGCAAATTATCATGTTTCAGCTTGTACGCTCATAACTGGGCTGTTTTCGAGGATTTTTATAAAATAGTTCCAACGTTCCAAAAATTCCAATTTTTTACAGGAGTGTCAACAAAACTGTAGAATTTTATGCAAACTTTTCAAGTCCTAACGCTTTTACCAACTTATTTATAAACATTTATATACTAGGCTGCAGTCAGATTCGTCGCTTTCTGACTGCAGTCCACGGGAAAAATTATTTAAAAATCATAGTTCGTCCAATTTAACAAAACTTCCAGTGGGAGTTTTCCGGAAATTCCAGCCTCCAGTTACTTACAAATTTCATGACCCAACCCTCTACAGACTATGAGATCCGACTCGATAAACAACTAGCAAATTTTGCAGAATTTATGCAGCTTCAGCTGCTGCACTAAATGACCACTTAAAAATAGCAAACGACCTAAGAAAAATATGAATCTGGTGCCATTAGAAGCGTTTTTAAAAAACACGTTTTAGGCTTCAGAAAATACAATTTTCGATAAATAATGATCAGGTTACAGCCAACTGAAGTTGGCTGTAAAAGCCATTCACAACTTGTTTTCGACTTTTATCGCATTAGAACATGCTTAAACGATCAAGACGCTTAATAATAATGATCAAGAACAGGTTTATTTGTCAAATATCATCATGTCTATCAATATTCATGCAAACCCTAATCATATAACATGATCTTTATCGCTAAAACGCAGCCTATGATTCTAGTATTCATCATAACATCACAATCGCAAAAACTCGCACAATTATCCGAACTAATCATAAATCACAACACTTTTCATACCAATGATTCTATCATACACATAATCTGATCAAGATTACACAAACCCTAATGTGATTTTGCAAAACAATTAAACCCTAACCTTGAAACGATGATGATTAGCGAACCGGGAAAGATTGGAATCAATCCGGGGTTGGAGAGTTGCGACCGTGAGAAGGGGGGGGCTAGCCGTCGGCTTCTCTTAGGGACTAGGGTTTGTGTTTTTTTTTTTTTTTTTTGAAACATAACTCATGCATGCCCACATTTATATAAAACAAGGAAAAGAAGGAGAAAGGGGTGGGGGGCCGCGCGACCGCAAAGGGGGGGGTTGGGTAAGTAGCTTGGGCTCAAGTTTAGGTTAGTTCCTTGGGCCGCAAGGAGGTGAGGTCGACACGTTTCGCGGCTCGGTTCGGTTCGGCTATTTACTTATTATTTATTTATTTTTTTTATAACTAATAATCGCGAAATCAAAACGTGAAAATAATAATTCTACAAACGTCTAATAACACATAGCACGTAATTCACCCAATGAATTCACAAAGTTAGTGTAGTTATTCGAGCGTGTAATTTAATTCTCCGAATTAAATTAGCGTAGGAATGAATAACCGTGAAGTAGCGCGTTTAAGATACCTGAAAAAAACCGGGATGTCACATTATCCCCATGTTGAAAGAATTTTCGTCCCGAAAATTGAGTAAACGCGGTTTAGAATGCAACGCACAAAGATTCAGTTTGTTAGCAATGGTACAAGAAATTCCCAGGCTGTCACATCATCCCCATGTTGAAAGAATTTTTCCCGAAATTTAGTTGGTGGTAACGTTAGATTGCTGCTCAGCTGCAAAAAAGTGTGGGTATTTGCTTTTCATTTGGTCCTCTCTTTCCCACATGAACTCCGGTCCACGCTTAGAGTCCCAACAAACCTTGACAATGGTATCTTGCTGTGCTTCGAGTCTTAATCTCACGATCCATGATCTGATAGGTTGTTCCACAAAATGCAGTTGCTCATCCATTTGAATCTCATCCAATGGAATAACTAGGGTCTCATCTGATAGACACTTCTTCAGATTGGACACGTGAAAAACGTTGTGAACTCCACTGAGTTCGGTAGGAAGGTCTAATTGATAAGCTACGGGCCCGATACGCTTCGAGATCACAAATGGGCCTACGTACCGTGGGTTTAGTTTGCCTCGTTTCCCAAAACGGATTACACCCTTCCAGGGTGACACCTTCAGTAGGACGCGGTCGCCTACTTGAAATTCGAGCGGTTTGCGTCGTTGATCAGCGTAGCTTTTCTGTCAATCTCGTGCCGCTGCCATGCGGTTTCTGATTTGCACAATCTTTTCAGTAGCCTCAAGTATCAACTCAGGACCTGTGAGTTGACTGTCACCGACTTCTGCCCAACAGACCGGTGATCTACATTTGCGACCATAATGCTTCAAATGGTGCTGCCTGAATACTCGTATGGTAACTTTGTTATACGAGAATTCCACTAAAGGCAGATGGATTTCCCAACTGTTCCCGAAGTCTACCACACATGCCCTAAGCATGTCTTCCAAGGTCTGAATGGTCCTTTCACTTTGACCATCCGTCTGAGGGTGATAAGCTGTGCTCATATCTAAGCGTGTACCCAACGCTTTCTGAAGTAACTGCCAAAAGTTGGACGTGAAACAAGCATCTCTGTCTGAGATGATGGACGTTGGCACCCCGTGCCGAGAAACTACTTCCTTAATGTAGATGCGAGTCAACTTGTCCATCTTATCTGTTTCTTTGATCGCTAGGAAGTGTGCGGACTTAGTTAGTGATAAAGTCCATCGAGATCTGATCCCATTTCCACACTGGGATCTCAGGTTGTTGAAGTAGCCCTGATGGCTTCTGGTATTCCACCTTGACTTTCGCACAAGTCAAACACTTGCTCACGTAGGTGGCTATATCCGCTTTCATGTTGGGCCACCAGTACGCGGCTTTAAAGTCTTGATACATTTTATCCGAACCAGGATGGACAGAGTATCGGGATTTGTGAGCTTCGTCCATAACTAGCTTTCTGAGGTCTCCGTAGAGAGGTACCCATATACGATTCATGAGATACCGGGCACCATTGGGTTTCACTTCCCAATCGCGTTCCATCTTTCCCACAGATTCGGCCTTGATGTTTTCTTCCTTAACTGCTTCTAGTTGCGCGTCGCGTATCTGTTCGGGTAACCCCGAATGAATCGTGCACTGTAGTGCTCGTACCCGACGAGGTTTCAAGTGCTCCTTTCTACTGAGGGCATCAGCTACCACGTTAGCCTTACCCGGGTGATACAGAATGGCACATTTATAATCGTTCAGGAGTTCGACCCAGCGACGCTATCGCATGTTCAACTCCTTCTGGCCAAAGATATGCTGGAGGCTCTTGTGATCCGTGTAGATTGTGCACTTTGTTCCATATAGATAGTGTCTCCAAATCTTAAGTGCAAACACAACTGCTCCCAATTCCAGGTCATGTGTTGTGTAGTTTTTCTCATGAATCTTCAATGTCGGGATGCATATGCGATGATCTTATCACGTTGCATAAGTACGCATCACAATCCCTGAATGGAGGCGTCACAATATACCACAAAATCATATGTCCCTTCTAGCAAAGACAAAATGGGTGCACTGCAAAGTTTCTGCTTCAGCAATTAAACGCTGCTTCCTGCTTGTCACCCCAAGCATAATTAGTGCCCTTATGGGTGAGAGTGGTAAGCGGTTGTGCGATCTTTGAAAATCCCTTGATGAAACGTCTGTAGTAACCAGCCAAACCCAAAAATTGGCGGATCTCTGTCGGTGTCCTGGGTGCTTCCCAGTTCTTGATAGCATCGATCTTGGCGGGATCAACGTGTATACCCTTTTCATTCACGATATGCCCGAGGAACTGAACTTCCCGAATCCAGAAATCACACTTCGAAAACTTGGCATATAGTTTCTCCTGTTGAAGTAGTTCCAGCAATAATCGTAGATGCTCAGCATGTTCTTCTTCACCCTTAGAGTAGACGAGTATATCATCGATGAACACGATAACAAACTTGTCGAGATACGGCTTACACAGCGGTTCATGAGGTCCATGAACACCGCGGGTGCGTTGGTGAGACCGAAGGGCATGACCAAGAACTCATAATGGCCATACGAGTACGAAATGTCGTCTTGAAGATATCCTCCTCCCTGACGCGTAACTGGTGATAACCGGACCGTAGATCAATCTTGGAGTAGTAGCTTGACCCTTGAAGTTGGTCGAAGAGATCGTCGATGCGAGGTAATGGGTATCGGTTCTTGACGGTAACCATATTGAGTTCCCTATAGTCGATGCACATGCGGAAGGTCCCGTCCTTTTTCTTGACAAAGAGGACCGGAGCTCCCCATGGCGAAGTACTGGGTCGGATAAATCCTTTTTCCAACAATTCCTGAAGTTGGGTAGACAGCTCTTGCAGCTCTGCCGGAGCTAGGCGGTACGGGGACTTGGCGATAGGAGCCGCATGGTTCGCCAATTTGATTTCAAACTCCACTTGTCGATGTGGTGGAAGACCAGGTAACTCCTCTGGAAACACATCGGAAAAGTCACGGACGACGGGGATATCTTCAATCCGCTTCTCGTCCTTAGGCTGCTCGGTGACCAGTGCGAGCAAAACGAAGGAGTTCTTTCTCCAAAGATACTTCTGAGCTTGCATGTAAGAGATGATGTTTGTGACGGCGCCTGCCTTCTCGCCTTGGACCATCAAGACTTCGTCGTTAGAGAGCGGAATACGGATAGCTTTCTCGAAACAGAGAACTTCAGCTCGGACGTCGTATAGCCAGTCCATTCCGGCTACCACGTCAAAACTACCCAGGGTAGTTGTCATCAGATCAATGGTAAAGGTGTGACCCGCGAGTTTAAGTTGACAGCCGGTTACTAAATGGGTCACATCTACAGATTTACCATCGGCTAGTTCTATGACGTAAGGGGTCTCTAGGGGTTTAGGCGTGAGATTTAGGTTCTTCCTAAAAGACTCAGATATAAAACTCTTATCCGCACCCGTATCAAAAAGTACAGTAGCAAAATGATCGTTAAGGGGAAACTTACCGGTGACCACGTTCGAGTCGTTTCTGGCCTCTCCGCGGCCCAGCGTGAATGCATGACCTTTGGCACCTCCTGTGCCACCGTTTCCATTGTTGCCATTGTTGTTATTGTTGTTGTTGTTGATGTTGTGGTTGTTGTTCCCACCATTGTTGTTGTTGTTGCGAAGCTGCGGGCAGTCTCGCTTGAAATGGGTAGTGCTACCGCACTGATAGCACCCCCGGTTAATACCTTGCTGTTGAACCTGGTGCTGATTTTGATTTTGTCGAGACATGATTTCCCCGCGACAATCCTTTGCCGCGTGTCCCGCTTTGCCACATCGTTGGCAGCGATTTCCGGCGCAAGGGCCGTGATGATGGAGGTTACAACGATTACATTGCGGCTTTCGACCCGCATAGCCGCTTGAGTTCTGGGTGTTGTTGGCAGACTGATTATTGTGACCCCGATTGTTGTTGAAATTTTGGACCGCTTCTGGTTTCCTTGTTGTGGCTGGGCTGACGAAGACTGTCGAGCATGTGAGTCTTCAATTTTTCTTTTGTTATCAGGGACGACTTCGGTTGCACCCCGAGGTGGCAATTTCCTTTGCTCTACCGCCTTATCGGTGAGTTTATAGCGCCAGCCTAATCGCTTGATGCTCCGTCGTAGGGTTGCTAGACATTACCATGCCTGGATCTCAGGGACCAGACCCCCAAGATAAAACTCAAGTCGTTTTTCGACGGTGTTAGCCAGATCAGGACATAGGAACACCAGATCATGATGTTTGGCCGTGTACGCTTCAATTTCAGACCCTACCATCTTGTGGTTCCATAACGCTTGCTCCAACTGCTGAACTCTGTCTCGCGGACAGTATTCCTCCTTGATTAGGGCCTTAAACTCGGTCCAGGCCATTGCGTTTGCCGCAACAAGTCCACGCGTGTGGACTTGTGCGTTCCACCAGGTTAATGCCCCGTCTTCCAACGTTGAGGCAGCATACTTGACCTTATTGGCTTCAAGGCAATTGCACATCTCGAACACCGATTCAGACTTTTCAATCCAACGGACCAGTCCTATGGGTCCTTCAACACCCGTGAACTTGCTCGGTTTCGCATCGAGGAACATCTTGTAGGGGTTAAGACCCCCTCCTGAAGACAGAGGATAGGTAGTCAGCGAGAAAGTCTACTAGCCCAACAATTAGATTTTCCCATGAAAATTTAATAATGGTTACCTGCTGGTGGGTTTTGAACACCTGCCAGAGCAGCATTCACGTGTTCTTGGATCATTGCGGCTAATTCTTCAGGTGACATGTTGAGGTTTCCGCGACGTCCAGTTGCCATTTCAGATCTTCGCAAGACAACCAAACACACACTGATAAGTTACAATATAGTTATCATATTCCACCCGTCAATCATCACACAAGTTATGTCAACCCAACAAATTAAACAATCAAAAGGAACATTCGATTAAATAAATTGCAACGTCTCACAAAATACCAACCAAACATCTCAGTTTAATTATAAAATTTCAAGTTCAAACATAAGTGGAAAACGAACAAACTAAAGAAAACAAAGCGGGGATTGGCGAGACGAGTCAGTCTTCTACGTCTCCATCTCCCAAGTCGCTATCGTTGCCGTCATCCTCTGCGGCGTTTTCAGCTTCAACAGCCGGGTCCTGTTCCGGCTCCTCTTCCTCCGGATCCTCCTCCTGGTCTTCCTCTGGATCCTCCTCTGATCTTCCTCTGGATCCTCCTCTTCTTCCTCTACCGGAGCTGGAGGGGCTGGTGCTGGTGCGGGTACTGGGACAGGTGCTTGATTCTGCTCCAGCTCTTGAATCTTCCAACTGGACTCAAGAACTCTGTCTTCGAGCCAGTCAGCCCTCAGCTGCTCAGCACGAAGATCCTTAGCTAAAATGTTTCGAACTTTCCTATTCTCATGTTCTCTTCCTCGAGCCTTCCAGTTTTACCAGTTAGTTGACGTATCATCCATCCCTGTGCTTCAATAGTCTCCTGCATTCTCTTTAGCTGTTCCTATTGTTTTCTTAACATATCCCTAAGTAGGTCGTCCCCTACTTCTAACGAGTTGACCGGTTCGACCGGTATAGCGGTGGTCGGATGGGAGGACGACTCCCCTCCTAGAGCGAGTCTTTTCCTAGCAACTGAGCGTGTTTCCACGCCATGAGGTGGTGAGGGTTCGACCATGGGTGCCTTCCCCGGCGCCCTTGGTTGTCGAGATTTGTCGGATGATGATGATGACATAGCCTGCTGGGTTGGTGTAGTTAGTTACATGTTGCGTATATACCAAAATACATATATATATATATCACATAAACAATTGTAGCATAACACATAACAGGATATCACAGTTCGGTGCCAACTAAGTCTAGTGTCGTGTATTAGCTATAGTTTAGGTCTACTTTTAATGCAAACCTGGTTCTCTATAGCTAGAGGCTCTGATACCAATCTGTCACACCCTCAATTTCCACTTGCGGAGTTTTACCGCGAGGCGTGTGATCAAACCAGAATCTGAGACACTAGTAATATCGAACAACTCTATATGATTTATTTAAACGTTTTCCAAAAACATTTGTTTAACCATTCATAGTTATTTTCAAATTAGCTTAGTTTCAAGTTTAGCGGAAGCATTAGTTTCAAAGTTGAGCGGAAGCATTAAAGTAAAGTAAAGTAACGGGCGCTAACATAAACGCCAAAACCAAAATCCCAAACAATATTCATAAATGAGACTCGATAAAAAAATCTCTTAATCAATGCAAGTGAGTGCACCTAGCGCTCCTAGCGTCCTGAGAAACATGTAAAGAAACAAGTGTCAACATTAAAGAAGAGTGAGTTCACAGGTTTTTATAAGTTCACAAGTTCGGTTAAAAGTTTTGTTTCCCCCGTTATCCCTAACCCGGGATAACGATATATAGTTCCATTATTCCTAACCCGGAATAATAATGTTGGTTCGTAATTAAGTTCAACGTTAACATGTAGGTAGCGAGCCTAAAGTTACGTCACATAAGAGTTCGCGATCGAAGGTGACTGTTGTGCCTCAGTGTTGCCAGGCCTATCACTGACCATGGCGAAAGTTAGGCCAAATTAATCACCAGTTGACCATACCCGGTCGGCTAGCGCGACTAGCTCGGGTGGGGCTTGTCGGGCCCATTAGTACTACTTATAATTTCCCCGCTATCTAACCCAATACTAACGATCCGAGAGTTTGTTGAGGACTTCCATGATTAGCTGCTTAGTGACCATAACGTACATTAACATTAACTTAGTTACCGAGTAGTTTAACGATGTTAATTTCGCATAACGTAAAAGATAGAGTTACAGAGTGTATACATGTTTCTCCCCTGTTGTTTAAAACCGGATAAAATAGGGGCCGTGAACTCACTTTAATTGCTCGGTTAGAGTAACACAAAAGTAGCAAATGATGGGACCGCTAATCGCGTCCTAACATGTCAACCGATTTAAAGTTAGTGTGTGAACACACTAATACAAAACCCTACGCATAACTAACACACAGTGCGGCACACGCAATAACCAATTCGAAAACACAATCATGCATGCAAAGTATCATCATACCAAAATAATGATCAAACCAACTTGTCATAAACACAGATTAACTACCACACTTTGGTACACACAAACGCAAATTATCATGTTTCAGCTTGTACGCTCATAACTGGGCTGTTTTCGAGGTTTTTTATAAAATAGTTCCAATGTTCCAAAAATTCCAATTTTTTTACAGGAAGTGTCAACTAAACTGTAGAATTTTATGTAAACTTTTGAAGTCCTAAGCTTTACCAATTATTTATAAACATTTATATACTAGGCTGCAGTCAGATTCGTTGCTTTCTGACTGCATCCACGGGAAAAAATTATTTAAAAATCATCATTCGTCCAATAACAAAATTGCAGTGGGAGTTTTCCGGAAATTCCTCTCCAGTTACTGTACAAATTTCGTGACCCAAACCTCTACAGACTATGAGATCCGACTCGATAAACAACTAGAAATTTTGCAGAATTTACACAGCTTCAGCTGCTGCACTAAATGACCACTTAAAAATAGCAAACGACCTAAGAAAAATATGAACCCTGGCCCATTAGAAGCGTTTTTAAAAATACACGTTTTAGGCTTCAGAAAATCCACTTTTCGATAAATAATGATCAGGTTACAGCCAACTGAAGTTGGCTGTAAATGCCATTCAGCAACTTTTTTCGACTTTTATCGCATTAGAATATGCTTAAACGATCAAGACGCTTAATAATAATGATCAAGAACAGGTTTATTTGTCAAATATTATCATGTCTATCAATATTCATGCAAACCCTAATCATATAACATGATCTTTATCGCTAAAACGCAGCCTATGATTCTATATTCATCATAACATCACAATCGCAAAAACTCGCACAATTATCCGAACTAATAATAAATCACAACACTTTTCATACCAATGATTCTACCATTACACATAATCATGATCAAGATTACACAAACCCTAATGTGATTTTGCAAAACAATTAAACCCTAACCTTGAAACGATGATGATTAGCGAACCGGGACAAGATTGGAATCAATCCGGGTTGGAGAGTTGCGACCGTGAGAGAGGGGGGGGGCTGCCGTCGGCTTCTCTTAGGGACTAGGGTTTTGTTTGTTTTTTTTTTTTTTTTTTGAAACATAACTCATGCATGCCCACTTTATATCAAACAAGGGAAAAGAAGGAGAAAGGGGGTGGGGGGCTCGCGCGACCGCAAAGGGGGGGGCGGTTTGGGTAAGTAGCTTGGGCCTCAAGTTTAGGTTAGTTCCTTGGGCCGCAAGGAGGTGAGGTCGACACGTTTGCGCGGCTCGGTTCGGTTCGGCTATTTACTTATTATTTATTTATTTTTTTTATAACTAATAATCGCGAAATCAAAACGTGATAATAATTCTAAAAAACGTCTAATAAACATAGCCACGTAATTCACCCAATGAATTCACAAGGTTAGCGTAGTTATTACGAGCGTGTAATTTAATTCTCCGAATTAAATTAGTGTAGGAATGAATAACCGTGAAGTAGCGCGTTTAAGATACCTGAAAAAAACCGAGATGTCACAGTTGAAGACCAAATCTTTGTCGAAGTCAAAAGTCTGCTGGAAGTCAAAGGTCTGATCACACTTTGAAGAACATCTGATAAAGCTTCATCAGTGGTTAAGCTACATCAGTGGATAGCAACATCAGTGCTTTGTATAAGTATTTTATTAACTGTATCAGAGGTTAGCATTAGCAGTGGTTGAGTGTTAGTTTGTTAAATGTCATTGTCTTGGTGACGTCAGCAAAGATGCCACAGTGGTTAGGATCGTACTACAAATAGATAGTGCATGTATTGTTCTATTTAGCTCACACACACACACACACCACTTATCTTGTATGATCTAATCTATGTGAGCTCGGGCTGAGGGAGAGTTAGTGATTCATGCATGTAATTACTTGTAATCCTTTCAATCTTTTAAGTAATGAAAACATTGTGTGATGGAAGCTAATCTCTCACTTCATTGTGTTACAAAGTTTTAAATCGCATTCGCTGCAAGTTTCATGTGTTTATCTTATTTAGATCAATTTGTTTAAAACAACTCAATCAGGTCAAACTCAGATCCTAACATATCATTTTCGATATTTTTGTATTTTCTAAATTACGTAATACTTTTGGTGTTAAAATTCAAACTTAAATTATATTTTTTCTCAATATTAAATACAAAAGTGCATAAAAAGATTAAAGATGAGATATATTATTAGACATATTAATGATAATGTGATTTGATGTGTTTTAGACATAAGAGAGAGGTGATATGACATTGAGAGAAAAAGACTAAAATACCCTTTTAAATTAAATTGATTATAGGTGATGCGTTAAAATTCTATTGGATGAGAGGAGTTCTCATGGTTCTCGCAACTGGTAGTGGTTCCTGCTTGAACCGAATTCCTATATAGGATATATATATATAGGTTCCTGCTCGAGAAGCATTATAGAGCACACATTTCCCTAAGCTTTTCGTAATATACATATATGTATATAGTCAATTCTAAACTATACATATTGTATATTACGAAAAGCTTTAAGAAAATGTGTGGTCCAGAATGCTTCTCAAGTTTCTCAATTAGCTTAGTGCTTTTCACATGATCCTAACCATATATATATATGTATATATATATATATATATATATATATATATAATATATATATAATATTATATATACAATATGGCTCGGTTCAAATGAAAACCATCACGAGTTGTGAGAACTTTTTGTTCTCGCACGAGTTGGGGCAAATTTTTTTACACAAACATAGATGAAAATATTATAATCACATCTGTAAAAAAGTAAAAAAAAATTATTGAGTCGGTAGTTTTGACTGATGCAAGTTTTGTTTACGCCTCATGTAAATATATTTTGTACGAAGATAAATATTTTTTTAGCCTCATGTAAATGTGGGTATGCGCCATTTAAAAAACTTGGCCCGAAACAAGTGATTATTTTTATAACTTTTAAGAAAAAAATTCGAAAAAACCTTTCGAATGGCCAAGTTCTCACGGTTCTCACAACTCAAGGTGGTTCTCATTTTAACCCAACCCATATATATATATATATATTATATATATATATATATATAACATATATATTATGTTGTAGCTATTGTATTATAATCATTGATAACCGTCACATTTGAAATTCAAGAGATATTCAGTTTCATTAAAATTCTTATTAGTTAGTTTAGGATATAATACATTACATAATTAAAATTATTATCAAAATTACTATCATGCCTTTTTGATTAAATTAACTAGTTGTCATATGTCGTAAGGATATGGCTTCTTACACTTTGTAGGAAAAGTTGATTTCGTAGCCAACTCCGACTATATATATATATATATATATATATATATATATATAGGGTGAGATGTATGTATTTATAAACTGGAGTGAACAAATTTTGACCATTGATTTACATCAAATCCTAGCATTGGATAATCAAGGGCTAGGATTAGTTCACTAGTGTTCACAATCAAGAGAGTTATCACAAATGAACCTAATCCTATATATAAGGGAAAGGGTAAAATGAGAACCACCTTGAGTTGCGAGAACCGCGAGAACTTTTTGAACCGACGCGAGTTGGGTCAATTTTTTTTGCACAAACGTAGATGAAAAAATTATGAACACATCTGTAAAAAAAGTAAAAAATAATTGCCGAGTAGGTAGTTTTGACTGATGCAAGTTTTTTTTACAACAGACGTAAATTTTGAAAGAAGATAAATATTTTTTTACGCCTCATGTAAATGTGGTTATACGACATTTTTTCAATTTTTTGTTTGCTGAAACAAGTATCAAATTTCATTCAAGACTAAATTGTCATACAAAAATTCCAAATAATAGTCAACAATTGTTTCAGAACGACATAACATCAAAATAGATAAATTAATCTAGGTGTGTATCTAAGTCCACCTAAATCTTGTTTCATCTTGTAACATCACCTCATCAATCAACCTGCAACATGTATTAAAATATATCAACAAAAAGTTGGCGAGCATACAAGTTTTGTTACATAGCATAATATAGAATAAATTTGTTTAAAGTCTCATATGCAACATGAACCATAATATGCAAGTTTACTAGCATGCCGAAACGGTGTACTATATTTTCAAACCCAAGAATCCAACGCGTTAAAATAGCCTATCCCAATAGAGTTGCGGGAGGTTAACATGTTTAACTTAACAATACCCCAAGTTTCGTGGGCGGTGCGTTAATCCTATAACGCTATAATTGTTAAGGTAGGCTAGCAAAGTTAATGAAGCATATATCGACACAAATAGTTTACATAACATACAAGTCTAACAAGCATCAAGTATAGCATGGATAGAGATTAAAATAGTTTAAGTGTCGTGTGATTTTTGTATAATGTACATGTTGCACCCAAAGTGTAAAAAGAAAAAAAGGGATCGAGTATGCTCACAGTTTTGCAAGCTTTCCCACTTGAAATCTCGCGAACGTTGTTGGTTGATGGATTAGTTTCGAGCACCTTGTCCTTCTACACGGAGAAACATAGGCATGTGAGTATTGGGAATTAATGGAAGGTTATGGATTCGGAATTAAAATAACGTGAAATTAGTATTATGAAAGTAATCATCTTGTACTCATAACACTTGTTCTTGACACTATAGAACCTCAAGGGTTTGATATGTTTTTATGGATTCAAAGATCCATTAGAATCGTAACAAGTGTATGGTCTTTAGATGATGTAACCTACTATTTTGACAATTGACCGCTTGTTCATCATCAAGAGTTCGGTTACTTTGATAATATATAAGTATTATATAGTGTACATTAAGTCATATAGGTCAAGCATGAGGTAGGAGGTTGAACCATCCATTTAGGAACCTCTTTGTAGTTTACATAAGTAAGTAGGAGGTGGGAGGATTTACCATCCACTTAAGACCTCTTTGGATTCACCACTACACATGTGTCTTAGACACAAGGAGGGTCATGAACTTACAAGTAAGGAATGAAATGAGACAACTAAGCTATGAAAATCATCAAGTAGTGTGTGGATTCAATGATGGATAGCCCAAGCTAGTCCAAATATCACACATTCATCAAGCTTAACTTGAACACTACTTGTGGGTGTAAACCCTAGTTGAAAACAGAAAGTTTGTGAGGTTTTATCTTCTAGTTTGACATGTCTCAACCTTGTTTTTAAGCCTAACCAACCATAAGTGAGGTTGTAAGCATTCAGACATAGGTTTGAGATGAGTTAGACTCAAGTTTTGAACAAGTTTAACAAAGTTTTGATGAAAATAAAGTAAAACAATCCACTTTGGAGCCTTTTTCGGGACATTCCAGAGCTTGGTTTTCCATGGAAAACCAATGGAGACGTAGCTAAGGTTAATCCAAAGAAGTAGGAAAAAGAATCGAGTGAATCGGATAAGAAGTGAGTGAGTTATGCTCACTTTTGTGAAGGTTGGTGATTCTGCTCGAATCTTCAAATTAGCAGCTTATGAGAGGGATTTTGAGAGTGGTTTTGATGATTTTCAAAGTGTAAAATGCTTGGATTATGATGGGTTTTTATAGGGAAGAGTTAGGGTAGGTTGTGGTTGAATTATTTAATGTTAAGACAGGTTTAAAAATGAAACAAACACAAAAAACCCGCCTAAATTCGTTGCTGGAGGGGCTGGTCGCGCTGCTGCTGGTCGCTGGGAAGGAGGGCTTAAATGCTTTAAGTTCCCGGGTTTAAGCAGATATGGTGCTTTGGCGAGTGGCTAATGTGTTGTTTATTGAACCGGGTGACCCGGGTTCGAGTCCCGCGGTCACCGGTTTTGTGTATTTATTTTTATTATTATTAAAAACCCAGACCACTTAAAGATATGCCACAAATGGTCCCTGTAAGTTCTAAAATTAGTAAATACAATTAAACCCTTAACTTTATTATGTTTATAACATACCACCATTAAACTACCTAATCTACTAGATTATTTATATATATATAATATAAATTAACTTATTTTATAATTATATATATATATTATATATAGAATTAACTTTTTAATTTAATTTTTTAAAGGTTTAATTAATTTAGTTAATTAACAAACTAGTAATATATACGTAACAAGTTGAATGAAATTAGTTTAATGAGTATCAAGTTTTATTGCGAAATAACAAATTGAGAATTTTGGATAATATGATGCTCCAACATGATTAAAATAGTTTCGTTCTCATTATGATCAATAGTCTCAATTACAAATAAAGAAAACGAAAGTCGATTACGAAGAGAGTACAAGGGACGTTTTAATTATGGAAATACAAAAAACGGGCGTTACATCATAAGCGTCTCTGTGTCGCGCACGGCCATAAGTTCGTTATGAGTTACATATATTCTTCTAATATATATTTTAAGTATAGTGAACCTCGTTCACATGTTTAAGTATGTTCGGTTCAATTGTATATAATTGGTTCGCAAACATATGTATCTCTTCTAGATATAATAGATAAAAATATTTTATTTTTAACATCGTATTAAAATTGGTCGTACATGTATAGACTTCAATAAGTGTATTTGTGTACATTACTATGTACTTACGTATTTATACGTTATTACCATATATATACTTTACTTGAATATTTTATCGGCGGTATTTATGTCGTATTTATACGTATTTATGTATATGTACATTCTTGTATTCTTGAAATTTCGCCAAATGTATTAGTGTACGTATTTTATACGTATTAGTATACTTGTATATTATCTATTTACACTTAGTGCTTATTTGTATTATACTTTCCGGAAATTAGAAGTGTTGAAAATATATATTTTCAAGTATCTAAAAATATATTATTTTTATAGTTCGTTGCCGTAGTCATTAATATATATTTACGTGTCGAGAATGCCCAAGTGCCGTCAGTAAGATGTGCTCGTTCCTCGTCGTGACGATATAGCGATCGTTGTCGTGACGATGTATTTCATTCACCAACGAACTTGTATCATATTTTTAGTGTCGGTTTTAGTGTGTGTGTATATATATATATTAATTTCCTCAATATATATATATATATATATTCATGTTTTGCGACTTTCTAAGTATCAAATTTTTGAAGGATAAGTGTGTGTATGTATTAATGTTCATATACATGTTTATACTTTCAAGTATGTAAAAGGTTTTCCATATGTTGTGTATTTGTATTTAGTTAGCTATTTCTAACTTCTAATACATACACACAAACACATTTATACATATACACATAAATAGATTTCTAAGTTTTATATATAATTTTTATCATCTATATTAATTATATATATATATATATATATATATATCCAATGTAACTTATGAAAATACACATAAGTGTTTAAGAAAATACTTAGAAGTAAAGACTTAAACTTATTGAGGCTTGCCTAATCATGATTAAGGTCATAATCGCGTTTAGTCCTTTTATTCACACCTTAATCACGGTTAGGATTTTAGAAAATTTCGCCACAGTTTCTCCTATACTATGGCGCTTTTCCACGTTTTTAAAACTTATTTTTATATACTTTTCAAACTTAAATCCCACCATAATCACAAATCAAGTTTCCAACCTTAATTCCCATGCACATATTACACATAAACACCTTTATTTTTTTTCCACCTTAGAACTCTCTACAATTTGTGGTTGAGATTGAATTTTAATAAAAATGTGCCATATTTGTTTATCTTTTGTGAAGAGTATTAATTTATTAAGAGAATGGTTATTTGGTAATTTTGTTTATGGGCTATTAATTATTGACAAGAAACATATGAGGATTGATTTTGACTTTACATTGACGCCATTAATTTTTTTGTCTACTTTTTAAAATGTAAAAGAAAACATCTTCTTTATTATATTTTTAAAAAATGTAAAAAAACTGAAAACATCTTATGTTTACGTTCGACCAAAATAAACCACCCTTTTTATTTTAATATTTTTTATTACATATTTCACATTGATGTTTTAAGTCGGCGTTTTTTTACGCTTGATGTTTTACGTCGGTGCGAAAGGTGTCTCCATTTTAAAAACTGACACTAACCGTAAATCCCTTTAACACACGTTGTCGAATGTTTTTTTACGCGTGTTATCTTTCTCGAACGTAAATGTTTTTGTTTATTTTTTTACATAGTTGTGTATTTCGTAAAGATGTTTTTACGCACGTTGTCAAACATGTTTTTATGCACGTTGTCAAAGTCCATACCTTGATTTATTTACACACATAAGAAATCGACAAAACCACCGCTTGTCGAAAGGTTTTTTTAACGCATGTTGTCGATTTTTTTTACGTACAGTGTCGAATGTTTTTTTAAGTACGTTGTCGAATGTTTTTTATGCACGTTCTCTTTGACTAACGTACACAATAACATTTTTACATATCCAAACATTTTCAAAAAGACTTTTACATTTGAAATCGACAAAACCACCACCGTTGCTGTGCCACCGTCATCTCTGTCACAGAACCACTACCGCCGTCTACATCACCTTGATCAGTCATCTTGTCGGGGAGCTGTTCCCCGATCAGCCACCATCACCGGCGACCCACCCCTTTCTTTCTTCCATGGTGGTTCCGCCGCCTTCGAACAACACAACCACCTCGATCTGAGTCTTACTTCTGGGCATTTTCTTTTGGATCTCGATTTGCTTTTTATATATAATGAATATGATGAATTAAACAGTTTTTTTGGATCTCGATTTGCTTTTTGTAAATGTGAAATGAGAGAAAGAAAAATATGAGAAGAGATAAGAATATTCTATTGTAAAGGAAAACGAGATAGAGAGAAAAAGAATAAAGAAGATGGATGTGACTTTTAAAAATGAGAAAGAAAAATGATGTGACATCGAGAGTAAAAGACTACATTACCCTTTTGATTTAATTTGAATATAGGTGATGTGTTAAAATCTTATTGGATGATAAGGGTTTTCATGGTTCTTACAACTGGTAGTGGTTCCTCCTTGAACCGAATCATATATATATATATATATATATATATATATATATATATATATATATATTATATATATATATATATATATAGGATTAGAATCAAGGAAAACACTTACGAGTTGTGAGAACTAAGAGAACTCAGTCTTCCCGTGCGCTTTTCGACCCCATTTTTTTACACCCTAGATTGAAATGTTAGAAAAGACTACCGTAAAAAATAAAAAGAAATTTCGAAGTAGTGTTTTTCGCCCTCTTATGGTGGCTGTAAAAAGGTAATGACATAAGCATGACATCACCTTTTTCATCGTTTAAATGAGAAAACTAACAAGTATTATTTTTTTTTTGAAAAAGTTGATTTTTGTAGGATTTTTGGTAAATAATTTTTTGAAAAAACATTCCGTAAGGCCGAGTTCTCTAATTTATCACAACTCGTATAGTTTTCATTTTACCCAAACCTTATATATATATATATATATAATATATATATAACGGTATGCGCATATAATGTATATATGTGTGAGCCTACGGAGGCAAAAGTAAAAATACCCTAATTTTAAAGTTATTTTATAATTTCTGAATTGGTCAAAGATATGGGCTGTTTGGTTCATAAAAACTTCACCTCTTAATAAAACCATTCAGCTCTGAATGGTTCTCTCCTTTTATAAGCTGAATGAAACATTTGAAACTCCTACCCCTTGCCGTAACAAAACAATCTGCCCTTCCCCTTGATACACATAACGCCCTCTTTCTCCTCCACAACCGCCAACATCTCCTCCTCCCCTCTCCTCTCTACCGCCCTCCACGTCGCAGCCCTCCATCACTCCGCCGCCAATATCTCCTCCTCCGTTTTCCTTCGTTATTTCTCCTTCGTTCTCCTCCTCAACCCTCCACGTCGTAACCCTCCATCTTTCTCCTCCGCAGCCCTCCACATCGCAGCAGTCCTCCACGTCCACAGGTAACGTATCATGAACTTTTTACCTTTTCTTTTAAGTTCTGTTTTTATAATTTTACAATTTTTTTAACCTAGTTTGAATATGTGTGGTTTGATGATCTGTTGTTCAGATTTGTATGAAAGTTTAATAAATAGATTGTATTTGTTTGTTTGCAATTTCAACCTTGTATTATGAAAGGATTGTATTTATTTGTATGGAATTGTGTTCAATTTGTCTTGTGAAAGTCATTGTATTTATTTGTATGGAATTACAGATTCTATATATGTTCAGTTGTGAAAGTATAATAATGCTATTATTTGAAAAGTGATTGTATGAGCAGATTCGTGGTATGATGGTCTGTTCGTTCAAGACATAGAATGGGTTCACAAGGCATTAACTATATGAATACCTTACGTAACTAGATTGCTAGTCAATTATGCTGATTCGAATTAAAATTGTACACTTCGTATTAATTTCTATTTGAATTAAAGTATCTTTCCATGCACTTTGAAGAATTTACGTGTAACTTGAATTTTCTATCAGGTTTTGTACTTTTTTAATCTATTCATCATTTAGTACATAGCACCAAACAAACAAATATATTTTATTAAACACAAAGTTGTTTAGAGGGGGGTAAAAATGTCATTTTACACAGTCATTCAAAGGTGCAACCAAAACAAAAGTCTCTTCATTCAGACCTCTTATTTATTCAACACTTATTGGTTCTAGATAGACCTCTTATTCATTTAACACTTACTGGTTCAGATAGACATCTGATTCATTTCAACACTTATTGGTTCAGATGTTGCCAAACAGCCCCTAAACATCATAAGATTTGATTTTCGTTAAGGATTGCATACAAACATGTTGCACATACACATTTCAAAGCTAAAAGAAGTCACGCATAAGTAAACACCATATTTGGTCTTGATACCTTATTTTTGATTAGCTAAGTTAACAATCATTAGTTAGTACTTATAGCATTACCTCTCTAATATCTTAGAAGTCACGCATAAGTAAACACCTTATTTAGTCTTGAATTAACCTCACTTTTAGATTAGCCAAGTTAAACAATCATTAGTTTAGTAACTTTTTATAGCATTTACCTCTCTAATAAAGATATTATAACTAATTAATTAATTTATCCAACCCTCATTCTCCTAGATCTTAATCTTGAGGTTAGAAATGAATTGATCTAATCACTACAAAAATTGAGAGTATTTCAAGTTGTTAAATATGCAAGAAGTTAATCAAAATATTGGAGAAAGAGATGCTTTAGTTCCTAAGCTACCTTCCTAAAAATAGGACCTCATTTAAAAGAAAATATTGTTTTACTTATTAATTTGAGTTTTTAGCCCCTGTGTATAATATACGATTGAACTCTCAGAGAAGATGGTGAAAAAAGACGGATTTAGCGCATTGACAGTTGATGAATTTTTTTCAAAACTAATCTGATGTAGATGATTCAAAATGTTTGATTTCAGCTATACGATTAAACCTTAATCATTGATAAAATCAAACAAAATAAAATAGGATCAAAGTTGACTAGACAAAAATTTGTACAATTGATACACAGGTTTGGCTTTGTGGGCATTATCTAACTAGATTATTTCTTATTGGGTAGATCAAATTCACCTTTCTTTCGAAAAAGGAATATTTTGTAAAACCATTTTAAAAATCATGAAAGATCGACAATTTTTCAGAAAGGATGAGAACTTTGTTTATACACACAAACATTATATAAGTTAAATACTCTGCTAAGAAAGGATTTAACATTGCATCAGCTATTGTTTTTCATTTAGTCAGCAAAAGTCCTCATATTAACTCCAAAAAATATTTATTAAAATTTAATTAATAAAAGAATCAGCTATTACAACTTGTCTATGCTACAACTTTTGGTTCAAGTCTAGACCAATGTGGAGCACTTTGAAGTAGACGGGTCATATAAAGCAGGAAGAAGATACTTTCTTCCATTTGTACCATGTGCATTATAACTTGCACCCGTAGTCGAGTCCACTAACAAGTCCCCGGCGTATCCAGGATACGCCCCTTCAGCATACACCCCAGGACACGCGGACGCAGCCTCCAACGGTGCTTCGGCGTCCCCTTGATAATACCCGTTTCCAAACGGGTTCGTGGCCGTACCAGCCAACAAACCACCCAGGTTAATCACCAACCCGTCCATACCCACATCGTTGTTAGGTGCGACGAGTGGTGCAGCCTGGGGCCCGTATATTGGCTGGTGAAACGGCCACGCGCATTGACCCGGGCACTGGGTCTCCGAGTTACCAACCCAGATGTAGGCAAACTTGTAATTCTTTCCTTTAATATGTCCCATTTTGGAACTAGATGATGATCCGTGAGACCCGCATCTACTGGAGCAGAAACCATCAACTGCCACGTCTGATGCTGTTAACACAACGTTAACCGCGTCATACGACTCCCCTCGGGAAGCCAGCTGGACGAGATGTTCGTCGGTCAGCGACTTCCCGAGAGAGTAGGACTCGTCGGATATATGTTTGCCGAGACGAAGGGAGAGGGAAGGGGTGGATTTGGTGTGGTATTTCTCGGTGGTTTTCCACCAGGTGGCGACGGATGGCTCGACAGAAGATTTGGTGGAGAGAGAAGAGATGAAGTCGGAAACGATGGCTTTTTGTGACGGTTTGAATGATCCGTACCAGATGAAGTTGACGGAGATTTTTCCGGTGAGGAGGGGGCCGTTGTGGTAGTGGAGGAGGTTAGAGGAGTCTTGGACTAACTCAGTGAGTCGTCTCGCTCCGAGTGAGAGATGGAAGATGGAAAATATGAAGAGGAGGTGAAGCAAACGATGAGCGGAGGCCATTTTGTGACGGTTTTGGAGAAATGTTAGAAGGTTGAAAGAGGAAATGAGTTGAAGTGTGTTGTGAAAATGGAAGTGGAAAATAGGTTATTTATATACAGATAGAACTTTTGGATTTTTTACGTTGGAAATAATATAATATAATATATAATATAATACTATTAATTGGGTTTAAATAAACAGTATACTGCTTAGCAGGCAAGAAGAACCTACAGCTGTAACTGCACCCACACGGTTTGTGGGTTTTTATGAGGGCAACGAAAATTCAAGTTTTTACACGCTTTCCAACTTTATATTTTATTCATATTAAAATAAATAAAATCATATATATATATTTTTTCTAGTTTAAGTGTAAAATTATGTTTTAAAATTATAGTTCTGATGTTTTGAAGCTAATACAGGACATAACCCAATCTTAAAAATTAGAATTGAATGAGGTTATACATTTTATAATAATTATAGTAAGATAAAAAACGGGATACCGGATTTTAGGTACTAAATACAACTCATATATGGATGTAACGAGTTTTTAAAGCTATTGTAGATTTAAAACATGCCATTAAATTTATTGTGTGGTATCAAGAGAAAAAAGTTTCACTAAACAATATATACAAAATACATAACTGTTTCATTTAAATCTAAATAACTTTAAAACATAAGCACTAAATATTAAACAACGTACATTATTTTATATCTAAGGTCATTTAATATTAACTTTTTTTGGAATATATATAAAAATATTCATACTATTTGAATTTGAAAAATGTTTAAAACTGAAATTATTTTTTCTTAAAAAAATATAACGTTCACAATAGTTTTAAAAAAGTCCACGTGTAACTGCGTGGATTGGAGCCTTGGATACTGTTTCGTAGTTGCATTTATGGTCCGACCCGTTTCAAAAGTACTCCAGAAAGCATACATTGTACGCCAGCTGTGAACAGTGCTTATCCATATAGCTGTCACCTTTCCCTTTTTAGCAGTAATTCCCCCCGGCTTTTGTCCAAAATGCCCCTATCCTTACCCAACAAGGGTATTTTCGTCTCATTCTTCCCAAAAGCTGTAAATGGGCTGTTATTTATTTTGTCCTTTTACCGATTTTTTCCCGTTTTTTCTTTCTTTTGGTAAGATCGGTTTTCTTAATGTTTAACTCTCGTTAATAACTAGGTTTAAACCCGTGCTCCGCAACGGTATGCCCGACATGAATTTCATCGGTGTTGTTCAGTTTGTAGAAATCAAAACTCGGTATAGCAACCCGAAGAGTAAACCCAAATACGCTAGCATTAGCAATCGAAAGAAAACATATAATAAATAAAGTGGTAGTGTAACGAAAACGCTATAAATAAGTGTTCGGTTGTGGTTGACCAATATAATACAAACAATTGTTTAGGGTTGGTTAAAACCGAACCATTTCAATGCAAGAACATAACCCACTTGTTTAAAGAAAACTTCAATGTTATATAAGCTTTGGTATCGTATTATATAATTATAATCTTTAATACATTATATAAAATAACTAAACACATCGCGTGTGTTAACCGAAAAAAAATGTCTCAATGGTTTAAATTTAACTAAACACATCCCATTTTTTTTGAAAAAAAAACCCAATGGTGAAGGGCCATGTCATTCAAGAAATACCAAATTAGCATTCACAAATGGTTTTGTCATGGGAGTTAACCATTCACACATTCATTCCCTTTATCTCTCTTATACTATATAATTATATATACTATATACATTATACATATATTATATATATATATAACCATATATATATATATATATATATAGAGAGAGAGAGAGAGAGTAAAAAAGGGTATGTGAATAAGATATAGGTGTGTGAGAATAGTGAGAGTCTTTGTTATAGTATAGAACATATCATGTTTTTAAAGCATAAAATAGAGTAAGCTATTATTCTCTATTTATGCTTTAAATGAGAGATCATTGAATATTAACTCCCTAATTCCTCTATCATGTTTTATTGGATTTTTATGCTATATCATTAATACGTATTTTAGTTTATAACTAATATTAACTAGTGGGGTTTCTCTTACACTTATCGACAAACTTTTGATTATTATCAATTCAGTTCATTATGGTATCGGTTTGACATTAGAACTAGATATAGCAATCAAGACGTGTTTTACATTTTTTGAAAACCAGAAAACAAATACCTATACTAGTACCTAGGGATTTTAATATTTTGCCCACTAGGGAGAAAGGACACTCAATGGTAGTACCCATTCCTCGACCAACCAAATGTCACCATGTCAATTTTCTTTAAAAGTACCAATTTATCATAAAACATTGTTGGCGCCTACCCTTTGCTATAAACTATTTTTTTAATTCAACGCAAACTAATAATAAAAAATTTGAAAAACAATAAAAAAACAAACTAATCCTCGTTTTCCTCCTCGAGGCACGGTAGATTTGGAGCTATAAGATCGATCACAAGATCATTTCTAAGTCAAAAATGTGTATCTTGATCCATTAACTCCCGAAGAACTGTATTGTCAAAAACGGGTTCGACGACTGGATCCCTGATGTGGACCGATGTGAACGCATGTTTGTCGTCCTTTAAGATCATATTGTGCAGTATCATCACGTATACGTCACGCTAATAATCTTGTGCATCGTTATAGCACACATGGTCCTCTTAAGTATGCCTTATTTTCCATTTAGGGCACCAAAAGCACGCTCCACGTCTGTTTTTGCATTTTCTTGAACTTCTTTTCATTCGGATCGATAGGAAATGGATATGTTTTCACAAACGTTGACAAGTAGGGTAGATCTCATCGGTTAAATAGTATCTATGATTGCATGTATGTCCATTCACTTGAAATGGACACTTAGGTGCGGTTCCATTCAGTTCAGCGAAATATATTGGAGATTGTTGGAGCACATTGTCGTTTAGTGAACCAGGGGACCACAATGCACATGCCAAAACCATAAATCTTGTGATGTGACCGCTTCGACCATGACCGTTGGGTATTCGTGATCACCTTTCATATACTGGCCTGGTAACTCCGTTGGATACATCCTCCACGCAAGATGCGTATAATCAATGCTACCTAACATCCCTAGAATGTGGTGTTTTCCTCGTCGTTTTTGTACAAATTCGTTATGTTGGTGCTTGTCGGCTTACACAACAACTCTTTGCGTACAAGTGACACGAGAGCTGAATCATAGCGATGATCTGAGTAGGAATAGTTAAGTTGTTCGCTCCCACTCTTGATCAGTGATGTTGTTCCGAATCGCATCTGTAGAGGGACGTACATAATCCAAAATAGTTCGTTTTGCCGCCATTTCTAAGTGAATTAGCGCACTAACAAGTACTAAGGCAAACAAAACTAAAACTAAACCTAACTAATTGTTAAACTAATATTAGCAAGATAGATATGCAATAATGATGTGTCCCTGGAAACAACCCCAAAAACTTGATAGTAACAAATAAATTGACACAAAACACAGCCGAGTTTTAAGGATAAACACACAGAAACTAACTACACACATTCTAGACAAGCGTACGTATCAGTATATACTATAGCCTAGGTAAGTACCCTAGTATCAATCCGTGGACACTAAGATCCATTAACCTATCTCTTCCATAATATCTAACCTATGTAACCTTTAATAATAAAAAAACACTAAAAACCTATTTAATTAAGTTTAGAAAAAACAATGATAACCAATTAGGTTCAGAATCATCTTATTACTTTTGAAAAACAGGTGATTATGGTTCTTATGAAAACTCGTCATAGTTGACACTAGTAAGAGGCTGTAGTGTTAAAAAGCTAGAGCACCATTGGGTTAGCCCCATGTCCCTAGTTAACCAGGCTATAGACACACCCAACTATCCGGTTCTAAGTAACTAAGACATTATTCATCCCTTGTGATCTAAGAGTCTCTTATATTGTTATAGCAACCTAGATTAATAAATTACTATCTAGACTATTCAATCTGAAGCAAACCCTTATAATAAGCTTCTTCCCGTATGTGATCCATATGAATTACCAACATCCAAACAAGTTTTTCCTTTGCCTACTAAGCATTCAGCCCTAGACTAACGATCGATACATAGTGTGAGCTCTGTATTTTCGCGTTTATTTATTTATTAATTAATTAATCAAGTTAATAAAAAGAAGAAATGCATAAAAAAATAAGCCCATAACATTAGGCCCAAATAAAACACAAAAATATATTAATGAGCCAATTTTCAACTTTCCATAATTCTTTCACCACCTTAAACCCTAATCCATCGCCTATAAATACCACACTCATTCCACCATTTTCTTTGCCATTTCTCAAAGAATTCTTCTCCCCTCTTGAAAGTGAGTTCCTTCTCCTTTCACCTTCTTCTCTTCTTCTTGTTTTTTTTTGTTTCTTCCTGTTTTCATACTTCCCCATTTTGGAGAAATCCTTATGGAATGTCACCAATGTTTGCCATGGCAAACAAAGATGGTGCATCACCAAAATAAGGACCAATCTTGGGTTTTCTTTTACATTTATATTCTAACTTCAAATCCTTCTACTTACACACCTTGTTCATCCTTGTTAGGATAAACATGTCTTCAGCCGCTCAAGACTATCATCTCACGTTTGTGGAAACCACTTGCAAATAGTGATTTTACATGACCATTTTTGCTTTTATCACCTTCGGATGCAACATGTATTCTATATTGAATCACGACACTTGAAACTTTATTATGCACGATCTACCCACTTTTAGACATGGAACGATGTGATGCTTGTGATACCTTATACTATGTAAACTTTTCGCGTCTATGTGATTCATTAACTTGTTACAAGCCTACCTTAACAATTATGGTACATGCTACTATAGAGTAAGCACCGCCTTTGAGACTTGGGGTATTGTTAAGTTAAACACATTAACCTCCCGTTAGACTTTGGGAAAGGCACTTTGCGTTGGAAACTTGGGTTTGAACACATAGTTTACACCGTTTCAGCATATTTGTTATCTTGCTTATTGTTTACATGTTTTGGTTATGATTTTAAACATTTTTAAACATATTATACTATGTATCAAACTTGTATGCTCGCCAACATTTTTGTTGATATTTTAATACATGTTACAGGTTTATAGACGAAGTGGTCAAGAAACCAAGCTAGGATGAACCTAGAAACACATCTTAGAATAAACAATGTTTTGAATTATTTTTGATACAATTATGTCTTGTTTGAATCTTGTATGACATTTAGTATTGTTATGAAATTTGATTTAATTATATTGTCATAATAGTGTTATAATGCTTTTGAGCGATTTGTCCGTCTCATCCCGATGTTTCCGCCATCGGTTGTGATGTGACAGATTGGTATCAGAGCCATAACTATAGGGAATTAAGAAAAGTAGGAATGCTTTGCCTAGTCTATAGTTTAGGAGCTTTTCTCACTATGTGTTATTTAAAACCATCTCCTTTCTATCTTACTTGCTTATCTCTATATTCTTTGGACTTTTAATATACATGCCTTTCCTAAGGCTAACACAATACACATTTGGAGGCTTTGAAGACACTCTTATAACACCATCTCAACGACTCACCAAAATAGGGGATTCCCACATTTGGTGATGACTTTCATTCAACGATACTTTGAATTTTGCATGAAATTTACCCTCAAGTTAGGAGTGATATCCAAACCTTGAAGGAAATTTCCATTTCATACTCTAGTGGACCCTTATCTTTTGATAAGTACTAACCACGTTAGGGTACGTGTTATAAAGTTAGAGGTGAAACTGCATCTTGTTAACTAGTCCCATTCTTCGATTTTCAATGTCGCCAAAGTTTCGATTTTCCCAATCGATTAAGGACGTGTAGTAACTGGAAGGACAAATATCGTTAGTCACTTCTCGATGAGAGTATTTGTCTATTAGGCCAAAGCATGTTCCCTTAATTCGAAAAGGGCTTCGATTTACTTTGGAATAGTCTTATGTTACGTTCCGTGACAATCCATGTTTTACGTTAAATCTCTTTATGCTATCTCAATTTTAATGTGTTTTTATATTTGTACGTTACTTTCATTTCAAGCTTGAAGAACAATACACATTATCTTGGCAAACTAAAACAAATAATAATAATATCCCGTGAAAAAACTAAATTTACGATGCTTTCATTATCTATGTTGCACTATGTGAAATTCATGTTGTACTATGTGAAATATTTGAGACATTATATACTGGATTCGTGTTACTGGGTGATTCTTATGTGATAAACTTGTCATTAACTTTGAAAGAAGCCACACTTAACGTGTATAGTACTATGCGTAGTGCTATAGGAGTAGCGCACCACCCGTGAACGAGAGGTCATGTTAAGTCATTCAATTGCGGTACACGATGGTTGACCTGTTTATTCACATGCCAGTGACGCGTTAATCTAGTAGGTCATGTGAATTGTTCTAAATTTTATGCTAGTACTCATAGTCCCAAAAATGGAAGCTATTGGGATTGAACCCTTTACAAAGGAACAGATGATATAAAGCCAAAATACTCTATATGCGGTTTGGTCCTTCTATCAGAGTATAGATCCTCTGATTACCTAAACTCTGCCTTCCTAAAGTCTGTTACCTATGCATCATCTGCTACACCAATTATCAAAGGTCTGACAGAAGAAAAGAAGCAGAGTTTTAAGTTTATTAGTTTTAAATTCAATGTAACAGTGCATTTGCACTATCAGATGTTAGGCATCAGTGTTTTGAGTTTGTTAGTTTATTGTTAAATGTCACTATCAACCCTGACGTCATCAAAAGATGCTCAAAGTTTAGATAGTTAGTATAAATAGTTGAGTCGATGTAACAGTAAACTTCGTCTTCTTAAAAAGATCTTTACACCAATCATCTTCTTCCATTTCCTGTACTATCAAACTGTTGCAATAGGCTGAGGGGGAGTTTGTGAATCACATGCAAAGTTTATATACTTGAAAGCATGATGATGATGAAAACAAACGACCTTTACTTGTAGTAAAAGTTTTCCATTCTATTCTGTTGCATTTACTTTCAATTTCAATCATATTTCCATTTTTGAAACAAAAACTACAAGTAAATCAAACTCAGATCCTAACAATTGGTATCGGAGCTTGGTCAATCAAAATTTGATTAATATCAATTTGATTTGAAAGATCAGCTCTCCCTGCTAATTAGTTTGATAGTTTTACTTGAAAACAGAGTTTTATTATGTTCAAAGTTTTTAAAACACAAATCTGTTGTAAACAAGCAGAAATGTCTCAAAACACACAAGAATCCAACATTGGATCTATGTTTAAACCACCGATGCTGAAACGAAATGAATATTTCATATGGCAGCATCGGATAGGTCACATTTTAGCTCAGCAAAACACCGGTTGTTGGCGATCCATTGTGTATGGACCACATGTCCCTATGGTTCACAGTACAGGGGATCCCAATGCTCAAGTGCCAAAAAATCCTGAAAATTACTCCGAGTAGGATTTCCAGAAAATAGAATTGGATGCTAAGGCATTTAGCATTGTTGCATCTGCCTTACCCAATGAAATATATGCTGGTCTGCTCCACTGCAATAGTGTAAAGGAGTTATGGAATGCACTAAAAGAGCAATTCGGTGGTACTGAAGAAGTGATCGAAAACAATAGAGAAGTTTGAATCAACAGTATGAAATGCTTTGTCACGTAAAGGGTGAGTCATTAACACAACTGTTTGAACGTTTTAGCTGTCTCATCAATGAATTGCGGAATTTCCTAATTCGACCGTCTGTAGTCGTTTCTTAAGATCGTTACCAAAAAAATGGGAGACTGTAGCTTACGTTACTCGAACATCTGTTGTGTTTAAAGAAATGACCCTCACACAACTTCATGGTCGACTCCTCACTTATGAGAGAGAGTTGAACCAGAAAACGAAGTTGCAAGAGTCAGGGAAAGTAACAGACGACTATATCTTGGGTAACACTGCTCTTTATAGTCATGAAGAGGGTTCTGGCAATGGAAAGGATCAGGGTTATGATCATTTTATTGATATAACCTCTGGTGGAAACTTTAACTCTAATTCTCATCTCCTAACTATGCTTTTACTGCTAGTGGGGAATGCCAAACGTTTGATAATCTCTCTTTTGAGTTAAATGATCTTCAACACTTTGATCCAAATGACTTAGAAGAATGGACATTTTACATCAAGTTGCTTTGCTAAGTGTGAGAGCAAGCAGTTTTACAAAAGAACTGGTAGAAAATATCCAGGGTTGCATGGGGGGTCAAAGGTCGGGTTAGACAAATATAAAATCAAGTGCTATAAATGTAACAGGCTAGGACCTTTGCCAGAGAGTGTAGATCTCAAGTTTCAGGACCTATTGTAACACATCCTAGCCCTAGACCTCAGCACACACAAACCACTGCCCAATATTCCCAAAATACCCCTGTCCATCAAGTGCAAAACACTGCTCATTATGCACAATGTCCAAACCACTGTTCCACAAATTCAGTATGTCCAAGCATCACCACCTCAAGTGCATGTGCAACAAGCACCACAAAGCACTCAAACTACTCAAACCACTACTCCGGCAGAGGTCAACCAGCAAAGCTTTTCACATAAGGCTTTGTGGATTGGAGTAGTTTGCCTGAGGATTTATCTGATGAAAACTTTGCTCTTATGGCCAAAAATGATTTAGAACATGAAATTTTTTGTTTAATGCCCTAGAGACAATTATTGAAGGTGATGAGTCTGTGGAACAAGGGTCAAAGTTTGATAAAACTCAAAATTGTGATAAAGCGTGGTTACACAGTGATACACAAAACACTGTTGATGATGAAAAGAACTCTCTATCTGATCCATGGGATTCAAAGGATGGTGAAGATGATTGTGATTTTGCTTTTATGGCTGCTTCTAAGGTATCACCTCAGATCCTAAAGGATCTCTGTTCAGCAAAATGTATAATAGCTTTTGCTAACATTAAATAGGTGAATGAAAACCTTAGGAACAAAATGATAGAAAATAAACTTAATTTTGAAAAACTTATCAAAGAGTTAAAATCAAAATTATTTTCAAAAGATTCTGAGATAAGTAGCCTAAAGCATGAAGCTAGTATAACCAAAGACCAACTCCAAACTATGGTAGATAAATTTCAAGTTTGCAAAAAGGAGTTAGAGGATGCCCAGATCACATGTGAAAAATGGGTAGAATCTTCAAAAGGTTTTGAAATTATGCTAGAAAAACAGATCAAAAGTAACATAAAATCTGGCATTGGTTTTGAAACTGAAGAAGAAGCCAAAGAAAATGTTACAAAAATTGATCTGGAAAGGTTGAAGTAGTTCCAACAAATTTGGCTGGAAATGAGATAAAAATCACTGATAAAAATGGTAACAAGATTTCTCTTGAAAAACATAAAGGGTCTTCAACTTTTAAAGAAACTGAGAAATACCAATTCAAACCCACATGGTCAGATGAATGTGATATCCTTGAAAATTTCAAGCCAATGGACTTCACAACCATTGAAGGTGTCAAGGCACCAAAGGCCATAATCATTCCCATCAAAGACCTTCCAGCAGAGGTTACAACATTTGCTGAGAAGAAATCTAATAAAAAGAAAAGGGAAAAGATCAAACATCTGTTTCGTGAATTTTGTTACAAAAGAAATCATGTAACAGAAAACTATTATCTTTAAAAGTATATGATATAAACAAAACACATGTAATCCCAAATGATTCAAAATGCTTTATCTGTGGGAAAACAAATCATCTACCTCATAAGTGTGCTTATCTTTAAACCTATGATCAAAAGGTAAAAGAGATCAAAGCAAAAGCTCTTGAGAAAGAAAGTTCAAGCTCTGCTAGAAATAAATCTAAGCAGACCTTTGTACCTGTTGAAACATCTGTCACAAAAGCATTAACCAAAACCTCTGTTCCCAGGGAGGTACTGTAACATCCGTAAAAAAAACGGATTTACCAAACCCGCTCCGTTTATTAACCGAAACAATCAATTAAAAATTTCGTGGCGTATTTAATGCCCAAATTATTTTTAAACGATACATAATTAATAAGTATATTGGATTATAAAAGTTTTATTTGAAAAAGTATTAAAATTAATGAAATAAAAATAAATTAATGCTGCCAGGTTTCGAACCCGGGTCAGCTGGTAAACAACAAAGCATTAACACACACACGCTCAACCACTCCGCCACTTTGGGTTTTTGTTAAGATACCGAAACAATTAATTCAAATAATGAAAACAGAAATCAAATCCAGTCAACTGACACGCCCAAATCCGTTGACGCTAGAAAATCCGACGATTTCGTCAAACGGCGTCGGTTATCAATGACTTAACGTAAAAATTAACTACTACATCGGTTATAACCGATGTCCAGTCCGCGACACAAGTTATAACTGCCGGAAAATCTTTAACCGACGAATCAAGACGGAAATCGGACTAAATTCGTCAATGTTCTGCCCTATAAATACCCCCTCTAACCTCTGCTAGCTTTTTCGCTCACAATCACACTTTTTCCTGACATAATTCCCCTCGCCGGAGAACTTCTGCAACTCGCCGGAAAACCGAGCCTTTCACCTCTGAGCCTTACTGAACACCCAGAACTCATACCGAAGCCACCCGCACTCATCTCAAGCTCCCAGAAGACCTCTGCCGCAGGACACACGTCGCCGGAATAATCTGCTGTCGTCGGAGTTTCGCCGGCGAAACAGAGGAGTCCAGTTCGGTATACCTTACACTTAATCTCTTATTCTTTTTATTAATCTCACATACAATTAATCGCAACACACTAAAAGAACTGGATTAAAATCGTTGAACCAGTCAGACACCGATTCTGGTTTAGATTAACGAAGAAGATGAAGTTTCAGTAGTATATATGTTTAATTAAAATCAAGATATATCTCAGGTTAGACACAGTCCAGCGGTGGACTGTGTGCACATAAACACGCATACGTCCCGAGTTCGATTCTTGTCCCACGCACACTCGCCTTAATAATAATGTTCTTTTTTTTAACCGAACCGGATTCACTGCAATATATGTTAAGTTTAATAAAAACCGGAATAATAACCAAGATAGACACACAGTCCAGTGGTGGACTGTGTGAACGTTTAATCACACGTCACGAGTTCGAGTCCGGACTACCGCACCGGTTCGGGCAATTATCAAACTTTTTATATAAAACAGAAATGAAATTATTTAGTTTGTATATAAGTATAATAAAAATCAGAGTATTTACCAAGTTAGACACACAGTCCAGCGGTGGACTGTGTGTTAACCTAAACCACAGGTCCCGTGTTCGAGACCTGTGGAGAACACCGGTTCGATGCATTAAAATCGTTTTTAAAAATAAATGATTTTCGGTTTAATTCAATTAGTATATAAATATAATTAAAAACAGAAATATTTCAGGTTAGACACGTAGCTCAGTTGGTAGAGCTGTGTGCACATAAACACGCATACGTCCCGAGTTCGATTCTTGTCCCACGCACACTCGCCTTAATAATAATGTTCTTTTTTTTAACCGAACCGGATTCACTGCAATATATGTTAAGTTTAATAAAAACCGGAATAATAACCAAGATAGACACACAGTCCAGTGGTGGACTGTGTGAACGTTTAATCACACGTCACGAGTTCGAGTCCGGACTACCGCACCGTTCGGGCAATTATCAAACTTTTTATATAAAACAGAAATGAAATTATTTAGTTTGTATATAAGTATAATAAAAATCAGAGTATTTACCAAGTTAGACACACAGTCCAGCGGTGGACTGTGTGTTAACCTAAACCACAGGTCCTGGTTTCGAGACCTGTGGAGAACACCGGTTCGATGCATTAAAATCGTTTTTAAAAATAAATGATTTTCGGTTTATTCAATTAGTATATAAATATAATTAAAAACAGAAATATTTCAGGTTAGACACGTAGCTCAGTTGGTAGAGCTGCGTGCACGCGAACGGGAGGTCTCGGGTTCGAGCCTCACCCGGCGCACACAATTACACAATCAAACCGGTCAACAGGTCAACGGTCAACAAGTCAACGGTCAAAAAGTCAACATTTTTTTATTATTTTTATTTATTTATTTTATTTAAAAATTAATTAAAAATACTTAAAAATAACATTTTTAAGGTTAGAAAATAGCCTTAAACTCACAAAAATACATCCAACAATCCTACTAAAATTGATTAATAAAATCCGTTACTTACCGAACCATTATGCCATTATCTAGTTAGTTTCACTCGTGGTTAAAACCAACTTCGTGCGCATTCAACATCATCAACCGAACGCACCCAATGTGAGTGAATCTTACAACTCCCCTTTTTAATTACACGTTTTGGGGTGTGTCATGTGTCACTAAAATTAAATCGTTTATTTAAACTTGTGCCATACCATATTGTGATCTAAACTTAGATTGTATATATTGTTTGTAGTTGTGTATTTTATATTGTCAAGTTATATGCAATTCATTCATTAGGCCCATCAGTTCCTCGTGAGAGACGAGTTGAGCAACGCGTGCCTCAAAACAAATCCATTATTGTTCGTGTGTGCATTATTTAATATTAAATGATTGGTGAATAAGTTTACATCTATTTTTACTCATGTGTGGTTGTGCACTTTATTTTATAATCATTTAAATAAACTTGTTCAAATGTTTTTCATAGGATTCACTCGCCAACTTTTTGTTGATCCAAAAACCATTTTTACACATGATACAGGTGAACAGGATGAAGCAAGGAAAACATAGGAAATGCCTTAGAAGAAAACAATGAAGTCTAGAATGTTGTTTAGGACATGATGTAATTATGATTGTAAATTTCCCAGTAAATTGTATTAATGAATATGAAACGTTATAATAAATGTCATGAGCTTTGATGATAACCCAATCATGCCCCGATCACCTTTTTCGCTGCGGGTCAGGGTGTGACAGATTGGTATCAAGCCAGGTTATAGGGATATAGGATAGGTTATTAGACCATTAGAGCCTATACTATAGTTGCCTAAATTTTAATTATTTAGGTGGTTACATACAAACTTATGATATTTATTTGTTTCATAATTGTTTATACTTACAGTCAAACATACATACTTACATACACATTCATCATACATATTTCAATGTTCATATATTCAAATCATCTTCATACTTTTGTTATTCAAAGATTTTGTCGCAATTTTCAAATCCCATCAAAGTGAGTTCTGCGACGGGCATGTAGTAACTGGAAGGGTACAAGTACCGGTAGTCGGAACGTCCTATCTAGGTTGGCATTCGTATAAATCCAATATAACGGACCAGTTTGCCTACCTGGGGACTAACGATGAGAGTACGAAGGACCTATTAGGCCAAAGCATGCCACACCAAACGTCGTTCGAACTAACCCACTTTGAGGTGTCACCGTGTCTATACCTGGACACATTCCGAATATCATACGTTATATACATATTTCTCGATTTTCTCCGGGTTTTCGTGTACGTAACCAGGCTAACACATGCGAACCATATGAAAAACCCGGTATTCATGGGGGCCCACATGATTACGAAGGTGAAGTATGGCGGTATGCAAGGCCCAATTACGAGCAAAGCCCAAGACATCCTATGGATGTAGTAGATTTATTTTTCTATATTTATTTTATGAATGTTCATTCCTAAATACGACCCATGATCCCAAAAACATCCAACTCATACTCATGATACGTATTCCTAGTGATGTCTTCTAGCCTCGCCCGTAGGAAGATGAGAGCAGGAAAAGCCCGCGAGCGCATGGCTGCCCTAATCGCTCAACAAATGGCTGCCGTAATACCCAACATTGTAATCCAAGTCCAACAAGCACTTACCGCTAATCCTGTCAACCAAGAAGATCAAAACGTTATCAACCCTCCCCCAAATACCACTAAATGCACCTACAAGCATTTCAAATCATGCGACCCTCCAAAATACGAAGGGACTGAAGGTGTCACCGCTCTCCTCCATTGGTTTGAAGAAATGGAGAACACTTTTCTAAATTGCGATTGCCCCGATGATCGCAAAGTGCGATATGCTACCGGTCGTTTATATGGAATAGCACTTACTTGGTGGAATACAGAGAAGGCCAAACGAGGCGTTGACGATGCTATGACTTTGACTTGGGAAGAGTTGAAGGAAATCATGACAAGACGGTTTTGCCCAAGGAGCGAAATCAAGAAATTAGAAGATGAGTTCTATTCGTTGAAGCAAAAGGAAGGCGACCACACCACATACAACAAAAGATTCCTCGAGTTAAATCAAATGGTTCCCAACTTGTTCACTCCCTTCTACCGTTTGATCGAGCACTACATTCGAGGTCTTCCGTAAAAAATTCAAGACTCTGTAATAAGTACCACGCCTGCAACTTTGAAGCAGCAATGGGGTTAGCTACAGAGCTCACCGAAAACCGAATCCGGAACAAAGACTTAAGGAGGAGAAGAAGAAGGATAAGGCATCGACTGAAACTTCAAACTCCACCCAAACCGAATCCCCTTCTCAACCCACTTTTAAGAGAAAAAGAGACGGGCAACTTTTCGCTACTACCCAACGTAATCAACCAATTTCACAAGCCATACCAATCCAAGCTATCCCAATCACGCAAATAGCACCCAACTCAACTTACCCAAATAAGAAACCATACATTGGACCTCACCCTCGATGTAACACCTGTTTTTATCACCATCCCCTTACCTTACCTTGTCGACTATGTGCAAATTGTGGACGCTATGGTCATTTGAGCAAGGTTTGCCGCACCCCTCAAAACCAAACCACACCCCCTACTCAAAATATGATCCAAACATATCAACAACCTCAATACCCCATGTTACCTTATGTTCGAGCTTGTTTCAATTGTGGCGACCCTACCCACTATAGAAACACGTGCCCTCGATTGGTTAACATCATAAACGCTCAAGCTCAATCAAACCCAGTTAACCAAGTAAATCAAGAAAACCCAATCACTAGGCCACCAGCAAGAGGAAGAGTTTTCAACATCAACGCCAATCCTGTCGAAGATAATGACGGCCCAAACGAAACCACCCAACTAGTCCTCTTCACCGAAAATCAAGATTCAACTCCAATCTTTTAGTTTTATGTTTTTCTTTATGTTTTAGAATCACATAGAACCAATCATAACTTAAGGATAAAGTCAATGAAATTTTGACAAGAATATGGTGGATACGCCGCTGGTACTTCCTATATATAAGTATTCTTGCCAAAGGATCAGAGGCATTATCTGGCGGTTATGAGAAGTTCCATGTGGAATTTAGCGTTGTCTTGATTGAAGTTTGTTTTGTATTTACTGATTTAGCATTTATGGCATCTTATCATTTAAAGAAATTGGATTGTATTCCATTTCTACAATGACTAACCTCTCCATCACAACAAACGAGAGAGGTATTGTCATCATTCAAACATGAATACTATCAGAATTAAGACTCAAGTTGTGGTTGTTGTGTTTGTTTTAGAGTCACATAGAACTAATCATAACTTGCGGATAAAGTCAATGAAAATTTGACAAGAATATGGTGGATACTCCGCTGGTACTTCCTATATATAAGTATTCTTGTCAAAGGATCGGAGGCATTATCAGGCGGTTATGAGAGGTTCCATGTATAAACTGTTTGTGTGATTATTGTTTAGATTAAATTTATTATTTTCAAGTACATGCAATTTCATAGGCCGCCGCTCCCCATTACATTATGAGCGTGAACCTGGCGTGCCAACATACGATCGGCTCCGTTTGATTGAGCCTTGATCGCACAGACATTTTTCATTTTCAGTACATGCAATACGATCTTTTGGTTGTTGTGTTTGTTGTAGAGTCACATAGAACTAATCATAACTTGCGGATAAAGTCAATGAAAATTTGACGAGAATATGGTGGATACGCCGCTGGTAATTCCTATATATAAGTATTCTCGCCAAAGGATCAGAGGCATTATCAGGCGGTTATGAGAAGTTCCATGTAGGATTTAGTATTGTCTTGGTTGAAATTTGTGTTACATTCATATCATCTCACCATTTAAAGAAATTGGATTGTGTTCTATTTCTACATAAACTAACCTCTCCATCATAACAAACGAGAGAGGAACTGTCACCATTCAAACATGTATGCTATCAGAACTTGGACTCAAATATTGGTTGTTGTGTTTATTTATGTTCTAGAGCTACATCATAGAACCAATCATAACTTACTGATAAAACCAATGAAAATTTGACAAGAATATGGTAGATACGCCGCTGGTACTTCCTATATATAAGTATTCTTGTCAAAAGATCAGAGGCATTGTCAGACGGTTATGAGAAGTTCTATGTAGGATTTAGTAATTTCTTGGTACATTGGTTGTGGCGTTTATTTATGTTCTAGAGTCACATCATAGAACCAATCATAACTTACTGATAAAACCAATGAAAATTTGACAAGAATATGGTGGATACGCCGCTGGTACTTCCTATATATAAGTATTCTTGTCAAAGGATCAGAGGCATTGTTAGACGGTTATGAGAAGTTCCATGTAGGTTGTAGTACTACAAGTTTTGCTTTAGGATATAACCATATCTTCCCAAACATATCAAAACTCCTACGCATGATATCATATTTAGTGAATCAACTCTGCTTATCAATATTTTTACCGTAGGCAACAAAAAGCGATTCCTATAACAGGGTACTTAACCCTTACAAGGGACGTTACCGCCTCAAACAAAAAAAAAAAACTTAAACCCTTACTCTTTTTCTAAGTATGTAACTGTCAAACTAAACACCATCATTTTTAGACAAATATATCACTACTTAAATTTCGGGACGAAATTTTTAAAAAGCAGGGGATACTGTAACATCCGTAAAAAAACGGATTTACCAAACCCGCTCCGTTTATTAACCGAACAATTAGTTAAAAATTTCGTGGCGTATTTAATGCCCAAATTATTTTTAAACGATACATAATTAATAAGTATATTGGATTATAAAAGTTTTATTTGAAAAGGTATTAAAATTAATGAAATAAAAATAAATTAATGCTGCCGGGTTTCGAACCCGGGTCAGCTGGTAAACAACAAAGCATTAACACACACGCGCTCAACCACTCCGCCACTTTGGGTTTTTGTTAAGATATCGAAACAATTAATTCAAATAATGAAAACAGAAATCAAATCCAGTCAACTGACGCGCCCAAATCCGTTGACGCCGGAAAATCCGACGATTTCGTCAAACGGCGTCGGTTATCAATGACTTAACGTAAACATTAACTACTACATCGGTTATAACCGATGTCCAGTCCGCGACACAAGTTATAACCGCCGGAAAATATTTAACTGACGAATCAAGACGGAAATCGGACTAAATTCGTCAATGTTCTGCCCTATAAATACCCCCTCTAACCTCTGCTAGCTTTTTCGCTCACAATCACACTTTTTCCCGACATAATTCCCCTCGCCGGAGAACTTCTGCAACTCGCCGGAAAACCGAGCCTTTCACCTCTGAGCCTTACTGAACACCCAGAACTCATACCGAAGCCACCCACACTCATCTCAAGCTCCCTGAAGACCTCTGCCACAGGACACACGTCGCCGGAATAATCTGCTGTCGTCGGAGTTTCGCCGGCGAAACAGAGGACTCCAGTTCGGTATACCTTACACTTAATCTCTTATTCTTTTTATTAGTCTCACATACAATTAATCGCAACACACTAAAAGAACTGGATTAAAATCGTTGAACCAGTCAGACACCGATTCTGGTTTAGATTAACGAAGAAGATGAAGTTTCAGTAGTATATATGTTTAATTAAAATCAAGATATATCTCGGGTTAGACATACAGTCCAGCGGTGGACTGTGTGCACAAAACACGCATACGTCCCGAGTTCGATTCTTGTCCCACGCACACTCGCCTTAATAAAAATGTTCTTTTTTTTAACCGAACCGGATTCACTGCAATAGATGTTAAGTTTAATAAAAACCGGAATAATAACCAAGATAGACACACAGTCCAGTGGTGGACTGTGTGAACGTTTAATCACACGTCACGAGTTTGAGTCCGGACTACCGCACCGTTCGGGCAATTATCAAACTTTTTATATAAAACAGAAATGAAATTATTTAGTTTGTATATAAGTATAATAAAAATCAGAGTATTTACCAAGTTAGACACACAGTCCAGCAGTGGACTGTGTGTTAACCTATACCACAGGTCCCAGGTTCGAGACTGTGGAGAACACCGGTTTGATGCATTAAAATCGTTTTTAAAAATAAATGATTTTCGGTTTAATTCAATTAATATATAAATATAATTAAAAACTGAAATATTTCAGGTTAGACACGTAGCTCAGTTGGTAGAGCTGCGTGCACGCGAACGGGAGGTCTCGGGTTCGAGCCTCACCCGGCGCACACAATTACACAATCAAACCGGTCAACAGGTCAACGGTCAAAAAGTCAACATTTTTTTTTATTTTTATTTATTTATTTTATTTAAAAATAAATTAAAAATACTTAAAATAACATTTTAAGGTTAGAAAATAGTCTTAAACTCACAAAATTACATCCAACAATCCTACTAAAATTGATTAATAAAATCCGTTTACTTACCGAACCATTATGCCATTATCTAGGTTAGTTTCACTCGTGGTTAAAACCAACTTCGTGCGCATTCAACATCATCAACTGAACGCACCCAATGTGAGTGAATCTTACAACTCCCCTTTTTAATTACACGTTTTGGGGTGTGTCATGTGTCACTAAAATTAACTCGTTTATTTAAACTTGTGCCATACCATATTGTGATCTAAACTTAGATTGTATATATTGTTTGTAGTTGTGTATTTTATATTGTCAAGTTATATGCAATTCATTCATTAGGCCCATCAGTTCCTCGTGAGAGACGAGTTGAGCAACGCGTGCCTCAAAACAAATCCATTATTGTTCGTGTGTGCATTATTTAATATTAAATGATTGGTGAATAAGTTTACATCTATTTTTACTCATGTGTGGTTGTGCACTTTATTTTATAATCATTTAAATAAACTTGTTCAAATGTTTTTCATAGGATTCACTCGCCAACTTTTTGTTGATCCAAAAACCATTTTTACACATGATACAGGTGAACAGGATGAAGCAAGGAAAACATAGGAAATGCCTTAGAAGAAAACAATGAAGTCTAGAATGTTGTTTAGGACATGATGTAAATTGTATTAATGAATATGAAACGTTATAATAAATGTCATGAGCTTTGATGATAACCCAATCATGCCCCGATCACCTTTTCCGATGTGGGTCGGGGTGTGACAGGTACAAGTGACAGATGCTCCACCTGCAAACAGGTATCCAAGAGGACATGGACAACCAGTTTATCAAAAAATTCCTATGAGCTATGAAGGTTACAAAAAACCTTCAAAGCCCAAAGTGAATAGATATCCTCATGGTTACCAACATCTGACAGGAAAGGTTCACAATAGTGGATACAAAGGCAAACTCAAACCACTGACCATATTCCTGGATTTGAGAGTGGACAATATGTGAATCCATCCAAAGCCATCCTGGCTTTGGAATCTCATCTAAACTAATTGTTTACTTGTGTGTAGGGAGCTTCTACTTGTCTTGATAGTTTATTGTATGTAGATAGTGGAGGCTCCAGGCACATGACAGGATGTAGAGCCCTTCTCAAAGACTTCTTAGCTCATGGAGGAGGTGATATATCTTTTGGTAACAATTCAAAAGGGAAGGTGTTGGGTTCAGGCAGTGTCCAGGCTGGGAATCTCAAATTTGAAAATGTTAATTTAATTGACAATCTAAAATTCAATCTTCCGAGTGTCTCTCAAATGAGTGACAAAGGATATGGTTCCTTCTCTACAAAGAAAACTTGTCAAATTGTAGGACCAGAGGTTGTTAAAAAGATTGATCAGATTATTGTTGAGAGCAAAGCACAACTTGTTGCTCATAGGAGTGGCAATGTGTATGTGGTTGATATGTTGAAAGATAACTCTCTGTCTAATGCATGCCTGTTCTCAGTTGTTCTCAGTTGCTTCAAACAAGTTGTAAAGCAATATGACCTTCCTGTAAAAAATCTTTAGGAGTGATAATGGGACAGAGTTTAGAAATAAGCAGTTGGATGCCTTCTGTGAGTCGAAAGGGATTTCTAGGCAATTTAGTGTCCCAAGAACTCCAGAACAAAATGGGGTAGTTGAAAGGAAAAATAGAACTCTAGTTGAATCAGCAAGAACCATGCTAGCAGACTCTGGTTTACCCTTGTCCTTTTGGGCAGAGGCTGTAAACACTGCTTGCTATGTTCAAAACAGAGTTTTGATTAACCCCAGGCATCAAAAGACTGCCTATGAATTGCTTTACAAAATCAAACCTCTGATCTCATATTTCAAAGTTTTGGCTGTCCTTGTTTCATTTTGAACTTAAAAGATTCTATCTCTAAGTTTGCAGCCAAAGTTGAATGTGGTTATTTTCTGGGATACTCAACCACTGCCAATGCCTACAGAGTATTTAACTCTAGGACCAAGTGTGTTGAAGAAACTATGAATGTGAAGTTCAATGAACTTTCATCTTTGAAAATCCAGCAAATCCTGCTGAATTGTTTGATCTAAATAAATTTACATTTGAAGATGTGTCTGTCAAGACTAACACTGCAGGTACATCACAGTCATCACTACATGAGCAAGTATATGATTGCATTCTTCCAAACTTCAAGATTTCTCCTTCAAGCAGAGGAGCAGATGTTAGTAACAATGGTGAAAGCTATGCTGGTTCAACAGTGATTACTTCACAATCCTCTGCCTGCTCTCAAAATCAAAACACTGTTGATAAAAATCCATCAAATATGGATAAAAATCAACAAACACTCACAACCATACCACCCATTCCACCACCTCCATTCAAATCAGAGGCTAGACCATCAAATTCACCAACAGAGGATAGCTCAGATGATACACATTTGCAAGCTTCACCTCAAAATGCACTTGTCCCATATCAAGGTGATTTGATCTTCCTCAAAAGCCATCCATTGGATCAAGTTATTGCTAACATAAATGAGGGAGTGCTCACAAGAAGTCAATCCCAAAACATTTGCCTCTTTGCTGGTATCTATCACTCATCCAACATTGTAGGACCGATCCTGATAGCATAGGAACCTAGATTTGATATCTAATGTCTATAATAGCGGAAATATTACGACATGATTACCAAACAACAAGAATTAGTCAATTAATCATCAATTTTATTGATATAATATGAAGTCTCCAATTTGACAGAGCTCCGCCTCAAAGTGCGCAAAGTTACAAATGATCAAGACATGCTAGCTATTTATAGGAGGAGAAGTTCATTGGTGGGGGAGGAAGTTCGGGCTAACTTGACTGTGTCAAGTTCAGCCGAACTTGACTTCACATGTTCATCACAGCGAACTTGATCCCAATATACATAAATACACTGTTTCGCTAGCCTATTCACGTCTAATCTATACAGACTCGATATAAGACTAAGACATAGACATTCTTCACCAACAGACTCCCCCTTGGATATCGTCTTCGTCTTGTATCAGCCTTCAACTATGTCTTCAAATAAAGTTTAACGAACACGACCGAAGAAGTTCTTGAATGGCTTCTTACGTCGTTCTTGCTTCGGATTTGGCGTCTGATCAGTAGGAGGCACTTTGTTCATGTACTGAAACCTTCTAAGCCTTGCCGCCCTACCTTTGTCGTGTATTTCTTCTAGATGCTTCTCTTCTTTCAAAAATTCAACACGTTCAAGATCCCTCCATCTTGTTTCCCACATCTTTCCTGAATTAACTTCTCGAGCGTAGCATACGTTAACGACCCTTTGATACTGCATTGCTTGCTACTTTTCACGTTCTTCAAATACAATCGTACTGTAGAACAAGCTTTTGATATCTTCTCTCGAACAATTAACTAGCCACATCGGGTCTCGTATCCTGATCGTTCTCCACAGCCCTCTCATTCCCTGAAATCCAAGTATCTCGACCCTTTCCTTCATGATATCCAGATGTTCCTCAAATCGTAATACTATAACAGCTTCGCATGTAGTAGGATCAATATGCCACCACTTAAACACCGGATAGAAATTCTGTTCGATAGGCATCAATGGCATGTTTCTCATAGCTCTTGGTCGTTTCATGATCAGCGTTATATCTTTTTCCCCAGTTTTCTTGTTTGTTTTGATGTGATGACCTGGAATAAACGGCTTCCAATATCTAAAACCCTTTGTCGCTTCAAATTTGATCATCTTCCATAGTAACTGATCGATAAACTTCATCTGATATGTGACATTCACGATTTGAACAAGCTCTTCAACATCCCAGTATGTAGAGTCTTGAAATCAGCCAGATACTTGAAGTATTGCACCCCAAATTCCCTTTTGATTGCATAAACATTCAATTCATAAACCAACCCCAACTGAGAATATCTCTCAACGACACATCTTTATCGCTGGTAAAGAATGCTAGAGGTCGTCGAAACTTACGTTCACACGACATCTCTTTAAACCAGGATTTCTTTGCTTGTAAGATCTCTTCTTTTGTCATCGGTTTTGGAACTTTGCCTTCACGTATCGATTCTTCGATTTTCCCTTTCAACATATCTTCATCTAATTGCTTGTACATCTCTTCGAACGTAGGAAAACTATCAGTGTTAGTATCGACGTACTTTGCAGTTTCATTGTTTTCAGCATTAGAAGACCAATCTTCTACTATCACCCTATTATACTCATCAGCCTCAAATCGTCGTATGTATTGATAATCATTTGGCTCAAACGTCTTAACATTCATCACTTGCTCCTAAAAATCAAAATCTAGAGTTTCAGCATCAATTTCAATCAACTTAGCCAGATCTTCTTTAGTGTAGTTATGCACATACTCTCCTCTTCAACATTATGTTCAAGCATAAGTATCAACGGTTTTGTTGGAACTGTGGCAACAGGATTAACAATAGTGATAGCATCAGACATTTCAATATCTTCAGTAGGCCCTATTTACCCTGACTCCCCCTCAATCTGTTCATTTATGGCATTCGCTTCATCGTTCAGAAGATCAGTGAAATCAAAACTTTCATTCACTGTCGCATCCACCACTTTAATTCCTGTACCACTAGGATCATCATTGTTACCTCATCGTGGTCAGAATCATCCTTAGGATCATCAGTCGGTGGTTCATCATCTTTATCTTCATCATCTGCTTCATCATCGTCTTTTTCTTCAGTAGCAGATACAGGATTAGAAGGCTTGACAGATTCGTCAACCTTAGAAACATCAGACTTAGAAGCTTTTTCTACATTCTCATCAATAGGCTTATCGGCAACTTCAGAAGATTTAGGTGCTTCACCTTCAACACCTTTGCCCTTACCATTCTTTTTCAGCTCTTTCTTTCGCCTCTTGCATATCCAGACGATCATATTCAGTAATGAAATCAATACCCAGAGTATTAGATAATACTTTCTGCATCCTTGTAAACCTTCGATCGTTTAGGGCTTGAATCGTTTTCAGATCAACAATTTCTGTCGCAGCTTCTCATTAGCATCTTGTAAACTCTCGATCAACGCTTTAAAGAATTCACGCTCACTTTCCAACACCTTTATCTTGTCATCCATCATTTCTTTCTCCACTGAGCTTTGAGTTACTTTCTTGATCAGCTCAGCTTTCTCTTCCTCATTCTTTTGAACTCTATCTTCCAATTCTTTGACACGCTTTTCCAGAACATCGATATCTGTGTCAGGGAAGAACTCATCTAAATCCTGAAGATCTACTGGTTCATTTGGAATATCACCAAATAGATTTGACTGTGACTTCTTTGGTGTTTTTGGTGTCGACTTAGGAGTAGCTTTCCTTGGAGTTGATTTTGGTGTAGATCCTTCAGGTTGAGCTGCTTTTGGATCTGGAGATTGTATCACTGGAACTTCAAGTAAATTAGACTCAGGAGGTTCTTGTGTTGCTCCTGGCCTTTCTGCCTCAGATGAAATGATAACAAGAGTTTCTTGTGTAGGAGGTTCTTGTGCAACTCTATTCTCCTGTGCGCCAGAAGGTTCTTGTGTAACTTCTGCGCTTTTAAGCTTTCCAACGTAACGACGACTTGGTGGTTTCTGAGCTTTCTTTGACTTTTTACCCTTAGTCTTTGGTGAACCTGTGGTTTTTGTTGTTGAAACCACTGCAGATTTTGCACGCTTTGCCTTTTTCTTCGGCCTCTCCTCATCAGAATCTTTTTCAAACTCAGGCACATAATCAGCATTGCCTTTAGTTAGCTTTTCTTTTTCAGCTTCGGCATCCATAATCTTTTGCCGCTTTTCAAGAGAATCATCAGAATCCTCATCATTCTCGGAAGTAGCTGAAATAACATCATCCTCTTGCGTAGTCTTTTCTGTCTCCTGACTTTCTATAACAACTGCTGCACTCGATCCAGCTTCTGCTTGAACATTTACAGGCTCGTCTTCATCTATCAGCATTGTGTCAGCTTTCTTAACACCACGTTTCTTTTTCTTCTCGATTTCAACCTCTATAAACCAATCACTGCGAGCTTTAGGCTTGAAAGTCTTAAACCATTCCTTTTCTGCAGTCAATTCCTTCTCATCACCACTGCCATCGTTTCTCCATTTGTTTTCTGGCGGCGCAACATAGTTTTCATTCTTTAACGCCCCAAACAGTGGTTTTGCTAAAGGTGCTGAATCCTGTTTCTGAAATTTGATCAACTTCTTTACTGTGGTTTCATCGAGGTGACTAAGATATAAAATGTCGTTCGGATCACGTGCAATATCTTTAAACTTTTCATCGATTAGCATCTGCACAAATCTTGGATATAAGCATAATCTCGTGTCTTCCATATTCTTTGACATGTTTGTGAATACAAGCTTAGAATAGTTGTACGGCTTCTTCAAAATCAATGCCGTTGCATGCAGGCCATATAATCCTGAACATCATCAAGGCCCACCTTTCTGTGACTGAAAGTATGAATAATAGCGTGCATGAGGAGCTTATAGGGGTTTGGGAGTTCCCCTTTCCTCAAAGTTGGCTTATTAACACTACCCTTGTAGCCCATCCGATAGAAACAACCTCGTACCATCTTTTCGTCTAAGAAGATCGGATCATCTTTGTCGTCGTTAAACTGTAGAATCCTGCGAATATCATCTTCAGTAACCATGATCTCTTTCACTTTGTTTCCAACTTGAACATATGATGTGATAGTCTTCTTGTCTGCACTAAGGCTTGCGTTCATCCAGAAGTGATAAGTGTTTAATCTATACGACACTGTGCGCTCCATGATGGCACGGTGAATAGGGCACTCATTCAGAAACTTCAATATGCTTTCGTATTCCTTCAGCAACGGACATAATGCCTTGTCAAGTGTGATACAGGTGTTGTGGAACTTTGAAAAATCCATCGTGATCACACGCGCTGGTTCTTGAACTTGAAAATCGACGAAAAACACTTAGCACATATTACGAGAAAAATTACAAAATTTTCAACACTTTTCATCAAGTTCGGGCGAACTTGATATGGGAATTGCAAACAGATTATTGCAAGTTCGCTCGAACGTGCTTATCAAACATGTTCAACCAACCAAACATAAGTTCGGGCGAACTTATACTTATTAAATTTCAATTTTTAACACCCAAGTTCGGTCGAACTTCTCAGATATTTCTCAAATTCAGGTTTAGACCAAAGTTCGGTCGAACATGTGATTTAATCAATTTTATACAAGTTTTATTAGAAAGTTCGGTCGAACTTGATAACAATTTCGGCCGAACTTGTTATCTTCTTCAACACAAAAACTGCAACTTACAACAATGATCATTTTAACCAAATTAAACTCAAATCTATGATCGGCTCATGTCGATATCATTATTTAAAGTTCAATTTGTCCAACAAATCCTTATAGCTATCTGATTTAATATTTTTAGATCTGATTTAAGCGATTCATGTCCAATTAACGGTTTAAATATCGGTTTTATACCTCATCCATGAATCACTTAAAGCAATAAAAATTCGTCAGCAATTTCGACGTTAGAATGCCAATCTTGATCAAACCCTCTCAAATCCCAAGTTCGCTCAGAGTCTTTTGTATTTAGATAATGAAGTTCGGCCAGACTTGCAAGGTATAAATACCTTAGCAAGTTTGGGCGAACTTGCAAGCCCAAAACACAAATCCCATGAAGTCCGGGCGAACTTACACTTTCTCAACCATCTATACAACAAGTTCGGACGGACTTACCTTTTAACAACCAGCCATCAAAGACAAGTTCAGTCGAACTTGTTTAAATGTGAAACTATAATAAGTTTAGCAAGTTCGGGCGAACTTGCCTAAACCTAAATTTTTCAAATTTTCATGTTTTTGCAATTAAGTCCCTGAACTTTTCACATTTTACCAGTTCTGAAAATCCACTCAGTTGACCAAGTCCAAGTTAATAACCTTGGTTAACCGATTTGTCTGCCGAGTCCAAGTTAATGACCTCGGTTTGACCCGTTACGAACAAACTGTTGAAATTTTCAAAATTAAAGATTCAAATTAATGAACTTTTCATCGTTTTGGCTTTTCAGATTTTACAGATTAGCTCCCAGCCCGTTGTCAATGAGATTCCCACCAGTTTAGCACCTTACCAGACTTCGAATATCTGTTCTTCAACATTGGTTTGCTGAAAACAATGTAGAAACAAAATATTTTTGTATTTTTGTAAGTTTATGCTAAAACACACTGAAAATCTTTTTGGATTTAATCTGTAAAGCTGAATAAACTACGTACAGAACAATATAAACTATGTACAAACAGATTTACAAACATATTTTTGTGAATTCGTGTCTAAGGATCATATCAGTTTATTGAGACATATCACCGATACCGTTGACCTTTAGATGACTTTGGTTTTAAACTTGTTTACCTAGATTGTCGATATGTTTGTCCACTTAAACTTTACCATGTTTCTCAACTGTTCCAAGATATGTTAAGGTATGATTTATGAAACTTGACTTATCTATGGTTCCCACTTCTTGAATATACTCCCATATCAAGATTCCCTAGATTTCATCTTACAAGTGAATATAGCTAATTGATATCTGTATCTGGGTTAGTGCGAGGCCTTGAGAGCTCAGGTTAGTACTACCGTACAGACAAAGAGATGAAGGCTCGTCTTTAAAGTGTGTTCCACTTAAGGAATCTTTTCCGCACTGTAAATGATTAGATCTTTCGATACTTTTCAAGATTGCATGCAGTTTAGGGGTTTATAGCGAAAGTATTATAGAAGTTCAGGCTATTGCTTCCGCAAAATTAGAAGAACTTGTATAATACCCCAGATATCAACTATCTATAAAGAACTCGTATCTTAGAATCAGGCAATCTCTCAAACAAAATTTCGGAGTACTAAGTTCATATATCCAAGATGTGTTAATCCACAAGATTAAGCAGTTGTAAAATTTAGTTTATATCTCGAAAACAGTTTACTGAACGTGTTAAGTCTATCGACACATCCACAGTAAGATTTGTTTGTCACTTTTAAACTTTACATTTCTTTAGCATACTGTGATAGTCCACTGATGTACTATCATTTCCTTTTTGTGACACCGAATTCTTTTTTTGTCTTTTTTCAATATTTTTTACATTTTTGAAAATTTTTCTTATGTTTTTGTATTTTCCAAAATATTTCTCCCCTTAAAATCCAAAAACATATTTTTTTTGGATTTTAGATTTTTAAGAAATACTAATCTAGAAAGAATATATACAAACCAATGCGGATTACGTGAACTCGTCGTCCGATCCGTATTCAACCTCAGCTTCCGCACCTGTCAGCAAATTTTTAATACCGTTAAGCCTCATTAGATATTTAAATCTTGTTAAAGGAAATGCTTTGGTATAAAAATCAGCCTTTAGTTCGTCGGTGTGGATTTTTTCTATTCGCACCAACTTCTTTTGTAGCAATCACGAATGAAGTGATAACGAATTTCAATATGTTTAGTACGTGAGTGATGAACCGGGTATTTGGTTATATCCATGGCTGCTTTGTTATCTACGAATAAAGGCGTATCAAGAAACTGCAGACCATAATCCCTCATCTGTTGTTGAATCTAGAGGATTTGAGAACAACAGCTGGAAGCAGAAATGTATTCTGCCTCACAGGTAGAGAGAGAGACCATGGTCTGTTTCTTGCACTGCCACGTTACCAAACTGTTCCGAAGAACTGGCATCCTGCCGTTGTAGATTTCGAGTTCAGTTTGTCCACTCTGAAGTCTGAGTCAGCTTATCCCGTTAGATCAAAATTGTCGTTCTTTGGATACCACAAGCCGATGCTTGGACATCCCTTCAAGTAACGGAAGATTCGCTTGACTATCTGCATGACACTCAGCACTAGACTGATATCTCGACATAAGCAGGTAGGATACATGATGTCTGGGCGAGATGCCGTCAGATACATCAGAGATCCTATCATCGATCGTTAGAGTGTGTCATCAACTTTGGTTCCCGTCTCGTCAATGTAAATCCCATGATTCAGTGCCAGCGGAGTCGAAAGCGGCTTTGAGCTATCCATTTCAAACTCTTGAGAATGTCGTGAACATACTATGTCCGATGAATGAATATGCCGTCTGGTAACTGATCGACCTGCAATCCAAGGAAGAATTTCATTTCTTCATGATCTTTTCGAACACTTTGCAAAGACTATCATCCATAGAACCGAAAATGATATCATCCACATAGATTTGTACAATGATTTGATGAGATCCGACTTCTTTGGTAAACAATGTATTGTCCACTGTGCCTCTTGTAAAGCCATTTCCAACGAGATGTTGCGATAACGTCTCGTACTAAGCTCTGGGGCCTGGTGTAAACCATATAAGGCTTTATCTAGGAGATAAGCTTTGTTCTTGTTCAGCGGATCGACGAACCCAGGTGGTTGGCCGACGTACACTTGTTCTCGAAGTTTACCATAGAGAAACACAGATTTTACATCCAACTGGTACATCTTAAATCCTTTCCAAGCTGCGAACGCAAGGAAAATGCTGATAGACTCTAATCGTGCAACCAGTGCGTGTACTTCTGTGTAGTCAATACCCTCTTGCTGGTGGAAACCTTTGACAACCAACCAAGCTTTGTTTCTAACTATTACACCCCGATCGTCTCTTTTACACTTGAAGACCCACTTCGTATCAATAGCTTTTTGCTTCGGTGGTAAGTCTACAAGCTTCCAAGCACCCAATTTCTCGAATTGTAACAGTTCCTCTTGCATTGCTATCACCCAGTTCTTGTCACCCAAAGCTTCATTAACAGTTTTTGGCTCTATTTGTGAAATGAAACATGAATAGTAGCAGTAGTTTTGAGTTGGAGCAACAAGTGCTTTATTGATTTGGCTTCGTGTACGCACACCCGTTTGTAATTCACCAATGATATTCCTTGAAGGATGGTAAGAATATGATCACGACATTTCTTCTGTAGGAACATCAACTGAGCTTTGCTGATTTGAGACATTCAAATCATTGTTCATTTCAACATTAGGAGCACTTGATGAAGCTTCGTTCTGATTTCTTGGACTAGAAGATTGATTCAACATGTTAGAGATCTGCTCAACTTCTTCATCCGATGATGTTTCACCATCAACATCAAATGTCGGTGCTTCATCTGATTCAGAATTCTGATTCTGAGGCATGCTGGGCTCTGATGATGTATTACATGGTTCATTAGAAGCATTCATTGGATTTGTAGCAGGTGTTGCTTCTGCTTCAGAAACATTTTCAACTTGAACCCGCTATTACTAGGACCTGCTTCGAGAAGATGAAGTATCCAACGTGGGTTGATTAACCACAATTGGTCTAATAATTTGTTCTTAATTCCTGAATGTTGAAGATAATATAACATTGCAATTTCCTCTTCGGACGGTTCTTCCGGCAAGTCGAATGACTTCCATAGATCTTGATAGTTGAACAGCCATGCGTCCCCTCTTCTTTGAATAGGATCCATATAGTTAAAGCAATCAACGTGTTGTGCTTCAATAACCTTTCTCAACGAGAGGAACATATACACGTCTTAGCAGACTCCATACCTGACAAAGAAACCTTCAAGAGATTTGGCTCCAAATGTACCATCTTGATCGATTACAGTACATGGCGCACCAAATGGGTCTAAGAATTTCAAGTTTGGCTTCCGTCGGTTAATCATTTCAAAACAGGTCTTCTTCGTTGGTTTGACAGTTAGAACTCTGTTTAGTGTGTAGCAAGCCGCTGCAACTGCTTCACTCCAGAAGCTGACTGGAAGCTTTGAGTCTGCAAGCATGGTTCTCGCAGTTTCGATTAAAGTTCTGTTCTTCCTTTCAGCTACACCGCTTTGCTGCGGAGTGTAGGGCGCACTAAACTCGTCCAAGATCCCTTTAGCGTTGCAAAATTCTCTCATTTTATTATTCTTAAACTCTGTGCTATTGTCACTGCGAATGCGTCGTACAGGAAGATGATAATGGTTTTCTAGCTTCTTGAAAAGAATCACCAAGTTTTCGAATGTTTCATCTTTTGATTCTTGGAAGTAATACCCAAGAATAACGCGAATAGTCATCTGTTACGATCAAGCAGTATAAGTCTCCTGAAATACTTCGAACGTTGACAGGATAATATAAATCCATGTGGAGACGCTCAAACGGCAACTTGATTGAGTTCCGAATTTTTTTGGATGTGATATCTTGATCTGCTTTCCCTTTTTACATTCAAAGCAGTGACAGACATATTAAAGCTCCGAAGATTTACACCCTCTACCAGATCATTATGAACCAAGAAATTCATTTTTCGCAAATGAATATGCCCCATCTTACGATGCCAAAGAATAGAATCTTTCTCAATAGCCTTTGTCACAAAACATTGCGCTTATTTTGATGAAGTGGTAGCGATGCCCATATCCAAGACATATAAATCATTCTCGCGCGAGGCTCGCATCAGAATCCACTCATCAGGTTTTTGAAACCAGGCTTTAAGATCATACTTCTTTGTCGTTGAAATGCACCGTGAACTATTTGTCACAAATCTGCGATATGCTCAGAAGATTATTTTCCAGCTCTGCAATGTAGTTTACACGATCAAACGATACAACGCCGTTGGAGAGTTTTCCCTCAGCGACGATCCTTCCACCCTGATTACCAGCAAATCCAACATATCCGCCATTGATAGCTTTTATGTCAACAAGAGAGCTTTCATTCCCGTCATATGCCTGGATGCTCCACTATCCAAAATCCACTTTGAAAGAACGGATCTTTGGAGCCCCTGCACATGTTAAAATCTAGTTAAAGAGCGCGACCCAAGCCTTTTTGGTCTTGGGTTTTGGATAGAAAGCTTGGTAATCATCTTCGTAATCTCCATCTGAGCCTCCACTGTCGTTTACATTTTCAAAACTTACTCTCTTTTTACCTTTTGAATTATTACCACTTGTAGATTTGACAGTTTCGGATTTGGTCTCAGACTTTGATTCTTTCTGTTATCAGTCTTAACAAGCTCAGACTTGATAACATCAGATGCAGTTATCTTTTTCTTATCAATCCAGGCTTGTGATTTAATGTTTGCCTTTTTTATGTAAAACTTGTTATCATTTGCCCTAGAAGTTTCACCTTTTTCGAAAGCTGAGTTTTCAAATTTCTTTTCAATCTTAGGTTTAACTTCAGGTTTTGATTCGTTTCGTTTCAAAATTGTTACAGGTTTTACAAACTCTGGTTGCTTTTGTTTAACAACATCTGAACTTTCTTTTCTTCAAAGATAGGCCGGCTTAGACTTCAGACACTTCCGTGCAATATGACCGACTTCGTTGCACTTGAAGCAAATCCGATTATCATGTGAATGTCCACTAGTGGATTTTACACCACTTGTGGCTTTTGCCTTATCTCAAAGTTCTTTTTGTTTCTTAAACTCGTCGTTTGATTGCTTCCCAATCAAACTTTCCTCATGACCCGTGTTTGTTCCATAAACGAATTTCATATTTTTATCTTTGTACTCATGAAATGGTAACATTTTCTTAATCGGTTCTTCTTCCTCATCTAGACCCAACCCAGCTCTCCGGTTTTCCGGATGATCACCACCCTTTCTCCGGTAGTTATTATAATTCCTTTTGGGTTTAGAATAGAATTTCTTTTCATTTTCCCAGGTCCTCTTATGAAACTTCAACCAATTTGAACAGTTTATCCAATTGATCTTCTTTGACATTCCGAATCGGAAAATTGTCATCAAAGTATAATTTATCAGATTCCTTAACCTTGTACATGACAACGTTAGGATCATCACATAGATCATCTTCTGATGATGTATCGTCATCTTCAGAATTTGTGTCAGAAATGTTCAAACTCGAGGTGGCGTTCTCAAAGCTGCCATCATGAGAATCATTCAGAACATTTTCAACCACCTTTTTCACTACCGCATTGTCATCATCTGATTTAGTAAAGACTACACCAGTGTTCTCCGGCAACTCATTTCTTTTCAGATAACAACTCAATGTTGAGTGTCTTATCCATCCCATCAGCGGTTTTGCGATAGTACTTCTCGCATAGAGGTGGAGGAACATTGCTGTATTCTTTTCCAATTTTCTTTTTAGGTTTTCTTCCGATGAAATTTTGGGAAGAATGTGATCAGTGACATATGCGTTAGTTGTGTAACTTCTTAAAAGTTGTTGAACACGTTCTGTCTCAATTTTCACATCCTGGAGTTGTTGTTTAGTTTCAGCAATGGTGTTGATATAAATGTTTATTGCTTTTTAGTTTATCCATTACTGTACCTTTCAACATCCTTATAGTATCGTGTTGTTCAATATTATTCCTATCGAGCCTGCCATAATCATCTTTCATTTTGTCATACACTTCGTTCATTGTATGATAATCGTATTTGAAATGTTTATTATGTACATTGAGTTCAGCGATGATTTGTGATTTTTCGACGCATTTTGCACATGGCTCAGTACATTTTGTACAAGGTTTTACAACCTCTACAACTTGCACTTTGACAACTTCCTTTACCTCTGGACCTACCTTGGTTAGATTCACCATCATAGCTTTATTGGCAATGTCGGTTTTCAGCATTCACTTCTTGAACAACATCAATGATTTCTTCAACATTCGATTTCTCCTCCATCACTTGCTCTTGAGAATTCCGTCAAAGTTACCTACAAAACTAGAAGATGAATCAGGAGTTAAAATGCCATGTGTCTTCATGTGAAGATACATTTCCTCTTCTTCCTGTTGTTGCAGATACTGTTCCAGTAGAGCATTCTCTATCGCTGCTGCTTCTTCGGCAGAAGTATCTTCAACTATTTTAGCCATCAATGCAACTCCGGTCTTCTTACCGATATATGAGTTCCAATCAAAACCATCATCTTCATTGGTAGCAACCATTGCCTTATCAGTGTCTTGCTGTTTGGTTTTTCCTGGATCTCAACTTGTGTCTTTTCTGGGAAAGGCTTGTATTGAAGAGATTTCTTGTAATACTCGTTGCCTCCACCAAATAGACTCTGATTTCCCGTTGCTTCAGGATTTTTGCATTCTCTCTTGAAATGCCCTTTCTGTCGGCATCTGAAACAAGTGACCTTGGTTTTGTCGAACCCTAGCTTGTTGCTTGAATTTCTGATATCTCGGCCTGTGAGTGCAACAAACTTTGTGACCCTTCGAATGATAGAAGCTAATGACCACTTAATGTCCATCAGTTCAAGCTCTTCTTCGTCCACCTGATCGTAGTCTTCTGCAGTCATTTTGGGATTGCGATCTTTCCAGCTACAAGACTTTCATACGATTCTAGAACAGTGGCGAGAAGTGACATGTGTTGCTTTGCAACTTGCTCTGAAACAACATTGTTTAAATTCACAGCAATATTACACTTGTACACATTTGAATCAGAATTTGTTTGTTGATTCTGATTTGCTTGACTCTGATAAGAAGAATTTGAACTTGCGCTTGAAAACGAAGAGCTCGTGGACTTTGATCATATTGTGGATATGATTGGTTCTGATTCTGTTGCGAAGAATTCATATTTGCACTGAACGCTGTCTGAATCTTTGGGCTTGAAATGTTGCCTTGCTTTCCCGTTCATGTTATACAGACCAACATCTTGAACAATGTTAGCATTCTTCGACTTTGCGATCTTTAGAAGTTCCATTTCATGACCTTCGATTTGTCGATGAATGTGGACAGCTTAAAGAATTTCCAATTCGAACTTTCTTTCAAAACGTCAGATAAGTAGTCCACTCTCCGTCAGGTAACGCATCTGCAAGCTTATCGATGTACTCTTGTTCCGTCTTCTCGAGACCGTGTCTTCTAATTTGGACTTTCAGATGACAGAAATGCTCAATCATCTGTTTCATTGTCTCGCCCTTCAACATGTTAAAGATATCGAACTCCTTCATGATGAGAGTTTCTTACTCTTGATCATCTCTGCGCTTCCTTGTTATTTCTTTTGCAGTGATAGCCAGAGATCTCTCACAGTCGTATATTCGGGAACAAGACCAGAATATCCTCTTTAACAGATTGGTGAATGAGCCTAATCATCTTTTTCTTAGCAATGTACTCATCTTTTTGAATTGTGGAGTACTTGTACTTCTCTAGAACTTACTGATGTTCGTCTAACGGAACAGCATAACCTCTCTCAATCGACACCCAGCCTTGGAAATGCTTGGCCTGAACCCAATAAGTGAATTTCTCCTTCCATCATTCGTACTCGTCCATGCTCATTAACTTTGGGGGTTTAACAGACGTGCCCATTTCGTTGTCAAGTTTGACTTGCTGCATCACATTAGCATTGGATGTACCCACTCCTGACATAAACGCTCTCTGTAGATCATCCATCATGAATATCGAGACACGTACACTGAAACCACGTTCAAACTTTTGAAAAAGTTGGTTTTACTACAAGTTCGGTCGAACTTGTAGCTTGAAAATGAAGAATTTCAGATTTAATCACAAGTTCGGTCGAACTTAGTGATTTTGATTTGAAAATATCCCTTGAGAACCTCGGTCGAACTTGCTATTTGGATTTTATAAGATTTTTGCAAGTACGGGCGAACTTAACTAAAATTTTCTTGATTTTTATCAAGTTTAGTCGAACTTGATAAAATATCAATGACTTTTTAGTAAGTTCGAGCAAACTTAGATGAATTTTCTCAAAATAACCTCAAGTTCGAGCGAACCTGGTAAAAACTCACTCAAAACGTGACTTTTAAGTCAAGTTCGGTCGAACTTGGCTAACAAGTTCGATCAAAGAGTGTTTTGAAAACATGGTTTTTGCAACAATTTGACACCATTTCGTTTGATATTAGTCTCCAAACTCTCAGGGGTTTATCTATGATGTATTTAACATGTCATATTCAAAATTGTACAGAATTTGACCGTGAATTCTTCATTTTAGTGTAAAGTTAAGAAAAATAGAAGAATGAAGTAGAATTAGAAGTGTTCTTGTCTTGATATCAATCAAATCAGGCTATTCTATCTCTGATACCACTTGTTGGACCGATCCTGATAGCATAGGAACCTAGATTTGATATCTAATGTCCATAATAGCGGAAATATTACGACATGATTACCAAACAACAAGAATTAGTCAATTAATCGTCAATTTTATTGATATAACATCAAGTATCCAATTTGACAGAGCTCCGCCTCAAAGTGCGCAAAGTTACAAATGATCAAGACATGCTAGCTATTTATAGGAGGAGAAGTTCGTTGGTGGGGGAGGAAGTTCGGGCGAACTTGACTTCACATGTTCATCACCAGCGAACTTGATCCCAATATCATAAATACTTCGTTTTGCTAGCCTATTCACATCTAATCTATACAAACTCGATATAAGACTAAGACATAGACATTCTGCACCAACAAACATGTCAAGTTACCAAGAGGCACTGAAAGACAATAGTTGGGTAGAAGCTATGTCTCCTTCAGTTTAGAAGACAACAAGTTTGGGAACTTGTACCATTACCTAAGTTTGTAAGTCCAATTGGCACAAAGTGGATCTTCAAGAACAAAATAGATGAAAGGGGTAATGTTGTCAAGAACAAAGCAAGGCTCGTGGTTCAAGGCTACAGACAGGAAGAAGGCATTGACTATGATGAAACCTTTGCTCTAGTAGCAAGGTTAGAAGCCATCAGACTGTTCTTAGCTTTTGTGTTAACCACAACATCAAAGTGTTTCAAATGGACATTAAAAGCGCATTCCTGTATGGAAAGATCAAGGAAGAAGTATATGTGTGCCAACCTCCTGGATTTGAAGATGCATTTCATCCTGATCATGTGTACAGGTTAAACAAAGCACTGTAGGTCTTAAACAAGCACCAAGACCTGGTATGAAACTCTATCCACTTTTCTCAAACAGTGTTTATCCAAACAAATGTCTTCCATTTTCAAACAGAGGTTACACGTGGTCAGACGTTATTCGTCAGTTGTTTGCGTCAGATGACTCGTCATCGTCACTTTTTCAAAACACTATAAAACCATGTTTTATCCATAACAGAGGTTTCACTTTACCATGTTGAATCCAAAATTCTCAAAACGGTTTTCTCTTAAATCATGGCTCCCAAAGCAAAATCTAAAGCAAAATCCAAACCAGAACCACCTCCATTCACCTTCATAATTAAAACTCCTCACAACTATACAGCAATCCTTGATGCAACCGATTCAAACATACGATATCATTCAATGATAAAAATCTTGACAGAATCAAAATTTTTGCATATGTTAACCGTTAAAGCCCCTATTGATCAAGACGCACAATGGCAATTTTGGGCAAACGCAGAGGTTCATTCTTAAAAGGATGTTCCTTATGCTATTGTATCAAGAGTGGGCAAAACACTGATGCAAATTAGCCCTCAATCGATTTCCCAAGTATTCAAATTGAATGATATGGCACATCATGTGTCCTTCTCTACAAATGATGTGCATGCCGAATTTCTGGAAAGGGGTTACATTGGGCAACTTAAAGGTATGACAATCTTCAAACCCAATTTTCCTGCTGAGATGAGATTTTTCTTTCATACTCTTTTAACATGTCTCTCAGCAAAGACCACTGCTTTTAATGAAATACCATTAAACATTCAGTATCTGAGCTATGCCATCTTAACTGGATCAAATTTTAACTTTTCTCATATACTGTTCAATGATCTTGTGGTAAATTTTAATAATATTAAAAAAACAAAAAGCTTTTTTGATACATCCACGATTCTTGAGTGTTTATCTTCATAATCAGTTACCTGATAATGATGTTAAACAAGGCGCTGTTAGTCAACTAGACAGCCTAACTCATGAAACTTTTATAAGAATTACAAATCAGGATAAAGTTTCCAAAACACAAGTAGAGGAGGCTGAGCAAGATTTACAAGAACAAAATGTTCAATCTTAACCTCTTGCTACTGAGCCCACTGCTCCTAGTGATCAGGGCATTACAACCACTGCCCTGAAACCCACACCAGCAATCTCCAAAAAGAAACCCATGAGAATCTCCAAAAAACCCACCAAACCCAAAAAGGGCCCTCTGGAAAATGAGATCCCAGAGGTTAACCCAGTGATAACACAAAATCACTTGAAAACACTGCTGGTACTTCTTCACAGCAGATGTTAGAATCTCAACCTGGCTTTGAAACTCCTCCTTCTTCCTCACAAAAGGAAAAGGTTGTAAACACAAGGACACCAAATTATGAAGCTCTAGGACCACTTGGTTCTATCTTCCAAAGTCCTGATTCCAGGGCATTATCTCTTTCTGCACCACTAACATCACCAACAAAATCACTCCCACCTGCCATATTGCCCTTGCTGATTGCAATTGAGTTAGAACAGACATTAACTAGTTCTTCTCACCAACCTATCAATGAGAATATACTCCAACAAGTGACTAGGTCTGATTCTGTATTCATTGCTAGGCCCTCAGCACATGAAGAGGATACATCCCTTGGGTTACATGTAACCCTTGGTGATAGTTCAACAAGAGAAGCTACAACAATTGTTAAACTACCAAGTTTTCAATTGGACAGTGGTTACATATATAAGACTCTTTTGAAGGCAACCACTGCTGAGGCTACCAACGTAACCTCTGTTCCAGTGGGAAGTCCCTGGTTCCAAGAAAAAGGGGCATCTTTGTTTAAAACAAGGGTTGAAACCTATGTTCATGATAACATAGATACAACTTCCACTTCTGGTAGGAGTTCAGATGATCCTATTAAGTTCGGTGATGATCTAAAATATCAGGATTTGACGGAGATAGTTACCAAATTTGAAAGCTCTGATGATGAAATCAAGGATTTACTGAAGCAGATATTAGCTTCAAAGAGCCAACCCTCTGTCCTATCAACTGTTGATCTCAAACAAGCCTTAGACCCCCTGTTTCAACAACAAAAATATTATGCTGATCTTCAACACAAACATCAAATGCAAGAGGTTAGAAACATGGTTGATGCCAGATATATGGACACTGCTGCAGATATTAAGGCAATCAAGGCTCATCTCCTTTAAACCACTGGTACTCCTCCTCTTACAGTAATCTTGGTCAACACTGATGATGCCAAAAAGGGGGAGATACCTTTAAAGAAAGAAGTGCTAAAGCTTGATGACAAAAATGCACGTCCAACAATGGTTATCCCTAGACCCGATGGTTCTAAATCAGTTGATGAAATAGCTGATATCTTTGCAAGGGAAAAGGAGAATACAAAGAAAAGGGTAAGTGTTGAGAGCAGAGCTTTGGTTGAGAAAAAGATAGCTCTGCAAAAAGAAAAAGAAAATGTTGGGTCTTCAACAAAGAAGATGCCTGTTAGAAAAACAAGGCAATCAGCATCAACATCCATATCTTCTAAGACAGTTGCTAATCCAACCATATCTTCTGCTTCCACAAACACAGTTACACCTCCTTCTTCAAAAGAATTTGATACACCAACCACAATAGATATTACAACACCTTTGTGTCAACATCTGTTGACACAACAGAGGTTATAACAACTATTAATCCAACCACTGCTATGATCATATTTCCAACTTCCACCATATCTCTACCCACACCCGCAAATATTTCACAACCACAATCACCAAATCTCAAGTTCAAAAGGAGGAGAACCACAAATGTTGTACTTGATGACAAGATCATCCCTTCTCCTTTACCTGTGTCATCTAATCCAGTGTCCACCACAGCAGTTGTCAAACTTCCTTCCTTTCAAATTACAAAAGTGCCTCTTGCCACTCAATTCCCACTGGAGCTACAAGCTGTTAAACCAGAGATCAAATCCTTCTTTTCAGAAGAAAATCAAGATAAAAGGGAATTTCTATCTCTAAAAGGTTATCCCAAACCAAGAAACTTAGAAGAATACAAGAAGCTTAGAGTCAAACAAGCAGAAGATATCAAAATAGGGATACTCAGGGAAAGTCTGATAGAGTAATACAAAATTACTGGCAATATCAGTTGAGCAAAATCAGAAGTTTAGAAGATTATGCAAGAGACTTGAGCAAACTACTGTCAGAGAGAGAAGACAAAAGCCTTAAAGAAGACTACATCAAGCACATCATGGAAACCAAGTTATACAAGGCTACAAAGGCACAATTCAAAGACTGGTATGTGAGAGAGTTGGAAGAAGAAGTACAAAGAATGCAAGATATGCTGAAAGATCCTCACAAAAAGCCAACTCCTCCAGATTGGAATAAATACAAGAAATTGCCTGAAAAGAACTTAAAGTTAAGAAGAATAAAGGAATAGTTGATTGCTGCAAATTATGGGTCAAAGAACCAAATCATGAGGTGGATAGAGGTTAAGGTGGTTGAAACATAAAATGGCTTGAGAAAAGAAGGAAAACAGATCCATCATTGCCAAAGAAGCCAGAGTATGCAACAGAGGATACAGCTCAACGGACCCAACACTCTTTAAAATCATTAGAAACATTTGTTGTATCTATTCTGGCCTTAAATCAAAGAAAAAGGCAAATGGATATGGTAGAAGAAGATAAAAGAGTGTATGAGAACATAAAGGAAGGAATCCAAAACATGATTGATTTCCATACTGATGAAACCAGTCAAAAACTAGCAGAAGATCTTTCTCAGATGGCAAGTCAATCATTTCTACCTACCTCAACAATAACTTCCCATCCTAGAAAGCCATCAGACCCAAAAATTCTAAAGTTGAAAGTTGACAAAAACTCCCACGAATTGACTCTGTTCAAGTCTGATGGCACATCTACCAAGATGAAAATGGAGGATGCATATGGGCTGTGTGTAGAAGACCTCCAAGAACTTATGGATCGGGTACTTGAAAAGGATGATGATGATGAGGAATCTTTAAATTTCGAATTGCAGTTCAAAGGTTAAATCAGAGATTTACTGTTGAGGAATAAAGACCAAGGATAAAAGGGGTTTTTGGCATCATCTGTTCCAGGGGGAGATTGTTGGGATTGAACCCTTTACAAAGGAACGGATGATATAAAGCCAAAATACTCTATCCGTGGTTTGGTCCTTCTATCAGAGTATAGATCCTCTAATTACCTAAATCTGCCTTCCTAAAGTCTGTTACCTATGCATCATCTGCTACACCGATTATCAAAGGTCTGACAGAAGAAAAGAAGTAGAGCTTGGTCATCAGAGTTTTAGTTTATTAGTTTTAAATTCAATGTAACAGTGCATTTGCACTATCAGATGTTAGGCATCAGTGTTTTGAGTTTGTTAGTTCATTGTTAAATGTCACTATCAACCCTGACGTCATCAAAAGGTGCTCAGAGGTTAGATAGTAGTATAAATAGTTGAGTCGATGTAACAGTAAACTTCGTCTTCTTAAAAAGATCTTTACACCAATCATCTTCTTCCATTTCCTGTACTATCAAACTGTTGCAATAGGCTGAGGGGGAGTTTGTGAATCACATGCAAAGTTTATATACTTGAAAGCATGATGATGATGAAAACAAACGACCTTTAGTTGTAGTAAAAGTTTTCCATTCTATTCTGCTGCATTTACTTTCAAATTCAATCATATTTCCATTTTTGAAACAAAAACTACAAGTAAATCAAACTCAGATCCTAACAGAAGCCTTATCATCAAGATAGGAGGGGTTTCCTTACCTTGATGATTAGCTCCGCTCACTTTTCAACTTCGCCAATGAGCTAGGGGTGATTTCCTTACCTCGGAGGTAGTTACCAACTCTTCGATCAGCCTTCTTCTTAAAGATTTCGAGGACGAAATCTCCTAAAGTGGGGGAGACTATAACGCTCCGTATTTTCGCATTTATTTATTCATTTGTTTATTTAGTTATTAATTAATCAAGTTAATAAAAAAGAAGAAATGCATAAAAATAAGCCCATGACATTAGGCCCAATAAAACACGAAAAATATATATTAATGGGCCAATTTTCAACTTTTCATGATTCTTTCACCACCTTACACCCTAATCCATCACCTATAAATACCACACTTATTTCACAACTTTTCTTTGCCATTTGCCAAAGAATTCTTCTCCCCTCTTGAAAGTGAGTTCCTTCTCCTTTTACCTTCTTCTCTTATTCTTGTTTTTTTTGTTTCTTCCTGTTTTCATACTTCCCCATTTTGGAGAAATCCTTATGGAATGTCCCCAATGTTTGCTATTGCAAACAACAATGGTGCATCACCAAAATAAGGACCAATCTTGGGTTTTCTTATACATTTATATTCTAACTTCAAATCCTTCTACTTACACACCTTGTTCATCCTTGTTAGGATAAACATGTGCTTCAGCCGCTCAAGACGATCATCTCACGTTTGTGGAAACCACTTGCAAACAGTGAGTATACATGACCATTTTTGCTTTTATCACCTTCGGATGCAACATGTATTCTATATTGAATCATGACACTTGAAACTTTATTATGCACGATTTACCCACTTTTAGACATCGAACGATGTGATGGTTGTGATACCTTATGCTATGTAAACTTTTCGCGTCTATGTGATTCATTAACTTGTTACAAGCCTACCTTAACAATTATGGTACTATGCATATGCTATAGGAGTAACGCACCGCCCTTGAGACTTGGGGTATTGTTAAGTTAAACACATTAACCTCCCGTTAGACTTTGGGAAAGGCACTTTGCGTTGGAAACTTGGGTTTGAACACATAGTTTACACCGTTTCAGCATATTAGTTAACTTGCTTATTGTTTACAAGTTTTGGGTATGATTTTAAACATTTTTAAACATATTATACTATGTATCAAACTTGTATGCTCGCCAAGTTTTTGTTGATAGATGAAGTGATCAAGAAACCAAGCTAGGATGAACCTAGAAATACATCTTAGAATAAACAATGTTTTGAATTATTTTCGATACAATTATGTCTTGTTTGAATCTTGTATGACATTTAGTATTGTTATGAAATTTAATTTAATTATATTGTCACAATAGTGTTATTATGCTTTTGAGCGATTTGTTCGTCTCATCCTGATGTTTCCGCCATCGATTGGGGTGTCACAGATTGGTATCAGAGCCATAACTATAGGGAATTAGGAAAAGTAGGAATGCTTTGTCTAGTCTATAGTTTAGGAGCTTTTCTCACTATGTGTTATTTAAAACCATCTCCTATCTATCTTACTTGCTTCTCTCTATATTCTTTGGACTTTTAATATACATGCCTTTCCTAAGGCTAACACAATACACACTTGGAGGCTTTGAAGACACTCTTACAACACCATCTCAACGACTCACCAAAATAGGGGTGATTCCCACATTTAGTGATGACTTTCATTCGACGATACTTTGAATTTTGCACGAAATTTACCCTCAAGTTAGGAATGATATCCAAACCTTGAAGGAAATTTCCATTTCATACTCTAGTGGATCCTTATCTTTTGATAAATACTAACCACGTTAGGGTAAAATGTTATCAAGTTAGAGGTGAAACTCGCATCTTGTTAACTAGTCCCATTCTTCGATTTTCAATGTCGCCAAAGTTTCGATTTTCCCAATCGATTAAGGACGTGTAGTAACTGGAAGGACAAATATCGTTAGTCGCTTCTCGATGAGAGTATTTGTCTATTAGGCCAAAGCACGTTCCCTTAATTCGAAAAGGACTTCGATTTACTTTGGAATAGTCTTATGTTACATTCCGTGACAATCCGTGTTTTACGTTAAATCTCTTTATGCTATCTCAATTTTAATGTGTTTTTATATTTGTGCGTTACTTTCATTTCAAGCTTGAAGACATAATACACATTATCTTGGCAAACTAAAACAAATAATAATAATATCCCGTGAAAAAACTAAATTTACGATGCTTTCATTATCTATGTTACAGTATGTGAAATTCATGTTGTACTATGTGAAATATTTGAGAAATTATATACTGGATTCGTGTTACTTGGTGATTCTTATGTGATAAACTTGTCATTAACTTCGAAAGAAGTCACACCTTAATGTGTATAGTACTATGCGTAGTGCTATAGGAGTAGCGCACCACCCATGAACGAGAGGTCATGTTAAGTAATTCACATTGCGGTACACGATGGGTTGACCTGTTTATTCACATGCCAATGACACGTTAATCTAGTAGGTCATGTGAATTGCTCTAAGTTTTATGCTAGTACTCATAGTCCCAAAAATGGAAGCCTTATCATCAAGATAGGAGTGGTTTCCTTACCTTGATGATTAGCTCCGCTCACTTTTCAACTTCACCAATGAGCTAGGGGTGATTTCCTTACCTCGGAGGTAGTTACCAACTCTTCGATCAACCTTCCTCTTAAAGGTTTCGAGGACGAAATCTGCTAAAATAGGGGAGACTGTAACGCTCCGTATTTTCGTGTTTATTTATTCATTTATTTATTTATTAATTAATTAATCAAGTTAATAAAAAAGAGGAAATGCATAAAAAAACAAGCCCGTGACATTAGGCCCAAATGAAACACAAAAATATATTAATGGGCCAATTTTCAACTTTCCATAATTCTTTCACCACCTTAGCCCTAATCCATAAATACCACACTCATTCCACCACTTTTCTTTGCCATTTCGCAAAGAATTCTTCTCCCCTCTTGAAAGTGAGTTCCTTCTCCTTTCACCTTCTGCTCTTCTTCTTGTTTTTTTTGTTTCTTCCTGTTTTCATACTTCCCCATTTTGGAAAAATCCTTATGGAATGTCACCAATGTTTGCCATGGCAAACAAAGATGGTGCATCACCAAAATAAGGTCCAATCTTGCGTTTTCTTTTACATTTATATTCTAACTTCAAATCCTTCTACTTACACACCTTGTTCATCCTTGTTAGGATAAACTGGTGCTTCAACCGCTAAGACGATCATCTCATGTTTGTGGAAACCACTTGCAAACAGTGAGTATACATGACCCTTTTTGCTTTTATCACCTTTGGGTGCAACATGTATTCTATATTGAATCACGACACTTGAAACTTTATTATGCATGATCTACCCACTTTTAGACATGGAATGGTGTGATGCTTGTGATACTTTATGCTATGTAAACTTTTTCGTGTCTATGTGATTCATTAACTTGTTACAAGCCTACCTTAACAATTATGGTACTATGCATATGCTATAGGAGTAACGCACCGCCCTTGAGACTTGGGGTATTGTTAAGTTAAACACATTAACCTCTCGTTAGACTTTGAGAAGGCACTTTGCATTGGAAACTTGGGTTTGAACACATAGTTTACACCGTTCAGCATATTAGTTTACTTGATTATTGTTTACATGTTTTGGGTATGATTTTAAACATTTTTAAACCTATTTTACTATGTATCAACTTGTATGCTCAACAATATTTTTATTGATATTTTAATACATGTTGCAGGTTGATAGACGAAGGGATCAAGAAACCAAGCTAGGATGAACCTAGAAACACATCTTAGAATAAACATTGTTTTGAATTATTTTTGATACAATTATGTCTTGATCGAATCTTGTATGACATTTTGTATTGTTATGAAATTTGATTTATATTGTCAGAATAGTGTTATGATGCTTTTGAGCGATTTGTTCGTATCATCCCGATGTTTTCGCCATCTGTTGAGGTGTGACACATAGCCTAAAGGTAAACAAAGCAGATCTAAATGCATAACCTCATAGAAAGACCTAAATCATCCACACAAACTCATTTAAACATCAATACTCAACATTTATATTACACTATCACAAGTTCATAAGCAAACCTTACTAAAAACACACTTTCATAACAAAATCAACCAATTCAATGCAAGTAACTAGAATTATCCTACCCTAACCGGCTATGGTGCGGTTAGCTACTCATAGTAGCAAACAAACAAAAGAATTCATTGAATACATGATAGAAATCAATAGGAAATGATAATACGAAGGGTGCTAACTCAGTAAGGAACAATCTCTTGTCCTCGTGTATGTTCTTCTTCCTTGAGTCTTATCCCGAATTTCCGATCTTGAATCCTTGAACCTCAACAACCCTTTTTTCGCTTTTTCCTTTTGGTTTCATCTACCCTTAGGGTTTCAACAACATCTTATTCTTTATATACGAACCATGCACAACTTGGGTAGGTTACGACCTATAAACAAGAACCCGGGTCACGTCCCGTAAACAAGTCAAGTTACACCCTTAAAGTTCTAGGGTTTCCAATCAATAGCTCGTGCACTAATTTGGGGCTCACGGCTTGTACACTTCTTCCAGGCTTATGGCCTGTAAACAACAGATTTGGGTCTGCCTTTCTACGCATCTTCAGTAATCTTCAGTTCTGGCCTGGAAATCCTCCATTTCACTTAGGAACCTGTAAAACACTTAGAAAAACATTTAATCCATTCCAAGCAATATTTACAGCAAACAACTATCAAAATGCGGGTTTTAATACTACAATAACATGTCGCCTTTGAGACACATCAGCATTTCATTCAACTTCTGCTTATCTTCTGTTAACTGATTAATATAGAATGGATTATAAGATGCATCACTTCCAATGGATTTTCTTTACATGTTGATCCTCTTTATAACCTTTTTAACATCGAGGAATGGTCATTATTATCACTTTTACTATCAAAGTTAGCTAGGTCAACATTGATGACATCTTGGTCAGCATGCTCGTTATTAGACTTATCATCATGTTCTTAATCATCATAATCACACACAAGCCTTAAAACGAATCATATATACTTTTACAAGCTTCATCTATAATATAATAAGGACAATCTCTATCACGATCTTCCTCAGATGCAAGTTCACACCTAGTAGTTCATTACTTTCTTCACGTTTCCAATTGAAATCATAACATTAGATGGACCAACATCTTTCAGTAACAAGTTCATAACACAAGTGAATGCTAATGTTCAACATATATATCAATAAGCTTAAATCCATTTCGTACATGAATAATCAAATCTTGAAAATCAAGATCATTACTCAATGACTTAAGACTTGAATCCAAACATACATACGAAACCTTAAAGGGTAGTAAAAAAACATATCACATGGAAATCTAAGTTCCTTAACCATTTCTTCCAACACATTGATCTCAAAATCATCAATATTAGCACAATCAATGAAGGTTGTTGTACCATATACGTATGCTCTATTGGGATTGGTAGATAATGCACCTTCATGGAAAATTTTCAATGTAAATAGCGTGGGCCCGTCATTTGTAACCAAAATCAAATTTGTATACTCATTGTTACACTAAACACTACACATGGTTCTTTAACAAAGTAAATTAAGAGTAAACATATGGTATATGGAGTATGGGTCTAATTCCTCTTCAATTCCACATATCCTCCAAAATCCACTAGCCATCAGACGAGTTCGATGATTATCGAAGGTGAATGTTATGGGAACAACGGTAGGTTCACAACAGGTTCAATGGAGTTATAGTAGCACATGGATGCATAAGGAATTTGGGGGAATTTAGAAGAAGTTGCAGGAGGGACTCATTCTGTTAGGATAACAAGATTACAAAAAAAAAACCCTAGGTGAATGTTATGGGAACAATGATCGTTCACTACAGGTTCAATGGAGTTATGGTAGCACAGGGATGCATAAGGAATTTGGGGTAATTTAGAAGAAGTTGCAGGAGGGACTCATTATGTGAGGATAACAAGATTACAAAAAAAACCCTTTAATTTGATATCCAAGCCAACATGTAAGTTGTTATGGAATTGGACAGTCAAGGACCCAGGCAGGGAAATTTTCAAACTAGGGATGCAAGTTGATTATCGAAATGAGCATAAGGATGCCAGTTGCAGTTTACTAAAAATCTAACATATAAACGGCCATCAAAAGTTTGTTAGATTGAATTAAACACTTCTGAAAAACATTAATAGTTTGAAGCTTAGGACGGTTGATGCGCAAGGTATAATCGTATCAACAACATTTAACTCTGAAATAGAGTGAGCAGAATCACCCACTTGATCATATCATATATAACAACAACATGAATGTAAATCAAAACATCTTACAAATCTAAAGAAAATGTATAACAATTACACCAATGTCGTTGATGTTAGAAATAAGATGACGTTGATTTTGTACATGTGATCGAAGGATTAAGTGGTCCCAGTAAGGCTTCGTCTACTATATCCTCCTCGATGGTGATCCTATAAACCAATTCAATAGCTTTATCAAGTCCCCCAATAACGCTATCCGTCGAAAGAAGGGTACTAGTACCAATTATAGATGTTGTGTTATCTTTGTTGACCAAATTGATATCCTCACCATTGTATTTTACAGTAAAGAGATGAACATAATCAGGCACTAGATTAAATTTATCAATCTTAAGACTAAGAACTATGTCACGACCCCCGACCCCACCCTGGGCGGGAGCCGCGGCCAGATACAGTGGTACCGGTGTTATTTAAATTTCGCAGCGTACATTTCATCAGGACCGGGTGTCAGGAAATATATCAAGTTTCAAATACACCATAGTTTCATTTTATAAAATATGGGATAAAACCCGTATTTACATTAAGGATTTTCATAGGGATATACCCTATATTTAAAAACATGTTTTATTCAGGTGTTCATAGCCACTTACTTAAGCTTGAGTGCTTCCCAACACTTTTTCCTTCACTTCACAGTAAATCACCTGAAACGCGTTTTGAAAACATTTAGTCAATCAAAAATACTGGTGAGTTCATTCTATTTTATGAAAACACAACATTGTAATTTACAGCATTAAGAATTTTTATATTTGTTTATATATTTCCATTACCCACAGTACTTGTCACTCGCTCAAATCGGTGACAGTGGTCATATTACTATTGGCTAACCCGTTGTCGTATAGTAAAGATTATCAAGTAATGTATACAAAACCCCCACATACCGGCTGTAATTTTAGAATGCAAAGACTTAATCACTGTAAATACAAGTCGTAAAACATTTAGGGTTTTTCAAAAGCATTTGAGAAAAAGTGAATGACTCACATTGCAGGTTTAAGTCTTACCTACTGGTTTAAAACTTGGTAAACCTAATAAATACACAATGCACACATATTAGTGTATTAACTCGATTTAGATTTTACGATAATCACGAAATCAAAACCCACAACGAATGACAAAGTATAGCCGGATACCGGCAGCACTTAAACATCCATTGGATCGGTTTTAATCAATCAGATATTGTGGCGTGCCAGTGATTAGAATTATTACCCTGATAACCAACAGCATTTCTGGATTTTGGGGGGTCGGTATGTGAACAGAACTTAGAGAGAGTAAGAGTTCGATTTTTGAAATCGATTTGAGCAGTATGAACTTGTCCGAGACTGCTCCTTTTATACCCAAACTGGGTTCTCCCGTGCGTTGCGGGAGGGACTGGGGAATCCCTCGCGTGGCGCGACAGGCCCTAGCTAGGGCTAGGTCAGCCTCATCACCAGCATAGGCTTGCCACATGTCACGAAACGATGCCACGTCATCTGGTCCTCTCTCGCGCGTCATGGGAGGATCCCAAGATTCTCCCGCATGGCGCCTGGGAGTTCCAATTTTTTTTAAATTTTTTAGTATTGTTACAAACTACCCTTCGCACACCAAAACTAAATTGAAAAAAATATGTATCCAGTGCGGGTCACCACCACCATATACAAACATAACGAAATATAAGTATTCATAACCACACACAGACATATAAACACACATACATATACAAGAACCCAAACAAACATACACAAATATCTGCACACATACATATACAAGAACCCAAACAAACATACACAAATATCTATACACACGTGTGTGTATAGCAAACAATAGTTGCTTGTATATAGAAATAAACCCTCGACAAACTCTTCAAAAGCAACCCTTCAGCAATTTGATGAGAATATATAAAATAAAATAAAGACTATACACATTAAAATAATGAATGTAATAATTAAGATATGAAGGAGTGTTAAATAATTTAAATGTATAATTTTAAAACTAGATTTAAGCCCCTTACGTTACGGTGATGTCGTAAAATCATGCCAAGAAGAACTAACATCACACCACGCCAACGACCATCATCACTGAAAACTCGAGAATAGAATATAAGCGGTCATTTCGGGTTTAACTTAGAGCGTAACACGTATAATATAAAAATTATATTTAACAACATATCGAGTTTATCTAGTGCTTGAAAATTTACTTTACGATAATCAAAACAAAATGTAAATTTATTATATAAACAATCAATAATAAATATAAACTGATACAAATGAAAAAAAAAGTATTAACAAAGCACAATTTACAACCATTAAAGCATAAGTAACTTAGTAATATAGGATGGAGTTCGGCTACAAAGTACAAATTTCCTAAAAAGTGTAAAACGTCATCAAACACTATAATTTCAGCTCTGAAACACACCTAAAACCCAAAGTAACAGAGTGAAGATTACTAAAACACCAAATTCAAACCCTAATAGTCCATAAAAACTTCAAACACACCATCATAGTACAATGAATATAAAACACAACTTGTTAATCGACATAAAACACAATAACGTTTGTTATTCCATAATCAGAGCCTTATCATCCAAAACACAACACAAAAACTACATATATGATGTTTTAATAATCTTCGTTATGTTATTTGTGGGTTTTATGGTTGACCTTATGATGTTTTATTGCTTTTTCACTTTTTAGGAAATTTGGACTTTTGTAGCCAACTCCTAGCCTAGTAATGTGTGTATATATATATATATAATGTAACTATTCGGAGAAAACCCTTGTAATGAGAAAACCTAGGAAACTCTAACCTCATGACATTTTTTTATTTGAAAAAAATCACACATGTAATATACATGTTTTTAAGAGTTTTGAGCAAAAAAAAACTAAAAAGCGCCGAGTGGATATTTTTTAAAAACTAAAAAGTTTTGCGCAACGCGACTGTAACATATGTTACACATGAATGTAACACAAAAACTTGTTTGTTTTTTTAATCTGGTCAACGTTTTTTTGATTTCTTATTTTGATGAAAAACCCTTAAAACATGTATATTACATGTGTAATTTTTTTCAAAATAAAAAAATGTCAGAAGCTTAAGTTTCCTGGGTTTTCTCACCACAAGTGAGTTTTCTATTTATCCTTTCCATATATATATAGTGGAGGGTTCAAATGGGAAGAAATTCTTTGTAAGAAGAAAAAAGAAGAAATTTTAACAAACAGAAATGCTTCATTAGACTTCATTTAATATTTGTACTTAATGTAGCTATAAGACTATATTGGTAAACTTACATACACCATTAATTGGTAGTTTCATCTTTAATAACTAACTATATTAAATTTGTAACATATTGTTAAGATATATATTTTTCTCACAAAAATAAAAATTCATTTATAGTGTAGGATAATTTCGAGTTGTGTAGGATAAATTTCGAAATGTGTAGGATAACTTTTGATGTGTGTAGGCAAAAAAAATTAGTGTGGAGGATGATAGTCTTTATGACTAATTAATTAGTCAAACATAATAATAAATGAGAGGAGTTATAAACTAATTAATGTTTTACCATTATGCCCTTTTCTTCTTTTTCTTTTCAATAAAATTTCCTTCTCAAATGAACATTCCCCTATATATATAAGATCAAGATTCGATGAGAACTCTTTCGAGTTACGAGAATCGCAAGAACTCCAATGGAAATCTTACTTCCCGAGCGAGTCTTGTGACAACTTTGATTTCCGACATTTGTATTTTATCTGACAATTTAATATCAATAAAATTTTGTGTTACATTTTATGAGTTTTGTATATTTACTTACGACATTTGTGTATTTTTAATCCTTGTTCAAATCCGATCTTTTAAACATTTTCTGGAAGTGTAATCACAAAACGAAAATTAGTTAAACGCAACATATAGTCCGGAATAGTGACATAAGCTAAAAATACCCTAAATATCCTTTATATAACTTAGAAATAACTTTTGAAGGGTTTGGTATGTCAAAACAAGCTTGTTAGATCACAGGGACTATTTACGACAAATTATGAAAGTCCATCGATTCTCGTAGCGACACGCACTCCGGAACAAGTTCACAAGCTTAACATACCTTAAATAACCTATATACAACTTAGAAATAAGTTTTGAGGGGTTCGGTATGGCAAAAACACACTTTTGTAACTTCAGGGGCTATTTTTTGCGAAACTGTGCCTTTTTACGTAAATCGCTATACGGAACATGTACGAACATCCAAAAATTTTTCTAAACATTAAAATATCATATTTTAGTGATTGGAATGCAAAAATATCGTCCGTTACGCATTTACGGTCATACACGTGTTGTTATGATATTTGCGTAATTAACCGAAAACCGCGACCGTACGACAAAACGAACCAACCTCTGGAACATTTTTGGACATATTTCAATTCCCAATATTTTTTTGTCCTTATGGAGCTTAAAAATCAGGTTAACGAGTGTTAAAAGTGCCAAAACGCGATAAAAAGTAGTGCAGGGGCCTGTTTTGTAATTTCCGCAAACTTTGCCCACGTCACAGGCTTACGGACCGTAAGCCTATACTCCATACGGTCTGTAAGGGCCTGCCCAGCTCACCAGAACCAGCTGTCAACAACCTGTTGTTTTGGGG